>JAPMAC010000227.1:10617500-12008750 GCA_028671895.1 Oenanthe sinensis | reverse complement strand
CCAGATTGATAGATAACTCCTGCAAGCAGCTTCAATGTCTTCATAATTTACTTATTTCATCTTCCTTCTCTTCTCTGCATTTTCCTTTAGTTGCCTCATGAAAGAACTTCTCAAGATTGTTTCATCCCTGTCAGTTTCTCCAAGTTGCCGCATAAGATAGTGTATTTCTTCATCTGTGATTTTGTCCAGATATTTGCAGATATCAAAGAACTTTGTGTTGCCCTTTATATCTGTAAAAATCATAGCATACTTTGGCTCCAACACTACCTTTTTGACCTGTGACTTCCATAGCTTCAGAGGTGAATCAAGTTCAGCTTCTGCCTTGGATCTCCTTAACCTTGAAATTTGCTGTTGAATCTCCTGAGCAATTGTTATGTTGAGTTTGTACTTTCTGTTGAGTAAAGGAAGAATAGTCTTTAAAACATTGTAGCTTTGCTTCATTATCACCTTTAATGAATTGAAGATTTTTACTCCATTTTCATACTCCAACCTCATTGATTCTTCATGGTTAGAGGTTGCAGGGTGAGTCCTTACTCCAATTAATCCCTTTTCATTGATTACTGGTATTCCCTTCAAATTGTATCCTTCAATTGTCACCTCCTCCTTGATTTCTTCTTGTTGACCCTGGAGGTTTTCCTGAACCACTATTTCTTGAGTAGACCCTGACCTTTCTTGGCCATTGAAACTTTTCTCTTTTTCCTCAGTGGTTGGTCTATTAATTGTTCCTCCATTTTCCATTCCATTTCCATTTGCCTTGCTATCTCCTCATTTTCTTTTTCTTTCTTTTCAACATCTGACAATCCTGTTGAAATGGCTCCTTGAAGAAGCTTATGGCCAACTGGCTCTTTTCTTTTCTTTTCTTCTTTAATCATTATGGCTTTTCCCTTCTTCTTCTCTTTAAGAGCTTCTTGATCAACTGACAAAAAGACTTTAGCATCTGAGTTGCTTTCCTTGGCAGCCTTTTGTGCATCTTCATTTAATTTTCTTGTTTGAGCAATGAACTCATCCAAGTCTCCTTTTTCTACTGCCTCTGTTACTAACTCAGTGCTTCTCCTTAGATCTTCAATTCTTTTCTTTTCCCTCTCAATCATTGATTGAGTTTCTTTCTCCCTAGAAATTCTTCTAGCTTCAATATCACCAACAAACTTCTTGAATTCTTTCTTTTTCTGTTCTAAATCATCTTTTGGAGAATTAGATGAATTAGATCTCTTTGAAGATTGATTGTCCCTGTTACTTCTGCTTTTATCTCTTTTGTGTGCAGAACCACCTATGCCACTTGACTTGTCTATACCAGAACCACCTATGCAACCACTCCCACTACCTTTACCATCACCACCACCATCACCATTACCATCCTTCTTCTCTGTATTCACCCCCTTTTTGTTATCATCAAATGAAGGGGGTGGTGGAAGTCTGTCAAGAATCTTTTGAAGAATGGAGGCATGTAGATTTTGACCTCTGATAATATCATCCATTTTCTTTTCTAGAACCCTACTCTTGTCTCCAAAGATGCAAAATTTTTGGATTCCTTGAAAAGCTTGTCTTTGATGCTATTCATGGTGTGGAATGGTAGCTTTTCATCCAATCTTCTTTCTATTGTATCCTTGTTAGTTGAGATAGAGTTCTTGATGATCTCCAGCTCCCTCCTTACTCCTGTTACTGTCATCTTTTGAATCTTCAATGATTCTCTCATACAGTGAGCAATTCTTCTTTGAGCAGGATCTTCAATTTCTCCTTCCACCATTGCTCTTCTATATTGAGAGAGAATTTTAGTCTCAGCAGTTTATAAGGAACCATCAATAGTGCTCATCCATGGCTCCTCATCAGAATCACTCTCCAACTCTTCAGGTGCCATATAGCAAGTGTCTGTTGTATTGGCAATGCTTTCCTTCAGATTCCTGGTCTTTTGATCTGTATGTTCAATTCCCAAAAGTTGTTCTGCAGTCCTGTTACTTGAAGCAGCCAACCCTTGATATTGTGGATCATGATGAATGAAATTCTTTGGATCCAATTCACCAGCATCTATTTCTTCTTCCAAGTCCTTAACAACTCCACTCCCACTAGCTTCTGTATTAGAGGCTCCCCCTATCTGCTTTACTCCTTCTTCTTCTTCTTCTTCTGCTATCAGATCAATTTCCAACTCTTGTGCAAATTGAAGAATTGTTTTATCACTCTCACTCATCTCTCGATTTTGCATCAGGATCTCATCTTGGAATCTCACCTCTCCCTCACTCATTTCTTGTGCACCTACTAAGGTGGGGCCCTCAAGTGTTTCACTCTCATTCCTGGAAGAAATAGGAATGTTTTTACTCACTTCCTCTCCTTTTGCCAGGTTATAATCCTGCCTCTCACTCAACTCACTCAATCCTAAGAGTGTTTGGGCAACATCAATTGATTGAGCATCAATTGATGTATTGACATTATCAGTTGAAGTGGTATTTGGGGCATCTATCGATTGATGCATACCCATCGATTGATCTTGAGTATCGATCGATGGCTTATCATTCGATGGCTGAATATCAATTGATGAAGGAACATCAATTGATGAAGAAGAAACATTTGAATTAATTTGAGAAGTTATGTTTGAAATGATATGGGAAATAGAATCCTGAAAATTCTGAGAAGAAGATTCAGGAGAGAGTGTTGGCTTCTCCTTGAAAAACAATGAAGGAGAATCTGAAAATGTTCGAATATCTATCAAAACATTTTCTGAAGAAGTTTGAGATGGGGAGAGAAGAATTGATGAGATTGGAATTGAAAGAAATGGAGCAACAAAAGTCTTCATTGGAGCTTTGACCATAAATGAAATGAACCACAACTAAAGTTCCTAGCGCCACAAAAATTCTAGCGCAACAAACTTGAAGAAATTTTGTTAAGTAATTAATGGCACCACTTGAAGCTACACAGGGGATACACTCTGTAGGCGCAATAAAATATATTGGCACAACAAAATATTACTTGATCCCACATAGCCCTCAGTCAATCAAATTACAGCATCTTACTTTATTGATTTAAAATACTACACAGACAAGAAAAAAAAGTCACTCATTCAAGAGTCGTCTTCTTTAACACAAATAAATTGTAGAGAGCTTCTGCCATGGCCGGAGCAAGAGACTTAAATTTATATACACCCATACATTACTCCCAGTCAGATATTAGGACCCAGTTCTTTAATGTAAAATGCTCAGGGCTCCTAGATATCACTCCATACGGCTTAGTTTTTTCTTGTACTAATTTAGATATATTTGTATAGGAACTGAGCCTTATATTTTTGTGTTAGCAGTAAAGAACTAATTTATTCTTTGGAAACCAGTGATATTTTTAACTAGGTGTAGCAACCTCCGAGTATATATATAAAAAATATATTCCCCGAATCTTGTCCCGTTTATTTTACTTGCTAATTTAGTTGGACCTAATTGATTTATCCGAACACACAGAAAATTAGTAGGAAATTCTCCTAAAAATTACAAATATCCAAACACACTCTGAAGCAATAATTTATTTATCCGCAAATTTTGAAAAAAAAATTAAATTATTATGAGTATCGTATTCAACCCCCCTTCTATGATACTTCGGGACCCAATAACTGATGTCAAGTTGGAGAAACTCCTGGAGACTAGTAACCTAGAGTGCAGGTTGGTGGTGCCTCAAGCTGGTGAGAGGTGCCACAAGTTTGAAAACATGGATCGTGATAGGCCGATACTTGAAGTTGTAGTGTCTGCATCCTTCTACAAATTAGGCTTGTGGCCTGTCAATGCCCATGTTCCCATTTCTGGTTGAGATGTTGGAATTTTATGACCTAACACCTATGCAGTTGACTCCCAACTCCTACAGGATGGCAGTGTATATGTACATCTTGTATGTTGACCTGTACCAGAAACCTCTCACTGCCCCGGAGTTGTGGTACTTCTACCAGCTAAAAGTGACTGGAAAGAAAATTGGATATTCTTACTTGACTACCTTGGGGGTGCACCATGGCAGATGCATAAAGGGAAACAAGAAATAGATGTATGAGTGGGTAGAACAATTCTTGTACAGCTACGACTGTCATGTTTTGAGAAAAGATTTAATGTCTCCCCAAGTAAGGAACTTATTTTACACTTCTTTGTTCCCTTAGAATTCCCTCAATTTAGAATATCCCTTGACTTTTACCCTTCCTGGATCTTTCATGTAGGAATCCCCAAAAAGACTCCACTGGAAGGAGCTCCCAGGGAGAGATTTGAGAAAATATTGTCTCTGTGTGCCAATTTACAGGATGGTGAGAGTTTGTTGACAAAGGCTAACTTAGAGATGTTTGGTTTCAGGGCTGGTAGAGGTCCCAGGCTCCCAATTGATGTGGAAGAAGCTGCTGGTGGAACCTCCCATGATGAAGGTCCCATAGTTCCCATTACTTACATAGATAGCTTCTTTTCTGGTTTGTTATGCATGTGCACATCTTTTTTTTAAATTTTCCTTATGTCATGATCTCCACTTGCATATACTATTAGGAATATATTCAGTTGATGATGTACAAAATACCAGAACAGAGTCTAGCATAGATATATCTGTAATAAAATAAGTCTTTCTAGTGTCTGATACAAGTAAATATAAATCAGAGTCTAGTTAGTCTCCGTATATGTATCAAGGTTATTTGTACTTAGAATTTTTTTTGAAGAAATAAGATTAGAGTCTGGATGAAAATTAGGGTTTGGAGTTTAATCAGAGTCCATAAACTATCAGAGTCTATAGTCTGTTAGAGACTGAAGATCATCAGAGTTTGGAGATTTTCAGAGTCTACAAAGCTGAAGCTGAATTCGGGAGATGATCATAGTAATGGAAAGTCTTCAAAGACAAAGGCAAATATATTGAATATGTGCTATGGGAAGGAAGGAGGATTACAGAAGGAAACTGTCAACTAATAATTAGGGATTCTATTCCTATTGTAATTTGATTTTCTGTTATTAGTTGATAGGCACCTCTCTATATAAATACTCTATGTATCCTAATTTAGATGTCGAACTTTTGAGAGAGCATAGAGATAGAGAGAGTTGTTGTGAGAAACACAGAAAATCTGTTAGGGTTTATGTACACCCTAGGAGAGTTTGTATTCACATATAAATAATACAAACAGTATTAATTCATATCTTTATGTTCATTCTTTATTCTTAATTCAAAGCTTTAATTTACATTAAGTTGATTTTAATCATGCAAAAAGAGCACACAAGTATTCAACCCCCTTCTACTTGTGTAATTGGGAAAACAATTGGAATCAGAGCCTCAAGTTTAAAATCGGTCAAAGATGTCTAGAAACAAATATGGCAATTCTAAAATTACAATGCTAAAAAAGAACTAGTACACTCACTCAAAGATCAAGATGATGCACCATCTGGAGGCCACAAACCCTGACTATCTAGAAAGAATTCATGATGGACCTTATGTGCCCTCAAAGCTTGTTCCTCAAACCATTGCTGAAGGAAAAAGTATTGGAGAACACTTTGTTGACAAACCAAAGGCAGAATGGTCAAAGGAGGACAAGGAAAATGTTCTCAAGGAGGCAAAAGTAAAGAATATTCTCTTTAACAGTTTGGACTCTGTTATCACAAAATATGTAATATCGTGCAAAACTGCTAAAGAGATGTGGACAAAACTTGAACTGCATAGTGAGAGAACCAAGGATGTCAAGAAGAATGCAAGGTCTCTGCTAATTCAGGAGTATGAGTATTTTGAGGCAAAAATTGGAGAAACCATCACTGAGATGTATGATAGGTTTACTAAAGTCTTGAATGAGATGGCTATACTTGGTAAAGTGTATGATTCTGAAGACACAAATACCAAGTTTCTAAGAGCCCTTCCAGAAGAGTGGAATAATAAGACAACTGCTATAAGGGAAGCCAGAGATTTGGATGAAATAACTCTAGAAGAATTGTATGGCCGACTTAAGACATATGATTTAGAGATGCAACAGAGAAAGAACAAGAAATTTGGGAAACCAAAATATGTGGCACTCTTAATAGAGTCTGAGAAAGAACAACATGAAGAACCCAATGTAGCTAAAATCAAGGATTCGAAGAAAAAGGGTAAATTATTGTTGAGTCAAAGTCTACTGACACAGACTCTGATTCTGATGAGGAGATAGATTTGAGTCAAATGATAGCTATGTTTGCTAGGAATTTCAAAAAATGAAATTTAACAAAAGAACTAGAAAATTTAGCAAAAGGCCAACACTCAAAAAGGATCATGAAAAAGTTGAGAAAAACAAAAGTACCATAATCAAGCTTGACAAGGCAAAAGTCAAGTGCTTTAACTATGGAATATTGGGGCATTTTGCTAGTGAGTGCATAAAAGCTAAAAATTAAGGCAAATGAAAGGCATTCATCTGAATAGGAAAGGATTGGGCAGATTCAAGCTCAGAGGATGAAATAGATTATGAAAATCTAGCATTGATTGTTGTCTCCTCAGAAAATATCAGAATCTCCTAAAGAACCTTCATCTCCTAAATCTCAGGTATCAATCTTTTCTTCTGAATCTTTACTTAATTTAGATTCTGATGGCACAAAGATTGTTCAAAGTGAAGTTAAAAAGCTAATGACTAATTTTAGATCACTCAAAATGACAATGATAGGTTAAAAAAAGAAAATCTAATCTTAACAAGTAGGAATAACCACCTAGAGTCTGAATTAGTTCTTATAGAAGGATACAAAAAGGATTATGAGAAGTGTAGACATAACTCGATGAAGTTTTAAAAACCTATGACTATGTTAGAAAAGGACTAGAAGAAGAAAGGCTTAAGTTCAAAGTGTGGACAGACTCTGGTAGAAAAATTCAGGAAATTCTTAACAATCGAAATGAGTGTCAAATTACTGGTCTAGGCTATGACAAATGTCAAGGCAAAAGACCTATTGTTGGGAATAATAACACTAAAAAAACTAGCCAAGTCAAAATGACTAAGGATAAGAGCACCTTTACTCCTGTTAAGTTTGTAACTTCTAGAGTGAAGACTGAGCTACATAAAGGAATCACAAACTCATCTGTCAATAATCCTCCTGTTGTTGACAAAAAGATAGATGAATCAGGAGAAAAGAAACCTAAGAAAAACATAAACATAGGTTGATTGTCAAAATCCAAGTTAAAGGAAAGGCTAGATAACTTACAGAGTCTAGTAAAGATAGGAGGAATATGAATGGAAAAGAAATCACATGTTTATACAGCAAATCCTCATCTGAAGAAAGCTGGAAATGGCATAATAAACTGTCACACATTAACTTCAAAATACTCAACAAGTTAGTGAAACAGAGTCTTATGAGAGGTTTACCACATGTTGATTTTGTTCAAGATGGACTTTGTAAAGCTTGTCAACTTGGAAAACAAAGGAAAACATCCTTCAAGAGTAAAACAATACACACCATTTCTGAACCCTTTTATCTATTACATTTTGATTTGTTTGGTCCAGTAAATGTGATATCTATTAACAAAAAGAAGTATGCTCTTGTCATTGTAGATGATTTTACAAGATTCACATGGGTTTTCTTTTTGTACTTAAAGGATGAAGCTTCACAACACATAATAAACTATATCACTTTTCTGGAAACTAAATCAAAGAAGACAATAAGAATTATAAGGAGTGACAATGATACTGAATTCAAGAATGCAATCATAGAGGAATAATGTACATCAAAGGGAATTACTCAACAATTTTCTGCACCAGGAACACCCTAATAAAATAGAGTTGTGGAGAGAAAGAATAGAACACTCATAGAGGCAGCAAAGACAATGATGGCAGAGTTTAAACTACCAGTATATTTATGGGCTGAGGCAGTCAATACAGCATGCTTCACTCAAAATTGTACCTTAATAAATATGCATGAAAAGACTCCCTATGAAATGGTGAAGTCAAGAACCCAAGTGTGAAACATTTTCACATATTTGGGTGCAAATGCTTTATACTGAAAGTACATCCTGAAAAACTAAGTAAATTTGAAGGAAAAGCTAATGAAGCTATATTCCTTGGATATGCATCAAATACAAAGGCATTCAGGGTCTTCATTCTCAGAACCAAAATGGTTATGGAATCTATTCATGTTGCATTTGATAATAGAAAGATTACAAGTCTGTAGGATGAACCAGAGTCTATAACACTTGAATTTAAATTTTTTAAAAGTTTTGAGATAGATGAAGATGATGAAAATGAAGAGTCTCAAATCATTCCTGAGAAAATGCTAGAATATGCACACTCTGAGGGGGAGCCAGAAAATCCCACTTCAATTAACTTAGAGTCTAACAATTCAGGGACTAGTCAGTTAGAGTCTAGACATACAGAGTCTAGTTCTTCAGAGTCTAGTCCATTAGGGTTTGAATCAAATAACTCTAAATCTTTTGCAGGGTCAACCAACTCAGGGGGAGCCTTCTCATTTGATCTCCACTCACAAACAGAAAATGCCAATGATTTAGGGGCAACTTTAAATTCCAGAACTAATCTTCCACAAGCTAGAAAATGGACAAGGGAACACACTCCTGATTTAATATTGGTGATCCTGAGAGTGGTGTGCAGACAAGAAAAACCACACAAAATGAATATATGTACAGTTGTTTTCTCTCAAAAAATGAACCAAAGAAAATTGAGAAAGCTTTGCAAGCCCCTAATTGGATTATTATAATGCAGGAGGAACTAAATGAGTGTGAGAGAAATAAAGTGTGAAAGCTTGTACCAAGACCTAGAAATAGATCAATTTTTGGTACAAAATGGGTGTTCAGAAACAAACTTGATGAGAATGGTATTGTGGTAAGAAATAATGCAACACTAGGTTCAAAAGGATACTTACAAGAGGAATGAATTGACTATGATGAAACCTTTGCACCAGTAGCAAGACTGGAAGCAATTAGAATGTTTCTTGCATTTGCAGCTCATTCAAAATTCAAAGTCTATCAGATGGATTTGGAAAGTGCCTTCTTAAATAGAAAATTGGAAGAAGAAGGCTATGTGGAGCACCCCTAGGATTTGTAAATCTAAAATTTCATGATCATGCTTACAAGTTAGACAAGGCATTGTATGGATTGAAGCAAGCACCTAGAGCATGGTATAAACTCTATCAAAATTTCTTCTTGATAATGGTTTCACAAGAAGTAACATTGATAAAACTCTTTTCATTAGAAAACACAAAGGTTATATTCTGCTTCTCCAAATTTATGTTGATGATATTATATTTGGTTCTACTAATGAGAAACTTTGGGAAAAGTTTAGCAAATTAATGGAGTCTAAATATGAAATGAGCATGATGGGAGAATTGAACTTTTTTTTGAGACTTCAAGTCAAACAGACAGATGATGAAATTTTCATCAGTCAATCAAAGTATGTGAAGGAACTCTTGAAGAAGTTTGATTTACAAGATTGCACAATTGCTAAAACTCCTATGTCAACAGACACTAAGCTAGAATCTGACCCAAGGGTAAGAAAGTTGACAATACTAGCTACAGAGGTATAATTGACTTATTATTGTATTTAATTACTAGTAGACCAGATATAATATTTGCAACATGCTTGTGTACCAGATTTCAAGCTGACCCTAGAGACTCACATTTAATTATTGTGAAAAGAATTTTTAAATATATCAAGGGTGCACAAACTCTTGATTTTTGGTATCCTAGAGAGTCTGATTTCTCATGAGTTGGCTATTCAGACTCTGATTATGTAGGATGCAAAGTGGTCAGGAAAATCACAATAGGCCAATGCCAATTTCTTGGCAACAGATTAATTTCTTGGTTCAGCAAGAAATAACAAACTGTATCAACCTCAACAACTGAGGCTGAATACATAGCAGTTGTAAGTTGTTGTGCCCAAATTCTGTGGATAAGAAATCAATTACTTGATTATGGACTAACATTCCCAAAAATTTCTATGTATTGTAATAATACTAATGCTATTAAAATTACAGAAATTCAGTCCAATATTCCAGAACAAAGCACATTGAAGTCAGGTATCATTTTATTAGAGAAATTGTTGAAAATGGTATTGTTGAACTTCATTATATTTCAACTGACAGATAAATTGCAGACATTTTAACAAAACCACTTGATGAGATACCTTTCTCAAACTGGTAGTTAAGTTAGGTATGTTAAATATGTAATTACATGATCATTACAAGCAGCAAGGTATGTACTTTAATTATAGTCTCTGATTTATCAAACTACAATTTGTTATTGCAATTTTCATGAAGTACCTTATCTTGACAGAGTCTAATTTCTAGACTCTGATGGGTCTATAGACTCTGAGAGTCTGTATAATCTGACAGTCATGATTATTAGACTCTGAAACGGTTAAACGCCTACATATTCTGATAATTTATAAACCGTTCAAATGACTTGAAATATGCTGTAATGGTTACTTTTTACTGGTTATAGGATGCAGACTCATGTGTATTGTATGCAAATTTCACAAAACATCAATTCTACATACAATTAACTCAACTGTTTATTGTAATTTATTTTTTAAGGCAAAAATATACTTAGAGCTATTCTCGAACCCTAGCAAATCTTTTCAAGAATTTTCATCTCTATCAACTTAATCACTTCAATGGCTGCTCTATCAACTGTCATGAGGGGACCCAAGGCAATTGCTTTCACTTTTGGTGACTTTGAGTTAATGATGACAAATCATGTTTCAGCCCTAGGAGACAAGAAGGGTGTAGATGCTGACTACTACCTTGTGATGGACTTCTTGGAGCAAAGTGCGCTAAGCTATGTGTTGAAGGCATCTCCAGTCATTCACATGGATGTCGTATCTCAGGCATGGAGCTCTGCAACAGTTGTTGATCCTATTCTAGATCAACCAGGTAAGATTATGTTTACTTCTGGTGCATAACATTTGATGTAACTGCTGATGTGCTCAACTCTGTGTTTAAGTTACCTATAAAGAAACCTTTTGATGATACTGTCTCTGATAATGATATTAAGAACATGTTCAAATCATTAGGTTATTCTGCTAGTTTAGAGAATATGAGTAAAATAACTAGGCCTTACTTAAGAAATGAATGGTCCTTCTTTTTAGACCAAATTATAAAATGTTTTACTGGTAAATGTAGTGGTTTTGATGTTATTACTTTCATTACATACCAGATAGGTCATATTCTCTTGTTTGATAAAGTGATCAACATTGGTGATATGTTGCTCACTCAAATGGGAGCAAAATTGAATAATGTGCAAGAGGGAAGGAAGAAAGTCTATTATCATAGATTTTTTATGCTTCTCTTGAACCACTTTGTTCCTAACATATCTGCCAAGCTTGCAGATGAGTGCTGTGTGCAGTCATATAAGCAACAAAGGAAAATTTTCTATGACATCAAAAGAATTGATGACAAGAAATAGAGTCTACCTGTTATGATGTATCCATATGTAATGCAGGTAAAACTCTCTGCCTACAAACCTTCTATCTATACTACTTATTTCTTTAATGGTGAAATGGTGTAGGAAAAAGTACTGGAGAGTCCACCTGCACCTACCCAAGTAGCCAAATCCCCTTCCATAAACAATCGAAGAAACCAAAATCCAGAAAACCAACCTTTGGCATCTCTCAAAAGGCACCAGTGGTAAAAAGGAGATAATTGGTACAAACTAGGCTTGTAGATGAGCAAAGTGATGAGGAACTCAACCAACTAGAGAAGTAGGTTGTTGAAGGACTTTTTTTGTTAAAAGAAGGTCATGATGCACTTGAGTCTAACCTTGAAACCAAGTTTATAGACTCTCAAAAAGCTACAGAATCTGACAAACCTAGGGATGCACCTTAGGACTCTCAAATTGATCCTCTTGAGAAATCTTTTGCAAAAAAGTACAAGAAGTTGAGGAAGGCTTATTCTGCACACACACACAATCATATTATTGTTACTAACCCTGTTTTGTAGGAAACAGATAATCTCAAGGTTCCTGCAAAGCCAGACTTTGAAATACAAAAATCTCCTGAACTAGAGTCTAATGTTGAGTCAGAGTCTAGACTGCCTTTAGACTGTGATTATGAAACATTTTAGGAAGGAATGCCATTGGATGCAGCCTCATGTTTTATTGATCAAGTCAATATACCAACTGATGAGGTGCTGCTATTCTTATATCCTTTGGTAGAGCTAGTTGAGGATCCAAATCAATTCCAGAAAAAGTCTCAAGTCTTGGATCTTCTCACTACCTATGATGCCCTAAGGAAGAAGATGGAGGTGGAGCTACAAATGTGTGCACATGATGTTGTCACCAATCTCTATAGCTACCTCTTCGCTTCTTCGTTACAATCTAAAGCAGCTGGGGTCATGGAAAGAATGACATCTGAAGTTCTCAAACCACTTGGTGTGTCAGACTCTGATAAGCCAAACTTTAAGAAGATTAAAATCCTGGAAAGAAGAGAATCTGAGTCTGTTGCTGAGTTGGAAACTGAGATTGAGCAAATAGTTTTTAACTATGAAGGAATTTGGAATAATGGGGTTACCTACAGGACATCTATTGTTTAGATTTCTACTATTCAGCCTCTTCTAAGGAAGGTGGTTGATTATCTTATCCACAAAGTAGGGAAAGTGGCCAATAAATACATCTATCCAACTTATCAAAGTAGGTTGCATCAACTAAAGGGCAGCTATTATCAGACTATTTCAAGGGATCTGTAAGATTTCTTCCATCTCACTTATGCCCAGACCATCAATGCAATCCATGCAAGGACTTTCTTACATGCTCACTGGATGCATTAAATCAGATAGAATAAAAGGAGGAAGTAGAAGCTGGAAGAAAGTTGAAAGTAGGGACTAGTGCACCAGTGATGACTAGTGATCACCCACACAAGAACCACCTAGTGAGAGGTTGGATGATAGTGGGGAGGGGAGCATGCTGATAGGCCCTCTTTGTCAACTTCACAGTTTGCTATTGAGAACCCCAGTGATATGGGAGGATAGACCCTGATGGATGCTCATGAAGAAATTTCATAATCAATTATGTCAGAGTCTATCCACTTTGAGAGGGAGTCTCATGCATCAACAGTCCAAGAAGGTGACACTAAGACTCTGGCTTCTAATGAAGTCATACTGAAGGAGTCAGAGTCTATAATAGACCCTGAGACTTAAATACTGGAGCCAACAGACTCTGAAAAGAAAGAAGACGCCAGTAAGGGTTCAGAGTCTGTTGTTGCTCACCTTTTAGTGGAAACCCTTAGCCTTCAAAGATTTGAAGGGGTTCCCCTCCATCAAGTAGGTTCAGGTATTGAAGCAACTTCTCATTCTCTTAACCCCCATTTGTAGGGCTATTGAGTACACCTTCCAAATTGAGTAAAAATATTATCGAGGGGCTAACACTGGTCCAGGGAAAATGAGAGGTAGAAAAGACTGTAGAGAGCCTCAGTGAGTTTGAAGGAGTGGGTGTCCAACCTCACTGTGAGGCTGAGAGATTAGGGTATCCTGAACCTAACTTCACTTATTGGGATCAAGATTTTCCTAAGAGTTGGTCCAATGAGTTAGAGTAGGGGATGGATCAAAACTCATTTTCTTTGATCTTGCAGATTGGCAAGAAGGATGAGGTTCTAACTACTCAGAAATCTTTCACACAGAGGCCACAACTTCACATGGTGGATTCTCTAGCTAGAAGAGAAGATAGAGTCAGGGAAACTAAGGTGAATGCATCAACTACTCAACTTGATACTGTATCTATGAAGTCAAAAAATTATGTTCTTATAATGCCAATTCAGGCTAGGCTTCCAGGGTCTACAAACTATGATCACTCAATTGAGGAGTTAGAGTCTATAGTCCCTTATGCAGTATCAAAGTCTACACCTCCAGCAACAAAAGTAGAGCATGTTGCTTCTATTGATGATTTAACCTCTGAAGATGAAGGGGAGGTGAATCCATCTTTCAACTATTTTGATCAAGTATTTCCTCAATCCTAGAAGATAGCACAGGCCAATGGAATTACTGATGAATCTACTTTGCTTGCATTTTGGATATCCATAAAATTGAGAGATTGAAGGCTTTTCAGAACAAGTTCTTCTTGCAGGAGCATGAATATTATCCTGGAGAAAAGCCTGATGATTCTCTGGTTGAAGAAGAGGAGGATGTAATTGTTGACCTTATTTCTACATAGTCTGAATTAGCTGCTATGGTCACATATATTTCTCATATCCAAACAAAACTGACAAATGTCGATACTACTACTTCTCTTCTATAAAAAAATTTGATACTTTATACTCTCTTCAATAAAATAAAGACATTGTTGTGAAGGACACCTTAGCTGAATTCAAGGACAAGCAAACAACTCTTCAAAAGTCTGTTAATTCTCTTACTATAAAGGTGGATCAGGTCATCACTGCTCAAGCCTACATCACTTCTATTGGTGAGATTATGAAGCTGTATGAATAGTAATTGTGATAACTCAATACTAGAACATGACAGTTAAATAGTACTACGCCTACACAGAAATCAGGAAGAAATGAAGACAATGTAAATAAAGTGAATCAAGCCATTAAAAGAAGTTTTGAAGTCTACTACATGTCACTGAAAGAAGTTCATTAATATGTTCATGCCTCAGTGAAGAATAATGGTTAAAGACTTTCATCGTTTCAGAAGTTTTAAAGATTCAGTATAGAATTTCCACTATAAGATTTCAGTGTAAAGGCATTGATTGAAGATAGATAGCATTCGAAGCATAGGAATCTAGAAGAATTGAAGACATGGTAAAGACAAAGGTTAAAGAAGACATCTACAGTTTTGAAGTTATACTCACTAAAAGAAGTTCATTTATATGTTCAAGCATTAGTGAAGAACATATAATGAAGTATTCAAGATTGTAGTAGTAATGAAGATGTTGTCTAAGTACTAGAAAAGATTTTAGTAAAATTATAGTATTTATTGGCAGTCATTGTTCAAAGCAATATAGAACTGCAGTATTTCTGTCATTTGATTTTAATGAGAATATGAAGATCAAAACAGTGTTAGTCACTTGTGAACCCGACCAGTGCACTACATGTCAACACAAAGGATTTGGTTAACATGTTCATTGTACAAGAAGAATTGACAGGAAGCCAAGTGAAGCCAAGTATATATGGATTTAATAGAAGTTGAAATTACTCCAAGTCATTATACAAGGTGGAGAAAATCGACACATAGTATTACTAGATAAAGAAACTCGACACATGCTATACAAGGGAGGTAAATTTGACACATAGCTTTCCATATGCCAAAAGGAAGCTAAGCCATGTATACAAGGAGAAAAACTCGACGTATGGCTATACATGGAAGACAAAGTCGACACTTAGACTTCTTGAATCAATGAAATTATTCTAAGGCATATAGATGGAAAGTAAAATTCGACACATAGCTTCTTCGGATGATATAAAATATTCTATGGCATACTATAGTGAATAAGAGTCGACACAATTGAGAATAGAATTCGACACATGTGGTTATTCTTCTTCAAAATGGCTAAGGCATGCATACAAGGACTTGAAATTCGACACCTACTATATTTGTGACCAAGGCAATTACATATGACTAAGGAATTCGACACCATGAAATATTTTCTAAGTTAAAGTACATGGAAACAATATTCGATACCTAGAAAATATGCACGGGTTTCTCAAAGTCAACTCAGCTCAACATACAGGGGAGAAGAATTCGACACTCACAACTGTAGTTTAATTATTATAAAGCTTACACAATATAAACAAATGAATCTAATTCATTTGGTGGTGTGTGAGTGAATACACATAACCACACAGAGAGATACAGAGAGGGAAACAGAAGCCGGAGAAGAAGAGATACAAATCCATACACATACCTTCTTCACCAGAGTTTTATAATCTAGCTGGTTAATTATGTTATAAATATATAAGGCTATTATAAAACACTCTCAGTTAGATTGATTTCCTTTTATACATTCACAGATCTATACTTTGTAATAGGAATCAGTCAGATCTCTTTATTTTAGCGAAGAACTAATTTGTTCTTCGAAAACCTGTTCATTAAAATTGGGTGTAGCACCCCTCTAGGTTTAGCAACCCTCTGCGTGTATATACGAAAAATATATTTCCCGAAACTTGTCTCATTTAATTACTTGTTAATTTTCTAGAACTTTATTGTTTATTCATAAAAATAGAAAATTAGTAAGCCAGCCTCCTAAACACTACAAGGACTCTAACCACTAATCGAACTTTAAATTATTTATCCGCAAAAAATTTGATTTTTTTTTAATTTAGTGAGTATCGTATTCAACCCCCCTTTTACGATACTTCCGGGACATAACAATTGGTATCAGAGTAGATTGATTGATATACAAATCAAGATCCTTAGCTCAGTGAAACTCACCGTGTTGAAGTTGTTTGAACTCAGAAGGAAGCCTTGTTAAATAAGTTTAATAATAAACTTTTTAATAAAATTTCTTTTATAAACTTTTATAAAATTTATTTTATAAATTTTTATTAGTTTATGTTATAAATTTTAATTAGTTTATTTTATAAATTTTAAAAAATAAATTTATAATTTAAATTTATAAACATTTTATGTGGTCCATTTTTTGAAAGGATGTAGCAGTTGAATTTACTCTACGTCATTATACATGGTGAGGAAATTGACACCAAGCCTTACATGGTGAAGAAATTGACACCTAGTCTTTCTATGCTTAAAAGAATATAAGTGTTAACCATGTGCATAGAATTCGACACATAGGAATGTGAAATATTCTAAGGCAAGTATAATGAAGTAAATTTAACACCGAGCATTACATGGCATACAATTAAGACACCTAGGTGGTTGAATTATTTAAGGCATTGGATAACAATTCGACACTTACAAAAGTGCTAATTTGTGCCCTAAGTTTTGTACCCTTTAATTTTTATTTTAGATTTATTTATTTTTCCAGAAAATTTAAAATTCTTGAAAACTAGAATTCTGTAAATTTAAGTTTTTTTTAAATATTAATTTGATGGTGCTCAAGAGGTTTGTAGTTGGTGATTTTTTCGAGCATTGAAGACAACTAAAATTGACTGAAGAAAACCCAATGAGGTTAATTCTGGAACAGGTTGAAGAAATTGTGGTATTAATTTCCTTAGAGGTTTACTCCATAAGATCCCACTAATATTTTGGAAGCTGTAAAAGAAGAAATTAATTTGGGTACAGTTTTTGGTTGATTCAAGTTGAATTTTTGAAAGAAAAATCTAAGGGGTTAAAGTAATGAAGAAGAATAGACTAGACTACCTGACATCTCAGTACAAGGCTTAAAGTTTATTCTACAGGGACATTATAGGAAGTTCGTGCTAACACTGCAGATCGTTTAGAATGTAGGGTTACAACCATCAGGGATCTAAGGATACAACCACATTGTCTTTAGAAGAACTGTATGTGCTCAAGGCCCATGAACTAGAACAAGAGATGAAGAAGATAATATTTGGTAAAACAGGTTATTAGCATATCCACTGTATTTATGACCCAGGAGCCAAATTTGATTGAAGTCAAGGTTGAGAACCTCTGAACATAAACGATATCATCCAAAGAGCTGAATTGAAGATGTTGTATCTCAAGGTAGTGGTAAAGGTGTTCTAAGTAAACTTGAAACTTTGGAATAACTTGAGAAACTGTACAACAAATCAAGCCTACAGGGCAACTAGGAGTTCAGTGACATCAGATTCAGATGGAATCCCAATTCTAGATCTAAGGTCCTTACCTATAGATTCCATTGAGGAGATTTTCAAGATCAGTTTGAAGAACCATGTACAAGCAAAAGATGACAGACACTATGTTGGGTTGAAGCAGGATAATTAGGCATTAGTGAGGATGCAGTAAGGGAAAACATTTATTGATGGAGTTAAATGCAAGGTTGATTCTATCAATGATAGTGATCAACCATATGGATATCTAGTATCAATGACCAACACTGGAGATGAATCACAAAGTACTTCACAGGTACACATTCTAACTAGTATACTTTATCTAATTTAGAACTGTATGATTATTAAGTTTTAAAATGCATTATATTCACGTCAGCATGGTAGCATCTTATGACTTAAATGTTTTAGATTTCTAAGAATGAGATATTGCATGCTAGGACTATTAGTGTATTTCATACTTGATCCTCTATGAAGTAAAATGAATATCTAGAATTAGATAGGTTGTTCTAGACATTTAGGTGTATCTCTGAACGTTTGCTTGAACTTGATTTAAATCTTATGTGATTTAATACCCCTGCTAATGTTGTGAAAATTACTAATAGGCAAACTGGTCATAGATCAGATATTTTATGTTTGTTCTTACTTGAAATTATTTATGTACTTATTTTCATATAACTTCCTCCCATTCATATAGTTGCACTTAAATGTCATATCATTTCATGTATTGCTTGTTAAGGAGTAGAATACTAAAAGATGGTAGAATTATCTAAGTAGTTAGTGTGATTTGTAGATTCGAGGATTAATCTAAAACTGACTTAGGTAAGAGATAGTTAAAAATGTTAGACAACAACATAAATGGATTAGATAAAATTAGTAATTAATTAATTAGTTCTTCTATTCTATGTGTTTTTAAGAAAATTATTGAATATCTGTAAATTTGATTTACATCTGTTACACTTGTGTAAAATGATTAAAGTAGATAGTACTGAATTTTCTAATATGCATATTGAAGTTGTTGTTACCACTATTGAAAGTAATATCTCTAACCCATCTGGACTCAATTGAAGTTGAGTACCGAGAAACTTAATCATTTGTGATTGCAGATTATGTAACAAAAGACAAAAGTTATGTGATTTCGTGACATATATTGCACGAGGCATATTATTAAAATTGGAACTCTAATATCACAGTTGGTTGAGAATGCCTACCCAATGGTAACCTTTGGAGATGACAGCAAAGGATGTACAAGGAATTTGGCTATCATGATTTTCGATTTATCATCACTGGAAATATCTTTATTCTCGACAGACTTAAGCACTATTTACAGAGCACTAGGGAATTATTTGTCAAGAGTTTTCTACAAAAGCATTGAAAAGAAAAAGTGTTAGATTTCAAGCAAGAAAGATAGAAGCTCACTCAATTAGGAGTGAGAAATTTTATTCGTTGCTGACATGAAGATTGTATGCAAAGGTGAAGTGAGTTTCTTAGTAAATCTTCATCGGTAAAGAGTTAGCTATGACATGGGAAGCTCTCACACTTGTTGATCAAGATGGATTCTTCGATAAAGATAAAATTGGTGAGAGGACTACTTCATATGGAATTCTATCTTAAAGGACATTTTGAAGTATGTCATATATGGAAGTTGATGAAAACATCACACTGAAGCAAATTATTTCATAGAAGAAATATGCTTTGTGATGGTTGATGACAACCCTAGTTATAATTTGGTGATGTTCGTGCATTCAACAAATAAATATCACAGACGGTGATTGATCATATCAGGTAGATCAAGTTGGAAGAAAAGTAAGCTGTGAGAACTTTGAAGTTAAATATTGGAACTTAATTTCATGAATGAAGTTCTAAATGAAGTCTGCACTGATAAAGGTACTTTTAAGCTGAAGCAATTAACACAGCATGCTACTTTAATCAACAAGATCGTGAAAAGACATCATATGAGTTAATGGCCAACAAGAAGCAAACACTAAAGTTCTTTCGTGAGTTTGGAGGAAATTGATATTTATTGAAGATTTATGTGAGTATCTTGTCATGTTTGAAGTTAAAGCTCATGGAATAATTATCCTCAGCTACTCATTGAAATTGAAAGCTTTCAAGACATAAATGATGTAAAAATAAAAGGTGATTGAATGTCTGAATGTGTCGTCCTACTACACCAAACTCCCAAGCATTCAAATGAAAGATAATTCCAAATCTTTAAAGTATGACATCTTGTCAGAGTCAAATTCAGATACTGATGATGAAATTGAGGTTTTAGAAGGAAACAATGATAATGATGATGATTCAGATCCTATTAGCGGAAATAGTAGTGAATCTACACAATTCATGAACTTTAATAGAATCCATTAAAAAAGGTGAAGGATCTTCAACACATCATAGCAGCAACTTAGGGGGAGCAAATAAAAGAAGGATCTACTAGTCGTACTCAACACAATGAAGATCAAAGGAATACATCAAAAACATATCTGCCAAGACAAAACGTTTGAAGTCAAAATCATTCCTAGAGTCTAGTTCTTAGTGATCCAGATTTTGGAACAAAGGATAGAAGTGTTATGCAAGGTAAATGGTTATTCTTTGGAAAAGAACAATTGTTAACAGTTGGTAGCCCAAAGAAGAGTGAAGATGCACTGATTGATCCATATTGAGTGATTGCAATGCAAGATGATGTCAATTAGTTTGAAAGACAGAATCTACTGAAGCTGGAACCCAGACTACAAGACAAGGCTTAAATTAGTACAGTAAGGGTTTTCAGAGATTGGATGATTATTGACATTGTTATGAGGGACAAAGCCAAACTGGTTGCTACAGGTTACTATCAAGTAGAAGGTATCGACGATGATGAAAACAAAGTCTTCTAGACTTTCAAGAACTAACAACAAGCACCAGTGACGAGACTTGATCCTCTTAGGGCCTAACAGGATGAGGACCTAACAATAAGATAGTCCTGGCACCTGTTTCGTATTCAAGCATGAATATCTATCAGATGAATGTGTGCAAGTTCACTTATGAATGGTGAGTTAGAAGTTGAAGTTGATGTACAACATTTCCTGGACTTTGAATTTGAAGATCCATTGGAATTTGTATATCATTCTCTTCCCAAGCTCTCTATGAATGGAGTTAGAGATTCAAGGAAAATGTCAAGGAAATGGTACGATACTGTAATTCTAATTACTTGAAAATGATTTTATATTAGAGTCGTTATACATATATCTCTCTAGAATACATGACACATGTGATTCAATATTAGTTCAAGTATACTATGATTATATTATGTGTGGGCCTACTAATTAAAAGTTGGTAAGATATTTTTGTTAGTATAGGTGCCCTAGAGGCAATACAATGTTTCTTTTAATAGACCTTTATGTCATTTGATTATTCAATAAACGTATTTATTATGACTTTAAATACTGCGATATATTTGTTAGCATAATAAATGTCCTTAGAATCATGATACACATTGTATAGTTTAGTACATGACTTGAACTTGAGATTATATAATAGATCATATTCTTAAATGTCCCTAGTCGAGTATTATTATTATAGGACAATAATAATACATAAATAGACTAATATGTTGTTTGACTGATAACCACATCTCATTGATTATAAGTATGGGGATACTAAAGTCAACACATAGGTACATGCAGGAGTACATGGTACTGGACAGACCCACAGTGAGATTCTTCATGTTTAATAAAGTCATAAGAAAGACTCACAGTGATATTGGTGTAATGATCCTCTGACTTGAGATCATTATATTTCTATACGAGGATTAATATACTTTGACTACAGTAAAAGTTACCTTTGACCGGGTAATGATAAAAGTGGACATCGGGTATATCATGAGTCGTATGAGAAATATGAATGATAGATAAAGGATTTAACCCTCCTATAATTAGGAGAGATATTATTGGCCTCTTGATTGAGTGAGACTATAAAATGCATGGCCGTGCTCAAATAATGATTTGTTTTCATAGTCTACTCATGGATCAAGTAAACCCGGATTAAATGTTGAAGAGGATGACTAAATACATGCCTCGAGTTTAATCTATAATATATATGGTTAAAGGGATTATATTACACGGAAACATTAATCACGAAAGGTTTTATCGAATCACGATTTAATTATTATTTAATTGGGTAGCAATGATGTATTACTAGATACCGCTCATTGTTTATAATTTTATTGGAGAATAAAATTATTACTAATTAAATAATAGCCTATAGGGTCACACACATAGAGCACTTTAAGGAATAGTTAATTTAAATTATAGATTTAAATTAATTGATGATTATTTGAATTTTATTATATTAATTAAGTGAGACTTAATTAATTGAAATAATATAATTTGAATTTGAATTCTGCCCTTAATAATTAAGTATGACTTAGTTATTAATTAAATAATAGAAATTCGGTTTTTATTATTTAATCCTAAACCTACATGGATTAGGCTTTGCTGTTATGAGTTGCTGATTGGGCCTCTTAACCAGCATTATAGATAGATAATGATAGGGTTAAGAGGGATGCCGTTTTGAAAAAAAAAACCCTAGAGGCAGCAGGCAGCAGCAAGGAGAAGAAGGCAGAAAGAAGAACAAATTTCGAAATCATCAAAAGGGAGGCTAGTACATCCATTCCATAATCAAGATCGTGAGACGTTCTTGAAGGTGCTCGTGTGGATACCATAGAGGTGTTTTCGAGAAGAAGACACAAGTCGTGAAAGCTAGGATCTCCGTTGAGTTCGTAGAAGTCAAGACCAAGAAAAGGTATGATTCCGTTTCACAATAATCAGTCCGAACTTATACATGATCCTGCGTTTAGGGTTCCAAATTTTTGTTATATTTACGTTTAATCCGCTGCGTTTTATGCCTCGGAACCCAACAATGGTATCAGAGCTACGTGTATAAGGGACTGATTTGGTTACGTGTTTTATGTATTTGATGCATACATGCCTGTTTTGGTGACTGCCATGCCATGCTACTGCTTTGTCATAATCTGTTATGCCACTGCCATGCTACTGCTTTGTTACTGCCATGCCTGTTTGAGACTGCCATGCTACTGCAATGTTATAATCTATTATGACATGATATGTATGATTAAAAAAACTGTTATATGAATGAGGGTCAGTTTGTATAGTGATATAAACTGGTGGACAGATTGTGTTGGACATGATTTGTTAATTGGGATATGATAAGTATGTATATGATACATGTTTCTGAAACTGCATAAGTTGCAGTGGGGAAAAAGGCCAACAGATATGATCTGTAGTTCAGAAATTGATGATTTCTGAATAGGACTGGTCTTCAAAAATTTTAAAAAAAAATCTGATTTCGAGCTGACCTGGCAGCTCGACCCCAACCGGGGGCTGCCGCCCCTGGACCCCGCCCAGGGCTGCCACCCCGGACCCCGCCCAGGGGCTGCCGCCCCCGGACCCCCGCATTATTTTTGTTGTGTACTTGAGCATGGTGTTGGTTATGGCTTTTGGACCCCTAGATTAATGGTTTTTGGTTTTATAAATACGACTTGCATGTCGTTTTCTTCATTCTTGTAATTGTTTAACCTCGAATGTAAGTCGAGTTTTCTTATGTAAGTACATTAGTATAGGTTGTATTCAATTATTCCATGTAATGTACTTGAAGATTGGCCCACATGTTCTGAAGATGATTGGTTACATTGAGTACCTTGAAACTTTGTGAAAGGCATAGGTGTACTAACTTGTGACACTTAATTATTATGTAACTCAACTAAGTAAAAGATAAAACAACAGCAAAACAAGAGAAACGGAAGAAGCACATGGAATCAATCAACTGAAGAAATGGTAATGATACTTGGTAACTACAAGTAACTAATTTGGTTAATCAAGGATGCATAAGTGAGAAGAAGTTCAATCTCAGTATTGCTCATGCCCTAACTTATCTAATGGAGAATCAGATTAATGTCAAAGAAGTATCAAGAAGACCAAAGTGATTTCATGTAATGTATATCAACATCTGGATAATGTAAAGGTTAATCAACAAATGAGAACTGACATTCAGAAGCAAGAACCCCTACAAGACTAGTCACTTATGAACCAGACCATTGCATCAAGTGTCAGGACATTGGAGGCAAGTTCATGTCAGTAATAGAAGATCTCATTTGAATTGAGTGAGGAAAAGAAATTGAAGAAGCTAAGGAAACTTGCTCATAAAGGTTAACTCTCAATTAGTCACTAAAGAAGGTCAACATTGGATGTGTGCATATTTGCTAAGGCAAATGTCGATCCACAGCAGATCGAGATGCGGGTCGAGATTTACAAGTGAAGTAAAACACTGCAAAGGCAAATCTCGATCCAGACGATAGATCGAGATCGAGATCTTCATAGATCGAGATCGAGATTCTCCCAGATCGAGATCGAGATTTTCACAGATCGAGATCGAGATGGGTCCAGGCGAAGATCGAGATGCGGGTAGAAATGTAACATTTAATGTTCAAGGGACAAGTGGCTATTTGTGAACGGTTGATCCAGAGTTGTTAAAGTACTTTTTGTTGTCGAAATCCTGATTGGGCCACGTACACAAAAAGGACAAGATCAAGACTACATGACATTATAAAAGCAGCACTTTGTTTTTATTTAGTAGTAACTTGTATCTCTGTAATTTCAACGATAATTTTTAAGAGAGAGCATTTACTGTAAAACAAAAAGTGAGAGAGAGGATCAGTTGAATCTAGCTTTAATTGCTGTATTTATTGTTCAACTGATCATGATGCTTTTATGAATGTTGTAGCAAATCCATCAATGAATATAATGATATATTCTTGAAATTCTGTGTCATCATTTATTACTTGCACATTGTTTATTCTCTTATTTTTTTAAACAGTTGTATTCACCCCCCCTCTACAACACTTTGGACCTAAAAATTGGTATCAGAGCTCCTGTTAAACACATCTAACAGAGATCCTATTGTGTTGTTTGAGTTGGTTCTTGAAAATCCCAGATCTATTTTTTTCTTGAAGTTTGTGCCGAAAGTTTTTATTTGTTTCTTCTTGAAAAAGTCGTAGATCTAAAAAATTCTGAGTCATGGTGTAAGGAATATTTGTACAAAATAGTGTACTTTAGAGCTTTGTGGATTTTCTTGTGGTCAAAGCTGGAATCAATTGATCGACTAAACAAAAAGGATATTTTTGAACTTCTGCCAACTAGGAAGTGGACATCTTTTTGTTTGGACTTGAGAACGTGGTGGACCCTGCTACTGTTCCTGTGATTAGAACTAACTTGCTTGAATCTTAAGTGCAAAATCCGTTGAATATTAAGTGTTGGATATATAAAATGAGATAATTAATTTTTCAAGTAAATACAATTTATTGTAATTTGAAAAGTGTATTAACTTAATTTTAAACTTTATTAAAATGGCCGCCGCACACAGATTTAAGATACCTCCGTTTGATGCACAACATTATGACGAATGGACCGGAAGGATGAGAGCTTACCTTGAATCAATAAACAAGGTATACTTGAGAATATTGGAAAACGGTCCATACATACCCATGAGAATTGAGCCAGAGCGAATGGAAGGAGGGATACTAATTCCATCCCGGTCTGTTCCTAAAGAGGAAATGGAGTTTTCAGACGCAGATAAAGAATTGGTTGGTATGGATGCGTCGTTACGCAACGTCATAATTGAATCCCTAAACTCAGAGTACTATGTTCAAATAAAGGGATTAAAAACAGCTAAAGCCATGTAGGATAAACTGGCTGTGGTGAAGGAGGGGACCGAGGAAGTTAGAGATAATCACAAACGCATTCTGATATCTGAATATGAATCGTTCAGATGCGAACGAGGAGAAAGCGTAGCGGATGTTTACAAACGTTACAGTAAATTGCTTATCGAGCTGAGTATAAGAGATAAAGTCTATCCACTAGCAGATTCAAATATCAAGTTTCTATTGAATTTGCCTAAACATCTGGAACACAGGATCACTGCCATTCGAGAGTCAAGAGACTTGAAAAATACTTCTCTCGAAAAGCTGTATGGTGTTTTGAAGACCTACGAGCTGGAGCAGGAACAAAATGACAGAAGAAGATCCTACAATAGTGGAGAAAACAAAGCGGTAAGTGAGTCTGGACTTGTAGCTGAAGAGTCTGCTGTAAAGGCACTTGCAGCTGTCTCATTGAAAACTGCTAATCCTGAAAGGGTGGTATTAGACATTGAAGATCCATCCGAAGAAAGTGAGGATGAATACTATACCCTTGAAGAGCTGGACAAATTAGAAGACAAGTCATATGCTTGTATTGCTCGAGAATTTGCTCATATCAGCTTCAGGAAGCAAAGAAGTGGTAAAGGACGATTTGGTAGTTCTTTCAGCCGAAGAGGCAGCAGTAGCGGCAGAGGCAGTAGTGTAAGTGGTCGGGGAAGTTACAGTGGCCGAAGTAGCACATCCGGTAGTGGCTACAGACCTAACCTGGTAGACAAGAACAAGTTCAGATGCTACAACTGCAATGAATTGGGGCACTTCGCAACAGAGTGCAAGAAGCCCAAGTACGTTCATCCCAAGGAATCCTATGCTGATTTGAAAAAGAAATATGATGCCTTGGTTAGCAAGCAACAGAAGGGAAGCCGGGCGTATGTTGTGACTGAAGGGAAGGGTTGGGACGAGTCTGATGAAGATGAAGATCAGGAGCTATGCAACTTCGCTTTAATGGCAAAATCTTCAGAACAATCAGAGGTACCAATTCTAACCGTAAATGAAATGTCTATTCCTGAGTACCAAAATGAATTAGCTGCCATGACTAAAGATATGTACAATCTCCAACTAAATCTAATTGCTGTTAATGAGGAAAATGCTAAACTCTCCCTTAAGAATAGACTTCTCGAGGCCAGGGTAGAGGAATTAGAATCAGGAGAAAGTAAAGAAAGGCAATTAATGAATCAGGTAGACGTTTTAGAACACAAGCTTAAGATTAGGGAAGACCTTAACGAAGAACTTAAAAATGAATTAGCTGAGCTTAAAATAACATGTCAATCTTTTGAAGAAGCCGCTAATAAAGTTTTCGTAGAAAGGGACATGTACATGAAACTGGCAGGCAAGAGTAAAAATGAAAAAGTAAACATAGGACTTGACTACACACAGAAAAAGAAAAATAGGGCTGCTGAGTTGTTAGAGCCAGTGTTAGTCAAAGAAAATGTGCCTGAGGTTTTAATGGATGTTAGAAAACCTATCTTTAAGCATTTTGAGCCTAGGACCATAGATCCTGTTGCTACTGAAATTGAACATGAGATTAAAATTGAAAGAGATTCAGAAGAAAAAGTAGTAGAACCTATAACTTCTAAAAGAGCTAGTAAGATTGCTTATGCTAAGAGAGGTGTAGGAACCAAGGAGGCTAAGACGGTGTCATATAAACAATGGGTAGCAGGGTCAGACCAAATGAAAGCACCTGTAAAGGCAGTTAAAACTGAACCTGCATCTGTATCTACATCTACACGAGCTAGAAAGGCATGCTATATCTGTAATCAAACTGATCATTTGTCTTACTATTGCCCGTTCTATGTAGAGGAAGAAAAATCTGTTGGTTGTAATACCATGCCTGCAACTACTGCTTTGCCTAACATGCATGCAAATCATGCTAAATGCAATAATCCTAACTGTATGCCATGTGCTGTAAACATCATGCATGCTTATTTTAATTTAATGAATACTGCTAATGCATCTGTTGAACATACATCTAGTAGTGGTAAGAAAAAGCATGCGGGGTCAAAGACTAAGACTTCTAGTCCTCCTAAAGTTAGGAGTGACCAGTCTACTCCCAAACCTGACAAACCAGTTAAGGTTGACAAGGGAAAAGACAAAGTCAAGATGAATGCCCCTGATGGCAACAAGGCAAAGCCTTCTGTATCTGAAAAGAAAAAGGAAATTATTGATGCCGGGCCCAAACATCATTGGGTTCCCAAGAACACCTAACCTTTCTGGATTTGCAGGGCAGTGTACAGGAAAAGAGTAAAGTCATATGGGTGCTGGACAATGGAGCATCGAGGCATATGACCGGCAATAAGTCCCTGCTAACAGATTTGGTGTTGAGAGCCGGCTCCGTGGTTACTTTTGGAGATAACAGCAAAGGTTACACCAGGGGATATGGCAAGATCGTTTGTGGAAATGTTATCATTGAGGACGTGTCTTTTGTGGAAGGATTGCGACATAATCTTCTCAGCGTTAGTCAGTTCACCGACAGGGGTTTTGACGTCAACTTTGGGAAGCATGATTGTTCGATTCGAAGCAAAAAGGATGGAAGCCTTGCTCTCAAAGGATTAAGGAAGTCAAATTTGTTCATAGCTGACATGAATTCTGCTGATCAGTCTGAAGTAACGTGTTTCTACAGCAAGGCTTCTGCTGATGAAAGTTGGCTATGGCATAAAAGATTATCTCACCTGAACTTTAAAGCAATGAATAATCTCGTAAGGAGAGAATTGGTGAGAGGGCTGCCGCAGATGGAGTTTACTCCAGATGGACTCTGCGAAGCATGTGAGATGGGAAAATCAAAAAGAGCCTCGCATAAGGATAAACAAGTGAATAGCATTACCGAGCCCCTACAACTCCTTCACATGGATTTGTTTGGACCTGTTAATGTTGTGTCAATGTCAAGGAAAAGATATGCGCTGGTAATCGTCGATGACTTTTCCAAATACACATGGGTGAAGTTTGTGACATCGAAAGATGAAGTGCCACATGAGATCATTAGACATGTACTGGTAATTGAAAACGTAGCAAGTCTGACTGTGAAGACTATCCGATCCGACAACGGGACAGAATTCAAGAACTTAGTGTTAATGGATTTCTGCATATCTAAAGGGATCAGACGACAGTATTCAGCACCGAGAACACCGCAGCAGAACGGGGTGGTAGAAAGGAAGAACAGGACACTGGTTGAAGCAGCTAGGACAATGCTGTATGAGTCAAAACTTCCTTTATATTTTTGGGCTGAAGCAGTTAGCACGGCTTGTTATACACAGAACAGAACCCTGATTATAAAGGACCATAATGAGACGCCGTATTACATGATGAATAAACGAAAACCATCTATCAAGTACTTTCACGTATTTGGTGCCAAATGCTTTGTGTTAAGAGACAATGCACAACTTGGAAAGTTTGATGCCAAAGCAGATGAAGGGGTTTTCATTGGATATTCTCTTGAAGTAGTAGCAGCGTACAGGGTGTTTGTGCTTAATGATCGCAAGGTGGTTGAAAGCCTTAATGTCACATTCGACGACTCAAAACTTCCTTCTATACAAAAAGAAGATAGTGAGCCCACTTCCCTAAGATTTGAAAATATGGATATTGATGAAGTGGATACAGTTCCTGAGTCAGTAGTGCAGGGTAGTGATCCAACTATAAATAATGAAATTAATCAAGAGTCTAGTGTTTCGCAAATTCAAAACACTAGGGCTGGGGGATCACCTTCCGTCAGACCTGGTACTAACTCAGGGGGAGTCAGTATGCACTCAGGGGGAGCAGCTCACTCAGGGGGAGCTAGTACTAGCTCAAGAGAAGCTAGTGAAAGTGCTTCTAGACTAAGTCACCTTCACTTACAAGATCAAGCTGAATCATCAAGAACATTTGCTAGGGATCGCACTTGGAACAAGGACCATCCGTTCGAGCTAATTATTGGTGATCCAGAAGCCGGAGTGACTACTAGAGGAAAAGCTAGAGCTGAAATTGCCACTGAGAATGAATGTCTATACTCAGTGTTCCTTTCCCAGATGGAACCTAAAGTGGTGGAAGAAGCTCTAGATGACGCTGATTGGGTGATTGCTATGCAAGAGGAACTCAATCAGTTTGAAAGGCAGAAGGTGTGGAAGCTGGTACCCAGACCAAAGAATAGATCTGTTGTTGGGACAAAATGGGTATTCAGGAACAAGCTGGATGAAGACGGACGTGTAACACGAAATAAAGCTCGCCTGGTTGCTAAGGGTTATACTCAAAGAGAAGGAATTGATTATGATGAAACCTATGCACCAGTAGCAAGGCTAGAAGCAGTGAGGATGTTCTTGGCATTCGCAGCACATCATGGTTTTAAAGTCTATCAAATGGATGTCAAGAGTGCATTCTTAAACGGTGAACTGGATGAAGAGGTGTATGTCGAGCAACCTCCCGGGTTTATCGATATCAAATATTGTGATTATGTTTATCGACTCTTCAAATCAGTATATGGCCTTAAGCAGTCTCCGCGGAAGTGGTATGAAACTCTGTCAGACTTCTTACTAGAAAGTGGTTTTACAAGAGGAGTAATCGACAAGACGCTTTTCTACAAGAAATGCAAAGATGATCTAATAATGGTGCAAGTATATGTGGATGACATTATCTTTGGGTCTGCAAATGAGAAGCTGTGTGCTAAATTCGCTAAGTTAATGCAATCAAGGTATGAGATGAGCATGATGGGAGAGCTGACGTTCTTTCTGGGCATTCAAGTTAGTCAGAAGAAGGACGGGATATTTATCTGCCAGACCAAGTACATTCATGATCTATTGAAAAAATATGGTCTTCAAGATGTATCACAAGCTAAGACTCCTATGGCAACAGCCACGAAACTTGACGAGGACAAATCGGGTAAACCTATAGACATCTCAAGCTATCGAGGTATGATCGGCTCACTTTTGTATTTAACTGCTAGCAGACCTGATATTATGTTCTCTACATGCTTATGTGCAAGGTTCCAAGCGGATCCTAGAGAGTCACATCTCATAGCTGTAAAGCGTATTTTTAGGTATCTCAAGGGAACATCAAATCTCGGGATTTGGTACCCAAGAGATACAGGGTTTAATCTTGTTGGCTATTCGGATTCAGATTACGCAGGTTGTAGAATAGATAGGAAGAGCACTTCAGGAAGCTGTCAGTTCCTTGGAAGAAGGTTGGTGTCTTGGCAAAGCAAGAAACAACACACAGTATCTACCTCGACAGCTGAAGCATAATATATTGCTGCTGGAAGCTGTGTGGCCCAGATACTGTGGATGAAGAACCAACTCAAGGACTACGGTGTGGAAGTATCTAAGATTCCTATCATGTGTGACAACACAAGTGCTATTGCAATGACCAACAACCCTGTTGATCACTCCAGAACCAAGCACATTGACATCAGGTATCACTTTATTAGAGAGCATGTAGAAAATGGAACTGTAGAATTGCATTTTGTGTCTACTGAACGTCAAATAGCAGATATATTCACTAAACCTCTAGACGAATCAACATTTTCTAGATTGGTTGGTGAATTAGGGATGCTTAACACCAGTTAGTTTTGCTACCCATCTGTTAGAATTCAGTTTGTGCACATATTATTGTTGTTCATGAATATTCTTAATTAATAATGTGTCCTTAATTTCAAAAATGTATGTGTTGCATATCATAAGGGGTTAGAAAGTTTCATGATATTAATCTTGTGCTGATCTGTATATCTTTATGGTTAGTGTCCAAATGAAGTAATGAGAAATTTTCTATGGCAAATCTCGATCTATCCACATCGAGATCGACATCGAGATGTTGATCGAGATGCGGATCGAGATCGACATCAAGATCGACATCGAGATGTAGATCGAGATGCGGATCGAGATCGACATCAAGATCGACATCGATATGTAGATCGAGATGCGGATCGAGATCGACATCCAGATCGACATCTAGATGAGTATCGAGATGCGGATCTCGAGATCGAGATGTGACTTGTCTTTTCAGTCACTTCTTTTTAGGCGTGCAAGTGTATATTATAGCATTAAAAAGGCTATTCATTATTTACATTAACTTTCTCTCTCCAAAAGCTTAAGCTCTTCATATACACACGCGTATACATACATTACATCAAGTTTTCTTGTGATTTTCTTAAAATCACTAACTGGTACTTAAAAGCATCAATAACTAAAACGAAACTCTGCTAAAATTTTGTTTAAAACTGTTGAACTTCTTGTGTTGTTTTAACGTCATTACTGTTCTTGCAATTAGTTCTTTAGTTTTCTTCTTCATTCGAGTGAGTTTGTTTTTGTTTCGTGCTTTCTTATTCTTAAGTTCTTTGTGTTCTTGAGCAAAATAGATGTGAGAACTACTGGTTAATCCTTAAAGTGCAACTTTACCGCCGTGTTTGTGGTTTTCTGGAAAAATAATTTATTTTGTAACGGCTGTTCACTTTAATTTTCGAAAACTCAACCGTCAATCATTAGTGGGAAGTTAAATGGTCATTAGTGGGCAGTTAATTTGTTTTAATTTGTGTCACTAATTACGTGGGGTAATTAGTGGGGTTCATGTACGTTTTATTTTGTTTAAATTTAGAACTTGTTCTCTAAAAATTCCATTGCAAAACCATTTCAGAACATTTCTTTTCTCAAACACTAATTTAAAATGGCAAACCCAAATTTCACAATTCCCAAGACCAACTTTGTTAATCTCTCTGCTGATCGAGCAACTGGTAGATTTATTCACTATCAGTTCTGGATTGAATCCCTCAACAACACATCAATCATAAGTCATGCGTTAACCGCCTCTCCCATCCTGAATGTCGAAGCCCTTCAAGCTGCTTACTCTACACTAGAGATTCAGGGTGGAAAAGCCAATCCAACAGGCCTATCCTTTACTATTGGTGGTGTCAAATATGAAGTCAGTCTGCGGAAGTTCAATGAGTTACTCGGGCTTCCTACAGAAGATTATGCTCCGGAACCCACTATGGAGGATATGTTGCAATTATTCACGGAGATAGGTTGTCGCCCTCCCACGGGTCCTATCAAGGTAACAAAGGTTAACACCGGTATGCTACCAGCTGAGTGGGATTATGTAGTTCAGGCCATTCAGCGCTGCATGTTCCCAAAGGACAAAGACTACAGGCCAATGAACAACAGCTGCCGGGTAATACTATATGGAGTGGCAAACAACAGGAGAGTGAATGTGGGCAAACATCTGTTGATTCAGTTGCATGAGAGGTGGGCATTGGAGAAAAATGCATCAAGGAATCCGGAAGATGGTCCAGTCAAATGCTGGATGCCAAGATTTCTTCAGATGGTTCTGGATGACGTCCTTTCAGAGGAACACAGAAGAGTATTTCAAGGCTCTGAAAGGATGGCATGTTTTGATATGACTCTAAAGAGTATCTCCACCATGGAAACCCAGCAAAAATCAAGACTTTTTGAGTTGCACCTGACTCCGTACTTCCAGGATCTGCAAGATGAGTATGCTAGGAGGCATGCTTCTCAGTTTACTGCAGTAGAAGCTGAGAGTAGCGGTAACGAAGCTGAAGGTGGAGATCAAGTGCCTAGAAATTTGGAACAAGCAGGAATGGATGTTGACATGGCCGAGGCAAATGTTGCAGAAGCTGGAGCTGACAAGGATGACGATCTTCTTAGTCAGGTACCTATTCTTGCTGATCTTGATCAATCATCAATTCAACCTGTTTTCTACAGCCGTGGGCCTGAAAACCCCCAGGCTCTATCCCAGGCTGCAAGCCCTTCTGTTCATAAACGTTCAGCCATCCCTAAAACTGGTGATAAAAGGAAGGCAAGCTTATCTGAGTCGAGTGATTCGAGTGGAGGAAGTGTAGGTGATGAGAGAGTAGTCACTTCAACAGCTCTGCCACCTCCAAAGAAGCAAAAGGTGGATTCAAACCCAATGGCTACTGCGCAACCTGTTAAGGCTAGTTCACCTCTCACAGCCACCACACCTCACGCTGGTGGCTCTCCTCTCCAAATCATTTCAACACATTCGCACTCGCCTAGGCATGTTGGTGAGAGTCAAGGAGGGGGTCCAGCTCAACAGCCAATAGGAGCTGGCCCTACCTCCCCTGAGTTGTCCGCTCAGGGCTCTTTGAGCAATTTCTCGGAAGGGGAATGGCAAACTGAGACTAGCACTTCTGATACTAGTATCTCAGGAAGTTTTAATGAGGAAGAGTCTGTCGAATCCAGTACGGATGACGCTTCCTCATCTAAATCAGAAAACAAGTTGCTTGCAGAGCAACGACATCTGGTGACTGGTGGGTCTACGCCTCCAGAACAGCCCAGCGAACCAGAAAAGGTTCTAAGTGAACAAGGGGATGACATGGTCATAACGTCATCTCCTATCGTAGACACAGCGCTTAAAGGCTCAGTCTCACTGACCGATATCGCCGACCAACTCACCGCTAGTCCCCAGCGATTAGTGGATGAGGCTCTAGTACTGTTAGGCTCTAAACACGAGGGAGAGACAGGGAGAGTAGATCCCTTCTTTTTAGGGATCTTGAGTGAAACAGAACCCGACGAGAGTAAACAGTCTAACCCAAGCCAAACACCGTCCCCCAAATTGCAGGATTTAGTGAAGAAAGTGGAGGCTTTGGAGGCTGGAGTTGCTGGTGTTACTGCTGCTGTCTCTTCTCACTCTGGAAGGTTGGAGGTTGGAGCTCAGTTCATGGAGAACCTGATTGCCGTCCAAAATCAGATGATTGACAAGATAAATAATCTTGGATTGGCACAGGTGGAGGTTGGGAGGTCAGTAGATGATGTCACTTATGGCATGTCTCAGGTTTGGACGAAACTGAATGAACTACTTGATGCTGTCTTTGGACGTAACAAGGATGGACCTGATCCTTCAACTGGTGGTGGTGGTGACGATAATAATGATGATGATGCTCCTTATGAGGATAACACACCTAAGGGGGAGAAAGAGGATCAGGGTCTGAAAAAGCTGACTAGTAAGGGTCCGGTGATCGAGTCCTCAAACAAATCTGGTGAAAAGGTGGAGGAGGCTCAACCGGCTCTTAAGGACAAAGGCAAGCAGAAGATGGTAGTTGAAGAAGAAGCTGAGAAAGAAACACCTCTTGTCGATGCATTTATGGGAGACTTTATTGAAGATTCTGATGATGACGAGATGGATGTAGAAGCCTTAGTGGCAAGGAGGTCGAGACTCGAGCAACGGGCAAAAGAGTGGGAACAAGAAAGAGGTCTAAATCCTGGCGGATCCGGCGCAGGAGTTGCAGGTGATGCAGGAGACCACTCGGTTGCTGACGAGCATGTGCCAGAAGATGAAGCGGAGATGCAAGGAGAGATTTTCAGGGAAGCCAGAGAAAGAGTAAATGAATAAGTTCTACAAGGGATAGTTGAAAAAGAACTAATGGCAAAGGAGAAGAGAGCGGCTCAGAAAACTCAGCATGAGTATGAAATGAAAAAGATCAAAGATCCTAAGGTCCAGGCTGACATAAGGAGGGAAGGTTCCGAGTGGGACAAGGCTAGAGAAGCCTTAGCTGGACCAAGAGCCTATGCTCATGACTCAGGAAGATTGAGCTTTCTTCTTCATAAGCTAGAAAATCTAAACCCTGGGCTGTTGAATTATCTAAATTGCATAAGACAGGGATGCACCTCCGTACAAGTCATATTCAAGGAGAAGGCATGGAATCTGATGATCACTTGGACACCCATAACAAAAATCGGGTCGTGTATGGTGGATGAAGCTTTCTTCCAAGAAAGGGGTGCAAGTGAACTGGTAGAATTCGCTCACAAGGTAGACACCTCTGTCAAGACTGGAGTGCTATTTAAGGAAAAATTGTTGAAGATGGCTGAAGACAGAGGGGTTGACATTATTCTAAATCCCTACCAGATCAGATATGTCCATGACAAAGTCTTGAGGATCGTAAATCTGCATGACTCGAAACTAACTCCGAGCGGAAATGTGCTGAAGGCAGTTGCAAAGCTAGTCCTCTCTAAGGGTTTTCTAACAAAGGAAAAGAAGCTGGTGGCTAAGGACTTGGAGAAGCTAATAAGAAGGCAAGACGCTCGATACAAGTTGCCTGAAGCTACACTACCAGTGGTTAAGAAGGAACCTGAAGACTATGCATTCGAGCAGCAAGACGAGGCAATAAGGGAACATGTGCAGAGATACGGAGATCCAAGAATAGACATTCCAGAAGAAGGGGAAATAAGGAAGGAAGCTAGTGCAGTGGCTGGTGCAAATGTCAAGTTTGTCAAGAGCAAAGCTGAGAATGAGAATGATCTGCTGATCTATACAGACAAGCATAAGGTGGAAACCATCATTGAAATCAAGTACGACATCTTTGCAGAACACAGTCATGAAACACTGTGTATTATAAGGGAATTGATTGAGGAGATGGATGATATTGACGAGTTTGATCAGGATTATCTGAGGGTCACGTTTGATAACTTCTGTAAGAGAAGACAACAGCTTGATATTCAGAGGCTACAGCAATGCACCACCGCTATTGTCATTGGATACCCTAAGCAGCTGGTTATAAGGAAGAAAGGGGAAAAGGGGTACCCTGACAAAGTCACAAAGCTGAGGTTTGAAGACATTCCCACGAAGCTTACCACTCGCAGCATGGTTGAAAGGTGGTTGAGGTTGTTTCGAAATTACAAGATCAGAAATCATATGGAAGCAGAAGGACTTAATCTTCTCAAGAAAAGAATGGACGAAGTCTGCGACCCTGAGTTCATGAAGAAAGAAAAAGCAGCCAAGAAGAAAGCTCGTGAGGAAGAGGAGCGCAAGAAATAAAAGTTTTAATGTATCATGCTTGTAATGTTTCCTTGCGTTGTAATTTGTTTTCTTGTTTTCCTGCATTGTAAAAATATATTATCTGTTTTCTTGTGTAGTGTAAGGTAGAAGTTAGTTAGCTAAGTGTCTTGAAACTGGTTTATATTAGGCGTCAATTATTTCGCGAAGTTCGGCGGTGGTAATACTGCTAAAAGGACTTCATAAGGATAATTGAAGATTGAGTGGACCGTGCTCTTAAAGTACTTAGAGAAAATCTCTAGAAGAGCATGAAGCCATTTAATTGAGCCAACAGGTGTCCAATTTTGGCACTTGAAGTATCATTAATAGACATGAAGTTAATTAATCAAGCCAAGCATTATGCAAGTTGACATGATCTTTTATGAATGTTATTTTATCTTTTTCAGTCCCTGGTTAGTTGAGTTATCCTCAGTGTGAATTTGGTTGTCATTGTTAGACAATCAAATAGGGGGAGATTGAAAGGCATAGGTGTACTAACTTGTGACACTTAATTATTATGTAACTCAACTAAGTAAAAGATAAAACAACAGCAAAACAAGAGAAACGGAAGAAGCACATGGAATCAATCAACTGAAGAAATGGTAATGATACTTGGTAACTACAAGTAACTAATTTGGTTAATCAAGGATGCATAAGTGAGAAGAAGTTCAATCTCAGTATTGCTCATGCCCTAACTTATCTAATGGAGAATTAGATTAATGTCAAAGAAGTATCAAGAAGACCAAAGTGATTTCATGTAATGTATATCAACATCTGGATAATGTAAAGGTTAATCAACAAATGAGAACTGACATTCAGAAGCAAGAACCCCTACAAGACTAGTCACTTATGAACCAGACCATTGCATCAAGTGTCAGGACATTGGAGGCAAGTTCATGTCAGTAATAGAAGATCTCATTTGAATTGAGTGAGGAAAAGAAATTGAAGAAGCTAAGGAAACTTGCTCATAAAGGTTAACTCTCAATTAGTCACTAAAGAAGGTCAACATTGGATGTGTGCATATTTGCTAAGGCAAATGTCGATCCACAGCAGATCGAGATGCGGGTCGAGATTTACAAGTGAAGTAAAACACTGCAAAGGCAAATCTCGATCCAGGCGATAGATCGAGATCGAGATCTTCATAGATCGAGATCGAGATTCTCCCAGATCGAGATCGAGATTTTCACAGATCGAGATCGAGATGGGTCCAGGCGAAGATCGAGATGCGGGTAGAAATGTAACATTTAATGTTCAAGGGACAAGTGGCTTATTGTGAACGGTTGATCCAGAGTTGTTGTTAAAGTACTTTTTGTTGTCGAAATCCTGATTGGGCCACGTACACAAAAAGGACAAGATCAAGACTACATGACATTATAAAAGCAGCACTTTGTTTTTATTTAGTAGTAACTTGTATCTCTGTAATTTCAACGATAATTTTTAAGAGAGAGCATTTACTGTAAAACAAAAAGTGAGAGAGAGGATCAGTTGAATCTAGCTTTAATTGCTGTATTTATTGTTCAACTGATCATGATGCTTTTATGAATGTTGTAGCAAATCCATCAATGAATATAATGATATATTCTTGAAATTCTGTGTCATCATTTATTACTTGCACATTGTTTATTCTCTTATTTTTTTAAACAGTTATATTCACCCCCCCCCTCTACAACACTTTGGACCTAACACTTTGGGTTTCCCGATTATTCAGGAAATTGGTATTGACCTAATCATGAATTCTTTGAACAATATGAATTGAATTTGACAGAACACTTATTGAATTGTTGGCTATGTTGATAACATATGAGACCAACATGAAGACGACTGAACCTGCTCCCATACTGATGATGGGCAATAAAGGTAAGGCCAAAGGGAAAGGCAAGTGGAAGGGTAAGAAGAAGACAGGTTCTGATTCTACACCCAAACCAAAGTCAGGTCCTGAACAGGCTTTAAAGCCTAAAGGTGGGGTCGCTAAGGGTGAATGTCACTACTGTAAGAAAACTGGTTACTGGAAGAGAAACTGTTCAGTTTACTTGGAGGATCTGAAGAAGAAGAGGGCTGAGCAAGCTTCTACTTTAGGTATATATATTATAGAAGTCAATCTGTCTATTTCTACATGTTGGGTATTGGATACTGGATGTGCCTCTCACATTTGTATAAATGTGTAGGAAATGCAGAGAAGTAAGACATTGGCTAAAGGAGAAATGGACCTACGAGTTGCCAATGGAGCAAGAGTTGCTGCTTTAGCTGTAGGAACATATTATTTTTCTTTGCCCTCTGGGCTAGTTTTAGAACTGGAAAATTGTTATTACGTGCCTGCGATTCGCAGAAACATTATTTCTGTTTCTTGTTTGGACAAGAAAGGTTTTTCGTTTACAATAAAGAACAACAGTTGCTCTTTTGCTTTGAATGATTTAACCTATGGTGTTGCGCGTTTGTTTAATGGTTTATATGTTCTTGACTTAGATAATCCTGTCTGTAATATAGAAAACAAACGACTTAAAGTTAATGACTCAAATCAAACATACCTCTGGCATTGTCGTCTAGGCCATATAAATGAGAAACGCATATCCAAATTACATAAGGATGGATATTTGGATAAGTTTGATTTTGAATCATACCAAGATTGCGAATCTTGTTTGCTTGGTAAAATGACAAAAACCCCTTTCACTGGTAAGGGTCAAAGGGCCACTGAACGTCTAGAGCTAATACATAGTGATGTATGCGGCCCAATACGTGTGATGGCTAGAGGAGGCTACTACTACTTCATAACATTTACTGATGATTTCAGTAGATATGGATATGTATATCTTATGAAGAATAAATCCGATTCTTTTGAAAAGTTCAAAGAATACAAGGCTGAAGTAGAGAAGCAAATTGGCGAAGGCACAAGTATTAAAATCTTACGATCTGATCGTGGAGGAGAATAGTTGAGCACAGAATTTAAAGATTATTTAAAGGAGTGTGGTATTGTATTACAACTCACTCCGCCAGGTACACCACAATGGAATGGAGTTTCAGAGAGGAGAAATCGCACCTTGTTGGACATGGTGCGATCGATGATGAGTCATGCAGATCTTCCAATTAGTTTCTGGGGTTATGCTCTAGAAACAACAGCTTTCACACTTAACCGTGTTCCTACTAAGAAGGTTCAAAAGACTCCATATGAGATATGGGAGAAGAAACGGTCGGGCATGAGCTTTATGAAAGTTTGGGGATGCAAGGCGTTTGTGAAGCGTCAAGTATCTGACAAGCTTGGACCTAAATCTGAAGAGTGCAATTTTGTGGGATACCCTAGGGAAACAAAGGCGTACTATTTCTATAGTCCTTCTGAGCAGAAAGTGTTCATTGCTCGAGATGCTGTTTTCATGGAAAGAGATTTTATTTCCAAAAGAAACAGTGGGAGAACTATAGACCTCGATGAAGATGAGAACCACAAAATAGTATTGAACCTGAAGTGGAACAAGAACAGGATAATGATAATGCTCAACAAACACAGGTTGTTCGTAGAACTGGTAGAATTCGCCATGAGCCAGAGAGATATGGATTTCTCTTGACTCAATGTGGTGATTTGATGCTCATAGACGAAGATGAGCCTCTCACATACCAAGATGCTATGAACAGTCTAGACTCTAAGAGATGGCTAGAAGCCATGAAATCCGAGATGGATTCCATGTACGAAAACCGAGTATGGACTTTGGTTGATCCACCTGAAGGGGTAAAACCCATAAGGTGTAAATGGGTTTTCAAGAAGAAAACTGACATGGATGGAAATGTTCAGACCTATAAAGCAAGGCTGGTTGCAAAAGGTTTCAGACAAATTCATGGTATTGACTATGATGAGATTTTCTCACCAGTGGCTATGGTCAAGTCCATAAGGATTTTGCTTGCTATTGCAGCATTCCATGATTATAAAATCTGGCAAATGGGTGTCAAAACAGCCTTCCTTAACGGAATCCTTGAAGAGGATGTGGATGTGTACATGACACAACCTGAAGGTTTTGTCGATCCAAGGAATGTTAGCAAGGTATGTAAATTACGTTGATCCATTTATGGATTGAAGCAAGCCTCTAGGAGATGGAATATCCGTTTTGATGAACAGTCAAAGAGTATGGCTTTGTTCAAAACGAAGATGAACTTTGTGTTTACAAGAAGATTAGTGGGAGCCATGTGGCATTCATAGTACTATATGTTGATGACATACTACTAATGGGGAATGCCATACCTTCTCTCAAGGCTGTTAAGATTTGGTTAGGGAGCAACTTCTCTATGAAAGACTTAGGAGAAGCATCCTACATTCTAGGAATGAGGATCTATAGGGATAGATCTAGAAGGATGATCGGTCTAAGTCAGAGTACATACATCGATATGGTTTTGCATCGTTTTGGTATGCAAAATGCAAAAAGGGGATATGTCCCCGTGTCTCAAGGGATAACGATCTCTAAAGATCAGTGTCCGAAATCATTGGATGACAAGGACCGCATGAGTAAGGTTCCATATGCCTCAGCAATTGGATCCATCATGTATGCGATGTTATGTACTCGCCCAGATGTTTCGTATGCTTTAAGCATGACGAGCAGATACCAATCTAATCCAGGTGAAGGTCACTGGACGACTGTCAAGAATATTCTAAAGTACTTGAAAAGGACTAAAGATTCATTCTTGGTGTATGGAGGAGAGGAAAAACTGGTTGTAAAAGGTTACACCGATGCAAGTTTCCAAACAGACATGGATGATACTATATCACAGTCTGGTTTTGTGTTTTGTCTAAACGGAGGTGCTGTAAGTTGGAAGAGTTCAAAGCAAAAAACAGTAGTTGATTCTACAATGGAGCCTGAGTACATTGCAGCTTGTGAAGCGGCTAAGGAAGCTGTTTGGATTCGAAAATTCATTACTGATTTGGGAGTGGTTCCATCGATCGCAGATCCCATTGATCTATACTGCGATAATAATGGAGCCATTGCACAGGCTAAAGAACCTAGAGCTCACTCCCGAACCAAACATATACTCAGGAGATATCACCTCATTTGAGAGATTAATGAAAGGGGTGACATACACATATGTAAAGTGCACACAAATGATAACATTGCAGACCCACTGACCAAAGGCTTGTCGCAGACGAAGCACGATGGTCACACTAGTTCCATGGGTATTAGATACATGGGAGATTGGCTCTAGTGCAAGTGGGAGATTGTTAGTGTAGGTGCCCTAGAGGCAATATAATGTTTCTTTTAATAGACCTTTATGTCATTTGATTATTCAATAAACGTATTTATTATGACTTTAAATACTGCGATATATTTGTTAGCATAATAAATGTCCTTAGAAATCATGATACACATTGTATAGTTTAGTACATGACTTGAACTTGAGATTATATAATAGATCATATTCTTAAATGTCCCTAGTCGAGTATTATTATTATAGGACAATAATAATACATTAATAGACTAGTATGTTGTTTGACTGATAACCACATCTCATTGGTTATAAGTATGGGGATACTAAAGTCAACACATAGGTACATGCAGGAGTACATGGTACTGGACAGACCCACAGTGAGATTCTTCATGTTTAATAAAGTCATAAGAAAGACTCACAGTGATAATGGTGTAATGATCCTCTGACTTGAGATCATTATATTTCTATACGAGGATTAATATACTTTGACTACATTAAAAGTTACCTTTGACCGGGTAATGATAAAAGTGGACATCGGGTATATCATGAGTCGTATGAGAAATATGAATGATAGATAAAGGATTTAACCCTCCTATAATTAGGAGAGATATTATTGGCCTCTTGATTGAGTGAGACTATAAAATGCATGGCCGTGCTCAAATAATGATTTGTTTTCATAGTCTACTCATGGATCAAGGAAACCCGGATTAAATGTTGAAGAGGATGACTAAATACATGCCTCGAGTTTAATCTATAATATATATGGTTAAAGGGATTATATTACATGGAAACATTAATCACGAAAGGTTTTATCGAATCACGATTTAATTATTATTTAATTGGGTAGCAATGATGTATTACTAGATACAGCTCATTGTTTATAATTTTATTGGAGAATAAAATTATTGTTAATTAAATAATAGCCTATAGGGTCACACACATAGAGCACTTCAAGGAATAGTTAATTTAAATTATAGATTTAAATTAATTGATGATTATTTGAATTTTATTATATTAATTAAGTGAGATTTAATTAATTGAAATAATATAATTCGAATTTGAATTCTGCCCTTAATAATTAAGTATGACTTAGTTATTAATTAAATAATAGAAATTCAGTTTTTATTATTTAATCCTAAACCTACATGGGTTAAGCTTTGCTGTTATGGGTTGCTGATTGGGCCTCTTAACCAGCATTATAAATAGATAATGATAGGGTTAAGAGGGATAACGTTTTGAAAAAAAAAACCCTAGAGGCAGCAGGCAGCAGCAAGGAGAAGAAGGCAGAAAGAAGAACAAATTTCGAAATCATCAAAAGGGAGGCTAGTACATCCATTCCATAATCAAGATCGTGAGATGTTCTTGAAGGTGATCGTGTGGATACCATAGAGGTGTTTTCGAGAAGAAGACACAAGTCGTGAAAGCTAGGATCTCCGTTGAGTTCGTAGAAGTCAAGACCAAGAAAATGTATGATTCCGTTTCACAATAATCAGTCCGAACTTATACATGATCCTGCGTTTAGGGTTCTGAATTTTTGTTATATTTACGTTTAATCCGCTGCGTTTTATGCCTCGGAACCCAACAATTTTTGCTAAGTTAATGTAGAGTAGGTACAAGACGAGCATGTTGGAAGAGTTACAATTGTTTTTGAATTATAAGTAGTTCGAAAGAATTATGACAATTAAAGTAAGTCAAGGATCTTTTGAAGATGCACAATTTGGAAGATTCCAGACCTACTAATACTTCTTGCCAACAGACCACTAAGCTTGATCAAAACAAATTAGGTATATGAACTGAAGTGACAATCTATAGAGATATGATCAGCTCATTACTTATTCAAGTGAATAAAGACCATATATATTATTCTCGAAATGCCTGTGTACAAGTTTCCAAGTGGTTACTAGAGAATCTTATCTTATAGCTAAGATATGTATCGCTAGATATATTAAAGGATTACCAATTCTTAGAATTAGGTACCCTACAGATACTAGGTTTAACCTAATTGACTATATAGATATAGATAATCCAGGTTGTAAGAAAGACATAGAAGTAATTCCTAGAAGCTGTCAAGTTCGGGGAAAAAGTTGATTTCTTTTTGAAATGAGAAGAAGCACTCAATACATAGTTGTAGCAAAGATGGAAATTAGAGCAACTAATAAATATGATGCTCTGATCTTCTGGACAAGGAAACTAGTTCAATTTCAACAACTCTATTGAATACTCTATACACCACTCAAGGAACAAATGCATGGACAACAGGTATCATCTCTTTCGAGAGTTGTCCTTAGTAGATCTTTGCTAAATAACTTGATGAATTCATTTTATCTAAGTTGGTTAGTGAACTTGGGATATTATTTTTATGCATATTTGTTGGTAATCTCATCTACAATGATTTCTTAAATGAGTTCACCTGTATTAAAATTTTCATATTTAAAGGACTTGTGAATTTGTTTGAAATCAAGTACCTCGTACTTTTTCTACTAGTTTAATTATCATATTTACAATGTTGAATGCATATGTGGTAGTTAAATGATTTAGCATAAGTTAGCAGTATAATTATTTGTATATTAAATATTTGATGAATATTAGTCAATGATAGCTTGCTTAATTGCTCTGATATTTTACTATGATATTTTAATATATTTTCTTACAAATAATTATGGTACTTTTGGTATTAGTGACGTTGTTTAGAATTTCTGTTCTACGAAATTAATGCATATTTCAAAACTCACTAATATTGGAAGCTGAAGTATTTTCTAAGTCATGTGTATAAAATTCTCAATGTTTCATATACTTAGAAAATATTTCTAAAATATGATTTTATTTGCGAGGAGTTGTAATTAGGATCACAAGTATTAAATGTCAATATTTAAAGGACTTGTTAATTTCTTTTCAACTATTTTCTCGAGCTTAGGTATATCATTAATAATTGTTATGAGTATAATTGCAATATACTTGATTAACAATTATTTGATATAGTGTAGCAAGTTAGATGCTAATATTCAATCTTATGAATATTTTAGTATTTAGCGAAATTATTTTATCTTATTAAAATTATAGAATGAAGTAATTCAATGTTTATTAGTTTCATAACTTTGATTTGATAAAATATTAGAAGCATAATTTCTTGCATTTTAAAATTATTGATAAATATCAAGTAATGATACTTTGTTAATGTTTTCTTGCAATTGATTGTGATATTTTTAATATTAGTGATAATACATGTTGTTTATCTGAAAATCACTAAAAATAAAATATGTCAAAATGCTTATTGTTATACTAAATGATTGTCATGTTTATTTGATTTATATATGCATATTTGTGCTAACTATTTAGTATTACATGAGTATTATTATTAGTTTTCTTTCTTTGACTGAATTTTAAACCTGAATATATTGAAAATAATTTCTTATTTATTTATTTTACAAAATATTTTATCCTACAACACATTCACTTTCTATCAATTTTAGATAAGAAAACTTCAAAATTCTTTTTCAAAACTTCTCTTTTGAAAATCTTTTGATTTACAGCCCTACTTTGATTTCTAAAACCTAGGGTGTGAATCAATTTTTCTCTAGGATAATCTTTCTTTAATTCTCAAAATATATTATCCTCTCTCCAAAGCTAGTTTTAAATATTTTATTTTCAAAACTGTTTTCTCTCTTAATATTTCCTTTTAAAGTGGCAGAAACTTTGTGATTGTTATTTTATTCAAAGAAATTGTTTTTACTTCGAGGAGTCATCCATTTGTAAAATAATTGTTTTTTAAATACTTGTTTCAATGTATGTTCCACATTGATTCATAGTACCTAAACAGTGGTTGTTGCTTTGAGGATCTTGTACTGTATTGTTAAGCATACATCCAACTCCAATTGTCATGTTTTTATTTTAAGACAGGGATACTATCAGATGGACGAAAATGATGTAAATCATAATTGCTTTATGAGTCAGAAAATCATAGTCCTCTATCTGATAAGGATATTTTACAAAACTGTTTTCAAAACATATAGTGATAAGGTTTAATGGAAAAGAGTCATTTTATCGAGATATATTTGGTAAGAGAGTTGAATTTCTTCTTTGGTGTAAATTCTCGCGTTTTATTATGGGAAGTTTGCCTTATAAGAACTTCATAAGGGATAGAAACTTTCTTCTTTGATACACTTTCTCACGTTTTTTTAATTGATATGTATCTAATTTTTTTTTCATATCATGCTCTTAAATGATAAATCTTTAGTTCCGACAAAACTCTTTTGCTGAAAAGCGCTTTAATGCAATCGTTTACTACTCCTTCTTATATTTTTCCTTCTCTTTGAGGTGAAAAATTTATTTTGGAATGTTAAGGTGATTATATTTTTATCTCGTTGTCTCTATCCGATTAGCCCCTAGAGGCTTTAGAAGCTGGCCAAGAGGTTGAAAATCCATCAATCTCTTACCCAGGCCTTAGTACGAAACACTAATTCATCCACTTCCATATATTAACCCTGGAGATATAAGGAACATATGTAAGTTAGAGGTTGATAAGGGAGAAACTGCACTTGATGCAGTAAATAAGGATGAAGTCGGAAGTGCACCCACAACTCTACCTCTAGAGAAGAAAATTAGTATATAACTGAGGTAATTGTAAGCTCATCTGCATCTTCTCAAAAGGATGCAGAGATGAAAAGGTAATAAAACTATCTGTGGAATCATTCTCTCAACAGGATGAGTCCATTAAAATTCGCTCATCAGCCAGAGCATCTTGTAATGAGTCAAGCACACCACTGACACTCACGCTGATGGTAAGCTAAAATAGATAAATTCTAGGAACACATTACAAGACATGCAAAGTGAGAGGTATAGGCATTCAGAGGAGATACAGACTCTATTTTGCCATATATTACATTGTCCAAGGTATCTACCTCAAACAGATGTTAATCTTCTGCATCTCAAAAGGGAGATCTCTTACTCAGATTTATCTGGGCTTGAAAGGCAACTACTTGACAAGAATTCTTCGGATGAGTCAAGTAGGGTATTTTACACAAAATACCCGTCACCAGGTTACGAGGGAAACACATGATATAATTTTCCATTCATTACATTGCCTACTACGTCGCCCCTCTTGGAAGGAATATTTCCAGATCCTGAAAAAGAATGTCCACCTCCCATTTACAGAGAAGGTGTGAAGCAACCCCTTGATAGAACAAGACAGGATTCCCTAAAAGATTTAATATCTTGGGATAACCCATCTCAAAGAGGTGAGACTCCACTAGACAGTGATTTAGCAAACTCTATTGAGTCTGGTGCTAAGACAGTGCTTATGCATGATAGATCAAGAACACCTTTACGAGGCAATTCTTCACTTGATAGTGATTCAGTTCATTTTGATGAATCAGGTAATGAGAATATAAATGAATTGACGGATACCGCTTGCAGGTATAGAAGGCTATATTTGAAATGCAGAGTGAAAGTGAGGGAGAGAAACACTTAAGTGAAAGTGAGGGAGAGATACACTTGAGTGAGAGATAGGGAGACAAAGAGTGAAACACTTCAAAGTGCATGACACTTAAGTGTAAACACTAATAGAACGTAGTAGAAGTGATGAAACCATAAACCAAACACTTACCCTTGTTACTTGCTACTTCTGAAAGAAAAGCTACTATATTTTCCCAATCAATGGTAGATGAGAACCTTTTTTGGAAGACAAGCCATGAGAAAATTATGGTTCAGTAGAGGATTCCTCAACTAAGGGGGAGAATTTAGTATACAAGAAAAAGGAGAAAGTATATCTTCGTATCCTTAGGGGAAGAATTTAGACAAGAAAAAGAAAAAATTTATGATCCTGATGGGAGAATCAATGAACTATATTCTATACTTGAAATGAGTTGTTAGTGGAGGATTCCTCATCCAAGTAGGATATACAGAAAAGAAATGACACTTCCATTTTTCATCAAAGGAGAGAAGAAGAATCACATTCTCATGGGGAGAACATTATTTGAGCTATGTTCTATATTTTATTGAATATGTTCCCAGGAATCTTGATTCTTATGAAGATTTGTTCATGATAAGTTCTTTAAGTTCAAACTATGAAGGATTTTGAAACAAAGGAAGCTCAAACATAGAGGAATGAAGATGATACTACATGAATATCAGTTCTAGTTATCCTCACTATGAGGTTTTTTTGCTAAGTTTAACAATCAAATAGGGGGAGATTGTTGGTGAGATTACGAAACTGTATGAATAGTAATCATGATAACTCAATACTAGAACATGACAGGTAAATAATACTACGCCTACACAGAAATAAGGAAGAAATGAAGACATGGAAAATACAGTGAATCAAGATATTAGAAGAAGTTTTGAAGTCTGCTACAGGTCACTGAAAGAAGTTCATTAATATGTTCATGCCTCGGTGAAGAATAATGGTTAAAGACTTTCAGAATTTTAGAAGTGGCAAAGATTCAGTATAGAAGTGCCACTAGAAGATTTTAGTGTAAAGGCATTGATTGAAGATATAAAGTGTTCAAAGCATATGAATCTAGAAGAATTGAATACAGGGTAAAGAAAAAGGTTAAATAAGACAGCTACAGTCTTGAAGTTATACTCACTGAAGGAAGTTCATTTATATGTTCAAGAGTCAGTGAAGAACAGATAATGAAGTATTCAATATTGTAGTAGTAATGAAGACGTTGTCTAAATACCAGAAAAGATTCTAATGAAAGTACAGTGTTTATTGACAGTCAGTGTTGGAAGCAATAAAGAACTACAATATTTCTGTCATTTGATTTTAATGAGAATATGAAGATCAATACAGTGTTAGTCACTTGTGAACCAGACCAGTGCACTAAGTGTCAACACAAAGGATTTGGTTAACATGTTCATTGTAAAAGAAAAATTGACAGGAAGCCAAGTGAAGCCAAGTATGCATGGATTTAATAGAAGTTGAAATTATTTCAAGTCATTATACAAGGTGGAGAAAATTGACACATAGTATTACTAGGTGAAGAAATTCGACACATGCAATACAAGGGAAGTAAATTCGACACATAGCTTTCCATATGCCAAAAAGAAGCTAAGTCATGCATAGAAGGAGAAAAAATCAACACATGGCTATACATGGAAGACAAAGTCGACACTTATACTTCTTGAATCAATGGAATTATTCTAAGGCATATACATGGAGAGTAAAATTCGATACATAGCTTGTAGGGATGCCAAAACGATTCTAAGTCAATTCTATATATGAGAGAATTCAACACATACCTCTACAAGGAGGTAGAATTTGACACATAGCTTCTTTTGATGATAGAAAATATTGTAAGGCATACTCTAGTGAAGAAGAGTCGACCATGGCTATACATTGAGAATTGAATTCGACACATGTGGTTATTCTTCTGTAAAATGGCTAAGGCATGCATACAAGGTCTTGGAATTCGACACTCATATTTATGACTAAGGCAATTACATGTGACTAAGGAATTCGACACCAAGGAATATTTTCTAAGTTCAAGTACATAGAAACAATATTCGACACCTACAAAATATACACGGGTTTCTCAAAGTCAACTCAAGTCAACATACAAGGGAGAAGAATTCGACACTCACAACTGTAGTTCAAATATTGTAAAGCCTACATAATATAAACAAATGAATCTAATTCATTTGGTGGTGTGTTAGTGAATACACACAACCATACAGAGAGATACAGAGAGGGAAACAGAAGCCGGAGAAGAAGAGATACAAAGCCATACACATACCTTCTTCACCGGAGTTTTATAATCTAGCCGGTTCATTATGTTGTAAATATATAGGCTATTATAAAATACTCTCTATTAGATTGATATCCTTTTGTACATTCACAGATCTATAATTTGTAATAGGAATCAGTCAGATCTCTTTGTTGTAGCGAAAAAATAATTTATTCTTCGGAAACTGGTTTATTAAAACCGGGTGTAGCACCCCTCTGGGTTTATATACGAAAGATATATTCCTCGAAACTTGTCTCGTTTAATTACTTGATAATTTTCTAGAACGTTATTGTTTATTCATAAAAATAGAAAATTAGTAAGCCAACCTCCTAAATACTACAAAGACTCGAACCACTAACCGAACTCTAAATTATTTATTTGCAAAAGATTTGAAAGAATTTTTTAATTTAGTGAGTATCGTATTCAACCCCCTTTTACGATACTTCCAAGACCTAACAACTTCTGTTCTTGAGAACTTTTTTCTGGCTTTTACAAATAATTTTGATGTCAAAAAGAGGGAGATAATGAGTAATAAGGATGGCAGCTGCAAATATGAAGGCAAGTCAAAGGGAGTTAAAAGGAAGAGATGTTGATGAGGATAAGGATTCTCATGGTCCTAGGGGACCTGGTGGTGTGTAACAAAAATAGTCTGGAGTGGCTGCAAAAACACACCAGTCAGGGAATGGACATGAGAAATCAGGGTCTAAGCTAGAGTCTGATAAGCAAAAGAAGAAATCAAACTCTGAAGAAATTCAAGAACCTACATATTGGTAATGCAGTCAATCAAATCTGCAGTTAAGAGCTAAAAAGAAGATAAGACTTGGAGGTTTTGAATAATCCGATATTGATAGAACAACTACTCTAACCAGGGATCCTCAATCTTTGACAGATAGAAATTTTGTGAAGATTACACGAAAACACTTAAACAAAGTGGTATATGCTCAAGTTTTTTATAATGTTTTTGAAAGAAAGGTGCTAGAAGAGTAGGGAGGTACAAAAAAAGTACAAAATGAGATGTTTGTATAGTTTTTAGAAGGAGGATCTGTTAGATGGATAGCCAATCAAATTTTATCTTCTTCAAACAGGGTGAAAAATTACAATATATCAGATTTATATTGCATATTTCTAATGAAGTAAATAAAAGCAAGGAGGTTGTCACAAATAAATGGTTTAAGGAGATTGATAGGAAGTTGACTCTGCACAGACATGCAAATGAACAGATGGGTAAATTTTCTTTAAAATATGTTGATACTGAAGGGAATGATTAAGATATGCCATTAGAATAAAAGCAAATCAAGTTCCAAGAAGGTGTGGGTCATTACTTTAGGTTTCAACATATGAGTGAGAAAGTCAGTGTTCTGATGTTAAAAGATTTGAAAGAACAAGATTGCAATGCAAATGATCTACGAGTAGCTTATTGTTAAATTAAGTGTGCAAATGAAGAAATGAAGAAATTGAAGAAGTATGTGGGTGCAGCTCTTGCAATTGCTGAGGAGAATATGTTTAAATCATTTTTGAAGAACAATCCAGCGTTTGAAAAGATTAATTGAGAAGTAATTCTTTTTTCTTGCAAATAATTTTTTTCTGTTCTAGATTAATTTTTTAATTCTTTAGTTTTGACAACATCAAACCTTGATTTATGCTTAAATTTTATAAAGCATAAATAGGGGAATATTGTTAGGAATATATTCAGTTGATGATGTATAAAATACTAGAACAGAGTCTAGCATAGATATATCTATAATTGAACAAGTCTTTTTAGTCTCTGATATAAGTAAATGTAAATCAAAGTCTAATTAGTCTCCATATAGTTATCAAGAGTATTTGTACTTAGAAAATTTTTCTGAAGAAATAAGATCAGAGTCCGGATGCAAATCAGAATCTGGAGTTTAATCAGAGTCTATAGACTAACAGAGTCTATAGTCTGTCAGAGACTGAAGATCATCAGAGTCTAGAGATTTTCAGAGTCTACAAAGCTGAAGTTGAATTTGAGAAATGATCACGGTAATGGAAAGTCTTTGAAGACAAAGGCAAATTTCTTGAAGATACGCTATGGGAAGGAAGGGGGATTACAGAAGGAAACTGTCAACTAATAATTAAGAATTCTATTCCTATTGTAATTTAATTTTCTGTTATTAGTTGATAGACAACTCTCCATATAAACACTCTGCGTAACCTAATTTAGATGTCGAACTTTTGAAAGAGCATAGAGATAGAGAGAGTTGTGAGAAACACAGAGAAGCTTCTACGGCTTGTGTACACCCTAAGAGAGTTTGTATTCACACATAAATAATACAAACAGTATTCATTCATATCTTTGTATTTTTTTTATTAATTCAAATATTTAATTTACATTAAGTTGATTATAATTAGACAAAAAGAGCACATAAGTATTCAACCCCCTTCTACTTGTGTAATTAGGAAAACACATACCACTATTCTTGTATATTTATCTAACTTCTTCCTTCTGTTGCTTCGCATATATGGCAGCTGTTGTTCCATCATATATCAAGAAGACTGTGAAGTATGAAAACATGTTTAAAGATTAAGATGTTGAGATGATGGAATCCCCCATTGATACTACCCCTATATCTATAACCATGGTAGGGACAACTACTCAAGAACCCCCTAGGACCTCTTCGAAGAGAAAGCTATCGACTAGTGAAGGGTTTCGGGTATGAAAACGCAGCGGATATAACGTGAAAAATAAAAAAAACCGAAACCCTACCGCAGGATCCATGTATAACTTTGGATGATTATGGTGAAGAAGTTTGTACATTAACAAAACTTTTTGTATGATGTTTAATGGAGGTCCAAGAAAAACGAATCATAGTAGCCCTTTGTTGCAAAGATTTGCTCTCTAAAGAAGTCCACACGAACGCCCGATCGTCTAACGATCACCGGAGTCGGTACTAGCCGAATTGCTTGCCTCTTCCTCTATCTTTTTCTATAGCCTCTCTTGATTTTGAGCAACTAGGGTTTTTCTCTAAAACGAAATCTGATGATTATTAAACCCTAATACTATACATCATCATGTATATATAGGGGATAGAGAGATTTTAGGCCTAACCCTAATCCATGTGGTTTCCAAAACCCATTCTAATTTTGGGTTATTATTATTATTAAATCTGAATTCTAATATAATTAATCAAGTCCCACTTAATTAATTAAATAATTAAATTTGAATAATAATAATACTTATTAAATCCGAATTCTAATATAATTAATCAAGTCCCACTTAATTAATTCAATAATTAAATTTCAAAAAAAAATAATATATTTAAATTCGTAATTTAAATAAACCTCCGTTTTGACGTTCTTTGTGTGTGACCCTTTAGGTTATTATTACTTTGGCAATAATTTTATTATCTAATAATAAAATTATAAACAATGAGTGACATATAGTAATACATCATTGTTACGCAAGTAACAATAATAATTGGTGATTCAATTAAACTTTAAGTGAATAATGTTCCATGTAATATAATCTCTTTAACCTTATATTATAGATAAAACTCGAGGCATGTAATAACGTTTAATCTTGGTTTCCTTGATCAATGAGTAGACTATTTAAACAAACCAATATTTGAGTGTGGCCATGCATTTCATAGTCTCACTCAATCAAGAGGCCAATAATATTACTCCTAGAATTGGAGGGTTAAATCCTATATCTATCATTTATATTCCTCATACGATTCATAGCATACCCAATGTTCACCTTTATCATTACCCGGTTAAAGGTAACTTTGAGTGTAATCAAAGTATATTAATTCTCGTATAGAAATATAATGATTTCAAGTCAGAAGATCATTACATCATTATCACAGTGAGATTTCTTATGACACTTATTAACTTGTAGAATCTCACGACGGGTCTTTTCAGTGTCATGTATTGATACATACACTTATGTTCTTGACTTTAGTATCACCATACCTATGACCAATGAGATTTGGTCATCTGTCAACAAACATACTAGTCTTATTGCATTATTACTATCCTTAAATAATAATAGTTGACTAGGGAATTTTAGGAATAAAATACTATTCATATAATTTCAATTTTAAGTCACATACTTAAAGATATATATTACGTATTAATATTCCAAGGACATTTATTATTCTTTCAATTTATGATGCAGTAAATAAAGACATAATAAATATTAATTAAATAATCACATAAAACATAATCCTTAATTATTTTCAATAAAACATTAAAAGTATTGTCTCTAGGACACCAATACTAACAATCTCCCACTTGTACTAGAGCCAATCTCTCATGTATCTAGTACCCATGTATCTAATACCCATAGAACTAGTAATGTATCTAATACAAAGTCTTGGTTAGTGGATCTGTAATGTTATTATTTATATGCATTTTACATATATATATATATATATATATATATATCCCCTCGATTATTAATCTTTCTCGAAGAAGATATCGTTTGAGTATATGCTTTGTTCGGGAATGAGACCTTGGTTCCTTAGCCTGCGAAATGGCTCCATTATTATCGCAGTATAAATCTATCGGATTTGCGACTGAAAGAACCACACCAAGACCTGCAATAAATTTTCGAATCTAAACAGCCTCATTGGCTGCTTCATAGGAAGCAATATACTCAGCCTCCATTGTAGAATTGGCAACCGTCTCTTGCTTTGAACTTTTCCAACTTACAGCACCTCCATTTAGACAAAAGACAAACCCAGACTGAGAAATCGAATCATCCTTGTCTGTCTGGAAACTAGTATCGGTGCAACCTTTTACAACCAGCTTTTCTTCTCCTCCATATACCAAGAATTGATCTTTAGTCCTATTCAAGTACTTAAGAATATTCTTGACTGCTGTTCAGCGATCTTCACCTGGATTAGACTAGTATCTATTCGTCATGCTCAAAGCATATGAGACATCAGGACGAGTACATATCATTGCATACATTATGGAACCAATTGCTGAAGCATATGAAACTTTACTCATACGGTCCTTATCATCCAATGATTTAGGACTGTTATCTTTTGAGATCGATATCCCATGAGACATAGGGACAAATCCCCTTTTAGCATTTTGCATTCCAAATCGATGCAAAACTTTATCAATGTATGTATTCTGACATAGGCCGATCATTCGTGTTGATCTATCTCTATAGATCTTGATACCTAAAATATAGGTCGCTTCTCCTAAGTCTTTCATTGAAAAATTCTTACGCAACCAAGTCTTAACAGCCTATAAAGAAGGAATGTCATTCCCTATTATTAATATATCATCAACATATAATACTAGGAATGCCACATTACTCCCACTTACCTTCTTGTAAACACATGATTCATCTTCATTTTGAATAAACCCAAACTCTTTGAGAGTTTCATCAAAATGAATGTTCCATCTCCATGAGGCTTGTTTCAATCCATAAATGGATCGACGCAGCTTACATACCTTTCCAGCATTCTTTGAATTAACAAAACCTTCAGGGCTGTGTCATATACACATCCACATCTTCTTTAAGGCTCCCATTTAAGAAAGCGGTTTTGACATTCATTTGCCCGATTTCATAGTCAATGTAAGCAGCTATAGCAAGCAAAATCCTGATAGAGTTGACCATAGCCACTGGTGAAAAAGTTTCATCATAGTCAATACCATGAATTTGCTTGAAACTTTTTGCCACCAATCGTGCTTTATAGGTATGTACATTACCACCATGTCGGTCTTCCTTTTGAAAACCCACTTGCACTCTATAGGTTTTACCCCTTCAGGTGGATCAACCAAAGTGAAGGGTTTCGGGCATGAAAACGCAGCGGAAATAACGTAAAAATAATAAAAGTTGAAACCCAATCGCAGGATCCATGTATAAAGTTGGATGATTATGGTGAAAAATTATGTACCTTAACAAAGCTTTCCGTATACTGTTTAATGGAGGTCCAGAAAAGATGAATCACAGCAGCCTTTTGTTGCAAAGATATGCTCTCCAAAGAAGTCCACACGAACGCCCGATCATCCTACGATCACCGGAGTCGGTACTAGCCGAATTGTTTGTCTCTCTCTCTCTCTCTCTTTCCCTAGCCTCTCTTGATGTTGAGCAGCTAGGGTTTTTCTCTAAAACCGAAATCTGATGATTAAAAACTAATACTATACATCATTATGTATATATATAGGGGGAGAAAGAGAGATTTTAGGCCTAATCCTAATCAATGTGGTTTCCAAAACTCATTATGACTTTGGGTTTTTATTATTATTAAATCTGAATTCTAATATAATTAATCAAGTCTCACTTAATTAATTCAATAATTAAATTTAAAATAATAATAATAAAATATCTAAATTCATAATTTAAATAAACCTCCGTTTTGACGTTCTTTGTGTGTGACCCTTTAGGTTATTATTACATTGGCAATAATTTTTTTATCTAATAATAAAATTATAAACAATGAGCGGCATCTAGTAATACATCATTGTTACCCAAGTAACAATAATAATTGGTGATTCAATTAAACCTTTCGTGAATAATGTGCAATGTAATATAATCCCTTTAACCTTATATTTTAGATCAAACTCGAGGCATGTATAGTGTCATCCTCTTCAACGTTTAATCTTGGTTTCCTTGATCAATGAGTAGACTATTTAAACAAATCAATATTTGAGCATGACCATGCATTTCATAGTCTCACTCAATCAAGAGGCCAATAATATCACTCCTAGAATTGGAAGGTTAAATCATATATCTATCATTTATATTCCTCATACGATTCATAGCATACCTAATGTTCACCTTTATCATTACCCGGTTAAAGGTAACTTTGAGTGTAATCAAAGTATATTAATTCCCGTATAGAAATATAATAATTTCAAGTCAGAGGATCATTACATAATTATCACAGTGAGATTTCTTATGACACTTATTAACATGTAGAATCTCACGGCGGGTCTTTCCAGTGTCATGTATTGATACATACACTTATGTTCTTGACTTTAGTATCACCATACATATGACCAATGAGATGTGGTCATCTGTCAACAAACATACTAGTCTTATTGCATTATTATTGTCCTTAAATAATAATACTTGTTAGGGATTGTGGTTCTATCAATGTAATCAACTAATATTTACTTAGATTAATTAATTATTAATTAAGTAAAACGTAATGTCATATATAGTTTGACAGTATGTTTAAAATGTCACTTGTAATTAAGATGCTCAAATAGTCAAGTAGATGACAGTAAGTATCAATAGTTACTATCATATTTAAATGAAATAAATGATCAATAAGGTAGAAGTTCACAAAGTGTTCATGCACATCATAGATCAAATTTCTGACAGTAACATTCTACATTCTAGAGCCTATGACAGCATGTTCTAGTGAAAGCAACTTTTGAAAGTAGACGACAGCAACTATTCCTTGACAGTAAACTTGGCGAAGAATGAAAATTCTATGACAGAAAGTTTTATTGACAGCAACTATCCCTTGACAGTAAACTTGGTGGAGATTGAAGATTGAGGACAAAAAGTTTCCTGACAGTAGCTTTGGCGGGGAAAGTTGACAACATGTTTGGCGGGATGATTGACAGCATGTTTGGCGGAATAGTTGACAGTACCTTTGGACGACAGCATGTTTTAGAAGACTGATGATCCTGAAAGTAAAGTATGCGGTAACAAAGATGCTGTCACCAAAGTGAAGCTGAAGGTTGACAGTAACTTTCATGGAAGCTAACAATTTGTTTCAAGTAGCAGACTAGGTAAAGTCATTCACAGATTGTTCTTGACATTTCTACCTAGTCTGTCAAGTCTACAATTGCAACTTGAGATAAAGTAAGTAAAAAGGTGAAGCATGCTCATGGTGTCAACAATGTCAAATCCTCACCGAATACATTTATCTACATTTGGAATGAAGACAAGACTCATGAAGAAAAAGTGAGATTACTATTTCGAGTATTTTCCAGGAAACAAGGGAAAGTGTACTTGTAAGTGAGATATGTGTTGTAGTTTAAATACACACATCTCACAAATACTTTCTCTAACACACACAACTGAGCTTAACTTTTCTCAAGCATAGAAACTCTAGCAATCTCTTGTTATTATATCTATTGAAGCTTGAAACCCTTTCCAGTCAATTGTAGAATTAAAATTAATAAAATAAAATTTTGAAGAATGCTGGGAGGACTCAGATGATGAGGAAGAAGAAGAATATGGAAATCTTGCTCTCATGACAAGTTCAGGAGAAGGTTCATCCACTTCTTCAAGTCAGGTACTTTTTCTTACTAATGTTGATATGACTACATCCCAGTATAAGAAAACTGTTGAAAGTCTAAGTTCAGAGATTTTTAATATTCATACAAGCATGTTAGCTGTAAGTGAGGAGATAGCTAGATTATCCAGTGCTAATGAGACATTAAAACTTAAAAATCATGAAATTGAACTAAACAGAATGCTTTTGAGTCTCTTCAACAAGAAAATGAAATTCTTAAGAACAAAGTTGTTTGTGCTTCTCAGATTGAGGAATTCCTTAGGAAACAGATTTTTGAGAATGAATTAAAAATCAAGGCTTACAATAATTCCTCTTCCCTGTTAAAATCTTACCATGATGATAACACTGAAAATCAAAAGGTAGGTATAGGTTTTAACTATGAGAAGAAAAATGGTAAGAAACATTTTGTTGAAGAAGAAACCAAACATACTATCAAACCTTCTATGTTAAAGAAAGTGAAGAATCCACTGTTCAAAAAGGCTAAGTTTGAATTTGTTGAGGTAGCTTTAATAATCAAACAAGAGATAGATGATGAGGACAAAGAATCTGTCAATAAATCCGTTAAAGAAAAGATACTGTCAAAATCTCCAAGACAATTAGTATTGACCCTGACAGTAACCTTTGTTTAAAAGATACTGTCAACACTGGCTCGACAGTAAGTTTAAAAGATGTTGTCAAGACTGTAAGATCCAAACTTACTGTCAAGACAACTCCACATAAACCTACTGTCAACACCAGCATGATAGCAACTTCTAAACATACTATCATGAAGACCAAGAAGAATAGAAATGGAAAATTATGAATAAACAAAAAGAATAATTATGATTACATTCCTAATGCTCCTAGAAAGTTGTGTAACAATCGTGGGTCTTCTAGTCATCTAACTCATGTCTGCAACAATGACAAGTCTAATGTTAAGTATGCTACCTCTAGCAATGGAAACTTACACAGCATGCCTTTAAAGAACAGACAAGTAACTCACTGTAGTGATTTTAATTGTATATCTTGCAAAATGAACATGATGGGCATTTGCTTTAACATTCCTGTTGTTAATAATCAAGAATGTCTACATAAGAATGCTAAAACTGAAAAGGCAAAGACTCCAAGTCCACCTAAGGTTAGGATGGACAAGCAACCCAAGAGAAAAGCTACCAAACCAGTAATCAAATCAGAATGGGTAGACAGGAGTCTAGCTAAAAGCAAGAAAAAATAATTCAAGAAATCCAACTTCATACTGTGATCAAGCTAAACCAGATGGATCCAATGAAAATTGGGTACCAAAAGCAACATGAAATATTTTGCTTTGCAGGGCAACAGGAAAAATAAAAGAATCATGTGGATCATAGACAGTGGATGCTCAGGACACATGATAGGTGATAAAGCCCTTCTATCACAATTCAAAGAAATGGTTGGCCCTTATGTAACCTTTGGTGACAACAACATTGGTTTCACAATGAGATATGGCATACTGGAGGTTAGAAATCTGAAGATTGAGAAAATAGCTCTAGTGAATGGTTTGAAGCACAATTTATTGAGTGTCACTCAATTTTGTGAAAGAGGTTTCAAAGTTAGTTTTGATCAAGACAGATGCTCCATTGTCAACAAGAAGACAGGAGAAGAAGCTCTTCAAGGAGTATGGAAAGGAAGCCTCTACATAGCTGACTTGGACTGTAATAACCCGTATTTCTAACGCTTGGGATTATTAAGATTTTTGAATAAAATTTTTCATTTTTGAATAAATGATTTTATGGATTTATTTTCTTCATAAGGTACTTGAAATGTGAGACTGTATTATTAATATACGAGATATTCGAAAATATGCGTATCGGTGTTACGGTTGCATACGTAATAAAAATAGGACTAATAATTATTTTAGTCTAACAAATAAATTTGAAGTCCGGATGAAAGTCGTAACAGAGTTTGAGAGACGGTGTACGTGAATAACATTTATTTGGAGAATTGTTTCATAAATTCTCGAAACAATTAAAGAGTATTAATTTAATGATTCTAAAATATATTAGAATCATAATATGAGATTTTAAGTTTTTAAAACTTAGGTGGGACGAAAGAAAAGAGAACGAGAACGAGAAATTAAAACGAAGTTGGGAAGTTACGCGATTACTGCACGAACCCTTTTAAAACACTAGCTTCCACCACACACCAAACAAAAATCATTTTGTGCTCTTCATTTCTTCATGTTGAGCAGCCACCATCGAAGCTCCATGGGGGGGGGAGAAGAAAAATCAAGAACTCACTCATCTCTTGCTTGTTTCTTGCGATTAATAGCTTGAATCGAAGGTATGATACTCACCTTGCTTCCTCTTGATTTCTACATCATTCCATCCATGAAATCTTTAGTTATGATCCATGGAAGATTCGAATGAACAGTAACTCCGAAAATTGAAAATTTGTTTTCTTTGATTCTTAAGTTCCTTTAGCTTGGTTAATGATTTTTAAGAGTTATTTAGGCTATGGGTAGCATTGTTTAAGCATGGAAAGTCATGAATGCATTTATTTGGTTAATAATTAATAAACTCATTCCATAAGCTTGAGTTGGTTGGATGATTCGGAATTGATGTATTGTAATGTTGATTGAGGAGTTTGGGATTGATTGTTGGTTGAATTGAAGTAGAATAAAAATGGAAAACGATGAGAAAACAAACGTTACCATGCCAAATTTTTCTTCCGCTTACTGCAGTAACTGTCCAGAAAAATCTGGCAACATTCGGTCACTGTTCTTGGCTTATGGCTGATATGGTTAGATAGTAGATAGTCTCTAGATCGTTTGCGCGCTAATTTTGCGTCATTCGGAGTTACGAGTCAAAAGTTATGAACGTTTTAGTAACGGTAGCGCAGGAAATGAAAATCCTGTTTTTGTCCAACTTTGGGGCTATGATTGGACTAGCTACGGAGCTTAATAAAATCCGAAACTTTTATGGGACATTCCTTCACAGTCATAGAAGACCCCAGAAAAGAAATCGTGTCAAATGGAGTAATTTCCAATTTGTTAAAAATGCTAGAAAACAGGGTGTTAAGTGAAACGAACATAAGTGAAAGGTTAAATAACCGTTTTGGGAGTCGAATTCGAGCAAGTTAGAGGACTTGTCTCGAGTCTACCAAGTATCGAAAGTTGTTAAGGAACATCATAACTATATGTAGATGCAAAGAACTTGTTTAAAAAAATCATTGACAAGATAATTTTGCGAGTAGCTAAAGTAGGCCCGAGAAGGTGAAATGTCGGGCGAAATAAGAGTTAATAAAATGACAAAGTACGAGTTGTAATGGTCACGTTTGGACTCGAGATAGGTTGTGGAGTAGCATTGAGATCCTAGCTATCAAAATCATGAGGTTAACAATCACGAAGCAGGTTGGGAGTTAAAGTCGAGTGAGTTAGATGACTCATTTCGAAAAGATTAAAACATGAAAGTTGTTAGTTTTAATCTTGTCTAGTTGTATACCAAGAATGGTACAAATTGAATTGGTGGTTAATATTTTAACATATGATTCCCAAGAGGAAATAGTTGAAAAGGGTAAATGAATTGTTCGGAGGACTTAACATTATTTCTGGGCTGAGTAATTGCCGGTTCTATGTTCTAATCTGAGTCTAATTGTGTAGCCTCAAACGGTGAGTCAATTGGAGTGGACGAGCCTTTGATTTCAATGAAATCGCTCGAACTCCCCACCACCAACAATGAGTTTATATGAGTTGGTGGAGTAATCTTATGATTCGAAAATGATTTAATTTGAGCAAACAATTTAGTTTCGTTTAAATGACATGATTCGAGGATTGATTACTAATGGTTTGGAGTTGTTGGACCTACTTAGTCATTCTGGATTTTTCTAAAATAGTAGTTGGTCACCGTCGGTTAGGGCGGGTTGGACTTGGTTTTCAAAACGTTAGGATTAAAACCGGAATTGACTATAGTATGGAGAAGGAATTGGTTTTAAAGTGAGTTTGACTTTATATATAGTGGAATGAATTGTTGATTGGCTTGGTTTGAAAACAGGTGGATAGTCCGATTTACGAATAGGTCATGCCCGATTTTCTGTAAAAAATATCTTTACCTAAGTTTAATAAACTTTAGAATTGAGAAGACGTGTAAATGAAATATTTCGGGATAAAATAAAGGAGCATGGCTTAAAGGGTATGGCCATCTATATATGAGTTAACATTGAGGCATAGTTGTAATAAGAAGTTGTGAGTTTTCCAAAGGGGGATTTGTTCGTTTGGTTTGATTTTGGGGTTTAATAACTAAATGTGTAGTTGAGTTGTGTTTGCTTGGGATATGAGACCAAGCTGATATATATATCTTGTTATGTTAGAAGGATATCAAGATGGAGCATTATGGAATCTAGTAACGAGAGAAGATATATCTATATTGTGAGAAAAGGAGATTTAATTGGAATGTCTGCTCGTTGCTAAGGACCAAAGGCAAGTTTTCTAACCCCGTACTTTTATTCTATATAAGAATATTGTGAAGCATGTTTATGCAAGTTTTCGAAACATGTACATAATGTACTTTTTATATACTGTTGTTGTGGTTGTGATATGAACTATTTTTGAAATTACGTATTGATTTAATTACTGTTTGAATCTTTCGTAAATGTTTTGGTTTATATGCTATAACGTATTATAGATATAAGCCGGTGTATATAAAGGCTCTAGGAGTAGAGCGGGTATTGGTATTTTCGAACGTAGACCGGGAGTTGGAGTATTATTTTAAATACTGTTATAATCCGGGAGAAGCCAGAGGCAGGGTATTTTAAAATCGGGGTTGCAAATATTCCTAGTATATAAATATTGGAATATTTTACAACAAAGGTATGAAATGGGACTAATAAATATCATTTGGATATTTATCTAATAAATGAATATTATTCTTGAATATTCATTTAAATATAAGTTATTAATTGTTCATCAACTAATAAATATCATTTGGATATTTATTTAATAAATGAATATTATTCTTGAATATTCATTTAAAAGTAGTTATTCATTGGTTATTAATTAATAAATATCATTTGGATATTTATTTATTAAATGAATATTATTCTTGAATATTCATTTAAAAAGGGGGTTATTAATTATTTAATAAATATTATTCGAATATTTATTAAATATTCTATATTGATTTAAAATTAGTGGAGGTCTTTAATAATTATTTAAAAATATTTTCACCTTCAGAAAAATTATTTAAAATAGTGAGGGTTCCCTAATATTTATTTATATAATATTTTATTCTTTTAATAAGAATAAAATATTCTCGGACTTATCAAAAATAGGGAACGAGGTCTAGGAAGTAAAAGATGATTTACTTTCTCAAAAACAGTTATGTTTTGACATCGCTGGCCTACTATAGTAGGGTGTTCAACTTATCAAAACATGTGAGGTTTTTCGACTAACTCCCGGGTCGTGAAATTAAAATGATTTTATTTCCTCAATAAAGGACATCAGTTGACAGATGTCAACATACGTTTGTGGAAAGAAGGCTGCCTCAATTATTCTGGCAGTACTCATTCAGAGTTTGGTGAATCTATTAACAAGTATACACTTGGGGAATTTGGATTAAGTTCCAGTTCCAGGTTTATAGATTGTTCCATTCCGAGTTGTGAATCTATTAACAAGTATCATATACTTTGGAAATTTGGATTAAGTTCCAGTTCCAAGTTATAGATTATTCCTCAAGGACTGGAGTAAAAGTTGCATAAGAGGTCGGTGACGCACGACCCAGCCGTAATTAAAGGCCCATGAGTTGCCTAGGGTGACGTCCCGATAAGGGGTTGTCCTTCTACTAGTAGAGAAAGTGACTGGTTTTTCTATTGTACAAGGCGACTGAACATCGCGTACAATAGGGCGTTGAAAAATCTCCAAATAGTCCTATTTCTTCCAATTGGAATTGGGCTGCAACATCGTAATGAAAGCCTATGAGCTGATTTACCGAGGGTGTTGTCAGTGGTTGATATATTGAAATCTTCGTACTCATTTAAACTATTTTGGCAAAGATATTTTGCAAAATGCGTAGAGTACGTGGAGTGTGCATAATATTGCAGTATTAAATGATGACTAAAAGAGTTTATCTACAGCTATAAATATTCTAGCTGGGCTATATTGCTCACTCTTGCTTTGTTATATATCACAACACAATAGGTCAGTCGAGATATTTTGATGAAAAGTTATTTTGAAAACTTAAGCGGGTACATGATGTACACCGAACAGCCATAGTATGCTGGAATTGCCTAAGAGGTTTTGGCAAAAGGTTTATTTTAAAGATTTAAATGGATATATGATATATACCAATCAAATTATAAATCTTTAAAATGTTTTACTCGATTTCAAACCTTACGAGGGGTATGGTTTCAAAGGTTTGATTTGTTTATGATAAGAAGCAACTATTATGGCGGTATCTTGAAATGGGTACTTATTATATTTATGGGAATCTAGCAAAGCTATAGTTAATGCTATTTTGCTAAGTTATTGAGAAGATTATCTCAAAACGGTGAACATAATAAATTCATTGAGTTTCATTTCAAAAGCTTCAGAGGAATTGTGAAAGAGTGGTAACACTATATTTGATAGTGTCTTATTTTATATAATGAACTAAATTGTTCGGATTATATTCCTTTAAACTCTAAGTTGAGTATAAATGATTTTAACAGAAAACTCTGACTCTATGTATCGTCGAGAGATACTTTGCTATGCTTACCTTATTTTGGTAACATTATGATATAATATTGAGATAGTAGTGATTATCATGTTCTTGGATGAGAATCACATAGATTATTGGGTGGATAATTTGCTGAGCATTCTTTCGCTCACCCTTGCTTTATAATAAATTTTTCAGAGAAAGCGAGCACACCTTGGATTGGCTCCATACTTCGTGGAAGGAAAGTAGGAGATTCACCCTTGGAGATGGTTCGGTTCAGAACTATTCCGCTGAAGTAAGTGGATAGGTTCCAGTATTGATCTAGTTATTAATGTTACTTTAGGCAGAGGTTATCATTGATAACGTGAGATCCTGGTTAAGTACATTTGGTTTGTAATAACTAATGGTACTTGTTGTATATCGTTTCTAAGGCTATAACTTGTATGTGTGAGAGAGAGGGGTCTATGATGTGCTTTTGTTGAATTGTTGAGTATTGCAGGTTTTAAATGATTGGATGATGACGTGACGACTCAAATCCCAGACCCCGGATTTGGGGGCGTTACAAAAGTGGTATCAGAGCATGAGTTATAGCACTTAGATACGAGAGTGTTAAGAGTTATTAATATATAAGAGGATAACGTGAGAACTCAGGTAGAGTTCGTAATTGGACTATCGGATGTAGTACCAATGAATGAGTTAAGAAAAGATCATCTACTTTGACTTAGTAGTGAAGAGATTTATGAATGACACTTGGGATATAGATTTTGGACGGAAATTGGCAAGACCATTCCGGAAGAGGCAATGATATATTTTGTACAAAGCTGATAAATATAAAGATTTCGAGGATTCTATTAAGGATAAGAAGTCAAGGATAATTGTTAAGACGATGTGTAGTATTGATACGATATAAAGTCGCAACGAGGAGTTAAGACGTACATTTATTGTATCTTCTAAGTATGTTAAGTATTTTCTGATCAAAGTAAGCCTCTTAGGGTAGTGACCCACGCATTCGGGATATTGTGGTCAGGATGAAAAGTATGAATGAGCCCAGTGTGTAAATGTTGGCATAAAGCTCCTTTTGGTAGTGGTGGGACTACGAACAGAAAGGAGGGTTCCGAGCAATTATTGAGAATTTAATGGTTTAGTTAAGATAAATGGTTCAGGGAAAGAGGTCCCGTAATATAATTATAGACCTTTAGGTGTGAATTGATTGAGACTACATAATGGGTAGTATGTCTCGTCCTTTTGGTAATATACCCTAGGTCGTGTAGACCATGAGTTTTGAAATGTGATTATTGGAAGGATATAACCCATAGCTGATTCTAAACCAGAGCCGGTGGAATAATCAATGTGTATAAACCTAGAAATTATTGCTTTACGAGAGTAAATATGAACTTCTGAAGTGAATCTTTTTATCACCAGAACTAGGTTGTGTGTTCTGCAAGTACTTTCCTAAATATTTGGGAAGCTAGGTGAAGTTGAAATGGGGACTAAGACGAAGTAACCTAAGTAGGGAATATTATGAATTCAAGGTTACAGTGGTTGTTGAGTGGTTGTCTCGTATGCCGTGACCAAATAAATTGTCATGATGGATATGATGTATTAATTGGTGATGATTCCGGAAATTGCTATAGTAAAATGTGGAAGTGTAAGGAGTAGTAATTCGAGAGTGCAAGACTGAGGCATGAAGAGTGATATGGAATGAATATTTGCTAGTGCCATTCAGCAGAGATATAATTTTTGTTGAGAAGAGAGAATAGATGTAATTATCAGTGACCTTATGAGGTACTACCTGATAGAGTTTTATAATCCACCATTGATCTAGTGTAAGGAACATCACTAGCATCAAAGCTATATTAGAAGTTTGCACCTACCAAGATGAAAATGAGTAATTACTCAATTATAAGAAGTATTAGAGAAAGGCATGATGAGATTTAAAGCGTCACCATGAGGTGCACTTGTTTTGATTGTTGAAGAAAAGGATAACACCATGAATCAGTGTGTTGATTGCCAAAGTTGATTAAGATTACAATGAGGAATGAGTATCCTAACCATGGGTAGGGATTATCCGACTATTTGGAGACATAATTTACCCTTCGAGGATAGATTTGAGAATCAGGTATCCTGAAATAGAGATTGACCTAGGTGAATTGACCAGGGTTGCATTCAACAAGAGTTACGAACATTGTGAGTTCTAAGATATGATGTCAATTGGATCAATGAATGCACTTATAACTTTTATGGGTTTAATCAATGGAATTTTTTTGAAATGATTGGGCAAATGGCCATAGTTTTCATAAGTGATATTTCGATCTATCAAAAGATGAAGAGAGAGAAAGAAGGACAAGTGTAATTAGCCTTGGAAAGAGAAAAAGAGATTGTATGCCATTCTATCTAAAGGATGAGTTTTGGTTGAGTAAAGTTAAAATCTGGGAAATTAATGTGTAACAAAGGAGATTGGTTGACATAGTAAAATTGTTGGGAATTGGGAAAGACCCGATATACTAAAGGAGGTGAGAACTGGTTGACTAGAGGTCGTTATTAATGTTTGTTAAGGTATCCGACTCATGATCGCAGTCGATAGCTATAGTATCTGCACCTGAGATATAAAGGCATTAAATTGTAACGATGAGGGATTAGGACTTATGAGGAACATGAGTGCCATAGAGGTATTCAAGATGGAATTCTAGAGTTGGGATGTTGGGTTTGAGACTTTGTAAGATCGAATCCTAGATAAGTACGAACTTGTTTTATGTTAAAAGTTCTGTAACACACTCAGGAAGGAAAACTCCTTACATCTTTTCAACATCATTTTCTTTTCCTTCTTCTTATGTTTGATAATTCGTCATCCGATTGGGATTGACAATGCATATGGTGTGACTTTTTGACTGTGTGACAAAAGTCTGGTGGGACGCCACCCAATTATATGTTGAAAAACCAACTGATGCTAAAAAACTTTCAATCACAAGTATATATATGTTGTTCTCATTCATATCGAATTTTCCTCTTCTCACATTCATTTGGAAGTGAGTTTAATTATCTTCAAATCACTCAGATCATTTTATTGCAATGTTATCCGATAAAAGGATCTCCAGTTAAAATCCCGTGCAAAGATAGCACTTCATAAAAGGGTTTATACCTTGGATACCGAGAGGAGTCGGGGAAAATCACGCATTATGGATAGAGTTTCATTCGAGAATAGTTACATTCAGAATGTAGCCACGCCACCTCGTGAAATTTTGTACAGTAGAATAATGTTGATCTCCTTCACTTTAGGACTAAGACAAAGAACGAGGAAATGTTTGAGTATAAAAAAGGAACTCGTAGGTACGCTAATCAAATCAGAGAGGAAAGAAAGCATGGAGTGAGAGACTTCATATTTCTAAAAACATTATCGTGAAAAGTGGTAACGAGATTGACTTATGAGAGAAGTTAAGCTCGCGGATATTAATATTGGTAAGTTCTGGAGCAAGATAGAAAATGCAGATACGTTGGTGCAGTTTCGCAATATTTGTAATACGAAAACCTCGCGTGCCCTACGTCTATATTACAAGAGAACAATGTGAATGCTAGACATGTGTTATAATAAGAAATCGTGGAGATGGTAAACAAATGTGTCTTACGACTGGTGGAGGTCAATGACCGAAAAGAGCCAGTGTGGAGAAATAAAACCATAACACCAGAAAGAGTGTATGGATGAATCAAAAGGTTGAAGAGACAAACCTTGATTACTTTTGTTTAAATTCCGAGGACGGAATCCTTTTAAAGAGGGTAGACTGCAATAACCCGTATTTATGACGCTTGGGATTATTAAGATTTTTGAATAAAATTTTTCATTTTTGAATAAATGATTTTATGGATTTATTTTTTTCATAAGGTACTTGAAATGTGAGACCGTATTATTAATATACGAGATATTCGAAAATATGCGTATCGGTGTTACGGTTGCATACGTAATAAAAATAGGACTAATAATTATTTTAGTCTAACAAATAAATTTGAAGTCCGGATGAAAGTCGTAACAGAGTTTGAGAGACGGTGTACGTGAATAGCATTTATTTGGAGAATTGTTTCGTAAATTCTCGAAACAATTAAAGAGTATTAATTTAATGATTCTAAAATATATTAGAATCATAATATGAGATTTTAAGTTTTTAAAACTTAGGTGGGACGAAAGAAAAGAGAACGAGAACGAGAGATTAAAACGAAGTCGGGAAGTTACGCGATTACTGCACGAACCCTTTTAAAACACTAGCTTCCACCACACACCAAACAAAAATCAGTTTGTGCTCTTCATTTCTTCATGTTGAGCAGCCACCATCGAAGCTCCATGGGGGGGGGAGAAGAAAAATCAAGAACTCACTCATCTCTTGCTTGTTTCTTGCGATTAATAGCTTGAATCGAAGGTATGATACTCACCTTGCTTCCTCTTGATTTCTACATCATTCCATCCATGAAATCTTTAGTTATGATCCATGGAAGATTCGAATGAACAGTAACTCCGAAAATTGAAAATTTGTTTTCTTTGATTCTTGAGTTCCTTTAGCTTGGTTAATGATTTTTAAGAGTTATTTAGGCTATGGGTAGCATTGTTTAAGCATGGAAAGTCATGAATGCATTTATTTGGTTAATAATTAATAAACTCATTCCATAAGCTTGAGTTGGTTGGATGATTCGGAATTGATGTATTGTAATGTTGATTGAGGAGTTTGGGATTGATTGTTGGTTGAATTGAAGTAGAATAAAAATGGAAAACGATGAGAAAACAAACGTTACCATGCCAAATTTTTCTTCCGCTTACTGCAGTAACTGTCCAGAAAAATTTGGCAACATTCGTCACTGTTCTTGGCTTATGGCTGATATGGTAGATAGTAGATAGTCTCTAGATCGTTTGCGCGCTAATTTTGCGTCATTCGGAGTTACGAGTCAAAAGTTATGAACGTTTTAGTAACGGTAGCGCAGGAAATGAAAATCCTATTTTTGTCCAACTTTGGGGCTATGATTGGACTAGCTACGGAGCTTAATAAAATCCGAAACTTTTATGGGACATTCCTTCACAGTCATAGAAGACCCCAGAAAAGAAATCGTGTCAAATGGAGTAATTTCCAATTTGTTAAACATGCTAGAAAACAGGGTGTTAAGTGAAACGAACATAAGTGAAAGGTTAAACAACCGTTTTGGGAGTCGAATTCGAGCAAGTTAGAGAACTTGTCTCGATTCGACCAAGTATCGAAAGTTGTTAAGGAACATCATAACTATATGTAGATGCAAAGAACTTGATTAAAAAAATCATTGACAAGATAATTTTGCGAGTAACTAAAGTAGGCCCGAGGAGGTGAAATGTTGGGCGAAATAAGAGTTAATAAAATGACAAAGTACGAGTTGTAATGGTCATGTTTGGACTCGAGATAGGTTGTGGAGTAGCATTGAGATCCTAGCTATCAAAATCATGAGGTTAACAATCACGAAGCAGGTTGGGAATTAAAGTCGAGTGAGTTAGATGACTCATTTCGAAAGGATTAAAACATGAAAGTTGTTAGTTTTAATCTTGTCTAGTTGTATACCAAGAATGGTACAAATTGAATTGGTGGTTAATATTTTAACATATGATTCCCAAGAGGAAATAGTTGAAAAGGGTAAATGAATTGTTCGGAGGACTTAACATTATTTCTGGGCTGAGTAATTGCCGGTTCTATGTTCTAATCTGAGTCTAATTGTGTAGCCTCAAACGGTGAGTCAATTGGAGTGGACGAGCCTTTGATTTCAATGAAATCGCTCGAACTCCCCACCACCAACAATGAGTTTATATGAGTTGGTGGAGTAATCTTATGATTCGAAAATGATTTAATTTGAGCAAACAATTTAGTTTCGTTTAAATGACATGATTCGAGGATTGATTACTAATGGTTTGGAGTTGTTGGACCTACTTAGTCATTCTGGATTTTTCTAAAATAGTAGTTGGTCATCGTCGGTTAGGGCGGGTTGGACTTGGTTTTCAAAACGTTAGGATTAAAACCGGAATTGACTATAGTATGGAGAAGGAATTGGTTTTAAAGTGAGTTTGACTTTATATATAGTGGAATGAATTGTTGATTGACTTGGTTTGGAAACAAGTGGATAGTCCGATTTACGAATAGGTCATGCCCGATTTTCTGTAAAAAATATCTTTACTTAAGTTTAATAAACTTTAGAATTGAGAAGACGTGTAAATGAAATATTTCGGGATAAAATAAAGGAGCATGGCTTAAAGGGTATGGCCATCTATATATGAGTTAACATTGAGGCATAGTTGTAATAAGAAGTTGTGAGTTTTCCAAAGGGGGATTTGTTCGTTTGGTTTGATTTTGGGGTTTAATAACTAAATGTGTAGTTCAGTTGTGTTTGCTTGGGATATGAGACCAAGCTGATATATATATCTTGTTATGTTAGAAGGATATCAAGATGGAGCATTATGGAATCTAGTAACGAGAGAAGATATATCTATATTGTGAGAAAAGGAGACTTAATTGGAATGTCTGCTCGTTGCTAAGGACCAAAGGCAAGTTTTCTAACCCCGTACTTTTATTCTATATAAGAATATTGTGAAGCATGTTTATGCAAGTTTTCGAAACATGTACATAATGTACTTTTTATATACTGTTGTTGTGGTTGTGATATGAACTATTTTTGAAATTACGTATTGATTTAATTACTGTTTGAATCTTTCGTAAATGTTTTGGTTTATATGCTATATGGTATTATAGATATAAGCCGGTGTATATAAAGGCTCTAGGAGTAGAGCGGGTATTGGTATTTTCGAACGTAGACCGGGAGTTGGAGTATTATTTTAAATACTGTTATAATCCGGGAGAAGCCAGAGGCAGGGTATTTTAAAATCGGGGTTGTAAATATTCCTAGTATATAAATATTGGAATATTTTACAACAAAGGTATGAAATGGGACTAATAAATATCATTTGGATATTTATCTAATAAATGAATATTATTCTTGAATATTCATTTAAATATAAGTTATTAATTGTTCATCAACTAATAAATATCATTTGGATATTTATTTAATAAATGAATATTATTCTTGAATATTCATTTAAAAGTAGTTATTCATTGGTTATTAATTAATAAATATCATTTGGATATTTATTTATTAAATGAATATTATTCTTGAATATTCATTTAAAAAAGGGGTTATTAATTATTTAATAAATATTATTCGAATATTTATTAAATATTCTATATTGATTTAAAATTAGTGGAGGTCTTTAATAATTATTTAAAAATATTTTCACCTTCAGAAAAATTATTTAAAATAGTGAGGGTTCCCTAATATTTATTTATATAATATTTTATTCTTTTAATAAGAATAAAATATTCTCGGACTTATCAAAAATAGGGAACGAGGTCTAGGAAGTAAAAGATGATTTACTTTCTCAAAAACAGTTATGTTTTGACATCGCTGGCCTACTATAGTAGGGTGTTCAACTTATCAAAACATGTGAGGTTTTTCGACTAACTCCCGGGTCGTGAAATTAAAATGATTTTATTTCCTCAATAAAGGACATCAGTTGACGGATGTCAACATACGTTTGTGGAAAGAAGGCTGCCTCAATTATTCTGGCAGTACTCATTCAGAGTTTGGTGAATTTATTAACAAGTATACACTTGGGGAATTTGGATTAAGTTCTAGTTCCAGGTTTATAGATTGTTCCATTCCGAGTTGTGAATCTATTAACAAGTATCATATACTTGGGAAATTTGGATTAAGTTCCAGTTCCAGGTTATAGATTATTCCTCAAGGACTGGAGTAAAAGTTGCGTAATAGGTCGGTGACGCACGACCCAGCCGTATTTAAAGGCCCATGAGTTGCCTAGGGTGACGTCCCGATAAGGGGTTGTCCTTCTACTAGTAGAGAAAGTGACTGGTTTTTCTATTGTACAAGGCGACTGAACATCGCGTACAATAGGGCGTTGAAAAATCTCCAGATAGTCCTATTTCTTCTAATTGGAATTGGGCTGCAACATCGTAATGAAAGCCTATGAGCTGATTTACCGAGGGTGTTGTCAGTGGTTGATATATTGAAATCTTCGTACTCATTTAAACTATTTTGGCAAAGATATTTTGCAAAATGCGTAGAGTACGTGGAGTGTGCATAATATTGCAGTATTAAATGATGACTAAAAGAGTTTATCTACAGCTATAAATATTCTAGCTGGGCTATATTGCTCACTCTTGCTTTGTTATATATCACAACACAACAGGTCAGTCGAGATATTTTGATGAAAAGTTATTTTGAAAACTTAAGCGGGTACATGATGTACACCGAACAACCATAGTATGTTGGAATTGCCTAAGAGGTTTTGGCAAAAGGTTTATTTTAAAGATTTAAATGGATATATGATATATACCAATCAAATTATAAATCTTTAAAATGTTTTACTCGATTTCAAACCTTACGAGGGGTATGGTTTCAAAGGTTTGATTTGCTTATGATAAGAAGCAACTATTATGGCGGTATCTTAAAATAGGTACTTATTATATTTATGGGAATCTAGCAAAGCTATAGTTAATGCTATTTTGCTAAGTTATTGAGAAGATTATCTCAAAACGGTGAACATAATAAGTTCATTGAGTTTCATTTCAAAAGCTTCAGAGGAATTGTGAAAGAGTGGTAACACTATATTTGATAGTGTCTTATTTTATATAATGAACTAAATTGTTCGTATTATATTCCTCTAAACTCTAAGTTGAGTATAAATGATTTTAACATAAAACTCTGACTCTATGTATCGTCGAGAGATACTTTGCTACGCTTACCTTATTTTGGTAACATTATGATATAATATTGAGATAGTAGTGATTATCATGTTCTTGGATGAGAATCACATAGATTATTGGGTGGATAATTTGCTGAGCATTCTTTCGCTCACCCTTGCTTTATAATAAATTTTTCAGAGAAAGCGAGCACACCTTGGATTGGCTCCATACTTCGAGGAGGGAAAGTAGGAGATTCACCCTTGGAGATGGTTCGGTTCAGAACTATTCCGCCGAAGTAAGTGGATAAGTTCCAGTATTGATCTAGTTATTAATGTTACTTCAGGCAGAGGTTATCATTGATAACGTGAGATCCTGGTTAAGTACATTTGGTTTGTAATAACTAATGGTACTTGTTGTATATCGTTTCTAAGGCTATAACTTGTATGTGTGAGAGAGAGGGGTCTATGATGTGCTTTTGTTGAATTGTTGAGTATTGCAGGTTTTAGATGATTGGATGATGACGTGACGACTCAAATCCCAGACCCCGGATTTGGGGGCGTTACATGGACTCTGTAAAGAAAGATAAAGTCTACTATTTCTACAGTAAGGCTTCTCCATCTGAAAGCTGGCTATGTCATAAGAAGCTCTGTCATTTAAACTTCAAAGCAATGAATCATCTGATGAAGAGAGAGTTGGTGAAAGGACTGCCTCAACTTGAATTTTGTCAAGAAGGATTGTGTGGGGATTGCCAGAAAGGGAAGCTAAGGAGAGCTGCTCATAAAAGCACTCCTAGTGGTTCAATAAATGAGGCTTTTCAACTAATTTATATGGACTTATTTGGTCCTGTGAATGTGCAATGACTTGCTAGGAAAAGATATGCTCTAGTAATGGTTGATGATTTCTCAAGATATACATGGGTGAGATTTCTAGCATCTAAAGATGAAGCTGCATAAGAGATTATTGACTTGGTTAGAGTCCTTGACAAAAATCCAAAGTTCAAAGTGCAAATTTTAAGAAGTGATAATGGCACTGAATTCAAAAACAGTGTCATGAATGATTTTTGCAAAGACAATGAAATTACTCAACAATTCTCTGCACCAAGGACACCTCAACAAAATGGTATTGTTGAAAGAAAAAACAGAACTCTCATTGAGGCTGCAAGAACAATGTTGAGTGAAGCAAAACTTCCTACCTATTTCTGGGGTGAAGCAATCAATACAGCCTGTTACACTCAAAACAGGATTGTAGTCAACAAGGCCTATGGAAAGACACCCTATGAATTGCTCACAGGAAGGAAACCAACTGTCAATTATTTTCATGTCTTTGGAAGCAAGTGTTACTTCATGAAAGATTCAACTGAGATCAAAGGAAAGTTTGATACAAAAGCACTTGAAGGAATTTTCATGGGATATGGAATTGACAAGACTGCATACAAAGTCTACATTATAGATCACAAGACTGTGGAGGAGAGTGTAAATGTCACCTTTGATGAAATTAAATTTCCTGAAATTAAAGGAAGTCAAGGGTAAGGACCTTTAGCCTTTGAAAATCAAGGCTATTTAGAAGAAATTGAAGAAGATTCACCAAGAATTGATCACACAATTTCAGGTCCAATAATGGTTCCAGATCAGTCCGGAGAAAATGAAGGAATTGCCCAAACAACTGATTTTTCTGGGAATATTCCAATGAACAGTGGACTTGAGGAAATTGATGCTGTTAACAGTGCAAGAACAAAAGATACTGTCAATCAATAAAATGGTGAAGACTCTAGTGATTCTCAAAAAGGAACTAAATGGAGCCGGGATCACACTAATGATTTAATCATTGGTGATCCAGGTACTGGAGTCAAAACAAGAAGAAATGTGGCCAATAAATGTATGTACTCTTGTTTCCTTTCTCAAACAGAACCTAAAACTCTTGAAGAAGCCTTGGCTGATCCAGATTGGATTAATGCCATGCAAGAGGAGCTTAATCAATTTGAAAGAAGTTGTGTTTGGGAATTAGTACCTAGACCAAAGAACAAATCTATAATAGGCACTAAATGGGTTTATAGAAACAAGATGGATGAGTGTGGTACTGTCACAAGAAACAAAGCAAGGCTGGTGGCAAAAGGTTATTGTCAACAGGAAGGGATTGATTATGAAGAAACATTTGCTCATGTTGCCAGACTAGAGGCAATTAGATTATTCTTGGCTTTTGCTGCACATAACAACTTCATGGTATTTCAAATGGATGTCAAAAGTGCCTTTCTTAATGGAGAGTTAGAAGAAGATGTGTATGTTGAACAACCCCCAGGCTTTGAAGATCCAAAAATGGGAAACTTTGTGTACAGACTGCTTAAGGCATTGTATGGACTAAAACAAGTACCAAAAGCTTGGTATGATACTCTTTCCAAGTTTCTTCTTGATAACAGCTTTACAAGGAGGATTGTGGACAAAACTCTTTTCTATAAAAAGCATGGAAATGATATCATGCTAGTTCAAGTATATATGGATGACATTATCTTTGGATCAACAAATGAATACATATGCAAGATATTCTCTGAGTTGATGCAGAACAAGTATGAGATGAGCATGATGGGTGAATTAGTATTCTTTTTTGGACTTCAAATCTATCAAAAGAAAGATGTAATATTTATTTGCCAGTCTAAGTATGTTAAAGATCTTTTAAAAAGATTTGATATGGAAGACTCATCTCCTGAAAAGACTCCAATCTCTACTGCAACACAACTTGACAAGGATCCAAGAGGAAAGAAGGCGGACAACAAAATGTACAGAGGCATGATTGGCTCTCTTCTCTATCTAATAGCTAGCAGACCTGACATTATGTTTGCTACAGGTTTGTGTGCAAGGTTTCAGTCTAATTCCAGGGAGTCACATCTAATGGCAGTAAAAAGAATTCTGAGATACGTGAAAGGCACTGAAAATCTTGGCCTTTGTTATCCTAAAGAATCTGGTTTTAACTTGGTTGGTTACTCAGACTCAGACTATGCAGGATGCAGAATAGACAGAAAAAGTACTACAGGGAGCTGTCAGTTTTTGGGAGAAAGATTGGTGTCATGGTTTAGCAAGAAGCAGCATTCAGTATCAAATTCAACTGCAGAGGCTGAATATATTGCAACTAGTAGTTGCTGTGCTTAGTTACTTTGGATGAGGAACCGGCTAATGGACTATGGGTTGACTCTGCAAGGAATTCCTATTTTCTATGACAACACTAGTGCCATAGCAATTTCTGAGAATCTTGTTCAACATTCTAAGACTAAGCATATTGACATCAGGCATCATTTTATTAGAGAGCATGTGGAGGAAGGCACAACCAAGCTAATCTATGTGCCCACAGAGAATCAACTTGCAGATATTTTCACCAAACCATTGGATGAAAAGACTTTCAATAGGTTAGTGAGTGAATTGGGTATGTTAAATTTGACCTGTTAATGTAATTCTGTTTAGTTGATAAAATTTTAGTTAACTTAATTTCACTGTGAATTAATGGCCTATAAAGGTGTTTTGATTTTTGTCACAGTGGAAATACATGATGATATTTAACTGAGAGGTTAACTAATTTATTTTTAAGTAACTTAACTTCTATGTGAACAATAAAAGATGCTGTCAAGATACTTGACAGTATGTTTTATTCATAATGTCACATAATGATAAGTTATTGTCAAAAATATGTGCAAACCTACTATAACATGGTTGATAAGTCTTGACAGTAAAGTCTGCGGGATTAAAACTTACTGTCGAACTCTGTTGAACTTACTATCAAATGGCTGAGAAAACTTGATAGTATGTTTCGCGTGATTAAAACTTACTGTCAAATCTTGTGAAACCTATTGTCAAAGGAATGAGAAATAATGACAGCATAGTATGCGGGAGTAAAACATACTGTCAGATTATGAAACTTACTATCAATATCTCTTGACAGTATAGTTTGTCAATGACCCGCATAACATACTGTCAACAATTAACATTAGATTTATTCACTCATTATTATTTACTAATGTTACTGTCAAGAGTGTTTGTCATTTTAACGCAGAAGTTACTGTCGAAGAATGGAACTTGAAGACAACTGTCACTTAAAATCGTTTAAAATTCCTTCTTAACAGTACCTTTTCAAATCATATAAATACTCAACTGAAATTTCTCTCACTCTTTACTTTACTTTCTTTCTCTCATAACTTCCCACTCTCTTAAACCCTTAAAACTCTCCAGTTTCTCTGCAACTTTTTGTTCTAAACCGTCTTCTAAACACCTAAATCTTTCATTCTTTCTCAACCTTAGCATCAATCAACCATGTCTGGACCTCAAATTCTTTTCACCCTAGCTCAAACCAACTTCACCACCATGGCTTCAGTGGGTGAAGCTGGTGAAACCTTCAAACCTTTTGTTGGCTTCATGAATAACTCATATCTCACCTATGCCCTAACTGCAAGTCCACATCTCGAAATTCCTAGACTCTCTCAATTTTGGACATCTGCTGTATGTGAGGGGGAGCAAGATTCTAGCTCTATTTCTTTTCAAATCGATGGTACTTCTTACACCATAGATTTCTCACATATTAATGAAGCTCTTCATGTGGAAGAGACTGAAGGCTTGCCGTTTGAGGAGCCTGCAAGTGAAAAACAACTCACCAAGTTCTTCAAGATGATTGGGTATGCTGGACCCAAACTAAATGCGAACAATGACGCATGATTCTTGATGCTATCTCCAGGTCTATGTCAAGCAAAACAAGTGGCTGGAATGAAGTGCCAGCATACATCAGGAGGATTGTGCATTCCATGATGCACAATTACATAATAGATGTTGGAAAGCTCCTGATGCCTCTATTCAAGCTAGTACTGGGAAAGAAAGAATCCAGAAAAACGGTAATATACTATCCTAGATTTTTTATGCTTATATTTAATTCTGTTGTAGTCATAATTGATTTAGATAGTGTTCAATGCATGGAGTCCCCAACTCTTAAGAAAAATACTCATTCTTTGTTAACCAATAAACCCCTTAACACTGAATTAAGTCTGTACATAACTTATTTCATGCTTGCAACTATTAAAAGCTTAAATTTGAAAATTGTTGGGGACTACCATGTATTTTCCCTGAGTGATGAGAATGGTGTTGACCTCTCCATTCCTAACCCACACTTTAAAACTTTTGAAGGAGTCCGGCCTTCTAGAGTCTCCAAGTCTATAAACCAAGGGTCTGGTTCCTTTCAAAAGGACCAGGTCTCTAAAAGGATGAGAACCACTAAATCTAGGGTAGAAACCTTTCCACAGGTAGGTGGTGTAACTGCACTAGATGCAGCAAATAAGGGTGGTAGTGAGATCACAGAACCCATAGAGGGCCCTGGTGAGCCTAGGAGAAAGAAGGCAAGGGTATCAACCTCTGTAAGATAGGGTGTGTCCTCTCAAAAGGGCACATCACTTAAAAAGGATAAAAATACATCTCTAGATGTCCCCTCTCAAAAGGAGTCATCTATTGAACTTGACCAGTCTCCCATGGCACCCTGTACAGAGTCTGCACAACAGGTTGAACTCACTCAACCTGAGCCCACACTTGAAGATATTTACACTATTGGACTAGAAAATGTGGAACACAGTTCATTCAACTATAGTGCATCACACTTTGCCAACATTGAAGATCAAAATGTTGATGCACTTTTTCAACAGTTGGATGAAACTGATCATAGCAATCCACAAGAACCTTCTACTCACAGGGTAGAAGAGATTGCTGTCACAGCCTCTATAGCTGTTAATGACAAGGTTGCTGTCAATCCTCATGATAGTAGCTTCTCTACAGAAGCTGCCACAGATGTTGTCAACACTATCATTCCAGACAGTAACTCTCCATTGACTGCCTCCTCTCAACAACTAAGTGATGATGAATCTGCTCTCATTTCTTCCCTACTCAAGGTAAAATCTACAACTCTTGTGCAAGATGTACCTGCTCAGTCTCTTGCACCTAGGATGAGTGAGGGTGTGAAAAGAAAAAGAGAGATAAAAGAAAAGAGATGTGAGCCTAAAAATGAGGGGCTGGGAAAATCCCAGGCAAAAGGAGAGGGCCCTGAGCAAGGCCAGAATAAAAAACAAAATATGGGAGCCCTAAAATCAAAGGCATTAGGCCTGGAGAGTGAGTTGGTGATGAGTGATGAGATCACTCATAAAAACCCAGAGAGTGTGAGAACCACCACAGCCTCCAAATCATCTAAACAAGCTGATGAAAGGTTGAAATCCCTTTCACACAAAGTCACTAAATTGTCAAAGAACTTAGACACAGTGAGCAGATATCAGGTGAAGCTGGTGAACAGGATGTCAAGTTTGGAGCAGACCATTAATGAAGGGTTCAAGGCTATATTTGACAAGCTTCAGGAGTTTCAAGCACAATTTTCAATCCCTGCAGTTGCTACCTCAACTAAGGGGGAGAAAAGTGGTAAGGCTGAAATGTTTGTTGAAGATAAAGGAAGGAGTGATAAGGTGGTAGTTAAGGAGACAACTCAAGCTGCATCTCAGGGGGAGAGTCAACTAGCATTGTTGTCTAGTGTGGCTGCTGAGATTGCTACACAGCTTGAAGGTAATAAGGTGGAGAGACCAAAGGAGAAAAGAGTAGTGATAAAGGAGGGAGTTGTGAAGAAAGATTATGTGGTGAATGTAGCTGGAAAAGGGAAGGAGAAGCTTTTTCAAGATGAAGGTGATGATTTCATTTTACAAGAAAGAGAAGATCTTGATGATGATCAAGCTGCAATCCTGATGGAGGATGATAATGAAAACAACAGAGTGTTTGAAGATGCCAAGTTTAACAAAAGAATAAATGATCTAAGAGCCTCATCTAGCAGAGACCCCAAGAAATTTTCTGATTCAATGAGACAATCAACAGTGGGAGCAGCTGTGATGGTGTCTAGGAGCAAGAAATGAGTAATCTCTGTTAGAACTGAAGGAGGTTTCAGTTGGTGTGTAAGCATGGCTTATCTGAGTAGGCAGGAAATTGCAGTTATAGAAGCAATTAAACTCAAAATCAAAATAGATAAGTCATGACTGAATGAAAATCTAAAAAGGAATCTGCAGAAGCTGATTGTTGAAAAGCTCCCAGAAGTAACTCAAGATCCCTTGGGAATTAAGTTCAGTAGCTCCACAGATGGAAAGTACAGATCTATGAATTTGGAGAGAGTGAGCATGTGTAGGCCCAGGTCTGTGAAGGAAGCCTTGGACTACTTCAAATAACTTCCAAGGAATGAAGAAAGGGATGAAGTGTTGAGAGTGTTGGAGGGAGAATTGAGGAGACTTGAGGATTTGAGATTGAAAAAGAATGAGAAGAAAATTCAAGAAAAGAAGGATGAATATGATGATGAAAAGCCTGATGGAGGTGCAGGTAGTTCCAACCAACACCACACTGGTGAAGGACCTTCTAGAACTAGAAATAAGGTGGAGTTAGAAGAGGAGAAGAAAGAGAAGGAGTTCAAAGATGGTGTTGAAGGGAAAGTGATGAAGACAATAGTTCTTGGTTTTGAAATGGATGAAAAAGATGATGTCAGGAGGAATAAGGAGAAACTTACTATCAAAGAGCCTGCTGTCAAACATGACTTGACAGTAACCTCTCAAAAGTTATTGTCAAAAAAAGTATCCTTTTCCAAGAAGTATATGAAAGCAAGGGAAGAGAGACCTAAGCCTCATTCAAGTAGGAGGCCTAGCAGGAAAGGGTGGAAGCTTATGTCTAAAATTCTACATGAGGATTGTCTGGATGTTAAAAGGCCAACCATCAACAATATAGCAGAAGCAAAAGCAGAATCCTTGGTGAATGTGAAAGTTGAGTGGTCTGGGATGAATACTCTAAGCAAGATAATTCTTTTGTATTCAAATGGAACAGTTGAAGAATTGAGTTATGAGATGAGAGAAGTAAACTACTTTCTGGTTAGAAGAATGTTGCTTATAACTCAAAGATCAAACATGAGGACACAGTTAATAAGAAGTTTGTTAATAAAGAAGCTCATGGAGTTAATGGATTCTTTCAAACCTCATCATTTAGATTTCAATGATGTTAAAGAACCTGAAACAGTTGTCTACTCTGATGGAGTAATGTTTGAGGGAGAAGATGGAATCAAAGAATTTTGGAGCACAGAGTCTCTACAGGACAAGAATCTAGATCTACTTAAAAAGTTGGTAAAGCAGTTGGAAGAATATCCTTATCCTGAGGAGAGCAGATACATGTCAAATGTGTTAGTGTAGGTGCCCTAGAGGCAATACAATGTTTCCTTTTGATAGACCTTTATGTCATTTGATTATTCAATAAACGTATTTATTATGACTTTAATTACTGTGATATATTTGTTAGCATAATAAATGTCCTTAGAATCATGATACACATTGTATAGTTTAAGTACATGACTTGAACTTGAGATTATATAATATATCATATTCTTAAAGGTACTTAGTCGAGTATTATTATTATAGGACAATAATAATACATAAATACACTAGTATGTTGTTTGACAGATAACCACATCTCATTGGTTATAAGTATGGGGATACTAAAGTCAATACATAGGTACATGTAGGAGTACATGATACTAGACAAACCCACAGTGAGATTCTTCTTGTTTAATAAAGTCATAAGAAAGACTCACAGTGATAATGGTGTAATGATCTTTTGACTTGAGGTCATTATATTTCTATACGAGGATTAATATACTTTGACTACATTAAAAGTTACCTTTGACCGGGTGATGATAAAAGTAGACATTGGGTATATCATGAGTCGTATGAGAAATATGAATGATAGATAAAGGATTTAACCCTCCTATAATTAGGAGAGATATTATTGGCCTCTTGATTGAGTGAGACTATAAAATGCATGGCCGTGCTCAAATAATGATTTGTTTTTCATAGTCTACTCATGGATCAAATAAACCCGGATTAAATATTGTAGAGGATGACTGGAATACATGCCTCGAATTTAATCTATCATATATATGGTTAAAGGGATTATATTACACAGAAACATTAATCACGAAAGGTTTAATTGAATCACCAATTATTATTATTACTTGGGTAGCAATGATGTATTACTAGATGCCACTCATTGTTTATAATTTTATTATTCAAAAATAAAATTATTGCCAACGTAATAATAATCTAAAGGGTCACACACAAAGAACATTTAAACGGAGCTTTATTTAAATTATGAATTTAAATGATGTTATTATTATTAATTCGAATTTATAATTAATTAAGTAAGACTTGATTAATTATAAACATACTAGAATTCGGATTAATAAATAAACCCAAAATCAGAATAGGTTTTTAAGAAGCCCCATGGATTAGGGTTTCGCCCATTATATCTAGCTCATATAAATACATTATGATGTGTTTACAAGGGCAGTACTTGTGAATTCGTTTTACAACAGAAACCCTAGCAGCTCATAGAAAAGAAAGGCTAGCAAGAGATAAGAGATAATTCGTGGCTGCCTTGGCTACTACCATCTCCGCTGATCGTTAGACGAATCGACGTTCGTGTGGATACCGTTAGAGAGAAGTTTTTGAAGCAAAGGACTACTGTGATTCATCAAGCAAGGATCTCCATTGAGTTCGTGAAAGTCAAGACCAGAAAAAGGTATAATTCTGTTTCACTATAATCTGTCCAAGCTTATACACAGATCCTGGGTTTGGGTTTCGAATTTTTGTTATATTTACGTTAATTCCGCTGCGTTTTTATGCCTCGGAACCCAACAATGGCATCAGAGCTACGTGTATAAGGGACTGATTTGGTTACGTGTTAACTGTATTTGATGCAAATATGCCTGTTTGGTGACTGCCATGCCACTGCCATGCTACTGCCACTGCCTATATGTGATCAACAATGTTATAATCTGTTATGGGATGATATGTGTGATGCACTGTATGTATGTGATAGGAGATACAGTCATACGAAGGTCGTCGGAATCGTTCTGAGACGTTTGAAAACACAACCGCATAAGATGCAGTTTTTTGTGAATAGTGTTTCGGCAGTGAATAGTGTTTTTCGACGGGGTCAGAATGGGTCGAATTTACTCTTTCGGGAAAGGGAAAATCGTCACGAGCAAAACTCACCGCTTTGCGGTGACCTAGGGTTTTTTTGGCCATTTGACATCGTTAAGGGCCTCAAAAACGCAGTTTTCTGTTTTTGAGATCATAATTTTAAATTTTTGATAATTTTTTTGATCATGATATATATGATGCATGATGATATGATTATGCATTCTGAGATGTCAGTAATTGTTATGTGGGCATGGTGCTGGTTATGGCCTTAGACCCCTCGATTAATGGTTTTAGTTTTGGTTTTGGTTTTATAAATACGACTTGCATGTCATTTTCTTCATTCTTGTAATTGCTGAACCTCGAATGTAACTCGAGTTTTCTTATATAAGTACATTAGCTTAGGTTGTATTCAATTATTCCATGTAATGTACTTGAAGACAAAGGATGATCCAAGAAGAAAAGAAGGCAGCCATGGATGCAAGAAGAATGAAGACAATCAGCTGTATTTATGTTTTACCACCACCATAGATTGACTTTGATCCTTTCATTAGCTCGAAAGGATCACATAGGAAAGGGGCCATAACCAAGCACGTTTACATACTGCACTTTACATATTGATGTATGAATGTATGTGTAAAGTAGAAGATGCATCCTTTAATTAGATTAATGATGTATGCATGTATTAGATACGTCACCCATGCCATGCTAAACAAGATAAAATCTGTAACGATTTAAGATTTTAAAATTAACAAACGATCATGAGATTCTTGTGTTTATGAAATATGGATTTTTAAAACACGGAATTAAATATGGATTTTTGATATCTATAACTGAGATTTTCTGACAAAAACGGATATGCGTATTCGTAAGGCTAATGGGTTTTAAGTGTGACTACTTGTATCCTCCATCTACCTGGGAAATGAACAATTTAAGATGTCAATTTGAAATATTTGGTTCAAGGAAAATTTGAGGATCTCTTCATGATGTGATCATGATCGTCGTAAATTTTCTAAACCCCTTAACAAAATATTAAGTTTTACTCGGATGCTTTCCAATGAATGAACACTCATCGAATCCTAGATCGATTAGGGGAAAGACTGTCAGTGGCAGGGGACTCCTATCTATCGTGGGTGAGATGCGACGAATATAAACGGTTATATTCGGCCGTTGTATCATTGGGTCTAACTTAACTGAGTCGTCATAATAAGGTGAAAATAAATGGTTATATTCAAACATTATGAACTTAGAAGCATAGAGTTTGGTTAAAAGTCTATTAGATAGATAAGATCAATCGTTGTTCACCAAACTATCCAAGAATTATATATGATATAATTGACAACTGTTGTCTACCTAAATAATCATTTTTAAGGACTTCCAATGGTTGTCTTTGGACATGATGAAATATGGATCTTGGCTCACTAGAAAGAATTATGGGATATACTTTCCAAATTAATAGTAAGGGCTATTAATTTGATAAAAATAGTGGGAGATATATTATGAATATATCATAATCATTTGAACATAATAAATAACTCAGACAATCTAATGTTTATTTTGTGCTTTTATCATTGTAGATACCAAATAATGGCAAACAACACAAACACACTATCCGTACGATCAGTCCTTGAGAAGGATAAGCTGACAGGAGGAAACAACTTTCTAGACTGGCAGAGGAATTTGAGGATCGTCCTCAGACAAGAGCGCAAGCTTCATGTCATTGATATTCCTCCGACAGGTCTCCTTCCCGAGGGCGTTACTATTGAGGAACGAGCGGCCCACACAAAGGATTAAAATGATGCAAATGATGTTGCATGTCTTATGTTGGCAAGTATGAGTGCTGAGTTTCAAAGATAGCATGTGCATATGGATGCATATACTATCAATGAGCACTTGCAAAGCATGTTTGCAAGCCAAACTCGTCAGGAAAGGTTCAACACGAGTAAGTCACTCTGTAATTGCAAACAAGGGGCAAGTGAACCAGTTGGCCCACATGTTCTGAAGATGATTGGTTACATTGAGTACCTTGAAACTTTGGGTTTCCCGATTATTCAGGAAATTGGTATTGACCTAATCATGAATTCTTTGAACAACAAATTCAACCAGTTTGTTATACACTACAATATGAATGAATTTGATAAAACACCTACTGAATTGTTGGCTATGTTGAGGACATATGAGACCAACATGAAGACGGCTGAACCTGCTCCCATACTGATGGTGGGCAATAAAGGTAAGGCCAAAGGGAAAGGTAAGTGGAAGGGTAAGAAAAAGACAGGATCTGATTCTACACCCAAGCCAAAGTCAGGTCCTAAACAGGCTTTAAAGCCTAAAGGTGGGGTCACTAAGGGTGAATGTCACTACTGTAAGAAAACTGGTCACTGGAAGAGAAACTGTTCAATTTACTTGGAGGATCTGAAGAAGAAGAGGGCTGAGCAAGCTTCTACTTCAGGTATATATGTTATAGAAGTCAATCTGTCTATTTCTACATCTTGGGTATTGGATACTGGATGTGCTACTCATATTTGTATAAATGTGCAGGAAATGCAGAGAAGTAGGACATTGGCTAAAGGAGAAATGGACCTACGAGTTGGCAATGGAGCAAGAGTTGCTGCTTTAGCTGTAGGAACCTATTATTTATCTTTGCCCTCTGGGCTAATTTTAGAACTGGAGAATTGTTTTTACGTGCCTGTGATTCGCAGAAATATTATTTATGTTTCTTGTTTGGACAAGAAAGGTTTTTCGTTTACAATAAAGAACAACAGTTGCTCTTTTGCTTTGAATGATTTAACCTATGGTGTTGCGCGTTTGTTTAATGGGTTATATGTTCTTGACTTAGATAATCCTGTCTGTAATATAGAAAACAAACGACTTAAAGTCAATGACTCAAATCAAACATACCTCTGGCATTGTCGTCTAGGCCATATAAATGAGAAACGCATATCCAAATTACATAAGGATGGATACTTGGATAAGTTTGATTTTGAATCATACCAAGAATGCGAATCTTGTTTGCTTGGTAAAATGACTAAAGCCCCTTTCACTGGTAAGGGTCAAAGGGCCACCGAACGTCTGGAGCTAATACATAGTGATGTATGTGGCCCAATGCGTGTGATGGCTAGAGGAGGCTACTACTACTTCATAACATTTACTGATGATTGCAGTAGATATGGATATGTATATCTTATGAAGAATAAATCCGATTCTTTTGAAAAGTTCAAAGAATACAAGGCTGAAGTAGAGAAGCAAATTGGCGGAGGTGCAAGTATTAAAATATTACGATCTGATCGTGGAGGAGAATACTTGAGCACAGAATTTAAAGATTATTTAAAGGAGTGTGGTATTGTATCACAACTCACTCCGCCAGGAACACCTCAATGGAATGGAGTTTCAGAGAGGAGAAATCGCACCTTGTTGGACATGGTGCGATCGATGATGAGTCATGCAGATCTTCCAATTAGTTTCTGGGGTTACGCTCTAGAAACAACGGCTTTCACACTTAACCGTGCTCCTACTAAGAAGGTTCAAAAGACTCCATATGAGATATGGGAGAAGAAACGGTCAGGCATGAGCTTTATGAAAGTTTGGGGATGCAAGGCGTTTGTGAAACGTCAAGTATCTGATAAACTTGGACCTAAATCTGAAGGGTGCAATTTTGTGGGATACCCTAAAGAAACAAAGGCGTATTATTTTTATAGTCCTTCTGAGCAGAAAGTGTTTATTGCTCGAGATGCTGTTTTCATGGAAATAGATTTTGTTTCCAAAAGAAACAGTGGGAGAACTATAGACCTCGATGAAGATCGAGAACCACAAAATAGCATTGAACCTGAAGTGGAACAAGAGCAGGATAATGATAATGCTCAACAAACACAGGTTGTTCGTAGAACTAGTAGAATTCGCCATGAGCCAGAGAGATATGGATTTCTCTTGACTCAATGTGGTGATTTAATGCTCATAGATGACGATGAGCCTCTCACATACCAAGATGCTATGAACAGTCCAGACTCTAAGAGATGGCTAGAAGCCATGAAATTCGAGATGGATTCCATGTACGAAAACCAAGTATGGACTTTGGTTGATCCACCTAAAGGGGTAAAACCCATAGGGTTCAAATGGGTTTTCAAGAAGAAAACTGACATGGATGGAAATGTTCAGACCTATAAAGCAAGGCTGGTTGCAAAAGGTTTCAAACAAATTCATGGTATTGAATATGATGAAACTTTCTCACCAGTGGCTATGGTCAAGTCCATAAGGATTTTGCTTGCTATTGCAGCATTCCATGATTATGAAATCTGGCAAATGGATGTCAAAACAACCTTCCTTAATGGAAGCCTTGAAGAGGATGTGGATGTGTACATGACACAACCTGAAGGTTTTGTCAGTCCAAGGAATGTTAGCAAGGTATGTAAATTACGTCGATCCATTTATGGATTGAAGCAAGCCTCTAGGAGATGGAATATCCGTTTTGATGAAATAGTCAAAGAGTATGGCTTTGTTCAAAACGAAGATGAACCTTGTGTTTACAAGAAGGTTAGTGGGAGCCATGTGGCATTCATAGTACTATATGTTGATGACATACTACTAATGGGGAATGACATACCTTCTCTTAAGGCTGGTAAGACTTGCTTAGGGAGCAACTTCTCTATGAAAGACTTAGGAGATGCATCCTACATTCTAGGAATGAGGATCTATAGGGATATATCTAGAAGGATGATCGGTCTAAGTCAGAGTACATACATCGATAAGGTTTTGCATCGTTTTGGTATGCAAAATGCAAAAATGGGATATGTCCTCGTGTCTCAAGGGATAACATATTATTCAAAATGCAAAAATGCAAAAAGGGTATGCAAAATGCAAAAAGGGGATATTATATAAGTATATATCATATTTTTAAAAGTCCATAGTCGAGTATTATTGTTATAGAACAATAATAATACATAAATAGACTAGTATGTTGTTTGACAGATAACCACATCTCATTGGTTATAAGTATGGGGATACTAAAGTCAATACATAGGTACATGTAGGAGTACATGATACTGGACAGACCCACAGTGAGATTCTTCATGTTTAATAAAGTCATAAGAAAGACTCACGGTGATAATGGTGTAATGATCCTTTGACTTGAGATCATTATATTTCTATACGAGGATTAATATACTTTTACTACATTAAAAGTTACCTTTGACCGGGTGATAATAAAAGTGGACATTGGGTATATCATGAGTCGTATGAGAAATATGAATGATAGATAAAGGATTTAACCCTCCTATAATTAGGAGAGATATTATTGGCCTCTTGATTGAGTGAGACTATAAAATGCATGGCCGTGCTCAAATAATGATTTATTTTTCATAGTCTACTCATGGATCAAGTAAACCCAGATTAAATGTTGTAGAGGATGACTGAAATACATGCCTCGAATTTAATCTATAGTATATATGGTTAAAGGGATTATATTACACAGAAACATTAATCACGAAAGGTTTAATTGAATCACCAATTATTATTATTACTTGGGTAGCAATGATGTATTACTAGATGCCACTTATTGTTTATAATTTTATTATTAGAAAATAAAATTATTGTCAATGTAATAATAACCTAAAGGGTCACACACAAAGAACGTTTAAACGGAGCTTTATTTAAATTATGAATTTAAATGATGTTATTATTATTAATTCGAATTTATAATTAATTAAGTAAGACTTGATTAATTATAAGGCTTATTTACAATTTAAACCCTATGTTATTAACAATTTACAATTCAAACCCTCTTTTAATATATTTAGTAAATTTAACCGTACGTTTTTTAACTATTTATAATTGAAACCTTTTTTTAAATAATTACTAAAATTTTAAAATAATTAGTAAATTTAACCCTATGTTTTTTAACTATGTACAATTGAAACCTTTTTTAAAATAAATAGTAAATTTAACCCTACGTTTTAAAACATTTAGCAAATTTAACCTTGACTTTTTAATTTCGGAATAAAATAAATTTTATATCGAAAAAGTATTTTCGAGAATATATTCATCGAATAGTATTTTTGAAAATAAATTAAATTCGATGATGAACATTCATGAATATATTGAGCGGGAAGTGTGATGGCAAGATGGAATAATATAAACACATATTAAAATTTTATTGAACATATATAATATATTATACATATAGATATATTAATATAGAAAAGAACATCTAAATATTCATTTTATAAGAAAAAACCCTAATAATCGCAAATATCTATTATGCTTAGTTAATATCTATACAAAAAAAATTGACAATAGTGCATTTGACGAATATTTATTCAAAATTTTGTCGTAAAATTTATTTTATTCAGAAATTAAAAAGTCAAGGTTAAATTTACTAAATGTTTTAAAACGTAGGGTTAAATTTACTATTTATTTTAAAAAAGGTTTGAATTGTACATAGTTCAAAAATATAGGGTTAAATTTACTAATTATTTTAAAAAAGGTTTTAATTGTAAATAGTTAAAAATTGTAGGGTTAAATTTACTAAATATATTAAATAAGGGTTTGAATTGTATATTGTTAATAACACAGGGTTTAAATTACATTTAAGCCTAATTATAAACATACTAGAATTCGGATTAATAAATAAACCCAAAATCAGAATGGGTTTTTAAGAAGCCCCATGGATTAGGGTTTGGCCCATTATCTCTAGCTCATATAAATACATTATGATGTGTTTACAAGGGCAGCACTTGTGAATTCGTTTTACAACAGAAACCCTAGCAGCTCATAGAAAAGAGAGGCTAGTAAGAGATAAGAGATAATTCGTGGCTGCCTTGGCTAGTACCATCTCCGCTGATCGTTAGACGAATCGACGTTCGTGTGGATACCGTTAGAGAGAAGTTCTTGAAGCAAAGGACTACTGTGATTCATCAAGCAAGGATCTCCGTTGAGTTCGTGAAAGTCAAGACCAGAAAAAGGTATAATTCTGTTTCACCATAATCTGTCCAAGCTTATACACGGATCGTGGGTTTGGGTTTCGAATTTTTGTTATATTTACGTTAATTCCGCTGCGTTTTTATGCCTCGGAACCCAACAAAATGTTCTGAGAATTATTCAAGCTAAAAAGAAGAGGGAGATTGAGAAGAAGTTTGAATATGATAGGACACAAAAATGTCTTCTCAGGAATCTTGACAGAATTATCTTCTACAATACTGGTGGCTCTGCAGAAGAAATCACTTTTGAGGAGTTAAAGAAGTTGGCTGTGAATGACCCTCATATCATTGAGCTCATCAAGAAGTAAATGCTAAATATCACAAATTATGAAATTTTTGATCTGAAAAATAGAGCACTAGAGATTTGTGACTCTAAAAGGAAGGAGGAGAAAAGAAAGAAGTTTGATGATGAAGTTGAAGCTGCAAAGAGGAAAGTTGAACAAATTTCCAAGAGAATCAAGGAGGATGAGATTGACATGAAGCATGCTTTGTTGAATGATCAATTCTCTAAAAGGTCCAACTATGTTTCTCCAGTCCTGCTTGGGCCCCTGAGAATCATTGTTGATAGCATTGAAGTGGAGGCTTCCAATTTTAAAGTGCTCAATAATGAAAATTTAAGGAAGATATTCAGAATGGTCACAGGCTCATTCCTGGAGTTTGAAAGAGATCTAAGTAAAGTTGTCTGGGAGATCATTGAGTCCAGAGAAGAAGAGGATGAGTCTATTGACAAGATCAGGGTGAAAGAGATCTACTCTTCTACAAATGAAAGATTTGTCAAAGTCATTGTTAGGAATCTACATGTGATTTGATGATAACGTTAATCTTAGAATCATATAAATTTTATTTATTGTAACTGATCAATTGATATGAAAGTTATAAATATCAATTGATCAGGAAACCATTTATCAGTTGAAGTGTTTATATGAATCAACTGATAATTTGGATTGTAGCATAGGTGTACTTAGTCTATTTCAATCGATAAGGTGTAAATCAATTGATATTTTGTTCATCAATTGATGTTAGAGTCGATTGATATGGATCATCAATTGATGTGTAAATTAAACTATTAAATTGTAATTATGTGAAGACAGGAAATTGCACAAGTGAAGGATGATCAATTGATATTGAAGCATCGATGGATGAAGGATCAATCGAAGAAGCCAAGTCAAGCATTGAAGACCATCAACTGATGTGAAGACCCATCGACTGATATATCGATTGATAACATCTATCAATCGATAAGCCATCTTTTATCAATCGATGGATATAAAGATCAATCGAAGAAGTACATCAGTTGATGGATTAAAGAATGGATCAATTGATATGCTTAACAGCAAATTATCAATTGAGTGTGACAACACAGAAAGAATATATGTTGAAGATCCAGAGATCAAAAGCACACCTATGGAAGACAGTCTAGAGTGACTGTGAAGACTCAATCAGAAGCTGTCTTTCAAACCTTTTTGAAAAATAGAAAAAGGTAAAAGGAAGGCAGGTAGAAACAATACTAGAATAGGTATTGTAAATGTACACTTGTGAAATATATAAACAAGTGTAGCAACATTATTAGAAAACATACAAGTTAGACATATTTCTTAATCAACTGTTCAAGCTTGAGAGCACATGTGTAAGAACAGTTGATTTGTTTTCTAATCTTGTAAACGCAGCTAGGTTTCTTCTAACCTAGGAGCATTGAGCAAAAATATATATTGATAGAAAAACCAATCCATCAATAATTTTAAATCTCTTTGTTCAGTTTTATTTTTAGCACTAATTTGTTCAAACTTATTCTCTTATTCTTTCAAACATCAAGAACAAATATTAGAACAAGGAAAAAGTTTTAATATTTGTATTCAACCCCCCCCCCCCTTCTACAAATATTGACATTATTCTAAGGAATAACAATTGGTATCAGAGCAGGCTTTCAACATACAGAAAGTTTAAAGATCAAGAACAGTCAATATGGGTCAAAAAGATTCAGGTGTGAAAATTCCAGTTTTAGAGAAAGATGAATATTTTCCATGGAAGGTCAAAATGCATCTGCATCTTCTTTCTCTCGACCCTTCTTATGTTAACTGCATAGAAAAAGGTCATCATGTTCCCATGAAGCTAGTCACAGGTGTAAACCCTGATGGAACTCCTGCACTTGACAGACATGTTCCAAAACTTATTTCTGAGTTCACAGAAGAGGATGAAAAAGAAGTACTCAAAGACAAGAAGGCCATGAACATTCTGTTTAATGGTCTAGATAAAGATATGTTTGACAATGTTATAAACTGTACTTCATCAAAAGAAGTATGGGATACACTTCAAACTCTGTGTGAAGGAACTGAACAAGTAAGGAAAAACAAGATGCAACTCTTGATTCAAAAATATGAATCATTTCATTTCAAGAGTGGAGAATCTATCAATGACACCTATAGCAGATTTCAAAAGTTGTTAAATGGACTGAAGCTATATGGTAGGGTTTATGCAACTGAGGATACAAATCTAAAATTTCTTAGATCTCTTCCAAAAGAATGTAAACCAATGACTGTTTCCATTAGACAATCTCAGGACTTCAAGGATTTTACACTAGAGAAACTTTATGGTATTCTCAAGACATATGAGTTGGAAATCTAACAAGATGAAGAGATTGAGAAGAATCAAAGAAAAGAGAAAACTGTGGCTTTGGTAGTCAAGGGAAATGAAGAGAAAAAGGAAAATGGCTTTGAAGAAGAGTCAGTCATGATGGCTGGTGATGCTGTTGAAGAATCATTCAAGAGTAAAGGAAAGAGCAAGTGTGAAGAAGATGAAACATGCTCTTAGGATGATTTGGATGAGATTGATGAGCACCTTGCATTTCTGACAAGGAAATTTTCAAAGCTAAAATTCAAGAAGAATCCATATGCTCAAAGGCCTGGATCCCAATTTAGAAACAACAATCAAAATAAAAATCTGGTTGATAGATCTAAATTCAAATGCTTTAACTGTGGATTGGCTGATCATTTCTCAAGTGAGTGCAGGAAGCCAAAACAAGAAAAGGCAAAGTCATATGAGGGTATTGATTATAAGAAGAAATACTTTGACCTTTTAAAACAAAAAGAAAAGGCTTTTGTAACTGAGGAGAAGGACTGAGCTGCTGAGGATAGTGATTCTGAAGAATATGTCAATCTTGCATTAATGGCCAATCATGAAGATGAAGAAGCTAGTTCAGCATCTAATCAGCAACTTGATTGTTTTATGTGTGTGCAGGGAAACAGGAAGAAAAATCTCTGGTATTTGGATAGTGGATGTTCAAGGCACATGACTGGAGATTTGTCCCTGCTCACAAAATTTGTGGAAAAGGCTGGCCTAGGAGTTACTTTTGGAGATAACAGCAAAGGTTTTACTCTGGGATATGGCTCAATTGCAAAAGAAAATGTTATCATTGAACCTGTAGCACTAGTTGATGGATTGAAGCACAATTTGCTCAGTATTAGTCAACTGTGTGATAATGGTAATGGTGTGTGGTTTACAACTGAATCATGCATCATAGCCAACAAAGAATCTGGTGAAATTCTCTTAACTGGAGAAAGAAAAGGGAATGTCTATGTGGCTGATTTTCACTCTATAAAGGCAAATTCAATGACATGTCTACTTAGCAAAGCCAATACAGAAGAAAGTTGGACTTGGCACAAGAAACTAGCCCATTTGAATTTCAAAGCCATGAATTTATTGGTTAGAAAGAATCTGGTTAGAGGCATTCCACAGATGGAATTCACCAAGGATGGACTATGTGATGCCTGTCAAAAGGGAAAATAAAGAAAAGTATCATTCAAGTCAAAGTCTAAATCATCAATTGATAAGCCTCTGGAATTATTGCACATGGACTTATTTGGTCCAGTCAACATCATGTCAATTGGCAAAAAGAAATATGCCTTAGTAATTGTGGATGACTTCACAAGATTTTCATGGGTATATTTCTTACACTCTAAGGATGAAGCAAGCAAATTAATTATCAATCATGTGAAGAATGTTGACAATGGCACTGAATGGAAGGTCAAGAAATTTAGAAGTGACAATGGTACTGAATTCAAGAATTCAACCATGAGAGAATTCTGTGAAGAAAAAGGTATCACTCATCATTTCTCTGCTCCAAGAACTCCACAGCAAAATGGAGTAGTTGAAAGGAAAAATAGGACCTTGATTGAAGCTGCTAGAACTATGTTAGAAGAAGCAAAACTTCCTACATACTTCTGGGCAGAAGCAATTAATACTGCTTGTTACATTCAAAATATTTCCATGATCAATAAACTTCAAGGCAAAACTCCATATCAATTGATAAAGAAAGACAAGAAGCCAACAGTTAACTTTCTTCATGTCTTTGGCTGCAAATGCTTTGTACTGAGAAATCAAGGTGAAAATCTAGGAAAATTTGAAGCCAAAGCTGATGAAGCTATATTTGTTGGATATGGAATAACAACCAAAGCATACAGAATCTACAATCTTAGATTACACATTGTTATGGAATCTATGCATGTAGTTTTTGATGACAAGAAAATTCAAGGGTTGTTTGATGAAGGATTTCATGATCTATTGCATTTTGAAAATGAATCCACAAGTAATATTGAAGATAGTGATGATGATGTGGAAATCACAAGAGTTCAAGTACCTAGAATCCTCCCATCAATTGATGTCAATGCATCAACAGATAACTTATCAGTTGACAATCATCAATCAACTGATAATACATCAATTGATAATCATTCGATGGATATCAACTCTACTCAACAATCTTCAAGTAGAGTGTCCATCTCAGGGGGAGGGTTCTCAAATAGTCAATCACATCACAATGATCATAACACTTCCAATGATCATGAAGCATCATCTTCAAGGACAAATTTACCATCATAAAGGAAATGGACAAAAAGCCATCCCTTTGAATTAATAATTGGAGATGCAAATGATGGTGTCAAAACTAGAAGTGCAACTCAAAATGAATGCTTGTATAGTAGCTTCCTGTCTCAAGAAGAACCAAAAAGGATTGAAGAAGCCTTGAATGATCCTGATTGGATAATTGCTATGCAAGAAGAGTTGAATCAATTTGAAAGAAACAAGGTATGGAAGCTGGTGCCCAAACCAAAGAACAAGTCTATCATTGGTACAAAATGGGTGTTCAGAAACAAAATGGATGAATCTGGTACAGTGACAAGAAATAAAGCAAGATTAGTGGCAAAGGGCTATTCACAAGAAGAAGGCATAGATTTTGATGAAACTTTTGCACCAGTTGCAAGATTGGAAGCAATCAGAATCTTTCTAGCATATGCTGCTCATGCTAATTTCAAGGTGTATCAGATGGATGTGAAAAGTGCTTTTCTCAATGGAGAACTAGAAGAAGAAGTATATGTAGAACAACCTCCTGGCTTTATTGATCCTGTTCATCCTGGATTTGTATACTATCTTCTCAAGGCACTTTATGGATTGAAGCAAGCACCTAGAGCCTGGTATGACACATTGTCTAAATTCTTGATTGAGAATCACTTCACAAGAGGTACTGTTGATAAAACTCTCTTTCATAGAAATGTAAATGGCTCTATGATTCTTGTTCAAATCTATGTAGATGACATTATTTTTGGCTCAACTAATGAAAAACTTTGTAAAAAGTTTGCAAAGTTGATGCAGAGTAAATATGAAATGAGCATGATGGGAGAACTTACCTACTTTCTTGGTTTGCAAATCAAGCAAGTCAAAAATGGTATTTTCATAAATCAAACCAAATATATTTCTGATTTATTAAAGAGATTTGATTTAAGTGAATGTTCTTCTGCTAAAACTCCCATAGCCACTGCAACTAGACTTGAATTAAACACTAAGGAAGCAAAAGTGGACATTTCAAGTTATAGAGGTATGGTTGGCTCATTACTTTATTTAACTGCAAGTAGGCCAGACATAATGTTTGCTACATGTCTTTGTGCTAGGTTTCAAGATGATCCTAGAGAATCTCATTTGATTGCAATAAAAAGAATATTCAGATATCTCAAAGGAACTCCAAATCTTGGAATTTGGTATCCTAGAGATTTTGGATTTGATCTAATTGGTTATTCAGATGCAGATTATGCAGGTTGCAGAATTGACAGAAAAAGCACAACAGGCTCCTGTCAATTTCTAGGAAATAAGCTTGTTTCATGGTTTAGCAAGAAGCAGAATTCAGTGTCTACATCTACTGCAGAAGCTGAATACATTGCAGCTGGAAGTTGCTGTGCACAAATATTATGGATGAGGAATCAACTACTTGACTATGGGTTCAACTTGAACAAGATTCCTATTTTCTGTGATAATACAAGTGCCATTGTTATAACAGAAAATCCTGTGCAACATTCCAGAACCAAGCACATTGACATAAGGTATCACTTCATTAGGGAACATGTAATGAATGGTACAGTTGAATTACATTTTGTCCCTAGTGAAAGACAACTTGCAGACATTTTTACCAAACCATTAGATGAATCTACCTTCAATAGATTGGTCTGTGATTTAGGTATGCTTAATTATATTTAATCCTTTAAATGTCTGACAAGTTATGTATTTATATTACTTGTAGCCATTGACTATGTTAAATTATTGATTCTTCAATAATCAACTGATAAACATTTTACATATCAATGGATATTACTGAAGCAGTCGACAGATAAATATATCAATTGATGATATATTTACTTATCGATTGATGATTGTAGCTATCGACGGATAAATATATCAATTGATGATATATTTAGCTATCGATGGATAAGAGTACCCGTTGATGAACAAAATATCAATCGATGACCTAGAATTTAAAGGGGTCCATGTCATCAATCGACCTGTACAAAAATCTAGCCGTTGATTACTTATTTTATCAATTGATTAATACGTACATTCCTGTATGTATAACAATCGATTGACAAAATTGGTAACTTTTAATTATCAATACTCTTCTAACGGTCGATTTAGTTCTATTTTGAGTAAGAAATTGTTTGGGAAATCAGTAAATATAAATAGTGAGATTAAAACTTCTTTTAATTCTTACTTGCATTTTTACTATCAATTTTTCTATCTCTTTCTCTTTCTCAATCTTCGAACATACTCTGTATCTATCTCTTGCTAAGAATCCTAATCTACTACTGTCTAATTATTGTTTCTGTTATAATTACTAACAAGTTTGCTAGTTAATTCAATTATAAATCTTCAAACTCGATTATGGCATCATCAAAGAGAGTCTCGCAATCTGGATTCTACTATGAGCTCAACAACTTCGTTGCTTGCACTATGGTGGAGGAAGCCCTAACAGAATTCCATCCTCTAATGGAATTTCTAAAGAATTCAAAAATTTCAAAGGCCCTCTCAGAAGCACCAAAAATAGTGTGCAATCTAGTTGAAGAATTCTGGACAATAGCAGAAGTAACAAATGATTTTTCTACAATCTCCTTTGAATGCAAAGGACAAAGGTATATTCTAACCACTGTAGTCTTGGGTGAGTGCTTAAATATTCCTTCAAATAATACTATAGATGCACCCACTGACACAGAGATAAGAAGCATGCTTAGAGAAATCAATTATACTGCTCCTGATGCTAGTCTAAGTAGTATTGTTAGGAAGAATCTAAGAAAAGAATGGTCATATTTCTTTGATGCTTTAATAAAGTGTTTTTCTGGTAAGGTTAGTAATTTTGATGCAATAACAACAAGTATACAACAAGTAGGGTATAGCATTGTATATGATAGATATCATAATTTAGGAAGCCTGTTACTCAATGAAATATCTGCTAAATTGGGAAATAAAATAAATAGATCTAATCATATTTATTATGCAAGATTTATTATGATTATTATTAACCACTTTGTCAAGGATATTGAGATTGACAGGAATACAGAAATTTTGGAATGCTGGACTCAAAACAAAAGGGTCTTTAAAGACTTGGTTAGGATCAATCTTCACAGCAATGTGGAATTGATCTATCCCCCTTTTGTTCAGGTATTTATCTCCACTTTAAACACTTCTCAACCTAACTCTTCTTTGCCTTCTGTGACTATGGAGGGTGGTAGTAATGACCCCAACCCTCCTACCCAAGCCACACAACCAATCTCTAAATCCAAATCTAAAAAACTAACCTCAACAGGTTCTCAAAAACCTGCTGTTGTAAAAACCAAGAAAAGAAAATCAACTAGTGTGGTAGATAGATTAGAGGAGGGTGTAGGTGGTGAGGGAACTGGGGAACATCAAAGAACCCAGAAGGATAAGGAGAGTGAGGGTGTGCAGCCTCAACCAAGCCACTCCATAGTCTCCCAAAAGACTGTGGATGTTAACATGGAAAATACCACATCCCTATTGCCATTCTCTCAAAAGGATGACAATATTGAAAATAGCCCACAACCAGGGGCACAATAACAAATTGGGAACACAAAAGCCAAAACACTAACACCATACAAAAGAAGAGAAAAGAAAGTCACCTTTACACTTGGGGAATCACACACTGCAAAATCACAGGAAACTGTGGTGGAGCCTTCTCAAAGTCTGTTTGATGCATCTCATATAAATGATGAGATGCAGCCCCACTCTCTTTCAATTCCAATCCCTTCTATTCTTCTTTCCCTTCCTCAAACTTCTTCAGAAAATGTTCTGATAAATTATCAAACATTTTCATATTCTCCTTCTTTGTTTTTCAATGAGAAGCCAACACTCACTCCTGAATCTTCTTCCCAGAATTTTCAGGATTCTATTTCCCATATCATTTCAAACATTACTTCTCAAATTAATTCAACTGTTTCTACTCCATCAACTGATGTTCCTTCATCAATTGATATTCAACCATCGACTGATAAACCATCGATCGATGCTCAAGATCAATCGATGGGTATGCATCAATCGATGGATATCCCAAACACCACTTCAACTGATAATGTCAATACATCAATTGATGCTCAATCAATTGATGTTGCACAAACACTCTTAGGATTGAGTGAGTTGAGTGTGAGGCAGGATTGTAACCTGGCAAAAGGAGAGGAAGTGAGTAAAAACATTCCTATTTCTTCCAGGAATGAGAGTGAAACACTTGAGGGCCCCACCTTAGTAGGTGCACAAGAAATGAGTGAGGGAGAGGTGAGATTCCAGGATGAGATCCTGATGCAAAATAGAGAGATGAGTGAAAGTGATAAAAACATTCTACTTTTTGCACAGGAATTGGAAATTGAACTAATGGCAGAAGAAGGAGTAAAGGAGATAGGGGGAGCAAATAATGCTAAAGCTAGTGGGAGTGGAATTGCTAAAGACTTTGAAGAGGAAATAGATGCTGGTGAATTAGATCCAAAGAATTTCATTCATCCTGATCCACAATATCAAGGGTTGGCTACTTCAAGTAACAGGAATGCAGAACAACTCTTGGGCATTGATCATACAAATCAAAGGACCAGGAATCTGAAGGAAAGCATTGCCAATACAACAGACACTTGTTATATGGCACCTGAAGAGTTGGAGAGTGATTCTGATGAAGAGCCATGGATGAGCACTATTGATGGTTCCTTAGAAGCTGCTGAGACTGAAATTCTCTCTCAATATAGAAGAACAATGGTGGAAGGAGAAATTGAAGATCCTACTCAAAGGAGAATTGCTCACTATATGAGAGAATCAATGAAAATTCAAAAGATGACAGTAACAGGAGTAAGGAGGGAACTGGAGAGGATTAAGGACTCTATCTCATCTAACAAAGATGCAATGGACAGGAGATTGGATGAGAAGCTACCATTCAACACCATGAATAGCATCAAAGACAAGCTTTTCAAAGAATCCAAAAATTTTACATCTTTGGAGACAAGAGTAGGTTCTCTAGAAAAGAAGATGGATGATATTATCAGAGGTCAAAATCTTCATGCTTCCATTCTTCAAAAGTTTCTTGACAGACTTCCACCACCTCCTCCAATTGATGATAACAAAAAGGGGGAGAATACAAAGAAGAAGGATGATGATGGTGGTGATGGCAAAGGCAGTGGAAGTGGTGGTATATGTGGTTCTGGTATGGATAAGTCAAGTGGCATTGGTGGTTCAGCACACAAAAGATATAAAAGCAGAAGTAACAGGGACAATCAATCTTCAAAGAAATCTAAGTCATCTAATTCTCCAGAAGATGATTTAGAACAGAAAAAGAAAGAATACAAGAAGTTTGATGAAGATATTGAAGCTAGGAGAATTTCTATGGAGAAAGAAACTCAATTAATGATTGAGAGGGAAAAGAAAAGAATTGAAGATCTAAGGAGAAACACTGAGTTAGTAACAGAGGCAGTAGAAAAAGGAGACTTGGATGAGTTCATTGCTCAAACAAGAAAAATAAATGAAGATGCACAAAAGGCTGTCAAGGAAAGAAACTCAAATATAGGAGCTTTTCTTCAATTCGATATTGAAGCTCTTAAAGAAAAGAAGAAAGGGAAAGCAATAGTGATTGAAGAAGAGAAGAAGAAAGAGACTGAACAAGTAAGTCAAAAGCTACTTCAAGGAGCCATCACTATAGGAATCTCAGATGCCTCAAGGAGAGAAAGGGAGAATGAAGAGATTGCTAGACAGATGAAAATGCAATGGCATTTGGAAGAAGAGCTACAGGCAGAGCAACCATTGAGAAAAAGGAGAAAAGTTTCTATAGCCAAGAAAAGGTCAAGTTCTACTCAAGAAATAGTGGTTCAGGAAAACCTCCAGGGTCAACAAGAAGAAATCAAGGAGGAGGTCACAATTGAAGGATATGATTTGAAGGGAATACCAGTAATCAATGAAAAAGGATTAATTGGAGTAAGGACTCACCCTGCAACCTCTAACCATGAAGAATCAATGAGGTTGGAGTATGAAAATGGAGTGAAAACAATCTATTCATTGAAGGTGATAATGAAGCAAAGCTACAATGTTTTAAAGACTATTCTTCCTTTACTCAACAGAAGGTACAAACTCAACATAACAATAGCTCAGGAGATTCAACAGCAAATATCAAAGTTAAGGAGATCCAAGGCTGAAGCTGAACCTGATTCACCTCTAAAGCTATGGAAGTCACAGGTCAAAAAGGTGGTGTTGGAGCCAAAGTATGCTATGATTTTTACAGATATAGAGGGCAATACAAAGTTCTTTGATATCTGTAAATATCTGGACAAAATCACAGATGAAGAAATACATTACCTCATGAGGCAACTTGGAGAAACTGACAGGGATGAAGAAATTCTGAGGAGTACTTTCATAAGGCAGCTAAAGGAAAATGCTAAGAAGAGAGGGAAGAGAATCTAATTAAATCAAGGAGACTATGAAGACTTTGAAGCTGCTTGCAAGAGTTATCTATCAATCTGGTACTTCAAAATTTAATGTGCCAATTAAATTTCTTGATTTTATCTGAATGAAAATTTTAAGGGTTTTTGTTATCATCAAGTAGATTTATGCCTGTTAAGAACACAGACACAAATAGGGGGAGATTGTTAGGAATCTACATGTGATTTGATGATAACATTAATCTTAGAATCATAGAAATTTTATTTGTTGTAACTGATCAATTGATATGAAAGTTATAAATATCAATTGATCAGGAAACCATTTATCAGTTGAAGTGTTTATATGAATCAACTGATAATTTGGATTGTAGCATAGGTGTACTTAGTCTATTTCAATCGATAAGGTGTAAATCAATTGATATTTTGTTCATCAATTGATGTTAGAGTCGATTGATATGGATCATCAATTGATGTGTAAATTAAACTGTTAAATTGTAATTATGTGAAGACAGGAAATTGCACAAGTGAAGGATGATCAATTGATATTGAAGCATCGATGGATGAAGGATCAATCGAAGAAGCCAAGTCAAGCATTGAAGACCATCAACTGATGTGAAGACCCATCGACTGATATATCGATTGATAACATCTATCAATCGATAAGCCATCTTTTATCAATCGATGGATATAAAGATCAATCGAAGAAGTACATCAGTTGATGGATTAAAGAATGGATCAATTGATATGCTTAACAGCAAATTATCAATTGAGTGTGACAACACAGAAAGAATATATGTTGAAGATCCAGAGATCAAAAGCACACCTATGGAAGACAGTCTAGAGTGACTGTGAAGACTCAATCAGAAGCTGTCTTTCAAACCTTTTTGAAAAATAGAAAAAGGTAAAAGGAAGGCAGGTAGAAACAATACTAGAATAGGTATTGTAAAAGTACACTTGTGAAATATATAAACAAGTGTAGCAGCATTATTAGAAAACATACAAGTTAGACATATTTCTTAATCAACTGTTCAAGCTTGAGAGCACATGTGTAAGAACAGTTGATTTGTTTTCTAATCTTGTAAACGCAGCTAGGTTTCTTCTAACCTAGGAGCATTGAGCAAAAATATATATTGATGGAAAAACCAATCCATCAATAATTTTAAATCTCTTTGTTCAGTTTTATTTTTAGCACTAATTTGTTCGAACTTATTCTCTTATTCTTTCAAACATCAAGAACAAATATTAGAACAAGGAAAAAGTTTTAATATTTGTATTCAACCCCCCCTTCTACAAATATTGACATTGTTCTAAGGAATAACAGTCATGTTTGGGATGAAGTTCTTATGCATATCCAAGGGGCCATCTGAGAACTACTACACTTACAAGGATCTGAGGAGTCTTTCTCACAAAATGGTGAAGCTAGTCTTAGATTGTGTTGCTGATCATGCCAAGATAGAAGAAGAGAAGAGGGAACTGAAAGCCCTTGAGGGACTGTATGGAAGAATGACAGCAGAGAAGAAGTAGTTCTGCTGCTCAAGTTAAAATTGAAGATTTGATCAGTCTAGAGGAGCTTAATTTGAGATAGGAGTGTACTTGTAATTTCTTTTATTTCCTGTACAAACACTTCTATTTTTATTAGTTGAGATAGCATCTGCAGTTTTCTTTAAATTTGTCTTTATTCATCATAAAAACAAATTGGGGGAGATTGTTAGGGATTGTGGTTCTATCAATGTAATCAACTAATATTATCTTAGATTAATTAATAATTAACTAAGTAAAACATACTGTCATATATAGTTTGACAGTATGTTTAAAATGTCACTTGTAATAAAGATGCTCAAATAGTCAAGTAGGTGACAGTAAGTATCAATAGTTACTGTCATATGTAAATGAAATAAATGATCAATGAGGTAGAAGTTCACAAAGTGTTCATGCACATCATATATCAAATTTCTGACAGTAAGATTCTACATTCTAGAGTCTATGACAGCATGTTCTAGTTACAACAACTTTTGGAAATAGACGACAGCAACTATTCCTTTACAGTAAACTTGGCGGAAAATGAAGATTCTATGACAACAAGTTTTATTAACAACAACTATCCCTTGAAAGTTAACTTGGCGGAGATTGAAGATTCAAGACAGCAAGTTTCCTGACAGTAGCTTTGGTGGGGAGAGTTGACAGCATATTTGGTGGGATGATCGACATCATGTTTGGCGGAATAGTTGACAGTACCTTTGGACGACAGCATGTTTTAGAAGACTGATGATCCTGATAGTAAAGTATGCGGTAACAAAGATGCTGTCACCAAAGTGGAGCTAAAGGTTGACAGTAACTTTAATGGAAGCTGACAGTCTATTTCAAGTAACAGACTAAGTAGAGTCATTCACAGATTGATCTTGACATTTCTACCTAGTCTGTCAAGTCTACAATTACAACTTGAGATAAAGTAAGCAAAAAAGTGAAGCGTGCTCATGGTGTCACCAATGTCAAATCCTCACATAGTACCATAATCTACATTTGGAATGAAGACAAGACTCATGAAAAAAAAGTGAGATTACTATTTCGAGTATTGTCCAGGAAACAAGGGAAAGTGTACTTGTAATTGAGATATGTATTGTAGTTTAAATACACACATCTCACAAACACTTTCTCTAACACACACAACTGAGCTTAACTTTTTTCAAGCATAGAAACTCTAGCAATCTCTTGTTATTGTATCTATTGAAGCTGAAAACCCTTTCCAGTTAGTTGTAGTAATAAAAATTAATAAAATTAATTTTTGAATTAAAACACTGTGTCCATAGCTCACTTGTCGTTTGTTTTGTAACTTAATACATTAGCTTTTGTTTGTTGTTAGCAAAAGTTCTTAAATTTATTAAGTTGCATGCAACCCCCCTCTGCAACACTCATTCTGTTTAACAATACTTGACTAGGGTATTTTAGTAATAAAATATTATTCATATAATCTCATTTTTAAGTCACATACTTAAAGATATATATTACGTATTAATATTCCAAGGACATTTATTATTCTTTCAATTTATAACGCAGTAAATAAAGACATAATAAATATTAATTAAATAATCACATAAAACATAATCCTTAATTGTTTTCAATAAAACATTAAAAGTATTGTCTCTAGGACACCAATACTAACACAAAGTCAATACTTGATTAGTATACATGGATTCCATCTCTCAGATTCTGGAGTGTTCATAGCGTCTTGGTACGTGAGAGGCTCATCTTCATCCACAAGCATCACATTTGTTAGGTCCCGAAGTATCATAGAAGGGGGGTTGAATACGATACTCACAATAATTTAAATTTTTTTCAGAATTTGCGGATAAATAAATTATTGCTTCAGAGTGGGTTTGGCCATTTGTAGTGTTTAGGTGAGCTGCCTACTAATTTTCTGTGTGACCGGATAAATCAATTAAATTCAAGAAAATTAGCAAGTAAAATAAATGAGACAAGTTTCCGGGAATATATCTTTCATATATAAACCCAGAGGGGTTGCTACACCTAGTTAAAAATATAACTGGCTTCCAAAGAACAAATTAGTTCTTTGCTACTAACACAAAAAATATAAGGCTCAGTTCCTATACAAATATATCTAAATTAGTACAAGTAAAAACTGAGTCCGTAGGGAGTGATATCTAGGAGCTCTAAGCATTTTTCATTAAAGAACCGGGTCCTAATATCTGACCGGGAGCAAGGTATGGATGTGTATAAATTATATCTCTTGCTCGGCCATGGCTGCTCTCTACATATTTTGTGTTGAAGAAGATGACCCTTGAATGAGTTGCTCACATCTTCTTATTTGTGTAGTCTTTAAATCAATAAAGTAGGCTGCTGTGATTTGATTGGCTGAGGAGCTGAGTGTCGAATTGTGTTGCCCTGTATAACCTTTGTGTCGAATGGCTTCACCTTGTATATGCCTTAAAATATAAATTCTATGTGTTGAATTATACATCATGTATAATCCAGGTGTCGAATTCTTTACCACATGATTTTACATCACAGATTCTTTTAAGGCAAATCTAGGTGTCGAGTTTCACTTGACTATGTGAATATAAATCAAATTCTCTAAAAGTCTAGGTGTCGAGTTTCTCTGTGTCGAGTTTAATTTGACTTGGTCAAATTACAATTTGACCACCAACCTTTTATACTTCTTGCACTTGGTCACTTGCGGTTTGGTCACTTGCGGTTTGGCTGTTGAGTTGTTTCCGTTCTTCGACTATAGTTCAGAAACTTTAACTTTTCGTACCAAAGTTGTAACACTTTACACCCTGCACCCTTTTTGCTATTTGGTTGTTTGGCTGTTAGCTGTTTAGCTGTTTAGCTGTTTGGCTGTAGCCTCTACAAATCACTTTTCGTACCTTAATAAATAACCGATCTTTCCAAGTACGTTCTTCAACTTAACAATTATTCTATAGGTAATACTTAGATTCCTTTCACAAACTGCTGACGCCTAGTGCAATTGGTCTGGTTCACAGACGACTAACTTCGATCCAGGTCTTCGTATTATAGCCTTTCGTATATTGTTAAGTTTGCAGCAACTTCATTGCTTCGAACACTGACTGTCAATAAACATAGTACTTTCACTGGAATCTTTTCTAGTACTTAGACATACCATGTCTTCAATTCTTCTAGATTCCTATGCTTCGAACACTGTCTATCTTCAATCAATGCTGGTACACTGAAATCTTCTAGTGGCACTTTTATACTGAATCTTCAACACTTTTGAAACCCTGAAAGTCTTTAACCATTATTCTTCACTGAGGCATGAACATATTAATGAACTTCTTTCAGTGACCTGTAGTAGACTTCAAAACTTCTTCTAATGTCTTGATTCACTGTATTTACCTTGTCTTCATTTCTTCCTGATTTCTATATAGGCGTAGTATTATTTACCTGTCTTGTTCTAGTGTTGAGTTATCATGATTACTATTCATATAGCTTCGTAATCTCACCAACAATCTCCCCTTATTTGATTGTTAAACTTAGCAAACAAATCTCATAGAGAGGATAACTCAACTAACAACTAGAAAAGTAATCGTCCGAGACTTGTAAATAATGCAACTGGTTTTTCTGGATCATATACTGCATTTCCAGAATTCTTGAGTAACTGAAATGAAAGATGTATGTTCCTCTAGCACTGAACTGATATTCATGTAATATCATCTTCATTTCTGTCTGTTTGAGCTTTCTCTGCTTCAAAATCCTTCATAGTTTGAACTTAAAGAACTTATCATGAACAGAGCTTCATAAGAATTAGATTCCTTGGAACATCTTCAATAAAACATAGAACATAGCTCAAATAATGTTCTCCCCCTAAGAATGTGATTCTTCTTCTCCCTTTAGAAAATCAATGGAAGTGTCAATTCTTCTATGTTCTTCCCACTTGGATGAGGAATCCTCTACTGACAACTCCTTTCAAGTATAGGATACAGTTTCTTGATTCTCCCATATTTCTGTTATTTCCCCTCAGGATCAGAAGATAAGATTTTCTTCTTTTTCTTGTCTAAAATCTCCCCCTAAGGACATTAATTTCTCCCAAGGATACAAACCCCTTTTTCTAAGGATCTTCTCTTAAGGATCCAGGATACGAACCCCTTTAGAATATTAACTTTTCCCAAGTACGAAGATAAGACTTGATTAACTTCTCCTTTTTCTTACTATAACTTCTCCCCCTTAGTTGAGGAATCCTTCAATGGCCCACTTTTGAATGGTTTGTCTTCCAAAGAAGGTTCTCGTCTGTCGTTGAACGGGAAAAATATAGTAACTTTTCTTTCAGAAGTAGCAAGTAGCAAGGGTAAGTGTTTGGCTTATGGTTTCCTCACTTCTACTACGTTCTGTTGGTGTTTACACTTAAGTGTCGAGCACTTAGAAGTGTTTCACTCTTTCTCTCCATATCTCTCACTCAAGTGTATCTCTCCCTCACTTTCACTTAAGTGTTTCTCCCTCTCACTTTCACTCTACATTTCAAATATAGCCTTCTGTACCTGCAAGTGAAATCCATCAATTCAGTTATATTCCCAACACCTGATTCATCAGAATGAACTGAATCACTATCAAGTGGAGAATTTCCTCGTTGAGGTGTTCTTGATCTATCATGCATAAGCACTGTCTCAGCACCAGACTCAATAGCTATTGCTAAATCACTGTCTAGTGGAGCCTCACCTCTTTGAGATGGGTTATCCCAAGATTTTAAAATCTTTTTAGGAATCCTGCCTTGTTCTATCAAGGAGTTGCCTCACACCTTCTCCGTAAACGGGAGGTGGACATTCCTTTTCAGGATCTGGAAATGTTCCTTCCAGGAGGGGCGACGTAGTAGACAATGTAATGAATGGTAAATTAGAGTCTACGTTTCCCTCGTAACCCAATGACGGGAATTTTGTATAAATACCCTACTTGACTCATGCGAAGAATTCTTGTCAAGCAGTTGCCTCTCAAGCCCAGATAAATCTGAACAAGAGATCTCCCTTTCGAGATTCAGAAGATTAACTTCTATTTGAGGTAGATACCTGGACAATGTAACGTATGGCTAGAGTCCGTATCTCCTCTAATTGCCTATACCTCTCACTGTGCACGCCTTGCAATGTGTACCAAGAATTTATCTGTTTAGGCTTACCATCAGCGTGAGTGCCGGTGGTGTGCTTGACTCATTACAAGTTGCTCTGGCTGACGAACGAATTTCAATGGACTCACCCTGTTGAGAGAATGATTCCAGAGACAGTTTAATTGCCTTTTCAGCTCTGCATCCTTTTGAGAAGATACAGATGAGCTTACAGTTACCTCAGTTAAATACTACTTTACTTCTCTAGAGGTAGAGCTGTGTGTGCACTTCCAACTTCATCCTTATTTGCTGCATCAAGTGTAGTTTCTCCCTTATCAACCTCTAATATACATAAGTTCCTTATATCTCCAAGGGTTAATATATGGAAGTGGATAAATCAGTGTTTGGTATTAAGGCCTGGGTAAGAGATTGATGGGTTTTCAACCTCTTGGCCAGTTTCTATAGCCTCTAGGGGCTAAACGGATAGAATCAACAAATGAGATAAAGAAATAATCACCTTGACATTCCAAAACATATTTTTCATCTCAAAGAGAAGAAAAAATATAATAAGGAATGGTAATGGATTGCATTAAAGCACTTTTAATAAAAGAGTTTTGTCGGTTCTAAAGATTTATCATTTAAGAACATGATACCAATAGAAATTTTCTTTAAAATACTTATCCCATAATAAAAAGCGGGAAAGTGTATCAGAGAAAAATTATATCCCTTATGAATTTCTTATAAGGCAAACTTCCCATAATAAAACGCGGGAATTTACACCAAATAAGAAACTCAACTCTTTTACCAAATTTTATCTTAATTAAAATGACTCTTTTCCTTTAAACCTTGATACTGTATGTTTTGAAAATAGTTTTGCAAAACATCCTTATCAGATAGAAGATAATGATTTTCCGACTCATAATGCAATTATGATTTACATCATTTTCATTTGCCTGATAATATCCCCGACTTAAAATAAAAACATGACAATTGGGGTTGAATGAATGCTTAACAATACAGTACTAGGTCTTCAAAGCAACAATCACTATTTTGGTACTACGAATCAATGTGAAACATACATTGAAACAAGTATTTGAAAATAAATCATTTTACAAGTGATTGGTACCTCGAAGTTAAAAAAATTTTCCAAAAGAGAGAAAAAGCTTTTAAAGATAAAACTATTAAAACTAGCTTTTGGGAGAGGATAATAGATCCTGAGATCGGAGAAAAATTATCCTCAAGAAAAGTTTTTCAAAAGAGAAGTTTTGAAAAAGAATTCTGAAGTTTTCTTAACTAAACTGATAGTAAAATGAATGTATCTTTGCATAAAACATTTTGAAAAAGAAATAGACAAAAATTTCTTTTTAAATACATTCAGGAATCAGTCAAAGAAAGAAAATTAAATATATTAATACTAACGGCTTTTTCAAAAACCAATTTTTACTTAGAATAAAGACTAAGCAAATCCATTAGTATCAATATATCACAATTATTTTGTAATAAAATATTATTTAATTATTACAGATTAATAAAATATAATAATTATACTACAAATAATTATTCTTCGAATTTATTTTAATTTAATTAAATCATGGAACGAATATATCACTGAATTGTTTTATATCATCATGATTTAAACAAATCAAAATAAATTAAATACTTATGCTGCACTAAGCAATTGCCAATCACATACATATATATAAACTAAACATGGCAATCATTCAGTAGAATAATAAGCATTAAGACATATTTTTATTATTAGTGATTTCAGATAAGCAACTTGTGTTATCACTAATATTAAAAATATCACAATTAATTGCACGCTGATACCAATTATTTGATATTTATCAATAATTGCAAGATGCAAGAAATTGTGCTTCTTATATTTTATCAAATCAAAATTATGAAACTGATAATTATTGAATTGCTTCAATCCATAATTTTAATAGGATAAAATAATTTCGCTAAATACTAAAATATTCATTAGATTGAATATTAACATCTAACTTCCTACACTATATCTAATAATTGTCACTCTAGCATATTATAAATATATTTATAACAATTATTATTGATATATGTAAGCTCGAGAAAATAGTTGAATAAAAATTCACAAGTCCTATAAATATAGACATTTAACACTTGTGTTCCTAATTGCAATTTCTCGCAACAAAAACAAATTTAGAAATATTTTCTAAGTATATAAAATATTGAGAATTTTATACACATAACTTAGAAAATACTTCGTCTTCTAATATTAGTGAGTTTTGAAATATGCATTAATTACTTAGAACAGAAATTCTAAATACTGTCACTAATATCAAAAGTATCACAATTATTTGTAACAAAATATTTAAAAATATCAGAGCAAAATATCAGAGCAATTAAGAAAGACATCTTGACTAATACTCATCAAATATTTAACATGCAAATAATTATGCTTATAACTTATGCTAAATAATTTAACTACCACTTATGTATATTGCATTGTAAACATGATAATTAAATTAGTAGCAATAAGCATGAGGAACTGAATTTAAAAATAAATTCACAAGTCCTTTAAATATTGAAAATTTAATACTTGTGGACTCATTTAAGAATTCATTGCAGATGAGATTTCCAATAAATATGCAAATAAATAATATCCCAAATTCACTAACCAACTTAGACAAAATGAATTCATCGAGTTGTTTAACAAATATCTGCAATTTATTCTACTAAGGACAATTTCAAAAGAAATTATACCTGGTGTCCATGCGCTTGTTCCATACGTGGTGTGAAGAGATCAACAGAGTTGCTGGAAATAATGACAGCTTCTAGGAATGACTTCCCTGTCTTTCTTACAACCTACATTATCTATATTTATATAGCCAATTAGGTTAAACCTAGTATCTTTAGGGTCCCAGATTTCAAGAATTGGTGATCCCCTAAGATATCTAACAATTCATAACTTAGCTATAAGATAAGATTCTCTAGTATCTACTTGGAAACTTGCACATAGACATATCGAGAATAAAATATATGGTCTTTATGCATTAGAATAAGTAATGAGCTAATCATACTTCTATAGCTTGTCACTTCAGTTCATATACCTGATTTGCCCTGATCAAACTTAGTGGTCTGTTGGAAAGTAGTCTTGGCAGGTTTAGAATCTTCCAAATTGCGCATCTTCAAAAGATCCTTGACTTACTTTAATTGTCATCATTCTTTTGAATTACTTATAATACAAAAAGAATTGCAACTCTTCCAACATGCTCATATTGTACCTACTCTGCATTAACTTAGCAAAAATCTCTTGCCAAATTTTCATTAGTAGACCCACATATAATATAATCATGGTATACATGCACTAATATTGAAACATGTGTGTGCCTTGTATTCTAGAGAGATATATGTGTATAACTACTCTACCAAAATCATTTTTAAATAATTAGTAGTTAGAGTGTCATACCATGTCCTTGACGATTTGCTTGAATCCCTAACTCTGTTAAGTCCTCGTCTTGTTAGGCCCAATTTTTAGGTCCTAAAAGGATCAAGTCTTGTCTCTGTTGCTTGCTGTTAGATCTTGAAAGTCCCGAAGATTCTGTTTCCGTCATCGTCAATACCTTCTACTTTATAGTAACCTGTAGCAACCAGTTTGGCTTTGTCCCTCATAACAATGCCAATAATTATCCAGTTTCTGTGAACCCTTACTGTACCAATTTCAGCTTCGACTTTTGTGGTCTGGGTTCCAGCTTCAGTAATTTCTGCCTTCAAACTAATTGAGATCACCTTGCATTTGCAATCACCCAATCTGGATCAATCAGTGCATCTTCAATATTCTTTGGGATACTAATTTTTGATTGTTAGGTCCCGAAAAATATATGTTCATTTTGATTAGCACTTCTAGCCTTTACTCAAAATCCGATTTACTAAGAACTAGACTCTAGGAATGACTTTGACTTCAAACCTTTTGTCTTGGCAAATATGTTCTTGATGTATTCCTTTGATCTTCATTGTGTTGAGTACGACTAGTAGATCCTTCTTTTATTTTGCTCCCCCTGAGTTACTGTTAGGATGTGTTGAAGATCCTTCACCTTTTTCAGTAGATTCTATTGAAGTCCACGAGTTATGTAGTTTCACTACCAATTCCACTAATAGGATCTGAATCAACATCATTATCATTGATTCCTTCTGCAACATTAGTTTCAACATCAGTATCTGAATTTGACTCTGACGGGATGTCAAAATTCAAAGATTCAGAATAGTCTTTCATTTGAATGCTTGGGAGCTTGGTGTAGTTGGTCGTCACATTCAGACTTTTAATCACTTATGAGTAGCCGATGAGAAATGTTTCATGAGCCTTAACTTCTTGTCAAGATACTCAAATAAATCTTCATTAAAAATCAATTCCCTCCAAACACACGAAAGAGCTTCAGTGTTTGCTTCTTGTTGGCCATTAACTCAAATGATGTCTTTTCACGATCTTGTTGATTAAAGCAGCATGCTGTGTTAATTGCTTCAGCTTCAAAGTACCTTTTTCAATGCAGACTTCATTTAGAACTTTATTCGTGAAATAGAGTTCCAATATTTGACTTCAAAGTTCTCACAACTTACTTTGCTTCCAACTTGATCTTCCTTATTTGATCAATCACCATTTGTGACATTTTGTCCGTTGAATGCTTGAACATCACCAATTTGTAATTAGGGTTATCAATTTCAATCACCACTAAGCATAATTCTTCCATGACATAATTTGCTTCGTGTGATGTTTTCATTGACTTCCCTACGTGACGTACTTCAAAATGTCCTTCTTGATAGAATTCCAAATGAAGCAGTCCTCTCACCAATTTCATCTTTATCGTAGAATCCATTGTCTTGATCAACAAGTGTGAGAGCTTCTTTTGTCATAGCAAACTCTTTATTGATGAAGCTTTACTGAAAAGTTTGCTTCACATTTGCATACAAATTCTATGTCAGCTACGAACAAACTTCCCCACTCTCAGTTGAGTGAGCTGTCAACCTTCTTGCTTGAGATCAAACACTTTTCCTCTTCAATGCTTTTCTAGAAAACCCTTGACGAAGAATTCCCTAGTGCCCTGTATATAATGCTTAAGTCCTTCAACAAGAAAGATGCTTCCATTGATGACAGTTCTTAAATCATTATAGCCATATCCCTTGTACATCATTTGCTGTCATCTCCAAAGGTTACCATTGGGGAGGCCTTCTCAACCAACTGTGATATTAGAGCTTTAATCTTAATCATATGCCTTGAACAAAAAATGTCACGAAGTCACATAACTTTTCTCTTTTGTTACTTACTCTGCAATCACAAATGATTAAGCTTCTTGGTACTCAACTTCAATTGAGTCCAGATGGGTTAGAGATATTACTTTCAACAGTGGTAACAACAGTTTTTCATGGAATAGAAGAATTAACAACTTAATTACTAATTCTATCTAATCCATTTCTATTATTGTCTAACATTTTAACTATCTCTAATTACCTAAGTCAGTTTTAGATTAAGCCTTAAATCTACAGATGTTACTGACTACTTAGATAATTCTTCCACCTTATCCCTAACAAGCAATACATGATATAATATAGCATTTTGTACAACTATGTGAGTAAAAGCAAATCATATGAAAATAAGCACATAAACAATTCAAGAATATGCAGAATATTTAAATAAAACATTATGAGCAATATCAAATTCCACATATACTTATCAAGTCATTTATCACAATAAGAGCAAATATAAAATATCTGATCTATGACCTGTTTGTCTATTTAGCAATTTTCACAACATTAGCAGAGGTATTAAATCACAGAAGATTTAAATCAAGTTCCAGCAAATGTTTAGGGATACACTTAACCGTCTAGAACACCCTATCTAATTCTAGATATTCATTTTACTGTATATAAAATCAAGTATGAAATGTACTAATTAAACTCATGAAACCTAGCATGCAATCTTATTCTTAGCAATCAATTAAACATTTAAGTCCTAAGATGCAAACATGATGACATGAATATAATACATTTCAATACCTAATCATTATACAGTTCTGAATTAGATAAACGTATACTAGTTAGAATGTGTACCTGTGAAGTGCATAGTGATTCATCTCCAGTGTTGGTCATTGATGTCAGATATCCATTTGGTTCATCACTGTCACTGATAGAATCAACCTTGCATTTAACTTCATAAAAAAATGCTTTCCCTTGCTGCATCCTCACTAATGCTTAATATTCATGCTTCAACCCAACATAGTGTCTGTCATCTTTTGCTTGTACAGGCTTCTTCAAACTGTGTAGAAAACCCCTATCTTGTCTTCTATAAGCAACCATCCCTGTCTTGCAACCGCCTCTTGAACTGATCTTGAAAATCTCCTATATGGAATCTATAGGTAATGACCTTAAATTAAGAATTTGGATTCCGTCTGAATCTGATGTCACTGAACTTCTTGTTGCCCTGCAGGCTTGACTTGCAGTCTAGTTCTCAAGTTATTCTAAAATGTCAAATTCACATACAACACCTTGACCACTACCTCGAGCTGCTACATCTTCAATTCAGCTTTTGTTCTAGTTCATAGGCCTTCAGCACATACAGGTCTTCTACAGACAATGTGGTTGTATCCTTAAATCCCTGTTGGCTGTATCCTGTTTTCCAGATGATCTGCAGTGTTAGCACGAACTTCCTGTAATCTCCCTGTAAAATAAACTTTAAAGCCTGTAAAAATACAACCCAAATTAACCAAAAACTGTACCCGGATTAATCTCTTCTTTTACAACTTCCAAAATATTAGTGGGATCCTATGGAGTAAACCTCTGAGGAAATTAATACCACTATTTCTTCAACCTGTTCTAGAATTAACTTCATTGGATGACCTTCAGTCAATTTTTGTTGTCTTCAATGCCCGGAAAAATCTTCAACTACTACCTCCTTGAGCACCCTCGAATTAATATTTAAGAAAAATTTAAATTTACAGAACTTTTAATTTTCTTACAAAATAAATTAATCAAAAATAAAAATTTACAAATAATTAATTTTCAAGAATATTTGAAATTTCTTAAAAAATTAAAAATCAGTAAATTAATATTTTAAGAAAAAATTTAGTTTCTAAGAATCTTAATTTTTCTGTAAAAATAAATAAATCTAAAATAAAAAATTAAAGAGTACAAAACTTGGGATGCCAAACTGTAATATTGGTGTAGGTGTCGAATTAACCAAAGCCTGGGTGTCGATTCTTTGTTCACTTGCATGTGTCGAATTTACACTACTAGGCAGACTCTAGGTGTCGATTCTTTTTGCCTTGTACATTTTGTGCCCCTTCTATGTGTCGAAATTTGTTAACACAGGGACTACTGCCTTAGATTAGCAATGCACTGCCTCCATCAGTCTAGTTGTCGAGTTCAATTGGAAAAAAAAATCGACACCAAAAATCTGACAGTTTAACAAACGCATGTGTCGAGTTCATTCTCGCTGTTATAGGGCGCGTGCAAATCAACTGCCTGGTTTGTCAACTCGTATGCATATATCACTTGTTCACTTTACTGCCAAAACAAGATGTGTCGAGTAAACAAAAAAATGGATCAAGCTTTTCGGTTTGTTAAATAAAGAAATCTTTTATAAAATTTATAAAATAAATTAATTAAAATTTATAACATAAACTAATAAAAGTTTATAAAATAAATTTTATAAAAGTTTATGAAATAAATTTAATATAAAATTTATAAAATAAACTAATTAAAATTTATAACATAAACTAATAAAAGTTTATAAAATAAATTTTATAAAAGTTTATAAAATAAATTTAATATAAAAGTTTATAAAATAAACTAATTAAAATTTATAACATAAACTAATAAAAATTTATAAAATAAATTTAATAAAAGTTTATAATTTATTTAACAAGGCCTCCTCCTAAGTTCAAAACAGCTTCAGCAAGGTGAGCTTCACTGGGCTACAGATCCTAATTTGTATATCAATCAGCGAGCTCTGATACCAATTGTTAGGTCCCGAAGTATCGTAGAAGGGGGGGTTGAATACGATACTCACAATAATTTAAATTCTTTTCAGAATTTGCGGATAAATAAATTATTGCTTCAGAGTGGGTTTGGCCATTTGTAGTGTTTAGGTGAGCTGCCTACTAATTTTCTGTGTGACCGGAAAAATCAATTAAATTCAAGAAAATTAGCAAGTAAAATAAATGAGACAAGTTTCCGGGAATATATCTTTCATATATAAACCCAGAGGGGTTGCTACACCTAATTAAAAATATAACTGGCTTCCAAAGAACAAATTAGTTCTTTGCTACTAACACAAAAAATATAAGGCTCAGTTCCTATACAAATATATCTAAATTAGTACAAGTAAAAACTGAGTCCGTAAGGAGTGATATCTAGGAGCCCTGAGCATTTTTCATTAAAGAACCGGGTCCTAATATCTGACCGGGAGCAAGGTATGGATGTGTATAAATTATATCTCTTGCTCGGCCATGGCTGCTCTCTACATATTTTGGGTTGAAGAAGATGACCCTTGAATGAGTGGCTCACATCTTCTTATTTGTGTAGTCTTTAAATCAATAAAGTAGGCTGTTGTGATTTGATTGGCTGAGGAGCTGAGTGTCGAATTGTGTTGCCCTGTATAACCTTTGTGTCGAATGGCTTCACCTTGTATATGCCTTAAAATATAAATTCTATGTGTTGAATTCTACATCACGTATAATCCAGGTGTCAAATTCTTTACCACATGAATTTACATCACAGATTCTTTTAAGGCAAATCTAGGTGTCGAGTTTCACTTGACTATGTGAATATAAATCAAATTCTCTAAAAGTCTAGGTGTCGAGTTTCTCTGTGTCGAGTTTAATTTGACTTGGTCAAATTACAATTTGACCACCAACCTTTTATACTTCTTGCACTTGGTCACTTGCGGTTTGGTCACTTGCGGTTTGGCTGTTGAGTTGTTTCCGTTCTTCGACTATAGTTCAGAAACTTTAACTTTTCGTACCAAAGTTGTAACACTATACACCCTGCACCCTTTGAGCTATTTGGTTGTTTGGCTGTTAGCTGTTTAGCTATTTAGCTGTTTAGCTGTTTGGCTGTAGCCTCTACAAATCACTTTTCGTACCTTAATAAATAACCGATCTTTCCAAGTACGTTCTTCAACTTAACAATTATTCTATAGGTAATACTTAGATTCCTTTCACAAACTGCTGACGCCTAGTGCAACTGGTCTGGTTCACAGACGACTAACTTCGATCCAGGTCTTCGTATTATAGCCTTTCGTATATTGTTAAGTTTGCAGCAACTTCATTGCTTCGAACACTGACTGTCAATAAACATAGTACTTTCGCTGGAATCTTTTCTGGTACTTAGACATACCATGTCTTCAATTCTTCTAGATTCCTATGCTTCGAACACTATCTATATTCAATCAATGCTGGTACACTGAAATCTTCTAGTGGCACTTTTATACTGAATCTTCAACACTTTTGAAACCCTGAAAGTCTTTAACCATTATTCTTCACTGAGGCATGAACATATTAATGAACTTCTTTCAGTGACCTGTAGTAGACTTCAAAACTTCTTCTAATGTCTTGATTCACTGTATTTGCCTTGTCTTCATTTCTTCCTGATTTCTATGTAGGCGTAGTATTATTTACCTGTCTTGTTCTAGTGTTGAGTTATCATGATTACTATTCATATAGCTTCGTAATCTCACCAACAACATCACCATCTTGAATCAAGAGAAATCCATAATATCTCTCGCGCTCATGGCGAATCTTACCAGACCTATGAATAACCTGTGTTTCCTGAACAGTATTGTTTTCTTGTACATTCTGCTTAGGTTCCTCCATTGGTTCAATGTTATCATGTGGGTCTCGAATTTCATCGAGATCTATTATCCTCTCACTGTCTTTCTTAGACAACATTTCTCTTTCAAGAAACACTTTGTTCTCTAAAGGATTATAGAAAGAATAACCTTTTGTTTTAATTGGGTATCCCAAAAAATTACATTTTTCTGATTTAGGTCCTAGCTTGTCAGAAGTTAGAAGTTTCACAAACGCCTCACATCCCCAAATTTTCATAAATCAAATGCTATGACGTTTCTCAGTCCATATCTCATATGGAGTCTATCAAACCGTTTTAGTAGGAACTCGGTTAAGTGTATAAGCAGCCGTCTCCAGGGAGTAGCCCCAGAAACTAATTGGAAGATCTGCATGACTCGTCATCGATCGTACCATGTCCAATAAAGTACAATTCCTCCTTTCAGAAACTCCATTCCATTATGGTGTTCGGGGAGGAGTGCGTTGTGATACAATACCACACTCTTTTAATAAACTCTTAAATTCATGGCTTAAGTATTCACCTCCACGATCAGATCGTAGAGTCTTAATACTTCTGCTAGTTTGCTTTTCTACTTTAGATTTGTATTCTTTGAAATTTTCAAAAGAATCGGATTTGTTCTTCATAAGATACACATATCCATATCTACTAAAATCATCAGTAAACGTTATAAAGTAGTAAAAGCCACCTCTTGCCATAGTACGCATAGGACCATATACATCACTATGTATAAGTTCTAATCTTTCAGTGGCCCTTTCACCTTGTCCAGTAAAAGGAGCTTTAGTCATTTTTTCAATGAGACAAGGTTCGCATGCTTCGTATGTTTCAAAGTCAAACTTATCGAGGTATCCATCCTTATGTAACTTAAAAATGTGCTTCTCATTTATATGACCTAAACGACAGTGCGAGAGGTATATTTGATTTGATTCATTAGATTTAAGACATTTGTTATTCACATTATAGATAAGAGTGTCTAAACCAAGAACATATAAACCATTAAATAAACGTGCAACCCCATAGGTAATATTATTCAAAGAAAAGGAACAACTATTATTCTGAATTCAAAATGCAAAACCTTTTTTGTCCAAACAAGAAACCGAAATAATGTTTCTGCAAATTGCAGGCACGTAAAAATAGTTCTCAAGTTCCAAAATAAGCCCAGTGGGCAACGATAAATAATATGTCTCTATAGCTAAGGCAGCAACCTTTGCTCCATTGCCAACTCGTAGGTCGACCTCTCCCTTTGCTAAAGTCCTACTCCTTTGAAGCTCCTGCACATTTATACAAATGTGAGAACCACATCCAGTATCCAATACCCATGATGTAGAAGTAGACAAATTGACCTCTATAACATAAATACCTGAATCAGAAGCTTGACCAGCTTTCTTCTTCTTCAGATCCTCCAAATAAGCATGATAGTTTATCTTCCAATGACCTGGTTTACCACAGTAGTGACAATCACCCTTTGCAACAGCACCCTTAGGCTTAAAAGCCTTTTTGGGATTGGTCTTTGGCTTGGGACCAGAAGCAGATCCAATCTTCTTCTTTCCCTTCCATTTGCCTTTCCTTTTAGCCTTACCTTTGTTGTCTACCATCAGCATAGCAGCAGGTTCAGCATTTTTCATGTTGGTTTCAGCAGTTCGTAACATGGCCAACAATTCAGTGGGAGTTTTGTCTATCTCATTCATATTGTAGTTCATAACAAAATGAGTATAGTTGTTGTTCAAAGATTACAAGATCAAGTCAATCTGAGCTTCTGGACCAATCGGGAAACCCAAAGTATCAAGATACTCAATATAACCTATCATCTTTAGAAAATGTGGTTGAACAGGTTCACGCTTTCCCTGTTTATAAGCATATAGTGCTTTGCTCGTGTCAAAACTTTCTTGATGAGCCTGTTCCTCAAACATTCTTTGAAGGTGTTCAATCATCTCATAAGCATCCATATGCTAATGTTGTTTTTTAAGCTCAGCACTCATGGTTTCCAGCATGAGACACGCAACATCATTCGCATCATCAATATGCTTCTGGTAAGCATTTTGCTGAACGCAAGTTACATTCTCAGCAGGAGGAGCAGGTGAAGGAATTTCAATGACGTGAAGCTTTCGCTCCTGCCTGAGGAAAATCCTCAAATTCCTATACCAATCAAGGAAGTTAGTTCCTGTCAGCTTGTCCTTCTCAAGGGTTGCTCTCACAGAGAAGTTATTTGTGTGTTTGCCATTAAATATCTACAATGTTTAAAATGCATATTACTTAGTTGCAGAATTTTAATTATGTTCAAGTGATTATCATATACATTTATAATATATATCTCCCACTATTTTTATCAAATCAATAGTCCTAACTATTACTTCGGAAAGCATTTCATTAAATCTTTCTAGTGAGCCAAGATCCATATTTCATCCATGTTTTAAGATAGTGTTGGCTATACACCCAAAACATGACTATTTAGATAGACAACATTAGTCGATTATATCAAATATAACTCTTGGATAGTTTGGTGGAACAACACTTTGTACACATTTATCCAATAAATCTCACCAAACTCTATGCCTCTAAACCCACAATCCTATTGTGATGATTTAGTTAAGTTAGACCCAATGTTTCAATAAACTAAGTCACTTACTTATCACGTCTTTCCATGATTGATAAAAACACCTTATTTTCACAAATCCACTCCTTCTCAATCTAGATCTTGACGAGTATTAAACATTGGAAGGCATCCGATTAACTTAATATGTATTTAGGGATTTTAATGTTTATATGAACGATCATGATCCCATCATAAAGAGATTCTCAATTTTTCCTTGATCAAATAATCCATTTCAATATTCATCAATGATTCGATTTCCAGATCGTCGGATAAGTCACAAGCGGTCTCACTTAAAACCCAACTTTCTTACGAATAATAATTCACTTTTGACAAAATCTCCCCATATCAGAAAAACATAATTCATATTCCATACCGTGTTTCATAAACACAAGAATCTCATAATCGTTTGTTTAATTTTAAAATCTTGAATCGTTACAGATTTTATCTTTCTTAAGCAGGCATGACATGGGTGTCGTATCTAATACATACATTATTCCAACACATACATATCTATACATGCATTCATATACATATATGTATTGTGCGTAAATTAAACGTGTTTGGTTATGGCCCCATCCTATGTGATATTTCCAAGTTAATAAAATTATCAAGGTCAATCTATGGTAGTTTCAAATACTACACTATTACATGTCTTTATCTTCTTCATTGCTCCATCATCTGGATTGCCTCCTAGCTTCCAAGTATCCATTTTACAATTACATTGAATAATAAATAAATCTATTCTAATGAAATTACATGAAGAACTCGAGTTACATTCGAGATTAATAATTACAATGAATAAACGAAATGCAAGTCATGTTTAAAAACCAAAACCACTATCCTATGGGTCTTTAGTCCATAATCATCCACCATGTTATCACATAACACATGTAATATATCTCAGATTATATAAACATATCATATAATCATATATAATAAATTTTGAAATTTCAGAAAATAAATAAATCTCAGAAAATAATAAATTGCCATTTCGGGGCGTGTAACGTCGTCAAACGGCTTAGAGACGCGAAGCTGACCAAGTTAGTATTGCTCAGTGACACGATTCTAGTCAGAAAAAACATATCGTTTGTGAAAATCGAACATTGGACACAGATTTCAGAAAATCTACCGAAGCCGTTTCAGAATTCATATCGAATATGATTCCCATAACAAGAACAAACATGTATCATATATATACAGCAATACACACAATCATCCCATGATAATACAACACATGAATATCATATATTCAAAATCATATAAAACATATTTATCAACATATAGTCATAGCATATCATATATATGTTTACATACATCGAGAAACTGTTAAACACATAACCAAATCATCTCATTATACACGTAGCTCTGATGTCATTGAAGGGTTTCGGGCATGAAAACGCAGCGGATATAACGCGAAAAATAAAAAAAACCGAAACCCTACCGCAGGATCCATGTATAACTTTGGATGATTATGGTGAAGAAGTCTGTACCTTAACAAAGCTTTTTGTATGATGTTTAATGGAGGTCCAGGAAAAATGAATCACAGCAGCCCTTTATTGCAAAGATCTGCTCTATAAAGAAGTCCACACGAACGCCCGATTGTCCAACGATTACCGGGTAGGTACTAGCCAAATTGCTTGCCTCTTCCTCTCTCTTTTTCTCTAGCATCTCTTGATGTTGAGCAGCTAGGGTTTTTCTCTAAAATGAAATCTGATGATTATTAAACCCTAATACTATACATAATTATGTGTATAGGGGAGAGAGAGATTTTGGGCCTAACCCTAATCCATGTGGTTTCTAAAACCCATTCTGATTTTGGGTTATTATTATTATTAAATCTAAATTCTAATATAATTAATCAAGTCCCATTTAATTAATTCAATAATTAAATTCAAATAATAATAATACTTATTAAATCCGAATTCTAATATAATTAATCAAGTCCCACTTAATTAATTCAATAAATAAATTCGAATAAACAATAAAATATTTAAATTCATAATTTAAATAAACCTCCGTTTTGACGTTCTTTGTGTGTGACCCTTTAGATTATTATTACGTTGGCAATAATTTTATTATCTAATAATAAAATTATAAACAATGAGTGGCATCTAGTAATACATCATTGTTACCCAAGTAACAATAAAAATTGTTGATTCAATTAAACCTTTCGTGAACAATGTTCCATGTAATATAATCCCTTTAACTTTATATTATAGATCAAACTTGAGGTATGTATAGTGTCATCCTCTTCATTTAATCTAAGTTTCCTTGATCAATGAGTATAGTATTTAAATAAATCAATATTTGAGCATGACCATGCATTTCATAGTCTCACTTAATCAAGAGGGTTAAATCCTATATCTATCATTCATATTCCTCATACGATTCATAGCATACCCAATGTCCACCTTTATCATTACCCGGTAAAAGGTAACTTTGAGTGTAATCAAAGTATATTAATTCTCGTATAGAAATATAATGATTTCAAGTCAGAGGATCATTACATCATTATCATAGTGAGATTTCTTATGACATTTATTTACATGTAGAATCTCACGGCGGGTCTTTCCAGTGTCATGTATTGATACATACACTTATGTTCTTGACTTTAGTATCACCATACCTATGACCAATGAGATATGGTCATCCGTCAATAAACATACTAGTCTTATTACATTATTACTGTCCTTAAATAATAATACTTCACTAGGGAATTTTAGGAATAAAATACTATTCATATAATCTCATTTTTGAGTCACATACTTAAAGATATATATTACGTATTAATTTTCCAAGGACATTTATCATTCTTTCAATTTATGACGCAGTAAATAAAGACATAATAAATTTTAATTAAATAATCACATAAAACATAATCCTTAATTGTTTTCAATAAAATATTAAAAGTATTGTCTCTAGGACACCAATAAAATAACTAGCTTCCAGGCCACTACTTCCACACTTGATCTCCGTTCTAGATAGAGGTCCCGACTAGCCGTGGTACCTGCTACCTCGCCTGAGAAGTAGGCCTTCACTAGGATGTTGGGGGAGCAGGTTCCAGAAAAGGCCGTGGCCGATTGGTCTAAGATAAGAATGAATGAGGCTTCCCAGGCCCTGTTAGCTTCTGTTGCTCAAAGTACCTTCTTTTAGCTCAGATTTGAGAGCAACTGGAAGCAACAGCTAGAGGCGACCAGCAACTGAGGGATGAGGTGAAGGAATTAAAAGACAATCTCAAAATCTCAAAAGATGACAGAAAGAAGCTAGTGGATGCCAACAAGAAGTTGAAGACCTCTGAATCTTCATTAACTAAGGAGAGAGGATAGCTGAGCAACCTGATTAAGCAGCAGGAGCAGGAGAGAGAGACCATGGAAACCGTCCATATAGAACAGGTGTCGGAGTTAAAGCTACAAACGGATGCTCTTCAAAATGCTGTGAACATTTTTTAAGAATCTTCGAGGTCCTCAGGAAAAAGCCAAGTATGAGGCAGACTATGATAACGATGTCAAAGACTATATAAGATCCATGTATGTGAAGGTGCCTACCTTTCACTGGTCTCTCCTAGGTGAGGATGTTGTGGCCTTGTGGAGGAATTGAAAGATGAGAGCTCTGTTCGCACTTTATTCACGCAAGAGAACGTGGTCACAAGTAATACAGAAATAAGTAGGATTCGTTCCCACAGAGACTCGACTTGCTTACGTTTAGCTCACTTATACACCAGAGTATGATTAACTACCACTGCTAAGGAAATAACAATTGGAGTTTGATTAAATTAATGATTAAAACTTAAAGAATTACTTATATTAAATAAACATGGGATTTTAACTTCATTAACTATCTCATCTAGAATCTTAAGCCTTTTCAACCTAGCATGTGAAAGTGATGATAACTGATCAGACCCTCTAAACTGATAAACGCCAACTTTCGTTGCACGCATACCATCCTAATGAACATCCACAAAAGATAGAAGTCAAATAGTCAACCACTATACTTAGTCCCTATATGTCTATAGAGATTGAAAACATAATGGCTTAAGCACAAGGATCCATAAAATCACATAGTCAGTGCAAGACGGTTAGAATTACACCACAAATTAATATCTGCTCTTAACACGCAAAAACCTATGCTAGCATGGCATGTTCTAAACCCTAGATCCACTTTCGCATTCACGAGGATTTAACAAACAATCATAAATGTTCGCGACGCATTTACAACGAATAAGCTTAACCATACTAGGATATCCATAACAATCACACACTTAGGCATAAAAACAATCAATATCTAGAATCGATAGAAAAATCCATTAAAATCCCATGACAACGATTAGCCCCTAATTGGACTAGCCGACATCATGGGTTCATATGAAAACATAGTAGATAAACAATTAAACATAAAAGACTGATATTAATTGCAAGAGTAAAAGAAACAACCGATAATCCACGTGATGAAAATTACACAAGAAAAATAGCTTGACGGCTCACAAAGTACTCTGTCCTCTTGTACGATAATAAAAACCCTACTTGCTTACTTAATTTCCTAGATAATGACAATAATAATAATCCTTATGTTTTTATACTAGGTTACATAAAAACAATGATTCATGGGCTTGCTGCATTCTGGGCTTCGAAACGGACCAACTGCAGAAAAATCAGCAGCTGGACTCGACTAGAGGGGCGGGCGCGCCTCAAGGAGCGCGGGCGCACCTCATTAATGGAGCGCGGGGGCGCCTGTAGAGAAGTGGGCGCGCCTGCCTGTTCTGTCCAGAAAAGCTTTTCTTTGCTCGTTGCTTCTTCAGCGCGTCGCCTTGCTTTCTCTTGGCCTCTTCTCAAGTCCTGATCTTCCTCCTTTGAAATCCTAGCTCATGCACCACCAATTTATGCAATTAATCAACAACTCTGTTACGAACGGCGATCTGCACACCAAAGACACAAAACACATCAAAAGACACTACATACTTGGGCACAAGCGATCAATTTAAGTCAAAATGGAACGTATAAAGTGGACCAAAAAGTCCACTAACACACCCCCAAACTTAAACCGATGCTTGTCCCCAAGCATAAACAGACTCTAAACAATCTAAGACAATGCAATGCATGAATGCAACTACTATGAAAATGCACGGACCCCCTCGAACTCACCAAATCCAATCGATAATCCAAAGTCTCAAAGAAATGCAATACATCCAAACAGAGCTCGACCAAGTCCCCTTATACTGATAATACATGAACCGAACGTGTGTGTGTGCGATGCTCATCAAATATACTCTGACACTAGATCAAAATCATACCTATTTTTCGCCAAGACAATCACCTGCTTATAAACAGAATGAGTGGTAAACACTCCATAACATACAACACCGCCGTCATTCATTTGAGTTAGACAGGGAATCACACTTTATTGCTAAACCACCACTACGACACATAACACAATACATAGGCTCATTTAACCGTGCAATGGATGAGACCCCTAAAGGCTTATACAATAATACCCATGTAGCGAGCGTTAGGTTAGTGGATCCCAGACTATAAAAAGCCTTAGGTCACTAGGCACAAAGTCCCCTCAAACTTAATTGCCCGAGTATTAAAGAGCTCACCCTGGTTAATTTTGCCTCGAATTATTCACATGACTCTTTTTTTTTTTTTTTTTAAACAGAATCTGGAATGAGAATTCTCAATTCCAACCCTAGACTACTCATAAAAATATGAGCCGGCTACTAGCCATTTGACGCCTAGCCATACTTGACAATCATTAACAATCAGCATGAATCTTTGTTTTCCCCCAAACTTATACTTTGGTATTCGTACATTATCAAGGGAATAACAAACATTCTAGATATAAACATGCGATTAAATCTAAAACAACTAAATAGGCATGACTCAACCTAGCCCAAAAGCAACCGACGAGACTGTGTAAATAATGTGCTTCTGAAACATGCAAATCAATTTCATAAGGACTGTAAATCATCCCTCTGCTCATCAATACCACACTCAAATTGACATCGACTTATCAAACAGAATTAGTTCGTCCTAAGAGATCATGAAATATGCATGCTATGAAATGCAACTAACATGGATTCATATGATAACCAGAACAAAAATTTTCAAACAAAATGCTCTATATGGACAATTAAAACAAAATGCATGACAACACTACAACTACATGTCCTATATGCATCTAACTACAATCTCCATTTCCTACCCCCAAACTTTAAAATATTCAATGTCCCCATTGAAGGCAAGAAATGAAGAAAGTGTGCAGAAATACCTCAATCCTCAGCAGAGTCACCCTCCTCGGGTGAATCCGGTGGGGGATACACGGTGCCAGCCCCATAAACAGGCCAATCGACCTGTACACCTGTAGCTAGGAAAGCTGCACCAAGAGCCTGAGTCAGGTCAGCCGCAAACCGGCTCTACCGATCATCAACTGCGTCCATCCGCCGTGCTAACCGCCTAAAATGAGCCTCACCCATACCAGCACTAGCCACAGTTGGCGGTGCCCTAGAAGATCCAGCCCTAGCCTCCCTCTGCTGTCTTGGTGGCACTTCACCACCCACAATATACCCCAAGCCACGGGGATGCGGTACACCACCGTCCCATTCAGGGAGTCGAGCTATCGCCGCCGTGTCAATGGCACTCGCAGGAAGTTGCAACTGTTCCTCCGCCGGCCAGTGAATACCCACATCAAAACACAGACGAACAACCACTGAGCCATACGGAATCGCGCCAGTGGTACTGCCCTGCAAGAATCGGATCATGTGCCTGTGGATAAGGGAGCCTAGGTCGATGTATCGCCCGCTGAGAATACCCCACAACAAAATAGCCCGATCCACTGTCACCTCATGAGTGTGTGACGATGGCACAATGTTAGCACACAGAAACAGGTTCCAGGCCTTAGCATACGGGTTCAAGGCCATGGCGGAGAAGGTAACCGGCTCAGTAGAGCCTGCCCTGCGCTTCCAAGTAGTGCCGGGAACTGTCATATCCCGCAGGATGGCCTCAAGGTCAACCTCCCCACGGGTCTTCAACCCAAAATCTTCCACTCCCTCCTGCGGTGCTGGCAAATTCAAAATCCTAGTGATGGCGGCAGGAGTATAATCCACAACATACCCTCGAACTGCTGAATACCCATTCTTCTCCTGCTTGGCATTGGCATAGAACTCCCTAACGATACTCAATGGGATTGCCTCCGCAGCCTCACACACGGTCTCCCAACCGCGCTCACTAACCATCGCGATTAGAGACCCATCAAGAACACCCGGAATAAATCCCCTTTCCTTGACCACAGATTTGGTCATCAATCGTGCAAACTCAACTTGGGCCTCCGGTGAATTGAATTGGGGCACAACGCCCCCACTCGAAGAAGAACTTGATGTCCCTGAGCGCCTAGATCTCTTGGGTGCCATTGATTGAGTTGTAGAAGTGTGAAGAGATGAGATGCAGTGCGTGTATATTTGTATGTATATGTGTGAATGAGAGATGAAAAGTAAAAATTAGGTTAGGGTTAGGGTATGTGAAGGCTTTTAACAAGTTAGAGTGGCTGGGCTTGGGCTAAAAACTGATTTAAAATATTAAATTGTTGATGTCTTTTGTTTTTATACTTTTTTATTTTTTTTCGGTTTTTTTAACAGCCGCACTCAGGGCGCCCGCGCCTCCTGGAGCGCGCCCGCGCCTGAGGCTACTGCAATTTTTCAATTTTTTTTGTGTTTTTGCTGTTTTTGCTTCTTTTTTTTTTTTTAAATATATTTTTTATAAGAATAAAAATTACCATTCAAGCCGTAGGTTGCCTCCCACGAGCGCTGTCGTTAACGTCATTTAGCCGGACGTTACTGCAGGTCCTCAATCCGAGGTTGACAGAATCGCGATTTCAGCTTCGCGATTTACTTGTTCTCCCAAATACGGCTTCAATCTCTGACCATTGACTTTAAACGCTTGATCTGGGGTCTTTTCATAAATCTCCACAGCTCCGTGTGGATACACAGTTTTCACAACAAAGGGTCCTGACCACCTTGACTTAAGTTTTCCTGGAAACAATCGCAGACGAGAGTTAAATAATAAAACTAATTGACCAGGAACCAATACCTTTGTTGTCAACCGACGATCATGCCATCTTTTCACTTTTTCCTTGTAGAGCTTGTTATTCTCATAAGCTTGTAGACGAAACTCATCCATTTCATTGATTTGTACCATCCTCTTTTCCCTTGCGGCTTTACAATCATAATTCAGCTTCTGCAATGCCCAATAAGCCTTGTGTTCCAGTTCTGCTGGCAGATGACAAGCCTTGCCATAGACAAGTTGATATGGTGACATACCCAACGGTGTTTTGAACGCAGTTCGGTAAGCCCACACAGCTTCATCCAGTTTTAAAGACCAATCTTTACGAGAAGGACTTACCACTTTTTCCAGAATGCGTTTGATCTCTCGGTTTGATACTTCAGCTTGGCCATTGGTTTGAGGGTGGTATGCTGTCGCCACCCGATGGTTGATGTTGAATCTTGCCATCAGATTAGTGAACTTCCGATTGCAAAAGTGAGAACCCTCATCGTTGATAATGACCCTTGGAGTCCCAAATCTGGTGAAAATGTTCTTGTGAAGGAAGTTGAGCACTACATTGGCATCATTAGTTGGAAGTGCCTTGACCTCAACCCATTTGGAGACATAATCCACAGCTAGCAAGATGTATTGGTTATTGCAAGATGGAATGAACGGGCCCATGAAGTCGATCCCCCACACATCAAAAATTTCTACCTCTAGCATTACATTAAGGGGCATCTCATCCCTTTTTGAAATGTTGCCTACTCGCTGGCAACGATCACATCTGGTTACAAACTGATGAGCATCCTTGAATAGTGATGGCCAATAAAATCCTGCCTGCAGAATACGAGTAGCTGTCTTTTCACCTCCATAATGGCCTCCATAAGCTGTGGCATGATAATCCCTTAGAATGGCTTCAGTCTCACTATATGGTACACACCGTCTGATAATCTGATCAGCCCCTTGTTTAAACAGATATGGTTCATCCCAACGGAACCACTTGACGTCGTGCATGAATTTCTTCCGTTGAGCTGGCGACAACTCAGGTGGAACAATTTGACTTACCAGATAATTCACAATATCAGCATACCATGGTTCTTCTTCTTGTATTCCAAATAGCTGTTCATCTGGAAATGATTCATTGATGATGGTATTGTCTTGAGATGATTTACCAAGATCTTCCAATCGTGAGAGGTGATCAGCTACTTGATTGTCCGTCCCTTTTCTATCTTTGATCTCAATATCAAATTCTTGTAATAAAAGAACCCATCGAATCAGGCGGGGTTTAGAATCCTTCTTAGAGAGCAGATATCTAATAGCTGCATGGTCAGTATACACCGTTACTTTCGTACCAAGCAAGTATGATTTGAATTTTTCAAAGCCATATACAATGGCTAACAGCTCCTTCTCCGTGGTTGTGTAATTCAACTGCGCATCATTGAGTGTCTTGCTTGCATAGTAGATAACATGAAAAATCTTGTCTTTCTTTTGCCCAAGAACAGCCCCTACTGCAAAATCGCTAGCATCACACATCATAGCAAAAGGTTTATTCCAATCTGGGGCGATGATCACAGGTGCTGAAATCAACTTCTTCTTCAATGTCTCAAAGGCTGTCATACAATCATCATCGAATTTGAAGGGAACATCCTTCTCCAACAGCTTACACAAAGGTTTGGAAATTTTGGAGAAGTCCTTGATGAATCTTCTGTAGAAACCTGCATGACTGAGGAAACTACGAATTCCTCTCACTGAAGTAGGCGGTGGAAGATTTTCAATTGTCTCTATTTTTGCTTTATCCACTTCCAGGCCTCGACGTGACACCTTGTGTCCAAGAATAGTTCCTTCTTGTACCATGAAATGGCATTTCTCCCAGTTGAGAACCAGATTAGTCTCCACGCATCTTTTCAGAACCATGCTAAGATTGTGTAGACATTCGTCGAAAGAAACCCCAAATACTGAAAAATCATCCATGAAGACTTCCACTGTCTTACCAATCATGTCTGAAAAAATTGCCATCATGCACCTCTGAAAAGTGCCAGGTGCACCACATAACCCGAATGAAACCCTCCGAAAAGCGAAGGTACCAAACGGACATGTAAATGTTGTCTTCTCCTGATCCTCTGGAGCAATGCAGATCTGATTGTAACCCGAATATCCATCCAGAAGGCAAAAGTACTCATGGCCGGCCAGTCGGTCTAGCATTTGATCAATGAAAGGAAGAGGGAAGTGATCCTTCCTAGTAGCTTTGTTCAGCTTCCTGTAATCCATGCAGATTCTCCAGCCAGTTACTGTCCGCGTAGGAATGAGCACGTTCTTTTCGTTAGTTACCACCGTCATGCCTCCTTTCTTTGGCACACATTGAACTGGACTCACCCAAGCACTGTCAGAAATAGGATAGATAATCCCTGCATCCAACCACTTAATAATTTCCTTCTTCACTACTTCCTTCATGAGTGGATTAAGCCTTCTCTGATGTTCCACTGTTGGCTTACTACCTTCTTCCAGCGGGATCTTATGCTGGCAATAGGCAGGGCTGATTCCTTTAATGTCTGCAATAGTCCACCCAATGGCTGATTTGAATTCCCTGAGAACCCTTAACAGCTTTTCTTCTTCAGGACCTGTAAGGTTAGCAGCAATAATTACAGGTAAAGTAGATGATTCCCCAAGAGAAGCATACCTTAAGTGATCAGGCAATGGTTTGAGCTCTAGCTTTGGTGCTTCCTCGATAGATGGTTTCAACCGCTGATGTGATTCTCTCAATTCAGATAAACCCAACGATTCTGGTTTTTCAAATTTTTGTTGCCAAGGAGAAGCATTCAGAGACTGTACCTGTTCTTCAACCTCTTCCTCTTCAATTGTAAAGTCCCCACGTAGAGCCTTTTCCAGTGTATCATCCATAAGCATGTGTTCAATTTTTACTTGCACAGCAGATTCCACTACATCTACTTTAAAGCATTGCTCTTCTTCTGTTGGAAATTGCATTGCTTTGAACACATTGAATGTGACATTCTGATCGTGCACTCTCATGGTGAGTTCTCCCTTCTGTACGTCAATCAATGTCTTTCCCGTTGCCAAGAATGGTCTCCCAAGAATGATAGGGATTTTCTTGTCTTCTTCAAAATCAAGGATGACAAAATCTGCTGGAAAGATTAGTTTGTCGACTTTTACCAACACATCTTCGACAATTCCTCGCGGATAAGTGATTGAACGATCCGCCAACTGCAGTGACATGTTAGTTGGCTTCGGCTCAGGAAGACCAAGTTGTAAGAATATAGAGTATGGCATGAGGTTGATGCTTGCTCCCAAATCGCACAAACATTTGTCGAACGCCAAATTCCCAATTATGCATGGTATAGTGAAACTACCAGGATCCTTCAACTTTGGTGGTAACTTCTGCTGCAATACTGCACTACACTCTTCCGTCAAGGCAACAGTGTTTAACTCTTCTAGCTTCAGTTTCCTAGATAGAATGCCTTTCATGAATTTGGCGTAGCTTGGCATTTGCTCCAGCGCTTCAGCAAAAGGTAAGTTGATGTGTAGTTTCTTAAAAACTTCCAAGAATTTAGCAAACTGTTTATCTGATTTTTGCTTCTGAAGCCTTTTAGGGAATGGTGGAGGAGGAAATACTTCCTTGTGAACACTGTCTGTCTCTGAACTGCTTTTCTCTTCTGAATCATTTCTTTTTTCCTTAATCTGCTCCTCCTGCGCAACTTTTTCTGCAGAAATTCCCCTCCTGGCAGTAAGGTGAGGCGCGCCCGTGCCTGAGGAAGCGCGCCCGCCCTGCACCTCCTGCTCAGAATGCTGACGTTCTTCGTTTTGTGGAATTTCGACCTCCTGATTGTTCGTAACCCTTCCAGAACGCAATGTAATAGCGTGTATTTGTTCCTTGCTTTCTTTCTTGCCTGGGTTAGCCTCTGTGTCACTTGGTAATTGTCCTTGAGGTCTGTGTAGAAGAGCACTTGCTAGTTGACCAATTTGATTTTCCAATGTCTTCAGCGTTACAGCTTGACTCTTATACATCATTCTCAGTTCCTCCATCTCTGACTTTTCATTTGAGTGCCCTTGTCCTCCCTGAGATTGTTGATGAAAACCAGGAGGGTTGTATGATTGTCTTGGTGCATAAGATTGTTGAGGAACAGAATTGTTGAAAGGCCTTGTTCCAAATTGCTGACCCTGCGATGGTTGTGGACTGGCATTCTGATTGTTGCTCCAACTGAAGTTAGGATGATTCCTGTTGTTGGGGTGATATGTATTAGGTGCCGGTTGTGTATGTTTCTGAAAGTTGCCGACAAAATACGCTGAATTGCTAGAAATAGCACACTGAGTTGTATCATGAGCACCTGCACATAAATCACAAACCATAGCGACTTGCTAATTCCTGCCTTGGATAATGCGTCCACCTTTATAGATAAAGCCTGTAGTTGAGCTGTTATAGCAGTGGCAGCGTCCACTTCAAAAACACCTGCAGTTTTACTCTGCGACAATCGCTGAGTAGGATTCTGATACTCGTTGGCAGCCATCATTTCAATCAAGTCATAAGCTTCTTCATAGCTCTTGGCCCAAAGAGCTCCTCCAGATGCTGCATCAAGCATAGGTCGTGAATGATTCAATCCATTATAGAAACCATTAATGACCATCCAATCTGGCATCCCATGATGTGGACACTTTCGAAGCATCTCTTTATACCTTTCCCAAGCTTCACACAACGTTTCTCCAGAATGTTGATTGAACTGTGTAAGAGCATTCCTCATGGCTGCCGTCTTAGCCATAGGAAAGAATTTAGTCAGAAACTTTTGTGCGAGATCCTCCCAAGTAGTTATAGAACCTGCTGGCAGCGAATGCAACCAGCTCTTTGCCTTGTCTCGTAGAGAGAATGGAAACAGCCTCAGTTTTATAGCATCTTCAGAAACCCCGTTGGTTTTAAAGGTATCACAGATCTCGATGAAGTCTCTGATATGCATATTAGGGTCCTCAGCAGGTGAACCCCCAAACTGTACAGAATTCTGAACCATTTGAATTGTGCCCGGCTTGATTTCGAAATTATTAGCTGCAATAGCTGGCCTAACAATGCTTGACTGAATGTCATTGATCTTCGGTTGAGAGTAATCCTTAAGAGCTTTCACTGGATCCCCCATTACTATTTCTGGTTCAATTTCTGGAACTGCAATTCCCTCTTCTTCATCTAAGTGTTCTTCCAGTTTTTCCTTACTCGATTGAGAACGAGTACGCATACACGATCAATTACCTGAATTCAAGTAACAAACAAGAACGATTAATAACAAATCTCAGTCAGTGATATCTAACGACCACTGATGATAAGCACATTAACTAAATAAAACAATGAACCGAGTCCCCGGCAGCGGCGCTAAAAACTTGTTCGCACTTTATTCACGCAAGAGAACGTGGTCACAAGTAATACAAAAATAAGTAGGATTCGTTCCCACAGAGACTCGACTTGCTTACGTTTAGCTCACTTATACACCAGAGTATGATTAACTACCACTGCTAAGGAAATAACAATTGGAGTTTGATTAAATTAATGATTAAAACTTAAAGAATTACTTATATTAAATAAACATGGGATTTTAACTTCATTAACTATCTCATCTAGAATCTTATGCCTTTTCAACCTAGCATGTGAAAGTGATGATAACTGATCAAACCCTCTAAACTGATAAACGCCAACTTTCGTTGCACGCACACCATCCTAATGAACATCCACAAAAGATAGAAGTCAAATAGTCAACCACTATACTTAGTCCCTATATGTCTATAGAGATTGAAAACATAATGGCTTAAGCACAAGGATCCATAAAATCACATAGTCAGTGCAAGACGGTTAGAATTACACCACAAATTAATACCTGCTCTTAACACGCAAAAACCTATGCTAGCATGGCATGTTCTAAACCCTAGATCCACTTTCGCATTCACGAGGATTTAACAAACAATCATAAATGTTCGCGACGCATTTACAACGAATAAGCTTAACCATACTAGGATATCCATAACAATCACACACTTAGGCATAAAAACAATCAATATCTAGAATCGATAGAAAAATCCATTAAAATTCCATGACAACGATTAGCCCCTAATTGGACTAGCCGACATCATGGGTTCATATGAAAACATAGTAGATAAACAATTAAACATAAAAGACTGATATTAATTGCAAGAGTAAAAGAAACAACCGATAATCCACGTGATGAAAATTACACAAGAAAAATAGCTTGACGGCTCACAAAGTACTCTGTCCTCTTGTACGATAATAAAAACCCTACTTGCTTACTTAATTTCCTAGATAATGACAATAATAATAATCCTTATGTTTTTATACTAGGTTACATAAAAACAATGATTCATGGGCTTGCTGCATTCTGGGCTTCGAAACGGACCAACTGCAGAAAAATCAGCAGCTGGACTCGACTAGAGGGGCGGGCGCGCCTCAAGGAGCGCGGGCGCGCCTCATTAATGGAGCGCGGGGGCGCCTGTAGAGGAGTGGGCGTGCCTGCCTGTTCTGTCCAGAAAAGCTTTTCTTTGCTCGTTGCTTCTTCAGCGCGTCGCCTTGCTTTCTCTTGGCCTCTTCTCAAGTCCTGATCTTCCTCCTTTGAAATCCTAGCTCATGCACCACCAATTTATGCAATTAATCAACAACTCTGCTACGAACGGCGATCTGCACACCAAAGACACAAAACACATCAAAAGACACTACATACTTGGGCACAAGCGATCAATTTAAGTCAAAATGGAACGTATAAAGTGGACCAAAAAGTCCACTAACAAGCTCAACTGTTGTGGAGGGGAACCTAGGGGTTTCTGGTGCGGTAGAAGCGGCTAAGTCGCTTGGATATTTTAATTTTTTGCTATCAAAATTATGCCTTTGGCTTGGTTTTATTATATAAATATCTTGATGCATGCTCTTACTTTACTTTGAAATGATTGCAATAGGTCTAGGAAGCTTCCAGATGCCTTCCTTTATCACTTATATCATAATTTCAGACTTAGACTCATACTTATTAATGCTAGAAGTTTCCTTGGTAGCTTCCCATAATATAATGATCATATAGGCATAATATCACCAGGAAATTAATGAGTGAATAGGAGATATAGTTTGCACGTAATGTTATGGGTGTTGTGTAGTTGTCATCCCACATACTAGGGAAACCCTAAAGGTGCCTTGGTACCTTCTTTGATGTTGAGACGATGAGGTACCACTGGCTTAGGTCGAACCTCTTCCCATTGTCCAATATCTTCATGATGATGGGGTTCTAGTCTCATGGGTGGAACATTTTTTTATAGCTTGCACCTATCTGTTGATGAGGTTCCAGTTGAATGGGTGGAACCTTTCCTTATTGCTGGTACCTCTCTATTGATGAGGTTCTAGTTGCATTGGTGAAACATCTCCTTATTGTTGGTACCTCTCTGTTGATGAGGTTCCAGTTGCATGGGTTGAACCTCTCCTTATTGTTGGTACCTCTCTGTTGACGAGGCTATTTTTCAAAGTAGCTAACTCCTTTTGATTTCACCATAACTCCTCTGTGAGGGGACTTTATGTCTTATGTATTGGTATCATGAAAACTGTCATAAGACAATTGTTTATTCAAATATCTCTTGGTGACCATAGAAGCTAGGACTAGGCACATCCTAAGTTGAATGAATGGAACCTCAAGAGCTAGGACTGAAAGGCATATGACTAGGCCTATTTGTAATAATTAGATGACAACTCAACTCAGATAAGAAAAAGAAGTAAATAATAAATATGATAACAGGAATCAAGACGAAGAAAGTCAACTAGACACGAAGAATCGTAGTATCAGAAGTATTTTGATTAGATTGTTACTCAACACTGGAAGAAGTTCATTTATTTGTTCAAGCGTTAGTGAAAATTATGGAAGTAATTTTTTTAAAAGAATTCTGAAGATACATAAGATTTTAAGTGGTTACTACACGAAGATTCCAGCAAAAGAAAACAAAAGAGGAAAAAAAGTAAAGCATAAGAAGGACAGAAGACCATAGCTTTTATAGTCAACAGGGGAAGAGTATTTATCTTAGTATGACACAAATGAACTAGACAATACAATTGAGTGTCAACTAATTAATAAATATTTATCATCTAGCTTAAGTGGTGTTATGACAGAAGACAGTGCAAAGACGGGAAGATTTCGGTGCTCACTACAAGAGTATACAAGTCAAGATAATATTTTAAATCTACTCTCAAAATTTAATTAATTATTTAATTTAATTAATTCAAGTTAAATTTAATTTAATTTATAAATTATTTAATTAAATTGAGTAGAATTAATTTATTATAAAATATGTGACATGGTATGACTTTTAATAAATTATTTTAGATTATAATAAAAGTCATACCGAATTTGGTGTTATAAAAAGTCATACCGAATTTTCTAAATAAAAGTCATACCGACTTTTATTTATCAAAAGTCATACCAACTATTGTTTAACAAAAGTCATACCGACTTTTGGTTAACAAAAGTCATACCGATTTTTGTTATAAAAGATCATACCGACTTATATAATAAAAAGTCATACCGACTTTCTATTATAAAAAGTCATACCGACTGATATAATAAGAAAGTAATACCGAGTGATTTCAAAAGGCATACAAGTGTTAACTGAAAGTCATACAAGCTTAAATAAGTCTGAAAAATGTCCTGAATTGAAAAAGTCCTACAAACTTTAGTTTCCTCTATAAATATCAGGTGAACACTTCATATTTTGAATCAGAAAAAAACATTTAAATTCAGTAATTTGTCTGATTGTAATATTCACAAACTTTATGTGCTGGTTTGAATAATAATTTTTATTTTAGAACAATTCTTGTCTAATTTATTCTAGAATTCTAAATAGGTATTTACACTTTCAATATATTAATGTTATAATAATTTTCAAGTTCAAATCATATCTTATACTTGAACGGTATTTCATTATAATTAATATTTCATGAGAAATTAAAGTAAAATTGTTAAATTCATAATTCCGCGATTAAATTCAGATATTGTATTCAACTCCCTTTTTACAATATTAGGAACCAACAATTGGCATCAGAGCTGGTTGATATTTGTAATATCAGATGCAAACCAAAAATTCCGCAACTCATACAGATATCAAAAATTATTTTTAATTTGAGATAATTTTTATTCTAAATAAGTTTTACCCAAAAATTATTTTTGATCAGAAATTATTTGAAGTCAAAAATTATTTTTTAAAACACTTAATTTTTAATCTTATTAAGGATGAGTACACAAAAAGTAACTAGCATTAAAATTCCACTATTTGACAAAGATCACAACAACTTGTGGAAGCATAAGATGTTATTTCTTGGGACTGCCAATACAAAATATGCAAAGATTTTGGCCAAAGGAATGGAGCTCCAGATTACAGTCATACTCGAGCATGAGGTAAATGGGGTTGTAAATCCTCAAAGACAATTCCCTAAAGATCTGGGTGATTACATAGAGGACGAAAGGGAAAATGTAGCCCTGAATAACAGTCTCCAACTCATACTGGTAGAATCCCTAGATTATGTTATGTACAATCATATTGTCAATTGAAAAAATGCTAAGCAAATCTGGGATACAATAGAGATTATAAAAGAGGGGACTGAAGAAGTCAGGGAAAACATACTCGAGATCCTGACCTCCCAATATGAGCAGTTGAGATCTAACCCTGGTGAGGGTGTCTCTAAGGTGTTTCAGAGACTAAACATATTGATGAATGAACTGAATCTCAATGGTAAATATTATACGAACTAGGAGGTGAACATGAAGTTTTTTCTAACCATGCCAGAGCATCTGGAACACAGAATCATGGCCATCTGGGAGTCTAGGGACATGAAAGAATGTTAGGTCCAAATGTGTTGTAGAGGGGGGGTGAATACAACTTTTTGAATCAATGAAGCAATAAATACTATGTAATAAATGAACACAATGATTCAAGGAATATATGTCTTATATATAACTTGAAAGGGTTGCTACAACATTCATTACAATAGTACAACAGAAGTAAAGAGGGTAGTAAATGATACTAAGCTCTGTGAATATACTCTCTCTTTATTACAAGTGTTTCTCTCGAATATTGCTCTCTCTATAATAAGTTACACAAGTACTTCTATTTATACTACTTTGTAATCTATGACTTGTAGTCTTCAAAAGATAAGATATGAGTGGCCCAATGTTGTCCACGTGAATCTTATCTTGTCTTGAAAGCTTGGAAATCTGCCACCAGGATGATGCCATGTGTCATGTTGAAACTGTCCTCTATGTAGAATTTCTACATAGGAAATTCTACTTGGCTCTATCTCGAATTCTAAGTAGAATTTCTACATAGGAATTTCTACTTAGGAATTTCTACATAGAAAATTCGAGATAGCCTTCTTCCTGAGTACTTAGAAAATATTTTCACCTCCAGAATTTCTACATAGGAAATTCGACTTAGGAATTTCGACATAGGAAATTCGAGATAGCTTCCTGAGTTGAGTACTTAGAAAATATTTCCAACTCCAGAATTTCTACTTGGCTCTAAGTAGAAACTTATCCAGAATTTCTAGATAGGAATTTCTACATAGGTTCCCTTGTAAGTACTTAGAGAAATTCTGGGCTTCAACTTGAAACTTCAATGCAACATCTTGAACTTGTGATTTCTTCATGTTTTCTATTTTCTTCAACAAGCTCTTGAACTTGGAACTCTACTACTGACATGAACTTGCTACCAATGTCCTGACACTTGATGCACTGGTCTGGTTCATAAGTGACTAGTCTTGATAGGTTTCTTGCTTCTGAATAGATTACCATGTTCAATTAGAAATGTGGCTTTCCAACAATTGCTTTCCTTCTTTTTCACTTGAAATCAATTAGTCTTATTGATACTGATAGTTATGATCTTGATCCTTTGAGTTACAAATCACTGGGGCATGAACAACTTTAACTTGAACTTCTTCCAATGATTTCTTCTTTGTTTGATCATATTTACCATGTTGAACTGTATCAATTACTTTGTCTTCATTTGTATTGATTTCTTTGTGACTTCTTATTCTTGATTGTCTTCGGGTTAAGTATCTTTTCTTTAGTTGAGTTACATAAATTATAGTGTTACAAGTTTAAACACTCTGCCTTTCAATCTCCCCCTATTTGATTGTCTAACAATGACATTCAAATTAAAGAAGGATAACTCAACTAAATAATGAGACGAGAAAAGATAAGTAACATTAATGTCTTGCACATTTTACACTTGAATAAAAACTTGAAAACAATACAAAGAACTTTAGAAAATAAATATAAGCTAGAAAGAAAATTCGAACCTCGAATTAAAGACCATTGAGATGATCTCTATCACCTGGATTATTTCATACCTTTCAGTCCAACTCATATCACCTTATTGGATCCACTCTGATTCACGGTTACAGTATGGTGAATTAGCCTATCTCGCATACCGTGGTCAGGTGAATTTTCCTCAAGTGAGTTAGAGCAACCAAAAGATATGAAGTTTTTCCAACTTCAAGTTCACATCCCTTTGAACTTTAACTCTAATTCCGTTTCCCCTTCCTAACTTCCTTAACAGCACTGCGCTTATCTTCTCCTTGTTTTCTGCGCCTTTCTTTCCTTTGCTGTTCTCTTTTGTATACTGGATCATGTAGTTGTGCCCATCTCGCATTCAGCAAACTTACTGCTTCCATTTCCAGAGAATTCTTGGGTTCTGGATATGGATGTCTGAAAAGCCTTCTTAGTTTATCAACTTCCTGGGTAGTTCTGATCTTCGGAATGTCCTCAAAGTTTTTCATGATGAGCTGAGGCTTCCAATGAGCTTTATCATCTTTGAACTGACAGTATATCATTTTAGGGTAGCCCTTGACACGGTTGGTATTGAGCCTACTAGCCGCATCTGACTCCATTCTCCTTTTCTCCTTTACTACCTCAGACAAGTACTTTAACAGTCTCTGCTTTTCATCTGCAAACCTATCCTCTACATCTCCAAATTTGAATTCATCTCTGACTTTGTCTAGAAATGCAGCATCTTGAGTCTGTAGCAGCCATTTCCTACTCATATGCAAGAAGGTTTGATTCTGGTCTGCATCAATGAACACCAAGGCATCAGCTGTATCATCTGTGTAAGAATGAATCCAGTATACACTTTCTCTTCCTGGAACACCAACTGCCTCCCTTATCTCTCCTTGTTCCAGGGGTCCTGAAGGAAGAGTCAGAGCTTCATCTACGCTTTTCACAGCTTGTAGAATATCCCATTTTCTTTGCATTAGCTCTGGCTCAATCTTCACATTATCCAGAGGATTTGGAGCAATGACATCGCACTTCCATATTTCACTGCTCTTCTGGAAGATTATCTTCTCAATGAACTCCACTGATTTTTCTTTAATATCCGAGGTGAATCCCTTACCCATCATTTGTCTGCAAACAGCTTTAAGGGATTCCACCGATAGAGCCATCAAGTCATTTTCTTCCAAGCTAACCCTCTTCATCTTTCCATCAACAACCATTCTGACAACGTCTGGATTGGCTGAGAATTCTGGTCCCTTGTCCTCTGCTAACTGCATTAACTGATCTCTATACAGAATGCTTAGCTCCTCAGCTTGAGAATATTGAATTTTAGTTGCTAGCAAGAACAACTCCGACGCAGATCTTCTCGACATAAACTGATCATCGACATACATAAAAGACATCGGGGCTCCATCAATTAAAGACAAAATAACTTGCCATTCATTATCCACCGATTTGTATCCAACACGGACTTTAGAAATCATTCTCTTCAAAGCATTTATATAGTCCATCGTCATCGGATTCTTCATGTTTAAGTTGAAGAACAAGTCATCTGCCTCCTTATTATGAACTCCATGTGCACACGACCCCATCAGTATCTTTCGTGCATCGTCCCATTTCTGTCCAATCCTCCTTTTGTCCAGATCAACTTGAGGATCAGCTAGTCTGGCAAGCTCATGATCATACTGCTTTTCCTTGAGCTCCACTTGCTTCTCAAGAAAAACAGCTTTATCCTGCATCATCTTCATTTTGAAAAATTGAGCTTGTTCCAGAGCTAACTGCTGAGATTTCAGGGTCTCCTCATCAACAGGAATCTCTTCAGCAGACGCCCCAGCACCTCCACCTTGTTCCTCCAAAGATCTCTTAATTGCATGTGCTAGAGGTACGTCTTCCATATCAGAATCTGAATCAACTTGCACGTGTTCCTGTCGATCACCAAAGTCAGTGAATGGCTCTTCTTGATCAACCATCACTGCTTTACCCTTTCGCTTCCTCTGAGCCTCCTCATCAGTCACCATTGGATCAATCTCTTCTTCAGCACGGGGTGACTGTTGTGTCGTCTCATTACCTCCTTTCTCCCCCTTAGGTGAGTTATCCGGAACAACACCTTGTGCACCCGATCCACCAGCACTTGAACCAAAACCAGAAGGTCCAGAAGTCGGTCCAGCAGCACCACCTGCACCATCAGCATCCGGGGGAGGTTGATTGAAATGGTCATCGAAGCACTCCGGGGGAACTAAGTGTCGAACTGCATACATCATACGACTGACTTCTGTTGCCAGTGTATGCAGAACGCTCTCCACACTCCCCATTCTTTCATACAGAGTGCTGCCCAAGACACCACCAGCATGGCCCAGGTCATTGACTTTGTCCGTCATATCTTTTAAAGCTTCAGCTTGACCTGCCATTCGTGCTGCGTAGTCATCAAGAGCCCTCTTGTGATCGCCAACATTAAGCCCTAACTGCCCCATAGACTGCCCAAACTGCTGTATATGATTTTCCAGCGTTGACATACGTGTTTCAAGATTTTGAAGAACCAGGGACGGTGTTTGGCTTAGGTTTTCTCGCTCTAAGAATCGTTCTGTTTGTGTTTTTCGCTCAGTTTCGGGCCTTAAAAATGAAGGTCCCTCACTCCCTAAACGCTCACACTCACTCCCTGTCTCACGCTCGTGTATGTCTTCAATAATAGCACTCAGATTCAAAGCAGTACCTGCAGAAACTGGATAAGAAAAATGAGGAACAGTTATGGGATCAATGTTTCCTGTTTTGTCCTGAGGTGGAATCTCAGGCTGAGAGGCTGCAGAGTGTTCAAGTACAACAGTAGAACCGATCCTCTCTGCAGCATCAGGACGTACCGGTGAAGGTACTTTCGAAGCTCGTAAAACTTCCGGTCTAACTGAAGGAACAGGCTCTTCAGAAGACACTGAATCCTCAGCAACCATCCTAGGTGTTGACTGTGCAAGGGGAGAACCACTCTCGTGAGGTGGAGTGGTTGTGATAGACACGCTAGGGATGGACTGGGCTTTTGAAGTAGCAGCTTGTGAAAATTTGGCTCGCTTCCTTAAAACTGGCTGCACTTCAGGGTCACTCTCATCAGTACTCTCACCTAATTCTAAAGGTGCCGGCCTTTTAACTCCCGTTAACAGGGGTGATAGTGAAGAAGTTAGAGAAGCAGACGCAGAAATATGGCTATCACCCAGGGATAGATCCTGCGGGTTAGCAGAATCTTGGGCCACGGAATCAGAATTAGAGGAAGAAGGAGTGTTAGGTTCTAAGAAAGTACCTCCTTCATTACCTTGGCCAACAGAGGAATCAGAAGCAGCATGTGTTGTCTTAGGAGACGGTTGCTGTTCCCTTTGCCTGGCTGTGAAGTGACTGAGAGATTGGCCCTCATCTTGTTCGTCATCAATATGCTCATCAGGAATCCCTTGAAATGCTTCATTGTGGGCAGATGGATTCTGAGCATGTGATGAGAGTTGAGACGTCCCCGCTAAAGTAGTTACACCTGCATCAAAAGAAAGCCACACTTGAATGTTCTCAGGAATAGACATAGGTTTACCCTGATGTTTATCCTGATTAGCGATAGTGGTTAGTGACTTAGTGCCCATGCCTAGAGGTGCAGAGGTGGGACTTCGAACAAATGCCTGCCTAAGTGATAAAGCATTTGAAGGCACGAGATGATTGATTAGCATTTGCAAGAAACGAGGATACCAGCAGACAATATCATTGTGTGAAATGTCTCTGGTTTCAGGTGATCCCATTGTAGCCACTAATTCTGAAAGAACAAGCCTGCCATAATTAATGTTTAGTTCCTGGGCTAGGGAAACACCAAAAATTTGCATGGGAATGGAAATTTGATGAAAATCTCTTTCTCGTGCCCGAAAGCATCTAGTAATGGCCTCGAAAAAGTAATTCCATTCCACATGAAAAAATTGTTTTTGAATATTTGAAGTGGATAGTCGTCCAGGGGGAGGATAACATCCAATTGCTTCAAAAAAATTCTGGCGCTCAGCCGCCGTAGGTTCAGGGTCATAAGAATCCTTGACTGGAAAACCAAGAACTGTATTAAAAATAGCCTCTGTAACCTCAAAATTTTGACCCTCCAAGGTAAAAGTAAAACCGTAGGGGGTCGATTTACTCCCAAAAGGTACTGCACTAGTCCATAACTGCTGCAAAGCATCATGGACCAGTGTAGGTTTTGCAGTAAAAGCAGTGCTAGCTTTGGAGTACAAATTAAGATATCGTACCCAAAACTTGAAACGCGGGAGTTGATCACCAATTTCAGTCGGAATATTATAATAATTATGTTTTGCAAGAGAAAATTGGTGAGTCATTTTGTTTTTGTTTATAAAAGAAATCGTGTTAATCCCTTTTAATTGAGAACACAACTGTGATGTTGTAGTGAAAATTAAACTACGGAATTAAACAAGAATCAATAACAAACTACTGTGAAAACAAAAGCTGCAGTAAGAAAATTTATGTGAGAAGTGTGTGTAAATCGTGTGTATTTATGTATCTGTGAAGATGAACAGTTACGATGTTAAACACAAAACTACGCACAATATAAACGGTTAAACGTGATGCAGATAGTAAAATCAAGAAACAAAATGGACAGTAGTTCGTTATATGTAAGAGATTCAACCACAACTATGAACAGTCGTGGGTGGGAGGGAGGGCTGCTGTAAAAATTAGGTTGTAAAACAATTAGGTAAAAGTGAAAGTAAAATCGGGTTAATGTTGTATATATAGGCAATAGAGAGAAATGACAAAAATATCCCTGTGAAAATGAAAAAAAACTTAAGTACTCACAGGGTAATCTAAGTCGAACTCTATGTCGAACTTCTAAGTCGAACTTCTATGTCAAACTCTATCTCGAACATCAAGTCGAAATTCGAGATAAGTTTCGACATAGAGGCTAACTCGAATTAAATTCACTTAAACAATTTTAAACAGCATTAAACCTCTCAGGAAAGACCCATCTCGAACTTCAAGTCAAAATTCGAGATAAGTTTCGAGATGTACTCCAAGTCGAACTTCAAGTCGAATTTCGAGATGAATTTCGAGATAGACTCTAAGTCGAACTTCAAGTCGAATTTCGAGTTGAATTTCGAGATAGACCCTAAGTCGAACTTCAAGTCGAATTTCGAGTTGAATTTCGAGATAGACCCTAAGTCGAACTTCAAGTCGAATTTCGAGTTGAATTTCGAGATAGACCCTAAGTCGAACTTCAAGTCGAATTTCGAGATGAATTTCGAGATAGACCCTAAGTCGAACTTCAAGTCGAATTTCGAGATGAATTTCGAGAGAGATGCTAACTCGAAAATTTTCCAAGACTTAGAAAATTCAAATCTCTTACACCTGGAACTCTATCTCGAACTGTAAGTCGAATTTCGAGATAAAGTTCGAGATAGACACTAAGTCGAAAAATTTACCAGACTTAGAATTTTTAAAACTTCACTCCTGGAAGCTCAAAGTCGAAATTCAAGCCGAATTTCGAGATGAGTTTCGAGATAGACTCTAACTCGAAATTTTGAAGGTACTTAGTAAAATTTGGCAATTGTTCTGGAAAATCAATAATTAAATTTTGCCAAATTAAAATAAATACCAATTCAAGGATTTTTAATAAAAACCATTAAAAGGGACATTCCTTGACAATTCTAAGGCTTTAAATTATAAAAAATTACATGAAAAACATAGAAAAATTCATTTAAAATCATGATAAATTTAGAGATCCATGAATTTAACTCCCCCTATGTTCATGCAATTAATGAGCATAAATTCAAAGTTTTGATCAATAATTTCAATTAATGCATAGTGAATTTATGAAAAATAACACAACATATACCATATAATAATCATTAATTAAACATCTTAAAGTCTAAGTTCAAAATGATTAAATGGCATGCAGAAGTGATATTTTGAGCAATTTTAAAGATTATTTACACATGTTTTCAACTAGGCAATTAACAAGAAAAACAAACATATGTAAATGATCAAAAACTTGGATTTTACAGATAGGAGGATTTACTAACTTGTGTTAAGCATCCCCAATTCACCAACCAACCTATTGAATGTTACTTCATCAAGAGGCTTGGTGAATATATCTGCAATTTGTTGCAGTGTGGGTACAAAATGTAACTCCACAGTCCCCTCCTCGACATGTTCTCTGATGAAATGATACCTGATGTCTATGTGCTTGGTTCTGGAGTGATCTACAGGATTGTTGGTCATGGCAATGGCACTAGTGTTGTCACACATGATTGGAATCTTTGTATGTTCCATGCCATAATCTTTCAATTGGTTCCTCATCCACAGTATTTGAGCTACACAGCTTCCAGCAGCAATGTACTCAGCTTCAGCAGTAGAAGTAGATACTGTATGTTGCTTTTTACTTTGCCAGGACACCAATCTTCTGCCTAGGAATTGACAAGCACCAGATGTGCTTTTTCTATCGATCCTGCAACCTGCATAGTCTGAATCCGAATAGCCTATTAGATTAAGACCTGTATCTCTTGGGTACCAAATCCCTAGATTTGGTGTTCCCTTGAGATACTTAAAGATTCGTTTGACAGCTATGAGATGTGACTCTCTAGGATCCACTTGGAACCTTGCACACAAACACGTTGCGAACATGATATCGGGTCTACTTGCAGTTAAATAGAGAAGTGAGCCAATCATACCTCGATAGCTTGTGATGTCAACTGGTTTACCTGATTTGTCTTCATCAAGCTTCGTGGCTGTTGGCATGGGAGTTTTAGCTGCTGATGCATCTTCAAGATTGTACTTCTTGAGTAAATCTTTGATGTACTTGGATTGACAGATAAAGATTCCTTCTTTTCTTTGACTGATCTATAATCCAAGGAAGAAAGACAGCTCCCCCATCATGCTCATCTCATATTTATCCTGCATTAACTTGGCAAATTTCTCGCACAAGCGCTCATTAGATGACCCAAAAATAATATCGTCCACATACACTTGAACAAGTATCAAATCATCCTTTACATTTTTGTAGAACAATGTTTTATCAATTACTCCCCTAATAAAACCATTTTCAATTAAGAACAAGGATAGGGTTTCATACCATCGTCTTGGGGATTGCTTGAGGCCATAGACAGCTTTGAAGAGAAGAAACACAAAATCTTCAAGTTCTGGATCAATGAAGCCAGGTGGCTGTTCCAGATACACTTCTTCTTCTAGCTCTCCATTCAGGAAGGCACTTTTCACATCCATCTGAAAAACCTTGAAATTCTTGTGTGCTGAAAAGGCCAAGAACATCCTGACTGCCTCAAGTCTTGCAACTGGAGCGTAGGTTTCATCATAATCAATTCCCTCTCGTTGAGAGTAACCTTTTGCTACCAAACGAGCCTTGTTTCGTGTTACAAGTCCGTTTTCGTCCAGTTTATTTCTGTATACCCACTTAGTTCCAATTACTGATCTGTTCTTTGGTCGGGGTACCAGCTTCCAAACTTTCTGCCTTTCAAACTGATTGAGCTCCTCTTGCATTGCAATCACCCAATCAGCATCACCAAGAGCTTCTTCTATTTCTTTAGGTTCTAGTTTGGACAAGAACCCAGAGTACAAGCAGATATTTGCCATGTCAGCTCTTGTAGATCTTCTAGTAGTCACACCAGCATCTGGATCACCAATAATTAATTCAAACGGATGGTCTCTACTCCATACCCGTTCTCTTGGTAATTGTCTTGATGATTCAGCTTGACTTTCTGAATTGTTGTGCTGACTACTTATGTTGTTTCTACTAACTCCCCCTGAGTTAGTACCAGCTCCTACAGAACTAGTGTCATTTCTCCTCGAATCTTGATCACCTGTTCTTGAGCTGCTATTTACTCCCCCTGAGTTGTTGCCAGAACGTGCGGAAGAAGTTTCTTCTGATCTCGTAGAATTCGATTGTCCACTAGACTCAGGTATAGCTTCACGATCACTTGGTATATTTGAAGTAACAACCAACTCAGGTTCATCCTCAATTTCATCCAAGTCCAGATTATGAAATTTTAGGGACTCAGGTTCACTATTATCTTTAGAAATTGATGGGAGTTTGGTATCGTCGAATCTGACATTGTAGCTTTCAATCACTTTCCGTTCATTCACCAAGAATACCCGATAAGCTGCCACCGTATTTGTAGAATAACCAACAAATATCCCTTCACGCGCTTTTGCTTCAAATTTGCCTAGATTTTCATCATCTATAAGTACATAGCATTTAGCTCCAAAGACATGAAAGTATTTGATTGTTGGTCTTCTGTTATTCATTAGTTCACATGGTGTCTTTTCTTTATCTTTTATGATCAAGGTTCTATTCTGAGTGTAACACACTGTACTCACTGCCTCGGCCCAAAAGTATAGAGGAAGTTTCGATTCATACAACAAAGTTCTTGCTGCTTCGACCAATGTTCTGTTCTTCCTTTCAACTACTCCATTCTGTTGTGGAGTTCTCGGGGCTGAGTACTGATGACGTATTCCTTTAGAAACACAGAAGTCATTCAATATTGCATTTTTAAATTCTGTGCCGTTGTCTGATCTTATCGTCTTCACAGTGAGTGTTGATACATTCTCAATCTCAGTGATGTGATCAATGATTTGGAAAGGTACTTCGTCTTTTGTCATTACAAACAATACCCATGTATATTTTGAGAAGTCATCCACGATTACCAAAGCATATCTTTTCCTAGACAATGATAGGACATTCACTGGGCCAAATAAATCCATATGAAGGAGTTGCAGAGGCTCAGTGACACTAGAAATTTCTTTACTCTTGTGCGATGCTCGCTTTGACTTTCCCATTTCACAGGCTTCACAGAGTCCTTTAGGAGCAAACTCCATTTGAGGTAGATCTTTCACCAGTTCTCGCCTTGCGAGAGCATTCATCGTTTTGAAGTTCAAGTGAGACAGCTTCTTATGCCATAGCCAGCTTTCATCATCTGACGCTTTGCTATAGAAACAGGTCACTTCATTCTGGTTTGCCGAATCCATATCAGCAACAAAAAGATCTGCCTTTCGAACTCCTCTCAAAGCCAACGAACCTTCCTTAATGTGAGTGATTGATACACCTCTCTTGTTGAATATAACTTCATATCCTTTGTCACAAAATTGACTGATACTCAACAGATTGTGTTTTAGTCCCTCAACATAGGAAACATCTTCAATAACGACATTACCAGATTTCAGTTTGCCATATCCCTTTGTCACACCAATGCTGTCATCTCCAAAGGTAACATAAGGGCCAGCCTTCATAACCAACTCTGTAAGCAGGGACTTGTTTCCTGTCATATGCCTCGATGCTCCACTGTCTAGCACCCATATAACTTTATTCCTTTTTCGCTTAATGCCCTGCAATGACAGATTGATTAGGCGTTCTTCGGAACCCATGTTTGATTGGGCCCGGCTTTTCTATAAGATCGAGAATTATCAGTTTTAACAACAGTAGATGCACCTACTTTAACATTACTCGAGCTTTCGACTTCGTCTTTTCCTCTTTCAGACTTGACAATTTTGTTAGTCTTAGGAGAAGGTTTGTCACTCCTAACTTTAGGAGGACTGGCAGTCTTAGCTCTAACATGCTTCTTTTTGACATTAGAACTAGCAGTAGAATTTTGACATGATTGGCTAGTTGCATTCATCAAGTTTACAAATGTTTGCATGACGTTAAAAGTGCATGGCATACAATTAGGTTGACCACATTGTGCATGGTTCATATGCATGTTATTCATTGTGTGTGGTACAGGCATGGCATGAGTAATAGAAATTTTCATGTTAGATTTGCATGCGTAAGAAAGATGTTCAGTAGATTTACAATGATAGCACTCTTTCTTAACACGTTCTGCCTTAACCTCTTTTATGCCTTTTTCCTTTTTCTGTTGTTTAACAGCCTTAGCTCCTAATCCTTGTCTAGATTCTTCTCTAGTGGATTTGGTTTTAACTGATTTAATAGGAGTTACAGGTTGTTCTTTCTTTCGATCTTCCATCTCTATCTCATATCTAACTAATAATTCAGTCTCTTCTTCTACTTGAGGAACGAAGTGTTTAAAGATGGGTTTGACAGCTGATTTAAGAAAAGTAGGTATTTCAGTCTTGGTCTTACTGGAACTAATGTCTACAGGTCTTTTCCCTTCTTTCTTAGATAAGTTAGAATAATCAAGACCTACACCAACTCCAGTTATCTTCTTAAATGTGTCACTGTCAACATTCACCTTACTAGCAGCTAGTTTGTAAGCTTCGCATTTTGTTTCTAACTCAGCTAGTTTATTCCTAAGACATGCTTCTATTTCATCTTTAAGGCTAAGCTTGTGTTCCAAAGATTTAATAGAGTCTCTTAGGGAAGTATCTACAGTGCAAACAGCCTCTAACTCTTCCACTTTTGCCTCAAGCATTCTGCATTTGGCAACAAGTGTTTTCTGTTCCTTTTGAGAAGTGTTTAGGCTTTTGCACAACATATAGATCTCTTCGCTAAGAGCCCCGTTCTGCACCTTATAATCATCAATAGACATTTCTTCCTTAAGGGTTAGAACTGGTACCTCTGGTTCCTCTGATGTCTCAGCCATGAGGGCAAAGTTTGCATGAATAACTTCTTCCTCGTCTGAATCATCCCAAGCTCTACCTTCTGTTACAACTAAAGCTCTTTTTCCATGTCTTTCCTTCACCAGGGCTTCATACTTGCTTTTGAGGGCTTCATAACTTTCTTTTGGATAAGTCTGTTTTGGCTTCTTGCAGTCCGTAGCAAAATGTCCAGCTTCACCACAGTTATAGCATTTGAACTTCATTTTGAAATCCAAAGGAGATTTGTAGCTAGAACTCTTGCCTTTTCCTTTGTAACCTGAAGAACTACCACCACCCTTTGTAACCCGATAGAAAGATGAATATTTTCTCTGTGGTCGGTTACTCTTTTTGAATCTGATATTGCTGAACTTCCTCGCCATGTATGCCACGACACTATCATCCATGTTGTCCAGCTCTTCTTGGGTGAAGTAGTCATCATCACTATTTGAGGTGCATTCATCATCATTATCAACTTGATGAGATGCAGGTGATGATCTAGGTTTCTCTGCAACCATTGCCTTCTTAGACTCTTCCTCATCAGCAACCAATCCTGATGCCACTTCTTTTCCTCTTGAATCATTGTCCCATGCTTGATCTTGAAGGGTCTCCAGCTCATAGGTCTTTAGAATTCCATAATACTCTTCCAGAGAAGTTATATGCAAATCTCTGGTTTCTCTTACAGCGTAGACTCTATGTTCAATGCTTTTTGGCTGGTTCCTTAGATATCTCGTGTTGACTTCAACCATGGGGAGAGTTATACCTCTCAGATTCAAATCCAACACCAACTGACTGAATCTTAGATAGACATCTGTTATGCTTTCTCCTTTTCTTATCCTGAAAGTGTCATACTCCATCTTGAGTATGAGTGTCTTGTTACTTCTAACCTCAGCTGTACCTTCCATGACGACCTCTATCTTATCCCAGATCTTCTTGGCTGTAGTTAGTCCTTTAACTACATTAAACATTTCGTGATCGAGGGATTCCACCAAGGTTTGTCGAACGGATGTATCAAAGGCTATCTGCTCCTTATCAGCATCTGAAAAGTCCGCTGCCTTTTTAGGCTCAGACCGCTGTGGTACAACCACATCTCCTTCCATATGCTCAGGAACAACCACCATTGGAACAAATTTACCTTTGTCAAGGACTTCCAAGTATTCAGGATTAATGGACTCAAGGTATAATTTCATTCTCAACACCCACTCTTCATAGTGATCTCGGTCGAACATTGGAATTTTGAATTGATTTTTAGGTGCCATCTTAATATAGATTTAAAGTAGAGATAATAAACTTTTCTTATTACTTGAGTAGTAATTAAAAGAAAATTGAATTATCTCAAAATAAATCAAAGTTCAAAAACTGGTCACAAAAAAAATTCTAAGTACACAAGACTAGGCTAAGTCGAAATTCTATGTAGAACTTTTGCCAAGTCGAAATTCTGTCAAGTCGAAATTTCTAAGTAGAAATTCTGAAGTAGATATTCTATGTAGAACTTTTGCCTTGGAGAAAAAAATTGCTGCAGGTCACTTTCACACTTTTTGACTTTTATGACTTATCTCACCTAACTTCACCTAACACCCACGTGAAAGGTACAGAGTCTTCTGACAATACTTTTTCTGTGAGTAAATTGTCCAATCAAAAGCCAATAACACCTTTTACACTTTTTGCCTTTTTGAAAAGGAGATCTAAAGTTGTTGGTTTTGTCTTCTTTACCAAGAACAGTGATGAACATGTGAAGAACACCACAAACCAAAATACCCAGATTAAATCACAAAAATTATCTAAAATCCACCCAAGCTAAATAATCACACCTGGAGTATTTAAATAATTTTTGGGATGAGTTTTCACCGGAAAAAAATTAAGGCACACTTTTCAAGACAAACTCGAAAATTAGATCTGGAAGAGAAAACTCATTAATCTTCTACCAAACACAAGGATCTATGTTTTGTTTGTCAAACATTAAGCTCTGATACCAATTGTTAGGTCCAAATGTGTTGTAGAGGGGGGGTGAATACAAATTTTTGAATCAATGAAGCAATAAATACTATGTAATAAATGAACACAATGATTCAAGGAATATATGTCTTATATATAACTTGAAAGGGTTGCTACAACATTCATTACAATAGTACAACAGAAGTAAAGAGGGTAGTAAATGATACTAAGCTCTGTGAATATACTCTCTCTTTATTACAAGTGTTTCTCTCGAATATTGCTCTCTCTATAATAAGTTACACAAGTACTTCTATTTATACTACTTTGTAATCTATGACTTGTAGTCTTCAAAAGATAAGATATGAGTGGCCCAATGTTGTCCACGTGAATCTTATCTTGTCTTGAAAGCTTGGAAATCTGCCACCAGGATGATGCCATGTGTCATGTTGAAACTGTCCTCTATGTAGAATTTCTACATAGGAAATTCTACTTGGCTCTATCTCGAATTCTAAGTAGAATTTCTACATAGGAATTTCTACTTAGGAATTTCTACATAGAAAATTCGAGATAGCCTTCTTCCTGAGTACTTAGAAAATATTTTCACCTCCAGAATTTCTACATAGGAAATTCGACTTAGGAATTTCGACATAGGAAATTCGAGATAGCTTCCTGAGTTGAGTACTTAGAAAATATTTCCAACTCCAGAATTTCTACTTGGCTCTAAGTAGAAACTTATCCAGAATTTCTAGATAGGAATTTCTACATAGGTTCCCTTGTAAGTACTTAGAGAAATTCTGGGCTTCAACTTGAAACTTCAATGCAACATCTTGAACTTGTGATTTCTTCATGTTTTCTATTTTCTTCAACAAGCTCTTGAACTTGGAACTCTACTACTGACATGAACTTGCTACCAATGTCCTGACACTTGATGCACTGGTCTGGTTCATAAGTGACTAGTCTTGATAGGTTTCTTGCTTCTGAATAGATTACCATGTTCAATTAGAAATGTGGCTTTCCAACAATTGCTTTCCTTCTTTTTCACTTGAAATCAATTAGCCTTATTGATACTGATAGTTATGATCTTGATCCTTTGAGTTACAAATCACTGGGGCATGAACAACTTTAACTTGAACTTCTTCCAATGATTTCTTCTTTGTTTGATCATATTTACCATGTTGAACTGTATCAATTACTTTGTCTTCATTTGTATTGATTTCTTTGTGACTTCTTATTCTTGATTGTCTTCGGGTTAAGTATCTTTTCTTTAGTTGAGTTACATAAATTATAGTGTTACAAGTTTAAACACTCTGCCTTTCAAAGAAGTTACACTAGAAAGAATCTACAGAGTTCTAAAGACTTATGAATTGGAACAGATGCAGACCAGAGAAACTTATGGAAGAGGCAAGGTTGTTAGTTCTTTTAAAGCACTATTAGTGGAAGCACTAGAGAAGAAGAAAGTGAAGGTTGTTGTACCTTCAAACAGTTCAATGGAGTATGTGGTTCCAGAACTTGGACATACTTCAGATAACTAGGGAAATGGTGAGTTCTACTCATTAGAAGAACTGGATCAGCTGGAAGATGAATCTCTAGCTATGGTTTCCATGAAGTTTGGCAACATGAGATTCCGAAGGAACTCCTCCTATAAAGTCAAACCTAATTTTGGAAGGTTCCAAAAAGGAGGTTCTTCATCAGCTGTATCAAAAAGCGTCTACAAGACTGGCCTAGTTAATAGAAGCAAGTTTCGTTGCTATAACTGTAATGAGCTAGGTGACTTTGCAACTGAATGCAAGAAGCCGAAGCAAGGGAAGAAGAGAGAGTCTTATGCAGTGCTCAAAGAAAAGTATGATACATTTGTGAAAAAGCATCAAGGTAAGCAACAAAACCCCGTTCAGGCAAAGTGCTGAAGAAAGGGGAATTCCACATGTTGTTAAGGACACACCTAAACCTCTTTTCATAACACCTGTTGCAGAACCAATCCTTGAAAGCTCTATATTAATTACTTACGAAATAAATCTAGAGGACCTAGAGGAGGAAAAGAAAATAGAGGAACAAGCTAAGGTCATACAAGGAGTTAATGTCCAAAAAGAGAAGTGGGCACCCAAGACACCAATGAAAGATGTGAGAACTTCTGATTCCCCCAATCCTGGCATAGGTGCTAAAGACTTAAAAAATAATCTGAACAGACCTAATAAGTTTGGTAATAGTAGGAACAGTAAAAACATATACTCCCTCCGTCCCGACCAAATGTTTACATTTGGTCCGGGCACGGAGACCAAGATAGTGGGTGTAATATTGTTAAAATAAATGAAGTAGTGGGTGTAATAGTGATTTTATTGTTAAAATAAATGAAGTAGTAGGTGTAATAGTGTAAAGTGTTGAAAAAGTGGAGTGAAGTAATGGATGTAATGATGTATTTTATTGTTAAAAGTTACTATTTTTAGTAATGTAAAGAATTGGGTGGGACGTCCCAAAAAGGAAAGTGTAAAGAATTGATTGGGACAGAGGGAGTATCATTTTACTCAGAACTTTAAGAGTGTTGATAAAGTTGAAGTAGAAACTGTTAAGACACCTACTGTTTTAAATAACATACCTATTATTGATGTATGCCATAAACCATGTGGTGTTGAAAATTGTATGTTATGTGCTTTTAATATTATGTCTGCATATTTTAAAAGTATGCTTGTAAATAAAAATAACATGACACCTAGACAATATATCAATAATAAATTTGTGAAATCCAAGACTGCGATTCCTTCACTGTCAAGAAAGAAACATATGTTCCTAATTTTAAACATAAAGTTGTTAAGACTGTTTATAAGAAGGTAAGAATAGTCAAGGTAAATATTATTGTTGTTCAAAAGGGATCTGTTATAAAAGCTGACAAAGGTCAATACTTTAAGTACAACGGGCCCAATCAAATTTGGGTTCCGAAAAAGATTTAACCGTTTGATGATTACAGGGAGTTAAACAGGTAAATCGAGTTGTATTGATCCTAGACATCGGATCTTCAAGGCATGACCGGAGATAGAGCCATACTATCAGATGTGGTTGAAAGAGCTGACCCAATCGTCACCTTTGGAGATAACAACAAAAGAATGACTACGGGATATGGCAAGTTACTAAAAATGTTATCATTGAAAATGTCTATTTAGTGGAAGGACTTAAACACAATCTTCTCAGTGTCATCAGTTCTGTGATAAAGGATACAAAGTAAACTTTATCAAGGAAAAGTTTTTAATAGCTCATACTAAGGATGACAAACTAGCCTTACGTGGAGTAAGGAAAAGAAACTTGTACGTAGCCGATCTCAACTTAGGAACTGAAGATGAAGCAAATTGTTTCTACTCAAAGGCTTTATCAGAAGTAAGCTGGCTATGGCACATGAAACTCTCACATTTAAATTTCAAAATAATGAACTCTCTAGCCAAGAAGGATTTAGTGAAAGGACTGTCTCTGATGGAATTTTCACAAGAAGGGTTGCATGAGGCATGTCAGAAAGGAAAGTCAAAGAAAGAAAGTCACAAAGGAACAAACACTATAAACATTACTGAACCACCACAACTGCTACACATGGATTTATTTGGTCCAGTTAATATTATGTCAATGTCAAAGAAAAGGTATGCCTTAGTGATTGTGGATGACTACACAAAATACATGTGGGTTTTATTCTTGAACATAAAGGATGAAACTCCACAATTGGTGATTGATCACGTCAAGTTAATTGAGTTAGATTCAAAGCTACCAGTTCGGGCAATAAGGTCAGATAATGGAACAGAATTTAAGAATGAAATTCTGAATAGCTTTTGCTCAGACAAGGGGATAACAAGACACTACTCGGCACAAAGAACTTCGCATTAGAATGGAGTTCTAGAAAGGAAGAATCGAACCATGATTGAAGCAGCAAGAACTATGTTAAGAGAATCAAGGTTACCTATCTACTTTTGGGATGAAGCAGTAAATACACCATGTTATACCCAGAGTCGAACTCTAATCAACAAAGATCATATGAAGACTCCCTATGAATGAATGGCTGACAAGAAACCAACACTCAAGTACTTTCATGTATTTGGAGCCAAATGTTATGTGCTGAAAGATGGAGATGGATATCGTGGCAAGTTCGAGGCCAAGGCACACGAAGCTATTTTTGTCAGTTATTCATGAAGAGCATATAGGGTGTACATAATTGATCAGCACCAAGTAAAAGAAAGTGACAATGTTACATTTGACGACACTAAACTCCCAAGTATCCAAACCGAAGATCCTTCCGAGTCATTAAAATTTGATAATCATCCAGACTCACAGTCCGATGTCGAAAAAGAGCCTAAGGCTGTAACAGGACATGATAATGACAATAATGATGATAATGATCCAGGTAATAGTGGTGTAGATAATGGAAACACTAGAGATACTACTAATACTAGTGGTGGATCAACAAGTCATCCTGGCAGTAACTCAGGGAGAGATAGTGGATCTATTGGCAGAACACAACATCATAATGAATACCAAGGTGAATCATCAAGGTTATACCTACCAAGGGAAAGGATATGGAGTAGATATTAACCTTTTGAATTGATCATAGGTGATCCAGATGTTGGAGTTAGAACCAGAAGTGCAACTTCAAATGAATGTCTATTTTTAGTTTTTCTATCTCAAGAAGAACCAAAGAAAATTGAAGATGCACTAACTGATCCAGATTGGGTTCTTGCCATGCAAGAAGAGCTCAATCAGTTTGACAGATAAGAAATGTGGACATTGGTACCCAGGCTAAGAGACAGATCTGTAATAGGCACCAAATAGGTATACAAGAACAAATTAGACGGCGATGACATTGTTACAAGGAACAAGGCCAGACTGGTGGCAAAAGGTTACTCCCAGGAAAAGGAAATTGATTATGATGAGATCAATGCACCACTTTCAAGACTTGAAGCTATCATAATATTTCTAGCATTCGCAGCACACTCCTATTTCAAAGTTTATCAAATGGATGTAAAGAGTGTCTTTCTGAATGGAGAGTTAGAAGAGGAAGTATATGTGAAGCAGCCCCCTGGATTTGAAAATCCTGAGTTTACTGATTTTGTATATTTTCTATTCAAATCCTTCTATGGACTCAAGCAAGCGTCGAGGACATGGTATGACACTCTCTCTAATTTTTTTACCTAAAAATGGTTTTATTAGATGTGTCATAGATAAAACTCCCTTTTATAAATTGTATGGTAAAAATATGATATTTGTCCAAATTTATATTGACGATATTATATTTGGTTCTATTAACGAAAACTTGTGCAAGAGATTTGCTAGGTTGATGCAGAGTAGGCATGAGATGAAAACGATGGGTGAGCTGTCATTCTTCCTTGGACTGCAAGTGAAACAAAAGGAAGATGGAATTTTTATTTGCCAATCAAAGTACGTAAGGGATCTTATAAGAAAATACAGTCTAGAAGATTCCTCACCAGCAAAACCCCCAATGCCTACAGCCACCAAGCTTGACAAAGATGAAACTGGTAAAAAGGTTGACATCACAAGCTACAGAGGTATGATAGGCTCATTATTATACTTAACTGCAAGTAGACCTGAAATAATATTTGTAACATGCTTATATGTGCGGTTTTAGTTTGATCCCAGGGAATCTCATCTTATAGTCATTAAACGAATATTTAGATATCTAAAGGGTACACCAAATCTTGAAATTTTGTACCCTAAAGATACAAGTTTTGAAGTAATAGGCTATACAGACTCAGATTATGCAGAATGCAGGATGGATAAGAAAAGTACTTCTGGAAGCTGTCAGTTTCTAGGACGTCTCTTGATCTCCTGATACAGCAGAAAACAACACTCAGTATCTATCTTGACAACCGAAGTAGAATACATTGCGGCAGGTAGTTGTTGTGCACAAATCTTGTGGATAAGGAATCAGTTAAATGACTATGGACTTGTGTTGAACAAAATTCCAATATTCTGCGACAACACAAGTGGTATAACTATTTCCAACAATCATGTACAACACTCTTAAACTAAACACATTGACATAAGGTGTGATTTTATCCGAGAGCATGTCATGAACGAAACTGTGATGTTACATTTTGTACCCACAGAAGATCAAATTGTCGACATCTTCACGAAACCACTTGATGAATCCACTTTCTCTAAGATGGTTAGTGAACTAGGGATGTTAAACAATGGCTAACTTTTTGATCGGTAGGTGTTGATTTGAATTCATAAATATTAAATGTTAATATTTAAAGATTTTATGAATATTTGGAGAAATATCTTGAGAATAAATTAATACTCATAGTTTTGTAGATATTTGATTAAATAAGAAGAAAAAAATAAAGAAGGAAGAAAATGTGAGAAAAGAACAAGAAAAGAAAAAAGTAAGTTTGTGGCAAGTCATATAGCCATTTTCAAGCCATCAAGTTATACTTAGATCCAAAACAAAGGACCAGTGGATGGATAGAGATGAATGGCTATGATTTACCTAATACCCTAATTTTGTCTTATAAATACTCATATTCTCCCCTTGTATTCCCAACTTTAGTTTTACCCTAATTTTAGTAGTAGCCTCTCTTTTAATTTTTTAGATCTAGTTTTTAGCTCTCTCAAATATTATAAACACTTTTCATATTAATGCAAGTCTTTATTTTCTTTTATGCTAGTCCCCATCTTCATCTTTTATAAGTCTTAGATTCTTTTATGCTAGTCTCCATCTTATTTTCGTTAAATTAATGGCTATGATATATTTCTAAGTACCACAAGTTGTATACTTGGGAAATGAAAGGAGCCCTTTTAGATTAATATTTTAGATCTATTTTTACTTTATCTCTCAATTTTAATTCTTAGTTTTACTTTTTATTATCTTGTCATGAGCCCTTTAAATCTCTATTTTAAATATGGGTTTAATGATTTTAGATCTTTAACTTTGTTATTGTTGGTTCTTTAACTTTTCTTTTTTATATTTTGTGGTTGAGCTCGTAACTAGATATCAATTCTATTATTGAGTTTGATTCACATACCTTTTACATTTACTTGTTTTCATCTCTAATTTACATCTTGTTCTTGTCTTTTATATTTGAGCTTTCAAAGCTCAAGTCTTTACTTTTACTTTTAATAATCTTTTGTGCTATGATAGCTTTCAAAATACACCAAGTTGAGGTTAGAAAAATGAAAAGAGCACTTTTATTTTAATATTTTTAGATCTACTCTTCTTTGATATTTAGTGAGTTTAATAATTGAAGTTTAGATTTCTCTCCATTAGTAGTTTAATTTTTTTAGTTTTAGATATAATTTTAGTAGTGTTAAAAGATGATCTTTAATTATTTTTAGATATAGTTTACTACCTTACTTGTTTTTTTATTAGTATAAATAAAATTCACATTGAAAATAAATTCTCTAATTCGTCTAAGTCAAATTTTAAGGATTGTGAAATTGATTTAGTCCTTGTGGTTCGAATCTTAAAATACTAAAACGAGATCGTGCACTTGCGATAATTTTAAAATTAATATTTTTAGCACATCAAATTTTTGGCGCCACTGCCGGGGACTATAATTATTTTTCGCACCTTAATTTGTAATTTTTTGAATTAATTTTACTTGCTCTCTTTGTTTGTTTTTTCAGAAAATTGGAGATCGAAAAGCTCGTTGGAACGCGGAAATTTCCAAGACTCGAAGAAATTTTTGGAAAGCAGTTTTCGATAACCCATATCTCCCTATTTTCGTCTTTTCATCACGTAGATATTTAAAAAAATCAAAAAAAAAATTAAAATCCAAAAAATAACCAACTGGTTAAATGCATAATTGTTGTATCATGCATTAATCACTTAGGAGCACATCATTTAGATTTAAATTCTTGTATTAAATTTTTCATACCTTGTAAATTGTGGTGATTGCTGGAGTAATGAGGTACGATAAATTCCTTCTTTTCTTTAGATAGGATACGTAGTTTAAGCATCCATAATTATTAATCGTTTTTTATAACTCGTTGTGTGTTGCATCATTTAAATAAATTTTAAGGGCAAAACTCAATCACAAGATAAGGGTAGAGATTTCATCACTCTTTCCTTAGCCCATAAAAATTAATCTCTCATCTTGCATTACCTTGCCTTAATAAAATTAATTAGACCTTAGCCCTAGGAATTCGTGAAACGAACAAATTTTGAAGTATTCATTCGTTGGTGTCGAGGCTAGCGGAAGCTTACCTGGCCATTTGGATTGGTGTCTTAGGAAGGTGTTTAGCCTCTTGGCAATGCTTGCACCGACCTGGCCAATCATGAAGAATACTTTTAGTTTTGTGAGTTTTAGTATTATTTTGTTGTTAGGAGCAAGGTCTAGTTCATTTTAAGAAATCTAGATCTAGATTTTTTTTTCGATTTTCACCTTTTCTTTTGAGTGTTTAAATTCTTGCACTTATTTACAACGTGTTTATGCAAACTACTTGGGCTAGGAACGAATCATCTAGATTAGTAAGACCGATTGAGTTGTCTTTTTCTTCTTCAGATTCTGAACTCGTAGAAGTTAGTGAAACCGTAGTAAACATGGTTATTTCTCTTAGAGACAATTGTTACCTCGCCCGTTCTGCCCAACCATCTTGTATCACTCTTCCTCCGATTAATGGGAAATTTTTTGAGATTAAGGCTCACCATATTAATATGTTACCTAAATTTACCGGAAGTGATGGTGAGGATTCATATCTTTTTATTCACGAATTCGAGGAGGTTTGTGCCTTATAAAAACTCCGAGAATTAACCCAGGACTCCATTAGGCTTAGACTAATCAACTCTATTTCAACGTGGGAGGGATTTGTGGTAATTTTTCTTAAAACATATTTTCCAAATCACAAGACTAAAAAAATAATAAATGGGATAAACCAATTTCATCAAAAAGAAAATGAGTCATTTTAGAAATATTTTAACCGTTTAAAAAATCTTTTGTCCCAATGTCCCCACCACGGAATAGAAAAATGGATACTCTGTAAGATTGTCTACGAAGTCTTAGATAGTCCTACCATTGCCTTGTTAGAGTCTATGTGCCAAGGTAAATTCATGGAAAAAGATGAGGATCAATGTTGGGCATTTTTCGAGGAACTAGCTGAAAAGACAATGTTGTGGGAGTCCACTAGGAAGCCTGTTAAGTCTAATGATTCACCTAGTTCGTTATCTAGGGGTTTGCATTCTGTTGGTAACTCAATTGCAACCGAAGGTAAGTTAGCTACTCTCACTAGAAGACTCGAAGCTTTAGAAACCATCGGATCCTAATCACAAGTGTCTATGTGTGCGAACTATAATTCTCTGAATCAAGCACTTCAAAATTTTCAAGAGTTGTAGCAAGTGAATGTTATGTTCCAATCGAGACCTAGAAATGACCAGTTTTCACAAACTTAAAACCCGGGTGGAGAAATCACCCGAACTTTTCATGGAACCAAGGTCAAAACTATCAGCCGTCTCAACCAAACTTTCAAAAGCCCAATTCTAGCTCTTACCCAAATCAAAGTCTTGGTCTTTATCCAAACTCAACTCAAACACCTTTGAACCCACCCAATTTTAATGATTCGAATAAAAGACTTAGTTCCTTATAGAAGAGTATTGAGGCGTTGTTGGAATCACAAATGAATTTGACTCAATCCCAATAACCTTCATGTAAACCATGACCCAAGATAGGAAAATCTTAAATTCGAATTCTCAAGCCATCTCTAAGTTAGAGGTCCAGATGAGTAAGTTAGCTAGCACGATTTGTGAGCGGGAGAAGAACCGGTTTTCTAGTCAACCCGAGGTGAATCTCAAGTTTCCTATGAACCAAAGACCTCATGACAATGTGAATGCGATTATTTCCTTAAGGTCTGGCAAGCAAGTTGATGACCAAGTGGGTGATAAGTCTCGTGAGGATGAGGAATCGACTTCTAAACCAAGTCATCATTTTCTGGGTCCGAGTATAGAAAAACCTGAGAATTTCACAAGTGAACCGATCAATAAACCTTCTTCTAAAGAATCGAGTGAAAGAGTCTATAAACCCAAAGCCCCTTATCTCCAAAGACTCATTTCATCTAAGAAAACGGCCCAATTAGACAAGATTTTGGAAGTCTTTAAGCAAGTCAAAATAAACATTCCTCTCTTAGATGTCATCCAACAAACTCCTTCTTATGCTAAGTGTTTAAAGGAGTTGTATACTCATAAGCAAACCAATCATATCCCGAAGAAAGGCTTTTTGACATCACATATTAGTTCGATCCTTTCAAATCAAATTTCTGTAAAATATAAGGACCCTAGTTGTCCTACTATTTCGGGTGTCTTAGGCGATACCTTCATCGATAAAGCTTTGCTTGACTTAGGAGCTAGCGTGAACCTTCTTCCATTTTTTGTCTATCAATCCCTAGGTTTAGAAGAACTTCAAAAGACAAATGTTACAAGGGAGTTGTTGAAGATGTGTTAATTAAAGTAGGTGACTTTGTCTTTCCTGTTGATTTAGTGGTCTTAGAAACCGAACCGGTCAAGGCCCTAAGAACCAAATTCTTATCATTTTAGGAAGACCTTTTCTAGCCACTTCTAATGCCTTGATTAATTGCAGGAATGAATTAATGAAACTAACATTTGGTAATATGACCATAGACTTAAATATTTTTTATGTTGGAAAACAATCTGATGATTTTGATCAACCATTGAGAATCAATGTAATTGATAAAACAGTTGATCAAGTTCTCATGACTCCTAGTGATGCTTTTGAATTTTGTTTAAAATACATTGGTCAGGATTGGGATGTTTTCAATTACACAAATTAGTTCAACCAAATGTTAGAGTCCACCATTTCCATAATTCATCAGGAGATCACGCCAAACCCTCTTTTCAAAGTTAGTGAAATCGTTGAATCAAACCCTCTAGAATTAGAACTCCAACATCTTCCTGAAACTCTTAAATATGCCTTTCTAGGACCTAACAATTCTCTTACAATTATAATTGCCTCTAATTTTACCGAGTCACAAGAGAAAGAGCTTTAAGTGTGCTTAGAGAACATAAGGAAGCGATAGGATGGAGTATCTCAGATATCAAAAGAATTATTTCGGCTATTGTCTAACATAGGATTCACTTAGTTGATGATGCTAAGCTTATTAGGGAACCTCAAAGGAGATTGAACCCTACCATAATGGAAGTTATTAAGAAAGAAATCCTTAAATGCCTTGATAATGGGATAATCTATCCCATTTATGATAGTTCTTGGGTCAGTCCCGTTCATGTAGTGCCTAAAAAGTCAGGTATTACCATAGTAACCAACAAAAATGATGAGTAAGTTCCTAGTCGTGTTCAGTCAGGTTAGAGAATATGCATAGATTTTAGGAAGCTCAATGCCGCCACTAGAAAAGGTTAGCGGGTCATTCTTACTATTTCTTTCTAGACAGTTATTTTGGGTATTTCCAAATCCACATTTCTCCTGAGGACCAAGAAAAGACCACATTTACTTGCCCTTTCAGAACCTGCGCTTATCATCGGTTAGCTTTTGGCATAACTACTGGCCCTTCTATCTTTGAAACGTACCTGACTAGCATCTTTTCTGACATGATAGGAGACTTTTTAGAAGTTTTAATAGATGACTTTTCCATCTTTAGTTCTTCTTTTCATCAGTGTCTACACCATCTCGACTTAGTCTTAAAAAGGTGTAAGGAAACCGACCTCGTTCTTAATTGGAAAAAATGTCATTTCATGGTTAAGGAAGGAATTGTTCTTGGTCACAAAATTTCTGAAAAGGGAATCTAAGTTGATAAGACCAAAGTCGACCTTATTGTTAATCTCCCTCTACCAAAATCTGTCAAAGAAATTCACTACTTTTTAGGACATGTCGGTTTCTATCGATGTTTCATTAAGGATTTTAGTAAGAAGGCTAGACCCTTAACCAACCTTCTTTCTAAGGAGGTCAAATTCAAGTTTACTAGTGAGTGAGTTCAATCTTTTGACCACCTTAAGAAAGAATTGAGTTCAGCCCCGATCATCAAGTCCCTTGATTGGAATCAACCTTTTGAGTTAATATGTTATGCTTCGGATTATGCGGTAGGGGCAGTGTTAAGCCAACGAATAGATAAGATACCTCATGTGATTTAGTATGCTAGTAAGACCTTAAATGATGATCAGCTTAATTACTCCACAACTGAAAAAGAGCTCTTAGCAGTAGTCTTTGCCATTGAGAAGTTTCAGTCGTATCTTATCGGTTCCAAAATCATTGTTTACACCAATCATGCAACCCTTAGATACCTATTCTCCAAAAATGACTCAAAGGCCCGATTGATTAGATGTGTCGTGTTGCTTCAGGAATTTGACCTAGAAATTAGGGTTAAAAGGGGTTTGGAAAATGTTGTTGCTGATCATCTCTCTCGATTAGTAGTGGATTCCATTATTGATTTACCCTTAAACTAATATTTTCTCGATGAACACCTTCTTTCAATTTCTACTCCTTCTTGGTTCACCGATATTGTCAATTACCTTACCACCGATGAAATTCCTTCCAATTGGTCTAAGCAAAGTAAATCAAAAATTTTTATCTCTAGACAAATACTTTTTTTGGGATGCCTCTTATCTTTTTAAACATTACCCATACCAGATCATTATCCGAACCATGAGTTTAGGAGCGTACTCTCCTTTTGTCATGACCAAGCTTGTAGAGGTCATTTTAGTGCTAAGAAAACAGTCGCAAAGATACTTCAATGTGGTTTCTATTGGCCTAGTTTGTTTAAGGATGCCGCTGAATTCTGCTCCACTTGTAGTAGATGTCAACATTTAGGAAAGATCACTAGAAGAAATTTGATGTCAATGAGTCTAATCCTTGTCATTAATATTTTTGATGTTTAGGGACTAGATTTTATAGGCCCCTTTCCTAATTAGTTTGGTAATCTCTACATTCTCTTAGCGGTTGATTATGTATCTAAGTGGGTCGAAGCCATACAACTAAGACTAATGATACCTAGAGCTATCATTAGTGACCAAGGGAAGCACTTTAAAAATCATCAATTTGAATCTCTCTTGAAAAAGTATTTAATCACTTATATATGGGCTACCCCTTATCATCCTCAGACTAGTGGTCAAGTTAAAGTCTCTAATAGGCAAATCAAACAAATTTTAGAAAAGATTGTCAACTCGAATATGAAAGATTGGTCCATTAAGTTGATAGATGCATTAGGGGCATATCGGGCTGCTTTTAAGATGATCTTGGGTATGTCTCCCTATAAAATTGTGTTTCGTAAAGTGTGCCATCTCTCTGTTGAACTTGAACATAGGGCCGTGTGGGCCATTAGAGAGTTAAACTTTGATTTATTCACTGCTGGTAGTCATTGGAAGTTGCAATTGTCTGAGTTAGAGTAAATGATGAATGATGCCTATGAAAATGCTAAAATTTATAAAGAAAAAACTAAAGTGTTTCATGATAAATCCATCTTGAAAAAATCATTTTCTTCCGGTCAAAAAGTTCTTTTATATAATTCTAGACTGCATCTCTTTCCTGGAAAGTTGAGATCTAAATGGAAAGGACCATACATTGTTAAAACAATTTTTCCTCATGGTGCTATTAGAATTAAAAATCCTAAAAATGGTGACATATTTAAAGTTAATGGAAAAAGGTTCAAACCATTTTTAGAATTGCCAGTTGATCTCGAGGAAGAGGTCATCCACCTTGTCGATCTCTGAATAAAGTAAGTTTTCAGAATAAACTAGTTTTGCTTCTCCGTCATCCCATGTCAGGTATTATCTCTTCATGTTATTTTATCATATCTCTCTCATTTGCATACATTGGGGACAATGCATGATTTAGGTATGGGCGAGGGTGCTAGTAATGTTAAAATTTAAACAAATAGAAAAAAATAGAAAATTAAAATTCTAAAAATAGAAATATTTTGGTTGAGTTGTCCTATCCTCTATTCGAATTTTAGGACTAGTTGGTGTTATCATTTGTTTTCAAAAATTATATATATAATGCCTTTTAGATAATTTGAACTTGGTCGAGTAAGGTTTTCTTTATGAAACTTGTGCCAAACGATTTTTACACCAAATTTCAAGACGACACATATGCATAAGACCTTTGTTGGAAACATTGTATAGGGATGTTATTCGATACCTAAGAGAGAACCCACATGTTAGAACAATGTCGAATCAAAATTTTGTGAAAATAAATATATAGCTAAAAAAGAAAGAGAGACAAAAAAGAATAAACTACTTCAATACCCAATATTCTTCAAAATAAATAGACGGGATGATGGACACAAGTAGAATTGACTAGTCTTATTTTGTGGCCTTTGTTACTCGAGTAATTAAGTCTGTTGGGGTGTTTTAAAACCTAGTGACCTAAGACCAACTAGTTTGGGAGTCACTAACTCAAAGCTCGCTACATAGGTAACATAGCAAGCCTAAGAAAACAGATACTATACAGTCGATTAAAAAAAAGGGAAAAGAAAAAAGGCTTTATATATGAATTTGTGATATTTGGCTAGATACTTGTTTTAATAGAGATTGGGTCAGTTGGATATTGGTTGAAAAAGAGAAAATATTCTTATGCAGTTCATTTATCAGAGGCCTTAAATTTACTGCACACCTTGAGATTTTTTGTAAACATTTTGATTCGACACCAGTAGCTTGAAGTTACCTACAATTCGATTATTATTAGAAAACTCTGTTAAGGCATGTATTTTTCCTATAAAATATTCTTATTAACACCATTGAAAACTAGAGTGAAAATTGAGTCGGTACTATTACTGGAATTATTTCACAGATTTTATGGGTATATCTTCGGTAAATCCTTAGGAGACAACATTCCTCTTGTAGAGATCGTCTATGAGTTTAACGGGTTGGTAAACCTAAAATTACCCGTCACGCCTACAAAAAGGAGCCTAGGACTTTTCTTAGTTTGCTTTTTAACTTTTGATTTTACTTGAGGACGAGCAAAAGATAGGTATGGGGGCATTTGATTAGTGCATATTTTTGCATATTTTTATACCTATTTAGTATTTGCCATAGTATTTTTAATTAAATAATTTGATGCATTTTCATAATCTTGTAGATATTTGATTAAATAAGAAAAAAAAAAGAAAAAAGGAAGAAAATGGGAGAAAAGATCAAGAAAAGAAAAAAAAGTAAGTTTGAGCCAAGTCATCAAGCCATTTTCAAGCCATCAAGCTATACTTGGAGCCAAAGCGAAGGACAAGTGGATGGATAGAGATGAATGGCTATGATTTATCCAATACCCTAGTTTTGTCCTATAAATACTCCTCTTCTCCCATTGTATTCTCAAATTTAGTTTGACCCTAGGTTTAGTAGTAACCTCTTTTTTAATTTTCTAGATCTAATTTTTAGCTCTCTAAAATGTTGTAAACATTTTTCATATTAATGCAAGTCTTTATTTTCTTTTATGGTAGTCTTCATCTTCATCTTTTATAAGTCTTAGTTTTTTTATTCTAGTCTCCATCTTATCTTCTTTAAATTTATGGCTATGATATCTTTCTAAATACCACAAGTTGTATACTTGGGAAATGAAAGGAGCCCTTTTAGATTAATGTTCTAGATCTAGTTTATTTCATCTCTACTTTACTTCTTAGTTTTACTTTTTATTATCTTGTCATCAGCCCTTTAATTCTCTATTTTAAATGTGGGTTTACTGATTTTAGTTCTTTTACTTTGTTATTGTTGGTTCTTGATTCTAAATTGTAGATCTTAGTTTCTCTTTCTACTTGCATCTTATCTTCTTTCTTTTTAGATCTACTTTTCTTTTTTATATTTTGTGGTCTAGCTCCTAACTAGATATCAATTCTATTATATAGTTTGATTCATATACATTTTACATTTACTTGTTTTCGTCATTAATTTACATCTTGTTCTTTATCTTTTATGTTTGAGCTTTCAAGGCTCAAGTCTTTACTTTTACTTTTAATAATCTTTTGTGCTATGATAGCTTTCAAAATCCGCCAAGTTGAGGTTAGTAAAATGAAAGGAGCACTTTTATTTTAATCTTTTTAGATCTACTCTCCTTTGATATTTAGTGTGTTTAATACTTTAAGCTTAGATTTCTCTCCATTAGTAGTTTAATTTTTTAGTTTTAGATATAATTTTAGTATTGTTAAAATATGATCTTTACTTTTTTTTAGATATAGTTTACTACCTTACTTATTTTTTTAATATTATAAACAAAATTCACCTTGAAATTAAATTCTCTAATTCACCTAAGTTAAATTTTCAGGATCGCGAAATTAATTTAGTGCTTGTGGTTCGAATCTTAAAATACTAAAATGAGATTGTGCACTTGCGATAATTTCAAAATTAATATTTTTAGCACATCAGGTTCCAATAGTCAGGACGCAGAATATGGCTAAGATATTGGATCAAGTTACCAATCCTGCACAGGCTAAACCGCTTTAGCAAGACCCAGATCAAGTACCAATGGAAGTTGATCATCCTGCGCAACTACTACTTGAAGCTTCTCAAGTTGCAAACCACGAGGCACAGACACAACAGGTAATATATCAAATCTTAGCAACTGATTTCTTACCTTTAAATATATATGTGGCAGACTATGATCATGGTCTTACATATCAGGATTTCGGCTATGAACCTGAAAACACACAGGTTCAATCCCAAGCTGAACTAGAGCCCCAAAAAGATTCTTCTTTTTCAACCTCCTTGAGTCAAATCAGAAAATTGAAGAAACCTGTTAGGAAAGTTAGAGGAAGAGTTCAAGGTAGCTCAGTGAGTGCACCTGCAGCTCTATCTCTACCATAGAAAAGATCGAGAAATAAACATGAGACAACTGCAGACCCATCTTTATCCTCTCAACAGAATTTAGATTTTGAAATGGCAATTCAACAGTCTTTGGATTCACTCTATAAAGAGGGTGAATCTATTGAAATTCATCGTCCAGCTGCGGCATCTTGTGAAGAGTCAAGCACACTGCTAGCGTTCAATCTAGCAGGACCTCCAATCATACAAGATACACACAGGCACAAGAGCAAAACAGATGTTGAAGAAAATGTTTTGGACACATATTTTTTAAATGCCAAATTCACAGTGGCACAAAACTTTTTAAATGCTGTAAAATTTTAAGTGCCTTTACAAGCATTAAGGGGCACAACAAACTCTAACGGGCCACTCATTACATTGTCTAAGGTGGTGACCCCCCTGGAATTAACACCTCCAGTTCCTGCAAAGGAAGTTTTCCCATCCACTAGTGGATCAAATGAGAGGCAACCACTACATAGAGGGAGTTGGGGCTCCCATAAACAGAGTAGCTACGTCCGTAGTGGAGCCACTTCAGGTTAATCCTGTTGTGGACATGCCTTCACATGCTTCAGAGGAACATTATGAGTCCTCAACTGCTATAAAGGTATAATGAAGGATTCTGGAATGGAGCTAAACACGAGTGTTGTGAGGCAAACACCGAGCGAAACACATGCACGTAGTGATAGTGAAGTAAACAAGAGTGCAAGTGAGGTGAGTGCACACACAGTGATTTGTTATTAAAGATGGAATCTCTCTAGAAGGAAATGTAGGTTGTTCAGGCTGCATTAACACAAGTAGCACAAGCATAAACCAAGTCTATATCTGCCTCTGTAATAGAACGGTTGACAATCGTGCGCAAGGAAGTTACTGATGTGAAATCAAGCGTTCTCCATAAGTCTCAAGATATCCAGCATGTTCAAAGTCTCATTACTGAGGATTAAAGGAGATCAGTAACATAAATGAAAGAATTAATGACATTGAAAATAGCTTGAATATGAGAATAACAGAAAATGAAGAGATCTCCACAAAAAGGTTCAATAAGCTAGATGAAGGAATGATTCATTTGAATGAAGGGATGAAGCAGGTCTACGAGACCATGGCGAAACTACTCAAATCTTTTGAAGCTTCAAAATCTGTAGAGGATCCCTCAACTAAGTGGGAGAAAAGAGTAGAGAAAGAAGTGGAGAAGGAAATCAAAGATAAGGGCAAAGACAAGCTATATCCCGAAGATGAATTTGTGCGAATGTACAAGATGAACAATACTATCCTGAAGATCAGTTTATAGAGGATAGTGGTCAAGATGACACCTTCAATCCAGACTACTGCAGAGCTGAGGAAGAAAATGTTTTTGATGAAGAATTTATGTTTCCCAGAGAAGAACAATTTCATCCTGCCTATGACGAGGCCATGAGGAAGCTGAAAGAAGACATTAAAGCTATTGATGCTAAATTTGACCAACTACAGACTCTAGTCCAGGAGAAAGCATAGGCTGAAAGAAAAGTAAGCCTAGAAAAACAGAAGTTATGGAATGTTACTGTAAAAGAGAAGAAGAAAGATGTAAAATTGAAGATAGGTGCAAGATGGGACACAACCAGAGAGATCATGGACAAAGTACAAAAGGATCAATTTTAAGATAAACAACTAATGTCAATTATCAGTGGCTTGGAAAATTCAAATGATAGCATTGATAACTTCATGAAGGCCATGAAAGAAGAAGTCGATTATATCAGTATACTGGTGGATCATGTTCTTGAAGATTGGCAGATCCTAGTTTACACGCACAGAAATGGATCCTTCAGAATCTCTCTAGAATTTTTCAGAGCAAGATCCTTATTTGTATTGTGGACTTTGATGAACAAAGTGAAAAGGAGTTCGAAAGAGATTGAGCTTCTAAGAGACAGACTCAGAGACTTTGCAAAAGCAGTTAGTCCTCAAATCATTCATGATCCTCATGAGGTAAGATTTCTCACAAACAAGTATTATATGATCTTAAAGTTAGTTGATGAGTCCTTACAGAAGTACACTGTTAAGTACATGAAGTTAAGACTATGCTAAGGTCTAAAGGGTTCAGAACTAGAGACAGAACAGATGCTACTGAAAAGATTCGGAACTACAAAAGGTATAAAATCTTACATCCGGAAGATGTCAAAGATACATTCAAGGAAGCCCTGTGCTATTCAAGAAGAGGAAGAAGATCATGTCAAGTAGGAAGTGATTTGGAAATTAGCACGGGCTGAACAAAAAAGGTTATATGGAAAGTCCATAGAGCCAGAAAAGTCAACCACTGAAGACGCACCAATGACACCGGTTCACAAGAGTTCAAATCTGGAAGAAAGTGAAGTTGATAAATTTGTAGATGGTGAAAAATGAAGAATTAGATAGGTCAAGATAGAAATTGTAAAATATCTTCAGTCTAGAGGAACATCTATCTTGTATTTATCTTTCATATTTGAATCTGGAAAATTGTTAAATATAATACCAGAACTTTTTATTATTTACAGTTCTTAGTTGTTAATTGAGTTATCCCCTAGAAATTTGTGTGTTAAATGTTTAACAACAAATATAGGGAGATTGAAAGGCATATGACTAGGTCTATTTATAATAAGTAGATGACAACTCAACTCAGATAAGAAAAAGAAATAAATAATAAATATGATAACAAGAATCAAGATGAAAAAAGTCAATTAGACACGAAGAATCGTAGTATCAGAAGTATTTTGATTAGATTGCTACTCAACACTGGACGAAGTTCATTTATATGTTCAAGCGTCAGTGAAAATTAAGGAAATAATTTTTTAGAAGAATTAAGAAGATACAGAAGATTTTAAGTGGCTACTACACGAAGATTCTAGAAAAAAAATAAAAGAGAAAAATTATAATGTAGAAGAAGGATAGAAGACTACGGCTTTTAAAGTCAAAAAGCGAAGAATATTTATCTTAATATGACGTAAATGAACTAGATAGTACATTTGAGTGTCACCTAATTAATAAATATTTATCATCTAGCTTAATTGGTGTTATGACATAAGACAATGCAAAGACGGGATGATTTTGGTGCTAACTACAATGGTATACAAGTCAAGATAATATTTTAAAGGGTTAAATCTCAAAGTGATCACTGAAGTGAAGGGCATGTATCAAATAAGTGACTCTAGTTATCGGGGTCTCATTTGTATCACTTGTTAGTAATTGTGCTCTAGAGACAATACTTTTTATATTTTAAGGAAAATATTTATTATTAAGGATTATGTTTTATTGATTATTATTTATTTATTATGTTTTATTTACTCCGTAATAAATTGAAAGCATAATAAATGTCCTTGGAATTTTGATACGTATTATATATCTTTAAGTATGTGACTTAAAAATGAGATTATATGAATAGTATCTTATTCCTAAAATTCCCTAGTCGAGTATTATTATTTAAGGACAATAATAATGCACAAAGACTAGTATGTTTCTTGATAGATGACCACATCTCATTGGTCATAGGTATGGGGATACTAAAGTCAAGAACATAAGTGCATGTATCAATGCATGGCACTGGAATGACCCGCCGTGAGATTCTACATGTTAAGTAAGTGTCATAAGTAATTCTCACTGTGATAATGGTGTAATGATCCTTAGACCTGAAATCATTATATTTGTTAGGTCCAAATGTGTTGTAGAGGGGGGGTGAATACAACTTTTTGAATCAATGAAGCAATAAATACTATGTAATAAATGAACACAATGATTCAAGGAATATATGTCTTATATATAACTTGAAAGGGTTGCTACAACATTCATTACAATAGTACAACAGAAGTAAAGAGGGTAGTAAATGATACTAAGCTCTGTGAATATACTCTCTCTTTATTACAAGTGTTTCTCTCGAATATTGCTCTCTTTATAATAAGTTACACAAGTACTTCTATTTATACTACTTTGTAATCTATGACTTGTAGTCTTCAAAAGATAAGATATGAGTGGCCCAATGTTGTCCACGTGAATCTTATCTTGTCTTGAAAGCTTGGAAATCTGCCACCAGGATGATGCCATGTGTCATGTTGAAACTGTCCTCTATGTAGAATTTCTACATAGGAAATTCTACTTGGCTCTATCTCGAATTCTAAGTAGAATTTCTACATAGGAATTTCTACTTAGGAATTTCTACATAGAAAATTCGAGATAGCCTTCTTCCTGAGTACTTAGAAAATATTTTCACCTCCAGAATTTCTACATAGGAAATTCGACTTAGGAATTTCGACATAGGAAATTCGAGATAGCTTCCTGAGTTGAGTACTTAGAAAATATTTCCAACTCCAGAATTTCTACTTGGCTCTAAGTAGAAACTTATCCAGAATTTCTAGATAGGAATTTCTACATAGGTTCCCTTGTAAGTACTTAGAGAAATTCTGGGCTTCAACTTGAAACTTCAATGCAACATCTTGAACTTGTGATTTCTTCACGTCTTCTATTTTCTTCAACAAGCTCTTGAACTTGGAACTCTACTACTGACATGAACTTGCTACCAATGTCCTGGCACTTGATGCACTGGTCTGGTTCATAAGTGACTAGTCTTGATAGGTTTCTTGCTTCTGAATAGATTACCATGTTCAATTAGAAATGTGGCTTTCCAACAATTGCTTTCCTTCTTTTTCACTTGAAATCAATTAGTCTTATTGATACTGATAGTTATGATCTTGATTCTTTGAGTTACAAATCACTGGGGCATGAACAACTTTAACTTGAACTTCTTCCAATGATTTCTTCTTTGTTTGATCATATTTACCATGTTGAACTGTATCAATTACTTTGTCTTCATTTGTTATTGATTTCTTTGTGACTTCTCGTTCTTGATTGTCTCCGGGTTAAGTATCTTTTCTTTAGTTGAGTTACATAAATTATAGTGTTACAAGTTTAAACACTCTGCCTTTCAATCTCCCCCTATTTGATTGTCTAACAATGACATTCAAATTAAAGAAGGATAACTCAACTAAATAATGAGACGAGAAAAGATAAGTAACATTAATGTCTTGCACATTTTACACTTGAATAAAAACTTGAAAACAATACAAAGAACTTTAGAAAATAAATATAAGTTAGAAAGAAAATTCGAACCTCGAATTAAAGACCATTGAGATGATCTCTATCACCTGGATTATTTCATACCTTTCAGTCCAACTCATATCACCTTATTGGATCCACTCTGATTCACGGTTACAGTATGGTGAATTAGCCTATCTCGCATACCGTGGTCAGGTGAATTTTCCTCAAGTGAGTTAGAGCAACCAAAAGATATGAAGTTTTTCCAACTTCAAGTTCACATCCCTTTGAACTTTAACTCTAATTCCGTTTCCCTTTCCTAACTTCCTTAACAGCACTGCGCTTATCTTCTCCTTGTTTTCTGCGCCTTTCTTTCCTTTGCTGTTCTCTTTTGTATACTGGATCATGTAGTTGTGCCCATCTCGCATTCAGCAAACTTACTGCTTCCATTTCCAGAGAATTCTTGGGTTCTGGATATGGATGTCTGAAAAGCCTTCTTAGTTTATCAACTTCCTGGGTAGTTCTGATCTTCGGAATGTCCTCAAAGTTTTTCATGATGAGCTGAGGCTTCCAATGAGCTTTATCAGCTTTGAACTGACAGTATATCATTTTAGGGTAGCCCTTGACACGGTTGGTATTGAGCCTACTAGCCGCATCTGACTCCATTCTCCTTTTCTCCTTTACTACCTCAGACAAGTACTTTAACAGTCTCTGCTTTTCATCTGCAAACCTATCCTCTACATCTCCAAATTTGAATTCATCTCTGACTTTGTCTAGAAATGCAGCATCTTGAGTCTGTAGCAGCCATTTCCTACTCATATGCAAGAAGGTTTGATTCTGGTCTGCATCAATGAACACCAAGGCATCAGCTGTATCATCTGTGTAAGAATGAATCCAGTATACACTTTCTCTTCCTGGAACACCAACTGCCTCCCTTATCTCTCCTTGTTCCAGGGGTCCTGAAGGAAGAGTCAGAGCTTCATCTACGCTTTTCACAGCTTGTAGAATATCCCATTTTCTTTGCATTAGCTCTGGCTCAATCTTCACATTATCCAAAGGATTTGGAGCAATGACATCGCACTTCCATATTTCACTGCTCTTCTGGAAGATTATCTTCTCAATGAACTCCACTGATTTTTCTTTAATATCCGAGGTGAATCCCTTACCCATCATTTGTCTGCAAACAGCTTTAAGGGATTCCACCGATAGAGCCATCAAGTCATTTTCTTCCAAGTTAACCCTCTTCATCTTTCCATCAACAACCATTCTGACAACGTCTGGATTGGCTGAGAATTCTGGTCCCTTGTCCTCTGCTAACTGCATTAACTGATCTCTATACAGAATGCTTAGCTCCTCAGCTTGAGAATATTGAATTTTAGTTGCTAGCAAGAACAACTCCGACGCAGATCTTCTCGACATAAACTGATCATCGACATACATAAAAGACATCGGGGCTCCATCAATTAAAGACAAAATAACTTGCCATTCATTATCCACCGATTTGTATCCAACACGGACTTTAGAAATTATTCTCTTCAAAGCATTTATATAGTCCATCGTCATCGGATTCTTCATGTTTAAGTTGAAGAACAAGTCATCTGCCTCCTTATTATGAACTCCATGTGCACACGACCCCATCAGTATCTTTCGTGCATCGTCCCATTTCTGTCCAATCCTCCTTTTGTCCAGATCAACTTGGGGATCAGCTAGTCTGGCAAGCTCATGATCATACTGCTTTTCCTTGAGCTCCACTTGCTTCTCAAGAAAAACAGCTTTATCCTGCATCATCTTCATTTTGAAAAATTGAGCTTGTTCCAGAGCTAACTGCTGAGATTTCAGGGTCTCCTCATCAACAGGAATCTCTTCAGCAGACGCCCCAGCACCTCCACCTTGTTCCTCCAAAGATCTCTTAATTGCATGTGCTAGAGGTACGTCTTCCATATCAGAATCTGAATCAACTTGCACGTGTTCCTGTCGATCACCAAAGTCAGTGAATGGCTCTTCTTGATCAACCATCACTGCTTTACCCTTTCGCTTCCTCTGAGCCTCCTCATCAGTCACCATTGGATCAATCTCTTCTTCAGCACGGGGTGACTGTTGTGTCGTCTCATTACCTCCTTTCTCCCCCTTAGGTGAGTTATCCTGAACATCACCTTGTGCACCCGATCCACCAGCACTTGAACCAAAACCAGAAGGTCCAGTAGTCGGTCCAGCAGCACCACCTGCACCATCAGCATCCGGGGGAGGTCGATTGAAATGGTCATCGAAGCACTCCGGGGGAACTAAGTGTCGAACTGCATACATCATACGACTGACTTCTGTTGCCAGTGTATGCAGAACGCTCTCCACACTCCCCATTCTTTCATACAGAGTGCTGCCCAAGACACCACCAGCATGGCCCAGGTCATTGACTTTGTCCGTCATATCTTTTAAAGCTTCAGCTTGACCTGCCATTCGTGCTGCGTAGTCATCAAGAGCCCTCTTGTGATCTCCAACATTAATCCCTAACTGCCCCATAGACTGCCCAAACTGCTGTATCTGATTTTCCACTGTTGACATACGTGTTTCAAGATTTTGAAGAACCAGGGACGGTGTTTGGCTTAGGGTTTCTCGCTCTAAGAATCGTTCTGTTTGTGTTTGACGCTCAGTTTCGGGCCTTAAAAATGAAGGTCCCTCACTCCCTAAACGCTCACACTCACTCCCTGTCTCACGCTCGTGTATGTCTTCAATAATAGCACTCAGATTCAAAGCAGTACCTGCAGAAACTGGATAAGAAAAATGAGGAACAGTTATGGGATCAATGTTTCCTGTTTTGTCCTGAGGTGGAATCTCAGGCTGAGAGGCTGCAGAGTGTTCAAGTACAACAGTAGAACCGATCCTCTCTGCAGCATCAGGACGTACCGGTGAAGGTACTTTCGAAGCTCGTAAAACTTCCGGTCTAACTAAAGGAACAGGCTCTTCAGAAGACACTGAATCCTCAGCAACCATCCTAGGTGTTGACTGTGCAAGGGGAGAACCACTCTCGTGAGGTGGAGTGGTTGTGATAGACACGCTAGGGATGGACTGGGCTTTTGAAGTAGCAGCTTGTGAAAATTTGGCTCGCTTCCTTAAAACTGGCTGCACTTCAGGGTCACTCTCATCAGTACTCTCACCTAATTCTAAAGGTGCCGGCCTTTTAACTCCCGTTAACAGGGGTGATAGTGAAGAAGTTAGAGAAGCAGACGCAGAAATATGGCTATCACCCTGGGATAGATCCTGCGGGTTAGCAGAATCTTGGGCCACGGAATCAGAATTAGAGGAAGAAGGAGTGTTAGGTTCTAAGAAAGTACCTCCTTCATTACCTTGGCCAACAGAGGAATCAGAAGCAGCATGTGTTGTCTTAGGAGACGGTTGCTGTTCCCTTTGCCTGGCTGTGAAGTGACTGAGAGATTGGCCCTCATCTTGTTCGTCATCAATATGCTCATCAGGAATCCCTTGAAATGCTTCATTGTGGGCAGATGGATTCTGAGCATGTGATGAGAGTTGAGACGTCCCCGCTAAAGTAGTTACACCTGCATCAAAAGAAAGCCACACTTGAATGTTCTCAGGAATAGACATAGGTTTACCCTGATGTTTATCCTGGTTAGCGATAGTGGTTAGTGACTTAGTGCCCATGCCTAGAGGTGCAGAGGTGGGACTTCGAACAAATGCCTGCCTAAGTGATAAAGCATTTGAAGGCACGAGATGATTGATTAGCATTTGCAAGAAACGAGGATACCAGCAGACAATATCATTGTGTGAAATGTCTCTGGTTTCAGGTGATCCCATTGTAGCCACTAATTCTGAAAGAACAAGCCTGCCATAATTAATGTTTAGTTCCTGGGCTAGGGAAACACCAAAAATTTGCATGGGAATGGAAATTTGATGAAAATCTCTTTCTCGTGCCCGAAAGCATCTAGTAATGGCCTCGAAAAAGTAATTCCATTCCACATGAAAAAAATGTTTTTGAATATTTGAAGTGGATAGTCGTCCAGGGGGAGGATAACATCCAATTGCTTCAAAAAAATTCTGGCGCTCAGCCGCCGTAGGTTCAGGGTCATAAGAATCCTTGACTGGAAAACCAAGAACTGTATTAAAAATAGCCTCTGTAACCTCAAAATTTTGACCCTCCAAGGTAAAAGTAAAACCGTAGGGGGTCGATTTACTCCCAAAAGGTACTGCACTAGTCCATAACTGCTGCAAAGCATCATGGACCAGTGTAGGTTTTGCAGTAAAAGCAGTGCTAGCTTTGGAGTACAAATTAAGATATCGTACCCAAAACTTGAAACGCGGGAGTTGATCACCAATTTCAGTCGGAATATTATAATAATTATGTTTTGCAAGAGAAAATTGGTGAGTCATTTTGTTTTTGTTTATAAAAAAAATCGTGTTAATCCCTTTTAATTGAGAACACAACTGTGATGTTGTAGTGAAAATTAAACTACGGAATTAAACAAGAATCAAGAACAAACTACTGTGAAAACAAAAGCTGCAGTAAGAAAATTTATGTGAGAAGTGTGTGTAAATCGTGTGTATTTATGTATCTGTGAAGATGAACAGTTACGATGTTAAACACAAAACTACGCACAATATAAACGGTTAAACGTGATGCAGATAGTAAAATCAAGAAACAAAATGGACAGTAGTTCGTTATATGTAAGAGATTCAACCACAACTATGAACAGTCGTGGGTGGGAGGGAGGGCTGCTGTAAAAATTAGGTTGTAAAACAATTAGGTAAAAGTGAAAGTAAAATCGGGTTAATGTTGTATATATAGGCAATAGAGAGAAATGACAAAAATATCCCTGTGAAAATGAAAAAAAACTTAAGTACTCACAGGGTAATCTAAGTCGAACTCTATGTCGAACTTCTAAGTCGAACTTCTATGTCGAACTCTATCTCGAACATCAAGTCGAAATTCGAGATAAGTTTCGACATAGAGGCTAACTCGAATTAAATTCACTTAAACAATTTTAAACAGCATTAAACCTCTCAGGAAAGACCCATCTCGAACTTCAAGTCGAAATTCGAGATAAGTTTCGAGATGTACTCCAAGTCGAACTTCAAGTCGAATTTCGAGATGAATTTCGAGATAGACTCTAAGTCGAACTTCAAGTCGAATTTCGAGTTGAATTTCGAGATAGACCCGAAGTCGAACTTCAAGTCGAATTTCGAGTTGAATTTCGAGATAGACCCTAAGTCGAACTTCAAGTCGAATTTCGAGTTGAATTTCGAGATAGACCCTAAGTCGAACTTCAAGTCGAATTTCGAGATGAATTTCGAGATAGACCCTAAGTCGAACTTCAAGTCGAATTTCGAGATGAATTTCGAGAGAGATGCTAACTCGAAAATTTTCCCAGACTTAGAAAATTCAAATCTCTTACACCTGGAACTCTATCTCGAACTGTAAGTCGAATTTCGAGATAAAGTTCGAGATAGACACTAAGTCGAAAAATTTACCAGACTTAGAATTTTTAAAACTTCACTCCTGGAAGCTCAAAGTCGAAATTCAAGCCGAATTTCGAGATGAGTTTTGAGATAGACTCTAACTCGAAATTTTGAAGGTACTTAGTAAAATTTGGCAATTGTTCTGGAAAATCAATAATTAAATTTTGCCAAATTAAAATAAATACCAATTCAAGGATTTTTAATAAAAACCATTAAAAGGGACATTCCTTGACAATTCTAAGGCTTTAAATTATAAAAAATTACATGAAAAACATAGAAAAATTCATTTAAAATCATGATAAATTTAGAGATCCATGAATTTAACTCCCCCTATGTTCATGCAATTAATGAGCATAAATTCAAAGTTTTGATCAATAATTTCAATTAATGCACAGTGAATTTATGAAAAATAACACAACATACACCATATAATAATCATTAATTAAACATCTTAAAGTCTAAGTTCAAAATGATTAAATGGCATGCAGAAGTGATATTTTGAGCAATTTTAAAGATTATTTACACATGTTTTCAACTAGGCAATTAACAAGAAAAACAAACATATGTAAATGATCAAAAACTTGGATTTTACAGATAGGAGGATTTACTAACTTGTGTTAAGCATCCCCAATTCACCAACCAACCTATTGAATGTTACTTCATCAAGAGGCTTGGTGAATATATCTGCAATTTGTTGCAGTGTGGGTACAAAATGTAACTCCACAGTCCCCTCCTCGACATGTTCTCTGATGAAATGATACCTGATGTCTATGTGCTTGGTTCTGGAGTGATCTACAGGATTGTTGGTCATGGCAATGGCACTAGTGTTGTCACACATGATTGGAATCTTTGTATGTTCCATGCCATAATCTTTCAATTGGTTCCTCATCCACAGTATTTGAGCTACACAGCTTCCAGCAGCAATGTACTCAGCTTCAGCAGTAGAAGTAGATACTGTATGTTGCTTTTTACTTTGCCAGGACACCAATCTTCTGCCTAGGAATTGACAAGCACCAGATGTGCTTTTCCTATCGATCCTGCAACCTGCATAGTCTGAATCCGAATAGCCTATTAGATTAAGACCTGTATCTCTTGGGTACCAAATCCCTAGATTTGGTGTTCCCTTGAGATACTTAAAGATTCGTTTGACAGCTATGAGATGTGACTCTCTAGGATCCACTTGGAACCTTGCACACAAACACGTTGCGAACATGATATCGGGTCTACTTGCAGTTAAATAGAGAAGTGAGCCAATCATACCTCGATAGCTTATGATGTCAACTGGTTTACCTGATTTGTCTTCATCAAGCTTCGTGGCTGTTGGCATGGGAGTTTTAGCTGCTGATGCATCTTCAAGATTGTACTTCTTGAGTAAATCTTTGATGTACTTGGATTGACAGATAAAGATTCCTTCTTTTCTTTGACTGATCTGTAATCCAAGGAAGAAAGACAGCTCCCCCATCATGCTCATCTCATATTTATCCTGCATTAACTTGGCAAATTTCTCGCACAAGCGCTCATTAGATGACCCAAAAATAATATCGTCCACATACACTTGAACAAGTATCAAATCATCCTTTACATTTTTGTAGAACAATGTTTTATCAATTACTCCCCTAATAAAACCATTTTCAATTAAGAACAAGGATAGGGTTTCATACCATCGTCTTGGGGATTGCTTGAGGCCATAGACAGCTTTGAAGAGAAGAAACACAAAATCTTCAAGTTCTGGATCAATGAAGCCAGGTGGCTGTTCCAGATACACTTCTTCTTCTAGCTCTCCATTCAGGAAGGCACTTTTCACATCCATCTGAAAAACCTTGAAATTCTTGTGTGCTGAAAAGGCCAAGAACATCCTGACTGCCTCAAGTCTTGCAACTGGAGCGTAGGTTTCATCATAATCAATTCCCTCTCGTTGAGAGTAACCTTTTGCTACCAAACGAGCCTTGTTTCGTGTTACAAGTCCATTTTCGTCCAGTTTATTTCTGTATACCCACTTAGTTCCAATTACTGATCTGTTCTTTGGTCGGGGTACCAGCTTCCAAACTTTCTGCCTTTCAAACTGATTGAGCTCCTCTTGCATTGCAATCACCCAATCAGCATCACCAAGAGCTTCTTCTATTTCTTTAGGTTCTAGTTTGGACAAGAACCCAGAGTACAAGCAGATATTTGCCATGTCAGCTCTTGTAGATCTTCTAGTAGTCACACCAGCATCTGGATCACCAATAATTAATTCAAACGGATGGTCTCTACTCCATACCCGTTCTCTTGGTAATTGTCTTGATGATTCAGCTTGACTTTCTGAATTGTTGTGCTGACTACTTATGTTGTTTCTACTAACTCCCCCTGAGTTAGTACCAGCTCCTACAGAACTAGTGTCATTTCTCCTCGAATCTTGATCACCTGTTCTTGAGCTGCTATTTACTCCCCCTGAGTTGTTGCCAGAACGTGCGGAAGAAGTTTCTTCTGATCTCGTAGAATTCGATTGTCCACTAGACTCAGGTATAGCTTCACGATCACTTGGTATATTTGAAGTAACAACCAACTCAGGTTCATCCTCAATTTCATCCAAGTCCAGATTATGAAATTTTAGGGACTCAGGTTCACTATTATCTTTAGAAATTGATGGGAGTTTGGTATCGTCGAATCTGACATTGTAGCTTTCAATCACTTTCCGTTCATTCACCAAGAATACCCGATAAGCTGCCACCGTATTTGTAGAATAACCAACAAATATCCCTTCACGCGCTTTTGCTTCAAATTTGCCTAGATTTTCATCATCTATAAGTACATAGCATTTAGCTCCAAAGACATGAAAGTATTTGATTGTTGGTCTTCTGTTATTCATTAGTTCACATGGTGTCTTTTCTTTATCTTTTATGATCAAGGTTCTATTCTGAGTGTAACACACTGTACTCACTGCCTCGGCCCAAAAGTATAGAGGAAGTTTCGATTCATACAACAAAGTTCTTGCTGCTTCGACCAATGTTCTGTTCTTCCTTTCAACTACTCCATTCTGTTGTGGAGTTCTCGGGGCTGAGTACTGATGACGTATTCCTTTAGAAACACAGAAGTCATTCAATATTGCATTTTTAAATTCTGTGCCGTTGTCTGATCTTATCGTCTTCACAGTGAGTGTTGATACATTCTCAATCTCAGTGATGTGATCAATGATTTGGAAAGGTACTTCGTCTTTTGTCATTACAAACAATACCCATGTATATTTTGAGAAGTCATCCACGATTACCAAAGCATATCTTTTCCTAGACAATGATAGGACATTCACTGGGCCAAATAAATCCATATGAAGGAGTTGCAGAGGCTCAGTGACACTAGAAATTTCTTTACTCTTGTGCGATGCTCGCTTTGACTTTCCCATTTCACAGGCTTCACAGAGTCCTTTAGGAGCAAACTCCATTTGAGGTAGATCTTTCACCAGTTCTCGCCTTGCGAGAGCATTCATCGTTTTGAAGTTCAAGTGAGACAGCTTCTTATGCCATAGCCAGCTTTCATCATCTGACGCTTTGCTATAGAAACAGGTCACTTCATTCTGGTTTGCCGAATCCATATCAGCAACAAAAAGATCTGCCTTTCGAACTCCTCTCAAAGCCAACGAACCTTCCTTAATGTGAGTGATTGATACACCTCTCTTGTTGAATATAACTTCATATCCTTTGTCACAAAATTGACTGATACTCAACAGATTGTGTTTTAGTCCCTCAACATAGGAAACATCTTCAATAACGACATTACCAGATTTCAGTTTGCCATATCCCTTTGTCACACCAATGCTGTCATCTCCAAAGGTAACATAAGGGCCAGCCTTCATAACCAACTCTGTAAGCAGGGACTTGTTTCCTGTCATATGCCTCGATGCTCCACTGTCTAGCACCCATATAACTTTATTCCTTTTTCGCTTAATGCCCTGCAATGACAGATTGATTAGGCGTTCTTCGGAACCCATGTTTGATTGGGCCCGGCTTTTCTATAAGATCGAGAATTATCAGTTTTAACAACAGTAGATGCACCTACTTCAACATTACTCGAGCTTTCGACTTCGTCTTTTCCTCTTTCAGACTTGACAATTTTGTTAGTCTTAGGAGAAGGTTTGTCACTCCTAACTTTAGGAGGACTGGCAGTCTTAGCTCTAACATGCTTCTTTTTGACATTAGAACTAGCAGTAGAATTTTGACATGATTGGCTAGTTGCATTCATCAAGTTTACAAATGTTTGCATGACGTTAAAAGTGCATGGCATACAATTAGGTTGACCACATTGTGCATGGTTCATATGCATGTTATTCATTGTGTGTGGTACAGGCATGGCATGAGTAATAGGAATTTTCATGTTAGATTTGCATGCGTAAGAAAGATGTTCAGTAGATTTACAATGATAGCACTCTTTCTTAACACGTTCTGCCTTAACCTCTTTTATGCCTTTTTCCTTTTTCTGTTGTTTAACAGCCTTAGCTCCTAATCCTTGTCTAGATTCTTCTCTAGTGGATTTGATTTTAACTGATTTAATAGGAGTTACAGGTTGTTCTTTCTTTCGATCTTCCATCTCTATCTCATATCTAACTAATAATTCAGTCTCTTCTTCTACTTGAGGAACGAAGTGTTTAAAGATGGGTTTGACAGCTGATTTAAGAAAAGTAGGTATTTCAGTCTTGGTCTTACTGGAACTAATGTCTACAGGTCTTTTCCCTTCTTTCTTAGATAAGTTAGAATAATCAAGACCTACACCAACTCCAGTTATCTTCTTAAATGTGTCACTGTCAACATTCACCTTACTAGCAGCTAGTTTATAAGCTTCGCATTTTGTTTCTAACTCAGCTAGTTTATTCCTAAGACATGCTTCTATTTCATCTTTAAGGCTAAGCTTGTGTTCCAAAGATTTAATAGAGTCTCTTAGGGAAGTATCTACAGTGCAAACAGCCTCTAACTCTTCCACTTTTGCCTCAAGCATTCTGCATTTGGCAACAAGTGTTTTCTGTTCCTTTTGAGAAGTGTTTAGGCTTTTGCACAACATATAGATCTCTTCGCTAAGAGCCCCGTTCTGCACCTTATAATCATCAATAGACATTTCTTCCTTAAGGGTTAGAACTGGTACCTCTGGTTCCTCTGATGTCTCAGCCATAAGGGCAAAGTTTGCATGAATAACTTCTTCCTCGTCTGAATCATCCCAAGCTCTACCTTCTGTTACAACTAAAGCTCTTTTTCCATGTCTTTCCTTCACCAGGGCTTCATACTTGCTTTTGAGGGCTTCATAACTTTCTTTTGGATAAGTCTGTTTCGGCTTCTTGCAGTCCGTAGCAAAATGTCCAGCTTCACCACAGTTATAGCATTTGAACTTCATTTTGAAATCCAAAGGAGATTTGTAGCTAGAACTCTTGCCTTTTCCTTTGTAACCTGAAGAACTACCACCACCCCTTGTAACCCGATAGAAAGATGAAGATTTTCTCTGTGGTCGGTTACTCTTTTTGAATCTGATATTGCTGAACTTCCTCGCCATGTATGCCACGACACTATCATCCATGTTGTCCAGCTCTTCTTGGGTGAAGTAGTCATCATCACTATTTGAGGTGCATTCATCATCATTATCAACTTGATGAGATGCAGGTGATGATCTAGGTTTCTCTGCAACCATTGCCTTCTTAGACTCTTCCTCATCAGCAACCAATCCTGATGCCACTTCTTTTCCTCTTGAATCATTGTCCCATGCTTGATCTTGAAGGGTCTCCAGCTCATAGGTCTTTAGAATTCCATAATACTCTTCCAGAGAAGTTATATGCAAATCTCTGGTTTCTCTTACAGCGTAGACTCTATGTTCAATGCTTTTTGGCTGGTTCCTTAGATATCTCGTGTTGACTTCAACCATGGGGAGAGTTATACCTCTCAGATTCAAATCCAACACCAACTGACTGAATCTTAGATAGACATCTGTTATGCTTTCTCCTTTTCTTATCCTGAAAGTGTCATACTCCATCTTGAGTATGAGTGTCTTGTTACTTCTAACCTCAGCTGTACCTTCCATGACGACCTCTATCTTATCCCAGATCTTCTTGGCTGTAGTTAGTCCTTTAACTACATTAAACATTTCGTGATCGAGGGATTCCACCAAGGTTTGTCGAACGGATGTATCAAAGGCTATCTGCTCCTTATCAGCATCTGAAAAGTCCGCTGCCTTTTTAGGCTCAGACCGCTGTGGTACAACCACATCTCCTTCCATATGCTCAGGAACAACCACCATTGGAACAAATTTACCTTTGTCAAGGACTTCCAAGTATTCAGGATTAATGGACTCAAGGTATAATTTCATTCTCAACACCCACTCTTCATAGTGATCTCGGTCGAACATTGGAATTTTGAATTGATTTTTAGGTGCCATCTTAATATAGATTTAAAGTAGAGATAATAAACTTTTCTTATTACTTGAGTAGTAATTAAAAGAAAATTGAATTATCTCAAAATAAATCAAAGTTCAAAAACTGGTCACAAAAAAAATTCTAAGTACACAAGACTAGGCTAAGTCGAAATTTCTATGTGGAACTTTTTGCCAAGTCGAAATTTCACCAAGTAGAAATTTGCTCAAGTCGAAATTTCTAAGTAGAAATTCTGTAAGTCGAAATTTCTAAGTAGAAATTCTGAAGTAGATATTCTATGTAGAACTTTTGCCTTGGAGAAAAAAATTGCTGCAGGTCACTTTCACACTTTTTGACTTTTATGACTTATCTCACCTAACTTCACCTAACACCCACGTGAAAGGTACAGAGTCTTCTGACAATTCTTTTTCTGTGAGTAAATTGTCCAATCAAAAGCCAATAACACCTTTTACACTTTTTGCCTTTTTGAAAAGGAGATCTAAAGTTGTTGGTTTTGTCTTCTTTACCAAGAACAGTGATGAACATGTGAAGAACACCACAAACCAAAATACCCAGATTAAATCACAAAAATTATCTAAAATCCACCCAAGCTAAATAATCACACCTGGAGTATTTAAATAATTTTTGGGATGAGTTTTCACCGGAAAAAAATTAAGGCACACTTTTCAAGACAAACTCGAAAATTAGATCTGGAAGAGAAAACTCATTAATCTTCTACCAAACACAAGGATCTATGTTTTGTTTGTCAAACATTAAGCTCTGATACCAATTGTTAGGTCCAAATGTGTTGTAGAGGGGGGGTGAATACAACTTTTTGAATCAATGAAGCAATAAATACTATGTGATAAATGAACACAATGATTCAAGGAATATATGTCTTATATATAACTTGAAAGGGTTGCTACAACATTCATTACAATAGTACAACAGAAGTAAAGAGGGTAGTAAATGATACTAAGCTCTGTGAATATACTCTCTCTTTATTACAAGTGTTTCTCTCGAATATTGCTCTCTTTATAATAAGTTACACAAGTACTTCTATTTATACTACTTTGTAATCTATGACTTGTAGTCTTCAAAAGATAAGATATGAGTGGCCCAATGTTGTCCACGTGAATCTTATCTTGTCTTGAAAGCTTGGAAATCTGCCACCAGGATGATGCCATGTGTCATGTTGAAACTGTCCTCTATGTAGAATTTCTACATAGGAAATTCTACTTGGCTCTATCTCGAATTCTAAGTAGAATTTCTACATAGGAATTTCTACTTAGGAATTTCTACATAGAAAATTCGAGATAGCCTTCTTCCTGAGTACTTAGAAAATATTTTCACCTCCAGAATTTCTACATAGGAAATTCGACTTAGGAATTTTGACATAGGAAATTCGAGATAGCTTCCTGAGTTGAGTACTTAGAAAATATTTCCAACTCCAGAATTTCTACTTGGCTCTAAGTAGAAACTTATCCAGAATTTCTAGATAGGAATTTCTACATAGGTTCCCTTGTAAGTACTTAGAGAAATTCTGGGCTTCAACTTGAAACTTCAATGCAACATCTTGAACTTGTGATTTCTTCACGTCTTCTATTTTCTTCAACAAGCTCTTGAACTTGGAACTCTACTACTGACATGAACTTGCTACCAATGTCCTGACACTTGATGCACTGGTCTGGTTCATAAGTGACTAGTCTTGATAGGTTTCTTGCTTCTGAATAGATTACCATGTTCAATTAGAAATGTGGCTTTCCAACAATTGCTTTCCTTCTTTTTCACTTGAAATCAATTAGTCTTATTGATACTGATAGTTATGATCTTGATTCTTTGAGTTACAAATCACTGGGGCAAGAACAACTTTAACTTGAACTTCTTCCAATGATTTCTTCTTTGTTTGATCATATTTACCATGTTGAACTGTATCAATTACTTTGTCTTCATTTGTTATTGATTTCTTTGTGACTTCTCGTTCTTGATTGTCTTCGGGTTAAGTATCTTTTCTTTAGTTGAGTTACATAAATTATAGTGTTACAAGTTTAAACACTCTGCCTTTCAATATTTCTATACGAGAATTAATATACTTTGATTACATTAAAAGTTACCTTTGACCGGGTGATGATAAAAGTGGACATTGGGTATATTATGAATCGTATGAGAAATATGAATGATCTAGATGGGATTTAATCCTCCTAATTTTAGGAGTGATATTATTGGCCTCTTGTTTGAGTGAGACTATGAAATGCACGGCCGTGCTCAAATATTGATTTGATTTTAATAGTCTACTCATCGATCAAGAAAATAAAGATTAAATTATGAAGAGGATGACACGAGACATGCCTTGAGTTTAATCTATAATATCAAGATTAAAGGGATTATATTACATGGAACATTATTCACGAAAGGCTTAATCGAATCACCGATTTAGTATTATTACTTGGGTAGCAATGATGTATTACTAGATGCCGCTCATTGTTTACAATTTTAATTAGATATTAAAATTGTTGCCAACGTAATAATAACCTACAGGGTCACACACAAAGAACGCTTGAAGGAGAAATAATTTAAATTATGAATTTAAATTAAATAAGTAATTTATTTTATTTATGATATTAATTAAGTATGACTTAATTAATTATATAAATAGAATAAATGAATTACTTAAACTAATTCCAAAATTAATAATTAATTAATTAAGTGAGACTTAATTAAATAATTTAGAATTTTGGATTAGTATTAATTATAATTGGATTATAATTAGAAAACTTATTCCTCTCTCTATATAATCTCTTTATGGGCTGATTTAATAAGACAGAGATTTTACAAAAACCCTAGCCGCTCTGAGAGAGGAGGAAGATAGAGAGAGAAGAAGTTTTCGGGTGCTAGTACACATCAATCCTTCATGAAAAGTGTTCGTGTGGATACCGTAGAGCGTAGATCGCGAGAGCGGGATACGTGGTGATTAAACAAGCTTTGGACCTCCATTAATCTTCCATTAATGTACTGTTAAAGCTTCTAAAGGTATTTATTCTTTATCTCCGAATTAAATCTTTTGTTTTCGCATGGATCCTGCGGAGGGTTTCGCTATTTTGATTTATTTTTCGTGTTTATTCCGCTGCGTTTGTGTCACGAAACCCTTCATCACTATAGTCGAGAATGATGACAAAACCGTTAGTCAACAAATTGACTTAACAGAAAATTAAACGGAAACGTCAGACAAGACCATCAACTCGCGCGTGAACAATAGCTATATCCATATGTGTATTTTTTTAAAATAAAATATATATTTTACTTTTAAAATTTTAATCTTTTTTCTTTATTTATACAAAAATTAAATTTTTTTAATAAAAGAAATTTTTTAATTTTAAAATCTCAATTTTTTTCTAAATTATAAATAAATATTATATTTCTAAAAAATAAAAATTTAACTAAAATTTTAAAATTTTAAAATTTTTTAAAAAATCTTAGTCTGATTTTAAAAATTTTAAACTAAAATTATTTCAAGTATTAATCTGATTTTAAAATTTAAAAAAAATTCTGATTTTAAAATTTTAAAAAATTCTTAGTCTGATAAGAATATTTTTAAATCGGAATTTTAAAATTTAAATCGGAATTTTTTTAAAATTTTAAAATTTTAAATCGGAATTTTTTTTAAAAAAAAATTAAAATGGGAATTTTTTTAAAAAAAATTAAAATCAGATTAAGATTTGAAAATAATTTTTTTTAAAAAATTTTAAAATCAGAATATGAATTTTTTCAAAATTTTAAAATCAGAATTTTTTTTTTCAAAATTTTAAAATCAGATTAAGATTTGAAAATAATTTTTTAAAAAATTTTTTAAAATCAGAATAAGAATTTTTTAAAATTTAAAAAATTTAAATCGGAATTTTTTAAAAAAAATTTAAAATTAGATTAAGATTTGAAAATAATTTTTTTTTAATTTTTTAAAATCAGAATAAGAATTTTTAAAAAATTTAAATAATTTTTTTTAAATTTTAAAATCAGATTAAGATTTGTCACGTCACCTCCACATCACTTTACGTTAGTCAACAAGTCAAACTAACGGCTATGTCATCACTGTCAACTAGAGTGGTGCAAATGAGATGCCAATAACTAGAGTGACTAATCTGATACCAGGCTCTCACTTCAGTGAGCACTTTGAGATTTAACCCATATTTTAAATCTACTATCAAAAATTATTTAATTATTTAATTTAATTATTTAAAGTTGAATTTAATTTCATTTATAAATTATTAAATTAAATTAAGTAGAATTAATTTATTATAAAAGATATGACTTGGTATGACTTTTAATAAATCATTTTAGATTATAATAGAAGTCATACCGAATTTGGTGTTATAAAAAGTCATACCAAATTTTCCATATAAAAGTCATACCGACTTTTATTTATCAAAAGTCATATCGACTGTGTTAATTGAAAGTCATACAGGCTTAAATAAGTCTGAAAAATGTCCTGAATTGAAAAAGACATACAAGCTTTTGTTTCTTCTATAAATATGAGGTAAGCACTTCATATTTTGAAACAGAAAAAACATTCAAATTCTGTAATTTGTCTGACTATAATATTCAAAGACTTTCTGCGCTGGTTTGAATAATAATTGTTATTTTAGAGCAGTTCATGTCTAATTCATTCTAGAATTCTAAACAATTATTTACACTTTCAATATATTAATGTTGAAATACATTTCAAGTTAAAATCATATCTTATACTTGAATAGTATTTTATTATAATTACAATTTCAGGAGAAATTAAAATAATTTTTTTTAATCCATAATTTCGTGATTAAATTAGGATATTGTATTCAACCCCCTTTCTACAATATTAAGGACCAACAAGGACAAGGCACCTCCTGACTTAAGTAGGAACCATGGGAGCCAGGACTATGCACCTCCCAGGTTAAATGATTGGAACTTCATGAGCCAGGACAAGGTACCTCCTAGGTTAAATCAGGAACCATGAGGGCCAAGACTATGCACCTCCCAGGTTAAATGATTGGAACCTCAAGAGCCTGGACAAGGCACCTCCTAGGTTAAATCAGGAACCATGGGAGCTAGGACTAGGCACCTCCCAAGTTAAATAATTGGAAACTCTGGAGCCAGAACAAGGCACCTCCTAGGTTAAATTAGGAACCATGGGAGCTAGGACTAGGCACTTCCTGCGTTAAATAAGGAACCATGGGAGCCAGGACAAGGCACTTCCTAGGTTAAATCAGGAACCATGGGAGCCAAGACTAGGCACCACTCACGTTAAATCACAGGAAGCTTAAGAACCAGGACAAGGCACCTTCTAGGTTAAATTTGGAACCATGTGAGGCAACACTAGGCACCTCCCAGGTTAAATCACGGGAACCTAAGGAGCAAAGACTAGAAAACTCCTGGGTTAAATCAGGAACCATGGGAGCCAGGACTAGGCACCTACCAGGTTAAATCACAGGAACCTCAGGAGCCAGGACAAGGCACCTCCTAGGTTAAAACAAGAACCATTGGAGCAAGGACTAGGCACCTCCCAAGTTTTTTTTTTGAAAATTGGCTCTTTCAAGATCCTCTTCTAGGCAGCATGTCACCTCCTACCCCCAAGTTCTGCAGTGTGTAGTTTGATAGACTGTAGAACTTATTCTTTTGAAACTTCTTTCATGATGCTAGATGATATTTTTACAAATACAAATAAAGGGAAATTGCCACTATTTCCATTAAAATGAAGAACATTACATCAAGACTCTGGGAGTTTTATAGGTACCACCCCCGAGTGTGGAATAAAAACTACAACTATCAACTGAGTGAAGCTTGAAAATGCACGAGCATAAGCTTGTTTTATTTTCCTAGCCTGAAAGAGGCCTACTTTTCCTACTTGATTGAAAGAATATACATTACTGGTTGTAATTCTTGAGGTGCTCATCATTTCAGGCCCTTGGGAGGAGCTTTCCATCAAGGTTTTCGAGATGGTAGGTTCATTCTCACAACACTGATCGTATCTTGTAAGGACCTTCCCCATTGGCATCAAATGCTCTATGACCTGGGACCGTCATATTTGAAATCATTTTTATTAACACCAAGTCCCCAATTTTTAGTGGTCGAGGTTCCACCTTATTGTTGAAGTATCTCCCGGTTCTCTGTTGGAAGGCAGACAGCTTCAATTGTGATGTTGCCCTCATTTTCTTGACCAGGTCTAGGTAAAAACGATGATTGACTTCATTATTTTCATGCTGATAATTATCCCTCATGAAGGAACCTGACCCAATTTCAACAGGTACCATGGCCTCACAACTATAAGTAAGGGAAAAAGGAGATTCCCCTATAGTTGAATGATATCTTGTATTTTAAGACCACAACACCATTGGAAGCTCTTCTGGCTAGCTTCCCTTGCTTTTCTCCAACTTTGCCTTCAAAGTGTGCTTAATTTTCTTATTCACAGCTTCTGTTTGGCCATTGCTTCGAGGATGGCAAAAAGTTGAGAAGCTCTTCTTTATTCCCAAATCATCACACAGATTCCTCATTTCCTTGCTATCAAACTGCTTTCCAATGCCATAAATTAGTTTGTATGGAATCCCGTACCTACAAATGATTGCTTTGTAGAAAAACTCCCTTAGCTTCCCAGCAGTGATGGTGGCTAAAGATTCAACTTCTGCCTATTTTGTGAAATAATCCATAGTTACCGCAACATATTTCACACTTCCCTTTCCTTTTGGCAGCTCCCTAATTAGATCAATCCTCCAAATTACAAATGGCCAAGGACTAACCAAGGGTTTGAGAGGTGTCGTTGGTCTTCTATTGAGGTTTGCATACCTCTGGCAATGGTCACATGACTTAGCAAACTTGTGAGCATCTGATTTTAAAATGGGCCAGTAATATCCCTGCCTTAGTATTTTGTGGGCAAGAGAGGTACCCCCTGAGGGATTTCTACAAATGCCTTCATGGACCTCCCTCAAAATGTACTCACAGTTATTTCCAGTTATGCATTTGAGTAGTGGCTGATTGAAACCTCTTTTGTAGAGGTGCCCATCATAGAGGACATACGTAGCTGACTGGTACCTGATTCTCCTAGCTTCATCTTTATCATCAGAAAGCTCCCTCTTAGTGATATAGGCTCTGATGGGATCTGCCCATAACTTATCTCTTGAAACCTCAATTTCCATCACCTCCTCTTGTGGGATGCTTGGTTGAGACTATATCTCAAGGGGAATCACTCCCAACAAGTTTGCAGACCTTTGAGGTCCCAATTCATCTAAGGCATCTGCATTGGCATCTTTTTCCCTTGGAATCTATTCAAGTTCTACCACGCAGAACCTCCTCATCAGGTCCTGAGCATATCTCATATAGAGGTTTGTTCTGGGTCCTTTAGCTTTATAATCACCTCAAATATGCCAAACTATCAATATTAATTTAATATAAACATTAAGGTTCTCCACCTTTATTTCAAGGGCTAGCTTCAAACCAGTAATTAGAACTTCATATTTTGCATCATTATGGGTAGCTCTGAATGAGAAGTGAATGGAGCTTTGGAGGCGATGCCCATCAGCGCTAATGAGTTCAATTTCGGCTCCCGCTCTACTATTGTTTACTGCCTCATCCACATACAGGTTTCACCAAGGTGCGCAATTCTCCTCGAGTATCATAGAGTTACCAGGTTTAGGTACCGGATGCATGACTTCCATCTCTATTTCTGATGGGAACTCCAGTACAAAGTCAGCTAGAACCTAACCTTCAATTACTTTCATTGGCTTATAATCAATATCAAATTTTCCCAACTATATTGCCCATTTCATGAGTCTCCCAGATACTTCTATCTTGTGCAAGGCAGGTCTCAAAGGATATAAGGACCTTACTTCCACTTTGTGGGCATGAAAATTTGGCCTGAGCTTCCTGGATGCCAAGATTAAGGCATATACAAGCTTTTCCATGCTTGGGTACCTGGTTTCTGCATCCAAAATCCTTTTACTTACATAATATACTATGTATTGTACCTGTTCCTCTTCCCTTATCAGGACTGCACTGACAGAGTATTCTGAAATAGCTATGTAGAATATGAGAACCTCCCTTTCCAAGGGCTTGGATAGCAATAGGGGGCTTCCCAACAGCTCCTTGAGCTTCCGGAAGGTGAAAGTTATATGACTAGGCCTATTTGTAATAAGTAAATGACAACTCAACTCAGATAAGAAAGTGAAGTAAATAATAAATATGGAATAAGGAATCAAGATGAAGAATGTCAATTAGACACGAAGAATCAGAATATTAGAAGAAGTCTGACAAGACTGCTACTCAACACTGAAAGAAATTTATTAATATTATCAAACATTAGGGAAGAATAAAGAAGTAGTAGTTCAGAAGAGTTCAGAAGATATAGAAGATTTTAAATGCCTACTACCGAAAGATTCCAGAAGAAGAAGATTAAAGGAAAAACGAAAAGAAGACAAGACAGGACAAGGCAAGACATAAAAACCACTACAGCAGAAATGAGAACCAACATTGTAGTTAGTCATCCATGAACCAGACCAGTGCATAGGGTGTCAATAATGTCAGTGAAGATTCGTCATCAAAAAGTTCAAGTGGTTAGAAAGGTTATTGTTGAAGAACAAAAGAGTTTGATATACAACAATAATGGTCTTATAACCAAGACTTTAATTTAATTCTCTATTAATTAATTAGTTAATTTAATTAGTAAATTAATTCACTTAGAATTAATTTATTTCTTAAATTAATTAAAAGATTAATTAATTTAGAATTATTTTAGGATGATAGAAGACAAAGCAAAGGCAGAAAGATTTCGGAGCTAACAAAAAAGGTTATACAAGTCAAGATAGTGTTTTAATTCTACTATCAAATTTTAATTAATTATGTAATTTATTTAATTAAATTAATTCAAGTTGAATTCAATTTAATTTATAAATTATTTAATTAAATTATGTAGAATTAATTTATTATAAAATATATGATTTGGTATGACTTTTAATAGACTCTAAAAGAATTTATTAAAAGTCATACCGAAATTCTATTTAAAAAAGTCATACAAATAGAAACAGAAAAGTCATACCGAGCTGCTCTGAAAAAGTCATACCGAAGCTAAATGAAAGGTCATACTGAATTGATTTAGGAAAATCATACCGAGGAAATCAAAAGGTCATATCGAATTATTTAATAAAAGGCATACCGACTTTTATGAAATAAAACTCATACCGAGCTTCAATAAAAAGTCATACCGAGCTACTATTTAGAAAAGTCATACCGAGCCAAAAAAAGTCATACCGAGCATTTTAAAAAGTCATACAAGTGCTTTTCAAATGTCATACAGCATAAATAAAGTCTGAAAAATGTCCTGATCTAAGAAAGTCATATCAGCTTTTCATCCTCTATAAATATGAGTATGGCTGTAATTCGAGCAGAGTCGAGCCGAGTTCGAGCTTTTTTTGTCGAGCTCGAGCATTTTTTTGTCGAGTCGAGTCGAGCCGAAAATTATTCGAGCCTCAAATATGTGTTCGAGCTCGACTCGGGTAGTATTCGAGTCGAGTTCGAGCCGCTCACGAGTTTTCGAGTTTAAAGAGCTTTTTTACGAGTTTTCGAGTTTAACGAGCTTTTATCGAGTTTTCGAGCTTAACGGAATTTTAACGAGTTTTCGAGCTCTCGAGCTTTAATCGAGCCTGTCGAGCTTTCATTTTCTTTTTTCTTTTGGAAAAAATAGCTTTATCCAAGTTAAGCGGATTATTTGATTTTTATTGTAAATTTGACTAAACTTTAACCGAATATTATATAATTAGACAAAATTAAAAAGTTATACTAATATATTACTAAAAAGTATATATAATTTACTTTAAAATTTTAATTTTTAAAATTGTAAAAAAATTTGTTAATTATTAGTTAATTAGGTTAATTTGAACATTAAATGTGAAATAATAATATGAAATTACATTAGATATTTAGGTGCATTGGCTATACATGTTACTTATAACTTGCATAATTTTTTCAATTTTAAGTCATTTTATGATTTATTACACAAACAGACATTTTTTAACTCAAAATAAAAAATGACTTTAAAGTGGGCTCTTAGTGTATATTAATTTTTTTTAAATAAATAACTTATTTTTTATTTTAAAAATAAGATCTGGTCTCAAATTTCAAAATTAAATTTTAATCTTTAAAAAAGGCATAAAATTAATAGAAGTATAGAACTAAAAAAAAAATTAATCGAGTTCGAGCTCGAGCCGAGTCTAGTTCGAGTTCGAGCCTTATCGAGTCGAGCCTAAAAATACTCGACTCGAGTTTTTAATCGAGCCCGGAAATCTGTTCGAGCTCGAGCTCGATAACGAGTTCGAGCTCGATAACGAGTTCGAGCCGAGTTAATCGAGTCGAGCTCGAGTCCAGCTAAAAAAAACCCGACTCGAATTACAGCCCTAAATATGAGGCTTGAGCTTCATAATTCAGAAGTAGAAAAATATTTAAATTTAGCAATTTCTCTGAATGTCATATTCACAGACTTTCTGTGCTGGTTTGAATTTAATTCCTTAAGTAGAATAATTCATGTCAAGTCTGTTCTAGGAATTAAGGATAATTCTACTGAATACTATAACACCCTTTCAAGTTTAATATAAGTATTTAACTTGAATCTTGTTTACTTAAATGCTAATTTTCTAGATCTTAAATGTTTTAACGTGAAAATAGAAAACTAGTAAGTCAGCCTTCCAAACACTACAAGGACTCGAACCCTTAGCAAAAATAATAATTTAATTCCGTAAATTCTGAAAAGAATTTTAAATTGTTGTAAGTATCGCATTCAACCCCCTTTCTACGATACTTCCAAGGTCCAACAATTGACATCAGAGCCTATTGATTGATATACAAATCAAGATCCAGAGTTCAGTGAAGCTCAGAGTACTAAAGTTGTTTGGACTCCAAATGTTTAGAGGTTTTGTTAAATAAATTTAGTTTATAAATTTAAATTTAGATAAATTTATTTTATAAATTTTATTTAAAATAAAATTTTTTACAAATTAAAAACTAGGTGTATTTAATGTGTAATTAATGCTAGGGTTTGAGAGAACTTCGAGCTTTAATGGCTGCACTAACGTTTCATGACTAACCCAAGTCCTCATTAACTGCCTACGTATCTCAATGGGTGTGAGAATCAAACAAAAAAATGTAGTTCTAATATTGAGGCGTTAGGCCCTTTATATAGGCGCACGAGAGTCTTGGAATTAGATTAGAATTAGGAGACTTAGTGGCCAAGTCTCCTAGTGACATGGTTGTTGAAACCTTTTAGGAATGAGGGTCCTTGTTGGACTCTTCCCACACTAGGGTTTCTAGATCCTTCTAGAATTAGGGCCTTCAACAGGCTTCTTGGGCCTTTACTGAGCCTTTATTAATTAATTATGAAATTAATTAATAACAAAGGCTTAATGGACCTATGGCTTCAACAGAGCTTAAGGGTTGAACTTACGAATCCAGATGATCCTTGGATTACAAATACAGTTGATCCTAGGATTTATTTCCCTAGTTCATTTCAAGGGCCCAAGCCTTTGGATCATACTAGGTCTAATAAATGAAATAAAAAATGCTATATTTATTATTTCCTCAGGGCTATTTTTACCCATATCATTTGCCCCCAACTTTTGGGAAAATTTCGTGAGTTTTCGTAAAAGATTCACAAAGGGTTTTCAGTGCCATATCGGGCTTTTGACTTGTTTCGGTCAATTTTATCTCGACTTACGGGCTCAGGCCTTGTCATCATTAATCCCTTTTAAAAGAATTAATATTACATAAATTGGTCTCCCAAGGACTTTAATTTTAACAATTAAAAAATGAGAAATTTTCGAGATCTTGACCAATTCGACCTGGAATGAGGTCGAATTAGGGCTCATTTCCCATTCCAAGTGAATTCCTAGGCGTGAGGTCGAAGCATCTTTATGACTTAACTACATCGACCTGGAATACGGTCGATTTAGACCCCAATTTAAGTTACAGGTCGTAGGATTTGAGGTTGAATTGGGCTTCTATCTTTCCTTCCTTTCGACCTAGTTCGCGGTCGAACAAACTTTGAAACATCTCTTAGGTCGATTCCTGGGAATGAGGTCGAACATGCCTTGATTTTACTTCATCGACCTTGAATGAGGTCGATTTAGACCTCAATTCCCCTTCCAGGTCGATGGGTTTCAAGGTCGAAAGGGCCTTTCTGGCTTATCTTCCTGTCGACCTGGATTGAGGTCGATCACAACCTCAATTGCACCTCCAGGTCGAATTTGGATCAAGGTCGACTATCGACTTGAAATGAAGTCGATTCATTCTTCACTTACTCTTGTAGCTCGATTTAGGAATGAAGTCGGTTGGCCTCTTGGCTATGGATTTAATTCGTCCTCGATTGAGGTTGAATAACACCTTAAATATATTTTTTAGTCAATTTTGAATCGAGGTCGATTGGCCTCTTCGATATGGTTTTATTTTGACCTCGACTGAGGTTGAACTATACCCCAAATTTGCCTTCCTGGCTTGGTCTTCGAATTCGACCTCGAATGAGGTAGAGCTATACCTTGAATTCATATGGAGGTCGATTAGTAATCAAGGTCGATTTTCGACCTCATTTGAAGTCGAATTTGATTTTGAAGTGGAATTGTCCCTCATGGTTTTGCCTTTATTTGAACCTCAATTGAGGACGAATTATGCTTCAAAATAATATCCAAGTCGATTTCTATTATCTTCTAATAATTGGGTGACTTTCGACTTGGTTTAAGGTCGATTAAAACCTTGTTTTACCTCCCATGTCGATATTGTTTGGGTTCCAAAATCTTTTGTTGTGTTCGACCTAGATTGAGGTCGATATGAAGCTCAAATGCACACCTATGTCGAAAATACTTGTCTCCCAGAGATTCAAGTTGGTTGAGCCTTGTGGGCTTTGGGCCTTTTGGGCCCTCAACAACGTGGGCTCTAATTAGGCCTTCTATTGAAAAGTCTAACAGGTTTCTCAAAATAATGGGCCTTCAAGGTTTTGGGATCATGGGCCTTCATTGATTATCTTGCAAACCTTCCATTTTTATTGGGCCTTCTGGGTCTTAAAATTTCTAGATTCTAGGCCTTCGAGGCTTTTGTCATTGGGTAGTGGGCCTTCATGGCTTATAGGTCATGGACTTCACAGGTACAGTTCTAGATCCTTCTTCTGAGTTCTAGAAAACTCTTTTTTTTAACCTTTTGGCCTTCGTTCATGGGCCTCGTCGTACGAGCCCCTTCATCGGTCATACCGGTGGATTTACCCTTCAACGGTCATGTGACCTAGAAACACCTGTTAAAAGGCAAATTTAAACGGTTGGGTGACCGGTTAGAGGGTTATATATGAGTGGTGTGAGGGGTTTCACTTCCCACACTTGTCATTTCTGACTTCTCTACTTTCTCACAAATACTTGAGCTCTTCAACTTTTAAGCAAATTCAGCCCTCAATCCCTTCAAGGGTACTCACAAACTCGAAGAGTCAATGGCCGACAAGAAGACTTCCCGGATGACAGCTATGAATGTTGGGTCTGCTAAGAGAGGTAAACCCCTTCGTCAAATCCCCATATTTTTAACTTATATGTCTTTGATTGATATGATAAATCAAAGAGGGGATGAGTATCCTAGTCAATCCCATCTAGACTCGTATAGTCATAGTAAGAAATTTTTTGATTCTGACTTGGTACAAGAATATAACCAATTGTTTAATTCCCCCCCTCACTTTACTATTTCTTAGATGGAGCCTGGTGACAAGACCTGTCATTGGAAATCCAATAGTTTATTTGTTTATGTGGACGCCCTATTAGCAGGGCTTTCGTTTCCTTTGCATGAATTCATTCTGACTCTTTTAGCCGATATCCAAATACACCTTTGCCAAATCGTACCTAATGAATGGAGACTCATCCATCGTTTCATGGTTCTATGCTTAGAGAAAAAGATTAAAATGACTGTCCCCCTTTTTCGCTAAATCTTTCAATTCAAAAATTATTCTAGCCTTTCTTTGGACTGAATTCACATAGCTCATAGACCCAATTGACCCTACATTTTTTACAACTATTCCATTCCAGATAACAACCTACATTGGAAAGAGAAATTCGTCCAAATCAAATGGGAAGGGGGAGACTGGGGAACTCTCTTTAGGCCCACCTTTGGTAAAGTAGCGGACGGGAGTGCCGACTCCATTATGCTCTCAGAGGAGGAGCATGCGGCCTATGTCAAGCTCACTCAGGTGGAAACCAAGCAAGTTTCTTGGGTTCTTCTTGATGAGTATAGGTTAAAGGCTGTGGGCTTATCGAGGGTCTCAAGTAAAGGTATATCACTTTATTTAGGTTCGCCTTCTTTTTACTTTGACTGTTTGATTGCCTTACTAATGTTTTTATGTCCCCTTTTCAGCTACTACGCAAATTAATGAGTAGACCATTCCACCCATTGTCGAAACAGGCCGCATGAAGAGGCTTAGGCTGATGAACGATCCCAGACAAGGAAAACAGCCTCCGGCCTTTTTGCAGCCTCACACTCGACCAATCGAGGCTGAGGGCAGTGGATCTGCCAAAGCGCCCAAATCCTTGACGTACAAACCAGGCTGGGGATTCAGGAAGTCGGACACTATGGTCGGTTGCACAGATCACGCAAGGGATTGGTAACTTCACTCCCTCACTCCTTGTGATTACAAGGAAATTGTGTTGAGATGCTCAGGAATTGGCGTCGGTAAGCTTACTCAACTACTTTGCATTTCACGTCCACAATATGCACTTATTATTCAACTTTTGACACTTAGAATTCTTTCTATTCATCCTGGTTTGTTGTTTTTTCAGGCCAATGCCTACTTTCAGGCTTCCTTACACCATATGGGGTTATGGAAGACTCAAGAGGGAAAGCACAAAAAGGAGCTTACTGTGGCAAATACCAAGATCAAGCATCTGGAGGAAAAGATGGCCAAGAAAGCGGATCTTTTGGAACAAGCTCTGGCCAAAATAGTTAAACTCTGGGCTGATAAAAATGTTATTATTGACAAGTACATGGCCTCATAGGAATATCAAGACTTGATCTAGGGGCATGACGACCTCCTCTATCCTGCCAACTATACAATTTGGTGGAACGATGCATTAAAGACGGTGCTGGAGAGGCATCCGGGTCTGTTCGACCTAAGGTGGACTTCAAAAGTCCGCAGTCAGCAGATGCTTTGAAGTGGTTGATTGAGGCTCAAGAAGCAGAAACTGAAGGGGGCAAGAATCCCGATGTTTGGCAGAAGAGGGCTCGCGAGCCTAGTCTTACTCCTTCCCCCATCCAGTGGTGCCAGAAAAGACTGTTCTTGAGGCAACCCCTCAAAAACCGATGGAGGATAGTTCTTTCGAGGAAGAAGAGTCAAGTGAAGACGTGGAAGATTCATCTTCATCTAGCGGGGAAGAGTCTTCAGAGGAGGAGGAATCGTCGAAGTAGTTAGGATTTTACTTTTGTTATTTATGTTGGCCCCAGTGGCTTGTAAAAACATTTGGCCATCGGGCTTTTATTTATGTACTCGTGTTTGTTCACATTTTCATATTTTATTTTTCGCCTTTGTTTTGTTTGTTTTTCGTGTTTAACTTTAACATGAAAAACAAATATTCGTGAGGCTTGTAAAAAACTTACTGAAAATAATTATTGCTATATAAGGAGAATGAAAAAAATTCCTTAGAAACTATCAAGTTTTCAAATGAAACTTAGTATTAAAAACATGTCTTACCTTCGAGGCTATTAAACCGACACTTGAATATTTTTGAAAATCAAAGTTAAAAATCTAAACATAATAGATTCTTAAGTTGGCTACATTCCAGCTTCTTGGGATTTCAACCCCTTCAAGGGTTTGGAGCTTGTATGCGCCTTGCCCTGTAACTTCCTTCACTTGGTATGGTCCTTCCCAATTTGGAGCTAGCTTGCCCTTGAGACCAGCTCCAGATGCCTCGATCTTTCGCATGACCAAGTCTCCATAGAGGGAGAACCTTTCCTTCACTCTAAAGGTTGTAATAGAATGAAGCTTTTTTTTGGTTTTTTTTAATGCTGGCATTGACTTCATCACGAAGCTCATCTATCAGGTCTAGAGCAAACTTCATGCCCTCCTCATTGGTGTCAATCTGAAACCCTTGCATTCTTGGTGATGTCTGAGTAATTTCGACGGACACCACTGCCTCAGCCCCGTAGGCTAGTTGAAAAGGTGTTACACCTATTGAAGCCTTACAAGTAATTTGATATGCCCATAAGATTGGGAGTAGCTCGTCAACCCAAGTTCTCTGAGAGCGCTCAATCCTCTTCTTAAGTCCATCTAGGATAATTCTGTTGGCAACTTCAGCTTTTGCCCATTTGACCGTGGATGAGCTACTGAAGTGAAGCGTAGTTCAATGTTATAGTTTCCACAGTACTCTATGAAGTCCTTGTCGTTAAACTAAGTTTCATTATCCGTCACTAGGATTCGGGGTAGTCCATACATGCATATAACGTTCTCCCAGAAGAACTGAGTCACATTTTTAGTATCAATCTTGGACAAGGGTTTCACTTCTATCCATTTAGTGAAGTAGTCGATGACGACAATGAAAAACTTCCTCTGTGCGTTAGCCATAGGAAATGGGCCTAAGATATCCATTCCCCACATGGCAAATGGGAGCGGATAGTTGATGGATGTCATCATCTCAAAGGGTTGCCTAACGATGGGTGCAAACCTTTGGCAGCGATCACAATTCTTAACATAAGCTTTAGCATCTTTAAGCATCTCAGGCCAATAAAATCCCAGTCTCACGACTTTATGAGCAAGAGCCCTGCTTCCAAGGTGCTGGCCACATATACCTTCATGAACTTCCTTCAGGGCAGCTTCAGCCTCATGGGGTCTCAAACACTTCAAGTAAGGTATTACGTATGATTTCTTATATAGTATCCCTTCTACGAGGGCATACTTCAAGGCCCTCATTGATAGCTTGTGTGCCTCCACAGGGTCGGTTGGTGTTTCCATATTTTCAAGTAGAGCTTGATGGGATCCATCTAACATGCTCATAGCCCAATCGGGGCTACTAATTTAGCATCAATGCTTGGGGTCTTTAAGACCAGGAAATAAACACTGCCAAAGTAACTATTAATCTCTGATGATGCAAATTTAGACAAGGAATCAGCCTTCACATTCTCCTCTCCCAGGATATATTCAAAGTGGCATTTCTCAAACTGCGTGGCTAAAGCTTTAACAATTCTCAAATATTTTGCCAAAGTTTCTGCACGGGCCTCAAACTCCTCATTTACTTGAGAGATTATTATCCTTGAATTGCCACATGTCTTCAAGTTCTTCACCTCCAAGCAACTAGCCAGGCCAATCCCTGTTATCAAAGCTTCGTATTCTGCCTCGTTATTTGTAGTGAGAAAATCCAACTTGATTACATATTCGATAACAAACCTATCCAGGTTTTGCAAAACCAGGCCAGCTCCGCTAGTGTTCATTTTTGAAGCTCCGTCAAAAAAGAGTATTCAGTATTCTCTTAGTTCTTCCTCTTTTTCCTTCTCTCCAGTTTCTTTATTCTCTTCTTACCCCTCAACTTCTTGGTTGGGGATGGTACATTCAACCACGAAGTTAGCTAGAGTTTGAGCCTTGATGGGCGTTCTTGGCTTGTATTTGATTTCAAACTCTCCAAGCTCAATAGCACATTTGATTAGCCTCCCACTGACCTTGGGGCTGTGCAGTATGTTTCTCAGGGGATGGTCTGTCAAGACTTCAATAACATGAGCCTGGAAGTACGGGCGTAGCTTTCTCAAAGCCATTATCAATGTTATGACAAACTTCTCAACTTTGAGTAGTTCAGCTCAGCTCCATGCAGAATCTTGCTAACATAATAAATGGGTTTCTGAACCATTGCTTCCTCTTTCATAAGAACAGCACTCAAGGTTGAGCTAGAGAAAGCAAGGTACTGGTATAACACTTCTTCAGGTTTCGGTTTGGCAAGAAAAGGTGGCTCGACCATATATTTCTTCATCTCTTCAAAAGTTGCTTGACTCTCGTCATTCCATTCAAATTTCTTGACCTTCTTGAGGGCCTTGAATAATGGTAGACACTTTTATCTAGATTTGTATATAAAGCGCCTCAGGGCTGCTATCCTTCCCATGAGTTTTTGGACGTCTTTTACTATCTTGGGGGATTCCATGTCCAAGATCGCTTGAATCTTATCGGGATTGGCCTCAATGCCTCTTTTGGAGACCATCACGCCTAGAAATATATCCAAATCCTACACCAAAGGCACATTTGATCGAGTTCAACATCATTTTGTGGGTTCTCAAAACTTTAAATGCCTCCTTCAGGTGCTCAAGATGATCGGCCTTGTCTAGGCTTTTGACGAACATGTCATTAACGTAGACTTCCATTGTCTTACCGATGAGGTGCATGAAAATTTTGTTTACAAGCCTTTGATACGTGGCTCCTACATTTTTAAGCCCAAAAGCCATAACCAAATAACAAAAAACACCAAAGTCAGTGATGAATGATGCCTTAGGAATGTCATCTGGGTGAATTTTGATCTGGTTGTAGCCACTAAAGCCATCCATGAAGCTAAGCATCTCGTGCCCAGCTGTAGCATCTATCAACGTGTCTATCCTTGGCAAGGGGAAATAGTCCTTAGGACATGCATCATTCAAATCTGTGAAGTCCACGCACATTCTCAACTTTCCATTGCTCTTCCTGACCATCATAGGGTTAGCCAGCCACTCAGGAAATTGAAATTCTTAAATAAATCTGGATTCCAACAATTTCTCTACTTCTTGTTTAATGGCCTCTTGCCTTTCAGGAGCAAAACTTCTCTCCTTTTGCTTGACTGCTATCCTTCTAGGGTTCACATTCAATTGATGCGTAATGAGCTTGGGGTCTGTCCCTGGCATGTCAGCTGCTGTCTAAGAAAAGACATCTCAGTTATATCCAACAAGAATTGAACCAACTGATTTTTCAGGTCTTTGGGGAGTGAAGTCCCCATATATGTCACCTTCTCGTGATCTAGAGGATCCAGAGGAGCAGGCTCCAAGTCCTCTGCAGGCTTACCCCTTCTTTCTTCTCGATCCCTGACATCCATGTCTTCGATAGGGAGAACCTTCCTCCCAATGCCATTACGTTTCAAGGTGGCCACGTTGTTGGGTCCCGGAGATCGTAGAGGGGGGGGGGGGTGAATACGATTCCCAAATTAAAAATATGACTAATAAATATTTTTGGGACAACATAAAAAATATTTTGGTTCAAACCCGGGTACTGTTCATCATCTTCTTCAACCTCAAGAATACCATTAAAATAACCAAGATAATGAACGGTAAATCATCCAAAACACACAACACAACAAGATCCAAGAATATAACTTTATATTCATTGAAGTGGGGTAGATGCTACAAACAAGTTCAAGAACATAAGCTCAAGAACACAACAAAGAAGTGATTTTTATCTCCTCTAAAACTATTACATTTTGTATATCTAGGAGACAAAAATCAACCCTATCTTCTATACAAGATTTAACAAGTGTTTCCAATAGAAGAATAGAGGAGTGGTATAATAAAGAAAATCATGGCTACAAATATATTCAAAATCTAGTTTGGCCATGGGGGAGAGAATAATTTTTCTCTCTCTCCCCTTTTCTTTTCTCATCCGAATACACACTGAAGATTAAGACTTGGGTTCTTTTTGTATATTGAAAAAGGTGTTGTTTTTTGCTTTTTGTTTTCCCACCTTTTACTCTTGTCCACTCAAATCATATCTTCAAAGTCATGTGCCAAGCATGCCTTTGGAAATATTTAATGTAAGAGTAATATTTAATAAATATATAAAATATAAATAAAGAATATCTTTATTTATAAAATATATAAATAATTAAATAAATACTTTATTTAATTAAATTAAATATTTCCATTCCACTCTTCAATTTGTGTAGACTTCCTTATCCAAATACTTGGCCCCGTATACGTGACTCCACCACGTCCAAATATTTGGCCTTCTAATCTGTGAAGCTTTAGTAAGATCCAACCAGGTTGTACCGTCTGTCCCTTATCCATTAGGCTGGCATTTCTCCAACACTGATTTACTACCTTTGTTGATCCTCCACATGACCCAAGAAAACCAACAACTTTAGAATGATTAAAACCATATTAACCAACAAGAGCTTGCCTCCAATGTCCTGACACTTTATGCAACGGTCTAGTTCATAAGTGACTAGTCTTGATAGGGGCTCTTGATTCCGAACACGATTCCACATTCTTCTTTGCAAACCTTACTTGTAGCTTCGATTGTAATGCACTAAAATCTTCATAGACTAAGACAATCTTCTGTAGCTTCCACATCCTTGAATAGATGTCAATATCTTTTATTCTCCACTGAGGCCTGAACATGTTAATGAAATTCTTCCAGTGAGGTTCAAGTCTGTAGATGATCCTTTGATACTTTGTCTTAACTGAACTCTGTGATCCAAGATTTATGTGCACCTGCATATTATTACATGTCATGTTCTATTGTTGAGTTATCATCAACCATTACACAGAGATTACATTTAGCATTTCTAGTACACATGAAAGTGCAGTGAGTTACTTCCCTTCACTCATATCTCCCCTTTCAATCTCCCCCTATTTGGTTGATATGGAATAGCAATCAAATATTGTTTCCCTTTACAATCTCCCCCAAAAGCAATTAAATAAAATTAACTACTAGAGGATAACTCAACTAACATACAAGAAACAATTAAAGTACTGGACATGAAAATAATATACAAAAGGTTCTGGAAAGATATAATCAGTTAAATCCAGATTTCCTGAGTTGCTGAAAATGAATGATGAATTTCTGAATTTCATTTTCCTTTAGCTTCCTCCACTTCAATGTTCTTCAAAGATGGGGTTCTTTCAATAAAGAAACAAATCATTAGTAAAGACTTCTGAACAATCATTCTTGTTTATCTTGCAATTCGAACTAGAACATACAGCTCTCTATGTTCCCCATAAGAGGTTAACTCATTCTCCCCTTAAGGTTGTTCTCTCTTGGAATGAAAGTCACTTCCTCTTTTTCTTCAGGATGTTCTATTTCCAGGAAACATATTTTTCTTTCTTCCCTGCTCTACTCCACTGCTTCATCTATCACTGAAACAAGAAATAGAACACACTTGGACACTTCACAGATGCCCCTTGAAAATCTCCTTCACATTCTTCTTTACCCAGAAAACTTCTACTTAGCAAAAACTCCCCCTGAGTTGATACTCTTCAAAGAAATCTTCATTTTCATTCATTGATCGTGCTAGAAAGAATTCTTCTTCCGAACCTCTCCTAAGAATGTTCCAAGGACAGATCTTCAAACAAATAGAGCAAAATCCCTTAGATATCTTTTCAGAATAAGATATAGCATTGCAAACCGAGATGTTAAGATTCTCCATAACTTCTCCCCCTTAGTACAACAAGTAACTTCTTCCCAATTGACAAAAAGTAACTTCTCTACTTCAGACAAAAAAACAGTTAAATCTACAACACCTTTAGGGATTAGGCTCCAACCAATTACTAAGAAACTCCCCCTTAGTAATTTCTCCCTTGCATCACTAAGGTTTCAATTTTATCTAATTTTCCCCCTTAGTTCATGCAAGCTCCAATCCACCCTTGTGTCTTTAGATATCCTCTAAGTAACCTTCATAAGATAGGATGACAGATCTCGTTTCTTGTATCACCAAATTCTCCCCCTTAGTTGAGAATATCCTTTAAAATAATAAAAGTATCATCTACATCCAATCGAATAAGAAACTCTCCTCCAACTGAACATAAAATCCCCCTTAGGCCTAAAAATTAATGTCTCCCCCTTTGAGATTGAGAACAACATGAATTAATAGACCCAAAGGTAATAGTTTGGACATTCCCACTAAGCTTTAGGTAGAATCTTCTTCAGCTTGTCTTCCAGAAAAGAATCTCTTCAACATTTCAGAGCTGGAAAATTCAGTAACAGGATTCAAGCATAGTAGCAAGGTTAGTGTTTGGTCTATGGTTTCCTCACTTCTACTACGTTCTGTTGGTGTTTACACTTTCAAGCGTAAGTGTTCCACTCATTTCTCTCCCTATGTCTCTCACTCAAGAGTATCACTCCCTCACTTCACTCAAGTGTTTCTCTCCCTTACTTGCACTCATTCCATTTATAACAATTTGTACCTGCAAGTAAATCCATGCTAGTCTCACCAAGATATTGTGGATCGTTGACTATAGCATGTTGTTGATCACTAAAGATGTAGGTTCTGAGATGGAATCTCAGACAGGCTTTCAGTTAGGCCTTCACCCAACTCACCATGAGTAAATCCATGCACACGTGGCTCGTCGTCGGGGAATAACCCTTCTGAAATTGGAATCTCCTCCATTCCAGGAGTGACTGAAATCCCAACACCCTGATCCTCAAAAGACTCATCAAATTGGTAAGCCAACTGAATCATAGTCTACGAGTTGTTGCTCAGCTACTTTCAGCATCAACAATCTCCCCATATGCAAATCCATGCATTGGATCATTGAATGTGGTATGCGTACTAGCAGCTATCTAAGCATCAACCGACTCCCCATATGCAAATCCATGCACTGGATCGTTGACGGTGATATGCCTTTAAGTTTTGAGCAATCCATGTATTCCAGAATTTGAATTCCTGGGAGAGTAGACGTGTACAAACATCTCTCTCAATCACCTGTGAAGATGAATTAACTCACTATTTTCAGTCATGGAAAACTGTTAGTGATTGCCTCTCAACATCAACAGATTGCTCTGCGGATGTGAAATCCCGTTAGGGAACTAGGACTGTTCCTCCTAGGAAGGTTGACAAGGATTCTAATATATGGCAAGAAATCCAAGTTTCCCTCAAATACCTGTGAAGGTGGCTCAACAACTTCATTCACCATGAATGGTAAACAAAGAAGTTTAGGGGTTTTACCTATACCTCACAATGTGCACTTCTTGCAACGTGTCCTCACAATTGTTAGTCCCAAGAGAGGCTAGAGAACTGTTAGGTCCTATAATATCCCTTAGAAGCAAAAACTTTAGGATTACCATCAGCGTGAATGCTTTTGGTGTGCTTGACTCATTACAAGGTGCTCTGGCTGACGAGCAAATTTTCAATGAAATCACCCTGTTGAGAGAGTTCATTCAGAAACGGTTGAATTACCTTTTCAGCTCTGCATCCTTTTGAGAGAATACAGATGAGCTACAGATACCTCAATTTGTATACTTCTTTCCTTCTCGAGAGGTAGAGCTGTGGGTGCACTTCCGACACATCCTTTGCTGCAATTAATGCAGTTTCTCCCTTAACAACCGCTAATCTATATAAGTTCCTTATATCACCAAGGGTTGAAAGTTTGAATTAGAATGATAGTGTTTGGTACTAAGGCCTTGGTTAGAAATTGATGGATTATTCAACTTCTAGACCTTACCCTATAGCCACTAAGGCCAAGACATTACGGCTAAATAGATAGAGTTTATCAGAGCTATATAAAATTTGGTAGAGTATGATTAAACTTATTCTCTATTCCTTCTCAGAAATATAGCATCGGAGCAATGTGTCCTCAAGAAACAATGCACCAGAGCTAAAATGTGGGAATTAATAAAGAATAGGTAAAAGAATATTAAGCCAAATTTCATAAACTCACAATTTTGAAAAAAAAGTTTAACAGATTAACAAAAGTGTTCTTTTGAATTTCTCTTAGACAAATATCCAATTGAAATTCAACTCTTTTAACAAAAACATTTTGATTAATAACTCAAATCTATTTCATCTTGCTCACTGTATGTTTTCAGAAATTGTTTTGCAATTCATTCTTATCAGATATTATCTCCAATTTAAAACATAAATCATTTAAAAAAAATTGAATGAATGCTTTAGTCATACAGTCCAAGGCACTAATCCCAAAGCAAACAACCATTGTTTTAATACTACAGGTCAATGTGAAACAGACATTAATAAGAGTTTTGAAAAACGTTTTACCAATGATTGATACCTCAAGATCAAAACAATTTACTCAAATAAAATAGTCTGATACCATGCAACCTAAGTTACAAGTTATCAAGTAACTTTATTTAAACAAATCGTGGAGAGAAAAACAGTTTTCATTACAAAACATTTAGAGAGAGAGAGGATATATGATTTTGAAATAGAAAGATAATCCTCAAGAAATATTCTCTTTCAAAGGGAGTTTTTTTTAATAAAAAAAACTTTTAGTGGCTTTTCATTCTCTGGCAAATGAATGCATGTTTAGATAATACATTTTTCACAAGAAATAGACAAGAAATTTCTTTATGCATTAAAGTTTTAAAGAATGAAAAACATATGTTAATACTAATGAATTATCAAAGATATGAATGACAAGACTTTCAAAAGTACTAACATCATTCAATCATTTTGTAATAAAATGCATCTTACTACAAAACAATCAAGCACATAAGATACTTACATTATGTTAGACAATTACCATTTGTCGCTTGAAACAAACACATTTTGCAATATAGATCATGGTAATTCTAAAGCATAAAACATAAGCATCCGCTAAACACTGAACATACATTGATCGAATGACAGCATTTAACTTCTTACACTACATCTTAACAATTATCACATAAGCATATTGAAAATACTCATGACAATCAGAATGTATGTAAGCTCGAGGTACTAGTTGCATTAGAGATCAAATACCTTTAAATATTAATGCTAAAATTTATGACCTTTGACAACCCCTCGCGATGTAGTAAATTACTTTCAATATCAGTGTTTTTGAAATAATCTTTTTGTCACTTAGTGCAGAAATTCTAAGTGGCATCACTAATATCAAAAGAATGACAACTAATATTAATGGATTTTACAAAAGACATGAATTACATCACTTAAACTACGTATTAAGTGGTTCCATTAATATTAGCATTAAACAATTAAAAGTAAATAAAATTACAATTAATTAATATATACAAATACTTATGCTGAAACATTTGATACATATAGCATGAATAACATATGACAGCACAAAGTACGAGGTCCTGGATATAAATTGACTATACAAAGAGATGCTACATTGTTAGGTCCCTAGGTCCCGGGTGATCATAGGTAATCTCATACCGATAATATTGGGTCCCGGGTGGTCACAAGCCAAACATTAATTAGTTCCTAGAGATTGTAGACATCTAAATAACATGAACACTCTCTATAAACTTTACATTTAAATAAATCAATATTATACTAGAGTGACATACCTTAGTCAATAGAGCTTTTACTGATGTATGATCGTTGAATGAACAATTACTCCTCTTTGCCCGAGAGATCGAACGTTTACTCCTTTCGAGATCGAACGTTTACTCCATTTGGACAGGAATAACTTTTCAGCTACCAGTTAACATTGTTCCTCGAAACAATACCACGCTCATCCAGATGGAAACTGCATTACCTTCAACACCCAAATATTTCCTTGTAGATATTGGTCTTGGTAGCAGCTTCACTAAACTCAGCACTCTAGAAACCAGTAGTCCTGACACTAGAAGAGTAGAACCTTCAAAAACTCCGAACTACCCTTCAGCTTCTGTATCAATACCAAGTCTTCATGTGGATTGATTCCTTGTGCTAAGTGTATCTGCCTCTGGTTGAATTGAGTTAGTTCCTTGATTCGAACCCTACTCAATCTTGATTAGTTAGAGCATCTTCAGTCTTCATTGAATTCACTCAGAAAAACTAATGAAATATTTTTATACATGCACGACACTACCAATCACTACTCTACTACCCAGATTCATCAAGAACTGACTTTAGGAAATGTTGTTACACAAAACCCTTTGTCATGACAGATGTGTCCTTAATGTTTCCTTAGATATTCAGTGGGTAGAGTAGTGTTCTTTAAATATGATTGAGATCATCTTGCATTATTTTTAAATTGACAATTTCCTTTCTACTATGCAATCACTCAATCTGGATCACTCAGTGCTCCTAAGAATCTCAACTCTTACTCAATGAGCACTGCTAGCCTTTGAACATCAAACACGACTAGTTGATCCAACTTACTGATGCTCCCCCTGTGATGCTGCTTGCAGCTTTTCTTCATCTGGTGTCATCTGATCTTGAGCCCCAAACAGGATGTCAACCTTTAGAAATTCAGAGCTAAAATCAAACGAATGCTAGGGAGCTTGATGATGATGTTCACTGCATCTAGGTCATCTTAAATCAATCACAGACTCTGTGTAAGCTCTTAACTCCAAATAAGATAGCCTTCCATCACACCATGTGACTTCAGGAATGATTAATCTTACTTGATGTCTTCTCTTTACATTTGCTGATTAGACTTGCTGTGTCAACTGATTCAGCCGTAGTGAATAGAAAACCTTAAGTCTATCCATTATCCTTGTAATTCCACTCAAGGTCTGGATTTCCCTATCAACTCCTCCATTTGGTCATGAAGTCCGAAAACTGAACTTTACTCTAGAATACTCCTTTCAGTGCAGACATAACATAGAACTTCGTTCGTCAACAAATTCCATTACCTGCCCTCAAAGTGTTCTTACAACAATTTGCCTAATCTTTTGAATGTGATTAATCACTGAGATGCTTCATCTATCGAATGCATGAACAAACACTAAAACTAAATAGGGTAGCCTTTGACTTGACTTCCCTTCAACTGACATACTTCACTAATGTCCTTCTTAAAAGAATTTCATTAGAAGTAGTCCTTTCTCACCAACTTCATCTTTACCGTCGAATCCGTTATCTTGATAAACCAAGTATTAGTTGATAAACCAAGTGTGAGAGCATCATTTGTTGTTGCAGCTAACTCTATTCTGATAAACTTCAACGAATAGTTGACTTCATCATAAGCATTACATTTCGTGTCAGCAATAACCTCACTTCCAGTAGAGTGAGCCTCTATTTCTCTTGACCCCGATCAATATTGTTCATCCTCGAACTGATATTAGGAAACCCTTCGCAAAGAATTCTCTAGGTCTTCCTTAATATCGTGCTTCAGATCATTCAAGAAAAATAGGTAACCTTGCTTAACCATTTGAATACCAAAGCAAAAGTAGTTACATGCCTCAAACATGAAAATGTCAGAGATATATAACTTGTACATGTTGAAAGATACTCTGTATTCACAAATGATTAAGACACGTGGTCCTCAATTTGATTGAGTTCAAGGGTTAGAGATATTTCTAAAAATAGTTAACAACAAAGCATTCAAGTTCAACATGCTCATTCTTATCTGACTGATCACTCCTCATTTATATCAGCCTCAACAAGTAGTCTTGGCTATGAGCTCAGTGATCCCAACCTAACTTAAGGTGGACTAGCAGTCTATAAGAATCATGTCGTACATATATGTAGTCATAGAAGAATCAATCACTCAGATTCCTAATTCTTCTAAATCACCTTTGTTGTTCACTTTAACATTATATTATCTCTAATTACCTGAGTCAATTTAGATTTAAAAATTTAATTCATGGTTTATTATACTGACCCCTAGGCAATTCCCAAATTAGAAACAAACTCATCTTAACAAGCACATGATCAGATATAGCATTTAATACAACCATGCGAGTATAAACAGATTATAGACAATGTAAACATCAAGGCACCTAGCATGCAACAAATACTCTTTCCGGTAAATGTACCCCTACAAATACCTAAGACTCTATATGCTAACATGATCAATTTTCGTAAAGCAAGCATTAAATCACACAAGATCTAATCATGAAGTCAAATACTGATAAACAAGAAACACTAACAAACTAGCATAAGTTATCTAATTTATATAGAAATCAAGGTGAGACATGCATTACATCAAACTTATAATATAATACAGTTCAGCACTTAATACTCTATAATTGAATCAAACAAGTATAAACTAGTTAGAAAGTATACCTGAGTGATGCTTAGCATTCCATCTCGAGTGATAATCAATTGATCCAAATCAATTTCTATTCTACTAACACTCATGAAAGTATCCTTGCATTTGATCTCAATAACAAATGATGTTCCTACTTCAACCCAAACTGATACCTGATTGTTTTGCTTAAAGACCCCGACATAGAATGTCTCATGTTCTGCTTGAAAAGATCACTCTTCTTTGTATGTGTAGCAATAACCCCTTGATTATCAGATGTCAGTGATAATCAAACCTTGTGTATTTCTGCCACTGATGTCCTTTAACCAAATCTTCAGTTGTTGTTTTGGTTCTTTGACCGATAAACTGAATTCCTTTTCAAAATCCCAAATTCTTCAGATATTGATTCGAAAACCACTGATCGAAGACTCTTCCCTAAATGAACTAATCCCCTTTCAATAACCAAATGATCCACTGAGTAGACCGATGTAGAAATACATCTCCAATGGTAAGATCAGGTCTCAACTCCATTAGAATGTTCTTCAGTCAGTTCGTTTGTCCTCAACGAACGAAGAATCAACTCCTGTTGTTTCGTTTAATAAAACATTTTGTTCAAACAGAAGTATTTAATTTTTTTTTAGGAATTTAAATAATCAAAATAAATTGAAAATGCACTTTTTGATAAATAATAATAAATTTCTCAATTTCAAATTATAAATAAAATAAAATAATTCGAAAAGAAAGTTTTGATATAGAGATAACAAATTTTTCAAGGTATATTAAATAATCCTGAAAAAGAAGTTATTTCAAATCAAAATTAATTTTCAAAGAATTTTATAGAATTCATAATCCAAAACAGTTTCAATTATAATTAAAATAAAACAGATTGAAAATATAAGTTTGATATAAAAATAATAAATTTTCAAGTCATCTAAGATATTCTTGGAAATAAATTATTTCAACCAAAATGATTTGCCAAAAAGTTTTATGAGATTTATAATTAAAACTTCCAAGCTTAAATTATAATTAAAATAAAACAACTCGAAAACATAATTTTGAGATAGAAATACTAAATTTTCAAAACATTTAAAATGTTCATGAAAATAAATTATTTCAAGCCAAAAATATTTTCCAAAGAGTTTTATAAAATTTGTAATTAAAGTTTTATGAAAAATAAATTATTAAATCTAAAAAATAATTCTCAAAATACTTTTAAGAATATCAAACTCAAAAGAAATTAAATTGGATTTTAAGATTAGTTTTAGTTTTCAAATTAATAAAATTCTTAACTAAGAATATTAAAAATATAAAATATTTGACTCTAAAATTTAAAAGAAAATAAAATATTTTCCAAGATGTAAAATAAACTTGAAAAATAAATTATTTAAATTTAAAAATTATTTCCAAAATATTTTAAATAAATAAATTCAAATTTAATTATTAAATTAATTATTAAACTAAAAATAATTTGAGAGAAAAATAATTTTTGTTTTAAATAAATGTTAAGCTATGTAGCCATGTGTCATGTAGAAACAGCCTTCTAAGTAGAAATTCTACATAGACTCTATCTCGAACATCAAGTAGAACTTCTACATAGGAATGTTCTACATAGATTCCATCTCGAAATTCCTATCTCGAACATCCAAGTCGAACATCACCTCGAACATCAAGTCGAACATCAACTCGAACATCAACTCGAACATCATCTCGAACATCAACTCGAACATCAACTCGAACATCAACTCGAACATCATCTCGAATCATCAACTCGAACATCAACTCGAACATCAACTCGAACATCAACTCGAACATCAACTCGAACATCAACTCGATCATCAACTCGAACATCAACTCGAACATCAACTCGAACATCATCTCGAACATCAACTCGAACATCAACTCGAACATCAACTCGAACATCAACTCGAACATCAACTCGAACATCAAGTAGAACATCAAGTAGAACTTCTACATAAGAATGTTCTACTTGGCCATCTAGAACATTTTGTACTTAGAAAAATTCTGGGCTTCAACAATTAACAAAACACCTACTGCTTCCTTTCTGGATGCCCAGTGAACCAATCGTACCCTCTTCAAAAATAAAAATAGATCCAATCGATTTGTATGTCAATCGAGTAGCTCTGATACCAATTGTTGGGTCCCGGAGATCGTAGAGGGGGGGTGAATACGATTCCCAAATTAAAAATATGACTAATAAATATTTTTGGGACAACATAAAAAATACTTTGGTTCAAACCCGGGTACTGTTCATCATCTTCTTCAACCTCAAGAACACCATTAAAATAACCAAGATAATGAACGGTAAATCATCCAAAACACACAACACAACAAGATCCAAGAATATAACTTTATATTCATTGAAGTGGGGTAGATGCTACAAACAAGTTCAAGAACATAAGCTCAAGAACACAACAAAGAAGTGATTTTTATCTCCTCTAAAACTATTACATTTTGTAGATCTAGGAGACAAAAATCAACCCTATCTTCTATACAAGATTTAACAAGTGTTTCCAATAGAAGAATAGAGGAGTGGTATAATAAAGAAAATCATGGCTACAAATATATTCAAAATCTAGTTTGGCCATGGGGGAGAGAATAATTTTTCTCTCTCTCCCCTTTTCTTTTCTCATCCGAATACACACTGAAGATTAAGACTTGGGTTCTTTTTGTATATTGAAAAAGGTGTTGTTTTTTTCTTTTTGCTTTTCCACCTTTTACTCTTGTCCACTCAAATCATATCTTCAAAGTCATGTGCCAAGCATGCCTTTGGAAATATTTAATGTAAAAGTAATATTTAATAAATATATAAAATATAAATAAAAAATATCTTTATTTATAAAATATATAAATAATTAAATAAATACTTTATTTAATTAAATTAAATATTTCCATTCCACTCTTCAATTTGTGTAGACTTCCTTATCCAAATACTTGGCCCCGTATACGTGACTCCACCACGTCCAAATATTTGGCCTTCTAATCTGTGAAACTTTAGTAAGATCCAACCAGGTTGTACCGTCTGTCCCTTATCCATTAGACTGGCATTTCTCCAACACTGATTTACTACCTTTGTTGATCCTCCACATGACCCAAGAAAACCAACAACTTTAGAATGATTAAAACCATATTAACCAACAAGAGCTTGCCTCCAATGTCCTGACACTTTATGCAACGGTCTAGTTCATAAGTGACTAGTCTTGATAGGGGCTCTTGATTCCGAACACGATTCCACATTCTTCTTTGCAAACCTTACTTGTAGCTTCGATTGTAATGCACTAAAATTTTCATAGACTAAGACAATCTTCTGTAGCTTCCACATCCTTGAATAGATGTCAATATCTTTTATTCTCCACTGAGGCCTGAATATGTTAATGAACTTCTTCCAGTGAGGTTCAAGTCTGTAGATGATCCTTTGATACTTTGTCTTAACTGAACTCTGTGATCCAAGATTTCTGTGCACCTGCATATTATTACATGTCCTGTTCTATTGTTGAGTTATCATCAAACATTACACAGAGATTGCATTTAGCATTTCTAGTACACATGAAAGTGCAGTGAGTTACTTCCCTTCACTCCTATCTCCCATTTCACACGTAACAACTCTTGTCCATTTTTTGATCTCCTCTCTCTTCTCCTACTCCATTCCTAGTCGGCAATTTGAGTTTCAGATGGTACGTAGAGGCTATCGCCATGAAGGCATGCAACCCAGTCCTCCCAAGGATCGCATTGTAGGTAGTGCTTGCCTTGATAACTAGAAAATTCAGCATTTGAGTGGACTGTCGAGGTTCTTCACCCATAGTCATGGGCAACTGTATATTTCCCTCTATCCGACATTCCACTCTATTGAAACCATAGATAGGCATGTTGGAGGGGGGTTAGTTATGAATCATTATAGCCCATTTTCACAAAAGAATCATAAAGTAGGATGTCTACGGACGATCCTTTGTATACAAAGACTCTTTTCACATGAGAGTTTCCTATGACAGAGGTGATTACCAAGGGATTATCATGGGGGAACCTGACCCCTTCCAAGTAAGAATCGTTGAAAAACAAAGAGACCTCAGTCCTTGCTCTCTTAAGAGGCTCTCCTACAATGCTCATTACCTCTCGGGCATATGCCTTCTTGGAATTTCGAGAGTTACCTGCAGCAGTTGGTCCCCCTGAAAGAACACTGATCACAGGCCTTCGGGGCTTATTGTTTCTGTCTTTTTGGGGTCTGAGTCCCTTCGTTTGTCATTGTGACCTCTGTCATGTCTAGTACCCTCATTGGTGTACTTTTCCAACTTTCCTCTTCTAATCAGAAATTCTATCTCGTCCTTTAACTGGCGGTAATCATCAGTGTCATGTCCCACATCCTTGTGTAACCGACAGTACGCATTTTTATTTTTTTTCTCAGGATCTGTCCTTAGTGGCTTCGTCCATCAAAGGTCTTTGCCCTTCTCAATATCCATCAGTATTTGGCTACGAGCGGTGTTTAGCCTTGCATAATCGGTGAACCTGGATCCTCCTTTCTTTTTGGAGTTATTAACAACATCATTCTTTGCATACTTGGTATTGACAGTATACTCAGTATCGCAGGGTTGCTTCTTAGAGTAGATGCTCGAGGCTTGAAACCCTTGGGCTTTCCTCATACTTTCCTCGGCCATGATATACTTTCCAGCTCTCTCCTGGAGCTCATTCATACTCTCAGGGGCCCTCTTGGCTAATGATCTCCTGAAATTTTCATTAGAAGTCCCTTGCTATAAGGCTATCATAGATACCTTCTGATCTAGATCGGGGACCTTTAAGGCTTCCTTCGTGAATCTGTTCATATAGTCCCTCAAGGACTCACTCTTCCCCTGATGCATGTTCATTAGTGAAGATGAGATCTTCTCATGAGTCTTGCTGCTGATGAATTGACCAATGAAGGCCCTGCTTAAATCCATGAATGACCCAACAGAGTTAGGGGGTAGACGACTGAACCACCTTTGAGCCATACTGCTCAGGGTTTGAGGGAATGCCCTACACTTGACGACATCATTGACGGGCTACAGCAACAGTGCATTAGAGAACGTGAGAATATGATTTGAGGGATCTCCCATTCGATCATAGGCCTTGATTGAAGACATCTTAAACTTCTTTGATATCTTCTCATTCATGATATTCTCAGTGAAAAGGGGAGTGATATCATCAGGATCTCCAAGTGGTAATAAGTCTTGGGGGTCATCCCTAACATGACTTATCCTTGTTCACCTCCTGGATGGGGGCTCATCCAAATCTATTACAGGTGTGTTTCTTGTCGACCCTCCAGCCCCCTTAATTTTCGGGAGCTGTCACCTCGCTAGAGCCCTTTCCAAGTCTTTCCTTAGCCGCTGGGCTTCGGCTTCATGAGCACATAATCTTTCCTGAAGGTCAAGGGACTCATTATCTTGAGGCCCTCGGGGTTGGGTACTCCTCCCTCCACGGGAATCCTTACCGGGTTGCCTCCTTCGTGGGTTAATATCCTCGTCAGACGATTCATCATCATCGGTAGAGTAAGCTCCTAAGAAGTCCCAACTCTTTCATTGCGAGGCGTAGTGGGGCAGCAGCCCTTGCTCGTAAGAGGGCTCATAGTTTCTCGGGAGTCCATAGAGAGGGTAGGACGTTATAGTGGATGAGACCTGCAAGGTAGGAGGAGCGATAAAAGTTGTACCAAGGTGCGGAATTACCTGGAGTGGAGGAACTGAAGCATGAATAGAAACATCGGGGTTGGAAGGATGAACACCAATCCTAAGGGGTCCGGTACGTTGGGTACTTGCTTCAAAGCCTCCAACGGAGGTGGTCGGAATAACAGCTCATTGTTCCCGTACCGTAGGAGGGGGAACGTTTGTGTCTACGCCTCGAGGGTGCTCGCGGTACTTCGTATTCTCACAGACGGATCCAAATGTTACGGATTAAAAACTAGGTGTATTTAATATGTAATTAATGCTAGGATTTGAGAGAGCTTCGAGCTTTAATGGTTGCATTAACGTTTCGTGACTAACTCAGGTCATCGTTAATTGCCTACGTATCTCAATGGGTGTGAGAATCAAGCCAAAAAATGTTGTTCTAAAGTTGTGGGGTTAGACCTTTTATATAGGCGCACGAGGGCCTTGGAATTAGATTAGAACTAGGAGACTTGGTGGCCAAGTCTCCTAGAGACAAGGTTGTTGAAACCTTTTAGGAATGAGGGTCCTTGTTGGACTCTACCCACGCTAGGATTTCTAAATCTTTCTAGGATGAGGGTCATCAACAGGCTTCTTGGGCCTTTACTGAGCCTTTATTAATTAATTACGAAATTAATTAATAACAAAGGCTTAATGGGCCTTTGGCTTCAACATAGCTTGTGGGCTGGATTTACAAATCCAGTTGATCCTTGGATTACAATTCTAGTTGATCCTAGGGTTTATTTCCCTAGTTCATTTCAAGGATCCAAGTCTTTGGACCATACTAGATCTAATAAATGAAATAATAAATGCTATATTTATTATTTCCTCAGGCTATTTTTACCCATATCAAATTTATTTTATGAATTTAATTTAAATGAGTTTATTATTTAAACTTGAAAAAGTTTATTTTATAAACTTAATTTGAATAAGTTTATTTTATAAATTTAAATTAAATAAATTTATTTTCTTAATTTAAATATATTTACTTTTATAATTTATATTTATTTAGATAATTTTATCTTATAAATTTAAATTTAGATAAATTTATTTTATAAATTTTATTTAAAATAAATTTATTTTATAAATTTAATTTAAATGAGTTTATTATTTAAAATTGAAAAAGTTTATTTTATAAACTTAATTTAAATAAGTTTATTTTATAAATTTAAATTAAAAAAATTTATTCTGTAAATTTAAATAGATTTAATTTTATTATTTAAATTTTTTTAAATAAATTTATTTTATAAATTTCATTTAAATAAATTTATTTTATAAATCTTAATTTAAATTAGTTTATTATTTGAACTTGAAAAGGTTTAGTTTATAAACTTAATTTAAATAAATTTAATTTAAATAAATTTATTATTTAAATTTATATAGATTTAATTTGTAATCTAAAGTTATTAAAAATCTTGGTCCATTTTTCCAAAAGGGTTTGTAGTTATCAATTCCAAGAGCATATGACCCAGTTTCCAGGAAAGTGGTCATTTCGTATTAATAAGTTTATTCTAGAGTGTCTGAATTTTATTATGGATGTTACGACTGTTTATGTTATAGTTCCACAAATTGCTCAAATGTAAAGAAATGATAGATTTATTAGTAGGGAACTGTGCTGAATTTTTCTCTGACTCTACTGATCATTCTTGTTTTTGTACAATTGTACTTGTACAAAATGGATTTAAGAATCGTTAGAGGTCACAACTGAAGGAACATATGAGGTTAAAAGTAGCAAGACAAAATCGAGGTTGTGTTACACTATTCAAGAAGCCTGAACAAGTAAATGATGATAAAGACTGTGTTGGGTTAAAAGCGGGAATTTCAAACATTAGTAAGGTTACAGCAAGGGAAAATATTTGTTGGTGAAGTTAAAATGCAAAGTTGATCCTATCAGTGACAATAATGTACCACATGCATATCTGGCATCAATGACCAACACTGGAGATGAATCACTAAGCACTTCACAGGTACACATTCTAACTGGTATACTTTTATCTAATTCAGAACTGTATGATTATTATGTTTTGAAATGTATTATATTCATGTTAGCATGTTAGCATCTTAGGACTTAAATGTTTAATTGATTGCTAAGAATGAGATATTGTTGAAAGTGTTTCAGGCATGAAAACGCAGCGGAATTAACGTAAAAACAATAAAAATCGAAACCCAATTGCAGGATCCATATATAACGTTGGATGATTATGGTGAAAAAGTCTGTACCTTAACAAAGCTTTTCGTATGCTGTTTAATGGAGGTCCAGAAAAGATGAATCACAGCAGCCCTTTAGTGCAAAGATCTGCTCTCCAAAGAAGTCCACACGAACGTCCGATCGTCCTACAATTACCGGAGTCGGTACTAGCTGAATTATTTGCCTCTCTCTCTCTCTCTCTCTCTCTCTCTCTCTCTCTCTCTCTCTCTCTTTCTCTAGCCTCTCTTAATGTTGAGCAGCTAGGGATTTTCTCTAAAAACGAAATCTGATGATTAAACCCTAATATTATACATCATTATGTATATATAGGGGAGAAAGAGATTTTGGGCCTAACCCTAATCCATGTGGTTTCCAAAACCCATTATGACTTTGGGTTATTATTATTATTAAATCTGAATTCTAATATAATTAATCAAGTCCCACTTAGTTAATTCAATAATTAAATTCGAAATAATAATAATAAAATATCTAAATTCGTAATTTAAATAAACCTCCGTTTTGACATTCTTTGTGTGTGACCCTTTAGGTTATTATTACGTTGGTAATAATTTTATTATCTAATAATAAAATTATAAACAATGAGTGGCATCTAGTACAATATAAATTGGTGATTCAATTCAACCTTTCGTGAATAATGTTCCATGTAATATAATCCATTTAACCTTATATTATAGATCAAACTCGAGGCATGTATAATGTCATCATCTTCAACGTTTAATCTCAGTTTCCTTGATCAATGAGTAGACTATTTAAACAAATCAATATTTGAGCATGACCATGCATTTCATAGTCTCACTCAATCAAGAGGCCATTAATATCACTCCTAGAATTAGAGGGTTAAATCCTATATCTATCATTCATATTCCTCATACGATTCATAGCATACCCAATGTTCACCTTTATTATTACACGGTTAAAGGTAACTTTGAGTATAATCAAAGTATATTAATTCTCATATAGAAATATAATGATTTCAAGTCAGAGGATCATTACATCATTATCACAGTGAGATTTCTTATGACACTTATTAACATGTAGAATCTTACAGCGGGTCTTTTCAGTTTCTTGTATTGATACATACACTTATGTTCTTGACTTTAGTATCACCATACCTATGACCAATGAGATGTGGTCATCTGTCAACAAACATACTAGTCTTATTGCATTATTACTGTCCTTAAATAATAATACTTGATTAGGGAATTTTAGGAATAAAATACTATTCATATAATCTCATTTTTAAGTCACATACTTAAAGATATATATTACGTATTAATATTCCAAGAACATTTATTATTCTTTCCATTTATAACATAGTAAATAAAGACATAATAAATATTAATTAAATAATCACATAAAACATAATCTTTAATTGTTTTCAATAAAACATTAAAAGTATTGTCTCTAGGACACCAATACTAATAATCTCCCACTTGTACTAGAGCCAATCTCTCATGTATCTAATACCCATGGAACTAGTATGACCTTCGTGCTTCTGCTGCGACAAAGCCTTAGTTAGTGGGTCTGCAATACTCTTATTAGTATGCACTTTACATATATGTATATCTCCTTGATCATTAATCTCATTAATTAGGTGATATTTTCTAAGTACATCCCCAAGCAGCCTCCTTGGCTGCTTCACAAGCATCAATGTACTCAGGCTCTATTGTAGAATCAACAATTGTCTCTGCTATGAACCATTCCAGCATACAACATCTCCATTTAGCAAAAAACAAATTCAGACTGAGAAATCGAATCATCCTTGTCAGTCTGGAAACTAGCATCGGTGTAACCTTTTACATCCAGCTTTGTCTTCTCCTCCATATACCAAGAATTGATCTTTAGTCCTCTTAAGGTACTTCAGAATATTCTTGACTGTCGTCCAGTGACCTTCACCTGGATTAGACTGGTATCTACTCGTCATGCTCAAAGAATACGAGATATCAGGACATGTACCTATCATTGCATACATTATAGAACCAATTGTTGAAGCATATGGACCTTTACTCATACGGTCCTTATCATATAATGATTTAGGACTGTTATCTTTTGAGATCGATATCCTATGAGACATCGGGACAAATCCCCTTTTTGCATCTTGCATCCCAAATCGATACAAAACTTTGTCAATGCATGTACTCTGACGGAGGCCGATTATTCTTCTTGATCTATCTCTATAGATCCTGATACCTAAAATATAGGTCGCTTCGCCTAAATCTTTCATTGATAAATTCTTACTCAACCAAGTCCTAACAGCCTATAAAGAAGGAATGTCATTCCCTATTATTAATATATCATTAACATATAATACTAGGAATGCCTCATTGCTCCCACTAACCTTTTTGTAAACACATGGTTCATCTTCATTTTGAATAAACCCAAACCCTTTGACAGTTTCATCAAAATGGATGTTCCATCTCCTCGAGGTTTGTTTCATTCCATAAATGGATCGACGCAACATACATACCTTTCCAGCATCCATGGATCAACAAAACCTTCAGGCTGTGTCATGTACACATCCACATCTTCTTCAAGGATCCCATTTAAAAAAGCGGTTTTGACATCCATTTGCCATATTTTATAGTCATGGTAAGCAGCTATAGCAAGCAAAATCCTGATGGACTTGACCATAGCCACTGGTGAAAAAGTTTCATCATAGTCAATGCCATGAATTTGCTTGAAACCTTTTGCCACCAATCTTGCTTTATAGGTCTGTACGTTACCATCCATGTCGGTCTTCTTTTGAAAAACCACTTGCACCCTATAGGTTTTACCCCTTCAGGTGGATCAACCAAAGTCCAAACTTGATTAGTATACATGGATTCCATCTCAGATTTCATGGCATCCAGCCATCTCTTAGATTCTGGAGTGTTCATAGCGTCTTGGTACGTGAGAGGCTCATCTTCATCCACAATCATCACATCACCATCTTAAGTAAAGAGAAATCCATAATATCTCTCGGGCTCATGGCGAATCCTACCATACCTACGAACAACCTGTGTTTCCTGAGCAGTATTGTTTTCTTGTACATTCTGCTCAGGTTCCTCCATTGGTTCATTGGTATCATGTCGGTTTCGAATTTCATCAAGATATATTATCCTCCCACTGTCTTTCTTAGACAATATTTCTCTTTCAAGGAACACTGTAGTTCGAGCAACAAACACTTTGTTCTCTGAAGGATTATAGAAAGAATAACCCTTTGTTTCAATTGGGTATCCCACAAAATTACATTTTTCTAATTTAGGTCCTAGCTTGTAAAAAGTTAGACGTTTCACAAATGCCTTACATCCCAAAATTTTCATAAATGACATGCTATGATGTTTCTCAGCCCATATCTCATACGGAGTCTTCTGAACCATTTTAGTAGGAACTCGGTTAAGTGTATAAGCAGTCGTCTCTAGGACGTAGCCCTAGAAACTAATTGGAAGATCTGCATGACTCATCATCGATCGCACCATGTCCAACAAAGTACGATTCCTCCTCTCAGAAACTCCGTTCCATTGTGGGGTTCCGGGAGGAGTGAGTTGTGATACAATACCACACTCTTTTAATAAACTTTTAAATTCATGGCTTAAGTATTCACCTCCACGATCAGATCGTAGAGACTTAATAATTCCGCCAGTTTGCTTTTCTACTTTAACTTTGTATTCTTTGAACTTTTCAAAAGAATCGGATTTATTCTTCATAAGATACACATATCCATATCTACTAAAATCATCAGTAAACGTGATAAAGTAGTAAAAGTCACCTCTTGTCATAGTACGCATAGGACCACATACATCACTATGTATAAGTTCTAATCGTTCAGTGGCCCTTTCACCTTGTCCAGTAAAAGGAGCTTTAGTCATTTTTCCAATGAGACAAGGTTCGCATGCTTCGTATGATTCAAAGTCAAACTTATCTAATTATCCATCTTTATGTAACTTGGAAATGCGCTTCTCATTTATATGGCCTAAATGACAGTGCCAGAGGTATGTTGGATTTGAGTCATTAGTTTTAAGACGTTTGTTATTCACATTATAGATAGGAGTGTCTAAATCAAGAACATATAAACCGTTAAATAAACGTGCAACCCAATAGGTAACATTATTCAAAGAAAAGGAACAAATATTGTTCTGAATTAAAAAATGCAAAACCATTCTTGTCCAAACAAGAAACCAAAATAATGTTTCTACAAATTGCAGGCACGTAAAAACAGTTCTCATGTTCTAAAATAAGCCCAGTGGGCAATGATAAATAATATGTCCCTACAGCTAAAACAGCAACCTTTGCTCCATTGTCAACTCGTAGGTCGACCTCTCCTTTATCCAAAGTCCTACTCCTTTGTAGTTCCTGCACATTTATACAAATGTGAGAACCACATCCAGTATCCAATACCCATGATGTAGAAGTAAACAAATTGACCTCAATAACATAAATACCTGAATCAAAAGCTTGATCAGCCTTCTTCTTCTTCAAATCCTCCAAATAAGCATGACAGTTTCTCTTCCAATGACCTAGTTTACTAGTAGTGACAATCACCCTTTGCAACAACACCCATAGGCTTTAAAGCCTGTTTGGGATTATCCTTTGGCTTGGGACCAGAAGCAGATCCAATCTTCTTCTTTCCCTTCCATTTTCCTTTCCTATTAGCCTTACCTTTGTTATCTACCATCAACATGGCAGCAGGTTCAGCCTTTTTCATGTTGGTCTCAGCAGTTCGTAACTGTTAGTATTGGTGTCCTAGAGACAATATTTTTAATGTTTTATTGAAAACAATTAAGGATTATGTTTTATGTGATTATTTAATTAATATTTATTATGTCTTTATTTACTGCGTCATAAATTGAAAGAATAATAAATGTCCTTGGAATATTAATACGTAATATATATCTTTAAGTATGTGACTTAAAAATGAGATTATATGAATAGTATTTTATTCCTAAAATTCCCTAGTCAAGTATTATTATTTAAGGACAGTAATAATGCAATAAGACTAGTATGTTTGTTGACAGATGAACACATCTCATTGGTCATAGGTATGGTGATACTAAAGTCAAGAACATAAGTGTATGTATCAATACATGACACTGGAAAGACCCGCCGTGAGATTCTACATGTTAATAAGTGTCATAAGAAATCTCACAGTGATAATGATGTAATGATCCTCTGACTTGAAATCATTATATTTCTATACGAGAATTAATATACTTTGATTACACTCCAAGTTACCTTTAACCGGGTAATGATAAAGGTGGACATTGGGTATGCTACGAATCGTATGGGGAATATGAATGATAGATATAGGATTTAACCCTCCAATTCTAGGAGTGATATTATTGGCCTCTTGATTGAGTGAGACTATGAAATGCATGGCCATGCTCAAATATCGATTTGTTTAAATAGTCTACTCATTGATCAAGGAAACCAAGATTAAACGTTGAAGAGGATGACACTATACATGCCTCGAGTTTTATCTATAATATAAGGTTAAAAGGATTATATTACATTGCACATTATTCACGAAAGGTTTAATTGAATCACCAATTATTATTGTTACTTGGGTAGCAATGATGTATTACTAGATACCGCTCATTGTTTATAATTTTATTATTAGATAATAAAATTATTGCCAACGTAATAATAACATAAAGGGTCACACATAAAGAACGTCAAAACGGAGGTTTATTTAAATTACGAATTTAAATATATTATTGTTTATTCGAATTTAATTATTAAATTAATTAAGTGGGACTTGATTAATTATATTAGAATTCGGATTTAATAAGTATTATTATTATTCGAATTTAATTATTGAATTAATTAAGTGGGACTTGATTAATTAGATTAGAATTCAGATTTAATAATAATAACCCAAAATCATAATGGGTTTTGGAAACCACATGGATTAGGATTAGGCCCAAAATCTCTCTCTCCCCTATATATACATAATGATGTATAGTATTAGGGTTTAATGATCAAATTTCGTTTTAGAGAAAAACCCTAGCTGCTCAACATCAAGAGAGGCTAGAGAAAGAGAGAGAGAGAGGGGCAAACAATTCGGCTAGTACCGACTCCGGTGATCGTAGGACGATCGGGCGTTCGTGTGGACTTCTTTAGAGAGCAAATCTTTGCAACAAAGGACTGCTGTGATTCATCTTTCTGGACCTCCATTAAACAACATACGAAAGCTTTGTTAAGGTACAAACTTCTTCACCATAATCATCCAACGTTATACATGGATCCTACGATTGGGTTTCGATTTTTTTTATTGTTTTTACGTTAATTCCGCTGCGTTTTCATGCCCGAAACCCTTCAATGGCATCAGAGCTACGTGTATAATGGGATGATTTGGTTATGTGTTTAACAGTTTTTCGATGTATGTAAACATATATATATTATGCCATGACTATATATTGATATATATGTTTTATATGATTTTGAATATATGATATTCATGTGTTGTATAATCATGGGATGATTGTGTATATTGCTGTATGTATATGATACATGTTTGTTCTTGTTATGGAAATCGTATTCGATACGAATTCTGAAACGGCTTCGGTAGATTTTCTGAAATCTGTGTCCAGTATCCGATTTTCGCAAACGATATGTGTTTTTTGACTGGAATCATATCACTGAGCAATACTGACTTAGTCAGATTCGCGTCTGTAAGCCGTTTGACGACGTTACAGGCCCTGAAACGGCGATTTATTATTTTTTGAAATTTATTTGATTTTCTGAAATTTCGAAATTTATTATATATGATTATATGATATGTTTATATAATCTAAGATATATTACATGTGTTATGTGATAACATGGTGGATGGTTATGGCCTAAAGACCTATAGGATAGTGGTTTTGTTTTATGGTTTTGGTTTCTAAATACGACATGCATGTCGTTTATTCATTGTAATTGTTAATCTCAAATGTAACTCGAGTTCTTCTTGTAATTTCATTAGAATAGATTTATTTATTATTCAATGTAATTGTCCAATGGAGACTTGGAAGCAAGGAAGCTAGGAGGCAATCCAGATGATGGAGCAATGATGAAGATAAAGACATGTAATAGTGTAGTATTTGAAACCACCATAGATTGACCTTGATAATTCCATTAGCTTGAAAATATCACATAGGATGGGACCATAACCAAACACGTTTAATTTACGCACAATACATATATGTATATGAATGCATGTGTAGATATGTATGTGTTGGAATGATGTATGTATTAGATACGACACTCATGCCATGTCTGCTTAAGAAAGATAAAATCTATAACGATTCAAGATTTTAAAATTAACAAACGATCATGAGATTCTTGTGTTTATGAAATATGGATTTTAAAACACGGAATTAAATATGGATTTTGATATCTATAACTGGGATTTTCTGACAAAAGCGGATATGCGTATTCGTAAGGTTGATGGGTTTTAAGTGTGACCATTGGTATCCTCCATCTACCTGGGAAATGAATAATTTAAAATGTCAATTTAAAATATTTGGTTCAAGGAAAAATTGAGGATCTCTTTATGATGTGATCATGATCGTTATAAATTTTCTAAACCCCTTAACAAAATATTAAGTTTTACTCGGATGCTTTCCAATGAATGAACACTCATCGAATCCTAGATCGATTAGGGGAAGGACTGTCAGTGGCAGGGGACTCCAATCTATCGTGGTGAGATGCGACGAATATAAACGGTTATATTCGGCCGTTGTATCATTGGGTCTAACTTAATTGAGTCGTCATAATAAGGTGAAAATAAACGGTTATATTCAACCATTATGAACTTAGAAGCATAGAGTTTGGTTAAAAGTCTATTAGATAGATAAGATCAATCGTTGTTCACCAAACTATCCAAGAATTATATATGATATAATTAACAACTGTTGTCTACCTAAATAATCATTTTTTAAGGACTTCCAGTGGTTGACTTAGGATATGACGAAATATGGATCTTGGCTCACTAGAAAGAATTATGGGATATACTTTCCAAATTAATAGTAAGGGCTATTAATTTGATAAAAATAGTGGGAGATATATTATGAATATATCATAATCATTTGAACATAATAAATAACTCATACAATCTAATGTTTATTTTATGCATTTTAAACATTGTAGATATTTAAATGGCAAACAATACAAATACTTTCTCCGTACGAGCAACCCTTGAGAAAGACAAGCTGACTGGAACTAACTTCTTGGATTGGTATAGGAATTTGAGGATTGTCCTCAGGCAAGAGCGTAAGCTCCATGTCATTGAAATTCCTTCACCTTCTCCTCCTGCTGAGAATGCAACTCGCGTTCAGCAAAATGCTTATCAGAAGCATATTGATGATGTGAATGATATTGCATGTCTCATGCTGGAAACCATGAGTGCTGAGCTTCAAAAACAACATGAGCATATGGACGCTTATGAGATGATTGAACACCTTCAAAGAATGTTTGAGGGACAAGCTTGTCAAGAAAGGTTCGACACGAGCAAAGCACTGTATGCTTGTAAACAGGGAGAGCATGAACCTGTTCAACCACATGTTCTGAAGATGATAGATTATATTTAGTATCTTGATACTTTGGGTTTCCCGATTGGTTTGGAAGCTCAGATTTACTTAATCTTGCAATCTTTGAACCACAACTATACTCATTTTGTTATGAACTACAATATGAATGAGATAGGCAAAACACCCACTGAATTGTTGGCCATGTTATGAACTACTGAAACCAACATGAAAAAGGCTGAACCTGCTGCCATGTTGATGGTAGATAACAAAGGTTAGGCTAATAGGAAAGGCAAATGGAAGGGAAAGAAGAAGATTAGATCTGCTTCTAGTCCCAAGCCAAAGGCTAATCCCAAACAGGCTTTAAAGCCTAAGGGTGTTGTTACAAAGGGTGATTGTCACTACTATGGTAAACCAGGTCATTGGAAGAGAAACTGTCATGCTTATTTAGAGGATCTGAAGAAGAAGAATGCTGGTCAAGCTTCTGATTCATGTATTTATGTTATAGAGGTCAATTTGTCAACTTCTACATCATGGGTATTGGATACTGGATGTGGTTCTCACATTTGTATAAATGTACCTGAACTACAAAGGAGTAGGACTTTGGCTAAAGGAGAGGTCGACCTACGAGTTGGCAATGGAGCAAAGGTTGCTGTTTCAGCTGTAGGGACTTATTATTTATCATTGCCCACTGGGCTTATTTTAGAACTTGAGAACTGTTTTTACATGCCTGCAATTTGCAGAAACATTATTTCGGTTTCTTGTTTAGACAAGAAAGGTTTTGAATTTTTAATTTAGAATAATAGTTATTCCTTTTCTTTGAATAATGTTACCTATGGGGTTGCACGTTTATTTAACGGTTTATATGTTCTTGATTTAGACACTCCTATCTATAATGTGAATAACAAACGTCTTAAAATAAATGACTCAAATCAAACATACCTCTGGCACTGTCATTTAGGCCATATAAATGAGAAGCGCATTTCCAAGTTACATAAGGATGGATACTTGGATAAGTTTGACTTTGAATCATACGAAGCATGCGAACCTTGTCTCATTGGAAAAATGACTAAATCTCCTTTTACTGGACAAGGTGAAAGGGCCACTGAACGATTAGAACTTATACATAGTGATGTATGTGGTCCTATGCGTACTATGACAAGAGGTGGCTTTTACTACTTTATCACGTTTACTGATAATTTCAGTAGATATGTGTATCTTATGAAGAACAAATCCGATTCTTTTGAAACGTTCAAAGAATACAAAGCTGAAGTAGAAAAGCAAACTGGCGGAAGTATTAAGACTCTACGATCTGATCGTGGAGGTGAATACTTAAGCCATGAATTTAAGAGTTTATTAAAAGAGTGTGGTATTGTATCACAACTCACTCCTCCCGGAACACCACAATGGAATGGAGTTTCTGAAAGGAGGAATCGTACTTTGTTGGACATGGTACGATCGATGATGAGTCATGCAGATCTTCCAATTAGTTTCTGGGGCTACGCCTTGGAGACGGCTGCTTATACACTTAACTGAGTTCCTACTAAAACGGTTCAGAAGACTCCATATGAGATATGGACTAAGAAACGTCATAGCATGTCATTTATGAAAATATGGGGATGTGAAGCGTTTGTGAAACGTTTAACTTCTGACAAGCTAGGACCTAAATCAGACAAATATAATTTTGTGGGATACCCAATTGAAATAAAGGGTTATTCATTCTATAATCCTTCCGAGAACAAAGTGTTTGTTGCTCGAACTACAGTTTTTCTTGAAAGAGAAATGCTTTCGAAGAAAAACAGTGGGAAAATAATAGATCTCGATGAAGTTCGAGGCCCACAAGATAACATTGAACCAATGGAGGAACTTGAGCAGGATGTACAAGACCACAACACTGCTCAAGAAACACAGGTTATTCGTAGGTCTAGTAGGATTCGCCATGAGCCTGAGAGATATTATGGATTTCTCTTAACTTAAGATGGTGATGTGATGCTTATCGACGAAGATGAGCCTCTCACCTACTAAGATGCTATGAACACTCCAGAATCCAAGAGATGGCTGGATGCCATGAAATCTGAGATGGAATCCATGTATACTAATCAAGTATGGACTTTGGTTGATCCACCTAAAGGGGTAAAACCTATAGGGTGTAAGTGGATTTTCAAGAAGAAGACCGGCATGGATGATAATGTACAGACCTATAAGGCACGATTGGTGGCAAAAGGTTTCAAGCAAATTCATGGTATTGACTATGATGAGACTTTTTCACCAGTGGCTATGGTCAAGTCCATCAGGATTTTGCTTGCTATAGCTGCTTACTATGATTATGAAATCTGACAGATGGATGTCAAAACCGCTTTCTTAAATGGGAGCCTTGAAGAAGATATGGATGTGTATATGACACAGCCTGAAGGTTTTGTTGATCCAAAGAATGCTGTAAAGGTATGTAAGCTGCGTCGATCCATTTATGGATTGAAACAAGCCTCAAGGAGATGGAACATTTGTTTTGATGAAACTGTCAAAGAGTTTGGGTTTATTCAAAATGAAGATGAACCATGTGTTTACAAGAAGGTAAGTGGGAGCAATGTGGCATTCCTATAATTATATGTTGATGATATATTAATAATAGGGAATGACATTCCTTCTTTACAGGCTGTTAAGACTTGGTTGAGTAAGAATTTCTCAATGAAAGACTTAGGCGAAGCGACTTATATTTTAGGTATCAAGATCTATAGAGATAGATCAAGAAGAATGACTGGCCTAAGTCAGAGTATATACTAGTCTAATCCAGGTGAAGGTCACTGGACAACAGTCAAGAATATTCTTAAGTACTTGAAGAGGACTAAAGATTAATTCTTGGTATATGGAGGAGAAGATAAGCTGGTTGTAAAAGGTTACACCGACGCTAGTTTCTAGACAGACAAGGATGATTCGATTTCTCAGTTTGGATTTGTGTTTTGTCTAAATGGAGATATTGTATGTTGGAATGGTTCACAGCAGAGACAGTTGTTGATTCTACAATAGAGCCTGAGTATATTGATGCTTATGAAGCAGCCAAGGAGATTGTTTGGGGATGTACATATGAGATATCACCTAATTAATGACATTAATGATCAAGGAGATATACATATATGTAAAGTGCATACTAATAAGAATAATGCAGACCCACTGACTAAGGCTTTGTCGCAGCAGAAGCACGAAGGTCATACTAGTTCCATGGGTATTAGATACATGAGAGATTGACTCTAGTACAAGTGGGAGATTGTTAGTATTGGTGTCCTAGAGACAATACTTTTAATGTTTTATTGAAAACAATTAAGGATTATGTTTTATGTGATTACTTAATTAATATTTATTATGTCTTTATTTACTGCGTCATAAATTGAAAGAATAATAAATGTCCTTGGAATATTAATACGTAATATATATCTTTAAGTATGTGACTTAAAAATGAGATTATATGAATAGTATTTTATTCCTAAAATTCCCTAGTCAAGTATTATTATTTAAGGACAGTAATAATACAATAAGACTAGTATGTTTGTTGACAGATGACCACATCTCATTGGTCATAGGTATGGTGATACTAAAGTCAAGAACATAAGTGTATGTATCAATACATGACACTGGAAAGACCCGCCGTGAGATTCTACATGTTAATAAGTATCATAAGAAATCTCACAGTGATAATGATGTAATGATCCTCTGACTTGAAATCATTATATTTCTATACGAGAATTAATATACTTTGATTACACTCAAAGTTACCTTTAACCGGGTAATGATAAAGGTGGACATTGGGTATGCTATGAATCGTATGGGGAATATGAATGATAGATATAGGATTTAACCCTCCAATTCTAGGAGTGATATTATTGGCCTCTTGATTGAGTGAGACTATGAAATGCATGGCCATGCTCAAATATTGATTTGTTTAAATAGTCTACTCATTGATCAAGGAAACCAAGATTAAACGTTGAAGAGGATGACACTATACATGCCTCGAGTTTTATCTATAATATAAGGTTAAATGGATTATATTACATTGCACATTATTCACGAAAGATTTAATTGAATCACCAATTATTATTGTTACTTGGGTAGCAATGATGTATTACTAGATACCGCTCATTGTTTATAATTTTATTATTAGATAATAAAATTATTGCCAACGTAATAATAACCTAAAGGGTCACACACAAAGAACGTCAAAACGGAGGTTTATTTAAATTACGAATTTGAATATATTATTGTTTATTCGAATTTAATTATTAAATTAATTAAGTGGGACTTGATTAATTATATTAGAATTCGGATTTAATAAGTATTATTATTATTATTCGAATTTAATTATTGAATTAATTAAGTGGGACTTGATTAATTATATTAGAATTCAGATTTAATAATAATAATAACCCAAAATCATAATGGGTTTTGGAAACCACATGGATTAGGGTTAGGCCCAAAATCTCTCTCTCCCCTATATATACATAATGATGTATAGTATTAGGGTTTAATGATCAAATTTCGTTTTAGAGAAAAACCCTAGCTGCTCAACATCAAGAGAGGCTAGAGAAAGAGAGAGAGAGAGAGGCAAACAATTCGGCTAGTACCGACTCCGGTGATCGTAGGACGATCGGGCGTTCGTGTGGACTTCTTTAGAGAGCAAATCTTTGTAACAAAGGACTGCTGTGATTCATCTTTCTGGACCTCCATTAGACAGCATATGAAAGCTTTGTTAAGGTACCGACTTCTTCACCATAATCATCCAACATTATACATGGATCCTACGATTGAGTTTCGATTTTTTTTATTGTTTTTACGTTAATTCCGCTGCGTTTTGATGCCCGAAACCCCTCAGTAACATGGCCAACAATTCAGTGGGTATTTTATCTATCTCATTCATATTGTAGTTCATAACAAAATGAGTATAGTTCCGGTTCAGAGATTGCAAGATCAAGTCAATCTGAGCTTCCGGACCGATCGGGAAACCCAAAGTATCAAGATACTCAATATAACCTATCATCTTTAGAACATGTGATTGAACAAGTTCACGCTCCCCCTGTTTGCAAGCATATAGTGTTTTGCTAGTGTTGAACCTTTCTTGACAAGCTTGTCCCTCAAACATTCTTTTAAGGTGTTCAATCATCTCATAAGCATCCATATGCTCATGTTGTTTTTGAAGCTCAGCACTCATGGTTGCCAGCATGAGACATGCAACATCATTCGCATCATCAATATGCTTCTAATAGGCATTTTGCTGAACACGAGTTGCATTCTCAGCAGGAGGAGCAGGTGAAGGAATTTCAATGACGTGAAGTTTTCGCTCCTTCCTGAGGACAATCCTCAAATTCCTATACCAATCAAGGAAGTTAGTTCCTGTCAGCTTGTTCGTCTCAAGGGTTACTCTCATAGAGAAGTTATTTGTGTTATGTGCCATTAAATATCTACAATGTTAAAATGCATATTAGTTAGTCTGCAGAAGTTTAATTATGGTCAAGTGATTATCATATACATTCATAATATATATCTCCCACTATTTTTATCAAATCAATAGCCCTAACTATTAATTCGGAAAGCATTTCATTAAATCTTTCTAGCAAGTCAAGATCCATATTTCATCCATGTTTTAAGATAGTGTTGGCTAATACACCCAAAACACGACTATTTAGGTAGACAACATTTGTCGATTATATCAAATATAACTCTTGGATAGTTTGGTGGAACAACACTTTGTACACATTTATCCAATAAATCTCACCAAACTCTATGCCTCTAAACCCACAATCCTATTGTGATGATTTAGTTAAGTCAGACCCAATGTTTCAACAAACTAAGTCACTTTCTTATCACGTCTTCCCATGATTGATAAAAGCACCTTGCTTTGGCAAACCCACTCCTTCTCAATCTAGATTTTGACGAGTATTAAACATTGGAAGGCATCCAATTAACTTAATATATATTTAGGGATTTTAATGTTTATATGAACGATCATGATCCAATCATAAAGAAATTTTAAATTTTCAATATTCGTCAATGGTTCAATTTCCAGATCATCGGAGAAGTCACAAGCGGTCTCACTTAAAACCCAACTTTCTTACGAATAATAATTCACTTTTGACAAAATCTCCCCATATCAGAAAAAGAAAATTCATATTCAATACTGTGTTTCATAAACACAAGAATCTCATGATCGTTTGTTTAATTTTAAAATCTTGAATCGTTACAGATTTTATCTTTCTTAAGCAGGCATGGCATGGGTGTCGTATCTAATACATACATCATTCTAACACATACGTATCTACACATGCATTCATATACATATATGTATTGTGCGTAAATTAAACGTGTTTACTTATAGCCCCATCCTATATGATATTTCCAAGCTAATGGAATTATCAAGGTCAATCTATGGTGGTTTCAAATACTACACTATTACATGTCTTTATCTTCTTCATTGCTCCTTCATCTGGATTGCCTCCTAGCTTCCTTGCTTCCAAGTCTCCATTGAACAATTACATTGAATAATAAAGAAATCTATTCTAATGAAATTAAAAGAAGAACTCGAGTTACATTCGAGATTAACAATTATAATGAATAAACGACATGCAAGTCATATTTAGAAACCAAAACCATAAAATAAAACCATTATCCTATGGGTCTTTAGGCCATAACCATCCACCATGTTATCACATAAAACATGTAATATATCTCAGATTATATAAACATATCATATAATCATATATAATAAATTTTGAAATTTCAGAAAATCAAATAAATTTCAGAAAATAATAAATAACCGTTTCGGGGCCTGTAACATCGTCAAACAACTTACAGACGCAAAGCTGACATAGTCAGTATTGCTTAGTGACACGATTCAATTCAGAAAACACACATCGTTTGCGAAAATCGGCCACTGGACACAGATTTCAGAAAATCTACCGAAGCCGTTTCAGAATTCGTATCGAATACGATTTCCATAACAAGAACAAACATGTATCATATACATACAGAAATACACACAATCATCCCATAATTATACAACACATGAATATCATATATTCAAAATCATATAAAATATATATATATATATATATCAATATATAGTCATGGCATATCATATATATGTTTACATACATCGAAAAATTGTTAAACACATAACCAAATCATCCCATTATACAAGTAGCTCTGATGCCATTGAAAGGGTTTCGGGCATGAAAACGCAGCGGAATTAACGTAAAAATAATAAAAATCGAAATCCAATCGCAGGATCCATGTATAACGTTGGATGATTATGGTGAAGAAGTTTGTACCTTAACAAATCTTTCCGTATACTGTTTAATGGAGGTCCAGAAAAGATGAATCATAGCAACCCTTTAGTGCAAAGATCTGCTCTCTAAAGAAGTCCACACGAACGCCCGATCGTCCTACGATCACCGGAGTCGGTACTAGCCGAATTGTTTGCCCCTCTCTTTCTCTCTCTTGATGTTGAGCAGCTAGGGTTTTTCTCTAAAAACGAAATCTGATGATTAAACCCTAATATTATACATCATTATGTATATATATGGGAGAAAGAGATTTTGGGCCTAACCCTAATCCATGTGGTTTCCAAAACCCATTATGACTTTGGGTTATTATTATTATTAAATCTGAATTCTAATATAATTAATCAAGTCCCACTTAGTTAATTCAATAATTAAATTCGAAATAATAATAATAAAATATCTAAATTCGTAATTTAAATAAACCTCCATTTTGATATTCTTTGTGTGTGACCCTTTAGGTTATTATTACTTTGGCAATAATTTTATTATCTAATAATAAAATTATAAACAATGAGTGGCATCTAGTAATACATCATTGTTACCCAAGTAACAGTAATAATTGATGATTCAATTAAACCTTTCGTGAATAATGTTCCATGTAATATAATCCCTTTAACCTTATATTATAGATCAAACTCGCGGCATGTATAGTGTCATCCTCTTCAACGTTTAATCTCGATTTCCTTGATCAATGAGTAGACTATTTAAATAAATCAATATTTGAGCATGGCCATGCATTTCATAGTCTCACTCAATCAAGAGGCCAATAATATCACTCCTAGAATTGGAGGGTTAAATCTTATATCTATCATTCATATTCCTCATACGATTGATAGCATACCCAATGTTTACCTTTATCATTACCCGGTTAAATGTAACTTTGAGTGTAATTAAAATATATTAATTATCGTATCGAAATATAATGATTTCAAGTCAGAGAATCATTACATCATTATCACAATGAGATTTCTTATGACACTTATTAACATGCAGAATCTCACAGCGGGTCTTTCCAGTGTCATGTATTGATACATACACTTATGTTCTTGACTTTAGTATCAATGAGATGTGGCCATACCTATGATCAATGAGATGTGGCCATCTGTCAACAAACATACTAGTCTTATTTCATTATTATTGTCCTTAAATAATAATACTTGACTAGGGAATTTTAGGAATAAAATCATATTCATATAATCTCATTTTTAAGTCACATACTTAAAGATATATATTACATATTAATATTCCAAGGACATTTATTATTCTTTTAATTTATAATGCAGTAAATAAAGACATAATAAATATTAATTAAATAATCACATAAAACATAATCTTTAATTGTTTTCAATAAAACATTAAAAGTATTGTCTCTAGGACACCAATACTAACAATTGCATGCTAGGACTTATAAGTTAAAGTTAGTAAATTTTATACTTGATTTTCAATATAGTAAAATGAATATCTAGAATTAGATAGGATTATTCTAGACGATTAGGTGTATCTTGAACTTTTGCTTGAACTTGATTTAAATCTTATGTGATTTAATAACTCTGCTAATGTTGTAAAAATCGCTAATAGATAAATAGGTCATAGATCAGATATTTTATATTTGTTCTTATTGTGATAAATGACTTGTTAAGTGTATGTGGAATTTGATATTGCTCATAATATTTTATTCAAATATTCTGCATATTCTTGAAATTGTTTAAGTGCTTATTTTCATATAAATTGATCACACTCATATAGTTACAATTAAATGTCAAATCACTTCATGTATTGCTTGTTAAGGTGTAGAAGAATAAAATATGGTAAAATTATCTAAGAAGTTAGTAAAATTTATAGATTTGAGTCTTAATCTAAAACTAACTTAGGTAATTGGAGATAAGTAAAATGCTAGAGAACAACATAAATGGATTAGACAGAATTAATAATTAAATTGTTAGTTCTTTTATTCCATGTGTATTTAGAAAATTATTGAATATCTGTAAATCTGCTTGACACCTGTCACATTTGGGTAGAATGGTTAAAGTAGATAGTACTGAATTTTCTAATATGCATAACATGTCTAAAATGCATAATTCTTATCTATAATACATTAAAGTTGAATGTTACCTTGTGTTCTTATTTTCATGCTTGTTTATTTAAAAGTTGAAAATGCATATCTTAGGAGTTGCATAATCTTAGACAAAGATTTTATAAGAATCACAATAGGGTAAAGACTGCTAGTCCACCTTATGATAGGCTGGAATCACTAATCTCACAACCTTAAGACTACCTTGTCAAGGCTGCTGTAAATGAGAAGTGATCAGTCAAAGATAACTTTGTGCTTGTTAAGGCTGAAGCTGTTGTTACCACTATTGAAAGTAATACTATAACCCATCTGGACTCAATTGAAAAGACATTTTAAAGTCTTACCGAATTAACACAGTAAGACATTTTCAAAAGTCTTACCGAAATTTCATTTGTCTCAGCAAGACTTTTCAAAAGTCTTGCTGAGTTTCTGAACAGTCTTACCGAGTTTAAATGTCTTGCCCAACTTATTTAAAAAGTCTTATAGGCTAATTTATAAAGTCTTTTGATTTTTTAAATAAGTTTTTTCCAAAAGTCTTGGTATCTTTTTCCTCTATAAATATGAGGAAAAGTTTTCATTATTTGATGATTGAAAAACATTCAAATTTTAGAAATTTGGTTGCATTGTATTATTCACAGATTTCTGTGAAAATTTGGAATATAATTGTTAAACCTGAACACGTCATGTCGAATTCGTTCTAGATAACTTTATCAATTATATACAGTTTTTATCAGATTAATTTTATAATACTTTTCAAGTTAAAATTATATCTTCTACTTGAACCAAATTTCATTAAAATTAATATTTTGTGATTAATTAAAATAATATTTTTAAATACGAAATTTTGTAATAATTTTAGATATTGTATTCAACCCATCTTCTACAATATCAGGGACCAACAGATAGACTAGAGGAGGTTGTTGATGGTGAGGAAACTGGTGAACATCAATGAACCTAGAAGGATAAGGAGTGTGAGGGTGAGTCAACCTAGCCAAGCCACACCCCAGTCTCTCAAAAGACTATGGCTGTTGAAAAGGACAATACCACATACCTATTGGCATCCTCTCAAAAGGGTGTCAATATTGAAAAGAGCCCTCAACGAAGGGCATTGATCAAGGGCGGGGACACAGAAGCCAAACCCTCTAAGTCCTATGAGAGGAAGAAGAAGAAAACCAAAATTGCACATGGGGACATATACACTGCAAAGCCACGGGCAACTGTGGTGGAGCCTTCCGTTTCTTCATTTGATGCATTTCCAGTAAATGTGGAGTTGCAGCCCCATTCATTATCTATCCCAATTTTTCAATCTACACTTCAACAAATTTGTTCAGAAAATGTTTTAATAGACAATCAAGCATTTTCAAATTCTCCTTCTTTGATATTCAAGGAGAAGCCAACACTCTCTCCTGATTCTCTTTCACCGGAAATTCAGGGTACAATTTCTAAAGTCATTCATGACATAAACTCTCAATTCACTTCAAACTCAATTTTTTCTACTTCATCAAGTGTTGTACCCTCATCAATTGATATTCAGCCATCGACTGATACTCAACATCAATCGATGGGTATTCATTAATCTATGAATATCCCCAACATTTCATCAACTGCTGCTATTCTGGGAATATCAATTGAAACTCAATCAATTGATGTTGCACAAACTCTATTAGGATTGAGTGAGATGAGTGAGAGGAAGGATTGCAGCCTGATAAAAGGTGATAGAGTAAGGAGATTCATATTTCTTCCAGGAATGAGAGTGAAACACTTGAGGGCGCCACCTTAGAAGGTGCAAATACTTTGAGTGAGGGAGATGTGAGATTCCAGATTGAGATCCTGATGCAAAATAAAGAGATCAATACGCCATAAACGCTCATATGAAACATTTTTTCGTGTTGCCTTATACCCCAAATGATGTTGCCTAATGCCCGAAATTGAAATATGCAACATTTTTTTAGCGTTGCATCTGTGAGCCTTACCTTTGACCTATAATGCAACGCTTTTAACTATTTAGTGCAACACCCGGGAAGTGTTTCATTATCCATATAATGTAACACCACCCTAATATAAAAACAACATCAAGGAGTGTTGCCTCTAAAGGGGTAGACACATCAGAAGTGGGTCCGACTCCATGTGCCATATTAGTGCCACATCAGTGCCACATCATCTAGGGTCCACTTGCCACGTCATTGATGAGTCACTTGCCACGTCATTGGTGGATCCCACATGTATCACATCTTGTGCCACCTCATTAGTGGGCCCCATAACTCATTTGCAATACCATATATATTTACATAATATAACACTAAGGTGGTTTATATTTGCAACACTGAAAGATTAAATATGAAACACTAAATAAAAAAAGGCAACACTAGCAAAAGTAAAATGCAACACTTTGCATAAATTTTTTGCAATTTATGTTCTGTACATATAGAAATCCCTTCTTGACTAAGCAAGCACAATACAAAGTAACCAAGTCATATATCTGCCAACAAACCAACAATCATAAATCTGCCAAAAAATAAAAAAAAGTACCAAGAAGAACCAAGTCTACAAGGTGTAACTGCTCGAGACAATTACATAACAATACTACTATGATGTGGCACATCCTTCAATCAAAAGAGTATAGTTGCCTTCTTCATCACTTGACACAGTATAAAGTCTCATATATCTAATTTAAGATTGGGATAGCTTCTCATAGTTTAATCAGCACACATGTCGTCTAAACTCTCCGGAACTTTTATTATTACTATGTCCAACCCAGATATCTAATGTCACCTACCTACAATAGAGTTGAAACATAAAAAAATGGTAAATATATTTACACAAATTTATTTCATTAAAAGAATATAAATAAATTAAAAAAGTTTAAATATATTTACACAAGCCCATGTCATTAAAAGAAAGAAACAGAAATAAGAGAGTACCTCACACTCCCATATAGAGGATTGAGTATCACAAAGTTCTACTAAAAAACCAATTGAGGTACTTTCAATTTGGTTGCTATAGTCTGTAACAATGAAAGTAAAATAAAATGTAAAATTTAATAAGTAGAGTGCGAAAAATTGTAATTATTGATGTAATAATCAACAATCGTGCACTTACAAGGACGATAATCCCTTCACCACTTACAATTTATACTCACTTCACCACATAATCCCTCAAATAATATCATGAACAAGTATAGTTACCTTTTAATTCTTTTTGGGGATTAATTAATATCATCCTCTTACTAGTACTATAATCCCACTGAAATGAACTATATATTGAGGGAAATTTTAGTCTATGGGATAACTTAAATATGAAATGTACTGGAAACTAGAGCAAATAAACTAATAGTCTAGGGATCAAAATCTCATTAAACAAACATGGCCAGTGTGCATTGTATGCAAGACATTACATCAGTATCTATAAGAAACAAAAACTATTATATATCTAATATTAAACATTAACAGACAAGATGCATAAATATTTGTGCCTTTAAAATAATTAAACATGAAAAATCTACACAATGAAAAAAATAAAAACATACCTTCAGTTTCTTTAACATAAACAGGACTTCCTGTTGGATTAAATCCACAGCAACAGGAACTGTGATTCGACTAACATATTTGTCTTCCCTTTTATCATAATTTGTTATTGGAAAATAAAAGAGAACAAAAATGATTTTAGAAAATGAAGATGCACTTTAACAAATTAGTGAGCCTATTTATATCCAAATTAGTAAATAATTTATATAATTGCTAAATGATGACAGAAATCTCACAGTGGTATTGGTGACCAAAAACCAAAGGTAATACAACATAAAGTTCATACATACAGTCCATATGGATAAAATCAGGTTTAAGTTTCAAAAATTCTAAAAATGTCTAGTACAATATCAAGAGAAATTAATGAAGGTACCTGAGAACTTGATGATGAAGTTCCATCAAGTGAGTTGGCCATGAGTGCCAGATTCCCATATTCCTCCTCCTCATCTTCATCTGTATCATCCCAGCATATTCCTTCAACAATATAAGCCTTTCATGTCTGTTATTTGAGGAGTGCTTCTTACTTGACTTCCAACTCCAAGTAATCTTTATCCTTCTTAATTGCTTTAGGTTTTCTACACTCTGTTGCAAAGTGTCCAAGCTCATTACAGTTATAGCATCTTATCTTAGATCTATCAACTGTTCCAGTTTTGTATCCTTCATTGTTGGTGCTTCTTGTTGGATTATTTCCTTTGCTTGAAGACTTGAAGGTTGGTATTGGTTTAAAACTTTTGTTTCTTTTGAACCTTAAATTTCCAAACTTCTTTGCCATGAAGGTCATGGTTTTGTTGTCCATGCCTTCAAGTTCTTCAATGGTATAGAAGTCTTCTTCTCCTGATTCAGTCTTGACAGAGTCCTTCTCTTCCTATTCCTGTTCTTCAAACTCTTCAGATTTCAACTTTTTTCTTATACCAGTCTTTTCAGTTATTAATGGTTCCTTATCAACCAAGGCATTTGAGACATTTACTATTTTTCCTCTATTTGCTAAAATGGCCTTCTTTTGATAAAATTCCAGCTCATATGTCTTTAGTATTCCATAGAGTGTCTCAAGTGGAAGCTTTGTTAAGTCTCTTCCATCTCTTATTACAGAAATTTTATGCTCCAGGTGATCTGGGAGAGTTAACAAAAACTTCATGTTTTTCTCCTTTGTTTCATAATATTTCCCATGAAGTTGAAGATCATTGATCAGTTTGTTGAACCTCTCAAATACTTCAGTTATGCCCTCATTTGGTTTTGACATGAATGCTTCATACTGAGAAACAAGGAGATGCCTTTGATTTTCCCTTACCTCTTCAGTTCCTTCACACAGAATTTCTATAGTCTCCCATATGTGTTTGGCAGATGTGCAATTTCCAATATTATTGTACATGACAATATCCAGTGACTCAATTAATATAAGCATTAAACTATTGTCAAGAGACACTTTTTCTTTCTCTATATTTGTGTACTGAGATGGGTCCTTGGGTAACCATGTTGCAGGAATAACTTCGGACCCACTAGTAGTTTCAGGAACTAGAGTTACTAGCATGAAAGGACCATTCTTCAATATTTCTGGGTACATGGAGTTTATAGCCTTTATGAACATCAGCATCATCCTCTTCCATAGGTTGTAATTTTCTCTGTCAAAGGTAGGAATCTTTATGCTGCTTAGCTTCTCAGAACTCATCTTGGTCTTTAGTCTGTATGTGTGCTTATAGCCTTCTCTGATATCACTTGTTAGGAATTAGAAGTCCCAGAAGTTTATAAAGGGAGGTGAATGTATACTTCAAAATCTGTTCTCTTTTTTGATTTAGAAAGCTTTGTTAACTGTTGAATGGATATTATCTTTGAATTGGTGAAACAAGTTAAGTGTTTACAATAGATATAACAGTGAATATAGTGAACACAAGATGTAACTTTCAATCTAATTTTATTAGAATGAATATTTGCTACAATCTGAAATTCAATTTGAATTTCAGCTTCTTGTTCTAGGAAGATTACTATGTAAAAATCAAAGACATCTATCAAATGTGGCTGTGCGTAAAATATATAGATAACATGTCCTGTTGTTGGGTCCCGAAGTATCATAGAAGGGGGATTGAATACGATACTAACAATAATTTAAATTCTTTTTGGAATTTGCAGATAAATAAATTATTGTTTCAGAGTGGGTTTGGCCATTTGTAGTGTTTAAGTGAGCTGCCTGCTAATTTTCTATGTGTTCGGATAAATCAATTAGGTTCAAGAAAATTAGCAAGTAATTAAATGAGACAAGTTTCCGAGAATATATCTTTCATATATAAACCCAGGGGGGTGCTACACCCAGTTAAAATATAGTTGGCTTTCAAAGAACAAATTAGTTCTATGCTACTAACACAAAAATATTAGGCTCAGTTCCTATACAAATATATCTAAATTAGTACAATGAAAAACTGAGTCCGTGGGGAGTGATATCTAGGAGCCTTGAGCATTTTTTTATTAAAGAACCAAGTCCTAATATCTGACCAGGAGCAAGGTATGGGTGTGTATAAATTGTTCCTTCTTACTCCGGCCATGACAGTAGCTCCGTATATATTTTTTGTGTTGAAGAAGATGACTCCTTCTTTTAATTGGTGTAGACTTTAAAACAATAAAGTAGTTGCTGTAATTTGATTGGTTGAGGGCTAAGTGGGGCCAAGAAATATTTGTTGCGCTTGAATTCTTTGTGGCGCCAGTACTCTAGATGCTCTGTTGCGGAACCACTAAAAGCTTGAATAATAAACTAACACATTAGTTGCGCTTTTGAATTTTTTGTGGCGCCTGATTAATTTAGTTGCGCCTGCAACATAGAATTCCTTTAGCATATTTATGTGGCACTTCTTGTTGCCTTGGAGTATAATAATAAAATACAAGTTGAGCCATTCACTTTCATTGCGCTTGGGAAGTTAGTTGCGCCAAATGAAAATTCATGGTCAAAGTGCGATTTGATCACTGCACTTTGACCCTCTTTTCATTTCTTGAATGAAGTTTGTCAACTTCCATTTCTTGTACCAAAGTCTTGTCACATTACACCCTGTACCCTGAGCTGTTTCCGTTCTTCGAATGTAGTTCAGAAACTTTCACTTTTCGTACCAAGGTTGTGACAATTTGCACCCTGCACCCTTTGAGCTGTTTAGCTGTTAGTTGTTTAGCTGTTTGGCTGTAGCCTCTACAAATTACTTTTTGTACCTTAATAAATAATCGTTCTTTCCAGGTATGTTCTACAACTTAACAATTCTTCTATAGTTAATACTCAGATTCCTTTCACAAACTGCTGACGCCTAGTGCAACTGGTCTGGTTCACAGACGACTAACTTCGATCCAGGTCTTCGTATTATAGCCACACGTACATTGTTAAGTTTGCAGTAACTTCATTGCTTCGATCACTGACTGTCAATAAACATAGTACTTGAAGGGTTTCGTGACACAAACGCAGCGGAATAAACGCGAAAAATAAATCAAAATAGCGAAACCCTCCGCAGGATCCATGCGAAAACAAAAGATTTAATTCGGAGATAAAGAATAAATACCTTTAGAAGCTTTAACAGTTCATTAATGGAAGATTAATGGAGGTCCAAAGCTTGTTTAATCACCACGTATCCCGCTCTCGCGATCTACGCTCTACGGTATCCACACGAACACTTTTCATGAAGGATTGATGTGTACTAGCACCCGAAAACTTCTTCTCTCTCTATCTTCCTCCTCTCTCAGAGCGGCTAGGGTTTTGTAAAATCTCTCTTTTTATTAAATCAACCCATAAAGAGATTATATAGAGAGAGGAATAAGTTTTCTAATTATAATCCAATTATAATTAATACAAATCCAAAATTCTAAATTATTTAATTAAGTCTCACTTAATTAATTAATTATTAATTTTGGAATTAGTTTAAGTAATTCATTTATTCTATTTATATAATTAATTAAGTCATACTTAATTAATATCATTAATATCATAAATAAAATAAATTACTTATTTAATTTAAATTCATAATTTAAATTATTTCTCCTTCAAACATTCTTTGTGTGTGACCCTGTAGGTTATTATTACGTTGGCAACAATTTTAATATCTAATTAAAATTGTAAACAATGAGCGGCATCTAGTAATACATCATTGTTACCCAAGTAATAATAATAAATCGGTGATTCGATTAAGCCTTTCGTGAATAATGTTCCATGTAATATAATCCCTTTAATCTTGATATTATAGATTAAACTCAAGGCATGTCTCGTGTCATCCTCTTCATAATTTAATCTTTATTTTCCTGATCGATGAGTAGACTATTAAAATCAAATCAACATTTGAGCACGGCCGTGCATTTCATAGTCTCACTAAAACAAGAGGCCAATAATATCACTCCTAAAATTAGGAGGATTAAATCCCATCTAGATCATTCATATTTCTCATACGATTCATAATATACCCAATGTCCACTTTTATCATCACCCGGTCAAAGGTAACTTTTAATGTAATCAAAGTATATTAATTCTCGTATAGAAATATAATGATTTCAGGTCTAAGGATCATTACACCATTATCACAGTGAGAATTACTTATGACACTTACTTAACATGTAGAATCTCACGGCGGGTCATTCCAGTGCTATGCATTAAGACATGCACTTATGTTCTTGACTTTAGTATCCCCATACCTATGACCAATGAGATGTGGTCATCTGTCAAGAAACATACTAGTCTTTGTGCATTATTATTGTCCTTAAATAATAATACTCGACTAGGGAATTTTAGGAATAAGATACTATTCATATAATCTCATTTTTAAGTCACATACTTAAAGATATAGAATACGTATCAAAATTCCAAGGATATTTACTATGCTTTCAATTTATTACGCAGTAAACAAAACATAATAAATAAATAATAATCAATAAAACATAATCCTTAATAATAAATATTTTCCTTAAAATATAAAAAGTATTGTCTCTAGAGCACAATTACTAACAATCTCCCACTTGCACTAGAGCCAATTACCCAAGTATCCAATACTCATGAAACTAGTGTGACTTTCATGCTTCTGCTGCGACAAAGCCTTAATCAGTGGGTCTGCAATATTATTATTAGTATGCACTTTATATATATGTATATCTCCTTGATCATTAATCTCATTAATTAGGTGATATCTCCTAAGTACATGCCCAAACAGCCTCCTTGGCTGCTTCACAAGCATCAATATACTCAGGTTCTATTGTAAAAAATCAACAATTGTCTTTGCTGTGAACCATTCCAGCATACAACATCTCAATAAAACACAAAGCCAGACAGAAACATTAAATTATCGTTATCTGTCTAGAAACCAGTAACACTGAAACCTCTTACAACTAGCTTCACATATCCTCCATATAACAAGAATGAATCTTTAGTCCTCTTTAAGTACTTAAGAATATTCTTGACTGTCGTCCAGTGACCTTCACCTGGATTAGATCGGTATCTACTCATCATGGTTAAAGCATACGAGACATCAGGACAAGTACATATCATTGCATACATTATAAAACCAATTGCTGACGCATATGGAATTTTACTCATGCAGTCCCTATCATCCAATGATTTAGGACAAATTTTATTTTGAGATCACTATCCCATGAGACATTGGGACATATCCATTTTAGTCTCTTTGCATTTGAAATCGATGCAAAACTTTGTCAATGTATGTACTCTAAATTAGGCCGATCAATCACCTTGATCTATCTCTATAGATCTCGATCCCTAATATATATGTCACATCGCCTAAGTCTTTCATTGAGAAATTATTTCTCAACCAAGTCTTCACAGTCTGTAGAGAAGGAATGTCATTCCCTATTAGTAATATATCATCAACATATAATACTAGGAATGCCACATGGCTCCCACTAAACTTCTTGTAAACACAAGTTTCATCTTCATTCTGAATAAAGTCAAACTCTTTTTGACTGTTTCATGAAAACAAATGTTCCATCTCCTCGAGGCCTGCTTTAATCCATAAATGGATCGACGCAACTTACATACATTTCCAGCATCCTTTAGATCAACAAAACCCTTAGGGTGTGTCATGTACACATCCATATCTTCTTCAAGGCTCTCATTTAAGAAAGCGGTTTTGACATCCATTTGCCAGATTTCATAGTCATAGTAAGCAGCTATAGCAAGCAAAATCCTGATGGACATGACCATAACAACTGGTGAAAAGGTCTCATCATAGTCAATACCATGAATTTTCTTAAAACTTTTTCCACCAATCGTGCTTTATAGGTCTGTACATTACCATCCATGTCGGTCTTCTTTTTGAAAACCCACTTGCACCCTATAGGTTTTACCCCTTCAGGTGGATCAACCAAAGTCCTTACTTGATTAGTATACATGGATTCCATCTCAGATTTAATAGCATCCAGCCATCTCTTAGAATCTGGAGTGTTCATAGCGTCTTGGTAGGTGAGAGGCTCATCTTCATCCATAAGCATCACATCACCATCTTGAGTCAAGAGAAATCCATATTATCTCTCGAGCTCATGGCGAATCCTACTAGACCTACGAATACCTGTGTTTCTTGAGCAATATTATTTTTCTTGTATATTCTGCTCAGGTTCCTCCATTGGTTCAACATTATCATGTGGGTCTCAAACTTCATTAAGATCTATTATCCTCCCACTGTCTCTCAGCAGTTCGAGCAACAAACACTTTGTTCTCGGAAGGATTATAGAAAGAATAACCTCTTGTTTCAGTTGGGTATTCCACAAAATTACATTTATCTGATTTTGGTCCTAGCTTGTCATAGATTAGACGTTTCACAAACGCTTCACATCCCCAAATTTTCATAAATGACATGTTGTGACGTTTCTCAGTCCATATCTCATAAGGATTCTTTTGAACCGTTTTAGTAGGAACAATGTTAAGTGTATGTGGAGCCGTTTCCAGAGTGCAACCCCAGAAACTAATTGGAAGATTCATTGACTCAACATTGATCGCACCATGTCCAACAAGGTGTGATCCCTCCTATCAAAAACCTTTTTTTGATATTTTCTACTTCATCTTTATAGTCTTTGAACTTTTCAAATGATTCGGATTAGTTCTTCAAAAGATACATATATCCGTATCTACTAAAATAATTAGTAAATTTTATGAAGTTAATAAAATCTACCTTTTGTCATCGTACACATATGACCACATACATCACTATATATAAGTCATACCCATTCAATGATCCCTTCACCATGTTCGATAAAAGTAGCTTTAGTCATTTTGCCAAATAAGCCAAGATTCGCATCCTTTTGTATAATTCATAATCAAACTTTTCCATGAATGCATCCTTATGTATTCTGAAAATGCGTTTCTCATTAATATGGCCTCAACAACAGTGTCAAAGGTAATATTTTATTTGAGTCACTTTAGAACATATAAATTGTTAATTAGTTGTGCAACATTATAAGGCTCATCATCAAAATAGAATAAACAACTATTGTTATTTAATTAAAATGAAAAAGCCTTTCTTGTCCAAACAAGAAACTGAAATAATGTCCCTGCCAATTGCAAGCACGTTATAACAATTATCAAGTTCTAAATTTTCCTTATAGGCCAAAAGTTAAGTAACGAGTTCCTCTAACCAGAGCAACTACCTTTACTCCAATTCCAACCCGATACCTTAAGCTTGACCCTTATTGATCATCATCTTCCGATCTTCCAATTAAGCATGACAGTTTAATTTCCAGTCTCCCAACTTTCCACAGAAGTGACAATCGTCTTCTTTATCAACACCTCATTCAGACTTTAGAGTCTGCTTTAGGGATTGGACTTTGGTTTGACAACGGAACTAGATCAAATCTTCTCCTTGCCTTTCCATTTTCCTTTCCCTTTTGCATTCCCTATGTTTACCATCAATATAGTAGTAGTTCATGCATTTATCATATTACTTTCAGCAATTCTCAACATGCTTAGCAACTCAATGGGTGTTTTACCAATCTTATTCACTTTATTGTTCATAACAAAATAAGAATAATATTTGTCCAAAGATTGTAAGATCAAATCTAACTGTCTCCAGACCAATCTGGAAACCCAAAATATCAATGATATTCATTATACCCTATAATCTTTAGAACATGTGGTGTAACCGGGTCTCACTCTCCCTACTTGTAAGTGTATAGTGCCCTTTCAAATATATCTTGTGCTCAATCGTTTCATAAGCATCTATATGCTTGTATTGCTTCTTAAGCTCAGCACATATATTTGCGAGCATGAGACATGAAACATCAGTCGCAACATCAATTTGCTTCCAATAAGCATTATGATTTGCACATGTTACATTCTCAACTTTAAGAGCAGGGGAAGAGATTTGACTAATATCGTGGTGCCTGAGGACGATCCTCAAGCTCCTATGTCAGTCAAGGAAATATATTCTCGTCAACTTGTCCTTCTCAAGAACTGATCGCATAGAGAAGTTGTTTGTGTTTATCATTTGATATCTACAATATTAAAGTGCATAAAATAAACTAGATTGCAAATTTAATATTAATTATGTTTAAGTGATTATGGTATATCATCATATACCTCCCACTATTTTTATCAAACTAATAGCCCTTACTATTAATTTGGAAAGTATATCCCATAATTCTTTCTAGTGAGCCAAGATCCATATTTCGTCATGTCCTAAGTCAACCACTGGAAGTCCTTAGAAAATGATTATTTAGGTAGACAACAGTTGTCAATTATATCATATATAATTCTTGGATAGTTTGGTGAACAACGATTGATCTTATCTATCTAATAGACTTTTAACCAAACTCTATGCTTCTAAGTTCATAATAGTTGAATATAACCGTTTATTTTCACTTATTATGACGACTCAGTTAAGTTAGACCCAATGATACAACGGCCGAATATAACCGTTTATATTCGTCGCATCTCACCACGATAGATAGGAGTCCCCTGCCACTGACAGTCCTTCCCCTTATCGATCTAGGATTCGATGAGTGTTCATTCATTGGAAAGTATCCGAGTAAAACTTAATATTTTGTTAAGGGGTTTTAGAAAATTTATAACGATCATGATCACAACATAAAGAGATCCTCAATTTTTCCTTGAACCAAATATTTCAAATCGACATCTTAAATTGTTCATTTCCCAGGTAGATGGAGGATACCAATGGTCACACTTAAAACCCATCAGCCTTACGAATACGCATATCCGCTTTTGTCAGAAAATCCCAATTATAGATATCAAAAATCCATATTTAATTCCGTGTTTTAAAAATCCATATTTCATAAACACAAGAATCTCATGATCGTTTGTTAATTTTAAAATCTTGAATCGTTACAGATTTTATCTTGTTTAAGCAAACATGGCATGGGTGTCGTATCTAATACATACATGATTAATCAATATTAAGCATGCATCTCAATTATATCTACGCATACATACCAATACATGCAATCATATACATATATGTAATGTGCGTAAATTAAACGTGTTTGGTTATGGCCCCATCCTATATGATATTTCCAAGCTAATGGAAAGATCAAGGTCAGTCTATGGTGGTTTTAAAAATACTATCTATTACATGTCTTCTTTCTTCATTGCTCCATCATCCCCTTTTGGATCGCCTCCTTGCTTGCAAGTCTACATTGATAATTACATTGAATAATAAAAATAAAACTATTCTAATGAAATTACAAGAAGAAATCGAGTTACATTCGAGATAATTAAATTACAATGAATAAACGACATGCAAGTCGTATTTAAAAACCAAAACCATAAATCAAAACCACTATCCTATGGGTCTTTAGGCCATAACCATCCACCATGCTATCATATAACACATATAATATATCTCATATTATATAATCATATCATATAATCATATATAACAAATTTCGAAATTTTAGAAAATTAAAACAGATTTCTGAAGACAATAAATCGCTATTTAGAGGCCCTTAACGACGTCAAACGCCTTACAGACCCGTCGATGATAGCAGCGCTATCAGTTTTGTTCACTGGCCCGATTCCAGTCAGAAAACACATATCGTTTACGAAAATCGGATACAGCAGTCAGATTTCTCCAAATCTGACGGTGTTTCAGAAATCGTATCATATACAATTCACATAACAAAAACAAACATATATCATATATACATATACAGAGATACATACAATCATCATATGATTATACATTACATGAATATCATATATTCATAATATATACATATATATACTCAAAATTTTAGAAAATCAAATAATTTTCAAAAAATAATAAATCGCCGTTTTGGAAGCTGTAACGACATCTAATAGCTTACAGACGCAGAGCTGACAATGTCAGTATTGCTCAGTGACCCGATTCCAGTCAGAAAACACATATCGTTTGCGAAAATCGGACAACGGACACAGATTTCAGAAAATCAACGGCAGCCGTTTCAGAATTCGTATCGAATACGATTCCCATAATAAGAACAAACATGTATCATATACATACATCAACACACATAATCATCACATGATTATACATCATATGAATATCATATATTCATAATATATATAAACATATACATATTATATCAAAATAAAATCATGATAGATCGCATACAAGCTTATATATCAAAAACTGTTAAGCACATAACCGAATTAAAACGTTTCGCAAGTAGCTCTGATGCCATTGAAGGGTTTCGTGACACAAACGCAGCGGAATAAACGCGAAAAATAAATCAAAATAGCGAAACCCTCCGCAGGATCCATGCGAAAACAAAAGATTTAATTCGGAGATAAAGAATAAATACCTTTAGAAGCTTTAACAGTTCATTAATGGAAGATTAATGGAGGTCCAAAGCTTGTTTAATCACCACGTATCCCGCTCTCGCGATCTACGCTCTACGGTATCCACACGAACACTTTTCATGAAGGATTGATGTGTACTAGCACCCGAAAACTTCTTCTCTCTCTATCTTCCTCCTCTCTCAGAGCGGCTAGGGTTTTGTAAAATCTCTCTTTTTATTAAATCAACCCATAAAGAGATTATATAGAGAGAGGAATAAGTTTTCTAATTATAATCCAATTATAATTAATATAAATCCAAAATTCTAAATTATTTAATTAAGTCTCACTTAATTAATTAATTATTAATTTTGGAATTAGTTTAAGTAATTCATTTATTCTATTTATATAATTAATTAAGTCATACTTAATTAATATCATTAATATCATAAATAAAATAAATTACTTATTTAATTTAAATTCATAATTTAAATTATTTCTCCTTCAAGCATTCTTTGTGTGTGACCCTGTAGGTTATTATTACGTTGGCAACAATTTTAATATCTAATTAAAATTGTAAACAATAAGCGGCATCTAGTAATACATCATTGTTACCCAAGTAATAATAATAAATCGGTGATTCGATTAAGCCTTTCGTGAATAATGTTCCATGTAATATAATCCCTTTAATCTTGATATTATAGATTAAACTCAAGGCATGTCTCGTGTCATCCTCTTCATAATTTAATCTTTATTTTCTTGATCGATGAGTAGACTATTAAAATCAAATCAACATTTGAGCACGGCCGTGCATTTCATAGTCTCACTAAAACAAGAGGCCAATAATATCACTCCTAAAATTAGGAGGATTAAATCCCATCTAGATCATTCATATTTCTCATACGATTCATAATATACCCAATGTCCACTTTTATCATCACCCGGTCAAAGGTAACTTTTAATGTAATCAAAGTATATTAATTCTCGTATAGAAATATAATGATTTCAGGTCTAAGGATCATTACACCATTATCACAGTGAGAATTACTTATGACACTTACTTAACATGTAGAACCTCACGGCGGGTCATTCCAGTGCCATGCATTAAGACATGCACTTATGTTCTTGACTTTAGTATCCCCATACCTATGACCAATGAGATGTGGTCATCTGTCAAGAAACATACTAGTCTTTGTGCATTATTATTGTCCTTAAATAATAATACTCGACTAGGGAATTTTAGGAATAAGATACTATTCATATAATCTCATTTTTAAGTCACATACTTAAAGATATAGAATACGTATCAAAATTCCAAGGATATTTACTATGCTTTCAATTTACTACGCAGTAAACAAAACATAATAAATAAATAATAATCAATAAAACATAATCCTTAATAATAAATATTTTCCTTAAAATATAAAAAGTATTGTCTCTAGAGCACAATTACTAACAGTACTTTTACTGGAATCTTTTCTAGTACTTAGACAATGTCTCCATTATTACTAAAATCTTGAATACTTCATTATCTATTCTTCACTGACATTTGAACATATTAATGAACTTCTTTCAGTGAGTATACCTTCAAGACTGCAGCTGTCATCTTAGTCCTTTGTCTTTACCATGTCTTCAATTCTTCTAGATTCTTATGCTTCGAACACTGTCTATCTTCAATCAATGCTAGTACACTGAAATCTTCTAGTGGCACTTCTATACTGAATCTTCAACACTTCTAAAACCCTGAAAGTCTTCAACCATTATTCTTCACTGAGGCTTGAACATATTAATGAACTTCTTTCAGTGACCTGTAGTAGACTTCAAAACTTCTTCTAATGTCTTGATTCACTGTATCTTCCTTATCTTCATTTCTTCTTGATTTCTGTGTAGGCGTAGTATTATTTACTTGTCCTGTTCTAGTGTTGAGTTATCATAATTACTATTCATACAGCTTCGTGATCTCACCAACAATCTCCCCCTATTTGATTGTTAAACTTACCAAACAAATCTCAAAGAGAGGATAACTCAACTAACAACTAGAAAAAGTAATCATCTGGGACTTGTAAATAATGCTATTGGTTTTTCTGGATCAGATTCTGCATTTCCAGATTTCTTGTGTAACCGAAATGAAAGATGTTTGTTCCTCTAGCACTGAACTGATATTCATATAGTATCATTCTCATTTCTGTCTGTGTTTGAGCTTTTTCTGCTTCAAAATCCTTCATAGTTGAACTTAAAGAACTTATCATGAACAGAGCTTCATAAGAATTAAAATTCTTGGGAACGTCTTCAATAGCACATAAAACATTGCACAAGTAATGTTCTCCCCCTAAGAATGTGATTCTTCTTCTTTTTATTCTTCTCTCTTTAGATAATCAATGGAAGTGTCAATTCTTTTATGTACATCCAACTTGGATGATGAATCATCTACTGACAACTCCTTTACAATTTCTTGATTCTCCCATATTCTGTTGTTTCCCATAAGGATAAGAAGATAAGATTTCTTTTCTTTTTCTTGTCTAAAATCTCCCCCTAAGGATACTAACTTCTCTCAAGTACGAAGATAAGACTTTATTAACTTCCTTTTTCTTCTTATAAATTCTCCCCCTTAGTTAAGGAATCCTCCAATGGCCCATCTTTTGAATGGTTTGTCTTCCAAAGAAGGTTCACGTCTGTCATTGATTGTAAAAATATAGTAGCTTTTCTTTCAGAAGTAGCAAGTAGCAAGGTTAAGTGTTTGGTCTATGGTTTCCTCACTTCTACTATGTTCTGTTGGTGTTTACACTCAAGTGTCGAGCACTTAGAAGTGTTTCACTCTTTCTCTCCCTATCTCTCACTCAAGTGTATCTCTCCCTCACTTTCACTTAAGTGTTTCTCTCTCACACTTTCACTCTGCATATTAAATATAGCCTTCTATACCTGCAAGTGAAATCCGTCAATTTAGTTATATTCCCAACACCTGATTCATAAGAATGAACTGAATCACTATCAAGTGGAGAATCGCCTCGTAGAGATGTTCTTGATCTATCATGCATAAGCACTGTCTCAGCACCAGACTCAATAGCAATTGTTAAATCACTGTCTAGTGGAGCCTCACCTCTTTGAGATGGGTTATCCCAAGATTTAAATATCTGTTAGGGAATCCTGCCTTGTTCTATCAAGGAGTTGCCTCACACCTTCTCCGTAAACGGTAGGTGGACATTCCTTTTCAGGATCTGGAAATGTTCCTTCCAGGAGGGTCAACGTAGTAGACAATGTAATGAATGGCAATTTAGAGTCTACGTTTCCCTCGTAACCCTGTGACGGGAATTTGTGTAAAATGAAGGGTTTCGAGGCACAAACGCAGCGGATTAAACGCGAAAAATAAATCAAAATAGCGAAACCCTCCGAAGGATCCATGCAAAAACAAAAGATTTAATTCGGAGATAAAGAATAAATACCTTTAGAAGCTTTAACAGTTCATTAATGGAAGATTAATGGAAGTCCTTGTTTAATCATCACGTATCCCGCTCTCACGATCTACGCTCTACGGTATCCACACGAACACTTTTCATGAAGGATTGATGTGTACTAGCACCCAAAAACTGCTTCTCTCTCTATATCTTCCTCTTTTCTCAGAACGGCTAGGGTTTTAGTAAAAAATATGTCTCTTTAATTAAATCAGCCCATAAAGAGATTATATAGAGAGAGGAATAAGTTTTTTAATTATAATTCAATTATAATTAATACTAATCCAAAATTCTAAATTATTTAATTAAGTCTCACTTAATTAATTAATTATTAATTTTGGAATTAGTTTAAATAATTCATTTATTCTATTTATATAATTAATTAAGTCATACTTAATTAATATCATAAATAAAATAAATTACTTATTTAATTTAAATTCACAATTTAAATTATTTCTCCTTCAAGCGTTCTTTGTGTGTGACCCTGTAGGTTATTATTACGTTGGCAACAATTTTAATATCTAATTAAAATTGTAAACAATGAGCGGCATCTAGTATTACATCATTGCTACCCAAGTAATAATAATAATAAATCGGTGATTCGATTATGCCTTTTGTGAATAATGTTCCATGTAATATAATCCATTTAATCTTGATATTATAGATTAAACTCAAGGCATGTCTCGTGTCATCCTCTTCATAATTTAATCTTTATTTTCTTGACCGATGAGTAGACTATTAAAATCAAATCAACATTTGAACACGGCCGTGCATTTCATAGTCTCACTCAAACAAGTGGCCAATAATATCACTCCTAAAATTAGGAGGATTAAATATCATCTAGATCATTCATATTTCTCATACGATTCATAATATACCCAATGTTCACTTTTATCATCACCCGGTCAAAGGTAAGTTTTAATGTAATCAAAGTATATTAATTCTCGTATAGAAATATAATGATTTCAGGTCTAAGGATCATTACACCATTATCACAGTGAGAATTACTTATGACACTTATTTAACATGTAGAATCTCACGGCGGGTCATTCCAGTGCCATGCATTAAGACATGCACTTATGTTCTTGACTTTAGTATCACCATACCTATGACCAATGAGATGTGGTCATCTGTCAAGAAACATACTAGTCTTTGTGCATTATTATTGTCCTTAAATAATAATACTCGACTAGGGAATTTTAGGAATAAGATACTATTCATATAATCTCATTTTTAAGTCACATACTTAAAGATATATAATACGTATCAAAATTCCAAGGACATTTATTATGCTTTCAATTTATTACGCAGTAAATAAAACATAATAAATAAATAATAATCAATAAAACATAATCCTTAATAATAAATATTTTCCTTAAAATATAAAAAGTATTGTCTCTAGAGCACAATTACTAACATAAAATACCCTACTTGACTTATCCAAAGAATTGTCAAGCAGTTGCCTCTCAAGCCCAGATAAATCTTAACAAGAGATCTCCCTTTCGGGATGTAGAAGATTAATTTCTGTTTGAGGTAAATACCTTGGACAATGTAATGTATTGCAAGAGTCTGTATCTCCTCTAAATATCTATACCTCTCACTATGCACGTCTTGCAATGTGTTCCTAGAATTTATCTGTTTAGGCTTACCATCAGCGTGAATGCCAGTGGTGTGCTTGACTCATTACAAGATGCTCTGGCTGACGAGCGAATTTCAATATACTCATCCTGTGAGAATGATTTCAGAGACAGTTTTATTATATTTTCAGCTCTGCATCCTTTTGAGAAGATGCAGACGAGCTTACAGTTACCTCAGTTATATATTACTTTTCTTCTCTGGAGGTAGAGTTGTGGGTGCACTTCCGACTTCATCCTTATTTGCTGCATCAAGTGCAGTTTCTCCCTTATCAACCTCTAAATTACATAAGTTCCTTATATCTCCAAGGGTTAATATATGGAAGTGGATGAATCAGTGTTTGGTATTATGGTCTGGGTAAGAGATTGATGAGTTTTCAACCTCTTGGCCAGCTTCTAAAGCCACTGGGGGCTAAACGGAAAGAATCAATAAGATAAAAACATAATCACCTTTACATTTCAAAACATATTTTTCATCTCAAAGAGAAGGAAAAATATAAGAAGGAATGGTAATTGATTGCATTAAAGTACTTTTAATGAAAGAGTTTTGTCGGATCTAAAGATTTATCATTGAAGAACATGATACCAATAGAAATGTTTTTAAAGATATTTATCCCATAATAAAACGCGAGAATTTGTATCAGAGAAAAATTCTATCCCTTATGAATTTCATATAAGGCAAACTTTCCATAATAAAATGCGGGAATTTATACCAAATAAGAAATTCAACTCTCTTACCAAATTCTATCTCAATAAAATGACCCTTTTCCTTTATAACCTAAGTACTGTATGTTTTGAAAACAATTTTGCAAAACATCCTTATTAGATAGAGGACTATGATTTTCTGACTCATAATGCAATTATGATTTACATCATCTTCGTCCACCTGATAATATCCCTGACTTAAAATAAAAACATGACAATTGGGGTGAATGAATGCTTAACAATACAGCATTAGGCCTTCAAAGCAACAATCACTGTTTTGGTACTTTGAATCAATATGAAATATACATTGAAACAAGTGTTTAAAAATAAATTATTTTACACGTGATTGGTACCTCGAAGTTAAAACCAATTTCTCTAAATAAAATAGCCGTCACAAAGTTTCTGCCACTTTAAAAAGAAAAATTAAGAGAGAAAACGATTTTGAAAATATAGCATTTAAAACCAGCTTTGGAAAGAGGATAAAATATTTTGAGATTTAAAGAAAGATTATCATCAAGAAAAGTTTGATTCACACTCTAGGATTTAGAAATCAAAGTATGGCTGTAAATCAAATGATTTTTAAAAGAGAAGTTTTGAAAAAGAATTTTAATGTTTTCTTCTTTAAAATTGATAGAGAAATGAATGTATCTTTGAATAAAACGTTTTTGGAAAAGAATCAGACAAGAAATTCTTTTTAATACATTCAAGTTTAAAATTCAGTCAAAGAAAGAAAACTAAATATGTTAATACTAACGGCTTTTTCAAAAACCAATTTTTACTTGGAATAAAGACTAAGCAAATCCATTAGTATCAATATATCATAATTATTTTGTAATAAAATATTATTCAATTATCACAGAGTAATAACAGAGAATAATTATACTACAAATAATCATGCTGCAAATCGATTTTAATATACTTAAACCATGGAACATATATTTCACATAATTGCTTTATATCAACACAATTTAAGTACATCAAAATAAATTAAATACTTATGTTATACTACGCAATTACCAATAACATGCATATATATCAAATAGACATGGAAATCATTCAGTAGAACAATAAGCATTAAGGCATATTTTTATTATTAGTGATTTTCAGATAAGCAACAAATATTATCACTAATATTAAAAATATCACAATTAATTGCAAAGAAACATTAACAAAATATCATTACTTGATATTTATCAATAATTCTAAAATGCAAGAAATTATGCTTCTAATATTTTATCAAATCAAAATTATGAAACTAATAAACATTGAATTGCTTCAATTCATAATTTTAATAAGATAAAATAAATTCGCTAAATACTAAATATTCATAAGATTGAATATTAGCATCTAACTTCCTACGCTATATATAATAATTGTCACTCAAGCATATTGCAATTATACTCAGAACAATTATAAATGATATACGTAAACTCGAGAAAATAGTTGAATAGAAATTCACAAGTCCTTTAAATATTGACATTTACTACTTATGATCTTATTTACAACTTCTCCCAAATAAAATCAAATTTTAGAAATATTTTCTAAGTATATAAAATATTGAGAGTTTTATACACATGACTTAGAAAATACTTCATCTTCCAATATTAGTGAGTTTTGAAATATGCATTATTTATTTAGAACAGAAATTCTAAATACTGTCACTAATATCAAAAGTATCACAATAATTTGTAATAAAATAATTAAAAATATCATAGCAAAATATCAGAGTAATTAAGCAAGATATCATTGACTAATATTCATCAAATATTTAACATACAAATAATTATGCTGCTAACTTATGCTAAATCATTTAACTACCACATATGCATATAACATTGTAAGCATGATAATTAAACTAATAGAAAAAAGTATGAGGTACTGGATTTAAAAATAAATTCACAAGTAATATGGACAATTTAATACTTGTGAACTCATTCAAGAAATCCTTGCAGATGGGATTTCCAACAAATGTGCATATAAATAATATCCCAAGTTCGCTAACCAGCTTAGATAAAATGAATTCATCAAGTTGTTTAACAAATATCTGCAAGTTATTCTACTAAGGACAATCTCGAAAGAAATTATACTTGTTGGCCATGAGCTTGTTCCTTAAATGGTGTGAAGAGATCAACAGAGTTTTTGGAGTTGACAGCTTCTAGGAATGACTTCCCTGTTTTTCTTACAACCTGCATCATCTATATCTATATAGCTAATTAGGTTAAACCTAGTATCTTTAGGGTACCGGATTCTAAGAGTTGGTGATCCCCTAAGATATCTAACAATTCATAACTTAGCTATAAGATAAGATTATCTAGTATCCACTTGGAAACTTGCACATAAGCATATCGAGAATAAAATATATGGTCTTTATGCATTTGAATAAGTAATGAGTTGATCACACCTCTATAGCTTGTCACTTCAGTTCATATACCTGATTTTCCCTGATCAAGCTTAGTGGTCTGTTGGAAAGAAGTCTTGGCAGGTCTAGAATCTTCTAAATTGCGCATCTTCAAAAGATCTTTGACTTACTTTAATTGCCATCATTCTTTTGAATTACTTATAATCTAAAAAGAATTGCAACTCTTCCAACATGCTCATCTTATACTTACTCTGCATTAACTTAGCAAAATATCTCTTGCACAAGTTTTGTTAGTAGACCCACATATAATATAATCATGGTATACTAGCACATATATGACATTGTGTGTGCCATGTATTCTAGAGAGATATATGTGTATAACAACTCTAATATTAAATTATTTTCAAGTAATTAGCAGTTAGAGTGTCACCCCATGTCCTTGACGATTTGCTTCAATCCTTAACTCCATTCATAAAGGGCTTGTGAAGAGAATGATATACAAATTCCAATGATCTGCAACTTCAAAGTCCAGGAAATGTTGTACTTCAACTTCTAACTCACCATTCAGGAGTGTATTTGTTGACATTCATCTGATAGATATTCATGCTTGAATGCTCAACATGTGCTATGAATATCCTATTATTAGGTCACCATCTTGTTAGGCCCAAAAAGGATCAAATCTTGTCACTGGTGCTTACTGTTTGATCTTGAAAACCCTGAAAATTTTGTTTCCATCATCATCGATACCTTCTACTTGATATTAACCTGTACCAACCATTTTGGCTTTGTCCCTCATAACAATGCCAATAATTATCCAGTTTTTGTGAACCCTTACTATACCAATTTCAGCTTCGACTTTAGTGGTCTGGGTTCCAGCTTCAGTAGTTTTTGTCTTTTAACTGATTGAGATCATCTTGCATTTGCAATCACCCAATCTGGTTCAATAAGTGCATCTTCAGTATTCTTTGGGATGCCAATTGTGTTAGTAATTGTGCTCTAGAGACAATATTTTTTTATATTTTAAGGGAAATATTTATTATTAAGGATTATGTTTTATTGATTATTATTTATTTATTATGTTTTATTTACTGCGTAATAAATTGAAAGCATAATAAATGTCCTTGGAATTTTGATACGTATTATATATCTTTAAGTATGTGACTTAAAAATGAGATTATATGAATAGTATCTTATTCCTAAAATTCCCTAGTCGAGTATTATTATTTAAGGACAATAATAATGCACAAAGACTAGTATGTTTCTTGACCGATGACCACATCTCATTGGTCATAGGTATGGTGATACTAAAGTCAAGAACATAAGTGCATGTCTCAATGCATGGCACTGGAATGACCCGCCGTGAGATTCTACATGTTAAGTAAGTGTCATAAGTAATTCTCACTGTGATAATGGTGTAATGATCCTTAGACCTGAAATCATTATATTTCTATACGAGAATTAATATACTTTGATTACATTAAAAGTTACCTTTGACCGGGTGATGATAAAAGTGGACATTGGGTATATTATGAATCGTATGAGAAATATGAATGATCTAGATGGGATTTAATCCTCCTAATTTTAGGAGTGATATTATTGGCCTCTTGTTTGAGTGAGACTATGAAATGCACGGCCGTGCTCAAATGTTGATTTGATTTTAATAGTCTACTCATCGATCAAGAAAATAAAGATTAAATTATGAAGAGGATGACACGAGACATGCCTTGAGTTTAATCTATAATATCAAGATTAAAGGGATTATATTACATAGAACATTATTCACGAAAGGCTTAATCGAATCACCGATTTATTATTATTACTTGGGTAGCAATGATGTATTACTAGATGCCGCTCATTGTTTACAATTTTAATTAGATATTAAAATTGTTGCCAACGTAATAATAACCTACAGGGACACACACAAAGAACGCTTGAAGGAGAAATAATTTAAATTATGAATTTAAATTAAATAAGTAATTTATTTTATTTATGATATTAATTAAGTATGACTTAATTAATTATATAAACAGAATAAATGAATTACTTAAACTAATTCTAAAATTAATAATTAATTAATTAAGTGAGACTTAATTAAATAATTTAGAATTTTGGATTAGTATTAATTATAATTGGATTATAATTAGAAAACTTATTCCTCTCTCTATATAATCTCTTTATGGGCTGATTTAATAAGATAGAGATTTTACAAAAACCCTAGCCGCTCTGAGAGAGGAGGAAGATAGAGAGAGAAGAAGTTTTCGGATGCTAGTACACATCAATCCTTCATGAAAAGTGTTCGTGTGGATACCGTAAAGTGTAGATCGCGAGAGCGGGATACGTGGTGATTAAACAAGCTTTGGACCTCCATTAATCTTCCATTAATGAATTGTTAAAGCTTCTAAAGGTATTTATTTTTTATCTCCGAATTAAATCTTTTGTTTTCGCATGGATCCTGCGGAGGGTTTCGCTATTTTGATTTATTTTTCGCATTTATTCCGCTGCGTTTGTGTCACGAATCCCTACAAATTGTTGATTGTTGGGTCGCGAAAAATATATGTTCATTTTGATTAGCACTTCTAGCCTTTACTCAATAATCCAGATCACTAAGAACTAGACTCCAGGATTGACTTTGACTTCAAACCTTTTGTCTTGGCAGATATGTTCTTAATGTATTCCTTTGATCTTCATTGTGTTGAGTATGACTAGTAGATCCTTCTTTTATTTTGCTCCCCCTGAGTTACTGCTAGGATATGTTGAAGATCCTTCACCTTATTCGGTGGATCCTATTAAAGTTCATGAGTTGTGTAGTTTCACTACCATTTCCACTAATAGGATCTGAATCATCATCATTATCATTGTTTCCTTCTGCAAACTCAGCTTCTTCATCAATATCTGAATTTGACTCTGACGGAATGTCAAACTTCAAATATTTAGAATAGTCTTTCATTTGAATGCTTGGGAGCTTGGTGTAGTTGGACGATACATTCAGACTTTTAATCATCTTCTAGTTTTACATCATCAATGAGTAGCCGAGGAAAATTGTTCCTTGAGTCTTAACTTCAAACTTGCCATGATTCTCATCTAAATCTTCAATAAATATCAATTTCCTCCAAACACACTAAGGAGCTTCAGTGTTTGCTTCTGGTTGGCCATTAACTCATATGATGTCTTTTCACGATCTTGTTGATTAAAGCAGCATGCTATGTTAATTGCTTCAGCTTCAAAGTATCATTATAAGTGCAGACTTCATTTAGCACTTCATTCACGAAATTCAGTTCCATTGTTTGACTTCAAAGTTCTCACAACTTACTTTGCTTCCAACTTGATCTACCTAATGTGATCAATTACTATCGGTGACATTTTGTCTGTTGAATGCACGAACGTCACCAAATTGTAACTAGGGTTGTCATAAACCACCATTAAGCATATTTCTTCTATGACATAATTTGCTTCAATGTGATGTTTTCATTGACTTCCCTATATGACATACTTCAAAATGTCCTTCTTGATAGAATTCCATATGAAGCAGTCCTCTCACCAATTTCATCTTTATCATATAATCAATTGTCTTTTTCACCAAGTGTGAGAGCTTCTTTTACCATAGCTAACTCTTTACTGATGAAACTTTACTGAAAAGTTCAGTTCACCTTTGCACACAAAATCCCTGTCAGCTACGAACAAATTTTCTCACTCTAAGTTAAGTGAGCCTCCAACCTTCTTGTTTGAGATCAAACACTTTTCATTTTCAATGCTTTTCCAGAAAACCCTTGACAAAGAATTCCCTAGTGCCCTGTAGATAGTGCTTAAGTCCTTCAACAAGAAAGTTGCTTCCACTGATGACAATTCCAAAAATCATTATAGTCAAATCCCTTGTACATCCTTTGTTGTCATCTCCAAAGGTTACCGTTGGGTAGGTTTTCTCAACCAACTATGAAGTGCTTAGTGATTCATCTCTAGTGTTGGTCATTGATGCTAGATATCCATTTGGTTCATCACTGTCACTGATAGAATCAGCCTTGCATTTAACTTCATCAACAAATGTTTTTCCTTGCTGCATCCTCACTAATGCTTGAGATTCCTACTTTAACCCAACATAGTGTTTGTCACCTTTTGCTTGTACATGTTTCTTCAAACTGTGTAGCAAACCCTGATCTTGTCTTTCAAATATAAACAACCATCCCTGTCTTGCAACCGCCTCTTGAACTGTTCTTGAAAATCTCCTTTATGGAATCTATAGGTAAGGACCTTAGGTTTAGAATTTGGATTCCGTCTGAATCTGATGTCACTGAACTTCTTGTTGCCCTACAGGCTTGACTAGTAGTCCAGTTCTCAAGTTATTCCAAAGTGTCAAATTCACATGCAACACCTTGACCACTACCTCGAGCTACAACATCTTTAATTCAGCTTCTAGGATCATTTCATTTTTGTTCAGAGGTTCTCAACCTTGACTTCAATCAAATTTGGTTCCTGGGTGACAAATACAGTGGATATGCTAACAACCTTCTTTACCAAATATTATCTTCTTCAGCTCTTGTTCTAGTTCATAGGCCTCTAGCACATACAGGTCTTTTACAGACAATGTGGTTGTATCCTTAGATCCCCGTGGGCTGTAATCTGGCGTTCCAGATGATCTGCAGTGTTAGCACGACTTCATGTAATCTCCCTGTAGAATAATCTTTAAGGCTTGTACTGAGATTCCAGGTAGTCCAGTCTGTTCTCCTTCACTACTTCAAACCCCTACGATTTTTCATCCAAAAATACAACTCAAATTAACCAAAAACTGTACCCAAATTAATTTCTTCTTTTACAGCTTCTAAAATATTAGTGGGATCCTATGGAGTAAAACCTCTGAGAAAATTAATACCACTATTTCTTCAACCTGTTCCAGAATAAGTTTCATTGGATAATCTTCAGTCAATTTTAGTTGTCTTCAATGCCCGGAAAAATCTTCATCTACAAACCTTGAGCACCCTCGAATTAATATTTAAGAAAAAATTAGATTTACAGAATTTTTAATTTTCTTAGAAAATAAATTAATCAAAAATAAAAATTGACAAATAATTAATTTTCAAGAATATTTGAAATATCTTAAAAATTAAAAACAAATAAATAAATATTTTAGGAAAAAATTTAGTTTTCTGAAAAAATAAATAAATTAAAAATAAAAATTAAAAAAAATAAAGGATACAAAACTTGGAAAACCAAATAACAATTTGGTGATTAGTGGCGCCTGACTTTCAAGTTGTGCCTCACACAGGCTGATCCTGTATGAGCGCAGCTTATGACTTGAAAAATCAAGTCACTTGATCCAGCGCGTGTAATTCACTTAGCTGTTGAAAACATAATTTGGCCAATTGAGGGAGCGTGATGTCCAGCTCCTAAAACATGTATATATATGTTTTTGATTTGCCGAGTGTAGTAGAATGGACCACGCTGAAATGTTTAATAAATATAAATCGTAAACTTAATATTAAAATTTTATAAAATAAACTAATTAAAATTTATAATAAAAAGCTAATAAAAATTAATAAAATAAATTTTATAAAAGTTTAAAAAATAAATTTTATTTAAAATTTATAAAATAAACTAATTAAAATTTATAACATAAACTAATAAAAGTTTATAAAATAAATTTTATAAAGTTTATAAAATAAATTTTATTTAAAGTTTACAAAATAAACTAATTAAAAATTTATAACATAAACTAATAAAAGTTTACAAAATAAATTTTAAAAAGTTTATAAAATAAACTTATTAAAAGTTTATAAATAAATTTATTTAACAAGGCCTCCTTCTGAGTTCAAATAGCTTTGGCACAGTGAGCTTCACTGAGTTACAGATCCTGATTTGTATATCAATCAGCGAGCTCTGATATCAATTGTTGGGTCCTGAAGTATCGTAGAAGGGGGGTTGAATATGATACTAACAATAATTTAAATTCTTTTCAGAATTTACGGATAAATAAATTATTGCTTCAGAGTGGGTTTGGTCATTTGTAGTGTTTAGGTGAGCTGCCTGCTAATTTTCTGTGTGTCCGGATAAATCAATTAGGTTCAAGAAAATTAGCAAGTAATTAAATGAGACAAGTTTCCAGGAATATATCTTTCATATATAAACCCAGAGGGGTGTTACACCCAGTTAAAAATATAACTGGCTTCCAAAGAACAAATTAGTTCTATGCTACTAACACAAAAATATTAGGCTCAGTTCCTATACAAATATATCTAAATTAGTACAAGGAAAAACCGAGTCTGTAGGGAGTGATATCTAGGAGCCCTGAGCATTTTTCATTAAAGAACCGGTTCCTAATATCTGACCAGGAGCAAAGTATGGATGTGTATAAATTATTCCTTCTTACTCCGGCCATGGCAGTAGCTCCCTGCATATTTTTTGTGTTGAAAAAGACGACTCCTTCTTTTAATTGGTGTAGACTTTAAATCAATAAAGTAGTTGTTGTAATTTGATTGGCCGAGGGCTAAGTGGGGCCAATAAATATTTGTTGTGCTTGAATTCTTTGTGGCGCTTGTACTCTAGATGCTCTGTTTGTGGCGCCACTAAAAGCTTAAACAATAAACTAACATATTAGTTGCTCTTCTGAATTTTTATGGCGCCTGATTAACTTAGTTGCGCCTGCAACATAGAATTCCTTGAGCATATTTATGTGGCGCCTCATGTTGCATTGGAGTATAATAATAAAATACAAGTTGAGCCATCCACTTTCGTTGCGCCTGGGAAGTTAGTTGCGCCAAATGAAAATTAATGGTCAAAGTGTGATTTGATCACTGCACTTTGAACCTCTTTTCATTTCTTGACTGAAGTTTGTCAACTTCCATTTCTTATACCAAAGTCATGTCACATTACATGAAAGGCATATGTTTAGAAGCCTATTTGTTTAGCGAGATGACAACTCAACTCAAACATAGATAATTTGTAAGTAAATATATTATCTGTCACAGGAATCTTCAGTAGGTATTATTTGACAAGAAAAAGTAGATCAAAGTCAATCTACAGACTTGAAGCAGTACTACATTGAAAGAAGCTCAATTTTATTGATCATGCCTGTTGGGTTCCGAGGCATAAAACGCAGCGGATAAACGTAAATATAACGAAAAATTTTCGGAACCCAAACGCAGGATCATGTATAAGAATTGACGGATTATGGTGATAAATGAATCATACCTATTAAGATCTTGAATGTAACGAACTCAACGGAGATCCTTGCTATCACGATTTGTGTCTTCCTCTCGAAAGCACCTCTATGGTATCCACACGAGCACCTTCAAGAGCGTCTCACGATCTTGATTACGGGATGGATGTACTAGCCTCCTTTGATGATTTCGAATGACTGTCTTTTCTGGCTCACTTCCTCTGCCTCTAGGGTTTTATCATATAAAAACGTGTGGCTCTTTTAACCTATCATTATCTATTTATAATGACTGGTTAAACGGGCCTAAGCAGTAAAACCTAACCCATGTAGGTATAGGATTAAATAATAAAACATGTTTCTATTATTTAATTAATAATTAAGTCATACTTAATTATTATGGGCAGAAATCCTCTTCAACTTCGAATTTATATTATTTCAATTAATTAAGTCTCACTTAATTAATATAATAAAATTCAAACAATCATCAATTAATTTAAATCTATAATTTAAATTAACTATTCCTCTAGATGCTCTATGTGTGTGACCCTATAGGCTATTATTTAATTAGCAATAATTTTATTCTCCAATAAAATTATAAACAATGAGCGGTATCTAGTAATACATCATTGCTACCCAATTAAACAATAATTAAATCGTGATTTGATAAAAAACCTTTCATGATTAATGTTTCCGTGTAATATAATCCCTTTAACCAAATATATTATAGATTAAACTCGAGGCATGTGTTTAGTCATCCTCTTCAACATTTAATTCGGGTTTACTTGATCCATGAGTAGACTATGAAAAACAAATCATTATTTGAGCACGGCCATGCATTTTATAGTCTCACTCAATCAAGAGGCCAATAATATCTCTCCTAATTATAGGAGGGTTAAATCTTTTATCTATCATTCATATTTCTCATACGACTCATGATATACCCGATGTCCACTTTTATCATCACCCGGTCAAAGGTAACTTTTAATGTAGTCAGAGTATATTAATCCTCGTATAGAAATATAATGATCTCAAGTCAGAGGATCATTACACCATTATCACTGTGAGTCTTTCTTATGACTTTATTAAACATGAAGAATCTCACTGTGGGTCTGTCCAGTACCATGTACTCCTACATGTACCTATGCATTGACTTTAGTATCCCCATACTTATAACCAATGAGATATGGTTATCTGTCAAACAACATACTAGTCTGTTTATGTATTATTATTGTCCTATAATAATAATACTCGACTAGGGACATTTAAGAATATGATATATTATATAATCTCAAATTCAAGTCATGTACTTAAACTATATAACGTGTATCATGATTCTAAGGACATTTATTATGCTAACAAATATATCGCAGTAATTAAAGTCATAATAAATACGTTTATTGAATAATCATATGACATAAAGGTTTATTTAAAAGAAACATTGTATTGCCTCTAGGGCACCTACACTAACAATCTCCCACTTGCACTAGAGCCAATCACCCATGTATCTAATACCCATGGAACTAGTGTGACCGTCGTGCTTCTTCTGCGACATGCCTTTGGTCAGTGGGTCTGCAATGTTATCATTTGTGTGTACTTTACATATGTGTATATCACCCCTTTCGTTAATCTCTCGAATGAGGTGATATCTTCTGAGTATATGTTTGGTTCGGGAGTGAGCTCTAGGTTCTTTAGCCTGTGCTATGGCTCCATTATTATCGCAGTATAGATCAATGGGATCTGCAATCGATGGAACCACTCCCAAATCAGTAATGAATTTTCGAATCCAAACCGCCTCCTTAGCCGCTTCACAAGCTGCAATGTACTCAGCCTCCATTGTAGAATCAGCTACTGTTTCTTGTTTTGAACTCTTCCAACTTACAGCACCTCCGTTTAGACAAAACACAAAACCAGACTGTGATACAGTATCATCCCTGTCTGTTTGGAAACTTGCATCGGTGTAACCTTTTACAACCAGTTTTTCCTCTCCTCCATACACCAAGAATGAATCTTTAGTCCTTTTCAAGTACTTTAGAATATTCTTGACAGCCGTCCAGTGACCTTCACCTGGATTAGATTGGTATCTGCTCGTCATGCTTAAAGCATACGAAACATCTGGGCGAGTACATACCATTGCATACATGATAGATCCAATTGCTGAGGCATATGGAACCTTACTCATGCGGTCCTTGTCATCCAATGATTTCGGACAATGATCTTTAGAGATCGTTATCCCATGAGACACGGGGACATATCCCCTTTTTGCATTTTGCATACCAAAACGATGCAAAACCTTATCGATGTATGTACTCTGACTTAGACCGATCATCCTTCTAGATCTATCTCTATAGATCCTCATTCCTAGAATGTAGGATGCATCTCCTAAGTCTTTCATAGAGAAGTTGCTCCCTAACCAAATCTTAACAGCCTTGAGAGAAGGTATGTCATTCCCTATTAGTAGTATGTCATCAACATATAGTACTATGAATGCCACATGGCTCCCACTAACCTTCTTGTAAACACAAGGTTCATCTTCATTTTGAACAAAGCCATACTCCTTGACTGTTTCATCAAAACGGATATTCCATCTCCTAGAGGCTTGCTTCAATCCATAAATGGATCGACGTAATTTACATACCTTGCTAACATTCCTTGGATCGACAAAACCTTCAGGTTGTGTCATGTACACATCCTCATCAAGGGTTCCATTAAGGAAAGCTGTTTTGACATCCATTTGCCAGATTTCATAATCATGGAATGCTGCAATAGCAAGCAAAATCCTTATGGACTTGACCATAGCCACTGGTGAGAAAGTTTCATCATAGTCTATACCATGAATTTGTCTGAAACCTTTTGCAACCAGCCTTGCTTTATAGGTTTGAACATTTCCATCCATGTCAGTTTTCTTCTTGAAAACCCACTTGCACCCTATGGGTTTCACCCCTTCAGGTGGATCAACCAAAGTCCATACTTGGTTTTCATACATGGAATCCATCTCGGATTTCGTGGCTTCTAGCCATCTCTTAGAGTCTGGACTGATCATAGCATCTTGGTATGTGAGAGGCTCATCTTCATCTATGAGCATCAAATCACCACATTGAGTCAAGAGAAATCCATATCTCTCTGGCTCATGCCGAATTCTACCAGTTCTACGAACAACCTGTGTTTGTTGAGCATTGTCATTATCCTGCTCTTGTTCCATTTCAGGTTCAATGCTATTTTGTGGTTCTCGATCTTCATCGAGATCTATAGTTCTCCCACTGTTTCTTTTGGAAACAAAATCTCTTTCCATGAAAACAGCATCTCGAGCAATAAACACTTTCTGCTCGGAAGGACTATAAAAATAATACGCCTTTGTTTCTTTAGGGTATCCCACAAAATTGCACTCTTCAGATTTAGGTCCAAGCTTGTCAGATACTTGACGTTTCACAAACGCCTTGCATCCCCAAACTTTCATAAAGCTCATGCCTGACCGTTTCTCCTCCCATATCTCATATGGAGTCTTTTGAACCTTCTTAGTAGGAACACGGTTAAGTGTGAAAGCCGCTGTTTCTAGAGCATAACCCCAGAAACTAATTGGAAGATCTGCATGACTCATCATCGATCGCACCATGTCCAACAAGGTGCGATTTCTCCTCTCTGAAACTCCATTCCATTGAGGTGTACCTGGCGGAGTGAGTTGTGATACAATACCACACTCTTTTAAATAATCTTTAAATTCAGTGCTCAAGTATTCTCCTCCACGATCAGATCGTAAGATTTTAATACTTGCACCTCCGCCAATTTGCTTCTCTACTTCAGCCTTGTATTCTTTGAACTTTTCAAAAGAATCGGATTTATTCTTCATAAGATATACATATCCATATCTACTGAAATCATCAGTAAATGTTATGAAGTAGTAGTAGCCTCCTCTCGCCATTACACGCATTGGGCCACATACATCACTATGTATTAGCTCAAGTCGTTCAGTGGCCCTTTTACCCTTACCAGTGAAAGGGGCTTTAGTCATTTTACCAAGCAAACAAGATTCGCATTCTTGGTATGATTCAAAATCAAACTTATCCAAGTATCCATCCTTATGTAATTTGGATATGCGTTTCTCGTTTATATGGCCTAGACGACAATGCCAGAGGTATGTTTGATTTGAGTCATTAACTTTAAGTCGTTTGTTTTCTATATTACAGACAGGAGTATCTAAGTCAAGAACATATAAACCATTAAACAAACGCGCAACACCATAGGTTAAATCATTCAAAACAAAAGAGCAACTGTTGTTCCTTATAGTAAACGAAAAACCTTTCTTGTCCAAACAAGAAACAGAAATAATGTTTCTGCGAATCGCAGGCACGTAATAACAATTTTCCAGTTCTAAAACAAGCCCAGAGGGCAAAGATAAATAATAAGTTCCTACAGCTAAAGCAGCAACTCTTGCTCCATTGCCAACTCGTAGGTCCATTTCTCCTTTAGCCAATGTCCTACTTCTCTGCATTTCCTGCACATTTATACAAATGTGAGCAGCACATCCAGTATCCAATACCCAAGATGTAGAAATAGACAGATTGACTTCTATAACATATATACCTGAATCAGAAGCTTGCTCAGCCCTCTTCTTCTTCAGATCCTCCAAGTAAACTGAACAGTTTCTCTTCCAGTGACCAGTTTTCTTACAGTAGTGACATTCACCTTTAGCGACCCCACCTTTAGGCTTTAAAGCCTGTTTAGGACCTGACTTTGGCTTGGGTGTAGAATCAGATCCTGTCTTCTTCTTACCCTTCCACTTGCCTTTCCCTTTTGCCTTACCTTTATTGCCCACCATCAGTATGGGAGCAGGTTCAGCCGTCTTCATGTTGGTCTCATATGTTCTCAACATAGCCAACAATTCAGTAGGTGTTTTGTCAAACTCATTCATATTGTAGTTTATAACAAATTGAGTGAATTTGTTGTTCAAAGAATTCATGATTAGGTCAATACCAATTTCCTGAATTAACGGGAAACCCAAAGTTTCAAGGTACTCAATGTAACCAATCATCTTCAGAACATGTGGGCCAATTGGTTCACTTGCCCCTTGTTTGCAATTAAAGAGTGACTTACTCGTGTTGAACCTTTCTTGACGAGTTTGGATTGCAAACATGCTTTGCAAGTGCTCATTGATAGTATATGCATCCATATGCACATGCTGTCTCTGAAGCTCAGCACTCATGGTTGCCAACATAAGACATGCAACATCAGTTGCATCATTCTCATCCTTTGTGTGGGCCGCTTGTTCCTCAACAGTGGCGCCCTCAGGAAGGGGACCTGCCGGAGGAATATCAATGACATGAAGCTTGCGCTCCTGTCTGAGGACAATCCTCAAATTCCTCTGCCAGTCTAGGAAGTTGTTTCCTCCTGTCAGCTTATCCTTCTCAAGGACAGATCGTACGGATAGTGTGTTTGTGTTGTTTGTCATTATTCGGTATCTACAATGATAAAAGCACAAAATAAACATTAGATTGTCTGAGTTATTTATTATGTTCAAATGATTATGATATATTCATAATATATCTCCCACTATTTTTATCAAATTAATAGCCCTTACTATTAATTTGGAAAGTATATCCCATAATCCTTTCTAGTGAGCCAAGATCCATATTTCGTCATGTCTAAAGACAACCACTGGAAGTCCTTAAAATGATTATTTAGGTAGACAACATTTGTCAATTATATCATATATAATTCTTGGATAGTTTGGTGAGCAACGATTGATCTTATCTATCTAATAGATTTTTAACCAAACTCCATGCTTCTAAGTTCATAATTGTTGAATATAACCGTTTACTTTCACCTTATTATGACGACTCAGTTAAGTTTGACCCAATGATACAACGGCCGAATATAACCGTTTATATTCGTCGCATCTCACCACGATAGATAGGAGTCCCCTGCCACTGACAGTCTTTCCCCTAATCGATCTAGGATTCGATGAGTGTTCATTCATTGGAAAGCATCCGATTAAAACTTAATATTTTGTTAAGGGGTTTAGAAAATTTACGACGATCATGATCACATCATGAAGAGATCCTCAATTTTTCCTTGAACCAAATATTTCAAATTGACATCTTAAATTGTTCATTTCCCAGGTAGATGGAGGATACCAGTGGTCACACTTAAAACCCATCAGCCTTACGAATACGCATATCCGCTTTTGACAGAAAATCCCAGTTTTAGATATCAAAAATTCATATTTAATTCCGTGTTTTAAAATCCATATTTCATAAACACAAGAATCTCATGATCGTTCGTTTGTTAATTTTAAAATCTTAAATCGTTAAAAATTTTATCTTGTTTAGCATGGCAAGCATGGCATGGGTGACGTATCTAATACATGCATACATCATTAATCTAATTAAAGCATGCATCTTCTACTCTACACATACATTCATACATCAATATGTAAAGTGCAGTATGTAAACGTGCTTGGTTATGGCCCTTTTCCTATGTGATCCTTTCGAGCTAATGAAAGGATCAAAGTCAATCTATGGTGGTAAAATATAAATACAATTACATGTCTTCATTCTTCTTGTATTCATGGGTGCTTGCTCCTCTTCTTGGATCATCCTTCAATCTTCAAGTACATTACATGGAATAATTGAATACAATCTATACTAATGTACTTACATAAGAAAACTCGAGTTACATTCGAGGTTAAACAATTACAAGAATGAAGAAAACGACATGCAAGTCGTATTTATAAAACCAAAACCAAAAACCATTAATCTAGGGGTCCAAAGGCCATAACCAGCACCATGCTCAAGTACACAACAAAAATAATGCGGGGGTCCGGGGGCGGCAGCCCCCGGGCGGGGTCTGGGGGCGGCAGCCCCCAGCTGGGGTCGAAGACCAGTCCTATTCAGAAATCATCAATTTTTGAATTACAGATCATATCTGTTGGCCTTTTTCCCCACTGCAATTTACACAGTTTCAGAAGCATGTATCATATACATACTTATCATATCCCAGTTAACAGATCATGTCCAACATAAATCTTTCCACCAGTTTGTATCATATACAAACTGACCCTCATGCAAAATATACAAATCGCAAACATGCATATAAATCAGTCATGACAAATCATTAACATGCTAGTATCATCATCATATGAATAACAATTCGAATATACATGGCAGTAGCATGGCAGAAGCATGGCAGTATCATGGCAGTCATCAAACAGGCATGGCAGTTTCATAACAGGCATGGCAGTAGCATAAGCAGTGGCATGGCAGTTATGACAAAGCAGTAGCATGGCATGGCAGTCACCAAAACAGGCATGTATGCATCAAATACATAAAACACGTAACCAAATCAGTCCCTTATACACGTAGCTCTGATGCCATTGTTGGGTTCCGAGGCATAAAACGCAGCGGATAAACGTAAATATAACGAAAAATTTCGGAACCCTAACGCAGGATCATGTATAAGATTGGACGGATTATGGTGATAATCGAATCATACCTATTACGATCTTGAATGTCACGAACTCAACGGAGATCCTTGCTATCACGACTTGTGTCTTCTTCTCGAAAACACCTCTATGGTATCCACACGAGCACCTTCAAGAGCGTCTCACGATCTTGATTACGGAGTGGATGTACTAGAAAACCAGTCCTATTCAGAAATCATCAATTTCTGAATTACAGATCATATCTGTTGGCCTTTTTCCCCACTGCAATTTACACAGTTTCAGAAGCATGTATCATATACATACTTATCATATCCCAGTTAACAGATCATGTCCAACATAATCTTTCTACCAGTTTGTATCATATACAAACTGACCCTCATGCAAAATATACAAATCGCAAACAGGCATATAAATCAGTCATGACAAATCATTAACATGCTAGTATCATCATCTATTTACTCATCATATGAATAACAATTCGAATATACATGGCAGTAGCATGGCAATAGCACAGCAGAAGCATGGCAGTTTCATAACAGGCATGGCAGTAGCATAAGCAGTGGCATGGCAGTTATGACAAAGCAGTAGCATGGCATGGCAGTCACCAAAACAGGCATGTATGCATCAAATACATAAAACACGTAACCAAATCAGTCCCTTATACACGTAGCTCTGATACCATTGTTGGGTTCCGAGGCATAAAACGCAGCGGATAAACGTAAATATAACGAAAAATTTTCGGAACCCAAACGCAGGATCATGTATAAGAATTGACGGATTATGGTGATAAATGAATCATACCTATTAAGATCTTGAATGTAACGAACTCAACGGAGATCCTTGCTATCACGATTTGTGTCTTCCTCTCGAAAGCACCTCTATGGTATCCACACGAACACCTTCAAGAGCGTCTCACGATCTTGATTACGGGATGGATGTACTAGCCTCCTTTGATGATTTCGAATGACTGTCTTTTCTGGCTCACTTCCTCTGCCTCTAGGGTTTTATCATATAAAAATGTGTGGCTCTTTTAACCTATCATTATCTATTTATAATGACTAGTTAAACGGGCCTAAGCAGTAAAACCTAACCCATGTAGGTATAGGATTAAATAATAAAACATGTTTCTATTATTTAATTAATAATTAAGTCATACTTAATTATTATGGGCAGAAATCCTCTTCAACTTCGAATTTATATTATTTCAATTAATTAAGTCTCACTTAATTAATATAATAAAATTCAAACAATCATCAATTAATTTAAATCTATAATTTAAATTAACTATTCCTCTAGATGCTCTATGTGTGTGACCCTATAGGCTATTATTTAATTAGCAATAATTTTATTCTCCAATAAAATTATAAACAATGAGCGGTATCTAGTAATACATCATTGCTACCCAATTAAACAATAATTAAATCGTGATTTGATAAAAAACCTTTCATGATTAATGTTTCCGTGTAATATAATCCCTTTAACCAAATATATTATAGATTAAACTCGAGGCATGTGTTTAGTCATCCTCTTCAACATTTAATCCGGGTTTACTTGATCCATGAGTAGACTATGAAAAACAAATCATTATTTGAGCACGGCCATGCATTTTATAGTCTCACTCAATCAAGAGGCCAATAATATCTCTCCTAATTATAGGAGGGTTAAATCCTTTATCTATCATTCATATTTCTCATACGACTCATGATATACCCGATGTCCACTTTTATCATCACCCGGTCAAAGGTAACTTTTAATGTAGTCAGAGTATATTAATCCTCGTATAGAAATATAATGATCTCAAGTCAGAGGATCATTACACCATTATCACTGTGAGTCTTTCTTATGACTTTATTAAACATGAAGAATCTCACTGTGGGTCTGTCCAGTACCATGTACTCCTACATGTACCTATGCATTGACTTTAGTATCCCCATACTTATAACCAATGAGATATGGTTATCTGTCAAACAACATACTAGTCTGTTTATGTATTATTATTGTCCTATAATAATAATACTCGACTAGGGACATTTAAGAATATGATATATTATATAATCTCAAATTCAAGTCATGTACTTAAACTATATAACGTGTATCATGATTCTAAGGACATTTATTATGCTAACAAATATATCGCAGTAATTAAAGTCATAATAAATACGTTTATTGAATAATCATATGACATAAAGGTTTATTTAAAAGAAACATTGTATTGCCTCTAGGGCACCTACACTAACAATGCCTCAATGGAGTATTTAAGTTTGAAGAAGCTACAGTGTCAGAAGATTTCAATATTGTGTGACAACAAATATAGTCAAGTCAGAAGGAGCAGAAGTGAACCATTATAAAAGTCAAGTGAAGAATTTTATTTGTTGTGAATCACTCATGAACCAGACAGTACACAGAGTGTTGGCAAAATACAGAGAAGGTTCTTTACTACAGAAGAAATGGTCAGCTACAGACATTGGTGTGAAGACAGAAGATTTAAATTTATATCATCAAGAGTCGTGGAGTCAAAACTTTAATTTAATTCTCTATTAATTGATTAAATTATTTAGTTAATTTAATTGGTAAATTAATTCAATCAGAATTAATTTATTTCTTAAATTGATTAAGAAATTAATTAATTTAGAATTATTTTAGAATGAAGAAAACTTTAATTTAATTCTATTATCAAAAAGAATTTATTATGTATCCTATTTAATTAGATTAATTCAAAAGGAATTAATTTAATTTATAAGATATATAATAAAAGTAATAGAATTTAAATTAAAAAGAAAACAAAACAAAAGGGAAGGCAGAAGATATTCAGTACACATTTGAAGAATCAAATCAAGTCGACCAAATTCATTTCTCGGGAAGACTTTTGAAAAGTCTCCCGGAGACTTTTGAAAAGTCTCCCCGAGTATTAATTAAAAAGAAAAAAGAAAGAAAGAAAGAAAGAAAGAAATGGTCAGAAGATGTACATCAAATGAATTAAATGATATACACTTCATATATCATGAGCAGGTCGGCAGATTATTTTTCGGGAAGACTTTTGAAAAGTCTCCCGGAGACTTTTCAAAAGTCTCCCCGAATTTTATTTAAAAAGTCTCCCCGAGCTATAATAGTCTTCCCGAGCTGCGAAAGTCTTCCCCATCAATTTAAATGATTTTTCATTTAAATCCAGAAGTCTCTTCAAGCTGTGAAAGTCTCCCTGAAAAGTCTTCCAGCCCAAAAAAAAAGTCTCCCCGAGGAGAAGAAGTCTCCCCGAGCAGAAAAAGTCTCCTGAGCCTGAATTTGCCTATAAATACAAGATTGATCAGCAGCATTCACTTAACTTCAATTCACTTTCTATTCAGCTAAAAAGAAAAATACAGAGCATTCATGTTAAATATTCTGTAGAAATTCTAAAGAGCTATTAGTGTTTATCTGATTTAATCTTGTAACCCACATCAAGTTTAATATAAGTATTTTACTTGATCTGTGTTTCTTTGATTATTATTTCGTGATAATAATTAAAATTGTTTAATCAAAAATTATCCGAAACAGATTTTAATTTTTATTAGAGATTGTATTCAACCCCCCCTTCTACAATCATTTGGACCTAACAATTGGTATCAGAGCCATCTAATTGACATAAAAATCAAGATCCTGATATTTTTAGTTATTAAAAATTTCAAAACTTTTAATTTATTAAAAATTCGAAACTTTTAATTTATTAAAAAATTCGAAACTTTTAATTTATTAAAAATTCAAAATTTTTTAATTTCATAAAAATTCAAAATCTCTTTAATTCCTAAAAATCTCAAATCCTTTTAATCTTCCATTATTTTAATATGAGTACTCAAAGAGTGAGTAGCATTAAAATTCCTCCATTTGATAAAGATAATTATAATCTTTGGAAGAGGAAGATGACCTTGTTTCTTCGAAATGCAAACATTAAGTACAAGGATATTTTGAGGACGGGTGTTGCTGTTCCAATAACAATCATTCCTGAGCATATGAAAGATGGTGTACTTATTCCGCACAGACAATTTGAAAAAGATATTTCTGACTACACTGAAACAGAAAAGGAATTGGATTCTTTGGACACCAGCCTGTAGTTAATTTTAGTGGAATCTCTTGATCCCGGAACGTACAATCATGTTGTTAATTGCAAAGATGCTAAACACATCTGGGAAACGATAAAGATATTGAATGAAGGAACAGAAGAAGTGAAGGAGAATAGATTGGAAATCTTAACGTCTCAATATGAGCATTTTAGATCAAATCCTGGAGAAGGTATCTCTGATGTTTTTGAGAGATACAACAAACTGATAAATGATCTAAATCTCAATGGTAAACACTATACGAAGAAGGAGATCAATAGGAAGTTTTTGCTGACAATGCCAGTTCACTTAGAGCATAGGATTACTGCCATCAGGGAGTCAAGGAACATGAATGAAATTTCATTGGAAAGACTATATGGCATACTGAAGACCTATGAGCTAGAGCAGATTCAACAGAAGGAAATATATGGAACAGGCAAAGTGGTCAGCAAGTCTACAGCTCTTGTAGCAGAAGTACCAGAACACAGAGAAGCTATGACTGAATCTTCTTCAGTCAAAGTCATTGATCAGGGTATTGTTGCAGAAGTTGGTGCAACTCAAATGAATTCATCAGAAAGTGAATTCTATTCAATGGAAGAACTTGATCAACTTGAGAATGAATCTCTGGCACTGATTGCTAGAAAATTTGGAAATACAAGATTCAGGAGGAACCCTAGTTTCAAATTCAAGCCTATGGCAAACAGATTTCAGAGAGGTGGTTCTTCTAGCTCATCCAATACAAGAGGTGGATACAAGACAGGGATGGTTGACAGAAGCAAGATCCGTTGCTTCAACTGCAATGAAATGAGACACTTTGCTACTGATTGTAGAAAGCCCAAGCAGGAAAGAAAGAAGGATTCATATGACGAGCTACACCAGAAATATGAAGCTCTATTGAAGAAGCATCAGGGAAGATCATACTTAGCAGCAGGAAAAAGCTGGGATGATTCTGACAACGATGAAGAAGAAGATATGGGAAATCTTGCTCTAATGGCCTCTTCTTCTGAAGGATCACAATCCCCACCTCGTCAAGGAATTGAGGGTGTAAAACAGGTGAACCGGGTTATTTGGATTCTCGATAGTGGATCCTCACGACACATGACTGGAGATAGAGCCCTGCTATCAAATGTTGTTGAGAGAGCTGGCCCAGTAGTTACCTTTGGAGATGACAGCAAGGGTATGACTAAGGGATATGGCTGTTTAGAAGCTGGCAATGTCGTCATTGATAATGTATCTTTCATGGAAGGTCTTAAACACAATCTTCTGAGTATCAGTCAGTTTTGTGACAAGGGATACACAGTGAACTTTGTGAAGGAGAGATGTTTGATTTCTCACAAGAAGGATGAAAAGCTTGCTCTTCAGGGAGTAAGGAAAGGAAACTTGTTCGTAGCCGATCTGAACTCAGGTTGCAGAGATGAAGTCAATTGTTTTTATGCTAAAGCTTCGTCAGATGAAAGTTGGTTATGGCACAAGAAGCTCTCACACCTTAATTTCAAATCTATTAATTCTCTAGTCAAAAGAGAATTAGTGAGAGGACTGCCTCAATTGGAATTCACACAAGAAGGACTTTGTGAGGCATGTCAGAAAGGGAAAGCAAAGAAAGCATCACATCCAAGAACTGACACATCTAGTATTACTGAACCACTGCAATTAATTCATATGGATTTATTTGGTCCAGTTAATGTTATGTCAATGTCACATAAAAGATATGCCTTGGTGATTGTTGATGACTATTCAAAGTATACATGGGTTTTATTCCTGCACTCAAAGGATGAAACTCCTCAAATGGTGATTGATCATATCAAGATGATTGAGTTAGATTCAAAGCTTCCAGTTAGAGCTATAAGGTCAGACAATGGAACTGAATTCAAGAATGCAGTTCTGGATGACTTTTGTGCTGAAAAGGGAATAACAAGACAATTCTCAGCACCTAGAACCCCGCAACAGAATGGAGTTGTAGAAAGGAAGAATCGTACATTAATTGAAGCTGCAAGGACTATGCTGAGTGAATCAAGGCTTCCAATGTACTTTTGGGCTGAAGCAGTAAATACTGAATGTTATTCCCAGAATCGGACTCTGATTAACAAGGACTTAATGAAGACACCCTACGAAATAATGACTAACAAGAAACCAACGCTCAAGTACTTTCATGTATTCGGTGCTAAATGCTTTGTTCTTAAAGATGGAGAAGAACGTATTGGAAAATTCGAGGCTAAAGCTCAAGAAGCTATTTTTGTTGGTTATTCTAAAAGATCTTATCGGGTGTATATTATTGATCAACATCATGTCAAAGAAAGTGTCAATGTAACTTTTGATGACACAAAATTCCCTAACATCCAAAATGATGATCCATCTGAAACTCTTAAGTTCAACAATATGCCAGACTCACACTCAGATGATGAAAACGAACCTGAGGCTGCAACAGGAAACAACAATGTTAATAATGCTGATGATCCAAATGGTAGTGGTGGAAATAGTGAAAACTCTGGAGATACCACTAACACACAAGGAGATTTATCAAGAGATCCTAGCAGCAACTCAGGGGGAGGAGATGAAGGATCAGCAAATCAAACACAACATCACAATGAAATTCAAGGTGAATCATCAAGATCTAATCTGCCAAGTCAGAGAATTTGGAGTAGAGCTCATCCTTTTGAGTTGATCATTGGTGATCCAGATGTTGGTGTTAGAACAAGAGGTGCTACACAGAATCAATGCAATTATTCTGGATTTCTATCTGAAATGGAACCTAAGAAAATAGAAGAAGCACTGTCTGATCCTGATTGGGAGATTGCTATGCAAGATAAACTCAATCAATTTGAATCTCAAGATGTTTGGAAACTGATACCCAGACCAAAGGACAGAACTGTAATTGGCACATGGTGGGTATTCAGAAACAAGTTGGATGAAGATGGCATTGTAATAAGGAACAAGGCCAGACTGGTTGCAAAAGGTTATTCCCAGGCTGAAGGAATTGATTATGATGAAACCTACGCTCCAGTTGCAAGACTTGAGGCTATCAGGATGTTTCTGGCATTCGCAGCTCACTCCAATTTTAAAGTTTATCAAATGGACGTGAAGAGTGCATTCCTGAACGGAAAGTTAGCTGAAGAGGTATATGTACAACAGCCCCCAGGCTTTGAAGATCCAGATCACATGGACTTTGTATATTTTCTTTTTAAAGCTATCTATGGTCTCAAACAAGCGCCCAGAACATGGTATGACACTCTTTCAGAATTTCTTCTTGAAAATGGTTTTGTTAGAGGGGTCATAGACAAAACTTTATTTTATAAGAAACACAATAATGATCTGATAATGGTACAAGTATATGTTGATGACATAATATTTGGGTCTACTAATGATAACTTGTGCAAGAGATTTGCTAAGTTAATGCAGAGTAGGTACGAGATGAGCTTAATGTTGGGTTCCGAGGCATAAAACGCAGCGGATAAACGTAAATATAACGAAAAATTTCGGAACCCTAACGCAGGATCATGTATAAGATTGGACGGATTATGGTGATAATCGAATCATACCTATTACGATCTTGAATGTCACGAACTCAACGGAGATCCTTGCTATCACGACTTGTGTCTTCTTCTCGAAAACACCTCTATGGTATCCACACGAGCACCTTCAAGAGCGTCTCACGATCTTGATTACGGAGTGGATGTACTAGCAAACCTTTGATAATTCGAATTGTCTTCCTGCCTCTTTGCTGCCTCTTCTAGGGTTTTTCTATCAAAACGTGTTGTGCCTCTTAACCCTACATTATCTATTTATAATGTTTGGTTAACAGGCCCATAGCAGCAAAACCTAACCCATGTAGGTCTAGGAAAATAATAAAACGAATTTTATTATTTAATTAATAACTAAGTCATACTTAATTATTATGGGCAGAAATACAATTCTAATTTGAATTTATATTATCTTAATTAATTAAGTCTCACTTAATTAATATAATAAAAATTCAAATAATTATCAATTAATTTAAATCTATAATTTAAATTAACTATTCCTCTAAGTGCTCTTTGCGTGTGACCCTATAGGCTATTATTTAATTGGCAATAATTTTATTCTCCAATAAAATTATAAACAATGAGCGGCATCTAGTAATACATCATTGCTACCCAATTAAACAATAATTAAATCGTGATTCGATAAAACCTTTCGTGATTAATATTTCCGTGTAATATAATCCTTTTAACCATATATATTATAGATTAAACTCGAGGCATGTATTTAGTCATCCTCTTCAACATTTAATCCGGGTTTACTTGATCCATGAGTAGACTATGAAAACAAATCATTATTTGAGCACGGCCATGCATTTTATAGTCTCACTCAATCAAGAGGCCAATAATATCTCTCTTAATTATAGGAGGGTTAAATCCTTTATCTATCATTCATATTTCTCATACGACTCATGATATACCCGATGTCCACTTTTATCATTACCCGGTCAAAGGTAACTTTTAATGTAGTCAAAGTATATTAATCCTCGTATAAAAATATAATGATCTCAAGTCAGAGGATCATTACACCATTATCACTGTGAGTCTTTCTTATGACTTTATTAAACATGAAGAATCTCACTGTGGGTCTGTCCAGTACCATGTACTCCTGCATGTACCTATGTGTTGACTTTAGTATCCCCATACTTATAACCAATGAGATGTGGTTATCTGTCAAACAACATACTAGTCTATTTATGTATTATTATTGTCCTATAATAATAATACTCGACTAGGGACATTTAATAATATGATATATTATATAATCTCAAGTTCAAGTCATGTACTAAACTATACAATGTGTATCATGATTCTAAGGACATTTATTATGCTAACAAATATATCGCAGTAATTAAAGTCATAATAAATATGTTTATTGAATAATCAATTGACATAAAGGTTTATCAAAATAAACATTGTATTGCCTCTAGGGCACCTACACCAACAATCTCTCACTTGCACTAGAGCCAATCACCCATGTATCTAATACCCATGGAACTAGTGTGACCGTCGTGCTTCTTCTGCGATAAGCCTTTGGTCAGTGGGTCTGCAATGTTATCATTTGTGTGCACTTTACATATGTGTATGTCACCCCTTTCATTAATCTCTCGAATGAGGTGATATCTCCTGAGTATGTGTTTGGTTCGGGAGTGAGCTCTAGGTTCTTTAGCCTGTGCAATGGCTCCATTATTATCGCAGTATAGATCAATGGGATCTGCGATCGATGGAACCACTCCCAAATCATTAATGAATTTTCGAATCCAAACACCTTCCTTAGCCGCTTCACAAGCTGCAATGTACTCAGCCTCCATTGTAGAATCAGCTACTGTTTCTTGCTTTGAACTCTTCCAACTTACAGCACCCCCGTTTAGACAAAACACAAAACCAGACTGTGATACAGTATCATCCCTGTCTGTTTGGAAACTTGCATCGGTGTAACCTTTTACAACCAGTTTCTCCTCTCCTCCATACACCAAGAATGAATCTTTAGTCCTTTTCAAGTACTTTAGAATATTCTTGACAGCCGTCCAGTGACCTTCACCTGGATTAGATTGGTATCTGCTCGTCATGCTTAAAGCATACGAAACATCTGGGCGAGTACATACCATTGCATACATGATGGATCCAATTGCTGAGGCATATGGAACCTTACTTATGCGGTCCTTGTCATCCAATGATTTCGGACACTGATCTTTAGAGATCGTTATCCCTTGAGATACGGGGACATATCCCCTTTTTGCATTTTGCATACCAAAACGATGCAAAACCTTTTCGATGTATGTACTCTGACTTAGACCGATCATCCTTCTAGATCTATCCCTATAGATCCTCATTCCTAGAATGTAGGATGCTTCTCCTAAGTCTTTCATAGAGAAGTTGCTCCCTAACCAAATCTTAACAGCCTTGAGAGAAGGTATGTCATTCCCCATTAGTAGTATATCATCAACATATATTACTATGAATGCCACATGGCTCCCACTAACCTTCTTGTAAACACAAGGTTCATCTTCGTTTTGAACAAAGCCATACTCCTTGACTGTTTCATCAAAACGGATATTCCATCTCCTAGAGGCTTGCTTCAATCCATAAATGGATCGACGTAATTTACATACCTTGCTAACATTCCTTGGATCGACAAAACCTTCAGGTTGTGTCATGTACACATCCACATCCTCTTCAAGGATTCCGTTAAGGAAGGCTGTTTTGACATCCATTTGCCAGATTTCATAATCATGGAATGCTGCAATAGCAAGCAAAATCCTTATGGACTTGACCATAGCCACTGGTGAGAAAGTCTCATCATAGTCAATACCATGAATTTGTCTGAAACCTTTTGCAACCAGCCTTGCTTTATAGGTCTGAACATTTCCATCCATGTCAGTTTTCTTCTTGAAAACCCATTTGCACCCTATGGGTTTTACCCCTTCAGGTGGATCAACCAAGGTCCATACTCGGTTTTCGTACATGGAATCCATCTCGGATTTCATGGCTTCTAGCCATCTCTTAGAGTCTGGATTGTTCGTAGCATCTTGGTATGTGAGAGGCTCATCTTCGTCTATGAGCATCAAATCACCACATTGAGTCAAGAGAAATCCATATCTCTCTGGCTCATGGCGAATTCTACCAGTTCTACGAACAACCTGTGTTTGTTGAGCATTATCATTATCCTGCTCTTGTTCCACTTCAGGTTCAATGCTATTTTGTGGTTCTCGATCTTCATCGAGGTCTATAGTTCTCCCACTGTTTCTTTTGGAAACAAAATCTCTTTCCATGAAAACAGCATCTCGAGCAATGAACACTTTCTGCTCAGTAGGACTATAGAAATAGTACGCCTTTGTTTCCTTAGGGTATCCCATAAAATTGCACTCTTCAGATTTAGGTCCAAGCTTGTCAGATACTTGACGCTTCAAAAACGCCTTGCATCCCCAAACTTTCATAAAGCTCATGCCTGACCGTTTCTTCTCCCATATCTCATATGGAGTCTTTTGAACCTTCTTAGTAGGAACACGGTTAAGTGTGAAAGCCGCTGTTTCTAGAGCATAACCCCAGAAACTAATTGGAAGATCTGCATGACTCATCATCGATCGCACCATGTCCAACAAGGTGCGATTTCTCCTCTCTGAAACTCCATTCCATTGAGGTGTACCTGGCGGAGTGAGTTGTGATACAATACCACACTCCTTTAAATAATCTTTAAATTCAGTGCTCAAGTATTCTCCTCCACGATCAGATCGTAAGATTTTAATACTTGCACCTCCGCCAATTTGCTTCTCTACTTCAGCCTTGTATTCTTTGAACTTTTCAAAAGAATCGGATTTATTCTTCATAAGATATACATATCCATATCTACTGAAATCATCAGTAAATGTTATGAAGTAGTAGTAGCCTCCTCTAGCCATCACACGCATTGGGCCACATACATCACTATGTATTAGCTCCAAACGTTCAGTGGCCCTTTGACCCTTACCAGTGAAAGGGGCTTTAGTCATTTTACCAAGCAAACAAGATTCGCATTCTTGGTATGATTCAAAATCAAACTTATCCAAATATCCATCCTTATGTAATTTGGATATGCGTTTCTCATTTATATGGCCTAGACGACAATGCTAGAGGTATGTTTGATTTGAGTCATTAACTTTAAGTCGTATGTTTTCTATATTACAGACAGGATTATCTAAGTCAAGAACATATAAACCATTAAACAAACGCGCAACACCATAGGTTAAATCATTCAAAGCAAAAGAGCAACTGTTGTCCTTTATTGTAAACGAAAAACCTTTCTTGTCCAAACAAGAAACAGAAATAATGTTTCTGCGAATTGCAGGCACGTAATAACAATTCTCCAGTTCTAAAACTAGCCCAGAGGGCAAAGATAAATAATAGGTTCCTACAGCTAAAGCAGCAACTCTTGCTCCGTTGCCAACTCGTAGGTCCATTTCTCCTTTAGCCAATGTCCTACTTCTCTGCATTTCCTGCACATTTATACAAATGTGAGAAGCACATCCGGTATCCAATACCCAAGATGTAGAAATAGACAGATTGACTTCTATAACATATATACCTGAATTAGAAGCTTGCTCAGCCCTCTTCTTCTTCAGATCCTCCAAGTAAACTGAACAGTTTCTCTTCCAGTGACCAGTTTTCTTACAGTAGTGACATTCACCCTTAGCGACCCCACCTTTAGGCTTTAAAGCCTGTTTAGGACCTGATTTTGGCTTGGGTGTAGAATCAGAACCTGTCTTCTTCTTACCCTTCCACTTGCCTTTCCCTTTGGTCTTACCTTTATTGCCCACCATCAGTATGGGAGCGGGTTCAGCCGTCTTCATGTTGGTCTCATATGTTCTCAACATAGCCAACAATTCAGTAGGTGTTTTGTCAAATTCATTCATATTGTAGTTCATAACAAACTGAGTGAATTTGTTGTTCAAAGAATTCAAGATTAGGTCAATACCAGTTTCCGGACCAATCGGGAAACCCAAAGTATCAAGATACTCAATGTAACCAATCATCTTCAGAACATGTGGGCCAACTGGTTCACTTGCCCCTTGTTTGCAGTTAAAGAGTGACTTGCTCGTGTTGAACCTTTCTTGACGAGTTTGGCTTGCAAACATGCTTTGCAAGTGCTCATTGATAGTATATGCATCCATATGCACATGTTGTCTTTGAAGCTCAGCACTCATAGTTGCCAACATAAGACATGCAACATCAGTTGCATCATTCTCATCCTTTGTGTGGGCCGCTCGTTCCACAACAGTAGCGCCCTCGGGAAGGGGACCTGCCGGAGGAATATCAATGACATGAAGCTTGCGCTCCTGCCTGAGGACAATCCTCAAATTCCTCTGCCAGTCTAGGAAGTTTTTTCCTCCTGTCAGCTTATCCTTCTCAAGGACAGATCGTACGGATAGTGTGTTTGTGTTGTTTGTCATTATTCGGTATCTACAATGATAAAAGCACAAAATAAACATTAGATTGTCTGAGTTATTTATTATGTTCAAATGATTATGATACATTCATAATATATCTCCCACTATTTTTTTCAAATCAATAGCCCTTACTATTAATTTGGAAAGTATATCCCATAATTCTTTCTAGTGAGCCAAGATCCATATTTCGTCATGTCTTAAGTCAACCACTGGAAGTCCTTAAGAATGATTATTTAGGTAGACAACATTTGTCAATTATATCATATATAATTCTTGGATAGTTTGGTGAGCAACGATTGATCTTATCTATCTAATAGATTTTTAACCAAACTCCATGCTTCTAAGTTCATAATTGTTGAATATAACCGTTTACTTTCACCTTATTATGACGACTCAGTTAAGTTTGACCCAATGATACAACGGCCGAATATAACCGTTTATATTCGTCGCATCTCACCACGATAGATAGGAGTCCCTTGCCACTGACAGTCTTTCCCCTAATCGATCTAGGATTCGATGAGTGTTCATTCATTGGAAAGCATCCGATTAAAACTTAATATTTTGTTAAGGGGTTTAGAAAATTTACGACGATCATGATCACATCATGAAGAGATCCTCAATTTTTCCTTGAACCAAATATTTCAAATTGACATCTTAAATTGTTCATTTCCCAGGTAGATGGAGGATACCAGTGGTCACACTTAAAACCTATCAGCCTTACGAATACGCATATCCGCTTTTGACAGAAAATCCCAGTTTTAGATATCAAAAATTCATATTTAATTCCGTGTTTTAAAATCCATATTTCATAAACACAAGAATCTCATGATCGTTTATTAATTTTAAAATCTTAAATCGTTACAGATTTTATCTTGTTTAGCATGGCAAGCATGGCATGGGTGACGTATCTAATACATGCACACATCATTAATCTAATTAAAGCATGCATCTTCTACTCTACACATACATTCATACATCAATATGTAAAGTGCAGTATGTAAACGTGCTTGGTTATGGCCCTTTTCCTATGTGATCCTTTCGAGCTAATGAAAGGATCAAAGTCAATCTATGGTGGTAAAATATAAATACAATTACATGTCTTCATTCTTCTTGTATCCATGGGTGCTTGCTCCTCTTCTTGGATCATCCTTCAATCTTCAAGTACATTACATGGAATAATTGAATACAATCTATACTAATGTACTTACATAAGAAAACTCGAGTTACATTCGAGGTTAAACAATTACAAGAATGAAGAAAACGACATGCAAGTCGTATTTATAAAACCAAAACCAAAAACCATTAATCTAGGGGTCCAAAGGCCATAACCAGCACCATGCTCAAGTACACAACAAAAATAATGCGGGGGTCCGGGGGCGGCAGCCCCTGGGCGGGGGTTCGGGGGCGGCAGCCCCCGGGCGGGGTCTGGGGGCGGCAGCCCCCAGCTGGGGTCGAAGACCAGTCCTATTCAGAAATCATCAATTTTTGAATTACAGATCATATCTGTTGGCCTTTTTCCCCACTGCAATTTACACAGTTTCAGAAGCATGTATCATATACATACTTATCATATCCCAGTTAACAGATCATGTCCAACATAAATCTTTCCACCAGTTTGTATCATATACAAACTGACCCTCATGCAAAATATACAAATCGCAAACATGCATATAAATCAGTCATGACAAATCATTAACATGCTAGTATCATCATCATATGAATAACAATTCGAATATACATGGCAGTAGCATGGCAGAAGCATGGCAGTATCATGGCAGTCATCAAACAGGCATGGCAGTTTCATAACAGGCATGACAGTAGCATAAGCAGTGGCATGGCAGTTATGACAAAGCAGTAGCATGGCATGGCAGTCACCAAAACAGGCATGTATGCATCAAATACATAAAATACGTAACCAAATCAGTCCCTTATACACGTAGCTCTGATGCCATTGTTGGGTTCCGAGGCATAAAACGCAGCGGATAAACGTAAATATAACGAAAAATTTCGGAACCCTAACGCAGGATCATGTATAAGATTGGACGGATTATGGTGATAATCGAATCATACCTATTACGATCTTGAATGTCACGAACTCAACGGAGATCCTTGCTATCACGACTTGTGTCTTCTTCTCGAAAACACCTCTATGGTATCCACACGAGCACCTTCAAGAGCGTCTCACGATCTTGATTACGGAGTGGATGTACTAGAAAACCTTTGATAATTCGAATTGTCTTCCTGCCTCTTTGCTGCCTCTTCTAGGGTTTTTCTATCAAAACGTGTTGTGCCTCTTAACCCTACATTATCTATTTATAATGTTTGGTTAACAGGCCCATAGCAGCAAAACCTAACCCATGTAGGTCTAGGAAAATAATAAAACGAATTTTATTATTTAATTAATAACTAAGTCATACTTAATTATTATGGGCAGAAATACAATTCTAATTTGAATTTATATTATTTTAATTAATTAAGTCTCACTTAATTAATATAATAAAAATTCAAATAATTATCAATTAATTTAAATCTATAATTTAAATTAACTATTCCTCTAAGTGCTCTTTGCGTGTGACCCTATAGGCTATTATTTAATTGGCAATAATTTTATTCTCCAATAAAATTATAAACAATGAGCGGCATCTAGTAATACATCATTGCTACCCAATTAAACAATAATTAAATCGTGATTCGATAAAACCTTTCGTGATTAATGTTTCCGTGTAATATAATCCTTTTAACCATATATATTATAGATTAAACTCGAGGCATGTATTTAGTCATCATCTTCAACATTTAATCCGGGTTTACTTGATCCATGAGTAGACTATGAAAACAAATCATTATTTGAGCACGGCCATGCATTTTATAGTCTCACTCAATCAAGAGGCCAATAATATCTCTCCTAATTATAGGAGGGTTAAATCCTTTATCTATCATTCATATTTCTCATACGACTCATGATATACCCGATGTCCACTTTTATCATTACCCGGTCAAAGGTAACTTTTAATGTAGTCAAAGTATATTAATCCTCGTATAAAAATATAATGATCTCAAGTCAGAGGATCATTACACCATTATCACTGTGAGTCTTTCTTATGACTTTATTAAACATGAAGAATCTCACTGTGGGTCTGTCCAGTACCATGTACTCCTGCATGTACCTATGTGTTGACTTTAGTATCCCCATACTTATAACCAATGAGATGTGGTTATCTGTCAAACAACATACTAGTCTATTTATGTATTATTATTGTCCTATAATAATAATACTCGACTAGGGACATTTAATAATATGATATATTATATAATCTCAAGTTCAAGTCATGTACTAAACTATACAATGTGTATCATGATTCTAAGGACATTTATTATGCTAACAAATATATCGCAGTAATTAAAGTCATAATAAATATGTTTATTGAATAATCAATTGACATAAAGGTTTATCAAAATAAACATTGTATTGCCTCTAGGGCACCTACACCAACACTTAATGGGAGAGCTGAAATTCTTCCTTGGACTTCAAGTGAGTCAAAGAATAGATGGAATATTCATTTGTCAGTCCAAGTACCTTAAAGAACTTCTAAAGAAGTATCACATGGAAGATTCAGCATCTGCAAGAACTCCCTCATCTACAGCTATCAAGCTTGGAGCATGTGAAAACTCAATAAAGGTAGACATCACAAGCTACAGAGGTATGATTGAATCTCTACTTTACCTAACTGCAAGCCGACCAGATATTATGTATGCCACTTGTATATGTGCAAGGTTCCAAGCGGATCCTAGAGATATTCATCTTGTTGCTGTGAAAAGAATCTTAAGATATCTTAAGGGTACACCTAATCTTGGTATCTGGTACCCTAAAGAATATGGTTTTAATCTAATAGGATATACAGATTCTGATTATGCAGGTAGTGTTGTTGATAGGAAGAGCACCTCAGGGAGCTGTCAATTCCTAGGGAGAAGATTGATTTCCTGGTACAGCAAGAAACAACAAACAGTTTCCAATTCTACAGCAGAGGCTGAGTACATTGCTGCGGGAAGCTGTTGCGCTCAGATCTTATGGATAAGGAATCAACTCAGAGATTATGGCTTTGTGTTAAATAAAATTCCTATTTTATGTGATAACACAAGTGCCATTGCAATCTCCAACAACCCTGTACAGCACAGGAGGACAAAGCACATAGATATCATGTATCATTTTATTCGAGAACATGTTATGAATGGTACTGTGGAATTACACTTTGTACCCACAGAAGAACAGACTGTAGATATTTTTCCTAAGCCACTTGATGAATCCACATTCACCAGGTTGGTTAGTGAACTTGGGATGTTGAATAGTTCTTCATCTTAAATCCCAATTCACATCTGCATTATGTTCTTAAATAAAATTTCAAGTGTTTGTTATGTGAATATTTGTCATAACACTTGTAAATTTATTTTACTAAATTCTAGCTCTCGAATGTGTGTTTAGTGTAAATTATTATAATATTTTATATTTTATCTATTTTGATTGTATTCTACTATATTTTAATTTTAGATTATTATCTTCAAAAACAATTTAATCAAAATTTTACAAGTTAGAATTTTGGTAAAAGTTATTTTTATTTGAAAATAATTTAATATTGAAGTATATCTATTATATTTATATGTATATTAAGTTTAATAAATAGGTTAATAGAACTTTGTACAGTTTTATTTAATTGGCATCTATACTGTATATATATCTTTATTATTTTTGTTTTCCAACAATTGGTACATATTGTTTTTATTTTTAAACTTTTAGTATCATTATTTCTATATATATGTGTGTAAGTTTATTTTTATTTTTAGTTTTATTTAATAGTTATTTTTATTTCAGTTTATTTTTATTTTTTGTCTACGAGAAATTGTTCTAAGAATCATAAGTATTAAATGTCAATATTTAAAGAACTTGTGAATTTCTTTACATTTATTTTCTCAAGCTTACATATATCACTAATAATTGTTATGAGTATAATTGTCATATGCTTGAGTAACAATTATTAGATATAATGTATGAAGTTAAGTGCTAATTTTCATTCCTATGATTATTTAGTATTTAGCGATGATATTTTATCTTATTAAAATTATGAATTGAAGCAATTCATCGTTTATTAGTTTCATAGTTTTAATACGATGAGATATTATGAGCATAATTACTTGCTTTTTGAAATTATTATTAATTATCATGAATTGATAGTTTGTTATTGTTTCATTGCAATTAATTATGATTTTCGTTGTTAGTAATAATATATATTGTGGTATCTGAAAATCACTAATAATAAAAGCAGATCTGTGTCCTGCCGAAAAAGAGCAATCGACTCGAGGTAAAAGCAGGTAATCTCGATCTTGATATATTCTCTAATCAATTGATATAAAAATATTACAATTGATATACTGAGCCCTCAGTGGCTATAGGACGAGATCAAGGGATTGAAAACCTACATTCCCTAACACAGATCATAGAACCACAAACACTCAAACATATTCAACTTCATCTACTAAACCCCTGAAAAGAAAAGTTTGATCAACTAAAGAGGGTGAGAGAGTAAGTGCCTCTAGTGCACTAGAAAAGAGAAGTATCTATGAGTGTTCCAGCAGCTCTGCCTCTAGTTAAAATATGTAATTGAAACCAAGGCAACTGCTAACTAATTTATATCCTCTCAAAAGGGTATACATTTGTAAATGGCAAAACTGTTACTAGGTTCGTCATCTTAACATGATGAGTCTATTGAATTCGGCCTGTCAGCCAAGGCCATTTGTAAAGAGTCAACTTCATCTGGACACTCTCAAACACTGCAAACCATATATGTAATATTCAAATGCACTGTAAGGATTGTCACACACTAAGGATGAATTGACGGAAGCAATTATTCTAAACTTCCATATCAAGGAAGGGGGAATGATTGATGATTCTGACTGAATCAACATGCCTTCACAGGTATCAGGAGGAAACTTGGATCATTTGCTACATTATAGATCCTTGCATCCCTCCCCAGATGGAACATATCTGGATTCCTAACGGAATATATCATCTTAGATGATCAGCAACTCATTGAATCTATTCCTGAAGCAATTCAGTTTTCAAAGTCAAATATTTTAATAGAATCAATTGAGGACGGGGATTTACGAAACCCCATTGCACCACCAGTGACCTCTCTTGAAGGGGCTATGGTGATCTTTCTTGCAGGTACAAAAGACTATATCATCCGTACTAAGAGAGAAACAGTGTTGTGAGAAAAGAGTGAAACACAAGTGAGAAAGAGTGAAAATATATATTCTATGAGTGAAACACTTAGAGAGTATATGAGCGAAACACTTGTGAGAAACATAAAGTAAAATCACACACTAGCACAATTACCAAATCACATTCCCAATTCCCTGTTACAGATTTCTAATGTTACTCAATTAAGGGGAAAGAAATTTCTTCTGATATTAAGGATTCTGAAGATGATTACTCAACTAAAGGGGAGAAGTTTAAACAAGATCCAAATAAGAAGAAGTGTTGAACAAGATCCAAAATGGAGAATTGTTGAACAAAGTCTTTTTACTAGAAGAGGATTACTCCATTGTTGAACAAGAAAAGGGGGTATATAACAACATGCTTGGATTGGATATAACTAATGATTATCTATTAGTTCTTCTATTCCATTTGATTTTAGAATATTCTTGTATATAGGATTAACCGGATTTTCTAAAATGCATAACATGTCATAGTTTGCATTTTTTATATTTGCGATGGTTTAATGCTGTATGTATGCCATGTCTGTTGTTACCTCTATTAAATTGGTTGGATGATTCACGTAAGAGGAGAATGAATTCACCTTGGATGAGAAGTGAAGACAGAAATTGGAGAAACAGAGGAGAAGTGGTAATAAGAAGAGAACAAGACTTCATCCCTGCCATCCTAAGGGGGAGTAGTGATGAGTCTGAGAAATGAAGATAATACTACTTGTATAATATGTTCAATTATAAAGGAACAAATATCTTTCATTTCAGTTACTCAAGAAATCTGGAAATGTACAATCTGATCTAGAGAGACCAGCCACTGAAGATGTATCAATGACACCTGGTCATAAAAGTTAAACTCTAGAAGAAGGTGAAGTTGATACTTCTGAAGCTGGTAATGATAGGTAAGTCAAGATAGAACTTTGTTCTATTTGTTCAGTCTAGAGGAACAGCTATCTTGTATTTATCATTAATGTTTGAATCTGGTAATGTTTAATATAAACCAGAACTAAGTTTGTTTATTTACAAGTTTTATTGTTATATCTTTTTCTTGTTTGTTAGTTGAGTTATCCTCTAGTGATTTGCTTGTTATTGTTTAACAAACAAATAGGGGGAGATTGAAAGGCATATGTTTAGAAGCCTATTTGTTTAGCGAGATGACAACTCAACTCAAACATAGATAATTTGTAAGTAAATATATTATCTGTCACAGGAATCTTCAGCAGGTATTATTTGACAAGAAAAAGTAGATCAAAGTCAATCTACAGACTTGAAGCAGTACTACATTGAAAGAAGCTCAATTTTATTGATCATGCCTCAGTGGAGTATTTAAGTTTGAAGAAGCTACAGTGTCAGAAGATTTCAATATTGTGTGACAACAAATATAGTCAAGTCAGAAGGAGCAGAAGTGAACCATTATAAAAGTCAAGTGAAGAATTTTATTTGTTGTGAATCACTCGTGAACCAGACAGTACACAGAGTGTTGGCAAAATACAGAGAAGGTTATTTACTACAGAAGAAATGGTCAGCTACAGACATTGGTGTGAAGACAGAAGATTTAAATTTATATCATCAAGAGTCGTGGAGTCAAGACTTTAATTTAATTCTCTATTAATTGATTAAATTATTTAGTTAATTTAATTGGTAAATTAATTCAATCAGAATTAATTTATTTCTTAAATTGATTAAGAAATTAATTAATTTAGAATTATTTTAGAATGAAGAAAACTTTAATTTAATTCTATTATCAAAAAGAATTTATTATGTATCCTATTTAATTAGATTAATTCAAAAGGAATTAATTTAATTTATAAGATATATAATAAAAGTAATAGAATTTAAATTAAAAAGAAAACAAAACAAAAGGGAAGGCAGAAGATATTCAGTACACATTTGAAGAATCAAATCAAGTCGACCAAATTCATTTCTCGGGAAGACTTTTGAAAAGTCTCCCGGAGACTTTTGAAAAGTCTCCCCGAGTATTAATTAAAAAGAAAAAAGAAAGAAAGAAAGAAATGGTCAGAAGATGTACATCAAATGAATTAAATGATATACACTTCATATATCATGAGCAGGTCGGCAGATTATTTTTCGGGAAGACTTTTGAAAAGTCTCCCGGAGACTTTTCAAAAGTCTCCCCGAATTTTATTTAAAAAGTCTCCCCGAGCTATAATAGTCTTCCCGAGCTGCGAAAGTCTTCCCCATCAATTTAAATGATTTTTCATTTAAATCCAGAAGTCTCTTCAAGCTGTGAAAGTCTCCCTGAAAAGTCTTCCAGCCCAAAAAAAAAGTCTCCCCGAGGAGAAGAAGTCTCCCCGAGCAGAAAAAGTCTCCTGAGCCTGAATTTGCCTATAAATACAAGATTGATCAGCAGCATTCACTTAACTTCAATTCACTTTCTATTCAGCTAAAAAGAAAAATACAGAGCATTCATGTTAAATATTCTGTAGAAATTCTAAAGAGCTATTAGTGTTTATCTGATTTAATCTTGTAACCCACATCAAGTTTAATATAAGTATTTTACTTGAGCTGTGTTTCTTTGATTATTATTTCGTGATAATAATTAAAATTGTTTAATCAAAAATTATCCGAAACAGATTTTAATTTTTATTAGAGATTGTATTCAACCCCCCCTTCTACAATCATTTGGACCTAACATTACACCCTGTACTCTGAGCTGTTTCCGTTCTTTGAATGTAGTTTAGAAACTTTCACTTTTCGTACCAAGGTTGTGACACTTTGCACCCTGCACCCTTTGAGCTGTTTAGCTGTTAGATGTTAGCTGTTTAGCTGTTTGGTTGTAGCCTCTACAAATTACTTTTTGTACCTTAATAAATAATCGTTCTTTCCAGGTACGTTCTTCAACTTAACAATTCTTCTATAGTTAATACTCAGATTCCTTTCACAAACTGCTGACTCCTAGTGCAACTGGTCTGGTTCACAGACGACTAACTTTGATTCAGGTCTTCGTATTATAGCTTCACGTACATTGTTAAGTTTGCAGCAACTTCATTGCTTCGAACACTAATTGTCAATAAACATAGTACTTTCACTGGAATCTTTTCTGGTACTTAGACAACGTCTCCATTATTACCATAATCTTGAATACTTCATTATCTATTCTTCACTGACATTTGAACATATGAATGAACTTCTTTCAATGAGTATACCTTCAAGACTGCAGATGTCTTCTTAGTCCTTTGTATTTACCATGTCTTTCAATGAGTATACCTTTGAACACTGTCTATCTTCAATCAATGCTAGTACACTGAAATCTTCTAGTGGCACATCTATACTGAATCTTCAACAGTTCTGAAACCTTGAAAGTTTTCAACCATTATTCTTCACTGAGGCTTGAACATATTAATGGAATTCTTTTAGTGACCTGTAGTAGACTTCAAAACTTCTTCTAATGTCTTGATTCACTGTATCTGCCTTGTCTTCATTTCTTCCTGATTTCTGTGTAGGCGTAGTATTATTTACTTGTCATGTTCTAGTGTTGAGTTATCATGATTACTAGTCATACAACTTCGTGATCTCACCAACACCTGTGCACATGCTCACATAAGATAGATTTGCTAAAACTAGAAATAGACAAGACATACTTTACATTTGACTAATATATATTTCTAGCTAACAATATTGTGACAGACTGCTACATCCAGCCTTATACCTTTTGTTATTTGTCTTGAATATCTTCCCAGCTTCATTGTAGACTTGTCTTTATCTTTGTAGGCTTTACTTATCCTGCAAAAGCAGAGCTGCAAAATTATCTGTCTTGTTCTGCAATACTCCTAGAAAATAGCTCCTTGTTGCAGTCGAATACTCTGTTTAAATTGATTTGAGAAGTCATAGTGATTGAATTCTCGATTGAGTACTAGATGTGACTTATCGATTAGTCTTTGAATGATTGACTTCTCGAATGACTAGACTTCTCGATTGCATATTCTGTTTGATGACTTCTCGATTAGGCTAGACTTCTCGAATGTAAACTTGAAACTGTGACTTCTCGAATGAATCAGCTTTACCACTTCTCGAATGCTCCTTTTGCTAACTTCTCGAATTGTTTTCACACTTCTCGAATGATTCACAATTAACACTACTCGAATGGCTTCAATACTTTAACTTCTCGAATAGCTGACTTCTCGATCGAGTACTGAGCTGTTGAGTGTGTCTTGAGACTTCTCGAATTGTTTACATAGTTTTGACTTCTCGAATAGCTGACTTCTCGACTGAGTAATTGCCTTAGAAGAATTCTCAGATTACTTTCCTTATTTCTCCAAAAAGTCTTCTTTGTCTTGTTGCATGATTCAACCTGAATCTTCTAACAGACTTTATTCATGACTTCATTTGCAACTCAAATACAAACTGAGTAGACTTCTATCTGCAATATTACACAAGAATATCTAAGTCACTACACTATTACAGAAGTACCAACTATGTTACAGCAAGACAAATAATTACGTAGGCTAGGCTTGATTTGGGGCCAACATTATTATCTCTTTATTTTTGTGTATTTTGTTATGTAATATGTAACTTTTAAGTGCTATTCATAGACTTTCTATTCTCTGTCCTTAAAAGAGGGATTGTTCCAGTATAGTTTAGGCTTATTTATTCGTTTGCCCTTAAAGTATTCAACTTTGTACATACTAACCCTTAAAGAAAAAACATACTTCCATACCCTTCATACATGGCAACTTGGACACTTCAACCTTTTTGGATATTTTTTTTCAATATTACCCTTGGGCTAATTTGTCGACTACTACATATTTTATGGGCAAAAATGTTGAAACATATATAATATCTATTACATATTTTAAGCTAATAAAAATTTATTAAATAAAATGGTTAAAACCATGCACCAAATATTGGTAAATAACTAGTTTAATAAGTCGCGGTTCGCGGCGGTCTGTGAGTCGTCTCTCGTAAAATCTGTTTATCTCTATTAAGCGGTCTGTTGTCGTTCTCAAATTCTACAAATAACACATTTATTAAAATGAATTCACTAAACAAATAATGCGCGCTTCGTGGCGGCCATTGAGATGTTTCTCATTGAACTTGTTTCTCTCCATTGAATTGTCTCTCATTATTCTCAAATTTTATAAATAACATGTTTCTCACAACTAATCCACTGAACAAATTACAAGCGATTCGCGGCGGTCATTAAACCGCCTCTCGTTGAACTTGTTTCTCTCCATTGAAATGTCTCTCATTATTCTCAAATTTTACAAATAACAAGCTTCTCAGAATGAATCTACTAAACAAATTTTATAAATAACATTTCTCAGAACTAATCTACTGAACAAATAACACGCGCTTCGTGGCGGGCCTTGAGCCGACTCTCATTGAACTTGTTTTTCTTAATTGAACTGTCTCTTCTTCTCAAATTTCACAAACAACATGTTTCTAAGAATGAATCTACTGAACAAATTACATGAATTTGACGGCGGCTCATTAAGCTGGTTCTCGTTGAACTTGTTTCTTTCTGTTGAGATGTCTCTCGTTATTTTGAATTTTATAAATAATAGACTTCTCAAAATGAATCTACTAAACATAAACAATTTATATTATCGATAAATTTTTTTAAAAAAATTTAAAATTAATTTAATTTATACTATTTTGTTAGGATTTATAAATTATATTTTAAGAGTATAGTAGTATGGTAATTTGATTTAAAAAATAAGATGTTAATTTAAATTGATGACAATTTTAAGGGAATAATAAAATAGAAAGTGTAGGAGAATATTAAAATGGTAATTTTGACTTAAAAAAAAGTTTAGGAGGACATTAAGATTGTAATTTAGTTCGAAGGGAAATTTTAAGAGAATATTAAGATGGTAGGAGAAAGTTTATGAGAATATAAAATAACTTAGATTTTTTATTTATAATTTGGAGAAAGTTTAGAAAAATATAAACTAACTTAGATTTTTTTATAATTTGGAGAAATTTTAGGAGAATATAAAGTAACTTAGATTTTTTTATAATTCTTAATATTTATTAATTCAAAAATTTGAGAAAATTAGAAAAATACATTGAGACGATTTGTGAGCGTCACTTAACCGTCTCCGTCTTCTCCTTTATATATATATATATTGATCAAGTGAAAATACAAATATCACTATATTCTTAAAATTGTTTTTTCAGTCTAAAAAATATTTAAATACCTTACCTATTAAAATTAGTAACATATTTAAATATTTTTTACATTGAAAGACAAGTTTTTAGAATATATCAATATTCATATTTTCACTATATTATTTACTTACATTAGGTACACGGGGGCTTCAGTCATTTTATTTAATAAATTTTTATTAGCTAAAAATATTTATTATTTAATAGATATTATAAGTGTTTGAACATTTTTTCCTTTAAAATATGTAGTAGTGAACATTTTTTCCTTTAAAATATGTAGTAGTGGACATATATTAAGAGCACGAATGTATGATTTTTTTTGAAGGGTTTCTATGTATAAAGTCGAATACTTTGAGGGCAAAGAAGTAAATATTTCTGAAATGATTTATCTAAACTCAATATTTGAAATACAATAGTGCATGTCTAGTTTGGATGCTGCAATACACAATCATAAATCTCGATTAATACTACTAGAGTAGAACATTATATATGTAGCATTACTTCAACTATCCAAATTAATATTTCACCAGAGCAGAGCAACTGACAGCAAGGGTCACAGCCACAGAAGTTTTAGTGACCGTACTTCTGAAATTCCCATTCGCTGTTATCTGTGCAACAAGATAGTAGAGCAAAGGGTTAGACGTGCACGCCATCTTAAAATGTGGAATTCTACTTAAACAATTAAGGCACCAAAAGTGAGACTCCACTTCCACACAAGCACGTGTGACCATAGTACCATCTTTCATCATTTCAAAGAGCAGAAGTTGGGTGTTCACTGTTCAATAACTATAAATATAATTGACAGAATCCTACAGAGCATACCAAGTGGACAAACTTGTCTAGTTTTCAGCCATCGACTGATGCAGTGGAAGTGAAACGCATGGTTGCAGACCCCTGAAAATAATTTTACTTCATTTAGTTTATTATAATATGCTACTAAAAGGGTTTAGTATCTGTTATGTTTCTAACCAAATCGAAGTCCAGCTACACAATTTCTCACACCATATACACCATACCGAGTTTATTCAACATTTAGAACTTTTGATATTCAGTATTTAAGATCCATATGATCCACATAAAAGTTTACACAGGAAATTAAGATAAACTGTTCAAGAAAACTAAAGCAATAAAGATGAAGAAGCCTGATATTTTGTACCAAGGCAAGGCAAGATATAACACACTAGAATCTGTGTTGCATTCAGACACAAAGATTGATATGTGTTTCCACATCATGAACGAATGATATAAAATCCAGGTAAACATATTCAATGATTGCTATATCTCATACCTTATAAGGTTTTATGTACGGGCAGCACCTTAGGCTACATCACATTTCGATTATCCCAGTCTAGGGGACATCCCCCAAAACACAAAGTGCACTCAGTCAAACTATATAAACCAACTGATAACTCATTTTATTAGTATAATATTATTGTATAATTGTATATTTTTATTGAGTTTATTTTCCCTTTTTATAATTGGTTTGTTTTTATTTTGATTGTGCAGATATTAAAAATATATTAAAGATTTCTCAATTAAAAGGAGATATTTGTACTGATATCAAGGCATATCATGATGAGTCAGCGAATCGTGATAAATCAAGTAAGAATCATCTATTCAGAGAAAGCTGAGCAAACAAATAAACACAAAGAATATTTTAATTAAATAAAAATATCTTTATAATTAATTTTCCCTTGTAATTGTTTTAGTATAAATAGATAGGTTAGGCCTCTTGTAAAAAAAAATCTTTTGCATTGTATTGTTTTACTTCTTCTCTAGCATAGTTGTTCTTTCTCCTATAGTCCCATGCACTCAAAGTTTATTCAATAAAATTCAAGTTTCATCTTCAATTACTGGTATGAGTTCCTTTATTTTTATCATGATTGTCTCAATGATGCTAGGCTAAAATTCCCTTTCTAACGGACGGATGTAGTCGGACTGAACAGACATGAATCTCTTGGTGTATGTGCTTAATTGTGATGTATTTATCTTATTAGTTATCTCCAATATCATGTCTATATGAGTAATTTCATGCCAGACACACAAGTAGGATTGGGAGTTCGTATAGTTAGGATTCATATGATTTTGAGAATTGATTTAATTGGTAATATTTTTACTAAGTAGTTTTTACCACTTTTAAATAATATTTGATTTGGAATCATTGGTTGTTTTTATTCCGAATGCTTATGTATTTAATTATTAGTAAAGATTAATATTTAAATTACATCATGATTTTTTTATGTATTTAGCCGATGAACTCGTCCTTTAGATTACTTGATTATTGATATTCTTAAGTACTAATTTAATTTATTTTATAGATTAAAACCTTGATTCGTGTTCTCTGTGATTCGACCCGTACTTGCTTTTGTACTCACGTACACCCGTGCACTTGCGGTTTTTATTACTTAAAAGATTTCTTTCTCAACACCAAACTTCCTCTTCCCCCAACTAAAAACTAGTAAACAAACAGCCACGAAATTCTCATATCCTTGCAGTTAAAAAAATGTCGCAATTCTTAAGCACCTAATTTTCTTTATTCCTACCACAATTCTATCACCATTGTCCTATGACCAAAACAAAAAATGCAAAAATTCCATAGAAACTATATATGAAGGGAATCGAAACTATTATATAAGAAGCGGAGAATCATACCCCAAGCCACAGTGCACTCCTCACTTGTAGCACTAGCTTGGTTAGCTTGACACTCAATACCTATAATAAACCATACTACATAATAATTATACATAAAAAGCAAAATAAAATATAAATAAAAAGAAAAAAGGAGCAATGAAAACTAACAAAGATCCATTATATGGTTCCTGCAAATAGCACAATTATCAACCACAATATCTGCAGGCAATGAAGAGGGCAAACAATAAAGGCAGATAAAACACAACAACATATACGAAAAATTACCGTCCTATTCTTTTTGTTTCGGTTCTAAGAAATTATCGGGATAAGTCAGAGTCGAAAATCGAGGACAGGACCTGGGTCAACCACTTGGGCTATCCAAGCTCGTCCTAATTTTTTAAAAGTGTACAAAGCAAAATAATACGAAAAATATATAACAGTACGTTTTTTATACGGCACGAAAAAAAATTGAAAAAATTTAGAGTAATAGACAGATAGGGTACCCCAGGCCCAGAGGGAGACAGCGTTCCACTTTTTAATCTCGAATCGCTTATTAGCTGCTGCTGGTGCTGGTTTTTTAGTAGAAGATGAAGTTGAAAGTGTAGAAGAAGATGGACCCGATCCACTTCCACCTGCAAGAAGCATGGACACATCGGTATTCAGAGAAGCCATATTACCTTACATAAGTTTAGGGACTAGGGATCGTAAGTAATTGGTAAACACTGTTTTCCGGGTTTATTTGTGTTATTTATAATTAAAACAAACACAGTGTCGTCACCCCTTTTGATTCCCCTCATCATGTCGACATTTTTATTTGGAATGGACAAAAGGTGCGTCGGCCCGGGTTTGATCGGGCTCTAAAACGCCCTAACTTTTTGGTCAAAGACAAGCAAGAATTTTGATCAGGTTGGAGCCCCATTTTTGAAAAATATTTGAGTTTTTAAGTTTAGTACGTGGGCCGTATTTGATTTTTATCAGGCTTGAATCGGACTGAATTGAATTTTATCCGAAAATATAGAATTCCTTTCAAGATATTAGTTGATTCCTATAAAAATTATAAAATAATAAATCATGGGGATTTATGTCATCTATTTTACAAGTCAACTTCAACAATATTCTATATATTCATTCTCTATTATTATTATAAAAATAATAATAAATTTGAATCAACTTAGTTTTAAAAAGGAGGAGATAGAAAAAAATGTGAGAAAGAGGAAGGAAATGATTTTTTTATTTCTTAGGATATCCTAATTAATAGGACATTTCTAGTAAAATTTAGAAAATTTTAATGATTTGAGAAATCAGTAAGATACTCTTGAAGTTGTATTTTAGCAGTGCTGTTGGACTTACTCTTAGACCCGATCCGGTCTAGCTTTTTTTAATTTTTCTCAGATCGGGTCTGGCCAGATTTTCGGACCATACTTTTTGTGCATATCTAGTTATTACTAGCAGGGAGAAAAACCGGATATCCTGTTTATTAAAATCGAATCGAATATTTAGTTTTCTGCCTAGTTAAATTCTGTTTTAGTTTCGATTTTGGCTTAATCTAATATTCGATATTGGATATTCTTTTAAATTGAATTGAAAATTATATTTATTTAAATTTAAATTAATTTAAATTTTAGTCTAATTTATAATTAACTAATTTTATATTATTTTGATCAATAATATATAATTGTACAAATATTATATCATTTTAAAATATCAAAATCTCAAATTTTTATAATCCTTATATATTAAGTTTTAACAGAATTTCGGTACCTCTCGAATTTCATTTATTATATGTTTAACTCTTTTTCACTTGATTAATATTTTCATGATATTTTAAAATTTCTTAAAATAGTTTTTTTATTAGTGATTACTTAATTGTTAGAAATAAAGATATGATGAATGTCAGAGTTCACTCAATAGAATTTAGCAGTCAGATTATAGCATCAACATGCCGTCATAAGTAAATAGATCGGTAAGAGTTTATCCAATCAAAGTGTATACTAGTTAGAGTTTGATTTGTTAATTCCTACAAATCAGGAGAAGATTGATTTGCACTTTACTATTCACATGTTGATTTTAATAAATCAGCAGTTGTAACTAAACTTGATAATTCGGATAACCGGATCGGTTTTGGATCGGATTCATTCGGATCGAATCAACTTTCGGATCAGATCGGATATGATTCGGATCGGATCTAGTTTGAATTAAAATCGGTTAAATTTCGAATCAAGATTAGATTAAATTCGGTTCGGATTAAATTCGGTTTAGATCATTCGAATCGGAAAAATATAGCATGTATTAATTTTGAAATAGTTTTTAATTATATTAAAACTAAAATAAAAATTGTTAAATAAATTTGTTGAAATAATAATTTATTCATTATCTTTCTCCTTCTGTTTTTTAATTTGTGAGATTTTAAAAAATTATCTTATTATTAAATATATTATTTATAATATAAAATAATATAAGTTTTTAGAATTTTGATTTTTTAACCATTTTAATTTTTTGATATAAGATTATTTTAAATATGAATTTTACTAAAAAATAAATTAATTTAGTGAATAAAAAGTGGGTTAATATTATAGAATATGAATCATTAAAATATAACTAAATATTTAGATTAAAATTCAATTTATCTTTTTTCTAATTCGATATAATTTGTATTTGTATTAAATTAGATCTCGTAATTCGAGTCATATTCGGTTCAGATGATTGTGTATTCGGTTCTAATCGGTTCCAAGTCATTATCGGTTCTAGTATTTTGGATTATTTTTGGTTAAATTTTCGGTCCAAGTAATTTTTGATTCAAATCAAATCAATTTTCAGATATTTATCGGATTATGTAATTTCAGATATAAAATCGGATTTAGTTCCATGCATTTTGGTTCGGTTCTTCGGATGCAGAACCATTTTGTCAAGTCTAATTGTAGCTATCATCAAGAGACAGTGAAAGAAAGTTCTTTTATTTATTGTAATCATTAAGGGAAACTATGTCTATATAAACATAGAATTTTTTTTCCAAATAAACTAACAAGTCTTAAAAATACTTTGTTTCTAGAGAGAGTTTAGGTTTTATAGAGAATTAATGGAATGGTCTTTCTAGTGTGTGCCCATAAGCACACATTAAACACTAACTTTAATGAATATGGCTCATTTTAATTGGTGGAATTTTTGTGCATTCATGGGGTCTATCATTATTAAAGAATATGAACTAATAAAATTTTGACAAATAAGCTTTTAATCTGTGCCCATGGGCACATACTAGAAAAACCGTTAATAAAATATGTGGTTTATTCATACTTATGTTGATAAGTTTCGAAAAAGTTATATTATTGTATCCAACCCCCTTCTACAATAGTTAATTATTAGTAACATTATTAATTAATTTTATATTTTACATTTCACTACTTGTTATTAATATATTCATTGATTATTAGTTATAGAAATATGTTAGGAATCATGTTGTATGATGATAATAAATTACCTAGAATTTTAAGTTTGATGTTAATTTTGTAACTGATCAATGCATATGTGATCTATAAATATTCATTTACTTGGAAGCTATTTATCCGTTGAAGTTATTGTTAATCAACTGATAAAATATATTGTAACAGTGGTTTAGAATTCCTTTTGTTATCAATTGATTGTAATATGTCAATGGCTGTGATCATTTAATCAACTGATGTTTATTGGCTTCTACTGATAGCTCATCAACGGATGTGGAGAATGGCTGGTAAAATATAAATATTCTAAATCAGAATTCTATCAAATGAAGTGATCAACGGATAAAAGAGACAATGGATATGGATGACTAATCGATGGATAAAAGGTCAATAAAAGTCAAATCAATGGATCTACATCAATGGATAAAAGCATCAAGACAATCAACAGATAAAAGATAACCAATGGATAAGGGAATCGAAGGATGCTCAAATATCCATTGATACTTCAATTGATCAATGGATAACTTATCCATCGATGGATAAGCAAAAAAGACTCAACTGATAAAATTCACAGCATTTATCAGTTGATCGAAGTTTCCCAAAACAGCTAAAGGCAAATAAAAGGGATCTTTGCAGAAATCTAAATCAATGGATGGTAGTTCTGTCAGAACTGTGAAGACTTTCAAAGGAACACAGTTTTCAAGGAGAAGATCAAGACAAAAACTTGTCCAGAATAAGGCAAAGGTCTATGAAGACTGTGAAAGTAGCTACATTATATTTTAATATAAACTTTGTAAAATGTATTTTATGTATTTTTATCAATCGATAGAAAATAGAAGTAGAAATGAGTTGTTATATATAGTTTAACAGTTCATTTGTAGAAAACAAGAAAAACAAGAACAAGAACAACACATTAGAGAAAAAGGATTATTCTTGTACTACTTTATCTTAGTTCAGTTCTTCAAACATTGAAAGCAGCTTGGTTCTTAGACCAAGGATAATTTGAAAGCAAAAATATACATTAGTGGAAAGACCAATTCACTAGTAATTTTAAAAAGATTTGTTTTCAAGCTGTTCCTTTTAATTCATCCAGTTCTATCTTTTATTTAATTCCTCAAACTATCAAACATTATTACTGTACAAACTTATACCCGCAAGAATTTGATAAGAATTCCTAAGTTTATATTCAACCTGCCCCCCTTCTACAAACTTGTCATACTAAAGGGAAATAACAATTGGTATTATAGCAAGCTTTCAACACACAGAAAGTTAAGATCCAAGTACATCAAGTATGGGCCAAAAGGATTCAGGTGTAAAGATTCCAGTATTGGAAAAAGATGAGTACTTTGCATGGAAAGTTAAAATGCACCTGCATCTACTATCTCTTGATTCTTCCTATGTTAAATACATAGTGTTACGGATCAAAAATGAGGTGTTTTTAATACGTAATTAATGCTAGGGTTTGGGGGAGCTTCGAGCTTTAATGGCTGCACTAACGTTCCGTGACTAACTCGGGTCCTCGTTAACTGCCTACGTATCTCTGTTGTGTTTAGAGAATCAAGCCAAAAACGTAGTTCTAATGTTGAGGGGTTAGGCCCTTTATATAGGCGCTTGAAGGCCTTGGAGTTAGATTAGAATTGAGAGACTTGGAGGCCAAGTCTCCTAGTGATAGGGTTGTTCAAACCTTGTAGGAATGAGAGTCCTTGTTGGACTCTTCCCACGTTTGAGTTTCTAGATCCTTCTAGGATGAAGGCCTTCAACAGACTTCTTGGGCCTTTACTGAGCCTTTATTTATTAATTACGAAATTAATTAATAACAAAGGCTTAATGGGCCTATGGCTTCAACAGAGCTTGTGGGCTGGACTTACAAATCCAGTTGATCCTAGGATTTATTTTCCTAGTTCGTTTTGAGGGCCCAAGCCTTTGGACCATAACAGGTTTAATTAATGAAATAATAAATGCTATATTTATTATTTCCTCAGGGTTATTTTTGCCCATATCATTTGCCCCCCAACTTTTGGGAAAACTTTGTGAGTTTTCGTAAAAGTTTTACAAAGGGTTTTCAGTATCTTATTGGGCTTTTAACTCATTTTAGTCAATTTTATCTCGACTTTTTGGGCTCAGGCCTTCTATTATTAATTCTTTTAGAGAATTAATAAATCGGTCCCCAACGGACTTTTATTCGTAGCTAATTTGCCAAATAAGATTATCGCATTTCTGCCCCAAATCGACTAGGATTGAGGTCGAAAATCGACCTCAAAAACCCTCGAGGTTGAATTGATGCCCTGAGGTCGATTTCGATCTCAGTTCAGGTCGAATAAGGTCTTAAAGACCTTCGAGGTCGAAACCTGTATCTGAGGTCGATTTCGACCTCGATTGGGGTCGATTTAGACTTCAACATCTCTTGAAGTCGAACTGCGTGATTGAAGTCGATTTCGACCTCGATTGAGGTCGAATTAGGCCTCCAAAACCTTGAGGTCGAAACACCCATTTGGAGTCGATTCGTCCTCGATTGAGGTCGATTTAGGCTCCAAAATGCCTTGAAGTCAAAATCTTTGAATGAGGTCGATTTCGACTTCGATTGAAGTCGATTAGGGCCTCAAAAATCCTTGAAGTCGAAACATTGTACCGAGGTCGATTTCGACTTCGATTGAGGTCGAATTAGGCCTCAAATATCCTTGAGGTCGAAATACTTGGGGGCCTCAAGGCTTTGTAATTTTCGACTAAGAATGAAGTCGAATTAGACCTCAAAATTCTTTGAGGCTGAAATCTCTGAGGGCCTCATGGCTTTATCTTCGTTTCGACCTCGATTGAGGTTGTACTATACTTAAAATGTACATCCATGTCGATTAACAATTGAGGTCGATTGGCCTCAAGGCTTTGGCTTCACTTTGACCTTAATTGAGGTCGAATTTCATGATTTTGTATCACCCACAGGTGTTTCTGTATTTTTCCCAAATATTTTGGGGATCATATGCTGCTCACAAGTATTTTTCATAATATTCCTAATAATTTTAGAAATTTTTATGTACCCACGGGTATTTTTTGTAATTTTTCCTAATAATTTAGGAATTTTTGTGTACCCACGGGTATTTTTCCTAATATTTTAGGAATTTTTATGTACTCACAAGTATTTTTACTAAGAATTTAAGAATTTTTTCTGTGCCCACGGGTAATTTTCCTAAAAATTTAGGAATTTTTTCTGTACCCGCTAGTATTTTTCCTAAAAATTTAGGAATTTTTTATGTACCCGCGGGTATTTTTCTTAATTATTCCTAATAATTTAGGAATTTTATATGTACCCACGGGTATTTTTCTTAATTATTCCTAATAATTTAGGAATATTATTTTTTTTATATGTACCCACGGGTATTTTTCCTAAGAATTTAGGAATTATTTATGTACCCACGAGTATTTTTCTTAATTATTCCTAATAATTTATGATTTTTTTTTATATACCCACGGGTATTTTTCCTAACAATTTAGGAATTATTTATGTACCCACGGGTATTTTTTCTAAAAATTCAGGAATTTTTTCTATACCCACGTGTATTTTTCCTAAGAATTTAGGACCTTTTTGTGTACTCACGGGTATTTTTTCCTAAGAATTTAAGAATTTTTCATGTACCCACAGGTATTTTTCTTAATTATTCCTAATAATTTAGGATTTTTTTATGTACCCACGAGTATTTTTCCTAATATTTTAGGAATTTTTTATGTACTCACGGGTATTTTTCTTAATTTTTCCTAATATTTTAGGAATTTTTTATGTACCTACGGGTATTTTTCCTAAGAATTTAGGAATTATTTATGTACCCACATGTATTTTTCCTAATAATTTAGGAATTTTTTATGTACCCACATGTATTTTTCCTAAAAATTTAGGAATTTTTTATGTACCCACGGGTATTTTTCCTAATAATTTAGGAAATATTTGTGTACCCACAAGTATTTTTTCTAATAATTTAGGAATTATTTGTGTACTCACGGGTATTTTTCCTAATAATTTAGGAATTTTTTATGTACGTACGGGTATTTTTCCTAATAATTTAGGAATTATTTGTGTACCCACGGGTATTTTTCCTAATAATTTAGGAATTATTTGTGTACTCACGGGTATTTTTTCTAAGAATTTAGGAATTATTTGTGTACCCACAAGTATTTTCCTAAGAATTTAGGAATTTTTTATGTACCTACAGGTATTTTTTTTATGTACCTTCGGGTATTTTTTCTAATAATTTAAGAATTTTTTATGTACCTACGGGTATTTTTCCTAATAATTTAGGAATTTTTAATGTACCTACAGGTATTTTTCCTAATAATTTATGAATTATTTACGTAATTTTCCCATCAGGGCTCAACTTGTAATTTTGCAGGGCTTGATTTGTTAATTTACAAATTTCAGGGGCGTAATCGTCAACTTTCAAACTTCAGGGGAGAATTCGTAAGTTTATAAACTTCAGGGGGCTATACGTAAGTTTTCAAACTTCAGGGGAGAATTCATAAATTTATAAACTTCAGGGGAGTTATCGTCAGTTTTCAAACTTCAGGGAGTATTTCGTAATTTCTGTAAAACTTGGGTGACCAACTTGAAGTTTGGCCACCCAAGCCTTCCAGGTCGATTGACGACTTCATTCGAAGTCGAATTATCAGCTGATTTTGGCCCGAGGTCGAATGGTTCTTTGAGGTCGACTTCGGCCTCATTCGAGGTCGATCAATAATAATTTTTTTTTTTTTGCACTTCAATTTTTTCCAAATATCATTAATAAATAATAATATTTATTTTGAAATAATAGGATTTCGAATTTGGAAGTGTCCCACTCGGATAAAATTTTATTCGAATAAAGTCCAACCCGGATATTATTATTATTATTATTAAATAATAATAATTTCTATTTTTACCCAATTAATTTTTGGATAAATATTTTCTTGATTCAGAAGTGTCCTACTCGGATAAAATGAGGTGTCCCACTCGGATAAATTTTATTCGAATGAAGTCCAACCCAGATATTATTTATATTAATACCCAATTAATTTTCAAGTACCTTTCTCTCTCCTCCGACCTCATTTGAGGTCGAATTAACAGCGGATTTTGTCTCCAGGTCGAAGCCATTTCGAGGTCGATTTTCGACCTCAATTTCAGCTCGATTTTTTTTTTCTTCAAATTTTTCCAAATATCATTAATAAATAATAATATTTATTTTGGAATAATTTGATTTCGAATTTGGAAGTGTCCCACTCGGATAAAATTTTATTCAAATAAAGTCCAACCCGGATATTATTATTATTATTAAATAAAAATAATTTATATTCTTGTAGACCTGGATTGAGGGGTCTCATGTCTCATTTGACTGATTTGAGGGGCCTCGTGTCTCACTTGGCTGACTTGAAGGGTTTCAAACCTCGTTTGAGTGACTTGAGGGGTTTCAAACCTCGATTGAGCTGTAGGTCAAATAGACCTGGATTGAGGTCTAATAAACCTCAATTTCAAGCCCAGGTCGAATTTGATTAGTTTGAGGGGCCTCAGGCCTCGTTTGAGTGACCTGAGGGGTCTCAAACCTCGTTTGACAGACTTGAAGGGTTTCAAACCTCGTCTGACTGACTTGAGGGGTGTCAGACCTCGTCTGACTGACTTGAGGGGTGTCAGACCTCGTTTAAGCTGTAGGTCAAATAGACCTGGATTGAGGTCTAATAAACCTCAATTTCAAGCCCATGTCGAATTTGATTAGCTTGAGGGGCCTCAGGCCTCGTTAGACTTGAGTGGTCTCAAACCTCGTTTGACAGACTTGAAGGGTTTCAAACCTCGTCTGACTGACTTGAGGGGTGTCAGACCTCGTCTGACTGACTTGAGGGGTGTCAGACCTCGTTTGAGCTGCAGGTCAAATAGACCTGGATTGAGGTCTAATAAACCTCAATTTCAAGCCCATGTCGAATTTGATTAGCTTGAGGGGCCTCAGGCCTCGTTAGACTTGAGTGGTCTCAAACCTCTTTTGACAGACTTAAAGGGTTTCAAACCTCATCTGACTGACTTGAGGGGTGTCAGACCTCGTTTGAGCTGTAGGTCAAATAGACCTGGATTGAGGTCTAATAAACCTCAATTTCAAGCCCAGGTCGAATTTGGCTTCCAAGGGGCTGAATTGAGGTCGATGTGTCCTTCAAGGTTTGACCTCCCATAGACCTGGACCGAGGTCAATGAGCCCTACAGGGTTCGACACTGAGATTGTTTTCGACCTCGTTTGGAGTCGAATTAGGCCTCAAAATCCTTCGAGGTCGAAATGTCTTGGGGCCTCATGGCTCTGTAATCTTCGACTTGGAATGAGGTCGATGAGCCCTACAGGGTTTGACCTCCCATCGACCTGGACCGAGGTCGATGAGCCCTACATGGTTTGACCTCCCATCTACTTGGAATGAGGTCGAACTGACACTTATTTTTCCTTTCAGGTCAAAATGTCTTACTGAGATTGTTTTCGACCTCGTTTAAAGTCGAATTAGGCCTCAAAATCCTTTGAGGTCGAAATGTCTTGGGGCCTCATGGCTCTAAAATCTTCGATTTGAAATCAGGTCGGTGAGCCCTACAGGGTTTGACCTCTCATCGACTTGGAATGAGGTCGAACTGTGCTCCCAAGGGGCTGGTCTGTCAAGACCTCAATGTCGTGTGCCTAAGAGTATAGACGTAGCTTTTCCGTTTACTACTCGTGTTGGCCATGCATGGCTTTTATCTTTTATTCTCGTACCTTTAACCCCTTCAATACTCGGCACTTTTATTACGTTCATGCATTCTCTTTTGCATTTTTACGTTATGTGCATTGGTACAAAGTTGTTTTCGTGTTTAATAATAACATAACAAGAGAGTTCAAGGATGCTAAATAAACTTTTATTAAAATATCTTGAAGTATATCTTCAAGTCAAAGAGGGTTCCACCCTTACATAATAACATGTTATTTCCCACTTGGGGTAACAACTTCTTAGTTCCTAGTGGTTCCATAGAACCTTATTTCTACTTAATAATCCTTCTAAATATAACTCTTGAAGGAGTTGTCTACTACTTTCACGTATCCGCACCTTCGATCGGGAGTACTTGCCCCCCGACTCCGTCGGACCTTAACGAGGCTACATAACATCTCCTTGCCATCTTCTGGTCTCCTTTCTCCTCACCAACTCCATTCCTAGTTGGAAATTTAAGTTTGAGGTGGTAAGTTGAGGCAACAGCCTTGAACGCATGCATCCCTGTTCGTCCGAGGATCCCATTATAAGAGGACACAGCCTTGATCACGAGGAAGTTCAACACTTGAGTGGAATCATGGGGCTCCTTCCCTATAGTCACAGACAATCGAATTGTTCCCTCTACCTTAGACTCGACTCCATTGAACCCGTATACAGGAATGTCAGAGGGAGTCAGTTGAGGGTCGGTGTACCCCATTTTGAGATATGCATCATGAAATAGGATGTCTACTGAAGCTCCACTATCCACCAGGATTCGTTTCACCGAAGAGTTGCCTATCACAGGTATTATGACCAACGGGTCATCATGGGGGAAGTTCACCCCTTTCAAATCAGAATCATAAAAAAAAATTGATATCTCACTCCTTGCACTCTTTGGTGCTTCCCCCACAAGTTGTAGAACTTGCCGGGCATAAGCCTTTCTCGAGTTATTTGAAGTCCCGGCCGCTGTTGGACCTCCAGAGATCACGTTTATTACTGGGCCTCGAGGCTGTATCTTCTTATCACGATCATCATAATCCCTTCGTTGTTCATTATAGTGTCGATTATCATTATTGTTTCTATCATCTTCTTTGATAAACTTTCTGAGTTTTCCCCTTCTGATCAAGAATTCAATCTCATCTTTTAACTGTCTACAATTATCTGTGTCATGTCCAACATCCTTGTGAAACTTGCAATACAAATTCGGATTCCTCTTCTTAGGATCAGTTCTTAGTGGCTTCGGCCATTGAAGTTCTCTATCTTTCTCAATGTCCAACAGGATCTCACTTCTTGGTGAGTTTAGCCTTGCATACCCAGTGAACCTAGGTCCTTGGCCAACCGTTCTCGAGGTATAGTCAGAGTCTTTGTTGGTTCTAGGAGACTTATCCTCAACATCATACTCACCCTCGACATCATACTGATCTTGCTTACGCTTTTTGCTACCCCACTCATTTCTGAAAGAGTTGGTAGACTTCTTCAAGCTTTCCTCAGCCTTGATATATTTTCCAGCTCTCTCTTGGAGCTCATTCATACTTTCTGGAGCCCTCTTGGCTAAAGACCTCCTGAAGTTCTCATCTGAGGTTCCTTGTTGTAGGGCTATCATAGCTACATTCTGGTCTAGATCAGGGACCTTCAAGGCCTCCTTCGTGAATCTGTTCATATAGTCCCTCAGGGATTCATTCTTTCCCTGATACATATTCATTAGCGAAGCTGAGCTCTTCTCATGAGTCTTGCTGCTGATAAACTGACCAACAAAGGCCCTGCTTAGATCTTTGAATGATCCAACAGAGTTAGGGGGTAGACGACTAAACCACCTTTGAGCCATACCACTGAGGGTTTGAGGGAACGCCCTACACTTGATGGCGTCATTGACAGGTTGCAGCAGTAGTGCATTAGAGAATGTGAGAACATGATTTGAGGGATCTCCCGTTCCATCATAGGCCTTGATTGTAGGCATCTTAAACTTCCTTGATATCTTCTCCTTCATAATATTTTCTGTGAAGGGGGGTGTGGGATCATCAGGATCTCCAAGTGGCAGTAAGTCTTGGGGGTCAGCCCTAACATGACTTGTCTTTGTTTGCCTCCTTGTCTGGGGCTCATCTAGATCTATCACATATGCATTCCTTGTTGATCCTCCAGCCCCCTCAGCTCTCGGGCGTTGTTGCCTTGCTAGCTCCCTTTCCAGGTCTTTCCTTAGTCGTTGAGCTTCAGCCTCATGAGCTCGTATCATCTCTTGTAGGTTTGTGGAGTCATTGTTTTGAGGCCCTCGGGGCTGGGTACTCCTCCCTTGAAGGGGTTCCTTTCTAGGTTGCCTCCTTTTAGGATTAACGTCCTCATCAGTCATTTCATCATCATTCGAGTAGGGTCCAGAAAAATCTTGATTCCCCCAACGTGAGCTATGTGGGGGCAGCAACCCTTGCTCATAAGAGGGCACATAGTTAGGTGGAAGCCCATATTGAGGGTTGCTAGGCAACACCGTAGTGGAGACCTGCAAAGGGAGATGAGCAACAAAAGTAGTATTGAGGGGTGGAATTACCTGGAGTGGAGGGACAGAGGCATGGATTGACATGTCAGGATCGGAAGGATGAACGATGACGCTCAGGGGTCCCGTACGACGGGTGCTTATTTCAGGGTCCTCAACGGAGGTGGTTGGGACAACAGCTCCTTGTTCCTGAGTTACGGTAAGAGTAACGTTAGTGTCAACAGTGGTGTCAGGGATCTCTCCTTCGAGGGTGCTCGCGGTACTTCGTGTTCTTGTCATGGTTGCTATTCTCTTTCCACAGACGGCGCCAAATGTTACGGATCAAAAACGAGGTATTTTTAATACGTAATTAATGCTAGGGTTTGGGGGAGCTTCGAGCTTTAATGGCTGCACTAACGTTTCGTGACTAACTCGGGTCCTCGTTAACTGCCTACGTATCTCTGTTGTGTTTAGAGAATCAAGCCAAAAACGTAGTTCTAATGTTGAGGGGTTAGGCCCTTTATATAGGCGCTTGAAGGCCTTGGAGTTAGATTAGAATTGAGAGACTTGGAGGCCAAGTCTCCTAGTGATAGGGTTGTTCAAACCTTGTAGGAATGAGAGTCCTTGTTGGACTCTTCCCACGTTTGAGTTTCTAGATCCTTCTAGGATGAAGGCCTTCAACAGACTTCTTGGGCCTTTACTGAGCCTTTATTTATTAATTACGAAATTAATTAATAACAAAGGCTTAATGGGCCTATGGCTTCAACAGAGCTTGTGGGCTGGACTTACAAATCCAGTTGATCCTAGGATTTATTTTCCTAGTTCGTTTTGAGGGCCCAAGCCTTTGGACCATAACAGGTTTAATTAATGAAATAATAAATGCTATATTTATTATTTCCTCAGGGTTATTTTTGCCCATATCACATAGAAAAAGGTCCTCATGTTCCCATGAAGCTGGTCACAAGTGTAAACTCTGATGGAACTCCTTCATTTGACAAACATGTTCCAAAACTTATCACTGAGTTTACAGAAGAGGATGAAAAAGAAGTGTTTAAAGACAAAAAGGCCATGAATATCTTGTTTAATGGCCTAGATAAAGATATGTTTGACAATGTGTTAAATTTCACTTCATCAAAAGAGATATGGGATACTCTTCAGAATCTTTGTGAAGGAACTGAGAAAGTCAGGAAAAATAAGATGCAACTCTTGATTCAAAAGTATGAATCTTTTCATTTCAAGAGTGGAGAAACCATCAATGACACCTATAACAGATTCCAAAAGTTATTATATGGATTAAAGCTATATGGTAGGGTATATGCAACTGAAGATACAAACCTAAAATTTCTTAGATCTCTTCCAAGAGAATGGAAACCTATGATTGTTTCTATTCAACAATCGCATGACTTCAAGGACTATAATCTTGAGAAACTTTATGGTATTTTCAAGACATATGAGTTTGAAATTTAACAGGATGAAGAGATTGGGAAGAGTCAAAGAAAGGATAAGACTGTGGCTTTGATGGTCAAGGGAAATGAAGACAAAAGGGGAAATACTGAAAATGGTCTTGTAGAAGGATCTGCCATGATAACTAGTGATGTTGTTGAAGGATCATCCAAATAAAAGGGTAAATTTGAAGATAATGAAGCATGCTATCAGGATGATTTAGATGAGATTGATGAGCACCTTGCATTTTTGTCCAGGATATTCTCAAAGCTAAAATTCAAGAGGAATCCAAATGCTCAAAGGCTTGGATCCCAGTTTAGAAATGACAACCAAAATAAGAATTTGGTTGACAGATCAAGATTCAAATGCTTTAACTATGGATTGGCTGGTCATTTCTCCAATGAGTGCAGAAAGCGAAAACAAGAGAAGAATGCAAAATAATATGATGACATTGACTATAAAAAGAAGTATTTTGACCTTCTCAAACAAAAGGAAAAGGCTTTTGTAACTGAAGAGAAAGATTGGGCAGCTGAGGATAGTGATTCTGAAGAATTCTTCAATCTAGCACTAATGATCAATCATGAAGGTGAAGAGGCTAGTTCATCATCAAATCAGGTAATAACTACTAACTTTTCTGAATTATCAAAAGTTGAATACAATACTACCATAAATGAGTGAATTCAATGAAGACTGAAGATGCACTAACTAATCAAGATTGAGTAGGGTTCGAATCAAGGAACTAACTCAATTGAACCAGAGGCAGATACACTTAGCACAAGGGATCAATCTACATGAAGACTTGGTTTTGATACAGAAGATGAAGGGTAGTTCGGAGTTTTTGAAGGTTCTACTCTGCTAGTGTCAAGACCACTGGTTTCTAGAGTGCTAAGTTTAGTGAAGCTGCTGCCAAGACCAATATCTACAAGGAAATATTTGGGTGTTGAAGGTAATGCAGTTTCCGTCTGGATGAGCGTGGTATTGTTTCGAGGAACAATGTTAACTGGTAGCTGAAAAGTTATTCCTGTCCAAAAGGAGTAAACGTTCGATCTCGAAAGGAGTAAACGTTCGATCTCGAAAGGAGTAAACGTTCGATCTCTCGGGCAAAGAGGAGTAATTGTTCATTCAACAATCATACACCAGTAAAAGCTCTATTGACTAAGGTATGTCACTCTAGTCTAATATTGATTTATTTAAATGTAATGTTTATAGGGAGTGTTCATGCTATTTAGATGTCTACGATCTCTAGGAACTGATTAATGTTTGGCTTGTGACCACCCGGGACCCAATATTATCGCTATGAGATTACCTATGATCACCCGGGACCTAGGGACCTAACAAAGTAGCATCTCTTTGTATAGTCAATTTATATCCAAGACCTCGTACTTTGTGTTGTCATATGTTATTCAGGCTATATGTATCAAATGTTTCAGCATAAGTATTTGTATATATTAATTAATTGTAATTTTATTTACTTTTAATTGTTTAATGCTAATATTAATGGAACCACTTAATATGTAGTTTAAGTGATGTAATTCATGTCTTTTGCAAAATCCATTAATATTAGTTGTCATTCTTTTGATATTAGTGATGTCACTTAGAATTTCTGCACTAAGTGACAAAATGATTATTTCAAAAACCATTGATATTGAAAGTAATTTACTACATCGCGAAGGGTTGTCAAAGATCATAAATTTTAGCATTAATATTTAAAGGTATTTGATCTCTGATGCAACTAGTACCTCGAGCTTACATACATTCTGATTGTCATGAGTATTTTCAATATGCTTATGTGATAATTGTTGAGATGTAGTGTAAGAAGTTAAATGTTGTCATTCGGTCAATTTATGTTCAGTGTTTAGCGGATGCTTATTTTTATGTTTTAGAATTACCATGATCTATATTGCAATATGTGTTTGTTTCAAGCGACAAATGGTAACTGTCTAGCATAATGTAAGTATCTTATGTGCTTGATTGTTTTGTAGTAAGATGCATTTTATTACAAAATGATTGAATGATGTTAGTACTTTTGAATGTCTTGCCCATTCATATCTTTGATAATTCATTAGTATTAACATATGTTTTTCATTCTTTAGAACTTGAATGCATAAAGAAATTTCTTGTCTATTTCTTGTGAAAAATGTTTTATCTAAACATGCATTCATTTGCCAGAGAATGAAAAGCCACTAAAAGTTTTCTTTGAAAGAGAACATTTCTTGAGGATTATCTTTCTATTTCAAAATCATATATCCTCTCTCTCTCTAAATGTTTTGTAATGAAAACTGTTTTCTCTCCACGATTTGTTTAAATAAAGTTACTTGATAACTTGTAACTTAGGTTGCATGGTATCAGGCTATTTTATTTGAGTAAATTATTTTGATCTTGAGGTATCAACCATTGGTAAAACGTTTTTCAAAACTCTTGTTAATGTCTGTTTCACATTGACCTGTAGTATTAAAACAATGGTTGTTTGCTTTGGGATTAGTGCCTTGGACTGTATGACTAAAGCATTCATTCGATTTTTTTTTAAATGATTTATATTTTAAGTCGGAAATAATATCAGATAAGAATGAATTGCAAAACAATTTCTGAAAACATACAGTGAGCAAGATGAAATCGATTTGAGTTATTAATCAAAATGTTTTTGTTAAAAGAGTTGAATTTCAATTGGATATTTGTCTAAGAGAAATTCAAAAGAACACTTTTGTTAATCTGTTAAACTTTTTTTTCCAAAATTGTGAGTTTATGAAATTTGGCTTAATATTATTTTACCTATTCTTTATTAATTCCCACATTTTAGCTCTGGTGCATTGTTTCTTGAGGACACATTGCTCTGATGCTATATTTCTGAGAAGGAATAGAGAATAAGTTTAATCATACTCTACCAAATTTTATATAGCTCTGATCAACTCTATCTATTTAGCCGTAATGGCTTGGCCTTAGTGGCTATAGGGAAAGGTCTAGAAGTTGAATAATCCATCAATTTTTAACCAAGGCCTTAGTACCAAACACTATCATTCTAATTCAAACTTTCAACCCTTGGTGATATAAGGAACTTATGTAGATTAGCGGTTGTTAAGGGAGAAACTGCACTTGATGCAGCAAATAAGGATGAAGTCGGAAGTGAACCCACAGCTCTACCTCTCGAGAAGGAAAGAAGTATACAAATTGAGGTATCTGTAGCACATCTGTATTCTCTCAAAAGGATGCAGAGCTGAAAAGGCAATTCAACCGTTTCTGAATGAACTCTCTCAACAGGGTGATTTCATTGAAAATTCGCTCATCAGCCAGAGCACCTTGTAATGAGTCAAGCACACCAAAAGCATTCACGCTGATGGTAATCCTAAAGTTTTTGCTTCTAAGGGATGTTATAGGACCTAACAGTTCTCTAGCCTCTCTTGGGACTAACAATTGTGAGGACACATTGCAAGAAGTGCACATTGTGAGGTATAGGTAAAACCCCTAAACTTCTTTGTTTACCATTCATGGTGAATGAAGTTGTTGAGCCACCTTCACAGGCATTTGAGGGAAACTTGGATTTCTTGCCATATATTAGAATCCTTGTCAACCTTCCTAGGAGGAACAGTCCTAGTTCCCTAACGGGATTTCACATCCACAGAGCAATCTGTTGATGTTGAGAGGCAATCATTAACAGTTTTCCATGACTGAAAATAGTGAGTTAATTCATCTTCACAGGTGATTGAGAGAGATGTTTGTACACGTCTACTCTCTCAGGAATTCAAATTCTGGAATACATGGATCGCTCACAACTTAAAGGCATATCACCGTCAACGATCCAGTGCATGGATTTGCATATGGGGAGTCGGTTGATGCTTAGATAGCTGCTAGTACGCATACCACATTCAATGATCCAGTGCATGGATTTGCATATGGGGAGATTGTTGATGCTGAAAGTAGCTGAGCAATAACTCGTAGACTATGATTCAGTTGGTTTACCAATTTGACGAGTCTTTTGAGGATCAGGGTGTTGGGATTTCAGTCACTCCTGGAATGGAGGAGATTCCAATTTCAGAAGGGTTATTCCCCGACGACGAGCCACGTGTGCATGGATTTGCTCATGGTGAGTTGGGTGACGGCCTAACTGAAACCCTGTCTAAGATTCCATCTCAGAACCTAGATCTTTAGTGATCGACAACATGCTATAGTCAACGATCCACAATATCTTGGTGAGACTAGCATGGATTTACTTGCAGGTACAAATTGCTATAAATGGAATGAGTGCAAGTAAGTGAGAGAAACACTTGAGTGAAGTGAGGGAGTGATACTCTTGAGTGAGAGAAATAGGGAGAGAAGTGAGTGGAACACTTACGCTTGAAAGTGTAAACACCAACAGAACGTAGTAGAAGTGAGGAAACCATAGACCAAACACTAACCTTGCTACTATGCTTGAATCCTATTACTGAATTTTCCAGCTCTGAAATGTTGAAGAGATTCTTTTCTAGAAGACAAGCTGAAGAAGAGTCTAGCTGAAGCTTAGTGGGAATGTCCAAACTATTACCTTTGGGTCTATTAATTCATGTTGTTCTCAATCTCAAAGGGGGAGACATAAATTGTTAGACCTAAGGAGGATTTTATGTTCAATTGGAGGAGAGTTTCTTATTCGATTGGATGTAGATGATACTTTTATTGTTTTAAAGGATATTCTCAACTAAGGGGGAGAATTTGGTGATACAAGAAACGAGATCTGTCAATCCTATCTTGTGGAGGTTACTTAGAGGATATCTAAAGACACAAGGGTGGATTGGAACTTGCATGAACTAAGAGGAGAATTAGATAAAATTGAAACCTTAGTGATGCAAGGGAGAAATTACTAAAGGGGATTTTCTTAGTAATTGGTTGAAGCCTTATCCCTAAAGGTGTTGTAGACTTAACTAATTTTTCATCTGAAGTGGAGAAGTTACTTTTTGTCAATTGGGAAGAAGTTACTTGTCGTACTAAGGGGGAGAAGTTATGGAGAATATTAACATCTTGGTTTGCAGTGCTATATCTTATTCTGAAAAGATATCTAAGGGATTTTGCTCTATTTTTTGAAGATCTGTCCTTGGAACATTCTTAAGAAAGGTTCGGCAGAAGAATTCTTTCTAGCACGATCAATGAATGAAAATGAAGATTTCTTTGAAGAGTATCAACTCAGGGGGAGTTTTTGCTAAGTAGAAGTTTTCTGGGTAAAGAAGAATGTGAAGGAGATTTTCAAGGGGCATCTGAGAAGTGTCCAAGTGTGTTCTATTTCTTGTTTCAGTGATAGATGAAATCAGTGGAGTAGTGCAGGGAAGAAAGAAAAATATGTTTCCTGGAAATAGAACATCCTGAAGAAAAAGAGGAAGTGACTTTCATTCCAAGAGAGAACAACCTTAAGGGGAGAATGAGTTGACCTCTTATGGGGAACATAGAGAGCTATATGTTCTAGTTCGAATTGCAAGATGAATAAGAATGATTGTTCAGAAGTCTTTACTAATAATTTGTTTCTTTATTGAAAGAACCCCATCTTTGAAGAACATTGAAGTGGAGGAAGCTACAGGAAAATGAAATTCAGAAATTCATCATTCATTTTCAGCAACTAAGGAAATCTGGATTTAACTGATTATATCTTTCCAGAACCTTTTGTATATTATTTTCATGTCCAGTACTTTAATTGTTTCTTGTATGTTAGTTGAGTTATCCTCTAGTAGTTAATTTTATTTAATTACTTTTGGGGGAGTTTGTAAAGGGAAATAGTATTTGATTGCTATTCCATATCAACCAAATAGGGGGAGATTGAAAGGGGAGATATGAGTGAAGGGAAGTAACTCACTGCACTTTCATGTATACTAGAAATGCTAAATGTAATCTCTATGTAATGGTTGATGATAACTCAACCATAGAACAGGACATGTAATAATATGAAGGTGCACAGAAATCTTGGATCACAGAGTTCAGTTAAGACAAAGTATCAAAGGATCATCTACAGACTTGAAGCTCACTGGAAGAAGTTCATTAACATGTTCAGGCCTCAGTGAAGAATAAAAGATATTGACATCTATTCAAGGATGTGGAAGCTACAAAAGATTGTCTTAGTCTATGAAGATTTTAGTGCATTACAATCGAAGCTACAAGTAAGGTTTGCAAAGAAGAATGTGGAATCATGTTCGGAATCAAGAGCCCCTATCAAGACTAGTCACTTATGAACCAGACCGTTGCATAAAGTGTCAGGACATTGGAGGCAAGCTCTCGTCGGGTAATATGATTTTAATCAATCTAAAGTTATTGGTTTTCTTGAGTCATGTGGAGGATCAACAAAGGTGGTAAATCAGTGTTGGAGAAATGTCAGCCTAATGGATAAGGGACAGACGGCACAACCTGATTGGATCTTACTAAAGCTTCACAGATTAGAAGGCCAAATACTTGGACGTGGTGGAGTCACGTATACGGGGCCAAGTATTTGGATAAGGAAGTCTACACAAATTGAAGAGTGGAATGGAAATATTTAATTTAATTAAATAAAGTATTTATTTAATTATTTATATATTTTATAAATAAAGATATTCTTTATTTATATTTATTAAATATTACTTTTACATTAAATATTTCCAAAGGCATGCTTGGCACATGACTTTGAAGATAAGATTTGGGTGGACATGAGCAAAAGGAGAAAAAGTGAAAAAGTAACCTTTTTCACTTTGAATAAAAGTCTTCCATACTTGTTTTTCTAGTAGTATTCGGATGAGAAAAGAAAAGGGGAGAGAGAGAAAAAATTTTCTCTCCCCCATGGCCAAACTAGATCTTGAATATATTTATAGCCATGATTTTTTTTCTACACCACTCCTCTATTCTTCTATTGAAAACACTTGTTAAATCTTGTATAGAAGATAGGGCTGATTTTTGTCTCCTAGATCTACAAAATGTAATAGTTTTAGAGGAGACAAAAATCACTTCTTTGTTGTGTTCTTGAGCTTATGTTCTTGAACTTGTTTGTAGCATCTACCCCCACTTCAATGAATATAAAGTTATATTCTTGGATCTTGTTGTGTTGTGTGTTTTGGATGATTTACCATTCATTATCTTGGTTATTTTAATGGTGTTCTTGAGGTTGAAGAATATGATGAACAGTACCCGGGTTTGAACCAAAATAATTTTTATGTTGTCCCAAATTTAATTAATAGTCATATTTTTAATTTGGGAATCGTATTCACTCCCCCTCTACGATCTCCGGGACCCAACAAACATGCCTAAAGTTGATAATGAAATGCATGAAAACTCTTTCATAAGTTCCAAGATGTCTGAGCCCCAGATGACATCTCCTAAAATTAAAGTGGATTTAAATCCACCAAAATAAAAGGAACTAAAGCTGTCAACCAAGGCTCAGGCTGCAACTAATAAAAGATGACCCAAGGCAATTTGGGTACCAAAAATAACTTGATTATTTTTAATTGTGTGTAGGGAAACATAAGGAAAAATCTCTAGTATCTGGACAATGGATGTTATAGGCACATGACAGGAGATATGTCCTTGCTCACAAAGTTTGTAGAAAAGGCTGGCCTAAAAGTTACTTTTAGAGATAACATCAAAGGTTTTACTCCGGGATATGGCTCTATTGTAAGTGAAAATATTATCATTGAACATGTAGCACTGGTTGATGGATTGAAGCACAATTTGCTGAGCATTAATCTACTGTGTGATAATGGAAATGGTGTGTGATTTTCAACTAGATCATGCATCATAGCCAACAAAGAATTTGGTGAAATTCTCCTAACTGGAGGAAGAAAAGGCAATGTCTATATGGCTGATTTCAATTCTGTGAAGGAAAATTCAATGACATGTCTATTAATAAAGGCCAACACAGATGAAAGTTGGATTTAGAACAATAGGCTAGCCCATCTCAATTTCAAAGCCATGAATCAATTGGTTAGAAAGAGTTTGGTTAGAGGCATTCCACAGATGGTGTTCACCAATGATGGTTTGTGTGATGCCTGTCAAAAAGGAAAACAAAGGAATGCATCATTCAAGTCAAAGTCAGAATCATCTATTGAAGAATTTTTACAGTTATTGCACAAGGATTTATTTGATCCTGTCAACATCATGTCCATTGCCAAAAAGAAATATGCCATTGTGATTGTAAATGATTTTACAAGATACACATGGGTATATTTCTTACATTCTAAGGATGAGACAAGCAAAATTATCATCAATCATGTGAAGAATGTTGATAATGGTACTTAATGGAAGGTTAAGAAAATAATGAGTGATAATGGTACTAAATTCAAGAATGCAATAATGACATAATTCTGTGAGGAAAAAAGTATCACTCATCACTTCTCTGCTCCAAGAACTCCCCAACAAAATGGAGTTGTTGAAAGGAAAAATAAAACCTTAATTGAGACTGCTTGAACTATGTTAGAAGAGGAAAAACTTTCTACATACTTCTGGGCAGGCTTTCAAAATACAGAAAGTTTAAAGATCTAGAACAAGTAAGATTGGGCCAAAAGGATTCAAGTGTAAAAATTCCAGTGTTGGAAAAATATGAGTATTTTGCATGGAAAGTTAAAATGCACCTGTATCTACTTTCTCTGGGCCCTTATTATGTTAACTGCATATAAAAAGGTCCCCATGTTCCCATGAAGCTGATAACAGGTGTGAATTCTGATGGAACTCCTGTATTTGACAAACATGTTCCAAAACCCATCATTGAGTTTACAGAAGAGGATGAAAAAGAAGTGCTCAAAGACAAAAAGGCCATGAATATTTTGTTCAATGGTCTAGACAAAGATATGTTTGACAATGTGATAAATTGCATTTCATCCAAAGAGGTATGGGACACTCTTCAGACTCTTTGTGAAGGAAACGAGCAAATCAGGAAGAACAAGATGCAACTCCTGATTCAGAAGTATGAATCTTTCCATTTCAAGGCTGGAGAAACCATCAATGACACCTATAGTAGATTCTAAAAGTTGTTAAACGGACTAAAGCTATATGGTAGGGTGCATGCAACTGAAGACACAAATCTAAAATTTCTTAGATCTCTTCCAAAGGAATGGAAACCTATGACTATTTCTATTCGACAATCTCATCACTTCAAGGACTATAATCTTGAGAAACTTTATGGTATTCTCAAGACATATGAGTTAGAAATCCAACAGGTTGAAGAGATTGAGAAAAGTCAAAGAAAACATAAGACTGTGGCTTTAATGGTTCAGGGAAATGAAGACAATAAGGGAAATAGTGAAGGTGGTTCTGTAAAAGGATCTGTCATGATGATTGGTGATGTTGTTGATGGATCATCCATAAGCAAGGGCAAATGTGAAGAAGAAGAAGCATGCTCTCAAGATGATCTAGATTAGATTGATGAGCACGTTGCATTTTTATCAAGAAAATTTTCAAAGCTTAAATTCAAGAGGAATCTAAATGCTCAAAGGCCTGGATCCCAGTTTAGAAATGACAACCAAAATAAAATTTTGGTTGACAGATCAAAATTTAATTGCTTTAACTGTGGATTGGATGGTCATTTTGTTAGTAATTGTGCTCTAGAGATAATACTTTTTATATTTTAAGGAAAATATTTATTATTAAGGATTATGTTTTATTGATTATTATTTATTTATTATGTTTTATTTACTGCATAATAAATTAAAAGAATAATAAATGTCCTTGGAATATTGATACGTATTATATATCTTTAAGTATGTGACTTAAAAATGAGATTATATGAATATTATCTTATTCCTAAAATTCCCGAGTATTATTATTTACGGACAATAATAATGCACAAAGATTAGTATGTTTCTTGACAGATGACCACATCTCATTGGTCATAGGTATGGTGATACTACAGTCAAGAACATAAGTGCATGTCTCAAATCATGGCACTGGAATGACCCGCCGTGAGATTTTACATGTTAAATAAGGGTCATAAGTAATTCTCAGTGTGATAATGGTGTAATGATCCTTAGACCTGAAATCATTATATTTCTATACGAGAATTAATATACTTTGATTACATTAAAAGTTACCTTTGACCGGGTGATGATAAAAGTGGACATTGGGTATATTATGAATCGTATGAGAAATATGAATGATCTAGATGGGATTTAATCCTCCTAATTTTAGGAGTGATATTATTGGCTTCTTGTTTGAGTGGGACTATGAAATGCACAGTCGTGCTCAAATGTTGATTTGATTTTAATAGTCTACTCATCGATCAAGAAAATAAAGATTAAATTATGAAGAGGATGACACGTGACATGCCTTGAGTTTAATCTATAATATCAAGATTAAATGGATTATATTACATGGAACACTATTCACGAAAGTCTTAATCGAATCACCGATTTATTATTATTACTTGGATAACAATGATGTATTACTAGATGCCGCTCATTATTTACAATTTTAATTAGATATTAAAATTGTTGCCAACGTAATAATAACCTACAGGGTCACACACAAAGAACGCTTGAAGGAGAAATAATTTAAATTGTGAATTTGAATTAAATAAGTAATTTATTTTATTTATGATATTAATTAAGTATGACTTAATTAATTATATAAATAGAATAAATGAATTATTTAAACTAATTCTAAAATTAATAATGAATTAAGTGAGACTTAATTAAATAATTTAGAATTTTTGATTAGTATTAATTATAATTGGATTATAATTAGAAAACTTATTCCTCTCTCTATATAATCTCTTTATGGGCTGATTTAATATGAGACATATTTTTACTAAAACCCTAGCCGTTTTGAGAAAAGAGGAAGATAGACAGAGAGAAGCAGTTTTCGGGTGCTAGTACACATCAATCTTTCATAAAAAGTGTTCGTATGGATACCGTAGAGCATAGATCACAAGAGCGGGATACGTGGTGATTAAACAAGATTTGGACCTCCATTAATCTTCCGTTAATGAACTGTTAAAGCTTCTAAAGGTATTTATTCTTTATTTCTGAATTAAATCTTTTGTTTTCGCATGGATCCTGCGGAGGGTTTCGCTATTTTGATTTATTTTTCGCGTTTATTCCGCTGCGTTTGTGCCTCGAAACCCTTCAATGGCATCAGAGCTACTTGCGAAATGTTTTAATTCGGTTATGTGCTTAATAGTTTTCGATATGTAAGCATGTATACGATCTATCATGATTTTGTATTGATACAATATGTATATGTTTTTATATATTATGAATATATGATATTCATATGATGTATAATCATGTGATGATTGTGTGTATTGATGTATGTATATGATACATGTTTGTTCTTATTATGGGAATCGTATTCGATACGAATTCTGAAACAGCTGCCGTAGATTTTCTGAAATCTGTGTCCGTTGTCCGATTTTCCCAAACTATATGTGTTTTCTGAATGGAATCAGGTCACTGAGCAATACTGACTTTGTCAGCTCTGCGTCGGTAAGCCATTAGATGTCATTACAGGCCCCAAAACGGTGATTTATTATTTTCTGAAAATTATTTGATTTTCTAAAATTTTGAGTATATGTATGTATATATTATGAATATATGATATTCATGTGATGTAAATCATGTGATGATTGTATGTATCACTGTGTATGTATATATGATATATTTTTATTCTTGTTATGGGGATTATGTTGGTGAGATTACGAAGCCGTATGAATAGTAATCATGATAACTCAACACTAGAACATGACAAGTAAATAATACTATGTCTACACAGAAATCAGGAAGAAATGAAGACAAGGCAAATACAGTAAATCAAGACATTAGAAGAAGTTTTGAAGTCTACTACAGGTCATTGAGAGAAGTTCATTAATATGTTCATGCCTCAGTGAAGAATAATGGTTGAAGACTTTCAGGGTTTCAGAAGTGTTAAAGATTCAGTATAGAAGTGTCACGAGAAGATTTCAGTGTATTAGCATTGATTGAAGATAGACAGTGTTCGAAGCATAGGATCTAGAAGGGTAAAGACAAAAGTTAAAGAAGACAGCTGCAGTCTTGGAGGTATACTCACTGAAAGAAGTTCATTTAAATGTTCAAGCGTCAGTGAAGAACAGAGAATGAAGTATTCAAGATTGTGGTAATAATGGAGATGTTGTCTAAGTACCAGAAAGGATTCTAGTGAAGTTACAGTGTTTATCAACAGTCAGTGTTTGAAGCAATGCAATAGTCCAAGGTTACTCAGCTGAAACAGAAAAGAAATCAAGGGAATTTAATTCAGTGTTAGTCATTTGTGAACCAGACCAGTGCACTAAGCGTCAGCACAACAAGAAGAGAATTACCTTGATTAATCAGAAGAAAATCAGTTGATCAAGCCAAGCCAGAAGAGTGAAAACTAAGTGGTAAATACTTCAAGCATCTCAAGAATATGTTTAAGGGAAGTAATATCATTTTGGTTGTTCTTGCACACTTGAAGCAATGGAGAGGCGCACCAAAATCAACCAAGGCCAAATGAAGTATTTTGTGGCGCCTACACAGGGGATGTAGAGTGTAGTCGCAACAAAATGTTTGCCTTAGGTTTTGTGGAGTTAAAGGCGCAACAAAGATTAAGGGAGACTTTGTGGCGCCTACACTCTGCAACAAGAGTGTAGGCGCAACAAATATCAAAAGAGGCACAAGAAACAACTCCTAAGTATTATTAAGGGTTTAGTGGCGCCTACACAAGGCATTGATAGTGTAGGCGCAACAATGGAGCAAGGAAACTTATGCATAGGATTCTAAGAGATTTGTGGCGCCTACACAAGGCATACAGAGTAGAGGCGCAACAAATAACCTTAGGCACAACAAAAGTTTAGTGGCGCCTACACACCACTCACCCTGTTCAAGCGCAACAAAGGACTTAGTGCATTGAGAAACAAATCAATTCATTGATTTGAAAAGTCTACACAATAAAAACAAAATGACGTGCTCATTTTGATTGGTTGTTGAAATATATAAACATACAGAGAGATACAGAGAGAAAATGGAAGCCAGAGAAGAAGATGAAACACAGCCATATTTATACCTTCTTCACTGGAGTTTTATAACATAGGGCTAATATAAAACACTCTCTGTTAGCTTGATTCCATTAGTACAAACCATAGTCAAATATTGTATAGGGATTAAGCTATATCTCTTTGTAGAAGCAAAGAACTAATCTGTTCTTTGGAAGCCAGTTATATTTTTAACTGTGTGTAGCAACCTCAGGGATTATATACGAAAGTAATATTCCCTGAAACCTGTCTCGTTTAAATTACTTGCTATTTTTCTAGAACATTATTGTCTATTCATAAACACAGAAAATTAGTAAGCCAGCCTCCTAAACACTTTTCACCTCATGAACTCGAACCCACTAATCGAACTCTAAATTATTTATCCGCAAAAAATTCGAAAGAATTTTTTAATTTAGTGAGTATCGTATTCAACCCCCCTTCTACGATACTTCAGGACCTAACAATTGGTATCAGAGCAAACTGATTGATATACAAATCAGGATCCGTAGTTCAGTAAAGCTCACCGTGTCGAAGCTGGTTGGACTCAGAACGAGGAGGCCAAGTTGAATAAATTTAATTATAAACTTTTAATTAAAATTTATTTTATAAACTTTTATAAAATTTATTTTATAAACTTTTATTACTTTATGTTATAAATTTTAATTAGTTTATTTTATAAATTTTGATATATTAAATTTATTTTATAAACTTCTATAAAATTTGTTTTATAAACTTTTATTAGTTTATGTTAGAAATTTTAATTAGTTTATTTTATAAATTTTGATATATTAAATTTATTTTATAAACTCTTATAAAATTTGTTCTATAAACTTTCATTAGTTTATGTTATAAATTTTAATTAGTTTATTTCATAAATTTAATAAAGTTTAAAATTTGAATTTATTATAACAAAAGGCAGCAATTGACCAGTGGATTCGGCATAAGAACCTAACATGTTATTTTGGTGCTCAAGGACTAGAAGATGAAGATTTTTCTAGGTATTAAAGACAATGCAAATTGACTGAAGATTATCCAATGAAGTTAATTCTGGAACATGTTGAAGAATAGGTGGTTCTAATTTCCTCAGAGGTCTACTCCAAAGGATCCCATTGGTTATTCGGATGCTGGAAAAGAAGAGATCAATTTGGGTACAACTTTTGGTTAATTTGAGTTGAATTTTTGGATGAAAAATCTTAGAGGTTAAAGTAGTGAAGGAGAACATACTAGACAACCTGGTATCTTAGTACAAGCTTTAAAGATTATTCTACAGGGAGATTACAGGAAGTTCGTGCTAACACTGCAGATCATCTAGAACATAGGATTACAAGCATTGGGAATCTAAGGATATAACCACATAATCTTTAGAGGAACTATTTATATGCTGAAGGCCTATGAACTAGAACAAGAGCTGAAGAAGATAATATCTGGTAAAGTAGTTTGTTAGCATATCCACTGTATTTGTGATCCATGAACCAAATTTGATTGAAGTCAAGGTTGAGAACCTCTGAACAGAAACGAATTGATCCTAGAAGCTGAATTGAAGATGTTGTAGCTTGAGGTAGTGGTCAAGGTGTTGCATGTGAATTTGACACTTTGGAATAACCTGAGAACTGGACTGCAAGTCAAGCCTGCAGGGCAACATGAAGTTCAGTGACATCAGATTCAGACGGAATCCCAATTCTTAATCTAAGGTCATTACCTATAAATTCCATAAAGGAGATTTTCAAGATCAGTTCAAGAGGCGGTTGCAAGACAAGGATGGTTGATTATAAAAGACAAGATCAGGGGTTTGCTACACAGTTTGAAGAAGCCTGTACAAGCAAAAGATGACAGACACTATGTTGGGTTGTAGTAGGAATCTCAAGCATTAGTGAGGATGCAGCAAGGGAAAGCATTTGTTGATGAAGTTAAATACAAGGTTGATTCTCTCAGTGACAGTGATGAATCAAATGGATATCTGGCATCAATGACCAACACTGGAGATGAATCACTAAGAACTTCACATGTACACATTCTAACTAGTATATCTTTATCTAATTCAGAAATGTATGATTATTAGGTATTGAAATGTATTATATTCATGTCAGCTTGTTAGCATCTTAGGACTTAAATGCTTAATTGATTGCTAAGAATAAGATTGCATGCTAGGATTCATGAGCTTAAATAAGTACATTTCATACTTGATTTTATATATGCAGTAAAATGAATATTTGGAGAATTAGATAGGGTGTTCTAGACGGTTAGGTGTATCCCTAAAACATTTGCTGGAACTTGATTCAAATCTTCTGTGATTTAATACCTCTACTAATGTTGTGAAAATTGCTAGTAGACAAACAGGTCATAGATCAGATATTTTATATTTGATCTTATTGTGATAAATGACTTGATAAGTGTATGTGGAATTTGATATTGCTTATAATGTTTTATTCAAATATTCTGCATATTCTTGAATTGTTTATGTGCTTATTTTTACATAATTTGCTCGCACTCACATAGTTGCACGTAAATGTCATATCATATCATGTATTGATTGTTAGGGATAGAATAATAAAAGATGATAGAATTATCTAAGTAGTCAGTAACATTTATTGATTCGAAGATTAATCTAAAACTGACTTAGGTAATTAGAGATAGTTAAAAATGTTAGACAACGACAGAAATGGAATAGACAGAATTAGTAATTAACTTGTTAGTTCTTCTATCCATGTACTTTATTCATATTGAAGTTGTTGTTACCTCTGATAATATCTCTAACCCATCTGGACTCAATTGAAATTGAGTACCAAGAAGCTTAATCATTTGTGATTGCAGAGTATGTAACAAAAGACAAAAGTTATGTGACTTCGTGACATTTATTGTTCGAGGCATATGATTAAGATTGAAGCTCTGAGATCACAGTTGGTTGAGAAGGCCTCCCCGATGGTAACCTTTGGAGATGACAGAAAAGGATGTACAAGGGATATGGCTATCATGATTTTAGAACTGTCATCAGTGGAAGCATCTTTCTTGTGGAAGGACGTAAGCACTATCTACAGGGCACTAGGGAATTCTTTGTCAAGGGTTTTCTGGAAAAGCATTGAAAAGGAAAAGTGTTTGATCTCAAACAAGAAGGATGGAAGCTCACTCAATTGAGAATGATGAATTTTGTTCGTAGCTGACATGGATTTTGTATGCAAAGGTGAAGTGAACTTTTCAGTAAAGCTTCATTAGTAAAGAGTTAACTATGGCAAAAGAAGCTCTCACACTTGGTGAACAAGACAATGGATTCTTTGATAAAGAAAAAATTGGTGAGAGGACTGCTTCATTTGGAATTCTATCAAGAAGGACATTTTGAAGTATGTCATATAGGGAAGTCAATGAAAACATCAAACTGAAGCAAATTATGTCATAGAAGAAATATGCTTAGTGGTGGTTGATGACAACCCTAGTTACAATTTGGTGATGTTCGTACATTCAATAGACAAAATATCACAGATGGTGATTGATCACATCAGGAAGATCAAGTTGGAAGCAAAGTAAGCTGTGAGAACTTTGAAGTCAGATAATGGAACTGAATTTCGCGAGTGAAGTTCTATATGAATTCTGCACTGAAAAAGGTACTTTAAAGATGAAGCAATTAACACAGCATGCTGCTTTAATCAACAAGATCGTGAAAAGACATCATATGAGTTAATGGCCAACTAGAAGCAAACATTGAAGCTCCTTCGTGTGTTTGGAGGAAATTGATATTTATTGAAGATTTATAAGAATATCTTGGCAAGTTTGAAGCTAAGGTTCATGGAACAATTTTCCTCGGCTACTCATTGTTGTCGAAAGTTTTCAGGGCTTATGTGATGTGAAAACAGAAGGTGATTAAAAGTCTGCATGTGTCGACCTACTACACCAAGCTCCCAAGCATTCAAATGAAAGACTATTCTGAATCTTTGAAGTATGACATCTTGTTAGATTCAAATTCAGATACTGATGATGAAATTGAGGTTGCAGAAGGAAACAATGATAATGATGTTGATTCAGATCCTATTAGTGGAAATGGTAGTGAAACTACACAACTCGTGGACTTTAACAGAATCCACTAAAAAAGGTGAAGGATCTTCAACACATTCTAACAGCAACTCAGGGGGAGCAAAATAAAAGAGGGATCTACTAGTCATACTCAACACAATGAAGATCAAAGGAATACATCAAGAACATATCTGCCGATATAAAGGGTTTGAAGTCAAAGTCATTCTTGGAGTCTAGTTCTTAGTAAACCGGATTTTGAGTAAAGGCTAGAAGTGCTAATCAAAATGAACATATATTTTTCAGGACCTAACAATCAATAACTGGTATCCCAAAGAATATTGGAGATGCACTGATTGATCCAGATTGGGTGATTGCAATGCAAGATGATCTCAATCAGTTCGAAGGCAGAAACTACTGAAGCTGGAACCCAGACCACTAAAGTCGAAGCTGAAACTGGTACAGTAAGGGTTCACAAAAACTGGATGATTTTTGGCATTGTTATGAGGGACAAAGCCAAACTGGTTGCTATAGGTTACTAAAGTAGAAGGTATCGACGATGATGGAAACAGAATCTTCGGGACTTTTAAGATCAAACAGTAAGCACCAATGACAAGACTTGATCCTATTAGGGCTGAACAGTTGATGACCTAACAATAGGATATTCCTAGCACATGTTGAGCATTCAAGTGAATATCTATCATATCAAGGTGAACAAGTGCACTCCTGAATGGTGAGTTAGAAGTTGAAGCTGATGTACAACAATTCCTGGACTTTGAAGTTGCAGATCTTTGGAATTTGTATATCATTCTCTTCACAAGCTCTCTATGAATGGGGTTAGGGATTGAAGCAAATCGTCAAGGACATGGTATGACACTCTAACTAGTTTATTACTTGAAAATGATTTGGTAGAGTAGTTATACACATATATTTCTCTAGAATGCATGGCACACACAATGACATATATGTGTTAGTATACCATGATTATATTATATGTGGGTCTACTAATGAAAATTTGGCAAGAGATATTTGCTAAGTTAATGCAGAGTAGGTATAACATGAGCATGTTGGAAGAGTTGCAATTCTTTTTGGATTACAAGTAATTCGAAAGAATGATGGCAATTAAAGTAAGTCAAGGATCTTTTGAAGATGCGCAATTTGGAAGATTCTAGACCTGCCAAGACTACTTGCTAACAAACCACTAAGCTTGATCAGGGCAAATCAGGTATATGAACTGAAGTGACAAGCTATAGAGGTATGTCCAGCTCATTACTTATTCAAATGCATAAAGACCACACATTTTATTCTCGATATGCCTATGTGCAAGTTTCCAAGTGGTTACCAGAGAATCTTATCTTATAGCTAAGTTATGAATTGTTAGATATCTTAGGGGATCACCAATTCTTAGAATCAGGTACCCTGAAGATAATAGGTTTAACCTAATTGGCTATATAGATATAGATGATGCAGGTTGTAAGAAAGACAGGGAAGTCATTCCTAGAAGATGTCAATTTCGTGGAAGAAGTTGGATTCTTGTTGAAATGAGAGAAAGCATTCAACACACATAGTTGTAGCAAAGGCTAAACTTAAAGGAGTTAGTGAATGTGATGCTCTGATCTTCTGAGCAAGGAAACTTCTTCAACTCCAATAACTCTGTTGATCTCTTCACACCACTTAAGGAACAAGCTCATGGACACCAGGTATCATTACTTTTGAGAGTTGTCCTTAATAGAATAACTTGCAGATATTTGCTGAACAACTTGATAAATTTATTTTGTCTAAGTTGGTTAGTGAACTTGGGGTATTATTTATGTGCATATTTGTTGGAAGTCCCATCTGCAAGGAATTCTTAAATGAGTTCACAAGTATTAAATCGTCTCTATTTAAAGGACTTGTGAATTTATTTTTAAATCCAGTACCTCATACTTTTTGCTATTAATTTAATTATCATGCTTACAATGTAATATGCATATGTGATAGTTAAATTATTTAGCATAAGTTAGAAGCATAATTATTTGTTTGTTAAATATTTGATGAGTATTAGTCAATGATATCTTGTTTAATTGCTCTGATATTTTTAAATATTTTATTACAAATAATTGTGATACTTTTGATATTAGTGATAATATTTAGAATTTCTGTTCTAAGTAATTAATACATATTTCAAAACTCACTAATATTGGAAGACAAAATATTTTCTAAGTTATGTGTATAAAATTCTCAATATTTTATATACTTGGAAATATTTCTAAATTCGATTTTATTTGTGAGAAGTTGTAATTAGTATCACAAGTATTAAATGTCATTATTTAAAGGATTTGTGAATTTCTATTCAACTATTTTCTTGAGCTTACATATATTAATAATAATTGTTATGAGTATAATTGTAATATGCTAGAGTGACAATTATTAGATATAGTGTAGGAAGTTAGATGCTAATATTCAATCTTATGAATATTTTAGTATTTAGCGAAATTATTTTATCTTATTAAAATTATGGATTGAAGCAATTCAATGATTATCAGTTTCATAATTTTGATTTGATAAAATATAAGAAGCACAATTTCTTGCATCTTGAAATTATTGATAAATATCGAATAATTGGTATCAGCGTGCAATTAATTGTGATATTTTTAATATTAGTGATAATACAAGTTGCTTATCTGAAATCACTAATAATGAAAATATGTCATAATGCTTATTGTTCTACTGAAAAATTGCCACATGTTATTTGACTTATATATGCATGTCTGTGGTAACTGTTTAGTATTACATAAGTATTACTATTAGTTTTCTTTCTTTGACTGAATTTTAAACTTGAATGTATTAAAAAGAAACTCTTGTCTATTTCTTTTTCAAAATGCTTTATTCAAAGATGCATTCATTTTTCTATCAGTCTTAGAGAAGAAAACATCAAATTCTTTTTCAAAACTTCTCTTTTGAAAATCTTTTGATTTACAGCCCTACTTTATTTTTCCAAATCTAAGGTGTGAATTAAATTTTTCTTGAGGATAATCTTTCTCCAATCTCAGAATCTTTTATCCTCTCCCAAAAGCTAGTTTTAAAAGTTTTAGTTTTCTCTCTCTTAATTTTTCTTTTTGAAGTGGCAGAAACTTTGTGACTGCTATTTTATTTGGAGAAATTATTTTAACTTCGAGGTACCAATCACTTGTAAAATAATTTGTTTTTAAACACTTGTTTCAATGTATGTTTCACATTGATTCATAGTACCAAAACAGTGGTTGTTACTTTGAAGGCCTAGTGCTGTATTGTTAAGCATTCATTCACCCCAATTGTCATGTTTTTATTTTAAGATGGGGATACTATCAGGTGGACTAAAATGATGTAAATCATAAATGCATTATGAGTCAGAAAATCATAGTCCTCTATCTGATAAGAATGTTTTGCAAAACTATTTTCAAAACTTACTGTACTTAGGTTTTAAAGGAAAAGAGTCATTTTATTGAGATAAAATTTGGTAAGAGAGTTGAATTTCTTCTTTGGTATAAATTCCCGCATTTTATTATGGGAAGTTTTCCTTATAAGAAATTCATAAGGGATAGAATTTTTCTCTGATACACTTTCCCGCGTTTTATTATAGGATAAGTATCTTAAAGAAAATTTTTATTGGTATCATGTTCTTAAATGATAAATCTTTAGAACCGACAAAACTCTTTTACTAAAAGTGCTTTAATGCAATCAATTATCATTCCTTATTATATTTTTCCTTCTCTTAAGGATGAAAAATATATTTTGGAATGTTAAGGTGATTATCTTTTAATCTTGATTGATTCTTTCCGCTTAGCCCCTAGAGGCTTCAGAAGCTGGCCAAGAGGTTGAAAACCCATCAATCTCTTACCCAGGCCATAATACGAAACACTGATTCATCCACTTCCATATATTAACCATTGGAGATATAAGGAACTTATGTAAGTTAGAGGTTGATAAGGGAGAAACTGCACTTGATGCAGCAAATAAGGATGAAGTCGGAAGTGCACCACAGCTCTACCTCCAGCAAAGTAAAGTAGTATATAAACTTAGGTATCTGTAAGCTCATCTGCATCTTCTCAAAAGGATGCAGAGCTGAAAAGGCAATAAAACTGTCTCTGGAATCATTCTCTCAACAGGGTGAGTCCATTGAAATTCGCTCGTCACCAAGAGCATCTTGTAATGAGTCAAGCACACCACTGGCATTCACGCAGATGGTAAGCCTAAACAGATAAATTCTAGGAACACAATACAAGGCATGCACAGTGAGAGGTATAGGCATTCAGAGGAGATACAGACTCTAGCCATACATTACATTGTCCAGGTATCTACCTCAAACAGAAGTTAAATTTCTGCATCCCGAAAGGGAGATCTCTTGTTCAGATTTATCTAGGCTTGAGAGGTACCTGCTTGAAAATTCTTCCGATGAGTCAAGTAGGGTATTTAATACAAATTCCCGTCACAGGGTTATGAGGGAAACGTAGGCTATGAATTTCCATTCATTACATTGTCTACTACGTTGACCCTCCTGGAAGGAACATTTCCAGATCCTGAAAAGGAATGTCCACCTCCCGTTTACAGAGAAGGTGTGAGGCAACTCCTTGATAGAACAAGGAAGGATTCCCTAACAGATTTTAAAATCTTGGGATAACCCATCTCAAAGAGGTGAGGCTCCACTAGACAGTGATTTAGCAAATGCTATTGAGTCTGGTGCTGAGACAGTGCTTATGCATGATAGATCAAAAACACCTCAACGAGGCAATTCTCCACTTGATAGTGATTTAGTTCATTATGTTGAATCAGGTGTTGGGAATATAAATGCATTGACGGATTTCACTTGCAGGTACAAAAAGCTATATTTGAAATGCAGAGTGAAAGTAAGAAAGAGAAACACTTAAGTGAAAGTGAGGGAGAGATACACTTGAGTGAGAGATAGGGAGAGAAATAGTGAAACACTTCTAAGTGCTCGACACTTGAGTGTAAACACTAACAGAACGTAGTAGAAGTGAGGAAACCATAGACCAAACACTTACCCTTACTACTTGCTACTTCTGAAAAAAAAGTTACTATATTTTTCCCGATCAATGACAGACGAGAACCTTCTTTGGAAGACAAACCATTCAAACGATGGGCCATTAGAGGATTCCTCAACTAAGGGGGAGAAGTTATAGGAAGAAAAAGAGAAGTTAATAAAGTCTTATCTTCGTATCCTTGGGAAAAGTTAATATCCTAAAGGGGTTCGTATCCTGGATCCTTAGGGGAAGATCCTTAGAAAAAGGAGTTCGTATCCTTGGAAGAAGTTAATATCCTTAGGGGGAGATTTTAGACAGAGAGAAAAAGAAAATCTTATCTTCTGATCCTTATAGGAAACAACAGAATATGGAAGAATCAAGGAACTGTATCCTATACTTGAAAGGAGTTGTCAGTGGAGGATTCCTCATCCAAGTGGGAAGTACAGAAAAGAATTGACATTTCCATTGATTATCTAAAGGGAGAAGAAGAAAAAGAAGAAGAATCACATTCGTAGGGGGAGAACATTATTTGAGTTATGTTCTATGTTCAACAGAAGACGTTCCCAGGAATTTGAATTCTTATGAAGCTCTGTTCATGATAAGTTCTTTAAATTCAAACTATGAAGGATTTTGAAGCAGAGAAAACTCAAATAGATAGAAATGAAGATGATACTACATGGATATCAGTTCAGTGCTTGAGGAACAGACATCATTCATTTCAGTTACTCAAGAATTCTGGAAATGCAGTATCTGGTCCAGAAAAACCAGTAGCATTATTTACAAGTCCTAGACGATTACTTTTTCTAGGTGTTAGTTGAGTTATCCTCTCTATAAGATTTGTTTGCTAAGTTTAACAATCAAATAGGGGGAGATTATTGGTGAGATTGCGAAGCCGTATGAATAGTAATCCTGATAACTCAACATTAGAACATGACAAGTAAATAATACTATGTCTACACAGAAATCAGGAAGAAATGAAGACAAGGCAAATACAGTGAATCAAGACATTAGAAGAAGTTTTGAAGTCTACTACAGGTCATTGAGAGAAGTTCATTAATATGTTCATGCCTCAGTGAAGAATAATGGTTGAAGACTTTCAGGGTTTCAGAAGTGTTAAAGAATCAGTATAGAAGTGTCACGAGAAGATTTCAGTGTATTAGCATTGATTGAAGATAGATAGTGTTTGAAGCATAGGAATCTAGAAGGGTAAAGACAAATGTTAAAGAAGACAGCTGCAGTCTTGGAGGTATAGTCACCGAAAGAAGTTCATTTAAATGTTCAAGCGTCAGTGAAGAACAGAGAATTAAGTATTCAAAATTGTGATAATAATGGAGATGTTGTCTAAGTACCAGAAAGGATTCTAGTGAAGTTACAGTGTTTATCAACAGTCAGTGTTTGAAGCAATGCAATAATCCAAGGTTACTCAGCTGAAACAGAAAAGAAATCAAGGGAATTTAATTCAGTGTTAGTCGTTTGTGAACCAGACCAGTGCACTAAGCGTCAGCACAACAAGAAGAGAATTACCTTGATTAATCAGAAGAAAATCAGTTGATCAAGCCAAGCCAGAAGAGTGAAAACCAAGTGGTAAATACTTCAAGCATCTAAAGAATATGTTTAAGGGAAGTAATATCATTTTGGTTGTTCTTGCACACTTGAAGCAATGGAGAGGCGCACCAAAATCAACCAAGGCCAAATGAAGTATTTTGTGGCGCCTACACAGGGGATGTAGAGTGTAGGCGCAACAAAATATTTGCCTCAGGTTTTGTGGAGTTAAAGGCGCAACAAAGATTAAGGGAGACTTTGTGGCGCCTACACTCTGCAACAAGAGTGTAGGCGCAACAAATATCAAAAGAGGCGCAAGAAACAACTCCTAAGTATTATTAAGGGTTTAGTGGCGCCTACACAAGGAATTGACAGTGTAGGCACAATAATGGAGCAAGAAAACTTCTGCATAAGATTCTAAGGGGTATGTGGCGCCTACACAAGGCATACAGAGTAGAGGCGCAACAAATAACCTTAGGCGCAACAAAAGTTTAGTGGCGCCTACACACCACTCACCCTGTTCAAGCGCAACAAAGGACTTAGTGCATTGAGAAACAACTCAATTCATTGATTTGAAAAGTCTACACAATAAAAATAAAATGACGTGCTCATTTTGATTGGTTGTTGAAATATACAAACATACAGAGAGATACAGAGAGAAAATGGAAGCCAAAGAAGAAGATGAAACACAGCCATATTTATACCTTCTTCACAGGAGTTTTATAACATAGGGCTAATATAAAACACTCTCTGTTAGCTTGATTCCGTTAGTACAAACCATAGTAAAATATTGTATAGGGATTAAGCTATATCTCTTTGTAAAAGCAAAGAACTAATCTGTTCTTTGGAAGCCAGTTATATTTTTAACTGGGTGTAGCAACCTCAGGGATTATATACGAAAGTAATATTCCCCGAAACCTGTCTCGTTTACATTACTTGCTAATTTTCTAGAACATTATTGTCTATTCATAAACACAGAAAATTAGTAAGCTCCTAAACACTTTTCACCTCATGAACTCGAACCCACTAATCGAACTCTAAATTATTTATCCGCAAAAGATTTGAAATAATTTTTTAATTTAGTGAGTATTGTACTCAACCCCCCTTCTATGATACTTCAGGACCTAACAGATTGTATATCATACGATTTCTGAAACACCGTCAAATTTGGTGAAATCTGATTGTCGTACCCGATTTTCGCAAACGATATGTGTTTTCTAACTGGAATCGGGCCAATGAACAAAATTGATATCTTTGCTATCATCGACGGGTCTGTAAGGCGTGTGACGTCGTTCAGGGCCTCGAAACAGCGATTTATTGTCTTCAGAAATCTGTTTTTAATTTTCTGAAATTTCAAAATTTGTTATATATGATTATATGATATGTTTATATAATCTGAGATATATTATATGTGTTATGGGATAGCATGGTGGATGGTTATGGCCTAAAGACCCATAGTATAGTGGTTTTGGTTTCTAAATACGACTTGCATGTCGTTTATTCATTGTAATTTAATTATCTCGAATGTAACTCGAGTTCTTGTAATTTCATTAGAATAGTTTTATTTTTATTATTCAATGTAATTATCAATGAAGACTTGCAAGCAAGGAGGCGATCTAAAAGGGGATGATGGAGCAATGAAGAAAGAAGACATGTAATAGATAGTATTTTTAAAACCACCATAGACTGACATTGATATTTCCATTTGTTTAGAAAGATCACATAGGATGGGGCCATAACCAAACACGTTTAATTTACGTACATTACATATATGTATATGATTGCATGTATTGGTATGTATGCGTACATATAATCGAGATGCATGCTAAATATTGATTAATCATGTATGTATTAGATACGACACTCATGCCATGTTTACTTAAAAAAGATAAAATTTGTAATGATTCAAGATTTTAAAATTGAACAAACGATCATGAGATTCTTGTGTTTATGAAACACGGTATTAAATATGAATTTTCTTTTTCTGATATGGAGAGATTTTGTCAAAAGCGGATTATTAGTTTAATTCGTAAGGAAGTTGGGTTTTAAGTGAGACCGCTTGTGACTTCTCCGATGACCTGGGAATCAATCCATTGACGAATATTGAAATGAATTATTTGATCAAGGAAAAATTGAGAATCTCTTTTTGATGGGATCATGATCGTTAAAATAAACAATAAAAATCCCTAAATACATATTAAGTTAATCGGATGCCTTTCAAAGTTTAATACTCGTCAAGATCTAGATTGGGAAGGAGTGGATTTGCCAAAGCAAGGTGCTTTTATCAATTATGGGGAGACGAGATAAGTAAGTGTACTTAGTTTGTTGAAACATTGGGTCTAACTTAACTAAATCATCACAATAGGTTTGTGGGTTTAGAGGCATAGAGTTTGGTGAGATTTATTGGATAAATGTGTACAAAGAGTTGTTCCACCAAACTTTCCAAGAGTTATATTTGATATAATCGACAAATGTTGTCTACCTAAATAGTCATGTTTTGAGTGTATTAGCCAACGCTATCTTAAAACATGGATGAAATATGGATCTTGGCTCACTGGAAAGATTTAAAGGAATGTTTTCCGGATTAATAGTTAGGGCTATTAGTTTGATAAAAATAGTGGGAGGTATATGGTGATATACCATAATCACTTAAACATAATTAATATTAAATTTGCAATCTAGTTTATTTTATACATTTTAATATTGTAGATATCAAATGATAAACACAAACGACTTCTCTATGCGATCAGTTCTTGAGAAGGACAAGTTGACAAGAATATATTTCCTTGACTGACATAGGAGCTTGAGGATTGTCCTCGGACACCACAATGTTAGTCAAATCTCTTCCCATGCTCTTAAAGTTGAGAATGTAACATGTGCAAATCATAGTGCTTATTGGAAGCAAATTGATGTTGCGACTGATGTTTTATGTCTCATGCTCGCAAATATGTGTGCTAAGCTTAAGAAGCAACACGAGCATATAGATGCTTATGAGTCGATTGAGCACAAGTTATATTTGAAAATAAAAGGGCACTATACACTTACAAGTAGGGAGAGTGAGATCCGATTACACCACATGTTCTAAAGATTATAGGGTATAATGAGTACTTTTGATATTTTGGGTTTCCAGATTGGTCTAGAGACTTAGTTAGATTTGATCTTACAATCTTTGGACAAATATTATTCTTAGTTTGTTATGAACAATAAAATGAATAAGATTGGTAAAACACCCATTGAGTTGCTAAGCATGTTGAGAACTGCTGAAAGCAATATGATAAATGCATGAACTACTACTATATTGATGGTAAACATAGGGAATGCAAAAGGGAAAGGAAAATGGAAAGGCAAGGAGAAGATTTGATCTAGTTCCATTGTCAAACCAAAGTCCAATCCCTAAAGCAGACTCTAAAGTCTGAATGAGGTGTTGATAAAGAAGACGATTGTCGCTTCTGTGGAAAATTGGTAGATTAGAAATTAAACTGTCATGCTTATTTGGAAAATCTGAAAAAGATGATCAATAAGGGTCAAGTTTCAGGTATCTGGTTGGAATTGGAGTAAAAGTAGTTGCTCTGGTTAGAGGAACTCGTTATTTAACTTTTAGCCTATAAGGAAAATTTAGAACTTGATAATTGTTATAACGTGCTTGCAACTGGCAAAGACATTATTTCAGTTTCTTGTTTGGACAAGAAAGACTTTTCCATTTTAATTAAATAACAATAGTTATTTATTCTATTTTGATGATGAGGCTTATAATGTTGCACAACTAATTAACAATTTATATGTTCTAAAGTGACTCAAATCAAATATTACCTTTGGCACTGTTGTTGAGGCCATATTAATGAGAAACGCATTTCCAGAATACATAAGGACGCATTCATGGATAAGTTTGATTATGAATTATACATAAGGATACGAATCTTAGTTTATTTGGTAAAATGACTAAAGTTCCTTTTACCGGACATGGTGAAGGGGTCAATGAACGGGTATGACTTATACATAGTGATGTATGTGGTCATATGTGTATGATGACAAAAGGTAGATTTTATTAACTTCATAAAATTTACTAATTATTTTTAGTAGATACGGCTAGGGTTTTTGTAAAATTATGTCTCTTAAATTAAATCAACCCATAAAGAGATTATATAGAGAGATGAAAAAGTTTTCTAATTATAATTCAATTATAATTTATACTAATCTAAAATTCTAAATTATTTAATTAAGTCTCACTTAATTAATTAATTGTTAATTTTGGAATTAGTTTAAATAATTCATTTATTCTATTTATATAATTAATTAAGTCATACTTAATTAATATCATAAATAAAATAAATTACTTATTTAATTTAAATTCACAATTTAAATTATTTCTCTTTCGAGCGTTCTTTGTGTGTGACCTTGTAGGTTATTATTACGTTGGCAACAATTTTAATATCTAATTAAAATTATAAACAATGAGCGGCATCTAGTAATACATCATTGCTACCCAAGTAATAATAATAAATCGGTGATTCGATTAAGCCTTTCATGAATAATGTTCTATATAATATAATCCCTTTAATCTTGATATTATAGATTAAACTCAAGGCATGTCTCGTGTCATCCTCTTCATAATTTAATCTTTATTTTCTTGATCGATGAGTAGACTATTAAAATCAAATCAACATTTGAGCACGGCCGTGCATTTCATAGTCTCACTCAAATAAGAGGCCAATAATATCACTCCTAAATTTAAGAGGATTAAATCCCATCTAAATCATTCATATTTCTCATACGATTCATAATATACCCAATGTCCACTTTTATCATCACCCGGTCAAAGGTAACTTTTAATGTAATCAAAGTATATTAATTCTCGTATAGAAATATAATGATTTCAGGTCTAAGGATCATTACACCATTATCACAGTGAAAATTACTTATGACACTTATTTAACATGTAGAATCTCACGGCGGGTCATTCCAGTGCCATGCATTGAGACATGCACTTATGTTCTTGACTTTAGTATCACCATACCTATGACCAATGAGATGTGGTCATCTGTCAAGAAACATACTAGTCTTTATGCATTATTATTGTCCTTAAATAATAATACTCGACTAGGAAATTTTAGGAATAAGATACTATTCATATAATCTCATTTTTAAGGCACATACTTAAAGATATATAATACGTATCAAAATTCCAAGGACATTTATTATGCTTTCAATTTATTACATAGTAAATAAAACATAATAAATAAATAATAATCAATAAAACATAATCCTTAATAATAAATATTTTCTTTAAAATATAAAAAGTATTGTCTGTAGAGCACAATTACTAATAGGATATATGTATCTTTTAAAGAACTAATCCGAATCATTTGAAAAGTTCAAAGACTATAAAGATGAAGTAGAAAATATCAAAGAAAAGTTTTTTTGATAGGAGGGATCACACCTTGTTGGACATGGTGCGATCAATATTGAGTCAAGGAATCTTCCAATTACTTTTTAGGGTTGCACCCTGGAAACGGCTCTACATACACTTAACTGTTAGGTCCAAAATCATCATATAAGGGGTGGTTGAATATGATATGGTAGATTTTTTGTTTAATTGTGGATTAAGTGTTTGTGTTCTTGAGATATAAAAATGGCAGTTAATGAAACACAACGATTCAGGGAAATAACAATGTATTATTAAATCCCTGATGTGCTACACTTCTAATCAAATGAGTAGCTTCTATGGGTTCAATCAAAATTATAACATAAAATAAAGTTGGGTGATATTAATGTCAAGCTTTAATGGTGCTCCCGTCTGTATGTCTTTTGTTGAAGATGAATGAATTTGTTTTTTTTCATTTTGATTTAACCCATATATAATTTGTAGACTTTTTGGAAAATTGAATTCCACAATTGTTCAAGTCCTTTGTTGCGCCTGTAGAGTGGGAGTGGGGTGTAGGTGCCACTTGGATGTTTGTTGCGCCTTGTAATCTTCGTTGCGCCTCTATAGAACTTTTGTTACGCCTGCACTCTCAATCCCTTGTGCAGGCGCCACAAACTTCTTGAGAACATTCCCATGTGTTTTGTTGCACCTGTGAGAGCTTTTGTTGCGCCTACACATGGTTTGCAGTGTGTAAGCGCCATTAACATTCCTCTTTACTTTGTGGCGCCATTAACATGTTTTGTTGCGCCTGCACACCCATTCCCTTGTGCAGATGCCACAAACCTTCACTTTGCCTTGCCTTAGCTTTTAACTTGGTTTGTTGTGCCTTTACAAAGTTAGTGGCACCTCTAGAGTGCTTCATGAGGTAGGAGCCACCAAATGCACTATTACTTGCCTTTCCATATTTCTTGAAGTACTTGAAGTAATTACTACTTGTTTTTCACTCTTCTGGCTTGATCAACTGACTTTCTCCTGATTAATCAGGATAATTCTTTTCTTGTTGTGCTGACACTTAGTGCACTGGTCTGGTTCACAAACGACTAACACTGAATTGAATTCCCTTGACTTCTGATCTGTTTCAGCTGATTAACTTTGGACTGTTTCGTTGCTTCTGATCACTGAAACCCTTTGACAACTATACTTAAATCATTACATTGTCTTTAGTCTGAAATCTACTGAACACTTATTTGTTGCTGAGGCCTGAACATAGTAATGAACTTCTCTCGCTGTCATTCAGTAAACTTTACTTCTTGAGTACTATGCAGTGATGTATGTATGATTTCTGTTTGCATGTCCTTTTGGATTCCTGTGCTGCATATTATTATTATTTATCTGTCTTTATTTCTTAGTTGAGTTATCGTTATCACTATTACATACTACGTTACATTATGCTTTACAATCTCCCTCTATTTGTTTGTTAGAGTTCAACAAGCAAATCCTGTGAGAGGATAACTCAACTGATACTTACAAGAAAAAGTAAAGTGCAGAAAGACAGTAAATAATATTAAATACATTTTGGATTAGATTTCACATTTCCAGATTTCTTGTGTATAATAGAAGTTTGTTCCTCTAGCCTGAACAGATAATTCTATGATCTTCTGCTTCTTTGTACTGAGTCTTGCTTGTATTTAGATCTTGTTTCAGAGTAATGCTTTCTGAGCTCTTCTTCCTTCTGCTCCAACCTTACCTTCACTAAATCTCTAGCTTCTACTTCAAGAGTATTGACTAGAGGTGGATCTTCTAACTTCTTCAAAACTTCATTGAGAAAGGCTGTAAAATTTGCCTTAGAGATCGACTCAAAGGCCAGAGATTGTCTCTTTGAAAACACGAACACTGTTATTCTTTTTGGAAAGCCTTTAACTCTGTCAGTGTCATTCATCGACTCTTCTGCCAGTTTCTCCCTTAGAACTTCTTCGATCATCCTCAAAGCCTTCTTGTCTGATTTGACAGTGGATCTTTTTACTCTTGAAAGGACTTTTCGGATAATTTCAGAATTGTTTTTTCTCAGTTTTGATAGCTCTTTCTTTTTATCCACTCCATTCTTCTTGAAAAGAAAGTATTTAGTTCCATTCGACTCCGTCTGAATGCAAGGTTCAGAATCTCTTATAGCTTCAAGTACTTCAGTGCCATCCTCTCTTCTTATATACACTGGATCTTGGTAATACCTGGTTGTCTCCATTAGATATTTTCCAGAAGTTTTAATTGCTTTGTTCAGCCTGAAAGCGTAGATCAACTCAGCAGCTCTTAGATCTTCGTCTGTTCTATTCTTCTTGCTTCTGAGTCTCCCCTCTACATACTGCATGAACATTGCATGACTTGAGTCCATACATTCATCAGACAAAGTTAAGTTATGAAGTGTTGTTGCTTTGTAGTACTTGACCACCGGAGGCTTCTCAAATGCTTCGACACCGATCTCTATAATTTTCTTCTCAATCATATCTCTCAGTATCTCATTTGTTTTGTGCCCTCCAAAGATGACTTTCCTCTTCAGCACATACAACTCTACAATATTCATCTTTTCAAAACTCTTTGTCGACAAAATCTTTGACCCCAGTGATTTTGAATTTATAAACATTTTCCATCCTTGTTTGAATGCACTTACTGACACGCTTGTTATTTCTTCTGATAGCATAGCATAGAATTCATGAACATCTTCAAATCTTTCCCTCATGGTTCTGAAGAGATCAAGGACTTCTCTGTCTTTCTTTTGAGTTAAAGATAACTCTTTCTTCTTGAGCAGATTCCTTGCTTCATCCCAATCAGGACCAATTTTTGCTTCAATGTCCTTGATTCTATTTCTTCTCTCTATTGCATGCTGTACTCTTTTCCATTTTCTCTTCATCAGTTCTTGAGCTTGAACTATACCTTGAGTCACAACTTCATCTACAACAACTAGAAGACAGTCATTATCAAAGGCATATTCTTCAGCAAACTCCTCCTCAACATCTATTCCAGCTGTCTTTGCAGTTTACTCTATTTCAATATTTGTTGGAATCTCCAGTGGCACATAGGGCTCAAATATTTATCCTTCTTCAAGTTGCCTAGCTCCAGGTCTATAGAAGATATCTGACTCCCCCTGAGCTGTATACTCCAATATCATTTCAGCTCCAACTTCTTTTTCTTTTTCTTGTACTATTCTATCCCCCTCAGTTGAGTTATCCTCCCTTCCGATCGGAGTAATTTGAGTTGTTGAAGTTGATCGAGTAGAAATAGGAACTTTCTGAGCTAGCAGTTGTTGAACCAAATCTTTGATTACTTTCATTTCCGTTCTCTGCTGCTCCTGCACCTCCAAGATCTTTCTTATTGAGTAGTGAATTTCAGTTACCTAGGCCTCCAGATTTAGAATCCTTTGGCTATGTGCAGTGTGTGCAATGTGTGGGGTGTTTATTTGGGTAGAGGGTGTCTCACTCCTTACTGGTTCTGTGTTTGCACGACCCTCAACACTCACACTCGAGAAATCAGGGTCATGGAACATAAGATCATCAAGGTTAAGTGTTTCACTCATTTCCATAAAACCACTTTGATATTCTGTACCTGCATTAAAATCCCTATCCCTTCTATGGGTAGTGTTAGGTCCTGGAGATCGTAGAGGGGGGGTTAATACGATTCCCAAATAAAAATCTGACTTTTATTTATTTTTGGGACAACATAAAAATTACTTTGGTTCAAACCCAGGTACTGTTCATCATCTTCTTCAACCTCAAGAACACCATTAAAATAACCAAGATAATGAACGGTAAATCATCCAAAACACACAACACAACAAGATCCAAGAATATAACTTTATATTCATTGAAGTGGGGTAGATGCTACAAACAAGTTCAAGAACATAAGCTCAAGAACACAACAAAGAAGTGATTTTTGTCTCCTCTAAAACTATTACATTTTGTAGATCTAGGAGACAAAAATCAACCCTATCCTCTAAACAAGATTTAGCAAGTGTTTACAATAGAAAGATAGAGGAGTGGCATGATTAAGAAAATCATGGCCCCAAAATATATTAAAGTCTAGTTCGGCCATGGGGGAGAGAAAAATAAATTTTCTCTCTCTCCCCTTTTTAATTCTCCTGCACCCACACTACTTGAAAAACAAGTATGGAAGATTTTTTATATTGAAAAAGGTGTTGCTTTTTGCTTTTCCACCTTTTACTCTTGTCCACTCAAATCTTATCTTCAAAGTCATGTGCCAAGTATGCCTTTGGAAATATTTAATATAAAAGTAATATTTAAATAAATATATATAATATAAATAAAGAATGTCTTTATTTATAAAATATATAAATAATTAAATAAATACTTTATTTAATTAAATTAAATATTTCCATTCCACTCTTCAATTTGTGTAGACTTCTTTATCCAAATACTTGGCCCCGTATACGTGACTCCACCACGTCCAAGTATTTGGCCTTCTAATTTGTGAAGCTTTAGTAAGATCCAATCAGGTTGTGCCGTCTGTCCCTTATCCATTAGGCTGGCATTTCTCCAACACTGATTTACCACCTTTGTTGATCCTCCACATGACTCAAGAAAACCAACAACTTTAGAATGATTAAAACCATATTAACCGACGAGAGCTTGCCTCCAATGTCCTGACACTTTATGCAATGGTCTGGTTCATAAGTGACTAGTCTTGATAGGGGCTCTTGATTCCGAACATGATTCTACATTCTTCTTTGCAAACCTTACTTGTAGCTTCGATTGTAATGCACTAAAATCTTCATAGACTAAGACAATCTTCTGTAGCTTCCACATCCTTGAATAGATGTCAATATCTTTTATTCTCCACTGAGGCCTGAACATGTTAATGAACTTCTTCCAGTGAGCTTCAAGTCTGTAGATGATCCTTTGATACTTTGTCTTAACTGAACTCTGTGATCCAAGATTTCTGTGCACCTGCATATTATTACATGTCCTGTTCTATTATTGAGTTATCATCAACCATTATATAGAGATTACATTTAGCATTTCTAGTACACATGAAAGTGCAGTGAGTTACTTCCCTTCACTCCTATCTCCCCTTTCAATCTCCCCCTATTTGGTTGATATGGAATAGCAATCAAATACTATTTCCCTTTACAATCTCCCCCAAAAGCAATTAAATAAAATTAACTACTAGAGGATAACTCAACTAACATACAAGAAACAATTAAAGTACTGGACATGAAAATAATATACAAAAGGTTCTGGAAAGATATAATCAGTTAAATCCAGATTTCCTGAGTTGCTGAAAATGAATGATGAATTTCTGAATTTCATTTTCCTTTAGCTTCCTCTACTTCAATGTTCTTCAAAGATGGGGTTCTTTCAATAAAGAAACAAATCATTAGTAAAGACTTCTGAACAATCATTCTTGTTCATCTTGCAATTCAAACTAGAACATACAGCTCTCTATGTTCCCCATAAGAGGTCAACTCATTCTCCCCTTAAGGTTGTTCTCTCTTGGAATGAAAGTCACTTCCTCTTTTTCTTCAGGATGTTCTATTTCCAGGAAACATATTTTTCTTTCTTCCCTGCACTACTCCACTGACTTCATCTATAACTGAAACAAGAAATAGAACACACTTGGACACTTCTCAGATGCCCCTTGAAAATCTCCTTCACATTCTTCTTTACCCAGAAAACTTCTACTTAGCAAAAACTCCCCCTGAGTTGATACACTTCAAAGAAATCTTCATTTTCATTCATTGATCGTGCTAGAAAGAATTCTTCTGCCGAACCTCTCCTAAGAATGTTCCAAGGACAGATCTTCAAACAAATAGAGGAAAATCCCTTAGATATCTTTTCAGAATAAGATATAGCATTGCAAACCAAGATGTTAAGATTCTCCATAACTTCTCCCCAATTGACAAAAAGTAACTTTTCCACTTCAGACGAAAAATTAGTTAAATCTACAACACCTTTAGGGATTAGGCTCCAACCAATTACTAAGAAACTCCCCCTTAGTAATTTCTCCCTTGCATCACTAAGGTTTCAATTTTATCTAATTCTCCCCCTTAGTTCATGCAAGCTCTAATCCACCCTTGTGTCTTTAGATATCCTCTAAGTAACCTCCACAAGATAGGATTGACAGATCTCATTTCTTGTATCACCAAGAGATCTCGTTTCTTGTATCACCAAATTCTCCCCCTTAGTTGAGAATATCCTTTAAAACAATAAAAGTATCATCTACATCCAATCGAATAAGAAACTCTCCTCCAATTGAACATAAAATCCCCCTTAGGCCTAAAAATTAATGTCTCCCCCTTTGAGATTGAGAATAACATGAATTAATAGATCCAAAGGTAATAGTTTGGACATTCCCACTAAGCTTCAGCTAGACTCTTCTTCAGCTTGTCTTCCAGAAAAGAATCTCTTCAACATTCCAGAGCTGGAAAATTCAGTAACAGGATTTAGACATAGTAGCAAGGTTAGTGTTTGGTCTATGGTTTCCTCACTTCTACTACGTTCTGTTGGTGTTTACACTTTCAAGCGTAAGTGTTCCACTCATTTCTCTCCCTATTTCTCTCACTCAAGTGTATCACTCCCTTACTGCACTCAAGTGTTTCTCTACCTTACTTGCACTCATTCCATTTATAGCAATTTGTACCTGCAAGTAAATCCATGCTAGTCTCACCAAGATATTATGGATCGTTGACTGTAGCATGTTGTCGATCACTAAAGATCTAGGTTCTGAGATGGAATCTCAGACAGGGTTTCAGTTAGGCCGTCACCCAACTCACCATGAGCAAATCCATGCACACGTGGCTCGTCGTCGGGGAATAACCCTTCTGAAATTGGAATCTCCTCCATTCCAGGAGTGACTGAAATCCCAACACCCTGATCCTCAAAAGACTTATCAAATTGGTAAACCAACTGAATCATAGTCTACGAGTTGTTGCTCAGCTACTTTCAGCATCAACAATCTCCCCATATGCAAATCCATGCACTGGATCGTTGAATGTGGTATGCGTATTAGCAGCTATTTAAGCATCAACCGACTCCCCATATGCAAGTCCATGCACTGGATCGTTGACGGTGATATGCCTTTAAGTTTTGAGCGATCCATGTATTCCAGAATTTGAATTCCTGGGAGAGTAGACGTGTACAAACATCTCTCTCAATCACCTGTGAAGATGAATTAACTCACTATTTTCAGTCATGGAAAATTGTTAGTGATTGCCTCTCAACATCAACAGATTGCTCTGCGGATGTGAAATCCCGTTAGGGAACTAGGACTGTTCCTCCTAGGAAGGTTGACAAGGATTCTAATATATGGCAAGAAATCCAAGTTTCCCTCAAATACCTGTGAAGGTGGCTCAACAACTTCATTCACCATGAATGGTAAACAAAGAAGTTTAGGGGTTTTACCTATACCTCACAATGTGCACTTCTTGCAATGTGTCCTCACAATTGTTAGTCCCAAGAGAGGCTAGAGAACTGTTAGTTCCTATAACATCCCTTAGAAGCAAAAACTTTAGGATTACCATCAGCGTGAATGCTTTTGGTGTGCTTGACTCATTACAAGGTGCTCTGGCTGACGAGCAAATTTTCAATGAAATCACCCTGTTGAGAGAGTTCATTCAGAAACGGTTGAATTGCCTTTTCAGCTCTGTATCCTTTTGAGAGAATACAGATGAGCTACAGTTACCTCAATTTGTATAATTCTTTTCTTCTCTGGAGGTAGAGCTGTGGGTGCACTTCCGACTTCATCCTTATTTGCTGCATCAAGTGCAGTTTCTCCCTTATCAACCTCTAACTAACATAAGTTCCTTATATCACCAAGGGTTGAAAGTTTGAATTTGAATGATAGTGTTTGGTATTAAGGCCTTGGTTAGAAATTGATGGATTATTCAACTTCTAGACCTTCCCCTATAGCCATTTAGGCCAAGCCATTACGGCTAAACAGATAGAGTTGATCAGAGCTATATAAAATTTGGTATAGTATGATTAAACTTATTCTCTATTCCTTCTCAGAAATATAGCATCGGAGCAATATGTCCTCAAGAAACAATGCACCAGAGCTAAAATGTGGGAATTAATAAAGAATAGGTAAAAGATTATTAAGCCAAATTTCATAAACTCACAATTTTGAAAAAAAATTTAACAGATTAACAAAAGTGTTCTTTTGAATTTCTCTTAGACAAATATCCAATTGAAATTCAACTCCTTTAACAAAAACATTTTTATTAATAACTCAAATCTATTTCATCTTGCTCACTGTATGTTTTCAGAAATTATTTTGCAATTCATTCTTATCGAATATTATCTCCGACTTAAAACATAAATTATTTTTAAAAAAAATCGAATGAATGCATTAGTCATACAGTCCAAGGCACTAATCCCAAAGCACACAACCATTGTTTTAATACTACAGGTCAATGTGAAACAGACATTAACAAGAGTTTTGAAAAACGTTTTACCAATGGTTGATACCTCAAGATCAAAACAATTTACTCAAATAAAATAGCCTGATACCATGCAACCTAAGTTACAAGTTATTAAGTAACTTTATTTAAACAAATCGTGGAGAGAAAACAGTTTTCATTACAAAACATTTAGAGAGAGAGAGGATATATGATTTTGAAATAGAAAGATAATCCTCAAGAAATGTTCTCTTTCAAAGGGAGTTTTTTTAAATAAAAAAAAAACTTTTAGTGGCTTTTCATTCTCTGGCAAATGAATGCATGTTTAGATAAAATATTTTTCACAAGAAATAGACAAGAAATTTCTTTATGCATTCAAGTTCTAAAGAATGAAAAACATATGTTAATACTAATGAATTATCAAAGATATGAATGACAAGACATTCAAAAGTACTAACATCATTCAATCATTTTGTAATAAAATATATCTTACTACAAAACAATAAAGCACATAAGATACTTACATTATGCTAGACAATTACCATTTGTCGCTTGAAACAAACACATATTGCAATATAGATCATGGTAATTCGAAAGCATAAAACATAAGCATCCGCTAAACACTGAACATACATTGACCGAATGACAGCATTTAACTTCTTACACTACATCTCAACAATTATCACATAAGCATATTGAAAATACTCATGACAATCAGAATGTATGTAAGCTCGAGGTACTAGTTGCATCAGAGATCAAATACCTTTAAATATTAATGCTAAAATTTATGATCTTTGACAACCCCTCGCGATGTAGTAAATTACTTTCAATATCAGTGTTTTTTTTTTGAAATAATCTTTTAATCACTTAGTGCAGAAATTCTAAGTGACATCACTAATATCAAAAGAATGACAACTAATATTAATGGATTTTGCAAAAGACATGAATTACATCACTTAAACTACATATTAAGTGGTTCCATTAATATTAGCATTAAACAATTAAAAGTAAATAAAATTACAATTAATTAATATATACAAATACTTATGCTGAAACATTTGATACATATAGCATGAATAACATATGACAGCACAAAGTACGAGATCCTGGATATAAATTGACTATACAAAGAGATGCTACAATGTTAGGTCCCTAGGTCCCGGGTGATCATAGGTAAGCTCATAATGATAATATTGAGTCCCGGGTGGTCACACGCCAAACATTAATCAGTTCCTAGAGATCGTAGACATCTAAATAGCATGAACACTCTCTATAAACATTACATTTAAATGAATCAATATTAGACTAGAGTGACATACCTTAGTCAATAGAGCTTTTACTGGTGTATGATCGTTCAATGAACAATTACTCCTCTTTGCCCTAGAGATCGAACGTTTACTCCTTTTGGACAGGAATAACTTTTCAGCTACCAGTTAACATTGTTCCTCGAAACAATACCACGCTCATCCAGACGGAAACTGCATTACCTTCAACACCCAAATATTTCCTTGTAGATATTGGTCTTGGTAGCAGCTTCACTAAACTCAGCACTCTAGAAACCAGTAGTCCTGACACTAGCAGAGTAGAACCTTCAAATAAAACTCCGAACTACCCTTCAGCTTCTGTATCAATACCAAGTCTTCATGTGGATTGATTCCTTGCGCTAAGTGTATCTGCCTCTGGTTGAATTGAGTTAGTTCCTTGATTCGAACCCTACTCAATCTTGATTAGTTAGTGCATCTTCAATCTTCATTGAATTCACTCAGAAAAACTAATGAAATACTCTTATACATGCACGACACTACCAATCACTACTCTACTACCCAGATTCATCAAGAACTGACTCTAGGAAATGTTGTTACACAAAACCCTTTGTCATGACAGATGTGTCCTTAATGTTTCCTTAGATTTTCAGTGGGTAGAGTATTCTTCTTCAAATATGATTGAGATCATCTTGCATTATCTTTAAATTGACAATTTCCTTTCTAATATGCAATCACTCAATCTGGATCACTAAGTGCTCCTAAGAATCTCAATTCTTACTCAATGAGCACTGCTAGCCTTTGAACATCAAACATGACTAGTTGATCCAACTTACTGATGCTCCCCCTGTGATGCTGCTTGCAGCTTTTCTTCATCTGGTGTCATCTGATCTTGAGCCCTAAACAGGATGTCAACCTTTAGAAATTCAGAGCTAAAATCAAACGAATGCTAGGGAGCTTGATGATGTTGTTCACTGCATCTAGATCATCTTAAATCAATCACAGACTCTGTGTAAGCTCTTAACTCCAAATAAGATAGCCTTCCATCACACCATGTGACTTCAGGCATGATTAATCTTACTTGATGTCTTCTCTTTACATTTGCTGATTAGACTTGCTGTGTCAACTGATTCAGCCGTAGTGAATAGGAAACCTTAAGTCTATCCATTATCCTTGTAATTTCACTCAAGGTCTGGATTTCCCTATTAACTCCTCCATTTGGTCATGAAGTCCGAAAACTGAACTTTACTCTAGAATACTCCTTTCAGTGCAGACATAACATAGAACTTCGTTCGTCAACAAATTCCATTACCTGCCCTCAAAGTGTTCTTACAGCAAACTGCCTAATCCTTTGAATGTGATTAATCACTGAGATGCTTCATCTATCGAATGCATGAACAACCACCAAAACTAAACAGGGTAGTCTTTGACTTGACTTCCCTTCAACTGACATACTTCACTAATGTCCTTCTTAAAAGAATTTCATTAGAAGTAGTCCTTTCTCACCAACTTCATCTTCACCGTCGAATCCGTTATCTTGATAAACCAAGTATTAGTTGATAAACCAAGTGTGAGAGCATCACTTGTTGTTGCAGCTAACTCCATTCTGATAAACTTCAACGAATAGTTGACTTCATCATAAGCATTACATTTTGTGTCAGCAATAACCTCACTTCCAGTAGAGTGAGCTTCTATTTCTCTTGACCCCGATCAATATTGTTCATCCTCGAACTGATATTAGGAAACCCTTCGCAAAGAATCCCCTATGTCTTCCTTAATATTGTGCTTTAGATCATTCAAGAAAAATAGGTAACCTTGCTTAACCATTTGAATACCAAAGCAAAAGTAGTTACATGCCTCGAACATGAAAATGTCAGAGATATATAACTTGTACATGTTAAAAGATACTCTGCATTCACAAATGATTAAGACACGTGGTCCTCAATTTGATTGAGTCCAAGGGTTAGAGATATTTCTAAACATAGTTAACAACAAAGCATTCAAGTTCAACATGTTCATTCTTATCTGACTGATCACTCCCCATCTATATCAGCCTCAACAAGTAGTCTTGGCTATGAGCTCAGTGATCCCAACCTAACTTAAGGTGGACTAGCAGTCTATAAGAATCATGTCGTACATATATGTAGTCATAGAAGAATCAATCACTCAGATTCCTAATTCTTCTAATTCACCTTTGTTGTTCACTTTAACATTATACTATCTCTAATTACCTGAGTCAGTTTAAATTTAAAAAATTTAATTCATGGTTTATTATACTGACCCCTAGGCAATTCCCAAATTAGAAACAAATTTATCTTAACAAGCACATGATCAAATATAGCATTTAATACAACCATGCGAGTATAAACAGATTATTGACAATGTAAACATCAAGGCACTTAGCATGCAGCAAATACTCTTTCAGGTAAATGTACCCCTACAAATACCTAAGACTCTATATGCTAACATGATCAATTATCGTAAAGCAAGCATTAAATCACACAAGATCTAATCATGAAGTCAAATACTGATAAACAAGCAACACTAACAAACTAGCATAAGTTATCTAATTTATATAGAAATCAAGGTGAGACATGCATTACATCAAACTTATAATATAATGCAGTTCAGCACTTAATACTCTATAATTAAATCAAACAAGTATAAACTAGTTAGAAAGTATACCTGTACGATGCTTAGCATTCCATCTCGAGTGATAATCAATTGATCCAAATCAATTTCCATTCTACTGACACTCATGGAAGTATCCTTGCATTTGACCTCAATGACCAATGATGTTCCTGCTTCAACCTAAACTGATACCTGACTGTTCTGCTTAAAGACCCCGACATAGAATGTCTCATGTTCTGCTTGAAAAGATCACTCTTCTTTGTATGTGTAGCAATAACCCCTTGATTATCATATGTCAGTGATAATCAAACCTTGTGTATTTCTGCCACAGATGTCCTTTAACCAAATCTTCAATTGTTATTTTGGTTCTTTGACCGATAAACTGAATTCCTTTTCAAAATCCCAAATTCTTCAGATATTGATTCGAAAACCACTGATCGAAGACTCTTCCCTAAATGAACTAATCCCCTTTCAATAACCAAATGATCCACTGAGTAGACCGATGTAGAAATACATCTCCAATGGTAAGATCAGGTCTCAACTCCATTAGAATGTTCTTCAGTCAGTTCGTTTGTCCTCAACGAACGAAGAATCAACTCCTGTTGTTTCGTTTAATAAAACATTTTGTTCAAACAGAAGTATTTAATTTTTTAGGAATTTAAATATTCAAAATAAATTGAAAATGCATTTTTGATAAATAATAATAAATTTCTCAATTTCAAATTATAAATAAAATAAAATTCGAAAAGAAAGTTTTGATATAGAGATAACAAAATTTTCAAGGTATATTAAATAATCCTGAAAAAGAAATTATTTCAAATCAAAATTAATTTCCAAAGAATTTTATAGAATTTTATAATCCAAAACAGTTTCAATTATAATTAAAATAAAACATATTGAAAATATAAGTTTGATATAAAAATAATAAATTTTCAAGTCATCTTAGATATTCTTGAAAATAAATTATTTCAACCAAAATGATTTTCCAAAATTTTTTATGAGATTTATAATTAAAACTTCCAAGCTTAAATTATAATTAAAATAAAACAACTCGAAAACATAATTTTGAAATAGAAATACTAAATTCTCAAAACATTTAAAATGTTCATGAAAATAAATTATTTCAATCCAAAAATATTTTCCAAAGAGTTTTATAAAATTTATAATTAAAGTTTTATGAAAAATAAATTATTAAACCTCAAAAATAATTCTCAAAATACTTTTAAGAATATTAAACTCAAAAGAAATTAAATTGGATTTTAAGATTAATTTTAGTTTTCAAATTAATAAAATTCTTAACTAAGAATATTAAAAATATAAAATATTTGACTCTAAAATTTAAAAAAAATAAAATATTTTCTAAGATGTAAGATAAACATGAAAAATAAATTATTTAAATTTAAAAATTATTTTCAAAATATTTTATATAATTAAATTCAAATTTAATTATTAAATTAATTATTAAACTAAAAACAATTTGAGAGAAAAACAATTTTTATTTTAAATAAAAGTTAAACTATGTAGCCATGTGTCATGTTGAAACAGCCTTCTAAGAAAAAAATCTACATAGAAATGTTCTACATAGACTCTATCTAGAACATCAAGTAGAAATTCTACATAGAAATGTTCTACTTAGGCTCTATCTAGAACATTAAGTAGAACTTCTGACTTAGAAAATATTTCTAACTCCAGAATTTCTACTTAGGTTCTATCTAGAACATTAAGTAGAATTTCTACATAGAAATGTTCTACTTAGGCTCTATGTAGAACATTAAGTAGAACTTCTGACTTAGAAAATATTTCTAACTCCAGAATTTCTACTTAGGTTCTATCTAGAACATCAAGTAGAAATTCTACATAGAAATGTTCTACTTAGGCTCTATGTAGAACATTAAGTAGAACTTCTGACTTAGAAAATATTTCTAACTCCAGAATTTCTACTTAGGTTCTATCTAGAACATTAAGTAGAATTTCTACATAGAAATGTTCTACTTAGGCTCTATGTAGAACATTAAGTAGAACTTCTGACTTAGAAAATATTTCTAACTCCAGAATTTCTACTTAGGTTCTATCTAGAACATTAAGTAGAATTTCTACATAGAAATGTTCTACTTAGGCTCTATGTAGAACATTAAGTAGAACTTCTGACTTAGAAAATATTTCTAACTCCAGAATTTCTACTTAGGTTCTATCTAGAACATTAAGTAGAATTTCTACATAGAAATGTTCTACTTAGGCTCTATGTAGAACATTAAGTAGAACTTCTGACTTAGAAAATATTTCTAACTCCAGAATTTCTACTTAGGTTCTATCTAGAACATTAAGTAGAATTTCTACATAGAAATGTTCTACTTAGGCTCTATGTAGAACATTAAGTAGAACTTCTGACTTAGAAAATATTTCTAACTCTAGAATTTCTACTTAGGTTCTATCTAGAACATTAAGTAGAATTTCTACATAGAAATGTTCTACTTAGGCTCTATGTAGAACATTAAGTAGAATATTCGAGATAATGTTCGAGTTAGATACTATCTCGAACATCAAGTCGAATTTCTACATAGAAATGTTCTACTTGGCTATCTCGAACATCTAAGTAGAATTTCTACATAGAAATGTTCTACTTGGCTATCTAGAACATTTTGTACTTAGAAAAATTCCGGGCTTCAAAAAAAATTCTGGATACCCAGTGAACCAATTGTACCCTCTTTAATATCAAAAATAAAAATAGATCCAATCGATTTGTATGTCAATCGAGTAGCTCTGATACCAATTGTTAGGTCCTGGAGATCGTAGAGGGGGGGTGAATACGATTCCCAAATAAAAATCTGACTTTTATTTATTTTTGGGACAACATAAAAATTACTTTGGTTCAAACCCAGGTACTGTTCATCATCTTCTTCAACCTCAAGAACACCATTAAAATAACCAAGATAATGAACGGTAAATCATCCAAAACACAAAACACAACAAGATCCAAGAATATAACTTTATATTCATTGAAGTGGGGTAGATGCTACAAACAAGTTCAAGAACATAAGCTCAAGAACACAACAAAGAAGTGATTTTTGTCTCCTCTAAAACTATTACATTTTGTAGATCTAGGAGACAAAAATCAACCCTATCCTCTAAACAAGATTTAGCAAGTGTTTACAATAGAAAGATAGAGGAGTGGTATGATTAAGAAAATCATGGCCCCAAAATATATTAAAGTCTAGTTCGGCCATGGGGGAGAGAAAAATAATTTTTCTCTCTCTCCCCTTTTTAATTCTCCTGCACCCACACTACTTGAAAAACAAGTATGGAAGATTTTTTATATTGAAAAAGGTGTTGCTTTTTGCTTTTCCACCTTTTACTCTTGTCCACTCAAATCTTATCTTCAAAGTCATGTGCCAAGTATGCCTTTGGAAATATTTAATATAAAAGTAATATTTAAATAAATATATATAATATAAATAAAGAATGTCTTTATTTATAAAATATATAAATAATTAAATATATACTTTATTTAATTAAATTAAATATTTCCATTCCACTCTTCAATTTGTGTAGACTTCCTTATCCAAATACTTGGCCCCGTATACGTGACTCCACCACGTCCAAGTATTTGGCCTTCTAATTTGTGAAGCTTTAGTAAGATCCAATCAGGTTGTGCCGTCTGTCCCTTATCCATTAGGCTGGCATTTCTCCAACACTGATTTACCACCTTTGTTGATCCTCCACATGACTCAAGAAAACCAACAACTTTAGAATGATTAAAACCATATTAACCGACGAGAGCTTGCCTCCAATGTCCTGACACTTTATGCAATGGTCTGGTTCATAAGTGACTAGTCTTGATAGGGGCTCTTGATTCCGAACATGATTCTACATTCTTCTTTGCAAACCTTACTTGTAGCTTCGATTGTAATGCACTAAAATCTTCATAGACTAAGACAATCTTCTGTAGCTTCCACATCCTTGAATAGATGTCAATATCTTTTATTCTCCACTGAGGCCTGAACATGTTAATGAACTTCTTCCAGTGAGCTTCAAGTCTGTAGATGATCCTTTGATACTTTGTCTTAACTGAACTCTGTGATCCAAGATTTCTGTGCACCTGCATATTATTACATGTCCTGTTCTATTGTTGAGTTATCATCAACCATTATATAGAGATTACATTTAGCATTTCTAGTACACATGAAAGTGCAGTGAGTTACTTCCCTTCACTCCTATCTCCCCTTTCAGGTAGGTTGCCTCTCTGCCGGACCACTTTGGGTGGGGAGAACTCCTTTTTCAGGAACTGGGGGGTTGAGATCCAGTGTGGTCACCACTATGGATTCTGTAATGATTGGCATAATTAAAGAATCCGTGATGCCAGCTGAAGCCATTGAAGGCCTTACCTATTCAGAGACACCCTGAACAGGTTCTACTACCGAAGCAGCAGATATTCTATTAATAGAGTCCAAATCCCTTCTATGGGTGTGTTGTCCCTCCACCTGACTTGTAATGGTGGGGAGGACCTCCTGAGTAGGAGCTGGAATTGGAATCTCCAGGGGGGTCACCACCTCAAACAATGTAGTGATTGACAAATGAGAGCCTGTGGTGCCCCGCGACACCTGTGAAGGCACTTCCACTTGAAGTGGTGATGTTGTTGACACGGCTACTCCTTGAATAGAGACCTCTTCCCTTCTATGGGAGAGTTGCCTTTCCACTTCACCCACTTGGGAAGGGAAAACATCCTTAATAGGATCTGGAGATGTTAAGTCCAGGGGGGCACAACATTTGACAATGTAATGAATGGCTCGTGAGAGTCAGTGATGCCCCCTTCTGTCTGTGAAGACAGGTTCTGAATTGGATTAACCAAAACAGTACTAGCTACTGAAGTAGCGGAAAATGTTTCCATCTCTGCTTCTGTTCCCTTACCTTTCAGGATTTTGTCAATTTCAGAATTTAGATTGCGAAGGAAAAGAAGGGTTTCAGAGATTGGAGAATCAGGTTCATGGCTCACAGTTGCCCTAGGTTTAAAATTCATTTTACGTCTTTTTCGAGAGGGCAGAGTTGTAGGGGATATTTCAATAATTTCCTGATTCGGTAGGGACTCCATATCATCTACATCAGTGGTTCTTTTTCTTGTTTTGGGATATGGAGGGAGTGTTTGTTGATCTCTGGCAGTGGTTAGAACTGGTTGGTCTTGACCTAGTTCATTGCCAGCTTCTATGGCCACTAAGGGCTCTTGTGTGTGCATTGCCTTTTCAGGCTCAGTAGGAGATAGTGTGACAAAATGTTCTGTTAGAAAAGCGGAGAAGTCAAAGTCAAGAAGGGTAACTTTATCCATTTGTTCATCAGAAATGATAGGGATGTACACCTCTGTGGTTTGATCTTCTTCCACTATGTCCTCAAAATTGTCCTCCACTGTTGGATTTTTAAGGTTATTCCTTTCTTATTCTTCAAGAATTGGTTCTTGCTCATGATCAGAACCAGCTTCTTCCATACTTTCATCCTCTTTTTAAGTGCCTGGTTCTTCTCCAGATGCTTCTTTGCTTCCTGAATCAATTGATGTTTCAGCTTCATTCTCCTTTTGAGATGATTGTTCTTCTGAATTTTCATGTGTTGATTCATCAGTTTCAGATACATGATCTTCTTCAGAGGTTGTCTCTCTTTCTACCTCAGATGCAGCTTCTTCTTCATCATCAACCTGTCTAAGAAGATCAAGGTAATCTCTAATAGGATCAATCAGTGGAGCAGGAGTATACCTGTTTGGATAGTCAGCCTCATTCCGTAGCCTTAAGATTGTCTTTAACTGTAGAGAGGGTGACTCTTCTGACTCACTGTTCTGAAAAGATTGGAGTTGATCAGCAGTCAGTACTTGGTTCAGCACCAGCTGCAGAAATCTTGGATACAAATAGAAATTCTCTATTTTTGCCTGATTATATAGGATCTCCTTCATGATCATCTTCCCAAAATTGATTCTTGATCCAGAAGCCACTGCATATCCAATCACTTTATTGAAGTTTGTAATACCATGGAAACCACTTGTCTTTGGTGCAAAGCCATGAGACAGGATGTTGAAGAACATGTTCCATTCTTTTGGTAGGTGATTCTTGTAAATCTTCTTTGGAAGATTATTGTTCACTCTGGTGCAATGCAGGATCATGAAGAAATTGTTCAGATCTGCTTGAGATGGATCATTTTCAAAATCTTCAGTTGGCTAATGAAGTGTTTGATTTATGTCATTCTCTGTTATTCGCACTTTTTGCCGCTTGATTGTGCAAGTGAAAGCTGATATCCCATCTACAGATGTATCTTTAGAAGACCTGTACACCTATCTCAGAAGATTTCTATTTAAAGGAACATCAGTAGTTAGAGCATAACGGACTATAGAATTTTCATTTAAAAACCTAACCCAGTTACCTAACTCCCCTGTTTCAGTCCAATCATCTACTATGAAAGATAAATAATTAGTCATTTTAATCTCAAAATGACATGCCATTTAATTAAAAATGAAAGATAATTTTTACGAATTAAAATTACTAATTAAAATTGAATTAAACAAGAATAATGGACTAAAACCCTAAACAAAATTAAAATTATTTGGAGTGACTTAAAATTAATAATTGATAAACTCCTAGTAATCTTAGCACACTTTTAATATTATTATAATTTTTAATCGATTTTAACAGTGGTAAACCCTAGCCGAATTGTTCGAATTTTGTAAAATTGAGAATTTTAAAACCTTAACCAAATTCAATGGGACCAATTGTAAATGAAAGTAATGAATGTGGGTCTCACAAAACTGGTCTTGGATAAAAAATCGGACAATAATTGGCTTGGTTTTGATCGATTAAAATTAGTGGATCTGAGTTTTTCTTGCGCCTTTAGAGTGTGTATACTGTGTATGTATATCTCAAGCGCAACAACAACATATTTATATGGGCGCAGCAAAAGAAAATATTTTTGCTAAGTACTTTTATTGCGCCTGCACAGTGCCATAAACCATCTTAGCACAACAAACTGCTAGTTAGTTTTTGTTGCGCCTTTACAGTGAATTCACTATGTAGACGCCACAAAGTACTCTAGCGCCACAAACTTGTTAACAACAAAATATGTGTTTTGTTGCGCCTCTACAGTGGTGACACTGTGTTGGCGCAACAAAATCCCACAGCGCCACTTGAATTTCAACCCAAAAATATTCTAAGTACTTGGTAATTATTCAAGTGTTCCCAGATTTTGCTACTAATAAAATAAATAACATTTATGAATAATTTGTATAATTAATCAATAATAATTAATTACTCAAAATATTATTTCACAAAATATTTATTAATAACAATAATAACATTAATTATTAAAATTATTATCATAAATAAATTATGCTTCTTATGATTTTACTTTTATTTTAAATAAGAGAATAAATATAAATATTCATCCTTTTTATTTAAAATAATTTCAAAATATATAAGTGCCAAGAATTTATCAATTAAATACAAGCACTTAAATATTTTCTTAGATCAAAATTAAATAAATAACAATATAATTAACATTTATGCACAAAATATTTATCTAATTTTAAAATCCTAATTACTGGATAATAATTTGGTGGATAAATTCACAAGTCCTAAAAATATTGAAATTAATCAACTAGTGAATTTATCAGCTTCAAATTGCAGTTTTTAATTACTAACTTATTAGTTAGTAGAATTTAACATCCCAAGTTCACAAACCAGTCTAGTGAAAGTGATTTCATCCAGTGGTTTAGTGAAGATGTCTGCAATTTATTGCTCTGTAGGTACAAAATGTAACTCTACAGTACCATCCATGACATGCTCTCTAATGAAATGATACCTGATATCAATGTGCTTGGTCCTTGAATGTTGAACAGGATTGTTTGTGATGGCTATGGCACTTGTGTTGTCACAGAATATTGGAATTTTGTTCATCAACAGTCCATAGTCTTGAAGTTGGTCCCTTATCCACAGTATTTGCGCACAGCAACTTCCAGCAACAACATATTCAGCTTTAGCTGTAGACATTGCAACTGAGTGCTGCTTCTTGCTATACCAGGACACCAATATTCTACCAAGGAATTGACAACTCCCTGGTGTACTTTTTCTATCAATCCTACAGCCTGCATAATCAAAATCTGTATAGCCAATCAGGTCAAAACCTGTATCTTTAGGATACCAAATTCCAAGATTCAGACTTCCCTTAAGATACCTAAAAATCCGTTTAACAGTTATAAGATGTGATTCTTTAGGGTTAGACTGGAACCTAGCACACAAGCATGTACAAAACATAATATTTGGCCTACTTTCAGTTAAGTAGAGTAATGAGCCAATCATACCTCTGTAGCTTGTGATGTCTACCTTTTTACCAGGTTCATATTGATCAAGCTTAGTGGCAGTTGCCATAGGGGTTTTAGCTGTTGATGCATCTTCAAGACCATACTTCTTCAAAAGATCTTTGATGTACTTGGTCTGGCAAATAAAGATTCCATCTTTCCTTTGCTTACTTGGAGTCCAAGGAAGTAATTCAGCTCTCCCTTCATGCTCATTTCATACCTACTCTGCATTAGCTTAGCAAATCTACTACATATCGGATCGTTAGTAGAACCAAATATAATGTCATCCACATATACCTGTACTAATATCATGTCATTTTTATGCATTTTACGAAACAGAGTCTTATCTATGACACCTCTAGTGAAACCATTTTCAAGTAAGAATATAGATAGAGTGTCATACCATGTCCGAGGTGCCTACTTTAAGCCATAGAGTGCCTTGAAGAGAAAGTATACAAAATCTGCCAATTTTGGATCTTCAAACCCTGGGGGTTGTTCCACATACACTTCTTCTTCAAGCTCTCCATTCAAAAATGCACTCTTCACATCTATTTGATATACTTTGAAATTGGAATGTGCTGCGAATGCCAGAAACATCCTGATAGCTTCAAGTCTTGCCACTGGTGCATATGTTTCATCATAATCTATTCCTTCTTCTTGGGAATAACCTTTAACAACCAATCTGGCTTTGTTCCTCGTAACAATGCCATCTTCATCCAGTTTATTTCTGAATACCCACTTTGTGCCAATTATAGACTTGTTATTTGGCCTGGGTACCAGCTTCCAGACTTTTTGTCTGTCAAATTGATTGAGTTCTTCTTGCATAGCAATGACCCAATCTGGATCTTCTAGTGTTTCTTCCACTTTCTTTGGTTCTATCTCAGAGAGAAAACCAGAGAATAAACATTCATTTTGAGAAGCACGTCTAGTTTGAACTCCAGCACCTGGATCTCCTAGTATCAACTCAAAGGGGTGATCTCTACTCCACACCCTATGTCTAGGCAGATTTTCCCTTGAAGATTCAGCTTGATTATCATTGTAGTGCTGGGTCCAGCTATTTGATCCTTCAGTTGCTCCCCCTGAGTTGCTGCTTGGATGAGAATGAGATTCTCTGCCACTACTAGTAGTTTCTGTGAATCTTCCACTGTTTCCACTACTAAGGTCAGAATCATCATTGTTGTTATTCTCATTTGGTGCCTGATTTTCTGTTGCAGCTTCAGGTTCTATTTCACTTTCATCTGAGTTCATATTTTCAAACTGCAGAGTTTCAGTGTCGTCTGTTCTTTGTAGACTTGAGAGCTTGAGATCATCGAAAGTTACATTCATGCTTTCAATGACCTTCTTGTGTTTAATCACATAAACCCTATACGCCTTATATTCCAGAGAGTAGCCAAGAAATATGCCTTCATGAGCCTTGGATTCGAATTTTCCTAGGTGTTCATCATCTCTCAATACAAAGCACTTTGCTCCAAACACATAAAAGTATTTCAGTGTTGGTTTCTTGTTCGCCATTATCTTGTACGGAGTCTTGTCATGTTCTTTGTTGATCAGGGTACGATTCTGAGTGTAACAAGCTGTGTTGACTGCTTCAGCCCAAAAGTATAAAGGTAACTTAGCTTCATTCAGCATTGTTCTTGCTGCTTCAACCAAAGTCCTGTTCTTCCTTTCTACACTCCATTTTGTTATGGAGTTCTGGGCGTTGAGAATTGTCTTGAGATACCTTTCTCAACACAGAATTCATTTAGGGTTACATTCCTGAATTATGTTCCATTGTCAGACCTAATTTTTCTGACAAGCAAACCAGTTTCTACCTCTATCTTCTTTGACTTCCCTTTTTCACATGCTTCACATAAACCTTCTTGACAGAATTCCATCTCAAGTAATGCTCTTACCAATTCCCTCTTAACTAAAGAGTTCATTTCCTTGAAGTTCAGGTGTGAAAGTTTCTTGTGATATAACCAACTGTCCTCTCTTGAAGCTTTACTATAAAAACATTGAGCTTCGCCTTTGCTTGCAGAGAATAAGTCAGCTACAAAGAGATTCCCCTTTCTCACTCCTTGAAGAGCAAGCTTCGCATCTTTCCTGTTTTGGATTACACATTTTTCTTTCTCAAAAGTTACTTTGAAGCCCTTGTGAGTGAACTGACTGATACTGAGAAGGTTGTGCTTTAATCCATCCACAAGAGAGATATTTTCTATGATAACATTTCCAATTTCCAGATTGCCATATCCCGTTATGAATCCGTTGCTGTTATCTCCAAAGGTCACTATTGGGCCAGCTTTTTCAATCACATTTGATAGCAGGGCTCTATCACCAGTCATATGCCTAGAACAACCACTGTCGAGAATCCACATGACACGCTTATTCTTTGTTATACCCTGCATCCACTGATTGATTACTTTTTCTTTGGTACCCAAACTTGATTGGGTCCAAGAGGCTTAGTTGAATAAACAAATTTAGCTGCAGAAACTTTCTGGTCCTTGTCTTTCTCATCGACTGTGCCCTTGTCCTTTGCTTTAGCCTTGACAGGTGTGTCTTTAGGCTTAGGAACAGGGACTTCCTTCCTAGACTTAGGAGGACTAGCATTCTTTGCCCTAGCATGCTTTCTATTCACGTTAACATCTATATTCATGCATGTACTAGATGAAGTATTCATTAAGTTTATGTATGCAGACATGATGTTGAAAGCACATGGCATGCATCCTACTTTACCACATGGTTGATGAGGAATAGACATGGCAAGCATGGCATGCATATTAGAAGTTTCTTCTTTTACTACTTTTATCTTTTTGCATGCATGCGTAAGATGACCAGTAGAATTACAATTATTGCAAACTTTTCTAATAGCTTTGGGAGAATAGGCATAATCATTTTTCTTGTTAACACCTATTTTGCCATTTTTGTTAGCTTTCATTTTTTCATTCTTGTTACCTAAATCACTTTTAATATGTTCTTTAGGATCTATAATTTTTACAGATTTTTTAGGCAACTCCTTTTTACTTCCTTCCTCTTTCTTCTTTTGATCCTCAACAAGGATTTCTTCTTTCATTAATATCTCCTCTTCATCTAAGGGTTCCATGACAAACTTCTTATATAGGGGCTTAGTGACATTTTTCAACACATGTGGAATGTCTTGCTTCACAGGACTTTCCTCGGCAATTGATTCTACATGCATCTTTCCTGCCTTTTTATTATAGTCAAAACCTATTCCAGTTTTCTGACCTATGACCTGTTTATCTATTACCTCCTTTACACGATTAGTAGATTTCTTATAAGCTTGAAGTTTTAACTCTAACTCAGAAATTTTATTCCTAAGAGTAGTTTCTACTTCCTGGTTGCACTTATCTCTATTCTGAAGATATTCTATTTTCTGTTTCAGATCTTCTAGATTAACACTTACAAGCTCTAGTTCTTTGTTTCTAGCTTCTAGCATTTTATTCTTTAGAACTAGTTTAGCATTTTCTTCTTCAGATGCTAGCATGCTTGTATGTATGTTAAACATTTCTATACTGAGATCTTCTACAGTTTTCTTATATTCAGATTTAGACATGTCAACGGAGGAGAGAAATGATACCTTCGATGATTGAGGGGATGCCTCTGAAGAGTCTACCATTAAAGCAATATTTCCATAAATTTCTTCTTCATCGTTGTCTGAATCATCCCAGCTCTACCCTTCAGCTATATAAGCCCTGCCCTGATGCTTCTTCACCAGTGCATCATATTTCTGCTTGAGTTCATCATATGACTCCTTTCTTTCTTTCACTTGCTTCGGCTTCCGGCATTCTGTTACAAAATGCCCAGGTTCATCACAGTTGTAGCACTTGAACTTACTACGATCTACCATTCCCGTCTTATAACCTCCTTTGCTGTAAGACCCTGAAGATGATCCACCTCGGCTGCTATTTCTGAAACTGGAACCACTGTAACTGAAGTTACTCTTGAATTTGTACTTAGGGTTCCTCCTAAACCTGAGGTTCTTGAACTTCTCTGCCATATAGGCCATTATTTTATTTTCCAATTGTTCAAGTTCTTCCATTGAGTAGAAGTCGTCTTCATTACCTGGTTGAGTGTTATCTGTAAATTCAGCTTCCAGAATTTCTTCTTTCTCAACATCAGGTTTCACTGTGCTGGTCTCTGTGATAGCAAAATCCTTGGCTACAAGAGCTGTTGTCTTCAACAGTGCTGTATTCTTACCGTCCACTGTACCATAAATGATTTGTCTTTGCTGTTGCTCCATTTCGTGAGTCTTGAGCTTCCCATATAAAATTTCAATGGACATGTCATTAATGTCACTCCTTTCTCTAATAGCAGAGATTTTGTGTTCCAGGTGTGTTGGCAGTGTCAACATGAATTTTCTGTTGTTCTCCCTACGTGAGTAGGCCTTCCCATGCAGTGACAAGTCATTTAACAATTTGTTGTATCTCTCAAAGACTTGAGTGATACTTTCTCCTGGTAGTGACTTGAAAGCTTCATATTGGGAAGTAATAATATCAAGCCTGTTCTCCTTCACTTTTGCTATACCTTCCATCAGCAGATCAATTGTATCCCACATCTGTTTGGCACTTGTGCAATTAATCACTTGATTTAGCATTGTTGTGTCCAAAGAATCCATCAGGATGCATTGAAGATGATTGTCCCATGCAACTCTCTCTTTATCAGTGTCAGTAAACTCTGAAGGTTCCTTTGGGGTAAATCCTTGCGGAATCCGTTTGTAAGCTTCTGAAGTACATAAGGTCCATTTTCCAAAATACCCAAGTATTGAGAATTTGAAGTTTTAATGAAAATGGACATCTTCTTCTTCCATAAGATATATTCATTTTTGTCAAAGGCTGGGATTTTAATGCTGCTGAGTTTTTTGGTACTCATGGTTATAAGAATTTTAAATCTTAAGAAATAATTAATTTCTTAAAAATTAAAATCAATTCGAATAAAAATTAAATTTCAAGAAATAAAATTTTAATACGAATTCTTGATGATTTATAGTTTTCTTAAAATTAGTGAACTTAAAATCTTTGAAAAATTCGAAATTGAATTTTCTTTAAAAATAAAGAAATTTCAATATAAATTTTTCTAGATCTAAAAATACACTTTTTCGAAAAACTATTTTCGGATCTTGATTTGTAACTTCAATCAACAAGCTCTGATACCAATTATTAGGTCCAAAATCATCATAGAAGGGGGGTTGAATATGATATGGTAGATTTTTTGTTTAATTGCGGATTAAGTGTTTGTGTTCTTGAGATATAAAAATGGCAGTTAATGAAACACAATGATTTGGGGAAATAACAATGTATTATTAAATCCCTAAGGTGCTACACTTCTAATCAAATGATTAGCTTCTATGGGTTCAATCAAAATTACAACAGAAAATACAGTTGGGTGGTATTAATGTCAAGCTTTAATGGTGCTCCCGTCTGTATGTCTTTTGTTGAAGATGAATGAATTTGTTTTTTTTCATTTTGATTTAACCCATATATAATTTGTAGACTTTTTGGAAAATTGAATTCCATAATATTTCAAGTCCTTTGTTGCGCCTGTAGAGTGGGAGTGGTGTGTAGGTGCCACTTAGATGTTTGTTACGCCTCATGAGCTTTTGTTGCGCCTTCTAATCTTTGTTGCGCCTCTATAAAACTTTTGTTGCGCCTGCACTCTCAATCCCTTGTGCAGGCGCCACAAACTACTTGAGAACATTCCCATGTGTTTTGTTGCGCCTGTGAAAGGCTTTTTTGCGCCTACACATGGTTTGCAGTGTGTAGGCGCCATGAACATTCCTCTTTACTTTGAGGCGCCATTAACATGTTTTGTTGCGCCTGCACACCCATTCCCTTGTGCAGGCGCCACAAACCTTCACTTTGCTTTGCCTTAGTTTTTAACTTGGTTTGTTGTGCCTTTACAAAGTTAGTGGCGCCTCTAGAGTACTTCATGAGTGTAGGATCCACCAAATGCACTATTACTTGCCTTTACATATTTCTTGAAGTACTTGAAGTAATTACTACTTGTTTTTCACTCTTCTGGCTTGATCAACTGACTTTCTCCTGATTAATCAGGACAATTATTTTCTTGTTGTGCTGACTGTGCACTGGTCTGGTTCACAAACGACTAACACTGAATTGAATTCCCTTGACTTCTGATCTATTTCAGCTGATTAACTTTGGACTGTTTCATTGCTTCTGATCACTGAAACCCTTTGACAACTATACTTAAATCATTACACTGTCTTTAGTCTGAAATCTACTGAACACTTATTTGTTGCTGAGGCCTGAACATAGTAATGAACTTCTCTCGCTGTCATTTAGTAAACTTTACTTCTTGAGTACTATGTAGTGATGTATGTATGATTTCTGTTTGCATGTCCTTCTGGATTCCTATGCTGCATATTAGTATTATTTATCTGTCTTTGTTTCTTAGTTGAGTTATCATTATCACTATTACATACTACGTTACATTATGCTTTACATTAACCGTGTTCCTACTAAAACGGTTCAAAATACTTCTTATGAGATATGGACTGAGAAACGTCACAGCATGTCATTTATGAAAATTTAGGGATGTGAAGCGTTTGTGAAACGTCTAATCTATGACAAGCTAGGACCAAAATCAGACAAATATAATTTTGTGGGATACCCAACTAAAACAAGGGGTCTTCTTTTTATAATCCTTCCGAGAACAAAGTGTTTGTTGCTTAAACTGCTATGTTCCTTGAGAGATTTGCTCTTTAAGAAAGACAGTGGGAGGATAATAGATCTCGATGAAGTTCGAGACCCACATGATAACATTCAACCAATGGAGGAACCTAAGCAGAATGTACAAGAAAATAATACTGCTCAAGAAACACAGGTTATTCGTAGGTCTAGTAGGATTCGCCATGAGCCCGATAGATATTATGGATTTCTCTTGACTCAAGATGGTGATGTGATTCTTGTGGAAAAAGATGAGCCTCTCACCTACCTAGACACTATAAACACTCCAGATTCTAAGAGATGGTTGGATGCCATTAAATCTGAGATGGAATCTATGTATACTAATCAAGTATGGACTTTGGTTGATCCACCTGAAGGGGTAAAACCTATAGGGTGCAAGTGGGTTTTCAAGAAGAAGACCGACATGGATGGTAATGTACAGACCTATAAGGCACGATTAGTGGCAAAAGGTTTCAAGAAAATTCATGGTATTGACTATGATGAGACCTTTTCACTAGTGGTTATGGTCAAGTCCATCAGGATTTTGCTTGCTATAGCTGCTTACTATGACTATAAAATCTGGTAAATGGATGTCAAAACCGCTTTCTTAAATGAGAGCCTTGAAGAAGATGTGGATGTGTACATGACATACCCTGAGGGTTTTGTTGATCCAAAGGATGCTGGAAAGGTATGTAAGTTGCGTCGATCCATTTATGGATTAAAGCAGGCCTCGAGGAGATGGAAGATTCATTTTGATGAAATAGTCAAAAAGAGTTTGACTTTATTCAGAATGAAGATGAAACTTGTGTTTACGAGAAGTTTAGTGGGAGCCATGTGACATTCCTAGTATTATATGTTGATGATATATTACTAATAGGGAATGACATTCCTTCTCTATAGACTATGGAGACTTGGTTGAGAAATAATTTCTCAATGAAAGACTTAGGCGATGCGACCTATATATTAGGGGTCAGGATCTATAGAGATAGATCAAGGAGATTGATCGGCCTAAGTTAGAGTACATACATTGACAAAATTTTACATCGATTTCGAATGCAAGGAGGCTAAAATGGATATGTCCCAATGTCTCATGGGATAGTGATCTCAAAATAAAATTTGTCCTAAATCATTGGATGATAAGGACTGCATGAGTAAAGTTCCATATGCGTCAGCAATTGGTTTTATAATGTATGCAATGATATGTACTCGTCCTGATGTTCGTATGCTTTAAACATGACGAGTAGATACCGGTATAATCCAGGTGAAAATCACTAGATGGCAGTCAAGAATATTCTTAAGTACTTGAAGAGGACTAAAGATTCATTCTTGTTATATGGAGGAAATGTGAAGCTAGTTGTAAGAGGTTTCAGTGATGCTGGTTTCTAGACAGACAACGATGATTTAATATTTCTGTCTGGCTTTGTGTTTTATCTATTTTTATTGAGATGTTGTATGCTGGAATGGTTCACAGCAGAGACAGTTGTTGATTCTACAATAGAGCCTGAGTATATTGATGCTTGCGAAACAGCCAATGAGGCTGTTTGGGCATGTACTTAGGAGATATCACCTAACTAATGAGATTAATGATCAAGTAGATATACATATATGTAAAGTACAAACTAATAATAATATTGCAGACCCACTGACTAAGGCTTTGTCACAACAGAAGCACAAAATTCACACTAGTTCCATGAGTATTGGATACTTGGGTAATTGGCTCTAGTGTAAGTGGGAGATTGTTAGTAATTGTGCTATAGAGAAAATATTTTTTATATTTTAAGGAAAATATTTATTATTAAGGATTATGTTTTATTGATTATTATTTATTTATTATGTTTTATTTACTGTGTAATAAATTGAAAACATAATAAATGTCCTTCAAATTTTGATACGTATTATATATCTTTAAGTATGTGGCTTAAAAATGAGATTATATGAATAGTATTTTATTCCTCAAATTTCCTAGTCGAGTATTATTATTTAAGGACAATGATAATGCACAAAAACTAGTATGTTTCTTGACAGATGACCACATTTCATTGGTCATAGGTATGGTGATACTAAAGTCAAGAACATAAGTGCATGTCTCAATGCATGGCACTGGAATGACCCGCCGTGAGATTCTACATGTTAAATAAGTGTCATAAGTAATTCTCACTGTGATAATGGTGTAATGATCCTTAGACCTGAAATCATTATATTTCTATACGAGAATTAATATACTTTGATTACATTAAAAGTTACCTTTGACCGAGTGATGATAAAAGTGGACATTGGGTATATTATGAATCCTATGAGAAATATGAATGATCTAGATGGGATTTAATCCTCATAATTTTAGGAGTGATATTATTGGCCTCTTGTTTGAGTGGGACTATGAAATGCACGGCCGTGCTCAAACGTTGATTTTATTTTAATAGTCTACTCATCGATCAAGAAAATAAAGATTAAATTATGAAGAGGATGACACAAGAAATGCCTTGAGTTTATTCTATAATATCAAGATTAAAGGGATTATATTACATGGAACATTATTCACGAAGGCTTAATTGAATCACCGATTTATTATTATTACTTGGGTAACAATGATGTATTACTAGATGCCGCTTATTGTTTACAATTTTAATTAGATATTAAAATTATTATCAACGTAATAATAACCTATAGAGTTACACACAAATAACGCTTGAAGGAGAAATAATTTAAATTGTGAATTTGAATTAAATAAGTAATTTATTTTATTTAAGATATTAATTAAGTATGACTTAATTAATTATATAAATAGAATAAATGAATTATTTAAACTAATTCCAAAATTAATAATTAATTAATTAAGTGAGACTTAATTAAATAATTTAGAATTTTGGATTAGTATTATTTATATTTGGATTATAATTAGAAAACTTATTCCTCTATCTATATAATCTCTTTATCGGCTAATTTAATATGAGACATATTTTTAATAAAATCCTAGCCGTTTTGAGAAAAGAGGAAGATAAAGAGAGAGAAGCAGTTTTCAGGTGCTAGTACACATCAATCCTTCATAAAAAGTGTTCGTGTGGATACCGTAGAGCGTAGATCACGAGAGCAGGATACGTGGTGATTAAACAAGCTTTGGACCTCCATTAATTTTCCGTTAATGAACTGTTAAAGCTTCTAAAGGTATTTATTCTTTATCTCCGAATTAAATCTTTTGTTTTCGCATGGATCCTGCGGAGGGTTTCGCTATTTTGATTTATTTTTCACGTTTATTCCACTGCGTTTGTGCCTCGAAACACTTCACATTTCTCCAATGAATGCAGAATGCCAAAATAAGAGAAGAAGGCAAAATCATATGATGGCGTTGACTACAACAAGAAGTATTTTGACCTTCTCAAACAAAAAGATAAAGCTTTTGTGACTGAGGAGAAAGACTAGGCTGCTGAGGACAGTGATTATGAAGAATTCATCAATCTAGCATTGATGGCCAATCATGAAGATGAAGAGGCTAGTTCATCATCAAATCAGGTATTAGCTACCAACTTTTCTGAATTATCAAAATATTAATGCAATAATGCTATAAAGGAGATGTCTAATGAAATTTACAACTTTCATTTCACTTTGAAATCTTTAAACAAAGAAAAACTCAAGTTAAAGAACGTAATTGATGCCTTAGCTGAGAGAAACAATTTTCTTGAAAATGAACTTATTTGTTTAGAAAGATTCAAGTAGGAGAGTAAGGATGCTAGGGATGAACTAGTAAACAGTTTGAAAAGAGAAGAATTGTTGAAAGAACAATTGGCTGGACAAATTGAAACCATTAGGAAATGAAATAGGTCTGCTAAAACTGCCAAGAAAATTATTAATGCTCAGGGTGTAGATACCTTAGGAGAAACTCCTAAATCAATAGGCAAGCCATCAGTTGACTAATCAATAGATAAAGATCAATCGATTGCTAATCCTTTATCGATCGACAAGGATTATCAATCGATTGATGTTGAATCAACTGATAAACATCCATTGACAGGAAAACCATCAATGACTAACCAAAAGAAGAAGTTTAGCACTCCTATAAAGTTTTTTAAGGAAATATATCCCATGAGTCGAGTTGAGACTAAGGTTGAGAAGAATAATATTGGTAGCTTATCTAAGAAGCAATTAAAAGAGAAATTGGAAAAAGTAGCACATGTTGAAGTTAATCACCCTAAGTCTGAGAAAAAGAAGAAGAATATGAATGGAAAGATTGGCATAAATAAGCACATTAATTACACTCCTGATATGTATGCACCTAGAAAGGTTTGTGCTAAATGTGGTAGTGTAAATCATTTATCTATGCATTGCAAGAGAGAAAAGAGGTTCATACCTGTAAATGATTTGAATGCACATACCATGTCTACAAATGCCATGTTTACCAATCATATGCTCATGAATTCCATGTCTTCTAATTTGGTTGCACCACATGCTCGCATGCCATATGCACAATTTCCATACATGTACAACCCATTCTTTGCACATGCAAATATGAACATTCCTGGAATGCCATGGAACATGCCTAATATAGATAATGAAATGCATGGAAATTCTGCCATGAGTTCCAAGATGTCTGAGCCCCAAAAGCCATATCACAAAGTTATCGTGGATTTAAACCCACCAAAACAAAAGGAACCAAAAGTGGCAACTAAGGCTCAGGCTGCAACTAATAAAAGAGGACCCAAGGCATCTTTGGTAACAAAAACAACTTGATTGGTTTTAAATGTGTGCAGGGAAACAAGAGGAAAAATCTCTGGTATCTAGATAATGGATGCTCTAGGCACAGGACAGAGATATGTCCATGCTCACAAAATTTGTGGAAAAGGTTGGCCCAGGAGTTACTTTTAGAGATAATAACAAAGATTTTACCCTAGGATATGACTCTAATGCAAGTGAAAATGTAATCATTGAACCTGTAGTACTGGTTGATGGATTGAAGCACAATTTGCTGAGCATTAGTCAACTGTGTGATAATGGAAATGGTGTGTGGTTTTCAATTGGATCATGCATCATAGCCAACAAAGAATCTGGTGAAATTCTCCTAATTGGAGGAAGAAAAGGCAATGTCTATGTGGCTGATTTCAATTCCGTGAAGGAAAATTCAATGACTTGACTATTAAGCAAGGCCAACATAGATGAAAGTTGGATTTGGAATAAGAAGCTAGCCCATCTCAATTTCAAAGCCATGAATCAATTGGTTAGAAAGAATTTGGTTAGAGGCATTCCACAGATGGAATTCACCAATGATGGTTTGTGTGATGCTTGTCAAAAGGGAAAATAAAGGAAGGCATCATTCAAGTCAAAGTCTGAATCATCAATTGACAAGCCTCTAGAGCTATTACACATGGATTTATTTGGTCCTATCAACATCATGTCAATTACCAAAAAGAACTATACCTTAGTAATTGCAGATGACTTCACAAGATACACATGGGTGCATTTTTTACATTCTAAGGATGAGGCAAGTAAATTATTTATCAATCATATGAAGATTATTGAAAATAATACTGAATGGAAGGTTAAAAATAAGAAGTGATAATGGTACTAAATTTAAGAATGCAACAATGATAGAATTCTGTGAAGAAAAAGGTATCACTCATCACTTTTTTGCTCCTAGAACTCCCCAACAAATTGGAGTTGTTGAAAGGAAAAATTTAACCTTAATATAAGCTGCTAGAACTATGTTAGAAGAAGCAAAACTTCCTACATATTTCTGGGTAGAATCAATTAACACTGCTTGCTACATTCAGAACATTTCAGTGGTTAATAAGTCACAAGGCAAAACTCTATATCAATTGATGAAGAAAGACATGAAGCCAACAATTAATTTTCTTCATGTCTTTGGCTGCAAATGTTTTGTCCTAAGAAATCAGGGAGAAAATTTAGGAAAGTTTGAAGCCAAGGCTGATGAGGAAATATTTGTTAGATATGGAATAACAACCAAGGATTACAGAGTCTACAATCTTAGATTATATATTGTTTTGGAATCTATGCATGTGGTCTTTGATGACAATAAAATTCAAGGGTTGTTTTATGAAGGATACCATGACTCTTTGAATTTTGAGAATGTATCAACTGGTAATGGTGAAGAAAGTGATGATGATGTGGAATTTCAAGAAATCAAGTACCCAGAAATTCCCATCAATTGATGTCAATACACCAACAAATAACTTATCAATTGATGATCATCAATCGACTAATAATACATCAATTAATAATCCATCAATGGATAATAGTTCTACTCATCAATCCTCAAGGAGAGTGTCCATCTCAGGGGGATGGGTTTCAACTACTCAATCACATCACAATGATCATAACAATGCAGATGATCATGAAGCATGTCTTTCAAGAACAAATTTACCACCTCAAAGGAAATGGACTAAAAGTCATCCCTTTAAGTTGATTTTTGGAAATGCAAATGATGGTATCAAAACTAGAAGTGCAACTAAAAATGAATGCTTGTATAGTAGCTTTCTATCACAAGAAGAACAAAAAAGGATTGAAGAAGCTTTGAATGATCCTGATTAGATGATAGTTATGCAAGAAGATTCGAACCAGTTTGAAAGAAACAAGGTATGGAAGTTGGTTCCCAAACCAAAGAATAAATCTGTTATTAGAATAAAATGGGTATTCAGGAATAAAATGGATGAATCTGGCACAGTGAAAGGAATAAAGCAAGATTGGTGGCAAAGGGCTACTCACAAGAAGAAGGCATACATTTTGATGAAATTTTTGCTCCTGTTGCAAGACTGGAAGCAATCAGAATATTTCTAGCTTATGCTTCTTATGCTAATTTTAAATTCTACCAGATGGATGTAAAACGTGATTTTCTCAATGCAGAATTAGAGGAAGAAGTATATGTGGAACAACCTCCTAGTTTTGTAGATCATGTTCATCTTGGATTTGTGTACTATCTTCTCAAAGCATTGTATGGTTTGAAGCAAGCACCTAGAGCCTGGTATGACACACTGTCTAAATTCTTGATTGAGAATCATTTTACAAGAGGTACTGTTGATAAAACTCTCTTTCATAGAAATGTCAATGGTTCTGGTATACTTGTTCAAATCTATGTAGATGATATTATCTTTGGCTCAACTAATGAAAAACTTTGTCAAAAGTTTGCTAAGTTGATGCAGAGTAAATATGAAATGAGCATGATGGGATAACTAATCTATTTTCTTGGTTTGTAAGTCAAGTAAGTTAAAAATGGTATTTTCATAAATCAAGCTAAATACATTACTGATTTATTAATGAAATTTGATTTAAATGAATGTTCATCTGCAAAAACTCCCAGGACCACTGCAACTAAACATGAATTAAATATCAAGGAAGCTAAGGTAGACATCTCAAGTTATAGAGGCATGGTTAGCTCATTACTATATTTAACTACAAGTAGGCCATATATAATGTTTGCTACATATCTTTGTGCTAGGTTTCAAGATGATCCTAGAGAGTCTCATTTGATTGTAATAAAAAGAATATTCAGGTATCTCAAAGGAACACCAAATCTTAGAATTTGGTTTCCTAGAGATTTTGGATTTGGGCTAATTGGTTATTTAGATGCAGACAATGCAGATTACGGAATTGACAAGAAAAGCACTACAGATACTTGTCAATTTCTAGGAAACTAGCTGGTCTCATGGTTTAGAAAAAAGTAAATTTCAGTATCTGCATCCACAATAGAGGCTGAATATATTGCTGCTGGAAGATGTTGTGCATAAATGTTATGGATGAGGAATCTATTGGTTGATTATGGATTTAACTTGAGCAAAATTACAATATTGACACATTAGTTGAGGCTTCTTTTAGAGAGACAAGTGTAGCTTTGCAACTTACTTTTGTGTATGCTTATAATGATGGTTGTGACAGAACTTCTTTATGGCATTACTTATCTTCTATGAATACTGTTGTGCCTTGGGCTGTTTTGGGTGACTTCAACTGCATTTTGGCTCTTGATGAGGTTGAAGGTGGTAGAGAACACTGGACACCTGAAATGCAATAGTTCAGGGATTGTGTCACTGGGGCAGGTTTGGATACTTTGAAAACCTTGGGTTCTGTGTTCACTTGGTACAATAAAAGGCCCTTGGCCCCTGTTTTCAAAAGATTGGATAGGGCCTTAGTCAATGATGCCTGGCTTCATAATTTTGTGGAATCAACAGTTACTATGCTTTCTAGGGGAATAATGGATCATGCTCCCCTTCACTTGTTTAATCCTGTGCAGGTGCAAAAGATCCATAAATGTTTTCAATTCAACAATCATCTGCTCCTTGTGGAGGGGTTTCTTGATATTGTGGCTTAAGTTTGGGATGTTGCTCTAAGTGGCAGTGCTTGTGATATCTTAAGCAAAAAACTGAGGCTTGTCAAAAAAGCTTTAGTAATTTTGAATAAAAAGACTGGGAATGTTTCTGAGGCTGTGTGTCAAGCAAGGCATGCTTTGGGCATCTTGCAATCTACTGTTGGCAGTAATCTTCTTGAAGAGCATAAGGCTGTGTTGCACCTTACCAAGTGTCTTGAAGCTGAGGAATCTCTTTTTCTGCAAAAATCAAGGATTAAATGGATGAAATTGGGGGATGGGAATAACAAGTTTTTCTTCAACCAAGTCGAGGCCAACTGGAATGGTAATAAAATCTTGGGCATAAGGAATGAGAGTGGTGACTGGGTTCATGGGCATCAGTTGGTTTCTACTGTGATGGTGGACTTTTTCAAGCAAACTCTGGGCTAGCCTTCTGTGCCTCAGGTTATTGACTTGTCCTCTATTCAATGCACCTTGGTTCCTGAATCTATGCATGAGGCCCTCTTGGCTCCTATCACTGATGAGCTAGTTTGGGCTACCTTGAAGTCTATGAAAAAGAATAAGGCCCCTGGGCCTGATGGTTTTAATGTTGAATTTTACTTGCATGCCTGGCCTATTGTGAGTCATGATTTCTGTGAAGCTGTTAAAGAATGCTTTGCCATAGGGTTTGTGCCTAGAGGCCTCAACTCTACTCTCATTGCTTTGATCCCTAAAGTTGATTGTGCCTCCACCATGAAGGATTACAGGCCTATTTCTTTGTGCACCATAGTCTACAAGTATGTTTCAAAGATTCTGGCATCAAGGCTTAAGGTTGTCCTTCCATGCATTATTGACAAGGCTCAATCTGCTTTCATTCCTGGTAGGCAGATCTCTGATAATATTTTGGTGTCCCAGGAATTGTTTAGGGGCTATGGTAGGGTAACTGGTGTTCCAAAGTGTGCCTTGAAGATTGATTTGCATAAGGCTTTTGACTCTGTCAGATGGGAGTTCATATTGCTTGCTTTGCAGAAATTGAATTTTCCTGACCTCTTTATTCAGTGCATTTACATGTGCATTTCTACTCCAATGTACTCTGTGAAACTCAATGGTGCTTCATGTGGTTACTTTGCTGGGGCAAAGGGAATTCGATAGGGGGATCCTTTGTCTCCTTATTTGTTTGCCATTGTCATGCAAATATTCACATGCCTTCTTAAACAGGTGCCTAATGACTTCAAGTATCGCTGGAGGTGCAAGGATGCTTCTTTAACACATCTTCTGCTTGCAGATGATGTGCTGCTATTTTCTCATGGAGATGGTACTTCGGTTAGTCATCTTATGGCTTGTCTTGGGAAGTTTGTTTTGTTGAGTGGTTTGCATTACAATCTTGGCAAAAGTACTGTCTATTTTGGTAACTGTGATAGAGCCTTGATTGATTGGTTTGATGGGGTCTATCAATTTTCTCATGGGACTTTGCCAGTTCGTTTTCTTGGGGTGCCTTTGATTTCTTCTAAGCTGAGTATTAATGATTGTGTGCCTCTCATTCAGAAGCTAACATCAAGACTGAGCAGTTGGACTTTTAAGTTTCTTTCCTTTGCTGGTAGGTTGCAATTAATCAAAGCTGTGCTCTTTTCTATTCAGGCTTTCTGGACAAGGCACTTTATTCTTCCTACTGCAGTGCACAAACATATGCAGGCTCTTTTCTCTCGGTTTCTGTGGAAAAGAAATACTCAGGCCAAGGGTGGGCATAAGGTGGCCTAGGCTTCAGTTTGTTTGCCTTTGAATTAGGGAGGGCTTGGCTTAAAAAATATGGTGGAGTGGAATATTTCCCAGATTATGCTACATCTCTGACATGTGGTCTCAAAGCAGGACTCTCTTTGGGCTTCTTGGGTGCATAAAGCTGTGATTAAGAGGAAAAACTTCTGGGCCTTAACCATGCCTTTTGATTGCTCCTGGATCTGGAGGAAAATTTTGAAGTTGAGGGACAAAGCTAAGTCTCATATCTCGTACAAAATTGGTGATGGTCGCAGCATTTCTCTATGGTTGGATCCTTGGTGGAGGCACTCTTGTCTTGCTTCTTCACCACAGGACTCAGTCATTAGTTATGCACAATCTAATGCCTATGCTTCTCTTCATGATTTGATTCAAACTGGTAGTTGGGTGTTACCTGTGGTCAACTCTCATAGGCGCCATGTGCCTTTGTCGTTACAACAATGGATTAATGACTTCATTCCTCCTATTTTTAACCTTTCTGTGCAGGACAAAGTTTGATGGGATGCTAGTTCCAAAATTTCTGCTAGATTGATCTGGGACTCTATTCGGGTTCAAGGAGCTGTGCACAATTGGTTTTCAGGGGTTTGGTGTAAACTGCGGGTGCCTAGGTTTGCTTGTTTTGCCTGGTTGTTATGTCATGAAAGAGTGAATACATTTGCTCGTCTGGCACACTTTGGGATTGCTTTGGACAATCACTGTCTTCTGTGTGTTGGTGGCATCGAAACTACTCAGCACTTGTTCATTCATTGTCCATATACTCAGTTTATTTTGTCAACTTTTCTTTTGAAGAATCTGGGCTTCCACATGGATCTTACTGCAGTGCAATCTTGGGGGAGTCTTCTTGAGGCTGTTCTTGACATAACTGATGTTCCTTTGCGAGAGGTGGCTTTGCTGTTCTTGCAAGTCTTTGCTTACCATTTGTGGCGTGAGAGGAATGCTAGGCTTCATGCCTTCTAAATTGCTGGATGGTATCTTGCTTGACATTAGAGCCCGTGTATTTGGGACTGTTTGGTTCTCTAAAATCTTTTGTAATAGGCCCAGTTTGTTTAATTATTTTTACATTTGATGTGCCTCGTGCCTTGTACTTTCTATCTTCAATCTTGACTTGTAAGATTGATTATAGATAGTTTTGTCTTTGGCCTTGGCTTTTTGTAGCCTCGTTTGTTCATATATATACACACTTAGCAAAAAAAAAATTACAATATTCTGTGACAACACCAGTGCAATTGCTATTACTGAAAATTCAGTTCAACACTCAAGAACCAAGCATATTGATATAATGTACCACTTCATTATGGAACATGTAATGAATGGTAATGTTGAATTACACTTTGTTCCTAGTGACAGACAACTTGCAGATATTTTTACCAAACCATTATATGAATCTACCTTCAATAGATTGGTCTGTGATTTAGGTATGCTTAACTATATTTAATCTTTTAAATGTCTAACAAGATATTTATTTTAGTAATTATTAGATTAGTAGCCATTGATCATGTTAATCTATTGATTTCTCTATAATTAATTGATAAACATTTTATATGTCAATGGATATTTTTAAAGCTATCGACAGGTAAATATATCAATTGATGATATATTTGTCTATCGATGAATAATAGTACCTGTCGATGGATAAGATAATTATCAATCGATGTCCTGGAATTTTTAGTGTCCAGGTCATCAATCGACTTATACAAAAATCCAACCGTTGATTGCTTATTTTATCAATTGATGAATACATACAGCCTTGTATGTATAACAACCGATTACCAAAATAAGTTATTCTTTCATTTACTTTTTATTTCAACGGTCAATTGAGTTCTATTTTGAGTAAGAAAGTGATTGAGAATTCAGTAAATATAAATAGTGAGATTAAAATTTACTTTAACTCTCACTTGCAATTTTTATTTACTAACTAATTCTCATCTCTCTCTCTCTCTACTAACTTAATCCATGTCTCTATACATTCAGTTTTTTAGATTTACAAGTATAATTCCTCATCTTTTACTTCAAATAAATGGTTGCTTCACTATCTAAGAAGGTTTCTCGAAGTGGATGCTACTACGAACTCAACAATTTTGTGGTCTGCAGTGTTGTGGAGGAAGCACCACAAGGCTTTCATCCATTAATGCGATTCCTAGAGAATAGCATGGTAAAGACTTCACTTAGTGAAGCACTCAAAATAGTTTGGAATTTGGTAGAGGAATTCCGGGCCACTGCAGAGGTTGCCAAGGACTACTATTCCATTTCATTTATGCGCAATGGAGATAAGTATACCTTAACTACTATTTCTATTGATGAATGCTTAAATTTTCCTACTAATAACAGTGATAGATCACCTACAGATGAGGACATTAGAAACATGCTTAGGTCTGTTAATTATGTTGAACCTGATATAAGTTTATGATATGTTGTTAGAAAACATCTTAGGAAAGAATGGTCTTACTTCTTTGATGCAATAATAAAATACTTTAGTGGTAAGATTAGAAACTTTGATGTTCTAACAATAAGTATGCAGGAAGTAGCTTATAATATTTTGTTTGACAAGTATTATAATTTATCATCAATAATAATTAAAGAAATTGTAACAAAATTAGGTGATAAATCTAATAGATCTAATCATATTTACTATGCTAGATTTGTAATGCTTTTTATTAACCATTTAGTGAAAGATGTAGAAGTAACTAGAGAAACAGAGACTCTGGACGGCTGGGTCCAAAACAATAGGGTCTTCAAAGACTTGGTCAAGATCAATCTTCACATTAATGTAGAATTGATCTATCCACCTTTTGTTTAGGTAATTCTTTCTAACTTGTCATCTTCTAAATCTTAAATTTCTTTGCCCACTATAGCTAAGGAGGGTGTTAGAAATGACACCAACCCTCTTACCCAAGGGTTACAGATTAAAAACTAGGTGTATTTAATGTGTAATCAATGCTAGGGTTTGGGGAAGCTTCAAGCTTTAATGGCTACACTAACGTTTCGTGACTATCTCAGGTCCTCGTTAACTACCTACATATCTCAATGCATGTGAGAATCAAGCCGATAACGTAGTTCTAACATTGAGGGTTTAGGCCCTTTATATAGGCGCACGAGGGCTTTGGAATCAGATTAGAATTAGGAGACTTGGTGGCCAAGTCTCCTAGTGACAAGGTTGTTGAAACCTTTTAGGAATGAGGGTCATCATTGGACTCTTCCCACGCTAGGGTTTCTAGATCCTTCTAGGATGAGGGCCTTCAACAGGCTTCTTGGGCCTTTATTGAGCCTTTATTAATTAATTATGAAATTAATTAATAAAAAAGGCTTAATGGGTCTGTGGCTTCAATAGAGCTTGTGGGCTGAACTTACAAATCCAGTTGATCCTATGATTTATTTTACTAGTTCGTTTCATGGGTCCAAGCCTTTGGACCATACTTGGTCTAATAAATGAAATAATAAATGCTATATTTATTATTTTTTAGGGCTATTTTTACCCATATCATTTGCCCCCCAAATTTTGGGGAAACTTCGTAAGTTTTCGTAAAAGTTTTACAAAGGGTTTTCAGTGCCTTATCGAACTTTTGACTCGTTTCAGTCAATTTATCTCGACTTTTGGGCTCAGGCCTTTTCATTATTAATCCTTTTAAAGAATTAATATTATATAAATTGGTCCCCCAAGGATTTTATTTCTAGCAAATTTATCAAGGAGAAGTTTTTTGTGGGCCTGCCCTAATTCGACCTAGATTGAGGTCGAATTGGGGTTCATTTTCACCCCTAGGTCGATTCTGGGATTGAAGTCAAACAGGGTCCAGAAACATCTCCCAGATCGATTCCTGGAATTGAGGTCGAACAACCTATTGACTTGACTGCATCAACCAGGAATGAGGTCAATTTAGACCTCAATTCCACTTCCAGGTCGATGGGATTCGAGGTCGAATTAGCCTTCCGGACTTCTTTTTTTGTCGACCTAGATCGAGGTCAAACTATGTCTCAAATTCACATTGAAGTCGATTGATAGTCGAAGTCAATTTTCGACCTCATTTGAAGTCGAATGTGATATTGAGGTCGAGTAGGCCTTCTTGGCTTTGGGCTTCGATTTTGACCTCGATTGAGGTCGAACTATGCCTCAAATTCACATCGAGGTCGATTGATAATCGAGGTCGATTATCGACCTCATTTGAAGTCGAATTGGATTTTGAGGCTAAGTAGGCCTTCTCGGCTTTGTCTTCATTTCGACCTTGATTGAGGTCGAATTATGCTTCAAATATACACCCAAGTCAATTAGCAATTGAGATCGATTGGCCTATTGACTTTGATTTCATTTGGACCTCGATTGAGGTCGATTTATACGTCAAATATACACTCAAGTTGATTCCTCTTATTTAACAATACTTTGATGACTTTCGACTTGGTTTGAGGTCGATTAAAACCTTGATTTAACTCTCAGTTCGATTTTGTTTAATTTTTAAAACTTTTGTTACCTTCGACCTGGATTGAAGTCGAATTGACCCTCAGTTTACCCTCCAAGTCAATTTATTGTAGGCTTCGTGCCTTAGTAATTTTCGGTCTGGAATGAACTTGAATTGCACTCCCATTCATCACTTGAGTCGATTTAATTTTGGTTTCACCAACTTTATTATTTAGACTAGTATTGAGGTCGATTTTAGCCTCAAATGCTCACCTAGGTCAAAAAAAATTGTCCCCTCAGGAATTTGAGCTAGTTAAGCCTTATGGGCTTTGGGCCTTTTGGGCCCTCAATAATGTGGGCTCTAATTAGGCCTTGTATTGAAGAGTTTAACATGTTTCTCAAAATAATGGGTCTTCAAAGTTTTAGATCGTGGGCCTTCATTGATTAACTTACGAGCCTTTCATCTTTATTGGGCCTTCTGGGCTTTGGACTTTCTAGATTCTAGGCCTTCTAGGCTTTTAACATTGGGTAGTGGGCCTTAGTTTCTTATAGGTCATGGACTTCAGAGGCCCAAGTTCTAGATCCTTCTACTAAGTTCTAGAATTTTTTTTATAACCTTTGGGCCTTCAATTATGGGCCTTGTTAGATGAGCCCATTCACCGGTCGTACTGGTTGATTTACCTTTCAATGTTCATGTGACCTAGAAGGTTTCCAGACTAGTAGCTATGAAAGTGAGGTCTTCTAAAAGAGGTAAACCCCATCGTCGCATCCCCCTTTTCTTCACCTACATGTCTTTGATTGATATGATAAATCAAAGGGGGATGAATATCCCCACTAATCTCACCTAGATTCATATAGTCATAGCAACAAATTTTTTGATATTGACTTAGTAGAAGAATATAATCGATTGTTTAACTTCCCCCCTCGTTTCACTATATCTTTGGTGGAGCCTGGTGACATGACATGCCATTGGAAACCCAATTATTTATTTATTTATGTAGACGCCCTGTTAGCGGGTCTTAGGTTCCCTTTGCATGAATTTATTCCAACTCTTTTGGCCGATGTCCAGATACATCCTTGTCAAATCGCACCCAATGGATGGAGACTCCATTATTTTATGCTTAGAAAAGAAAATAAAAATGATTGTTCCCCTCTTTCGAAAAAATTTCAATTCAAAAACTCTTTCAACCTTTCTTTGGGCTGGGTTCACATATGTCACATAGCAACCTCCATTGGAAAGAGAACTTTGTTCAAATAAAATGGGAAGGGGAGATTGGGGAACCCTCTTCAGGTCCACAATTGGGAAATTAGCTGATGGGAGCGTTGCTCCATTATGCTCTCAGAAGAAGAGTTGGCAGCCTATGTCGCGCTCACTCAGGTGGAAACCAAGAAAGTTTCTTGGGTTCTTCTTAATGAATACAGGTTGAAGGCTGTGGGCCTGTCGAGGGCCTCAAGTAAAGGTATATCATTTTACATAGGTTTGCCTTCTTTTTACTTTTGACTGTTCGATTGTTTTACTATTATATTTATATCTCCTTTCCAGCTACTGCACAAATTAACGAGTGGACCATTCCACCCGTGGAGGAGACGGGCCGTATGAAATGACTTAGGTTGATGAATGACCCTAGGAAAGGGAAGGATCCTCCAGCTTTTTTGCATCCCCAAACAGGGCCAACCGAGCCTGAGGGCAGTGGGTCTGTCAAAGCGCCCAAATCACTGGCTTACAAACTAGGCTGGGGATTCAGAAAGTCAGATACCGTGGTTGGATGCTCAGATCACATGCGGGATTGGTCCATTCACTCCCTTACTCCTTGCAACTACAAGGACATTGTGTTGGGATGCGATGAGGAGAGCACTAAAGCTCTTGGTGCACTAGTGTTGGCCTCGGTAAGTTTCCTCAACTACTTCGTATTTTACGCCCATAGCACGCAATCATTTCTTTAGCCTTTGATACTTAGAATTCTTTCTACTCACCCTGGTTTGTTGGTTTTTCAGGCCAATGCCTACTTTCAGGCTTCCCTGCACCAGACGGAGTCGTGGAAGGCTCAAGAAGGAAAGCACAAGAAGGATCTTTCTGTGGCAAATTCCAAGATCAAGCACCTGGAGGAGAAGATGAACAAGCAGGAGGAACTTTTGAAATAGGACCAGGCCGAGATAATTGAACTACGTGCCGACAAAAATGCTATCATCTTCAAGTACATGGCCTCAGAGGAGTATCAAGACTTGATCCAGGAGCATGACAACCTCCTCTACCCTGCCAACTACACAATTGGGTGGAACGAGGCATTGAAGGCGGTGCTGGAGAGGCATCTAGGTCTGTTTAACCCTAAGGTGGACTTCAAAAGTCCTCAGTCAGCCGAGGCTTTGAAGCGATTGATCGAGGCACAAGAAGCAGAAACCGAAGGGAACAGCAGTCCCGATGTTAGGCAAAAGAGGACTCGTGAGCCTAGTCTTACTCCCTCTCCTCGTCGCAATGTGCTAGTGAAGATATTTCCTGAGGCAACCCCTCAGAAACCGGTGGAGGATAGCTCTTTTGGAGAAGAAGAGTCGAATGAAGCCGGGGAGGATTCATCTTCGTCTAGCGGGGAAGAGTCTTCGGAGGAGGAGGAGTCATCCATGTAGTTAGGATTTCTATCTCTGTATTTATGTTGGCCCCAAGTGGCTTGTAAAAAGATGTTTGGCATTCGGGCTTTTATTTATGTACATGTGTTTTTCCACATTTTCATCCTTTACCTTCTGCCTTTGTTTTATTTGTTTTTCATGTTTAACTTGAACATAAACAATAAATACTCGCGAGGATTTGTAAAAGACTTAATGAAAATAACTAATGCCAGATGAGGAGAACATAAAACATTTCTTAGAAATTACCAAGTTGTCAAACGAAACTTTGCATCTAAAACAAGTCTTTCCTTCAAGGCTAATAATCGATACTTGAATGTTTTTTGAAAATCAAAGTCATGAATTCAAAATAAATTCTTAAGTTGGCTGCATTCCAGCTTCTTGGGATTTCAACCCCTTCAAGGGTTTAGATCTTGTATGCGCCTTGCCCTGTGACTTCCTTCACTTGGTATAGTCCTTCCCAATTTGGGGCTAGCTTGCCTTTGGGACCAGCTTTGGATGCCTCGATCTTTCGCAGGACTAAGTGTCCTTCACGGAAGAACTTCTCATTGACTCTGAAGTTGTAGCAGAACGAAGCTTTCTTTTGGTTTTTACAATTCTAGCATTGGTTTCATCGCGTAGCTCATCTACCAAGTCTAGACACAATTTCATGCCTTCCTCATTGGTGTCAATCTGAAACTCCTGTACTATTGGCGATGTTTGAGTGATTTTGACGGGTACCACTGCCTCGGTCCCGTAGGCTAGTTGAAAAGGTGTTGCCCCTATTGAAGCCTTACAAGTAATTTTGTATGCCCATAAGATTGGGAATAGATCATCAACTCAAGTCCCCTGAGAGTGCTCAATCCTCTTTTTGATTCTATCTAGGATAATTCTGTTGGCAACCTCAGCTTGCCCATTTGACTGTGGATGAGTTACCGAAGTGAAGCGCAGTTTAATGTTATAGTTTCCACAATACTCTATGAAGTCCTTGTTAAACTGAGTTCTGTTGTCCGTTACTAGGATTCGGGGTAACCCATACCTGCATATAACGTTCTCCCAGAAGAATTGAGTCACATTCTTAGTGTCAATCTTGGCCAAGGGCTTGGCTTCTATCCATTTAGTAAAGTAGTCGATGGCAACAATGATGAACTTACTTTGTGCACTGGTCATAGGAAACAGACCTAAGATATCCATTCCCCACATAGCAAAGGGGAGTGGAAAATTGATGGATGTCAGCATCTCAGGGGGCGGCCTAACGATGGGTGCAAACCTTTGGCAGCGATCACATTTCTTAACATAAGCTTTAGCATCTTAGGTCAATAAAATCCCAGCCTCATGACTTTATGAGCAAGAGCTCTGCTTCCAAGGTGTTGGCCACATAGACCTTCATGAACTTCCCTTAGGGCTGCTTCAGCCTCATGGGGTCTCAGAAACTTGAAGTAGGGTATCACGTACGATTTCTTATAAAGTATTCCTTCTATAAGGGCATACTTTAAAGACCTCACTAATAGCTTGCGTGCCTCCATGGGGTCGGTTGGTATTTTCCCCATTTCCAAGTAGAGCTTGATGGGGTCCATCCAACATACTCCCTGCCCAATCAGGTCTACTAGGTTAGCATCAATGCTTGGGGTCTTCAAGACTTGGAAATAAACACTGCCAGAGTAACTCTCAATCTCTGATGATGCAAATTTAGACAACGCATCAGTCTTCATATTATCCTCTCTCGGGATGTATTCAAAGTGGTATTCTTCAAACTGCGTGGCTTGAGCTTTAACGATTTTCAAATATGTTGCCATAGTCTCTTCACAGGCCTTAAAATCCCCATTTATTGGAGAGATTACTAGCGCCTTGAATCGCCACATACCTTCAAGTTTTTCACCCTCGGGGTTCTGGCTAGGCCAAGCCCAGCTATCAAAGCTTCGTATTCTGCCTCGTTATTTGTAGTAGGGAAATCCAACTTGATTGCAAAACTAGGCCAGCTCCACCGGTTTTTTTTAAGCTCCGTCAAAAAAGAGCACCCAGTATTCTTTGAGCTCTTTCTTTTTCTCCTTCTTATCTCCATTTTCTTTATTCTTTTCTTGCCCTCGATTTCTTGGTTAGGAATGGTACATTAAACCACGAAGTCAGCTAGAGCCTAAGCCTTGATTGCCGTTCGTGGCTTATATCTGATTTCGAACTCTCCCAGCTCAATGGCCCATTTGATTAGCCTTCCACTGGCCTTGGGGATGTGCAGTATGCTTCTTAGTGGCTGGTTTGTCAAGACTTTAATAACATGCACCTGGAAGTACGGTCGCAGCTTCCTTGAAGTCATTATTAATGTTAAGGCAAACTTCTCAACCATTGAGTAGTTCAGCTCTGCACCATGCGGAATCTTACTGACAAAATAAATGGGTATTTGAACCTTAGCTTCCTCTTTCACAAGAACGACACTCAGGGTTGAGCTAGAGACAGCAAGGTACAGGTACAACACTTCATCGAGTTTGGTTTGGCAAGCAAGGGTGGCTCAGTCATATACTTCTTCAGCTCTTCAAATGTTGTTTGGCTTTCGTCATTCCATTCAAAGTTCTTGACCTTCTTGAGGGCCTTGAAGAATGGTAGACACTTTTCTCCTGACTTGGATATGAAGCGCCCCAAGGCTACCCTTCATGTGATCTTTCAGACATCTTTTACTGTCTTGGGGGGCTCCATGTCCAAGATTGCTTGAATCTTATCAGGATTGGCCTCAATGCCTCTTTTGGAGATCATCAGGCCTAGAAATTTCCCAGATCCTACACCAAAGGTACACTTTGTCGGGTTCAACATCATCTTATGGGTTTTCAGAACTTCAAATGCCTCCTTCAGGTGCTCAAGGTGATCGGCCCTGTCTAAAATTTTGACTAACATGTCATCAACGTAGACCTCCATGGTCTTACCAATGAGGTGCTTGAAAATTTTATTTACAAGCCTTTGATACGTGGCTCCTTCATTCTTAAGTCCAAAACCATAACCAGATAATAAAAAATATCAAAGTTAGTGATGAATGATACCGTAGGGATGTCATCGGGGTGCATTTTAATCTGGTTGTAGCCACTGAAGCCATCCATGAAGCTAAGCATCTCATGCCCATTTGTGGCATCAATCAACGTATCTATCATTGGCAAGGGGAAACAGTCTTTCGGACAAGCATCATTCAAATATGTAAAGTCCACGCACATTCTCCACTTTCCATTACACTTCCTGACCATCACAGGGTTAGCTAGCCACTCAGGAAATTGAATTTCTTCAATAAATCTGGCTTCTAACAACTTCTCCACTTCTTGCTTAATGGCCTCTTGCCTTTCGGGAGAAAAGTTTCTTTTCTTTTGCTTGACTGCTGTCCTTTTAGGGTCCACATTCAATTGATGTGTGATGAGCTTGGGGTCTATCCCTGGCATGTCGGCTACTGTCTAAGAAAAGACATCTATATTGTCTTGCAAGAATTGAATCAGCTATTGTTTCAGGTCTTTGGAGAGTGAAGTCCCCACATATGTTACTTTCTCATAATCTAGAGAATCCAAAGGAGCAGGCTCCAAGTCCTCTGCGGGCTTACCCCTTCTTTCTTCTTGATCTTTGACATCCATGTCTTCGATAGGGAGAACTTGCCCCCAGTACCATCAGGCTTCAAGGCGGCCACGTAACAACTCCTGGCCATTTTTGGATCTTCTCTTTCTTAACCCACTCCATTCTTAGTCAGGAATTTGAGTTTCAGATGGTACGTTGAGGCTATCGCCTTGAAGGCATGCAACCCAGTCCTCTCAAGGAGTGCATTGTAGGTAGTGCTTGCCTTGATAACTAGGAAATTCGGCACTTGAGTAGAATGTCGAGGTTCTTTGCCCATGGTCATAGGTAATTGTATAATTCCCTCAATCCCATATTCTACTCCATTGAAACCATAGATAGGCATGTTGGAGGGGGTCAGTTGAGAATCATTGTATCCCATTTTCATAAAAGCATCGTAAAACATGATGTCTACAGACGACCCATTGTCCACCAAGACTCTTTTCACAAGAGATTTTCCTATGACGGGGGTAATCACCAAGGGATCATCATGGGGGAACCTCACCCCTTCCGAGTCAGAATCATCAAATGACAAAGAGACCTCAGTCATTGCTCTCTTAGGAGGTTCTCCTACTATACTCATTACCTCTCATGCATATGCCAACCTGGAATTTCAGGAGTTACCTGCAGTGGTCAGTCCCCCTAAAATCACATTGATCACATGCCCTTGGGGCTAATTATTTCTTTCTTTGGGGTTTGAGACCCTTCGTTCGTCATTGAAACCTTTATCATGTCTAGTGCCATCCTTGGTGTATTTTTTCAACTTTCCTCTTCTAATCAAAAAATCGATCTATTTTTTTAACTGATGGAAATCATCAGTATCGTGTCCCATATCTCTATGGAACTGACAATATGCATTTTTATTTCTCTTTTTAGGATCAATCCTTAGTGGCTTCATCCATCGAAGTTCCTTGCCCTTCTCAATATCCATCAGTATTTGGCTACGGGCGGTATTTAGCCTTGCATACTCAGTGAACCTTGATACTCCTTTCTTCTTGGAGTCATTAACATCATCATTCTTCACATACTTGGCATCGACCGTATACTCGATATCACTGGTTCGCATCCTGGAGTAGGTGTTCGAGACTTGAAACCCTTGGGCTTTCATCATACTCTATTCAGCCTTAATGTACTTTACTGCTCTCTTCTAGAGTTCATTCATACTCTCGGGGACCCTATTAGCTAACGACCTCCTGAAATTCTCGTCAGAAGTCCCTTACTATAAGGGTATCATAGCTACCTTCTGGTCTACATCGGGGACTTTCAAGGCTTCCTTCATGAATTTATTCATATACTCCCTCAAGGAATCATTCTTCTCCTGATGCATATTCATTAGTGAAGCTGAGCTCTTCTCATGAATCTTGGTGCTGATAAATTGGCCAATAAAGGCCTTGCTTAAATCCTTGAATGATCCGAAAGAGTTAGGGGGTAGACGTCTAAACCATCTATGAGCCATACCACTCAGGGTTTGAGGGAACGCCCTACACTTGACGGCGTCATTGATGGGTTGCAACAACAGTGCATTAGAGAATGTGAGAACATGATTTGAGGGATCCCCCATTCCATCATAGGCCTTGATTATAGGCATCTTAAACTTTCTTGATATTCTCTCATTCATAATATTCTCTATAAAGGGGGGTGTGGGATCATCAAGATCTCCAAGTGGTAATAAGTCTTAGGGGTCAGCCCTAACATGACTTGTCTTTGTTTGTCTCCTGGTTGGTGGCTCATCCAAATCTATTAAAGGTGCATTTCTTATCACCCTCCATCCCCCTCAACTATGGGGCGCTATGGCCTTATTAATGCCCTTTCTAGGTCTTTCCTCAGTCATTGGGCTTCGACTTCATTAGCACATATCCTTTCTTGAAGGTTTAGGGAGTCAGTATCTTGAGGCCCTCGGGGCTGGGTACTCCTTCCTCCAATGGGCTCCTTACCAGGTCGCCTCCTTCATGGGTTAATATCATCGTCAGACGATTCATCGTCATCAGTAGGGTAAGGTCCAGAGAAGTCCCGACTCCTTCATCGCGAGGTGTATTGGGGTAGCAGCCCTTACTCGTAAGAGGGCTTGTATTTTCTCGGGAGCCCATAGCGAGGGTCGGGCATCACAACAGATTAGACCTGCAAGGTAGGAGGAGGAATAAAAGTTGTACCAAGGGGTGGAATTATATGGAGTAGAGGAACTGAAGCATGAATAGACACATCGGGTTTGGAAGGATGAATAACGATGCTAAGGGTCTGGTACTTGCTTTAGGGCCTTCAACGGAGGTGGTTAGAACAACAGCTCCTTGTTCCCACGCCGTAGCAGGGGGAACGTTGGTGTCAACAGTGGTGTCAGAGACCTCTCCCTTGAGAGTGCTCGGGTACTTCATGTTCTTTCCATGGTTGTTATCCTCTTCCCACAGACGGTGCCAAATGTTATGGATTAAAAACTAGGTGTATTTAATATGTAATTAATGCTAGGGTTTGGGGGAGTTTCGAGTTTCAATGGATGCACTAACATTTCGTGACTATCTCGGGTCCTCGTTAACTTCCTACGTATCTCAATATATGTGAGAATCAAGCCAATAACGTAGTTCTAATGTTGAAGGATTAGGCCATTTATATAGGCGCACGAGGACCTTGGAATCAGATTAGAATTAGGAGACTTGGTGGCCAAGTCTCCTAGTGACAAGGTTGTTGAAACCTTTTAGGAATGAGGGTCCTCATTGGACTCTTCCCACGCTAAGGTTTCTAGATCCTTCTAGGAGGAGGGGCTTCAATAGACTTCTTGGGCTTTTACCGAGCCTTTATTAATTTATTACGAAATTAATTAATAACAAAGGTTTAATGGGCCTATGGCTTCAACAGAACTTGTAGGCTGGACTTACAAATCCAGTTGATCCTAGGATTTATTTTCCTAGTTCGTTTCAAGGGCCCAAACATTTGGACCATACTAGGTCTAATAAATGAAATAATAAATGTTATATTTATTATTTTCTCATGGCTATTTTTACTCATATCACCAAGCTACAAATCCTACTTCAAAATCCAAATCTAAAAAGCCAACCTCAAAAAGTTCTCAAAAGCCTGTTGTTGAAAAATCTAGAAAAAGAAAACCCTAAAATGATGTTAGACTAGTTGAAGGGATTACAGGTGAGGGAACTGGGGAAAATCAACAAACCCAGAAGCATAAGGTGAGTAAGGATGATCAACCCAAACCAAGCCACTCCACAGTCTCCCAAAAGTTGTAGATGTTAATAAGGACATAACCACATCTCTGTTGGCACCCTCTCAACATGGTGTCAATATTGAAAAGAGCCCATAACCAAGGGCATTGAACAAAGGGGAGGGCACATTCCTACATGAGTGTGTGCAAGGGAATTTTCCAGCCCCTTGCACACACTCTTGTAGGAATGAGTGAGTTGAGTGAGAGGCACGCTTGCAGCCTGGCAAAAGGAGAGGACGTGAGTGAGATCATTCCTATTTCTTCCAGGAATGAGAGTGAAACACTTGAGGGACCCACCTTAGAAGGTGCACAAGTATGAGTGAGGGAGAGGTGAGATTCTAGGATAAGATCCTGAAGAAAAATAGAGAGATGAGTGAGAGTGACTTTAGGATTCTACAATATGCTTAGGAGCTGGAAAATGAACTCATGTCAGAAATAGAAGGAGTTCAGGAGATAGGGGGAGTGCAGGACTTAGGGGAGTTCCTACTATTAATGAAGCTGGTAGCAGTGGAGTTAACAAGAAGGCTGAAAGTGTTGAAATTGTAATTGGTGAAGCTGAGTAAGATGTTGATGCAGGAGATTTGGATCCAAGAAATTTTGTGCATCCCGATCCAAGATATCAAGGATTGGCTACCTCCATAAACAGGAATGCTGAGTCAATTCTAGGATTGGAGCATACTGAACAGAGAACAAGGAGTTTAAAGGAAAAAATAGTCAATGTTAAAGATGTGTGGCATCTAGCTCCAGGAGATATTGACAATGACAGTGATGAAGAAACCTGGATGAACATAGTGGATGGCAACTTAGCAGATGTAGAAGAAGAACTCATTTCTCAGTATAAGAGGTCAATGATGGGGATGGAATTTGCTGATTCTACACATAGAATAATGGCTCAATGCTTGAGGGACCAACTCAAAGTTCAGAAGATGACTGTGACAGGAGTTAGATAGGAATTGGTCTCAATTAAGGACTCAATTTCCTTTATAAAGGATGTGCTAGAAAGGAGTTTGGATGAGAAATTACCCCATGGCACTCTCCATCATATTCAATAAAAATTTCTCAAGGATGCAAGGGACTTCACTGATTTCGAAAAGAGGGTCTCCTCTTTTGAATCAAAGATGGATGATATTATCAAGGGACAATCCCTCCATGCACAGATTCTACAGAAATTTCATGACAGAATGCCACCATATCCCTCTTGTGATGATAATAAAAAAGGGGAGAATAAAGATAAGAAAGACAAGGACAAGGATGGCAGTGAGAATGGAACAACAGGAGTTGGAGCTAGCAGTAGTAGCAGTTTTGGAGTAGTGAGTAGGAGCAGGCAAACAAAAGGAAGCAAGATTAAGAGAAAATCATCAAATTATTCCAAGGATGATTTGGAAAAGAAAAGAAGCAATGCACAACAATTTGATGCTGACTTGGAATCTAGGAGAATATCTAGAGAAAAGGAAACCAAGGAGCTAATTGAAAGATAAAGGAGAAATTTTGAGCAATTGAAGCAAATCACAGAGTTAATGAAGAAGGCTGCTCAAGCATGCAACTTGGATGATTTCATTGCACATCCCAAGGCTGTAAATGAAAATGCACCTGAAGCTGCAAATGAATTAGATGTTCATGTAGAAAAGGTTCTACAACTAGAAGAAAAGAAAAAGGGGAAAGCCATTATGATTGATGAAGGGAAGAAGAAGAAAGAAAGATTTTCAGGTGAATTTTTTTTATAAGGAGCCATTTCTTCAGGAATTGCAGATGCTGCTAGGAGAGAAAAGGAAGATGCTGAAATGGCAATGCAAATGCAGATGGAGTGGAATCAAATTGATGTAATTTAGGACCAATCCCCAAAGCCAAAGAGGCAAATCAAAATGGCCAAGAAAAGGATAGTCAAGCCCCAAGAATCTATTCAATAGGAACAATCTTCAATGAAGGAAAAATAAGAAGATTCAAAAGAAATTGTTCTTGAAGGATATGAACTGAAGGAAGTACCAAGAATAAATTAAAAAGGATTAATATGTTGCAAAACTCATCCATCAACTTCAAATCATAAGGAGTGCATGATTTTGGAATATGAAGATGGAGACAAATTGACCTACCCAATGAGGCTGATTATGAAGCAGGGTTATAATACATTGAAGACAATTTTGCCTCTACTCAACAGAAGATACAAGTTAAACATTGCAATTGCTCAGGAGCTGCAACATCAGATCACAAAGTTGAGGATATGGCTTGCAGAAGCTGATATAGATCATCTATTGAAGCTTTGGGAGTCAGAAGTGAAAACTGTGGTGTTGGACCAGTTTATGCCATAATATTCACAAATGTTGAAGGAAACAAAAAGTACTTTGACATTTGTAAATATCTTGACAAAATCATCAAGAAATCATTTATCTTATGAGGCGTCTTGGAGATTCAAACAGAGATGAACAGATATTGAGAGGCTCATTCATAAGGCAACTGATGGAGAATGCCTAGGAAGAAGATGAAGAAATGAATCCTGGAAAGATAGAAGCAGCCTGCAAAGTTCACAACAATGGTACTTCTAAATTTTAAGTGCTATTTAATTTCCTGATTCTATATAAATGTAATTGTATTAGGGTTTTTGTTATCATCAAATAGATTTATACTTGTTTTTATCACAAACATAAATAGGGGGAGATTGTTAAGAATCTATGTAACTTTGATGATAATATTAAATCTTAGAATCATGAAATTATACTTTTATTATAACTAATCAATTGATATGAAAACTATAAATATCGATTGATCAGGAAACCATTTATCAGTTGACATGTTTATGTTAATCAACTGATAATATGGATAGTAGCATATGTTTACTTAGTCTACTTCAATTGATATGGCTTTACTCGATTGATAAACTCTTGTTGATTGATACTAGAGTCGATTGATATTGATTATCAATTGATGTATAACTTAGACTGTCAGTTTATAATTATTTGAAGACAAGAAAATTGTACAAGTGAAAAATGATCAATTGATATGGAGGCATCAATGGGGGCATCAACGGATAGAAGATCAATCGATAAAAAACCATGTCAAGAAAAGTGAAGACCATCAACTGATATGAAGACCCATCGATTGGTATATCGATTGATAACATTTATCAATCGATAAGTCAATAGCTATTATCATTCGATGTATATCAACATCAATCGAAGAATAATATCAGTTGATGGATACAAGGAAGAATCAATTGATATGCTTAACATCAAATTTTCAATTGATAGAGACAACTCGACAAGACATAAAGCATGCCTATGGAAGGTAGTCTATACTGACTTTGAAGACTCAGAGTGAAGTTGTCTTTCCAAAACCGCAGACCTTTCTCAAAATAGAAAAAGGAAAGATAGTTAAAATTCAATCCTAGAATAGATTAAATGTTTTATATTCTTTTTAGGAATTGTACACGTACTTGTCATATATAAAAAAGTGTGGTAGCATTGTTAGAGATAAGTTAGACAATATTGTAAGAACAACTGTTTAAGAAAAGCACTTGTAAAAATAGTTGTTCAACTCTCTAACTTTGTAATCGCAACTAGGTTTCTTCAACCTAGATCATTTGAGCAAAAATACATGCCGATGTAAAAATCAATCCATCGGTAATTTTAAATATCTTGTGTTTGTTCAAAAAAATTTCAAAATTTTAATTGTTCATATCTTTACTATTTCTTCAACACTTTCAAACTATTAAAAACAAAAAGAAAGGGGATATATTTGTATTCAACCCCCCATTCTACAAATATAAACACTATTTCAAGTGAATAACATCTGTTGAATCCATATGATCAATTGATAAATGGATTAACTATCAATGGATATTTATTAGTCATCGATGGATATATTTCATCAATTGATAAAATATATACCTATCGATGGATATTTATCTGTCGACAAATAATTACCTTGGTAATTGTTTATCGATCGATAAGTCAGTTATCGTGTATCAATGGATATAATTATCAATTGATGATAATAAAATTTTATTCATTTCTAAACATCCATTGACTACTGTCTAAATTAGCCATTGATGCTCTATTTTATCCATCGACAAATATATGCAGTCATGCATGTATAAAGTCGATTACTATTTAGAGCATGTCTATTTATCTTATTTTCAAACAGTCATTTCTTTTCACTAGAATAGTAAAATTAATTGATATGTCTTATTTAAAGTCTGTTCATTCTTGAAAAATATAAATAGCAGGTTCATTTCCTATTTTCATTTTGCCTGATATTTTTGCTTAAACAATTTATTTGCTTTTTCTCCCTAAGAACCCGAAGGCGATTTTCACTCTTCTTCTTCAAGTTTCTTTCCAAGAATAGTAATGGCACCATAAAAGAAAATTCAATCATCAACATGCTACATCTATGAGCAGAACAACTTCATTGCCTGCTTGACAGTGGAGGATGCCCCTATTGATTTTCATCCATTAATGAAGTTTCTAAGTCAGTGTAAACTCTCCAAGGCACTAAGCGAAGCACCAACAATTGTTTGTGAACTGGTGGAAGAGTTCTGGAAGTCTGCGGAAGTGTCAAGAGACGGGAAGGTAACTTCTTACATTTGAAAAGATAAACCATATACTCTTACTAGCATTACTATCTCTGAATGGTTAGAAATTCTTGTTAATAATTGTGATGCCATGCATAAAGATGAAGATATTAAGAATATGCTAGCCTCTGTAAATTATGTTGAAAATGCTTATAATTTAGGAGAGGTAGTTAGAAAGAACCTAAAAAAAGAATGGAGCTATTTCTTTGATGACGTTATCAAGGTATTTTTTGGAAATATAAGCAACTTTGATGCTATTACTACTAGTATGCAACAAATTGCTTATAGTATCCTATTTAATAAATACATTGATCTTGGTACATTGCTACTAAATGAATTAATTGCTAAGTTAGGTAGCACATAGTCTAGGAAAAACAACATTTATTTTGCTAGATTCATTATGTTGTTTATTAACTATTCTGTGGAAGATTATGAGTGAAAGGCATATGACTAGGCCTATTTGTAATAATTAGATGACAACCCAACTCAGATAAGAAATGGTAGTAAATAATAAGTATCTAACAGGAATCAAGACAAAGACAGTCAACTATTCACAAGGAATCCTAGTATCAGAAGTACTCAGTTGAAGCTACTACTCAACACTGGAAGAAGTTCATTTATTTGTTCAAGCGTCAGTAAAATAAATTGATAATAATCAAGTAGTAATTCAAAAGAATTCAGAAAATACAGAAGATTTTAATGTGGCTACTACATGAAGATTCCAGAAGAAAAAGAACAGAAGAGGGTAGACAGAAAAGCAGAAGGCCACAACTTTAAATGTTAAGAATGGAGAATATTTATTAGTATGACACAAATGAACCAAACAGTACATTTGTGTGTCAACAATAAAATATTTATTCTTCATTTTAGCTCAAGTGGTTTCAAGATAGAAGTTAAAGAAGAGACGAGAAGACTGTGAAGCTGACTACAGAGTTATACAAGTCAGATAGTATTTTAATTCTACTATCAAAAGGAATACCGAATTCATTTGAAAAAGGTAATACCGAATTACTTATTAAAAAGTAATACCGAATTACTTATTAAAAAGTAATACCGAATTACTTTTTAAAAGGTAATTCTGTGCTTAATCAAAAGGTAATACCGATCTTTTGAAAAGGTAATACCGAATTTTCAAAAGTAATGCCCAGTTTTTTAAAGGTAATTCTAGGCTTATTTTTCAAGAAAAATAGTAATGCTGAAAAGTAATGCCAAGCTTTTCCAACCTCTATAAATATGAGGAGATCACTTCTCATTTCTGTTGTTGTTCAAACATTCAAATTCAGAAATTTGTATGCATTGTAATATTCACAGATTTCTGTGTAAGTTTGGAATATAATTGTTAAACTCGAACAATTCATGTCAAAATCGTTCTAAGCTTTTAAACAGTTATATAAACTTTCTACTTATTAATTTTGTAATACTTTTCAAGTTAAAATTATATCTTCTACTTGAACAGTATTTCATTTCAATTAATATTTCGCGTGAATTTAAAATAATATTTTTAATCCAATATTCCGCGATAATTAATAGATATTATATTCAACCCCCCTTCTACAATATCAGGGACCAACAATTGGCATCAGAGCTGGTTGATATCTTTTTAGCAGATCCAAACCAAATATTCCGCAACTCATATAAAAATCAAAAATTATTTTAAATTCGAAATACTTTTTTATTCGAAATAATTTTTTTTCACTAAAAATTATTTTTGATCAAAAAATTGTTTTCAGTTAAAAATTAAAATATTTTCTGAAACACTTAATTTTAAATCTTATTAAGATGAGTACCCAGAAAGTGACTAGTATCAAAATTCCACAGTTCGACAGAGAACACTACAATTTGTGGAAACATAAAATGTTACTGTTTATCGGGATTGCAAATCCCAAGTACGCATTAGTCATGGCCAAAGGTGTTGAGCCACCTATATCAGTTATTCTCGAACATACGGTACATGGGGTCGTAATCCCTCACAGACAGTTTCTGAAAAATCCGGCAGACTATACAGATGAGGAAGCAGAAGCTGTGTCCCTTGAAAATAACCTGAAGCTCATATTAATTGAATCCCTGGACTACGTAATGTACAATCAAGTAGTCAATTGCAAAAATGCAAAACAGATCTGGGAAATAATTGAAATTATCAATGAGGGAACTGAAGAAGTAAAGGAGAATAGACTGAAAATCCTGACCTCCTAATATGAGCAGTTTAGATCCAACCCTGGTGAGGGTATCTCTGAGGTGTTTCAGAGACTAAACAAACTGATAAATGAGCTCAATATGAATGGAAAGTTTTATCAGAACCAGGAGATGAACATGAATTTTTGCTGACCTTACCCGAGCATCTGGAACACAAGATTGCAGCTATCCGGGAATCTAGGGACATGAAGGAGGTAACCCTAGAAAGACTCTACGGAGTTTTAAAGACTTATGAGCTGGAGCAGATCCAAACTAGAGAGATATATGGGAGAGGTAATGTACTGAGTTCTTCCAAGGCTTTAATGGTAGAAGCACCAGAGAAGGAAGAAGTGAAGGCTGTTGCACCTTCTAACAGTTCAACAGAGTATGTGGTTCCAGAATTTGGACATACTTCTGACAAACAAGAAGAGGGTGAGTTCTACTCACTGGAAGAACTAGATCAGCTGGAAGATGAATCTCTAGCTATGGTTGTCAGGAAGTTTGGCAACATGAGATTCCAAAGAAACTCCTCATTCAGAGTTAAGCCTAATTTTGGAAGATTCTAAAAAGGAGGTTCTTCGACAGCAATACCAAAAAGCGGCTACAAGACCGGCTTAGTTGATAGAAGCAAGTTTCGTTGCTTCAACTGTAATGAGCTAGGCCACTTCACAACTGAGTGCAAGAAGCCTAAGCAAGGGAAAAAGAGAGAGTCTTACGAAGAGCTCAAAGAGAAGTATGATGCCCTCGTGAAAAAGCATCAGGGAAAGTCCTATCTGGCAGAGGGCAGAAGCTGAGATGACTCAGATAATGATGATGAGGAAGAGCTGGGAAATCTTGCTCTTATGGCTTCATCCGAGGAATCACTATCTCCCACCCGTTAAGGAGGAATAGAGGTAAATCCTTCATGCCCTAAAATGTTTGCATTACTAGGTAAAGAACTAGATGGTGAAAGAGATAATGTTAAGAAACTCAGGCTCAAAGTCAAAGAGTGAGTTGATGAGACTGAAGTTCTTAAACAGTTAAAAAGAAATCATGACAAGTTGACTGTTAAGTTGACTGAAGACTTAGTTGTTCAAGTCAGTAAAGTCAGTTGTCATGTTGTAGTAGAAACCAATCTCAGAAACTAGATAGAAGAAGAAAAGAAGAAGTGTCTTACTGTTGGGTCCTGAAAGTATCGTAGAAGGGGGGTTGAATGCGATACTGACAACAATTTAAAATTCTTTTCAGAATTTACGGAATTAAATTATTGCTTAAGCTGAGGGTTAGAGTCGTTGTAGTGTTTGGGAGGCTGACTTACTAGGTTTCTATTTTTATGATATAACAATTAAGATATAGAAATTAGCAAGTAAGTAAACAAGATTCAAGTTAAAAACGTATATTAAACTTGAAAGGGTGTTACAATATTCGGTAGAATAAATATTTAATTCCTAGAACAAATTTGACATGAATTGTTCTACTTAGGAATTAAAACCAAACCAGCACAGAAAGTCTGTGAATATAACGTTGCAGACAAATTGCTGAATTTGCTGTTTTTCTACTACTGAAAAATGAAGCCCCCGGCCTCATATTTATAGAGGTGGAAAGCCAGCATGACTTATCCCAATATGACCTTTTTCAATTAAAATTAACACTTGTATGACTCATAAAAAGGCTGGGCAAGACTGATTTCTGTCGGTATGACTCTTTAGAAATTCGGTATGACTCATTTAGAATCCGGTATGACTCATCAGAAATTCGGTATGACTTGTTATAAGTCATACTGGATTTTTCTTTTAATTAAATAAATCAGAATGACTTAATTAATTAAAATTAAATCAGCATGACTTATTACACAACTCCTTCGGTATGACTCAACAATTAATCTCTCGGTATGACACTTTGACTCAACAGCTTTTTCTTTTCTTTCCACTTGAAATGGACACATGGAAGCTTGTGATTGGATGTTGAAAAACCTGCCAAATCAAATTGTAAAAAGAAGGGGCCTATTTCGTCATGTAGTGGATAGGCTCCGTAGAAATGCTTTTCGACCCGCACAACTTATAATCTTTGATTAATAAATAATAAATTTAATTCAGAAATTATAAAAATAAATATCTAATATTATTTAGATATTTATAAATATAATTTACTAAATAAATAAAATATTTATTAATTAAATAAATCCTTACGCTCTAAGCTGCGATCTCCTGATCGTCTGGAACCGAACTCCTTTTGACTTGGAAATGATAAATCAATTCCAACCGGGGTTCCACTTTTAAGAATATATTACTCTGCATTTCTTCCGTGTCAATACTTTTTCCGTCTTGTCTTAAAGTCTGTACCGTCAGGCCTGTTTAGCTGTATCTACAGTTGCAATTAGAAGTACCTCTGTTCCTTAAATAATTTGACTCTTTAAACTAGCCAATACTTCTTTTCACCACTGCATATACCCAGTCAAATATTCAATCTTGGATTCTGACTCTTGTACACTGCAATACAAACAAACCTGTATCTTTTTGAGCTTCCAGCTTCTATCTTCTGTCATTCTAAAATAATTCTAAATTAATTAATCTTTTAATTAATTTAAGAAAAAAATTAATTCTGAGTGAATTAATTTACTAATTAAATTAACTAATTAATTTAATTAATTATTAGAGAATTAAATTAAAGGCTTGACTATTGTTGATGTAGATAAGACTCTTCTGTTCTTCAATAATAACCTTTTTAACCACTTGAACTTTTTGATGACGAATCTTCACTGACATTGTTGACACCCTGTGCACTGGTCTGGTTCACGGATGACTAACTACAATGTTGATTCTCATTTCTTCTGTAGTGGTCTTTGTGTCTTGTCTTGTCATGCCTTGGCTTCTTTTTGTTCTTCCTCTATATTCAATATTTATTATTTACTTCGCTTTCTTATCTGAGTTGAGTTGTCATCTATTTATTACAAATAGGACTAGTAATATGACTTTCAATCTCCCCCTATTTGTTGTTAAACATTTAACAGACAAATTCCTAGAGGATAACTCAACTAACAACTAAGAAAATAAATACAACATTTAAGAACTGTAAATAATAAATTGTTTTCTGGATCATATAATACATTTCCAGATTTCAATTATGAAAGATAAATAAGATAGATGTTCCTCTAGACTGAACATATTTAACAATGTTCTATCTTGACTTACCTATCATTACCAGCTTCAGAAGTATCAACTTCACCTTCTTATAGAGTTTAACTTTTGTGACCAGGTGTCATTGGTACATCTTCAGTGGCTGGTTTCTCTGGTTCAGATTCTACATTACCAGATTTCTTGAGTGAACTTAGAAATGAAAGATGTTTGTTCCTCTAGCACTGAACATATTATACAAGTAGTATTATCTTCATTTCTCAGACTCATCACTGCTCCCCCTTAGGATGGCAGGGATGAAGTCTTGTTCTCTTCTTACCATCTATCCTCTATTTCTCCAACTTCTGTCTTCACTTCTCTCCCAAGGTGAATTCATTCTCCCCTTACTTGAATTATCCAACCAATTTAAAAGAGGTAACAACAGACATGGCATACATACAGCATTAAACAATCGCAAATATAAAAAATGCAAACTATGACATGTTATGCATTTTAAAAAATCCAGTTAATCCTATATACAAGAATTTTCTAAAATCAAATGGATCCAATCCAAGCATGTTGTTATATACCCCCTTTTCAACAATGGAGTAATCCTCTTCTAGTAAAAGTCTTTGTTAAACAATTCTCCCATTTGGATCTTGTTCAACACTTTTCCCTTTTTGGATCTACTTCTCCCTTTTTGGATCTTGTTCAACAGTTCGAACTGTTCAACACTTCTCCCCCTTAGTTGAGTAATCATCTTCAGAATCCTTAATATCAGAAGAAATTTCTTTCCCCTTAATTGAGTAACATTAGAAATCTGTAACAGGGAATTGGGAATGTGATTTGGTAATTGTGCTAGTGTGTGATTTTACTTTATGTTTCTCACAAGTGTTTCGCTCATATACTCTCTAAGTGTTTCACTCATAGAATATATATTTTCACTCTTTCTCACTTGTGTTTCACTCTTTTCTCACAACACTGTTTCTCTCTTAGTACGGATGATATAGTCTTTTGTACCTGCAAGAAAGATCACCATAGCCCCTTCAAGAGAGGTCACTGGTGGTGCAATGGGGTTTCGTAAATCCCCGTCCTCAATTGATTCTATTAAAATATTTGACTTTGAAAACTGAATTGCTTCAGGAATAGATTCAATGAGTTGCTGATCATCTAAGATGATATATTCCGTTAGGAATCCAGATATGTTCCATCTGGGGAGGGATGCAAGGATCTATAATGTAGCAAATGATCCAAGTTTCCTCCTGATACCTGTGAAGGCATGTTGATTCAGTCAGAATCATCAATCATTCCCCCTTCCTTGATATGGAAGTTTAGAATAATTGCTTCCGTCAATTCATCCTTAGTGTGTGACAATCCTTACAGTGCATTTGAATATATACATTTATGGTTTGCAGTGTTTGAGAGTGTCCAGGTGAAGTTGACTCTTTACAAATGGTCTTGGCTGACAGGCCGAATTCAATAGACTCACTCTGTTGAGAGAATGAACCTAGTAACAGTTTTGCCATTTGTAAATCTATACCCTTTTGGGAGGATATAAATTAGTTAGCAGTTGCCTTGGTTTCAATTTCATATTCTAACTAAAGGCAGAGCTGCTGGAACATTCATAGATACTTCTCTTTTCTAGTGCACTAGAGGCACTTACTCTCTCACCCTCTTTAGTTAATAAAACTTTTCTTTTCAGGAGTTTAGTAGATGAAGTTGTATTTGTTTGAGTGTTTGTGGTTCTATGATCTGTGTTAGAGATTGTAGGTTTTCAATCCCTTGATCTTGTCCTATAGCCACTGAGGCCTCAATATATCAATTGTATATATAATTTTATATCAATTGATTAAAGAATATATCAAGATCGAGATTACCTGCTTTTACCTCGAGTCGATTGCTCTTGTTTGGCAGGACACAGATATGCTTTTATTATTAGTGATTTTCAGATACCACAATATATATATATTATCACTAACAACAAAAATCACAATTAATTGCAATGAAACAATAACAAACTATCAAAATATGATAATTAATAATAATTTCAAAAAGCAAGTAATTATGCTCATAATATCTCATCGTATTAAAATTATGAAACTAATAAACGATGAATTGCTTCAATTCATAATTTTAATAAGATAAAATACTCTTTCTAAACACTAAATAATCATAGGAATGAAAATTAGCATTTAACTTCATACATTATATCTAATAATTGTTACTCAAACATATGACAATTATACTCATAACAATTATCAGTGATATATGTAAGCTCGAGAAAGTAGATGTAAAGAAATTCATAAGTCCTTTAAATATTGACATTTAATACTTATGATTCTTAGAACAATTTCTCGTAGACAAAAATAAATTTTAAAAATAACATGAAATAAAAAAAACTATAAAGTAAAAATATGCCAATTTTATAGGAAAAATAAATATGCCAATCGTTGATACCAATTGTAAAAATCATGATACCAATTGTTAAAACAAATATATTATTTAAGAGCATGATACGAAATTTTCTTTAAGATACATGTCCCTTAATAAAATGCGGGAAAGTTGTATCTGAGAAGAAAGTTTCTATCACTTATGAATTTTCTATAAGACAAATTTCCCATAATAAAATGCAGGAATTTGTACCAAAGAAGAAATTCAATTCTCTTAAGGAAAATATATATATATTTACAGTATGAATGCCAATTAAATAAAACTGTACAAAACTAAAAATGTTGCATGTACCTCTCACTGTGCACACCTTGCAATGTGTTCCTAGAATTTATCTATTTAGGCTTACCATCAGCGTGAGTGCCGGTGGTGTGCTTGACTCATTACAAAGTGCTCTGGCTGACGAGCGAATTTCAATAGACTCATCCTATAGAGAGAATGATTCCAGAGACAGTTTTATTGCCTTTTCAGCTCTGCATCCTTTTGAGAAGATGCAGATGAGCTTACAGTTACCTCAATTATATACTCATTTTCTTCTCTGGAGGTAGAGCTGTGGGCGCACTTCCGACATCATCCTTATTTGCTGCATCAAGTGCAGTTTCTCCCTTATCAACCTCTAACTTACATGAGTTCCTTATATCTCCAGGGGTTAATATATGGAAGTGGATGAATTGGTGTTTGGTACTATGGCCTGGGTAAGAGATTGATGGGTTTTCAACCTCTTGGCCAGTTTCTAAAGGCACTAAGGGCTAACAGGAAAGAACCAATTAAGATAAAAAGATAATCATCTTAACATTCCAAAACATATTTTTCATCCCAAAGAGAAGGAAAAATATAATAAGGAATGGTAATAGATTGCATTAAAGCACTTTCAATAAAAGAGTTTTGTCAGAATTAAAGATTTATCATTTAAAAGCATTATATAAAATTTTCTTTAAGATACATATCCCATAATAAAACGCGGGAAAGTTGTATCATAGAAGAAAGTTTTTATCCTTTATGAATTTCCTATAAGGCAAACTTCCCATTATAAAATGCGAGAATTTATACCAAAGAAGAAATTCAACTCTCTTACCAAATAATATCTCGATAAAATGACTCTTTTCCTTTATACCTTAATACTGTATGATTTGAAAACAGTTTTACAAACCATCCTTATCAGATAGAGGACTATGATTTTCCGACTCATAATGCAATTATGATATTCATCATTTTCGTCCACCTGATAATATCCCTAACTTAAAATAGAAAATTTCATTACAATAGGGGTGGATGTATTCTTAGCAATACAGTAGAAGGCCTTCAAAGCAACAACCACTGTTTAGGTACTTTGAATCAATGTGCAACAAACATTGAAACAAGTGTTTGAAAACAAATCATTTTACAAATGGTTGATACCTAGAAGTAAAAACAATTTTGGAAATATTTCTAAGTATATAAAATATTGAGAATTTTATATACGCATAACTTAGAAAATACTTCCGTTTTCCAATATTAGTGATTTTTGAAATATGCATTGATTACTTAGATCAGTAATTCTAAATAATGTCACTAATATTAAAAGTGTCACAATTATTTGTAACAAAATATTTACAAAATATCATAGAAAAATATCAAAACAATTAAGCAAGATATCATTAACTGATACTCATAAAATATTTATCATACAAACAATTACGCTACATATTATTTTAATTCATTTAAATCATGAGACTGATATGACATCGAATTGTCTAACATCATAATTTAAATCAATTAAGATAATATACAAACTTATGCTAGAACACCTAATTACCACATATGCATATAACATAGTAAACATGATAATTAAAGTAGTAGCACTAAGTACGAGGTTCTGGATTTCAGATAAATTCACAAGTCCTTTAAATATGGAAAATTTAATACTTGTGAACTCATTTAAGAATTCGTTGCAGATGAGATTTCCAACAAATATGCACATACATAATATCTCAACTTTACTAACCAACTTAGACAAAATGAATTTATCAAGCTATTTAGCAAATATCTGCAAGTTATTCTACTAAGGACTACTCTCGATATAAATGATACCTGGTGTCCATGCGCTTGTTTCGTGAGTAGTGAAGAGATTATCCAGCAGAGTTGATGGAGTTTGACAGCTTCTGGTAATTACCTCCATGTCTTTCTTATAACCTGCATTATCTATATCTATATAGCCAATTAGGTTAAACCTGGTATCTTTAGGGTACCTGATTCTTAGAATTGGTAATCCCTTAAGATATCTAACAATTCATATCTTACCTATAAGATTAGATTCTCTAGTATCCACGTGGAAACTTGCACATAGGCATATTGAGAATAAAATATATGGTCTTTATGCATAGTAGACCCACATATAATATAATCATGGTATACTTGCACTAAACATTATGTGTGTGTGCCTTGTATTCTAGAGAGATATGTGTATAACGACTCTAATATAAAATCATATTCAAGTAATTAGCAGTTAGAGTGTCATACTATGTCCTTGACGATTGCTTGATCTCTTACCTCCGTCATAGAGAGCTTGTGAAGAGAATGATATACAAATTCCAGTGGATATGAAACTTCAAAGTCCAGGAGTTGTTGTACATCAACTTGTTCAGCCCTAATAGTATCAAGTCTCGTCTCTGGTGCTTTAGTTAGATCTTGAAAGTCCCGAAGATTCTGTTTCCATCATCGTCGATACCTTCTGTAGCAACCAGTTTGGCTTTGTCCCTCATAACAATGCCAAATTTCATCCAGTCTCTGAAAACCCTTACAGTACCAATTACAACTTTGTCTTGTGGCCTGGGTTCCAGATTCAGTAGATTCTGCCTTCGAACTGATTAAGATCATCTTGCATTGCAATCACCCAATCTGGATCAATCAGTGCTTCTTCAATCTTCTTTAGGATTCCAACTGTTTAACAATTGTTCTTTCCCGAAGAGTAACCATTTACTTTGCATAGCACTTCTAGTCTTTACTCTAGTATCCGGAACACTAAGAACTAGACTCCAGGAATGACTTTGACTCCAAACCCTTTGTCTCGGCAGATATGTTCTTAATGTATACCTTTGATCTTCATTGTATTGAGTATGACTAGTAGATCCTTCTTTTATTTGCACCCCCTGAGTTGCTGCTAGGATGTGTTGAAGATCCTTCACCTTGTTGAGTGAATTCTGTTAAAGTCCACGAGTTGTGTAGATTCACTACCATTTCCACTACTAGGATCTGAATCATCATCATTAACATTGATTCCTTTTGCAAACTCAGTTTCATCATCAATATCTGAATATGACTCTGACAAGATGTCAAGCTTCAAAGATTCAGAATAGTCTTTTATTTTAATGCTTGGGAGCTTCTTGAATAGTGTAACACAGCCCTGATCTTGTCTTGCTACTTGTAGCCTCATATGTTTCTTCAGTTGTGACCTCTAACGATTCTTAAATCCATTTTGTATAAGCACAAAAACTAGAATGATCATTAGAGTCAGAAAAAAATCTTCAGAGTTCCCCACTAATAAATCTATCCTATCTTTACATTTGAGCAGTTTGTGGAACTATAACATGAACAGTCGTAACATCCACAATAAAATCCAAATGCTCTAGAATAAACTTACTAATACGAAATGACCACTTTCCTCGAAACCGGGTCATATGCTCTGGGAATTAATTCTGAGCCAAAACGGAGAATTTTCCAACTACAAACCCTTTTTGAAAAATGGACCAAGTTTTAATATCTTTAGATTATAAATTAAATCTATATAAATTTAACTAATAAATTTACTTAAATTAAATTTATAAAATAAATTCATTTAAATTAAGTTTATAAAATAAACCTTTTTCAAGTTTAAATAATAAACTCATTTAAATTAAATTCACAAAATAAATTTATTTTAAATAATATTTATAAAATAAATTTATCTAAATTTAAATTTATAAAATAAAATTATCTAAATAAATATAAATTATAAAAGGAAATCTATTTAAATTTAAAGAATAAATTTATTTAAATTAAAATTTAGAAAGTAAACTTATTTAAATTAAGTTTATAAAAGAAACTTTTTCAAGTTTCAATAATAAACTCATTTAAATTAAATTCACAAAATAAATTTATTTTAAATAAAATTTATAAAATAAATTTATCTAAATTTAAATTTATAAAATAAAATTATCTAAATAAATTTAAATTATAAAAGTAAGCCTATTTAAATTAAAAAAATAAATTTATTTAAATTAAAATTTATAAAGTAAACTTATTTAAATTAAGTTTATAAAATAAACTTTTTCAAGTTTAAATAATAAACTCATTTAAATTAAATTCACAAAATAAATTTATTTTAAATAACATTTATAAAATAAATTTATCTAAATTTAAATTTATAAAATAAAATTATCTAAATAAATTTAAATTATAAAAATAAGTCTATTTAAATTTAAAGAATAAATTTATTTAAATTAAAATTTATAAAGTAAACTTATTTAAATTAAGTTTATAAAACAATTTTTTTCAAGTTTAAATAATAAACTAATTTAAATTAAATTCACAAAATAAATTTATTTTAAATAACATTTATAAAATAAATTTATCTAAATTTAAATTTATAAACTAAATTTATTTAACAAGGCCTCTAGACATTCAAAGTTAAAACAGTTTCGGTACCCTGAGCTTCACTGAACTACGGATCTTGATTTGTATATCAATCAGCTTGCTCTGATGCCAATTGTTGGGTCCCGGAAGTATCGTAGAAGGGGGGTTGAATGCGATACTGACAACAATTTAAAATTCGTTTCAGAATTTGCGGAATTAAATTATTGCTTAAGCTGAGGGTTAGAGTCGTTGTAGTGTTTGGGAGGCAGACTTACTAGGTTTCTATTTTTATGATATAACAATTAAGATATAGAAATTAGCAAGTAAGTAAACAAGATTCAAGTTAAATACGTATATTAAACTTGAAAGGGTGTTACAATATTCGGTAGAATAAACATTTAATTCCTAGAACAAATTTGACATGAATTGTTCTACTTAGGAATTAAAACCAAACCAGCACAGAAAGTCTGTGAATATAACGTTGCAGACAAATTGCTGAATTTGCTGTTTTTCTACTACTGAAAAATGAAGCCCCCGGCCTCATATTTATAGAGGTGGAAAGCCAGCATGACTTATCCCAATATGACCTTTTTCAATTAAAATTAACACTTGTATGACTCATAAAAAGGCTGGGCAAGACTGATTTCTGTCGGTATGACTCTTTAGAAATTCGGTATGACTCATTTAGAATCCGGTATGACTCATCAGAAATTCGGTATGACTTGTTATAAGTCATACTGGATTTTTCTTTTAATTAAATAAATTAGAATGACTTAATTAATTAAAATTAAATCAGCGTGACTTATTACACAACTCCTTCGGTATGACTCAACAATTAATCTCTCGGTATGACACTTTGACTCAACAGCTTTTTCTTTTCTTTCCACTTGAAATGGACACATGGAAGCTTGTGATTGGATGTTGAAAAACCTGCCAAATCAAATTGTAAAAAGAAGGGGCCTATTTCGTCATGTAGTGGAAAGGCTCCGTAGAAATGCTTTTCGACCCGCACAGCTTATAATCTTTGATTAATAAATAATAAATTTAATTCAGAAATTATAAAAATAAATATCTAATATTATTTAGATATTTATAAATATAATTTACTAAATAAATAAAATATTTATTAATTAAATAAATCCTTACGCTCTAAGCTGCGGTCTCCTGATCGTCTGGAACCGAACTCCTTTTGACTTGGAAATGATAAATCAATTCCAATCGGGGTTCCACTTTTAAGAATATATTACTCTGCATTTCTTCCGTGTCAATACTTTTTCCGTCTTGTCTTAAAGTCTGTACCGTCAGGCCTGTTTAGCTGTATCTACAGTTGCAATTAAAAGTACCTCTGTTCCTTAAATAATTTGACTCTTTAAACTAGCCAATACTTCTTTTCACCACTGCATGTACCCAGTCAAATATTCAATCTTGGATTCTAACTCTTGTACACTGCAATACAAACAAACCTGTATCTTTTTGAGCTTCCAGCTTCTATCTTCTGTCATTCTAAAATAATTCTAAATTAATTAATCTTTTAATTAATTTAAGAAAAAAATTAACTCTGAGTGAATTAATTTACTAATTAATTTAACTAATTAATTTAATTAATTAATAGAGAATTAAATTAAAGGCTTGACTATTGTTGATGTAGATAAGACTCTTCTGTTCTTCAATAATAACCTTTTTAACCACTTGAACTTTTTGATGACGAATCTTCACTGACATTGTTGACACCCTGTGCACTGGTCTGGTTCACGGATGACTAACTACAATGTTGATTCTCATTTCTTCTGTAGTGGTCTTTGTGTCTTGTCTTGTCATGTCTTAGCTTCTTTTTATTCTTCCTCTATATTCAATATTTATTAGTTACTTCGCTTTCTTATCTGAGTTGAGTTGTCATCTATTTATTACAAATAGGACTAGTAATATGACTTTCACTTACATATAAGAATTCCTCATATATTGTAAAGAACCTAGTTGACCAACAAGAAATAAGTCGTAAAGTTGGAATAGGCTTCGAGTACAATAAATCTGTAGGAAAGTCAAGCAACATAACCCCCTTCAGGAAAAGTGCTGATGAAAGGGGTATCCCACATGTTGTTAAAGACACACCGAAACCTCTCTTCATAACACCGATAGCTGAACCCATCCTTGAGAGCTCCATACTGATTGCATATGAAATGCAGTTAGAAGATCTCGAGGAAGAGAAGAAAAGAGGAGAACAGGTTAAGGACATCAAAAGAGTTAATGTCCAGAAAGAGAAGTGTGCACCGGAGACACCAGTGAAAGATGAGGGAACTTCTAAGTCGCCCAATCCTGGTATAGGTGTAAAAGACTTAAAGAATAAAATGAACAGACCTAAAACGTTTGTTAACAGTAGGAACAATAACAATAAATTTCATTCTACTGATAACTTTAAAACTGCTGATATAATTGAAGAAGAATCTGTTAATCCTCCTACTGTATTGAATAACATGCCTACTATTGATGCTTTCCATTAACCTTGTGGAATAATGAATTGTATGTTATGTGCTTTTAATGCTATGACTGCTTACTTTAAACGCATGATAGCTAAGAAAGATAACATGACACCTAGACAGCACATCAATAATAAATTCGGTAAATCCAAGACTGCGACTCCTTCACCTGAGAAAAAGGAATCATATATTCCTAAGTCTAAACAGAAAGTTGTTAAGACTGTTTATAAGAAGGTAAGAACAGTCAAGGAAGATAATGATGTTATTCGAAAAGGATCTGTTGTCAAAGCCAACAAAGGTCAATTCTTTAAGTATGCCGGGCTCAATCAATTTTGGGCTCCGAAGACGAATTAATCCGTTTGATAATTGCAGGGAGTTAAATAGGTAAACCGAGTTATATGGATCCTGGACAGCAGATCTTCAAGGCATATGACCGGAGATAGAGCCCTGCTATTAGACGTGGTTGAAAGAGCTGGCCCAATCGTCACCTTTGGAGATAACATCAAAGGAATGACTACGGGATATGGCAAGTTAAATACTGGAAATGTTATCATTGAAAACGTCTCTTTAGTGGAAGGACTTAAGCACAATCTACTCAGCGTTAGTCAATTTTGTGATAAAGGGTACAAAGTAAACTTTATCAAGGAGAAATGCTTAATAGCCCATTGTAAAGATGACAAACTAGCCTTGCGTGGAGTAAGGAGAGGAAACTTGTACGTAGCCGATCTTAACTCAGGAACTGAAGATGAAGCAAACTGTTTCTACTCAAAAGCTTCATCAGAAGAAAGCTGGTTATGGCATAAGAAACTCTCACATCTAAACTTCAAAACAATGAACTCTTTAGTCAAGAGGAATTTAGTGCGAGGACTGCCTCCGATGGAATTTACACAAGAAGGTTTGTGTGAGGCATGTCAGAAAGGGAAGTCAAAGAAAGCAACTCACAGAGGCACAGACACTTCAAACATCACTGAACCACTTCAACTCATTCACATGGATTTATTTGGTCCAGTAAATATTCTGTCTATGTCAAGGAAGAAATTTGCCTTAGTGATTCACTTAGCATTGTCCTTGCAGCTTCAATCAGGGTTCTATTTTTCCTTTCTACAACTCCATTTTGTTGCGGAGTTCTTGGCGCTGAATATTGCCTTTTTATCCCCTTGTTTGAGCAGAAGTTATTCAGAACTTCATTTCTGAATTCTGTTCCATTATCTGATCTGATTGCTCGGACAGTTAACTTTGAATCTAACTCAATCAGCTTTATATGATCAATCACCAAGTGTGGAGTTTCATCCTTAGAGTTCAAGAATTCAACCCATGAATATTTTGTGAAGTTTTTACCTATCTACTTCTGGGCTGAAGAAGTAAATACAGCTTGTTATACTCAGAATCGAACTCTGATCAACAAAGATCATATGAAAACTCCCTATGAATTAATGGCTGGCAAGAAACCTACTCTCAAGTACTTTTATGTATTTGGAGTCAAATGCTTTGTGTTAAAAGAAGGAGATGAACATCGTGGCAGGTTTGAGGCTAAGGCACATGAAGATATTTTTGTCGGATATTCAAGAAGAGCATATAGGGTGTACATAATTGATCAACATCAAGTAAAAGAAAGTGTCAATGTTACTTTTGATGACACTAAACTCCCAAGTATCTAAACTGAAGATTCTTATGAGTCATTAAAATTTGATAATTATCCAGACTCACATTCTGATGACGAAGAAGAACCTGAGGTTGCAACAGGAAATGATGATGACAATAATAATGATGATCCAGGTAATAGCGGTGGAAACAATGGTAACACTGGAGATACCACTAATACCAGTGGTGGATAAACAAGTCATCCTGGCAGCAACTCAGGGGGAGACGAAAGATCAACTGGCAGGACACAACATCACAATGAATTTCGAGGCGAATCATCAAGATCAAACCTACCCAGGAAAAGGATTTGGAGCAGAGATCATCCTTTTGAATTGATCATAGGTGATCCAGACGTTGGAGTTAGAACCAGAAGTGCAACTTCAAATGAATGTTTATTCTCAGTTTTTCTATCTCAAGAAGAACCAAAGAAGATTGAAGATGCATTAATTGATCCAGATTGGGTTCTTGCCATGCAAGAAGAGCTCAATCAGTTCGAGAGATAAGAAGTCTGGACACTGGTACCCAGGCCTAAAGACAGATTAGTAATTGGCACGAAATGGGTATACAGAAACAAGTTAGACGGTGATGGCATTGTTACGAGGAACAAAGCCAGACTGGTTGCAAAGGGTTACTCTTAGGAAGAGGGAATTGATTATGACGAGACCTACGCACCAGTTGCGAGACTTGAAGCCATCAGGATATTTCTGGCATTCGCAGCACATTCCAATTTTAAAGTCTATCAAATGGATGTGAAGAGTGCGTTTCTGAATGGAGAGCTAGAAGAGGAAGTATATGTGGAACAGCCCCCTGGCTGATTTTGTGTATTTTCTATTCAAAGCTCTCTATGGGCTCAAGCAAGCACCGAGGACATGGTATGACACCCTCTCTGTATTTTTACTTGAAAATGGTTTTATTAGAGGTGTTATAGATAAAACTCTCTTTTATAAACTGCATGAAAAAGATATGATATTTATCCAAGTTTATGTTGATGATATTATATTTGGTTCTACTAACGAAAACTTGTGCAAAAGATTTGTTAAGTTAATGCAGAGCAGGTATGAAATGAGCATGATGGGTGAGCTGTCATTCTTCCTAGGATTGCAAGTAAAGCAAAAGGAAGATGGGATTTTTATTTGCCAATCAAAGTACATAAGGGATCTTTTGAGAAAATACAATCTAGAAGATTCTTCACTGGCAAAAACCCCAATGCCAACAGCCACCAAGCTTGACAAAGATGAAACTGGTAAGAAAGTTGACATCACAAGCTACAGAGGTATAATAGGCTCATTACTGTATCTAACTGCTAGTAGACCCGATATAATGTTTGCAACATGCTTATATGCAAGGTTTCAATCTGACCCAAGGGAATCTCATCTTATAGCCGTTAAACGGATTTTTAGATATCTGAAGGGTACACCAAATCTTGGAATTTGGTACCCTAAAGATACAGGTTTTGTTCTAATAGGCTATACAGATTCAGATTATGCAGGGTGCAGGATGGACAGGAAAAGTACGTCTGGAAGCTGTCAGTTTTTAGGAAGACGGTTGATCTCCTGGTATAGTAAGAAACAGCACTCAGTGTCTACCTCTACAGCCGAAGCAGAATATATTGCGGCTGATAAGGAATCAGCTAAATGACTATGGACTTGCATTGAACAAAATTCTAATTTTCTGTGACCACACAAGTGCTATAGCTATTTTCAACAATCCTGTACAACATTCGCGAACCAAGCACATTGACATAAGGTATCACTTTATCCGAGAGCATGTCATGAGCGGAACTGTGGTGTTACATTTTGTAGCCACAGAAGATCAACTAGTCGACATCTTCACGAAACCACTTGATAAATCCATTTTCTCTAAGTTGGTTAGTGAACTAGGGATGTTAAATAATGACTAATTTTTGGTTGCTAGGAATTAATTTAAGTTCATAAATATTAAATGTTAATATTTAAAGAATTTATGAGACTTGAATTAATGAAATCCTAATGCTTATGAATTTTTGGAAAATTATCTTAAGACTAAATTAATATTCTTAAAAGATAATTATTTCAATTATAGCATAAGTAACTTTGTTTAAATTAAGCATGTTTTTTTATTATTTATTTTAACAAATTATTATTGCACATATATATAAATGAGTATGTTATTAATTAATCAATTAATTTACTCATTAAATTAATTCAAACTTGATTTAACTTAATTCCTAAATTAATTAGAACAATTAATAATGTAAATATTTACTATATGTCTTTAATAATTAATAAGCTTGTAAATATTTATTGTTATTTATAATTAAATCTAAAAATCGAATAAAAATTTTAATATTTTATTTCGAATTTAGAATTAATTAATACAAATATATGTTTTTTTCTTTTCTGCTCAGTATTACTTTTGATTTAAAAATCTCGGCATTACTTTTAATTTAAAATCTCGGCATTACTTTTTACATAAAAAAACTCGGCATTACTTTTTAAAAAGTAATACCGAGTCATATATAAAGGTAATACCAAGAATTATAAAAGGTAATACCGATTTTTTTTTAAAAGGTAATACCGACTGTTTTGTTTTATAAAAGGTAATGCTGACCTTTTAAATGCTATTTCATATATATATACGCACACTGTTATATACACACACACACACGAACGATCAGTCTTCAACATTACTTTTCAAAACTCTCGATTTTTTAGTATTTTCAACTACTAATCAGTTGCTAGTGTTGATTTCAAGCTGGATTGCTTGCTAGTTTGTGCAAATCAACGTGTTTCATGCCGAAATGCTGCCCATTTTTTCAAAACCGAGTTGACTCAGTAATTAATATTCAAGGTCTGATTTGGTGTTGTTTGGTGGTGAAATCGATTTGGAGATTATTTGCAATTAGGGCTTTGATTTGTTTTGGTGATTTTCGATTAATTGGGTGTTAGTCGGATTTTAAGGGTGTGTTTGATGTTAATTTTCGAATTAATTGAGTTACTTAAAAAAAATATTATTATGGATGATAATTGTGAAATTGTCAAGACTAATTTTGTAGGATATTTTAACCCAATGAATTGTTCAATCGAGAGGTTTCGACCGTGGATCGTATTTTTAAATGAACACTCACTTAATAGAACAACCATTACCCTTGATACCCCTATAGTAGTTGATGCACTAAGGGCCTTGTACTCGACTGCTACGAACAGAACAGCTGGAGAAAGAGTACAATTTTCCTTCACCATTGGAGAGCATGAGTACATGGTGACTGAAGATGATGTAAATAGAATTTTAGGGTTTCCAACTTAAGATTTTGTTGACCCTCCAACTGCTCTAGAGTTAATTAATTTTTTCCAAGCCATTTTATATCAAGGGGAAATTAATTTGGTAAAGATGAATAAATCCAAGCTGGTTAGTGAATGGACCTACTTCTTTGATACACTGGCCAAGGTATTTTCACCTACGACGAAAGGGAACTTCAACAATTTGTCCTCTCTTATACAAATCATTGGGTATTCTGTGGCCCACAATATGAGAATAAATTTTGGAAAACTTGTGTTAGCTGAAATTATCAAGAAGATGGGGACACCAGAGAGCAGGGGACAAATTGTACTGTGCTATTATCCAAGATTCTTAATGTTATTCATAAATGATCTTGTTTCAGATGAGGATAAGGCTCTGTTCCAGAACAACAGAATAGAGATTTCTCTCACCCCTCAGAAAAATCTCTTCACAATGTTAAGGAATAAGGCTAAGTTCCCTGACATACCAATTGTGAGGACTCAATATATGGGTGAGATCCTAGATCAGATTGCAAATCCAGAACAGGCTCAACAGGTTCAGCCAGAGCCAGAGCAGGAAGAGAAAATACAAGTGGCTGCGCAGCTATTGATTGAAGCTGCTAGTCAAGCACAACAGGAAGTATTTGAACAAAAGGTATTATCTCATAACCTGGGTTCTAGTTTCCTTCCTATAAATATATGTAGTCCACTTGTAGATTTATCTGTGGCAGACTATGATTGTGTTCTTACACTCCAGGATTTCGGCTATGAACCTGAAAACACACAGGTTCTGTCCCAAGCTGAATTAGAGCCTCAAACAGTTTCTCCTTCAACCTCCTCTTTGGTACAAGTCAGAAAAAGGAAGAAACCTGTCAGAATTATTAGGGGTCTTGGTGCTAATGTGAGTGAACCCGCAGCTCTGTCTCCTCCTTCAAAAAAATCTAGGGTTGAACCTGAGACAACTGCATCCTCAACCTATTCCGGTCAATTGGATATGGATTTTGATATGGCCATCCAAAATTTTCTAGATACACTTGCTCAACTAGGTGATCTAATTCGCTGCTCGGCTACAACATCAGTTAGTGAGGACAACACTCTACTAGCAATCACACTAGCAGGACCTTCACTTGAAGAAACACAAACACAGGAGGGCACATTTGTTGAACAAAATGTTTTTAATGAAAACTCGTCAGATGCCACCTATGTTGTGGACTGTGACATTTTCGATGTAGTGCAACATCAGATACCCTCCGAGGTACTAAGGAGCACCACAGACTCTCAAGAGCCTGTCATTACATTGTCTAAGGTGGTGACTCCGCTGGATTTCTTTCATCCAGTTCTTTTACAAGAAGGTCTCAAATCCACTAGTGGGTTTGAGAGGCAACCACTCTTTAGAGGGAGTTGGGGCTCCATTCACGGAGCAGCTACGTCAGTAGCGGAGCCACTTCAAGTAAATCTTGTTGAGGATGCACCTTCACAGGCATCAGAAGAGCATTTTGACTCTTCAAAAGCTATTTTTTTATTTACAGGTACAACATATGGATCTGGAAAGGAGCTAAACACTAGTGATGTGAGGCAAACACAGATTGAAACACATGCACAGAGTGATAGTGAGTTAAACAGGAGTGCAAGTGAGATGAGTACACATACACATAGTGAACTACTATATAAAATGGAAGCTCTCCAGAAGGAAATGTAAATTGTTCAGGCTGAGTTGGTAAAAGTAAAAGCACAAGCAGATGAAAAATCTGCATCTGCCTCTGTAACACAGCAGCTGACAATAGTGCAAAAAGATGTTGATGATGTCAAATCCTCCATTCTTCTAAAAACTCAAGATATCCAGAACGTACAGAGTGTTATTGCTGAAGATATGAAAGAAGTGAACAAATTACATGAAAAAATTGATGACGTTGAGAAAAGTTTAACCCTCACAATCATTGAAAATGAAAAGATCTCTACTCAATGATTCAGCAAACTAGATGATGGCATGACACATTTGAATGAAGGAATGAAGCAAGTCTATCTGACTATGCAGAAACTGATGTCATCTTTTGAAGCCTCTAAAACTCAAGAGGATCCCTCAACTAAGGGGGAGAAAACAAAGAAGAAAGTAGCTGGAGATGAAGGGGCTACTACTCAAGATAAAGGGAAAGCTAAGCTGTATTCTGATAAAGAACAATTTCATTCGTTTGATCTAGAACCAGAAGAACAGTATTATGCTCAAGAGCAATTCATTGGTGACAGTGCTCATGATGAATCAAACATTCCTGACCACTGTAGAGCTGATGAAGAAGCTGCTTTTGATGAGGAATTTTTGTTCCCAAAAGAGAAGGAAATTGATCCTGCCTATGAAGAGGCCATAAAGAAATTGAAAGAGGACATCAAAGTAAGCAATACTAGGACAAAAAATTTGAAAGCTCTGGTCAAAGAAAAAACTCAGACAGAAAGGAAAGAAAGCCAAGAAAAGCAAAATTTGTGGGCTATAGCTGTCAGAAAGAAAAAAGAAGATGTGCGATTGAAAATAGGGAAGAAATGGGATACCGCCAGAGAAATTATGAACAAACTTCAGAAAGGACCGTTTGAAGATTATAAGTTACAATTTCTAATTGAAAGACTGCAAGATTCAAATGACTGTCTGGATAACTTCATGAAAGCAATCAAAGAAGAAGTTAACTACATCTTTGTGATTGTGGATAACATTCTAGATGACTGGCAGATTCTGTTGTACACACACAGGAATGGCACATTCAGGGTCTCTATGAAATTCTTTCGTCAAAGATCTCTATCAATAATCTGGATGTTAATGAACAAAGTCAAAAGAAGTTCAGAAGAAAACGAAATTTTAAGAGACAGACTTCGAGACATAGCAAGAGCTGTCAGTCCACAAATCTTAAATGACCCTCATGAAGTAAGGTTCTACAACAACAGGCTTTATCAGATTATGAAGCTGGATGAGGAGTCACTAAAGGGCTGCACAGTGAAATACATGATTGAAGTTGAAACTATGTTGAGATCCAAGGGATTCAGGTCCCAAGCTAAGTTGGATGCAGCTCAAAAGATCAGAAACTACTGCCTATCAAAAAATATTCAATCATACATCAGGCAAATGCATAGGATTGATTCAACTCAGCCCTATGATGTGGAAGAAGAAGTCAAGAGTCAAACTGATCTAGAAGTGGAGTGAGAATTATAACGAGCTGTTAATAGAAGAAAGTATGGAGAATCCACTCAGACCGAGGTCGAAGAGGTACCAAGGACACCTGTTCACATAAGTTCTATTTCAGAAGAAGGTTAAGTTGACACTGCTGAAGACTGAAGTTTTAGATAGGTCAAGATAGAAACAATGTTATATTTGTTCAGTGCTAGACGAACAACTATCTTGTACTTATCTTTTATGTATGAATCTGGAAAATTGTTAAATATAAAACCAGAACTTTTGTTTATTATATACAGTACTTACATGTCGTATTTACTTTCTTAGTTGTTAGTTGAGTTATCCTCTAGAAATTTGTGTGTTAAATATTTAACAACAAATAGGGGGAGATTGAAAGGCATATGACTAGGTCTATTTGTAATAATTAGATGACAACTCAACTCAGATAAGAAATGGTAGTAAATAATAAGTATCTAACAGGAATCAAGACAAAGACAGTCAACTAGTCACAAGGAATCCTAGTATCAGAAGTACTCAGTTGAAGCTACTACTCAACACTGGAAGAAGTTCATTTATTTGTTCAAGCGTCAGTAAAATAAATTGATAATAATCAAGTAATAATTCAAAAGAATTCAGAAAATACATAGGATTTTAAAGTGGCTACTACATGAAGATTCCAGAAGAAAAAGAACAGAAGAGGGAAGACAGAAAAGTAGAAGGCCACAACTTTAAATATTAAGAATGGAGAATATTGAATAGTATGAAACAAATGAACTAGACAGTACATTTGTGTGTCAACAATAAAATATTTATTCTTCATTTTAGCTCAAGTGGTTTCAAGATAGAAGTTAAAGAAGAGACGAGAAGACTGTGAAGCTGACTACAGAGATATACAAGTCAGATAGTATTTTAATTCTACTATCAAAAGGAATTTAATTATTTAATTTATTTAATTAAATTAATTCAAGATAAATTTAATTTAATTTATAAATTATTTAATTAAATAAAACAGAATTAATTTACTATAAAAGATTAAGTTAATATTACTTTTTATATAATTCAAATTACCTTATTAAAAGGTAATACCGAATTCATTTGAAAATGGTAATACCGAATTCATTTGAAAAAGGTAATACCGAATTCATTTGAAAAAGGTAATACCGAATTACTTATTAAAAAGTAATACTGAATTACTTATTAAAAAGTAATACCGAATTACTTTTTAAAAGGTAATTCTGTGCTTAATCAAAAGGTAATACCGAGCTTTTGAAAAGGTAATACCGAATTTTCAAAAGTAATGCCCAGTTTTTTAAAGGTAATTCTAGGCTTATTTTTCAAGAAAAATAGTAATGTTGAAAAGTAATGCCAAGCTTTTCCAACCTCTATAAATATGAGGAGATCACTTCTCATTTCTGTTGTTGTTCAAACATTCAAATTCAGAAATTTGTATGCATTGTAATATTCACAGATTTCTGTGCAAGTTTGGAATATAATTGTTAAACTCGAACAATTCATGTCAAAATCGTTCTAAGCTTTTAAACAGTTATATAAACTTTCTACTTATTAATTTTGTAATACTTTTCAAGTTAAAATTATATCTTCTACTTGAACAGTATTTCATTTCAATTAATATTTCGTGTGAATTTAAAATAATATTTTTAATCCAATATTCCGCGATAATTAATAGATATTGTATTCAACCCCCCTTCTACAATATCAGGGACCAACAATGAGGTCACAGAGGCCATAGAGGCAATGGAAGCATGGACTCAAAAAAAGGGACTTCAAGGACCTAGTGAGAATCAACTTACGTTCTAAGTTGTACCTCATCTATCCCCCTTTTGTGCAGGTGTTCCTCAAATCTCAAAATATTTCTTTCCTTGAGGTAGAAATACCTCTTTCTTTGCCTTCTGTAATAGTGGAGGGAGTTGGAAATGCCCCCATCCCTCCTACCCAAGTTGCAAAACCCTCCAAATCCAAATCTAAGAAAACTACCTCAACAGTTTCTCAACAAACTGTTGTTATAAAATCAAACAAAACAAAAACCACTGAGGGGAGTGTGAAGGTGGTAATTGAGGGTGAGGGAACTAGCCAACATCAAGAAAGCCAGAAGAATAAAGTTGGAGAGGGTGAGATTGTACAATGAGCCTCCAATCCAATCTTTAAAAAGAGTGAGATTGGGATAAATGAATTAACAAATCCCTAGTTGCACCTTCTTAACAAGGTGTAGTTATTGAAATGAGGTCTCACCTACGACCATCTGCTAGGAGAAAGGGGCACACAGTCATCGAAGCCTTCAAAAGGAGAAATAAGGGGACTGCCAATGCACAAGGGGCACACACAACTGCAAAGCCAAATGAAAATTTAGTGGAGGCTTTAGCTTCTTCTTTTGATGTGTCTCAGATAAATGCTGAGACATAGCCCCACTCGTTATCTATTCCTTCTCCTCAATCTCCTTCTAAATCTCTTTCTTCAGAAACCTTGATGATATATAACATCACTGTTTCAAATTCACCTTCCTTACAACTCAGGGTGGAGCCAACACTCTCACATGACTCACCACAAAAGGTTAACACCTTGGTTGAGCTTGATAATAATTACCATTCATCTAAGTCGATGGATATTTCTACATCAATTGATAATATCCAACATCCATCGAATTCCACTAATCCATCGATAGATATCCTTACATCCATCGAAGAGCTTATTTTGACAGATATTCATCAATTGATGGATACTTTTAATCCATCGATCACCACTTTTTATCCATCGATTGCTGCTTCAACTGAAATTTCAAATATTGATCCTACTGTTGAAGTTGCCCACACTTTATTAGCTTTGAGTGGAGTGGGTAAGGTGAGTGAGAGGCAGGATTTGCATATCCTGGCAAAAGGAGAGTGTGTGATTGAGAGGCCCTCAACTTCTTCTGAGGTGGCAAAAGGAGAGGGTGTGAGGATTGAGAGTTCTACCTTAGTAGGTTATGAAATATGTGAGCAAAATAAGGGAGAGGTAAGATTCCAGAATGAGATCTTGATGAAATAAAAGAGAGAAGAGAGTGAGAGAGAAAAGAATGGAGAGAAATCCTTGTCCCCTATCCATGAAGCTTCATCTTCGAAAACTGAGGATTTTACAGCAAAACTCACCAAGGAGTTGGGGTTGGAGTTAAGGATGATAGAAAGGTTGGAGTTCCTGCAGGAGTTGCAGATGCCCTCATGATGGTAGATGATGAAATAGATATTGATCTGAATGCTAACATCTTTCACCATGAAGACCCTCATTACTAACACTTGGCAACAACTATAAATTAAGAAGCTGAGCAAATTCCGGGCTTGGTGCAGGCTGATGAGGAGTTTAGGAGTGGGAATGAAGCTTTATCCAGGATGCCTAATGATGTTTCTCACATGAATCTTGAAGACTTTGAGTCTGAGGGTGATATGACACATTGGAGCATATTATGAGAGATGATGAAGTCACTCTAGCTGACACTGAGAAGGAAATAATGACTCAGTACAGAAGGTCCATGGCTGAAGTAGACATAGAGGACCCTGTTCAAAGAAGGATATTGAATTTCTACAGAGACAATCTCAAAGTTCAAAAGCTTCATGTCACTAGCACAAAGAATGAATTAAGACAAGTAAAGTATGACATTGAGAGTGCAAGGACTCACTTTGACTAAAAAATGGACTCCAGACTCAGTTTCACTCTCCTGAGCAGAATCAAACAGAGACTTGACACAGAGTTTACAGCCACGGATAAGGTTGTGGAGTTGGAGAAGAGGGTTACTACAATAGAAATCAACATGCATCAGATTCTAGCCAATCCGGTTACCCAAGTCAAGCTTCTCAGCAGATTATTGGACACATCTTCCTCTTCTCAACTTTTGTTGATAACAAAAAGGGGGAGAAGGAAAATGTTGAATTAAGGAGGGAGGTGGAGAATCAAATCCAAGCTTCTAATTTTGTTATATCCAGACAAATTGTTTAAAAATTTAAGGCATTGGAAAGGAGGACCAACACTATAAATGAGGAAAAGCCAATTGAGATCACATCAATTATTTCATTGCCAACAAGGTTAATTTTTGAAATTGTAATTGTTGAATTTCATGAGGGTGGAGGAATAAGGATGGATGAAGGAAACTCATAGCTAGGAAATAGGAAATGGAAAGGTATATTGATTGAAGATGGAAATAAGAAGAAAAAGGCTATCTCAGGAGGTGGTGAGAAATTATTGCACAATGCAATAGTGGTTGGTGTTAAAGACAAAATGAAGAAGGAGAAGACATGAGAGAAACTGGCCATAATTCTTCAAAACTAATTTGATGAAGAACATGAAAAGATTCTTAAAGATAGAAGGAAGGAGGTTGAGAAGAAAAGGACAAAGCAAAGAGCAAACATATCCTCAAAGTCTGCAGGAGTAAAGAAAAAACTGAATGTTGATGAAGGAGAAGTGGCTGAGGAAAAATAGTCAAAGGAAAACAAAATTCAAAAATCTGATAGTGATCAACCAAGAGAAGTAAAATTGTTCCAATTAGATCACAAGGATTAATTTCTATAAGAGGCCAAAGGAAGGGGAGTGTGGATCTTCTTCACCTTGAATATGAATATGGTTCACATCTCACCTTTACTTTTTCACAGGTGATGGAACAGGACTATGCAACTCTGAGAAAACTCTGTACTCTTCTCAACAGAAATTACTACTTAACTCAAGGATTGGTCAATGATATCTTACAAAGAATGACCATCATGAGAGAGGCTCCAATTTAGGAAGAAAAAGAAGGAGTAATAAAGATCTGGAATCCTGAAGGAAGAAAAGTTCTCCATGAACCCTTCAACATGATGCTCTACACAGATAGGGATGACAAAGAAAGATGCATTGACATTTGCAAGGAAATCAGGAAATTGCCAAATCTAAAGCTAAATTACTTGGCTAGTCAATTGGATTATGGTATTGAAGATGAGAAGATACTTAAGGATCACTGTTTAGACAAATGGAAGAGAATGAGAAGAGGGAGATGGCTAAGTCTAGAAGAAGGAAGAGAAGAAACTAGGCAAGTCAAGATCATCAAAATTCTTCTTAGAAATCACATGATACTGGTACATCTAGTCTCATGTTTCTTTTATTTTTTTTTTTGTATGTTAAGTTATGATTCTCAATGTATTGATAAATGTTTAAGGGTTTTTATTATCATCAACCTAGATTTATGATTATTATTAATATTCATAAATAGGGGAGATTATTGTGAATCATATTGTATGATGATAATAAATTACCTAGAATTGTAAGTTTGATGTTAATTTTGTAACTGATCAATAGATACGTGATCAATAAATATCCATTGACTAGAAAACTATTTATCAGTTGAAGTTATTAATCAACTGATAAAATAGATTGTAACAGTGATTTAGAATTCCTTTTGTTATCAATTGATTGTAATATGTCGATGGAAGTGATCATTTATTCAACTGATGTTTATTGGCTTCGATTGATAGTTCATCAACGGATGTGAATAATGGCTGACAAAGTGTAAATATTCTAAGTCAGAATTTTATTAAATGAAGTGATCAACAGATAAAGGAGTCAATGGATATGGATGATTAATCGATGGATAAAAGGTCAACGAAAATAAAATCAATGGATCTCCATCAACGGAAAAAAGCATCAAGGCAATCAATGGATGAAAGATAATCAATGGATAAGGGAATTGATGGATACTCAAATATCCATTGATACATCAATTGATCAATGGATAACTTATCCATTGATGGATAAACAAAGAAGACTCAACTGATAAGCTTCACAACATTTATCAGTTGATCAAAGTTTTCCAAAACAGCTAAAATAGAAGATAAAAATGAGTTGTTATATATACTTTAGCAGCTCATTTGTAGCAAGTAAGAAAAACAAGAACAAGAACAGCACATTAGAGAAAAAGGATTATTCTTGTAGTGCTTTATCTTAGTTCAGTTCTTCATACATTGTAAGCAGCTTAGTTCTTAGACCAAGGGTAACTTGAAAGCATAATATACACTAGTGGAAAAATAAATTCACTAATAATTTTAAAAAGATTTGTTTTCAAGCTATTGCTTTTAATTCATCCAGTTCTATCTTTTATTTAATTTATGAAAATGTCAAACACTATTACTGTACAAACTTATATTCGCAAGAATTTGATAAGAATTCTTAAGTTTGTATTCAACTAACCCTTCTACAAACTTGTTGTACTAAAGGGTAATAACAAAATATATTTTTTAAGAAATATATAAAATGGAATCTGGATATTACGTTTTAGAAAAATTGTGATGTGAATTTGATTCTATATAAAAAAAATTTGGATTGGATATCTGATCCAGAAAAATTGGATACAGACTAAAAATTAGGATATTTAAATTTTATAATATTTAAATTTTATATATATATATATATATATATATATATATATATATATATATATATATATATATATATATATATATATAGAAGATAGTAAAATTTATAATCACTTTCTACAAAAACTAAAATTCAACTTTATTTAAAATAATGGAGGACCTATTTTTTTTTAAAAACAACTTTTAGATAAAAAACACTTCTTCAAAAAATTGCTTTTAAATTTTATCAAAAAGATTTTTTTACCTGATTTTGAGGAAAAAACTGAAAGTGTTTGACCTAAAACCAATCATGTATGATGAGTTAGGAAAAACTTTCTGCTACTCTTATTTGATTTCATTTTGATAATAATAAAGTATTTATATTACGGGCTTAATCTATTTGAAGTGTATTAAATAAGATGTTCCATAATTTAGAGCAAAGCTTCTAGAATTATAATGAGATTGTAATAATGATATCTAGAAGATAATAGCTTTAGACTTAAACAGTTCCTGATCATAGGATAACTAATTGGAAATTGGTAAATCCGTAAAGATCAGTACATACTATGCTAGCTCTCTTAGGAGGATGTCTGTTCTCATAGACATTTGTGTGGTGACACTATAGCTAGTATGTAGGTGCTTATTAAGGAATAAGTTCACTGAATATGATTCGATAAGTAGAACAACTAATGGAGTTTACTCACGTGTCGATAGTTGTTTATTAAGTAAATAGTTGTACAAGTATCCTTAGACTTGAGATCGTTAGAGTAATCTCGTACACAATGATTTATGCTTTGGTTTAGTCCTTAGTCTCTAGAACATTCATTAGGTCCATTCTGGGCATAGTGATTTGTGTATGGAGATAGTTAACGGATCAATAAAGGATCTGCCCCTTCCAGTAAAGGAAGTGAATATCCTATGTTATTCTTAGATATGCAAGTTCAGGAATCTCTGGCCAGAGTGAATGAAATTAGAAAGAGTTTCTAATTTGCATTAAAAGGAACTTTGCATTATGAATAAGAAATCATATGATTAAATTAGATAGGGTTGACACGAGTTCCATGCCTTGTATTTAATCGGGATATTGAAGGGTAAAAGGAATTAAATTGTACGGTAACCAATTACTGACAGGTTCTAAGTATTCTAAACAATGATTTTGTATTATCTGGATAGTCGCGATATGTTGAGAAGTATCACTCACGATGTAGAATAAATATAATTAATCAGATTAATTATATTTAATGAATTAATAGAATTCATATAAATAATAAATAAAATATTTATTATTATTTATTTCTACTATTGGCTTAATATTGAACCTAAAGACTCACACCTTAAAAGAGATTAAATTATAGATGAAGGAATAATTAATAATAGCTAGTCATTATTTATTTATGAAATAAATAATTACTTAACAAATTTTATAAATTAATTAAATGAGATTTAATTGATTATAAATTATTTAAGATAAGATCTTAATATTATTAATTAAATATTTAATTAAAGTAATTAAATATGAAGAGAGAATAATTTTCTAAAAGAGTTTAGAAAAAGGAATTAATGATTAAACTAGTTTTAATCATTAACTAATTAATTAATAAGATTAATTAATTAAAAAGGGAATTAATAATAAGATATTTATAGAAAATATCTCAGCTGAGATATTTGCCTATAAATATTGGATTATAAACCCTAATACAAGAACCCTAATATTTGTGAGAAATATTTTAAAAGGGAGGCAACCCTAATTTTCTCTCTAGCCCCCTCCTTCATCTTTTAGTTTGATTCTTGGTGGATATCTTTAGAGCACTCCACACTTGAGGGGTGATTGCAAGGATTGAAGAACAAGATCTTCTCTAGCTGTTGCCGGAAAGCAATCGAGGTATTCTTCAATTTACAAAATAGTTTTTGTATCTATATGTATGTATACATAGGAATATATGCAAATAAATGTTATTCAATGCTTCCGCTGGTGCATAAATTCCTTCAAAAACTAACAATAACAACAATATCAAACAAATCCTATATTATTATAACCGAATATGATATTTTTTATAATTGATTTGATTAAATCAATTAAGAAAAATTGGTATAAGATCCTCTATTTTTTATTAACACAATATTATATCTAATTTGTAGACTAAATTTTTATATATTTATATTAAAAATTTATTTACAATATAATTATTATAGAACATAGTTATATTACAACATATTACTATATCCCCAACTAGTACTTATTGATGCAATTTTTAAATTTATATGTAATTTTAATTTCTATATCACAAATAATATTGATATTGGCTAAAATAAAGCCCTAAAAACACAATTAATGTAGAATTAATTAGGTCTAGTTAGTCCAAAAGGTAAGTTAATTTAATGAGTCTCGAAACCCTAATTATTAAATAAATTTGTAATTAATTAATTAGCTAAATATACAGCTAATTAATTATGTCCGATTACAAGGAAACTACTCCAAGGAGTAGCCCCCAAGACACCTCAATCAATAAGGAAACATATTCCTAAATGGAAACTACTTCTATTACAAGAAGGATCCAGAATCCTTCTAGGAAGTGTCTTACCCATCCAGGTTCCTAAACCTACTCTAATTCTTAGACTCTCTACGTCTATATAAAGGGCATAACCCCTCAGTCTTAGAACTACGTCTGTCTTGATTCTCATACGCACTGAGATACGTAGGCATCTTGTGAGGGCAGAACTAAGCTACGAAATACAAGTGCAGTTATTAAAGCTCGATAAGCTCCGACACCCAGCGCAATAATACACTCTAATTTTTAATCCATAACATTTGGCGCCGTCTGTGGGAAAACAACATCAACCATGGCAAAAACACGAAGAAATGATGGAGATATCGTCCTTTCTATAGGAGACCCAACCACTGAGATTCCTCCCGCGGGAGACCCAACTGCCATGATCCCTCTAAATGGAACTCAAGACACCGAAGTTCCCATTACTACCACTGTTCCCGCTAGAACTCAAGGTCCTAGCACTCAAAGGCTTGGCCCGTTCAGTAAAATCGTTCATTCTACCAATCCCGATGAAGTCATCCATGGATCTAATCCTCTATCCCAGGTAACTCAAACTCCTTTTATTGCTACTATTTCTCTTCGTGCACAAATTTCTATTGATATTATCCCTAGCAGCACTCTTGCCCAACTTAGGCTTAAACTCTCCCAAGCTTATCCCACTACATACATCAGAAGGGTGGAACCACAAAACTATGGGCGCAGAGAGGGAATCCGTGATTTCTCAAGACCATACCCGACTGATGATGAAATCTCTGAAGGCACCGACATTAATCCTAGAAGGAGAAGGCCTGAAAAGGAACCCGTAGGAAGCCAACGTTCACAGTCCCAAAGTACACTAGAACAAAAAAAATGCTTCCTACAAGGCTGAACTCAAAGAGCTAAAGAAAAGCCTAGGTCGACAAGGCAAAAGGCTAGCCCCGAGGCGTGAAGCCCTTGACATCATAGAACTAGATGGAACCCCTTAAGATAGGAGGAGGGAAATTCTAAAGGCTGATCCAAGTGAATTGCTACCACTCGGATTTCTTGATGAACCGACACCGCCCTTTACCGAAGCAATCATGAATGCTCACATCTCAAGGAAATTTAAGATGCCTACCACGTAAAAACCTTCTCGAATGCTTTGTTATTGCAATCTAACAACGATGTTGTCAAGTGCAGGGCTTTTCCTCAAACCCTGGGGGGCATGGCTCAACATTGGTATAGTCGATTACCTCCCACCTCCATTGGATCCTTTAAAGAACTCAGCAAGGCCTTCATAAGACAGTTTATAAGCGGAAGAGTGCATGAGAAAATTTCAGCTTCTCTCATGAATCTAAAGCAGGGAAAGAACGAATCCCTGAGGGACTACCTGAACCGTTTCACCTAGAAAGTCTTGAAGGTACCAAACTTGGATGAGAAAGTGGCTATGATAGCCTTACAACAGGAGATGAGTGATCCTTACTTCAAGAGATCTCTGGCCAAGCATCCACCCGATAACATGCTCATTCTCGAAGACAGAGCAGGGAAATATATCAAGGCGGAAGAAAGCATAGAAAAACCACTATATCAGTGGCGACACATGGGAACAATAACAAAAAGGGAAAAGGTGATCAAGAGTATGATGTCTGGGAAAAGTTTTCTAAGACAGATAAGGATTCAGAATCCCCTCCTAAGAAAAATTACATAGGACCAAAGTTCGCTGAATATGCAAGGATGAATACGTCTCGAAGCCAAATCTTGATAGATATTGAACGGGATTCAGACCTAAGATGGCCTAAACCCCTAAAGTATGATCCTGAGAAGAGAAATAAGAACGCGTTTTGCCAATTTCATAGGGATACTGGACATGACGGGGATGACTACAGACAATTGAAGGATGAAATTGAATTCCTTATCAGAAGAGGAAAACTTTCTAAGTACACCAAAGATGGAAGCCATGATAGGAGCGATGATAACAGAAGAAATAACGATAGTCGGGATAGGAATCCCCAACCTAGAGGACTAGTTATTAATATAATTTTCGGAGGACCCACAACTGTAGGGAGTTTAAGAAACTCAAGGAAAGCATACGCAAGAGAAGTTAAGCAAGTCGTAGGTGAAGCACCTAAACGTTCTAGAACGGAGGTGCTCATATCCTTTAATGACTCAGACTTGGGAGGGATATAGTTTCCCCACGATGATCCTCTTGTCATAACCCCTTTGATAGGAAATTCAAAAGTAAAAAGAGAGATGGTGGACAATAGAGCATCCGTTGATATCTTATTCTATGACACCTTTCTGAAGATGGGGTACAATGATTCCCAGCTAACTCATTCGGATGTTCCAATCTATGGTTTTAATGGAGTGTAGTCAAAAGTGGAAGGAACCATTCAACTACCCATGACAATGGGAAGGGAGCTTCGAGAGGCCACTCAGATGTTAACCTTTCTAGTAATCAAAGCATCCTCTACGTATAATGCAATCCTTGGTAGAACAGGCTTGTATGCTTTTAAGGCTGTTGCCTTGAGTTATCACTTGAAGGTCAAGTTCCCCACTAAAAACGGAGTTTGGGAGGAAAAAGGAGATCAGAGAATGGCAAGAAGTTGCTATGTGGTAGCCCTGAGACCCGATGGAGCTGGGGGCAAGTCCTGCCCATAGAGGACATGGGCTCAAGAGAGGGTGAAGAAAGAAGAGGAAAACCAGTTGAAGACTTGGTTCCAATTTCCTTAGTTCCAGGAGAACCTGAGAAGGTCACTTATATTGGGGTATCATTAAAAGAGCCTATGAAAGAAAAATTAACAAAGTTCTTGCAAGAAAACGGGGACTTGTTTTCTTGGACGGCCGCTGATATGCCAGGGATTGACCCTGAACTGATTACTCACAAGCTTAATGTGGATCCAAGATGGAAAACAGAGAAGCAAAAGAAGAGAAATTTCTCTCCAGAAAGACAAGAAGTGGAAAAGCTCCAAGAGGCTTGTTTTATCAAAGAAATTCAATTTCCTGAATGGCTAGCTAACCTGTGATGGTCAGGAAATCTAATGGCAAGTAGAGAATGTGTGTAGACTTTTCTGATTTAAATAATGCATGTCCAAAGGATTGTTTCCCTCTTTCGAGGATCGATGCACTTATAGATGACACAACATGACATGAAATGTTAAGCTTCATGGATGGCTTTAGTGGATATAGTCAAATTAGAATGCACAAGAGTGACATTGCCAAGGTATCTTTCATCACTGACTTTGGTGTATTCTGTTATCTTGTTATGGCCTTTGGGTTAAAGAATGCAGGAGCCACCTATCAAAGGCTGGTTAAAAAAATATTCAAGCATCTTATTGGAAGAACCATGGAGGTCTATGTTGATGATATGCTACTTAAAAGACTTGATAAGGCCGATCACATTGAGCACCTTAGAGAGGCTTTCGAAGTGCTGAGGCACCACAAAATGATGTTAAACCCCGCAAAATGCGCCTTTGGCGTATGATCTTGAAAATTCTTAGGAATGATGGTCTCTAAAAGGGGGATTGAGGCCAATCCTGACAAAATTAAGGCTATACTCGACATGGAACCCTAAAAAATGATTAAGGATGTCCAGAAATTGATAAGAAGAGTTACGGCCCTAGAAAGGTTCATCTCGAAGTCTAGAGATAAATGTCTACCCTTCTTCAAGATGTTAAAGAAAGTAAAAGATTTTTTGTGGACAGAAGAAAGACAAGCAACCTTTGAGGAACTAAAGAAATATATGGCTGAAGCTCCATTGTTGACCAAGCCTAGTCCCGAGGACATCTTATACTTGTATTTGGCCGTATCAGAAAAGGCCCTGATTGTTGTCCTTATAAAAGAAGAGGAATAAATTCAAAAACCAGTTTATTATGTGAGCAAAGTCTTATATGGAGTAGAACTTAACTACTCCAAGATTGAAAAGTTTGCACTAGCCATGGTGATGGCCTCAAGAAAGTTACGGCCTTACTTTCATGCACACAAGATTGAGGTATTAACTGATCAACCTTTAAGAAACATCATACATAGCCCCAAGGCAAGTGAAAGACTGATTAAATGGGCCATAGAGCTAGGAGAGTTCGACATCAAGTATAAGCCTTGAACGGCCATTAAAGCTCAAGCTCTTACTGACTTCATGGTCGAATGTACCATTAACGACCAAGAATTATTGGGGACAAGATAGGGAGGAAATAGCATAAAAAGAAGAAGATGGACAAGCTCTTAAAGAATATTGGGTGCTCAATTTTGATGGGGCATCAAAAATAAAATCTAGTGGAGAAGGCTTGGTGCTACAATGTCCCGAAGGATTCGTTATTGAGTATGCTATTAAGCTTGACTTTCCAACAACCAATAATGAAGCAAAATATGAAGCTTTGATAGCAGGCCTGGACTTGGCCAAGGCACTAAATGCCAAATACCTCAAAGTTTATGGAGACTCAAAACTGGTTGTATCCCAAGTAAATGGTGAGTTTGAAGCAATAGAAGAAGTCATGGTTAGGTACCTCCGAATAGTGAAAGCTATAATGACTCAATTTGAGGAATGTCTGATCGAATATGTTCCTAGAGAAGAGAACGTAAAGGTCGATGCCATATCGAAGTTCACCTCGTCAGAAGTGGATGAACATATGGGAAGTGTTTACTTCTAAATCTTGAAAACCGCCAACATCAATGCAAAGCTGGTAGCCCCGATAAACTTGGGCAACTGCTAGATGGATCCAATTAAAGCCCACCTTCAATCTGGATGGATGTCTGCAATGCCATGGAAGCCAGAAAATTTACTGTGAGGGCATTAAGGTACATTCTTATTGATAAAATTCTCTATAAGAAATCTGTTGTTATTCCATACTTGAAATGTCTAAGGCCAGATAAATCCCATGAGGCTTTGAAAGAAGTACATGAAGGGATTTGTGGCCAACACTTGGGGGGCAGAGCTTTGGCTCACAAAATCACCCGCCTTGGCTTTTACTAGCCTGACTTGTTAAAAGATTCGAAAGAGTATGTGAGAAGGTGTGACAGATGCCAAAGGCATGCACGAGTCGTCAAATAACCCCCTGAGATGTTGACGTCCATCAATTCCCCCATCCCCCTTGTAATGTGGGGAATGGACATCCTTGGACCTTTCCCAATGGCTAGTGGACAGAGAAAGTTCTTAACTATTGCAATTAATTACTTCACTAAATGGATTGAGACTAAACCCCTAGCCAAGATAACCACAAAATAAGTAGCTCAATTCTTCTGGGAAAACATCATATGTAGGTATGGAATACCACGTATCCTGGTGACGGACAACGACACCCAATTCAATAATGAAGAATCCGAGGAATATTGTAGTGATAATGACATCAATCTACGCTTTACTTCTATTGCACATCCCCAAACAAATGGGCAGGCTGAGGTAGCCAATCGAATCATCATTGATGAAATCAAGAAAAGGATCAAATGTTCTACTAACACATGGGTGGATGAGCTTTTTCCAATACTCTGGGCATACAGAACCACTCATAAAGTTACTACTGATGCAAATCCATTCTTCCTGGCCTATGGAGCCGAGGCAGTGGTCCTAGTTGAAATATCACATGTATCCCCAAGAATTAAGGACTTTGAGCCTAAGGAAAATGAGGAAGGGATGAAACTTGCATTAGAATTAATTGACAAAGTCAGGGACATGGCTCATGTAAAGATTATTGAATATCAGAAGAAGTCATCTTTCTAATACAACCTAAGGGTTAAAAAAGGTTTTTCAAACAAGGGGACCCAGTCTTCAAAAAATCTAAAGCTTTCGGACTATGCCCCAAGGACAAACTAGCCCATAACTGGGAAGGTCCTTACAAGATAAAATTAGTTAAGGGAGGAGGATCATACATCCTTGAAACCCTAGAAGATATCGAAGTCCCAAGAACTTGGCATGCCTCAAATTTGAAAGTTTATTATACTTAAGGAAATCAACTACGAGTTCTTATATTTAGTAGGAACTAAGTAGAAATAAGGTTTGACGAAACCATTAGGATGTAAGAGCTTTTCGCTCCAGAAAGGATTTCCGTTTTGTAAGGGTCGTGCCCACTCTAGCCTTGAAGGCATTATTAATAAAATTTTCAACCTTGTGGCTTTTCCAAAAACATGTGTGTTTAGCCTAGATTGACAATCGATCTTGTTGTTCCGTTATCGTAAAGGAATGAAATAAGCCTGGTTGGTACTTTGATTAATCTCTAGTCTTTTTTGTTCTTTTATGCTTGAGAAGTATATTTTATCAAATATTCTATGGCATGAAAAAGAAAAAAACAAACGAAAAAGGACTTTTCATAAATAGAGAGTCTTTGAATACATGAGATAAAAACATAACAGAAAATACAAGGGATACAAGAAAGATGAAGAAAAGATAAAGAAACTAAGGAAGGTCTTCAATGTCCTCATCCTCCTCATCCCCAGTCTTCTCTTCTTCCTCTACCTCCTTTCGGGCATTGTCCTCAGCCTCGGGAGTAGAGTCAAAGACCCGATCATACTCGTCCAAGGCCACGCCACCCGACAAGTCGCACAAACCTATCCCTCGAGCGGTAAAAGTCAGGGCCAATGGCAGACCCATGGGGAAGGGAACTTGGCCAGATCAAAAAGACCGGGATGTTTAGCCAAGACTGCGTCGAGGCACTTCTCCCAAGCCTGAGCACAAGTCGCCGGAAAAACCATGTCGTCATGTTTATCCATGAAAGCATAAAATTCTTCCGACCTCATGTACTTGTCAATCACGTCCTTCTTCCTAGCCCTTAACTCTTGCAGCTCAGCATGGGCCGCCACCAGCTCTTGCTCCTTCTCGAGCAGCTTATTCTCGAGAACGGCCACCTTCACATCGACTTTGGCCTTGCCCTTCTAAATGGCCTTCTCTGAAAAATGCCAAATCTTGGCCTGATGGGCCATGGTCTGGAAATAGGTATTGACCTGTTAAAAAAGCACGACACAATGAAAAATTAGGAAAACCAAAAAATGACTAAGTGTAGAAAGATGGGGAAAAAACGGGCCTTGCCATGGCAACAACTTAGACCCCCAGAGTCTCCGCCTCTTCTATGCCCGTTTTTAGGACAAGATTGGCCTTGTTGACCAGAAGAATGGAATTCTACGACCAGTCGATGGAGTTCAGGGTACTCCCGATGACGGTATCTTGCCTCCTTAAGTCCCAACTGGACCTTCAAGCCGCAATCTTTTGATTCTCCTCCTCATCAACTCGAGGCCTATTTCCCTGGGCCTTGTCACAAGGATGAAGGAACCCATGAAGATTGGGCTCCTTAATTGGGCCTTTGATAGCCTCACAAGCCTTCCTTATCTTGTGGGTTTTTTGATCACCCACGCCCAAATGAAAGTTGATGTTTTCCGCAGCTGCAAAACAAACAAGGAAATAAATCATTGAACTCAGAAAAATCGAAAAGAAAGGAAAAGTTAAGAAAAGAAAAGTACCATTATTAGAAACATTTGAAAGGCCCACCACCTTCAAAGAAAACTCCTCCAAAAGCTTCCTGGCCCAAGTCAGTGATAATAAGCTTTTCCTCGCGAGTTAGCTGGATCAGGCCCTGGTTCCCATCCTTGAATTTGCAAAATTTGGGCCTAAAAAGGGTGCCCCAATCTCCTCCTTCCCATTCCAAATACAAGAAGTCCCTTCTCTAGTCTTGGTTGGAGTCAGGAAGAGACTTGTTGCTAAAGATTGGGCTCACCCCTTTCCTGTGACTTATATAGACCCAGCCCAATATATTTGATGGGCTATTTTTAAACTGAAAAATACTTCTAAAGACAACTACTGAAAGGGGATAATTTTTCCTAAGGCATAAAACTATAAAACAAATGAGGGTCCACCACGAGTTTAGGCTCAATTGACATGGATTTATCCTAACCTCAGCTAGTAACCTAATTGCAAATTCATGAAAAGGGAATATAAGCCCGCCTAGAAGTGCTTATCTAAAAATGCACAGCCTAGTGGGCTTCAAATGACAGGCCCGATCTCCAGGCTTGACCAAAACAAACTTGTACCCAGGAGGAAGTTTGTACAACTTTGTAAATTTATCACAATGAACCTGGTTGGTGAAGGTGCTAGTAAACCTAGAGGCATCTACCTCGGCCTAGGTTGGGAACTCATCACCTATGGTTTGTAGGAGATCAGAAATTGAAGAAAAAGTAGAATTTACGGCAACGACGTTACCTCTTTTTGCCGCCCTGCCAAGAAGACTTTGTTGAGAAGCATCTTAGGAATCCGTCATGGAACTTCAAAGGATGAAAGCTTGAAAATTGGGAAAGATAGAAGATTGATCGGTAAATATTCGCCGGAAATCACATTAGTTAAATTAGCTCTAGAATGAAATTCTGATAGCATTTAAATGATAAATTCTTAGCACTTAATATATTTAAATATTGTTTGAAATTATTTTAAATAAAAAGGATGAATATTTATATTTATTCTTATATTTAAAATAAAAGTAAAATAATAAGAAGCATAATTTATTTATGATAATAATTTTAACAATTAATGTTATTATTGTTATTAATTAATATTTTGTGAAATAATATTTATGGGTAATTAATTATTATTGATTAATTATACAAATTATTCATAAATATTATTTATTTTAATTGTAACAAAATCTAGGACCACTTGAATTCTTATCAAGTACTTTTGTGGCGCTTAGTAAGTTTAGTGGCGCCTATACAGTAATTTGACTGTATAGGCGCAACATAATTTAAACCCAAGTACATAGAATATTTTCATGAAAAGTCAAGTGGCGCCTATAAGTTTTGTTGCGCCCATACAGTGCTTGCACTGTAAAGGCGCAACAAAACACTTAGAATGATTTTGATTGTTTTCTTTGTGGCGCTAGGCCTTTATGTGGCGCCATCACAGTGAATTCACTGTGAAGGCGCAATATAAATGTCAGTATAATTTTTGTTGCGCCAAGTAATTTAGTTGCGCCAATACAGTGTGAGCACTGTAGAAGCGCAACTAAAGTACTTAGCCAATAATCATGTTATTTGGTGGCGCCTATAAATATGTGTGAGTTTTTTTTGTTGCAATCTTCATTATACTTACACAGTACACACACTCTCTAAGGCGCAGCAAAAACACATAGATCTACTTTTTTAATCGAACAAATCTCGGCCATTTCTTGTCCAAATTTTAATCTAAAATCAGTTTTGTGGAACCCATAATCGTATCTTTAATTTGTAAGTGGTCCCAAAAATTTGGTTAAGGTTTTAAGATTTTCAATTTTAGAAAACTCAAATAATTTGGCTAGGGTTTGTTGATTTCAAAATCGATTAAAAATTATAATAAAATTAAAAGTGTGCTTAAAACTACTAGGAGATCAACAAATAATTATTTTATGAAAATCCAAGTAATTTTTAAAATACTAGGGTTTGGTTCGTAATTTACTAAAATTATTCGATATTAATTAATAATTTTAATTCGTAAAAATTATCTCTCAATTTATTAAAATGGCAGGTAAGTTTGAAATTAAAAAGACTATTTATTTATTTATTTATTTTAGTAAATGATTGGACTGAAGTAGCAGAGTTAGGTAACTGGGCTCGATTTTTAAATGAGCAGTATATAGTCTGGTACGCATTAACTACTTCTGTTCCTTTGAATAGAAATTTGTTAGGACAGGTTTATAGGTCTGCTCAGGACACATCTGCCAATGGAATCTCAGCCTTTACTTGCAAGATTCAGAAAAAGAAGGTGTGAATAACTGAGAATGACATCAATAGAGCACTTCAATTGCCAACTGAAGATTTTGAAGATGATCCATCAAAGGCAGATCTGGACAATTTCTTCTTGTTCCTGCACTGCACCAGAATGAACAATAATCTTCCAAAGAAGATTCACAAGAATCATCTACCCAAGGAGTGGAACTTATTTTTCAATATCTTGTCTCACTGCTTTGCACCAAAGACAGGTCGATTCTATGGGATTACTCAATTTAACAAGGTGATTGGCTTTGCAGTGGCTTCTGGGTCCAGGATAAATTTTGAAAAATTAATCATGGTAGAGATTATAAAGAACTAGGAAAAAATGGAGAATTTCTATCTGTATCCAATATTTCTGCAGCTGGTGTTGAACTAAGTACTGACTGCTGATCAACTACAAGGGTTTCAGAACAGTCCATTGGAAGAGTCACCCTCACTCCAGTTCAAGACAATTATGTTGCTACAGAATGAGGCTGACTATCCTAACAGGTATACTCCTACTCCGATGACTGACCCTATCAGAGACTTCTTTGATCTTCTTAGACAGGTCAATGAAGAAGAAGAACCAGAAGAAGAAGAATAAGCTGCTGCCGAAGAAGAAACAGCAGCAACCTCTGAAGAAGGAAATGAAATTGAAACCTCAAGTGAGTCTGGAAACTCAGCAACAACAGAAAAAGAAGTACCGAGAACTGAACAAGAAAATGAAGTTATGGAAGAAGCTGGTTCTGAACATGAGCAAGAACCAATTCCTGAAGAAGAAGAAGAAATGAATAACCCTAAAGATCATATAGAGGAGATAGTTGGTGAGGCAGAAGTGGAAGAGCCTCAGAATACAAAGGTATACATACCTGATCTCTCCAATGAGCAAATGGAAGATGGTACAGTTCTAGACTTTGACTTCTCGTCCTTTCTACAAGATGAATTTGTCACATTATCTAGCTCTGTGCCTCAAACGACAATGCAGACACAACAGCCCTCAATGGCCTTCCAAGCTGACAAAGAACTTGGTCAAAACCAACCAGTTCTAACCACTTCCAGAGAATAAGAAACACTCCCTTCATCTCCCAAACACACGAAAAAGACCCATTGATTTATATGATAGGGAGTCCTACCGAATCAGGAAATTATTGAAATATCCCCTACAGTTCTGCCCTCTCGAAAACGATGTAAAATGAATTTTAAACCTAGGGCAACTGTGAGCCATGAACCTGATTCTCTAATCTCTGACGACATTATCTTTCTTCATAACCTCAATTCTGAAATTGAAAAAATCCTGAAAGGTACCGGAAAAGAAATAAAGATTGTAACTAAATCCGCTACTTCAGTAGCTAGTACTGTTTTGGTTGATCCAATTCAGAAGCTGTCTTCATAGACAGTAGGGGGCATCACTGACTCTAACGAGCTATTCATTACATTGTCAAATATGGTGACCCCCCCTGGACTTTACATCTCCAGATCCTATTAAGTATGTTTTCCCTCCCCATGTGGGTGAAGGGGAAAGGCAACTCTCCTATAGAAGGGAAGAGGTCTCCATTCAAGGAGTAGTTGTGTCAACAGCATCACCACTACAAGTGGAAGTGCCTTCACATGCGTCGCGGGGCACCACAAGCTCTCATTTGTCACTCACTACATTGCTTGAGGTGGTGACCCCCCTGGAGATTCAAATTCCAGCTCCTACACAGGAGGTCCTCCCTACCTTAACAGGTTAGGTAGAGGGACATACAGTTAAGTACATTATTCAAGTTGAAAGGATGCTAAGGTCAAAAGGTTTCAAATCCCAAGCTAAAATGGATGCTGCAGAAAAGATAAGAAACTACTGTCTATCAAAAAGAATTCCTTCTTACATCAGGCAAATACCAAAGATAGATTCAACACAACCATCTGATGTAGAAGAAGAGATAGTAGATCCTGTGGAACAGGAAGTGCTGTGGCAGTTAGCAAGAGCTGAACAAAGAAGGTTGTATGGAGAATCCACTGCAACAAAACAATTAGTATCTGAAGAAGTACCGAGGACACCTGTTCATAAAGGTTCAATCCTAGAAGAAGGTGAAGTTGATACATCAGAAGACTGAAGAATTAGATAGAACAAGATAGAAACTTTGTATTATTTGTTCAGTGCTAGAGGAACATCTATCTTGTATTTATCTGTTATGTATGAATCTGGAAAATTGTTAAATATAAAACCAGAACTTTTGTTTATTATTTACAATTCATTACATGTTGTACTACTTTCTTAGTTGTTAGTTGAGTTATCCTCTAGGAATTTGTGTGTTAAATGTTTAACAACAAATAGGGGGAGATTGAAAGGCATATGACTAGGCCTATTTGTAATAATTAGATGGCAACTCAACTCCAGCTAATAAAGAAGAATTAAATAATAAACACTAAACAGGAATCAAGACGAAGACAGTCAAATAATCACAAAGGATCCAAGTATCAGAGGTATTTTGTAGGATTGCTACTCAACACTGGATGAAGTTCATTTCTATGTTCAAGCGTCAGTGTAATTAATAATGTGGTAGTACTTCTATAGAAGACAGAAGATATAGAAGATTTCAAGTGGTTACTACAAACGGATTCCAGAAGAAGAATGCAAACAGTGGAGAAGAATTAATGACAAAAGGCCTCTAGTTAAATGTTATTTAAATGGAGAATATTTATTGGGATGACACAAATGAACCAGACAGTACATTTGTGTGTCAACTAATATAATATTTATTCTTCATTTAAAATCAAGAGGTTTCAAGATAAGAAGACGAAGAAAAGACAGGAAGATTTCAGACTGTCAGCACGGCTATGCGACTAAAGATAGTATTTTAATTCTACTATCAATTGTTAATTAATTATTTAATTTATCTAATTAAATTAATTCAAGTTGAAATTAATTTAATTTATAAATTAACTAATTAAATTAAGTAGAATTAATTTATTATAAAAGAAATGGTTTAAAATGACTTATATATAATAAATAAAGTCATACCGAGCATAATAGCATAAGTCATACCGAGCTATATTGATAAGTCATACCGAGCAAAGCTGATCAAAAGGTCATGCTGGAATTATTTTATTTATTTAAAATAAGTCATACCGATTTGTTTTAATTAAATAAAATCCGAATATGACTTTCAATAAGTCATACCGAATTTTAAAAGGTCATACCGACCAGAAATATGTCATGCCCAGTCTTTTGAAAGTCATACAAGTATTAATATAAGTCATACAGACTTATTTTCTTGAAATAAAGTCATATGGAAAAAGGTCATACCAGCCCTTTCCAACCTCTATAAATATGAGGTTCTTGCTTCATTTGTTAGTGTTAAGAAAAATCAGTTCAAATTCAGAAATTTGTCTGCATTGTAATATTCACAGATTTCTGTGCAAGTTTGAATATAATTGATTAAACTCGAACACTTCATGTCGAATTCGTTCTAGATTAATATATCAGTTATAAAATCTAATCTTCATATTAATTGTGTAATACTAATCAAGTTAAAATTATATCTTTCACTTGAACAGTATTTCATTATAATTAATATTTCGCGAGTAATTAAAATAAATTTTTTAATCCAATTATTCAGCGGTTAATTTTCAGATATTGTATTCAACCCCCCTTCTACAATATCAGGGACCAACAATTGGTATCAGAGCTGGTTGATATAATTAATATCAGATCCAAATCAAATTCCGCGAACTCATACAGATCTCAAAAATTATTTTAAATTCGAAATATTTTTTTATTCGAAATAATTTTTTTTCTGAAAAATTATTTTTGATTAAAAATTGTTTTAAGTCAAAAATTAAAATATTTTTTGAAACACTTAATTTTTAATCTTATTAAAGATGAGTACCCAGAAAGTGACTAGTATTAAAATTCCACAGTTCGATAGAGAACACTACAACTTGTGGAAACACAAAATGCTACTATTTATCGGGATTGCAAATCCCAAGTACGCATTAATCATGGCCAAAGGTGTTGAGACCCCTATATCAGTTGTTCTCGAACATACAGTAGATGGGGTCGTAATTCCCCACAGACAGTTTCCGAAAAGTCCGGCAGACTATACAGATGAGGAAACAGAAGCTGTATCCCTTGATAATAACCTGAAGCTCATATTGATTGAATCCCTAGACTACATCATGTACAACCAAGTAGTCAATTGCAAGAATGCAAAACAGATCTGGGAAACAATTGAGATTATCAATGAGGGAACTGAAGAAGTTAAAGAGAATAGACTGGAGATCCTGACCACCCAATATGAGCAGTTTAGATCTAACCCTGGTGAGGGTATCTCTGAGGTGTTTCAGAGACTAAACAAACTGATAAACGAGCTCAACATGAATGGAAAGTTTTATCAGAACCAAGAGGTGAACAGGAAGTTTTTGCTGACCTTACCAGAGCATCTGGAGCACAGGATTGCAGCCATCCGGGAATCTAGGGACATGAAAGAGGTAACCCTAGAAAGACTCTACGGAGTGTTAAAAACTTATGAGCTGGAACAAATCCAAACCAGAGAGATGTACGGTAGAGGTAAGGTACTGAGTTCCTCCAAGGCATTAATGGTAGAAGCACCAGAGAAAGAAGAAGTAAAGGCTGTTGCACCTTCTAAGAGTTCAACAGAGTATGTGGTTCCAGAACTTGGACATACTTCTGACAAACAAGAAGACGGTGATTTCTACTCGCTGGAAGAACTAGATCAGCTAGAAGATGAATCTCTAGCAATGGTTGCCAGGAAGTTTGGCAACATGAGATTCCGAAGAAACTCCTCATTCAGAAGTAAGCCTAACTTTGGAAGATTCCAAAAAGGAGGTTCTTCAACAGCAGTATCAAAAAGCGGCTACAAGACCGGCTTAGTTGATAGAAGCAAGTTTCGTTGCTTCAACTGTAGTGAGCTAGGCCACTTTGCAACTGAGTGCAAGAAGCCTAAGCAAGGGAAGAAGAGAGAGTCTTATGAAGAGCTCAAGGAGAAATATGATGCACTCGTGAAAAAGCATCAAGGAAAGTCCTATCTAGCAGCAGGCAAAAGCTGGGATGACTCAGATAATGATGATGAGGAAGAGCTGGGAAATCTTGCTCTTATGGCTTCATCACAGGAATCACTGTCTCCCACCCGTGACAGAGGAATAGAGGTAAATCCTTCTTGTCCCAAGATGTTTGCGTTACTAGGTAAAGAATTAGATGGTGAAAGAGATAAAGTAAAGAAACTCAGACTCAAAGTCAAAGAGTTAATTGATGAGACTGAAGTTCTTAAACAGTTAAAAAGAAATCATGACAAGTTGACTGTTAAGCTGACTGAAGACTTAGCTGTTGAAGTCAGTAAAGTCAGTTGTCATGTTGCTGTAGAAACTAATCTCAGAAACCAGATAGAAGAAGAAAAGAAGAAGTGTCTTGCATATAAGAATTCCTCATATATTGTTAAGAACCTAGTTGACCAACAAGAAATAAATCGTAAAGTTGGAATAGGCTTCGAGTATAACAAATCTGTAGGAAAGCCAAGCAACATAACCCCCTTTAGAAAAAGTGCTGAAGAAAGGGGTATCCCACATGTTGTTAAAGACACACCGAAACCTCTCTTCATAACACCGATAGCTGAACCTATCCTTGAGAGCTCCATACTGATTGCATATGAAATGCAGTTAGAGGATCTCGAGGAAGAGAAGAAGAGAGGAGAACAGGTTAAGGACATAAAAGGAGTTAATGTCCAGAAAGAGAAATGTGCACCAGAGACACCTGTGGAAGATGTGGGAACTTTTGATTCCCCCAGACCTGGTATAGGTGCAAAAGACTTAAAGAATAAAATGAACAGACCCAACACGTTTGTGAACAGTAGGAACAGTAACAATAAATTTCATTCTACTGAAAACTTCAAATATGATGATAAAACTGAAGCAGAATCTGTTAAACCCCCTACTGTATTGAATAACATGCCTACTATTGATGCTTTCCATAAACCATGTGGTATAATGAATTGCATGTTATGTGCCTTTAATGCTATGACTGCTTACTTTAAACGCATGATAGCTAAGAAAGATAACATGACACCTAGACAGCACATCAATAGTAAATTTGCTAAATCCAAGACTGCGACTCCTTCACCTGAAAAGAAGGAATCATATATTCCTAAGTCTAAACAGAAAGTTGTTAAGACTGTTTATAAGAAGGTAGGAACAGTCAAGGAAGAAAATGTTGTTATTCGAAAAGGATCTGTTGTCAAAGCAGACAAAGGTCAGTTCTTTAAGTATGCCGGGCCCAATCAATTTTGGGTTCCGAAGACGAATTAATCCGTTTGATAATTGCAGGGAGTTAAACAGGTAAACCGAGTTATATGGATCCTGGACAGCGGATCGTCAAGGCATATGACCGGAGATAGAGCCCTGCTATCAGACGTGGTTGAGAGAGCTGGCCCAGTCGTCACCTTTGGAGATAACAGCAAAGGAATGACTACGGGATATGGCAAGTTAAACACTGGAAATGTTTTCATTGAAAACGTCTCTTTGGTGGAAGGACTTAAGCATAATCTACTCAGTGTCAGTCAATTTTGTGATAAAGGTTACAAAGTAAACTTTATCAAGGAGAAGTGCTTAATAGCTCATTCTAAAGAAGACAGACTAGCCTTGCGTGGAGTAAGGAAAGGAAACTTGTACGTAGCTGATTTCAACCCGGGAACTGAAGCTGAAGCAAACTGTTTTTATTCAAAAGCTTCAACAGAAGAAAGTTGGCTATGGCACAAGAAGCTCTCACACCTGAATTTCAAAACAATGAACTCCCTAGTCAAGAGGGATTTGGTGAGAGGACTGCCTCCGATGGAATTTACTCAAGAAGGCTTGTGTGAGGCATGTCAAAAAGGGAAGTCAAAGAAAGCAACTCACAGAGGCACAGACACTACAAACATCACTGAACCACTTCAACTCCTACACATGGATTTATTTGGTCCAGTAAATATTCTGTCTATGTCAAGGAAGAAATATGCCTTAGTGATTGTAGATGACTTCACAAAGTACACGTGGGTTTTATTCTTGAACTCTAAAGATGAAACTCCGCAGTTGGTGATTGATCATGTAAAGTTGATTGAGTTAGATTCAAAGCTACCTGTCCGAGCAATCAGATCAGATAATGGAACAGAATTCAAGAATGAAATTCTGAATAACTTCTGCTCAGACAAAGGGATAACAAGACAATTCTCAGCGCCAAGAACTCCGCAACAGAATGGAGTAGTAGAAAGGAAGAATCGAACCTTGATTGAAGCTGCAAGAACAATGTTAAGTGAATCAAGGTTGCCTATCTACTTCTGGGCTGAAGCAGTGAACACAGCTTGTTATACCCAGAATCGAACCTTAATCAACAAAGATCATATGAAAACTCCCTATGAATTAATGGCTGGCAAGAAACCTACTCTCTAGTACTTTCATGTATTTGGAGCCAAATGCTTTGTGCTAAAAGATGGAGATGAACATCGTGGCAAATTTGAGGCCAAGGCACATGAAGCTATTTTTGTCGGATATTCAAAAAGAGCATATAGGGTATACATAATTGATCAGCACCAAGTAAAGGAAAGTGTCAATGTAACTTTTGATGACACTAAACTCCCAAGTATCCAAACTGAAGATTCTTCTGAGTCATTAAAATTTGATAATTATCCAGACTCACATTCTGATGACGAAGAAGAACCTGAGGTTGCAGCAGGAATTGATGACAATAATGGTGATAATGATCAATGTAATAGTGGTGGAAACAATGGCAACAATGGAAATTCTACTAATACCAGTGGTGGATCAACAAGTCATCCTGGCAGCAACTCAGGGGGAGATGAAAGATCAACTGGCACAACACAACATCACAATGAATTTCAAGGCGAATCATCAAAATCAAACCTTCCGAGGGAAAGAATATGGAGTAAAGATCATCCCTTTGAATTGATCATAGGTGATCCAGATGTTGGAGTAAGAACCAGAAGTGCAACTTCAAATGAATGCTTATTTTCAGTTTTTCTATCTCAAGAAGAACCAAAGAAGATTGAAGAGGCACTAATTGATCCAGATTGGGTTCTTGCCATGCAAGAAGAGCTCAATCAGTTCGAAAGACAAGAAGTCTGGACACTGGTACCCAGGCCTAAAGATAGATCTGTTATTGGCACGAAATGGGTATACAGGAACAAGTTAGACGGTGATGGCATTGTTACAAGGAACAAAGCCAGACTGGTTGCAAAGGGTTACTCTCAGGAAGAGGGAATTGATTATGACGAGACCTACGCACCAGTTGCAAGACTTGAAGCCATCAGGATATTTCTGGCATTCGCAGCACATTCCAATTTCAAAGTCTATCAAATGGATGTGAAGAGTGCATTTCTGAACGGAAAGCTAGAAGAGGAAGTTTATGTGGAACAGCCCCCTGGCTTTGAAAATCCAGAGTTTGCTGATTTTGTGTACTTTCTTTTCAAAGCTCTCTATGGACTCAAGCAAGCACCGAGGACATGGTATGACACTCTCTCTGAGTTTTTACTTGAAAATGGTTTCACTAGAGGTGTCATAGATAAAACTCTCTTTTACAAATTACATAATAAAGATATGATATTTGTCCAAGTCTATGTTGACGATATTATATTTGGTTCTACTAACGAAAACTTGTGCAAGAGATTTGCTAAGTTAATGCAGAGCAGATATGAAATGAGCATGATGGGTGAGCTGTCATTCTTCCTTGGATTGCAAGTAAAGCAAAAGGAAGATGGGATTTTTATTTGCCAATCAAAGTACGTAAGAGATCTTCTCAGAAAATACAGTCTAGAAGATTCTTCACCGGCAAAAACCCCAATGCCAACAGCCACGAAGCTTGACAAAGATGAAACTGGTAAGAAAGTTGACATCACAAGCTACAGAGGTATGATAGGCTCATTATTATATCTAACTGCTAGTAGACCCGATATAATGTTTGCAACATGCTTATGTGCAAGGTTTCAATCTGACCCGAGGGAATCTCATCTCATAGCCGTTAAACGAATTTTTAGATATTTGAAGAGTACACCAAATCTAGGAATTTGGTACCCTAAGGATACAGGTTTTGACCTAATAGGCTATACAGATTCAGATTATGCAGGGTGCAGGATGGACAGGAAGAGTACTTCTGGAAGCTGTCAGTTTCTAGGACGACGGTTGATCTCCTGGTACAGCAAGAAACAGCATTCAGTGTCTACCTCGACAGCCGAAGCAGAATACATTGCGGCAGGTAGCTGTTGTGCTCAGATCTTGTGGATTAGGAATCAGCTAAATGACTATGGACTTGCGTTGAACAAAATTCCAATTTTCTGTGACAACACAAGTGCTATAGCCATTTCCAACAATCCTGTACAACATTCACGAACCAAGCACATTGACATAAGGTATCATTTTATCAGAGAGCATGTCATGAATGGAACTGTGGTGCTACATTTTGTACCCACAGAAGATCAGATAGCCGACATCTTCACAAAACCACTTGATGAATCCACTTTCTCAAAGCTGGTTAGTGAATTAGGGATGTTAAACTTTGGCTAAAGTTTTAATTACTAGGAATTAATTTAAGCTCATAAATATTAAATGTTAATATTTAAAGAGTTTATGAGACTTGAATTAATAAAATCCTAGAGCTTATGAATTTTTGGAAAATTATCTTAAGATTAAATCAATATTCTTAGAAGATAATTGTTTCAATTAAAGCATAAGTAACTTTGATTAAATTAAGCATGTATAAGCATTATGTAAATTTAAGTATATATATTTTTCTAATTTTTAGTATATTTATTTTAAGAATGTGTATATTAATGTTTATTTTTCGAATTATTATTGTACAATAAAATAAATGAGTATGTTATTAATTATTCAATTAATTTACTTATTAAATTAATTCAAATATGAGTTAATTTAATTCTTAAATTAATTAACATAAATTAATAATGTAAATATTTATTTTATATCTTTAATAATTTATTAGAATGTAAATTATTACTTCTATTCATTAAATGCTTGTTAAATATTTATTTTACTTTACTGTATTCTGTATTTCAAATTATCTCGGTATGACCTTTCTTTATATAGAAATTCGGCATGACTTTTTATTGTTAATAAAAAGTCATACCGAGTATTAATATAAAAGAGTCATACTGAGACATTTTTTTGTTTTTGTTTTTATTATTTTCCTTAAATAAAACTCGGTATGACCTTTGAAAAAGTCATACCGAGATCTGCTAAGTGTTTTGAATACAGTTTTATGTCAATAACAAATAAAAACTCGGTATGACTTTATAAAAGGTCATACCGAGTCGTTTTAAAAAAAAAAAAAAAAAACAAAGAAATAGCAGACTCCTTAATTAAGTCATACCCAGCAATTTCATATACACACAAACACGGTGATACACATGCACACAAACAGCTTGTTGCTCTAGCTAGAAATCAATCGTTTATAACCCTTTTCAACTGATTTCAGTTGTTGCTAACTCCTGTTTACAAGCTCGTTGCTTGCTAGTGTGCTAAAACTGATTAATACAAAGGAAACTCTGCCCATTTTTTTAAAAAATCGCAGTGACTGTTCTTGTTATTGTTATAATCGAAGCAAGTGGTGTTGATTGTGATCAAAGTCAGTTGTGTAGTGATTTACTGTATTAAAGTCAATTTGGGGTTAATTAGAAATTAGGGTTTTCAATTTAAAGTGTAATTTTCGAGTTGTATTTGTTATTTTTAATTTGTAATCGCACTTTGTAACTTTATTATTTGTAATAGCATAAATCAAAAAAAAAAAAAAACAATGGCTGGTTATTGCGAATTAGTAAAAACTAATTTTGTAGGATTTTTCAATCCGGTGAACTGTTCAGTCGAGAGGTTTCGACCCTGGATCATTTTTATGAATGAACATTCGCTAGTCAGAACTGCAATTACTCTAGACGCCCCGTTGCAAGTGTTAGCACTTAGGGCTCTGTATTCCACAGCGAGGAATAGGAGTACTGCAGGCAGAGTTCAATTCTCTTTCAGCATAGGAGATCATGAATATATGGTGACTGAAGAGGACGTGAACAGAATTTTAGGCTTTCCAACTGACAACTTCATGGATCCACCCACTGCACCAGAAATTCTAGAATTTTTCTATTCCATTAGATATCAGGGTGAGATTAATTTGGTAAGATTGACAAAGTCCAAGTTGATAAGCGAGTGGGACTATGTCTTTGACACATTAGCCAAAGTTTTTGCACCCACTACAAAGAACAACTTCAACAACATATCTTCACTACTACAAATTTTTGGGTATTCTGTGGCCCACAACAGAAGGATAAATTTTGGGAAGTTGCTTCTGAAAGAAATTATCAAGAAAATGGGGAAACCAGAAAGCAGGGAACAGAATGTACAAGTCTACTATCCGAGGTTCCTGATGCTGTTCATGAATGATTTGTTGATGGAAGAAGACAAAGCTCTATTTCAGAATAGTCCTGTAGAAGAATCTCCTACTTCTCAGAACAACTTTTTTGCAAGGCTCCACAACAACCCCAAGTACGAAGATGTGCCAGTGGAAAGAACAGATTACATGGCTGAGATATTAGATCTTATTGCTAATCCTGTGCAGGAACAAGAGCCAGAGCAAGTGCCAATGCAAATGGATCATCCTGTGCATCTTCTACTTGAAGCTGCTCAGCATGTCGATCAAGTGGCACAAGATCAACAGGTAATATCTCACTCACAATCTTCTAGTTCAATACCTATAGATATATCCACTGCACTGTTAGATTTATCTGTGGCGGACTATGATGGTGTTCTTACACTCCAGGATATCAGCTATGAACCTGAAATCACACAGGTTCTGCCCCCAGCTGAATTAGAGCCTCAAACAGTTTCTCCTTCATCCTCCTCTTCATTAAAAGTCAGAAAAAGGAAGAAACCTGTCAGAATAGTTAGAGGTCTTGGTGCTGATATAGATGAACCCGCAGCTCTGTCTCCTCCTTCAAAAATTTCTAGAGTTGAACATGAGACAACTGCAGCCTCAACCTATTCCAGTCAATGGGATATGGATTTTGACCAAGCCATCCAAGAATCTCTAGATTCACTTGCTCAACCAGGTGATCTAATTCGCTGCTCGGCAACAGCATCAGAGAGTGAGGAAAGCACACTGCTAGCTCTCACACTAGCAGGACCTCCGCTTGCAGATAAACAAACACATGAGGGCACTTTTGTTGAAGAAAATGTTTTTAATCAAAACTCGTCGGATGCCACCTATGTTGTGGACCATGACATTTTCGATGCAGTGCAACATCAAACACCCTCCGAGGTATTAAGGGGCATCACAGACTCTAAAGAGCCATACACTACATTGTCTAAGGTGGTGACCCCCCTGGATTCTTTACATCCAGTTCTTTTTAAAGAAGGTCTTGAATCCACTGGTGGATTTGAGAGGCAACCACTCCATAGAGGGAGATGGGACTCCATTCAAGGAGTAGCTACGTCAGTAGCGGAGCCACTTCAAGTTAATCTTGTTGAGGACGCGCCTTCACAGGCATCAGAAGAGCATTTCGACTCTTCAAAAGCTATTATCATATATGCAGGTACAGCTTCAGGATCTGGAAAGGAGCTAAACACTAGTGATGTGAGGCATACACAGAGTGAAACATATGCACCGAGTGAAAGTGAGTTAAACAGGAGTGCAAGTGAGCTGAGTGCACACACACACAGTGAACTATTATCTAAAATGGAAGCTCTCCAGAAAGAAATGCAAATTGTTCAGGCTGAATTGGTAAAAGTAAAAGCACAAGCAGAAGAAAAATCTACTTCTGCCTCTGTAACACAGCAGCTGACAATTGTTCGAAATGATGTTGATAGCGTCAAGGCATCTATACTTCTGAAAACACAAGATATCCAGAATGTTCAAAGTCTAATTGCTGAGGATATGCAAGAAGTAAGGTCTTTAAATATAAGAATTGATGAGGTGGAGAAAAGCTTGACTCTGACAATTATTGAAAATGAAAAGATCTCCTCCAAAAGGTTCAATAAGCTAGATGATGGCATGACACATTTAAATGAAGGAATGAAGCAAATCTATCAGACTATGCAGAAAATGTTGACATCTTTTGAAGCATCCAAAACTCAAGAGGATCCCTCAACTAAGGGGGAGAAAGCAAAGGAGAAAGTAGATGAAAGGGCTACTGCTCAAGAAAAAGGCAAAGCCAAGCTGTTTTCTGAAGAAGAATTTCAATCGTTTGATCCAGTACCAGAAGAACAGTACTATGCCCAAGAGCAATTCATTGATGACAGTGCTCATGATGAATCAAGCATTCCTGACTACTGCAGAGCTGAAGAAGAAACTGCATTTGATGAAGAGTTCTTATTTCCTAAAGAAAAGGAGTCTGATCCTGTCTATGAAGAGGCCTTGAGGAAATTAAAAGAAGAAATCAAATTGAGTAACATCAAAACTGAAAATTTGAAAGCTCTAGTCGAGGAAAAAGCTAAGGCTGAAAAGAAAGCTAATGTAGAAAAGCAGAATCTCTGGGCCATAGCAGTCAGAGAGAAGAAGAGAGATGTTCAACTCAAAATTGGAAAGAAATGGGATACTGCAAGAGAAATATTGGACAAACAACAGAAGGGTCCATTTGAAGACAAGCATCTGAAATCATTAATTGATCGTCTAGAAAAGACAAACGACAACATTGACAGCTTCATGAAAGCTCTGAAAGAGGAAGTGGACTACATCACTATCTTAGTGGATCACATTCTTGAAGACTGGCAGATACTAGTCTACACTCACAGGAATGGAACATTCAGAATTTCCTTAGAGTTTTTCAGGCAAAGAAGTTTATCAGTAATATGGACGTTCTTGAACAAAGTCAAGAGAAGCTCAGAAGAAAATGAACTTCTCAGGGATAGACTTAGAGTCTTTGCCACAGCTGTTAGTCCTCAGATCTTATTTGATCCTCACGAGGTAAGATTCTTCTCAAACAAGCTATATCAAATCTTTCAGTTAAATGAAGAATCTTTAAAGGGCTATACAGTTAAGTACATTATTCAAGTTGAAAGGATGCTAAGGTCAAAAGGTTTCAAATCCCAAGCTAAAATGGATGCTGCAGAAAAGATAAGAAACTACTGTCTATCAAAAAGAATTCCTTCTTACATCAGGCAAATACCAAAGATAGATTCAACACAACCATCTGATGTAGAAGAAGAGATAGTAGATCCTGTGGAACAGGAAGTGCTGTGGCAGTTAGCAAGAGCTGAACAAAGAAGGTTGTATGGAGAATTCACTGCAACAAAACAATTAGTATCTGAAGAAGTACCGAGGACACCTGTTCATAAAGGTTCAATCCTAGAAGAAGGTGAAGTTGATACATCAGAAGACTGAAGAATTAGATAGAACAAGATAGAAACTTTGTATTATTTGTTCAGTGCTAGAGGAACATCTATCTTGTATTTATCTGTTATGTATGAATCTGGAAAATTGTTAAATATAAAACCAGAACTTTTGTTTATTATTTACAATTCATTACATGTTGTACTACTTTCTTAGTTGTTAGTTGAGTTATCCTCTAGGAATTTGTGTGTTAAATGTTTAACAACAAATAGGGGGAGATTGAAAGGCATATGACTAGGCCTATTTGTAATAATTAGATGGCAACTCAACTCCAGCTAATAAAGAAGAATTAAATAATAAACACTAAACAGGAATCAAGACGAAGACAGTCAACTAATCACAAAGGATCCAAGTATCAGAGGTATTTTGTAGGATTGCTACTCAACACTGGATGAAGTTCATTTCTATGTTCAAGCGTCAGTGTAATTAATAATGTGGTAGTACTTTTATAGAAGACAGAAGATATAGAAGATTTCAAGTGGTTACTACAAACGGATTCCAGAAGAAGAATGCAAACAGTGGAGAAGAATTAATGACAAAAGGCCTCTAGTTAAATGTTATTTAAATGGAGAATATTTATTGGGATGACACAAATGAACCAGACAGTACATTTGTGTGTCAACTAATATAATATTTATTCTTCATTTAAAATCAAGAGGTTTCAAGATAAGAAGACGAAGAAAAGACAGGAAGATTTCAGACTGTCAGCACGGCTATGCGACTAAAGATAGTATTTTAATTCTACTATCAATTGTTAATTAATTATTTAATTTATCTAATTAAATTAATTCAAGTTGAAATTAATTTAATTTATAAATTAACTAATTAAATTAAGTAGAATTAATTTATTATAAAAGAAATGGTTTAAAATGACTTATATATAATAAATAAAGTCATACCGAGCATAATAGCATAAGTCATACCGAGCTATATTGATAAGTCATACCGAGCAAAGCTGATCAAAAGGTCATGCTGGAATTATTTTATTTATTTAAAATAAGTCATACCGATTTGTTTTAATTAAATAAAATCCGAATATGACTTTCAATAAGTCATACCGAATTTTAAAAGGTCATACCGACCAGAAATATGTCATGCCCAGTCTTTTGAAAGTCATACAAGTATTAATATAAGTCATACAGACTTATTTTCTTGAAATAAAGTCATATGGAAAAAAGTCATACCAGCCCTTTCCAACCTCTATAAATATGAGGTTCTTGCTTCATTTGTTAGTGTTAAGAAAAATCAGTTCAAATTCAGAAATTTGTCTGCATTGTAATATTCACAGATTTCTGTGCAAGTTTGAATATAATTGATTAAACTCGAACACTTCATGTCGAATTCGTTCTAGATTAATATATCAGTTATAAAATCTAATCTTCATATTAATTGTGTAATACTAATCAAGTTAAAATTATATCTTTCACTTGAACAGTATTTCATTATAATTAATATTTCGCGAGTAATTAAAATAAATTTTTTAATCCAATTATTCAGCGGTTAATTTTCAGATATTGTATTCAACCCCCCTTCTACAATATCAGGGACCAACAGATTTTAATGCAGGTACAGAAGATTTCAATGTTATTATGGAAATGAGTGAAACACTTAACCTTGATGATCTTGTGTTCCTTGACCCTAATTTCCCGAGTGTGAGTGTTGAGGGTCATGCACAAACAGAAACAGTGAGGAGTGAGACACCCACTAACCAAATAAACACCCCACACATTGCACACACTGCACACAACTAAAGGATTCTCAATCTGGAGGCCCGAGTAACTGAAATTCATTATTCATTGAGAAAGATCTTGGATGTGCAAGAGAAGCAGAGGGAAGAAATGAAAGAAATCAAAAATTTGGTCAAACAACTGCTGGCTCAGAAAGTTCCTATTTCCAATCAATCAACTTCGACAACTCAGATTACTTCGGTAGGAAGGGATGATAACCCAACTGAGGGGGAGAGAAGATAAGAACAAGGAAAAGTAGTTTGAGCTGAAATGATCTTGGAGTATACAACTCAGGGGGAGACAGATTTCTTTTACAGGCCTGGAGCGAGGCAACTTGAAGAAGGAGAAATTCTTGAACCCTATGTGCCAATGAAGATTCCAACAGAGATGGAAATAGATGAAACTGCAAAAGCTGCTAGAATAGATGTTGAGGAGGAATTTGCAGAAGAACATGCCTGTGATAATGACTGTCTTCTAGTTGGTGTAGATGAAGTTACTACTCAAGGTATAAATCAAGCTCAAGAAATGATGAAAAGAAAATGGAAGAGAGTATAACACGCAATAGAAAGAAGAAATAGAATCAAGGACATTGAAGCAAAGGTTAGTCCTGATTGGGATGAAGTAAGGAGTCTACTGAAGAAGAAGGAGTTAACCCTTACTCAGAAGAAAGACAGAGAAGTCCTTGATCTCTTCAGGACCATGAGGGAAAAATTCGAAGATGTTCATGAATTCTATGTTATGCTATCAGAAGAGATTACAAGCGTGTCAGTAAGTGCATCCGAGTACGGGTGGAAAATGTTCATAAATTCTACAACACTAGGGTCAAAGGTTTTGTCGACGAAGAGTTTTGAAAAGATGAATATTGTGGAGTTGTATGTGCTAAAGAGGAAAGTCATCTTTGGTGGGCATAAAACAAATGAGATACTGAGAGATATGATTGAGAAGAAAATTATAGAGATCCGTGTCGAAGCATTTGAGAAGCCTCTGGTGGTCAAGTATTACAAAGCAATAACACTTCATAACCTAACTTTGTCTGATGAATGTCTGGACTCAAGTCATGCAATGTTCATGCAGTATGTAGAAGTGAGACTCAGAAGCAAGAAGAATAGAACAAACGAAGATCTAAAGGCTGCTGAGTTAATCTATGCATTCAGGCTGAACAGAGCAATTAAAACTTCAGGTAGATATCTAATGGGGACAACCAGATATTACCAAGATCCAGTGTATATAAGAAGAGAGGATGGCACTGAAATATTTGAAGCTATAAGGAATCCTGAACCTTGCATTAATATGGAGCCAAATGGAACAAAATACTTCGGTTTCAAGAAGAACGGAGTGGATAAAAAGAAAGATCTATCACAACTGAGGAGAAACAATTCTGAAATTATCCAAAAAGTCATTTCAAGAGTAAAGAGATCCACTGTCAAGTCAGACAAAAAGGCTTTGAGGCTGATTGAAGATGTTCTAGTGGAGAAGCTGGCAGAAGAGTCGATGCATGACACTAACAGAGTTAAAGGCTTTCCAAAAAGGGTAACAATGTTCGTGTTTTTAAAGAGACTGAAAGGGGAGATAGGAGTGAAGGGAAGTAACTCACTGCACTTTCATGTGTACTAGAAATGCTAAATGTAATCTCTATGTAATGGTTGATGATAACTCAACAATAGAACAGGACATGTAATAATATGCAGGTGCACAGAAATCTTGGATCACAGAGTTCAGTTAATAATATGTAATAATATGCAGGTGCACTAGAAGTGATACTTTGTCTTAACTGAACTCTGTGATCCAAGATTTCTGTGCACCTGCATATTATTACATGTCCTGTTCTATTGTTGAGTTATCATCAACCATTACATAGAGATTACATTTAACATTTCTATTACACATGAAAGGGCAGTGAGTTACTTCCCTTCACTCCTATCTCCCCTTTCAATCTCCCCCTATTTGGTTGATATGGAATAGCAATCAAATACTATTTCCCTTTACAATCTCTCCCAAAAGCAATTAAATAAAATTAACTACTAGAGGATAACTCAACTAACATACAAGAAACAATTAAAGTACTGGACATGAAAATAATATACAAAAGGTTCTAGAAAGATATAATCAGTTAAATCCAGATTTCCTGAGTTGCTGAAAATGAATGATGAATTTCTGAATTTCATTTTCCTTTAGCTTTCTCCACTTCAATGTTCTTCAAAGATGGGGTTCTTTCAATAAAGAAACAAATCATTAGTAAAGACTTCTGAACAATCATTCTTATTCATCTTGCAATTCGAACTAGAACATATAGCTCTCTATGTTCCCCATAAGAGGTCAACTCATTCTCCCCTTAAGGTTGTTCTCTCTTGGAATGAAAGTCACTTCCTCTTTTTCTTCAGGATGTTCTATTTCCAGGAAACATAATTTTCTTTCTTCCCTGCACTGCTCCACTGACTTCATCTATCACTGAAACAAGAAATAGAACACACTTGGACACTTCTCAGATGCCCCTTGAAAATCTCCTTCACATTCTTCTTTACCCAGAAAACTTCTACTTAGCAAAAACTCCCCCTGAGTTGATACTCTTCAAAGAAATCTTCATTTTCATTCATTGATCGTGCTAGAAAGAATTTTTCTGCCGAACCTCTCCTAAGAATGTTCCAAGGACAAATCTTCAAACAAATAGAGCAAAATCCCTTAGATATCTTTTCAGAATAAGATATAGCATTGCAAACCAAGATGTTAAGATTCTCTATAACTTCTTCCCCTTAGTACGACAAGTAACTTCTTTCCAATTGACAAAAAGTAACTTCTCCACTTCAGACAAAAAATTAGTTAAATCTACAATACGTTTAGGGATTAGGCTCCAACCAATTACTAAGAAACTCCCCCTTAGTAATTTCTCCCTTGCATCACTACGGTTCAATTTTATCTAATTCTCCCCTTAGTTCATGCAAGCTCCAATCCACCCTTGTGTCTTTAGATATCCTCTAAGTAACCTCCACAAGATAGGATTGACAGATCTCGTTTCTTGTAGATCTCGTTTCTTGTATCACCAAATTCTCCCCCTTAGTTGAGAATATCCTTTAAAACAATAAAAGTATCATCAACATCCAATCGAATAAGAAACTCTCCTCCAATTGAACATAAAATCCTCCTTAGGCCTAAAAATTAATGTCTCCCCCTTTGAGATTGAGAACAACATGAATTAATAGACCCAAAGGTAATAGTTTGGACATTCCTACTAAGCTTCAGCTAGACTCTTCTTCAGCTTGTCTTCCAGAAAAGAATCTCTTCAACATTTCAGAGCTGGAAAATTCAGTAACAGGATTCAAGCATAGTAGCAAGGTTAGTGTTTGGTCTATGGTTTCCTCACTTCTATTACGTTCTGTTGGTGTTTACACTTTCAAGCATAAGTGTTCCACTCATTTCTCTCCCTATTTCTCTCACTCAAGAGTTTCACTCCCTCACTTCACTCAAGTGTTTCTCTCCTTTACTTGCACTCATTCCACTTATAACAATTTATACCTGCAAGTAAATCCATGCTAGTCTCACCAAGATATTGTGGATCGTTGACTATAGCATGTTGTCGATCACTAAAGATCTAGGTTCTGAGATGGAATCTCAGACAGAGTTTCAGTTAGGCCGTCACCCAACTCACCATGAGCAAATCCATGCACACGTGGCTCGTCGTCGGGGAATAACCCTTCTGAAATTGGAATCTCCTCCATTCCAGGAGTGACTGAAATCCCAACACCCTGATCCTCAAAAGACTCATCAAATTGGTAAGCCAACTGAATCATAGTCTACGAGTTGTTGCTCATCTACTTTCAGCATCAACGATATCCCCATATGTAAATCCATGCATTGGATCATTGAATGTGGTATGCGTACTAGCAGCTATCTAAGCATCAACCGACTCCCCATATGCAAATCCATGCACTGGATCGTTGACGGTGATATGCCTTTAAGTTGTGAGCGATCCATGTATTCCAGAATTTGAATTCCTGGGAGAGTAGACGTGTACAAACATCTCTCTCAATCACCTGTGAAGATGAATTAACTCACTATTTTCAGTCATGGAAAACTGTTAGTGATTGCCTCTCAACATCAACAGATTGCTCTGCGAATGTGAAATCCCGTTAGGGAACTAGGACTGTTTCTCCTAGGAAGGTTGACAAGGATTCTAATATATGGCAAGAAATCCAAGTTTCCCTCAAATACCTGTGAAGGTGGCTCAACAACTTCATTCACCATGAATGGTAAACAAAGAAGTTTAGGGGTTTTATTTATACCTCACAATGTGCACTTCTTGCAATGTGTCCTCACAATTGTTAGTCCCAAGAGAGGCTAGAGAACTGTTAGGTCCTATAACATCCCTTAGAAGCAAAAACTTTAGGATTACCATCAGCGTGAATGCTTTTGGTGTGCTTGACTCATTACAAGGTGCTTTGGCTGACGAGCGAATTTTCAATGAAATCACCCTGTTGAGAGAGTTCATTCAGAAACGGTTGAATTGCCTTTTCAGCTCTGCATCCTTTTGAGAGAATACAGATGAGCTACAGATACCTCAATTTGTATACTTCTTTCCTTCTCGAGAGGTAGAGCTGTGGGTGCACTTCCGACTTCATCCTTATTTGCTGCATCAAGTGTAGTTTCTCCCTTAACAACCGCTAATCTACATAAGTTCCTTATATCACCAAGGGTTGAAGGTTTGAATTAGAATGATAGTGTTTGGTACTAAGGCCTTGGTTAGAAATTGATGGATTATTCAACTTCTAGACCTTTCCCTATAGCCACTAAGGCCAAGCCATTACGGCTAAATAGATAGAGTTGATCAAAGCTATATAAAATTTGGTAGAGTATGATTAAACTTATTCTCTATTCCTTCTCAGAAATATAGCATCAGAGCAATGTGTCCTCAAGAAACAATGCACCAGAGCTAAAATGTGGGAATTAATAAAGAATAGGTAAAATAATATTAAGTCAAATTTCATAAACACACAATTTTGAAAAAAAAGTTTAACAGATTAACAAAAGTGTTCTTTTGAATTTCTCTTAGACGAATATCCAATTGAAATTCAACTCTTTTAACAAAAACATTTTGATTAATAACTCAAATCGATTTCATCTTGCTCACTGTATGTTTTCAGAAATTGTTTTGCAATTCATTCTTATCTGATATTATTTTCGACTTAAAATATAAATCATTTTAAAAAAAATCGAATGAATGCTTTAGTCATATAGTCCAAGGCACTAATCCCAAAGCAAACAACCATTGTTTTAATACTACAAGTCAATGTGAAACAGACATTAACAAGAGTTTTGAAAAAAAGTTTTACCAATGGTTGATACCTCAAGATCAAAATAATTTACTCAAATAAAATAGCCTGATACCATGCAACCTAAGTTACAAGTTATCAAGTAACTTTATTTAAACAAATCGTGGAGAGAAAATAGTTTTCATTACAAAACATTTAGAGAGAGAGAGGACATATGATTTTGAAATAAAAAGATAATCCTCAAGAAATGTTCTCTTTCAAAGAAAACTTTTAGTGGCTTTTCATTTTCTGGCAAATGATTGCATGTTTAGATAAAACATTTTTCACAAGAAATAGACAAGAAATTTCTTTATGCATTCAAGTTTTAAAAAATGAAAAACATATGATAATACTAATGAATTATCAAATATATGAATGACAGGACATTCAAAAGTACTAACATCATTCAATCATTTTGTAATAAAATGCATCTTACTACAAAACAATCAAGCACATAAGATACTTACATTATGCTAGACAATTACCATTTGTCGCTTGAAACAAACACATATTGCAATATATATCATGGTAATTCTAAAGCATAAAACATAAGCATCCGCTAAACACTGAACATACATTGACCGAATGACAACATTTAACTTCTTACAGTACATCTCAACAATTATCACATAAGCATATTGAAAATACTCATGATAATCAGAATGTATGTAAGCTCGAGGTACTAGTTGCATCAGAGATCAAATACCTTTAAATATTAATGCTAAAATTTATGATCTTTGACAACCCCTCGCGATGTAGTAAATTACTTTCAATATCAATGGTTTTTGAAATAATCATTTTGTCACTTAGTGCAGAAATTCTAAGTGACATCACTAATATCAAAAGAATGACAACTAATATTAATGAATTTTGCAAAAGACATGAATTACATCACTTAAACTACATATTAAGTGGTTCCATTAATATTAGCATTAAACAATTAAAAGTAAATAAAATTACAATTAATTAATATATATAAATACTTATGCTGAAACATTTGATACATATAGCATGAATAACATATGACAGCACAAAGTACGAGGTCCTGGATATAAATTGACTATACAAAGAGATGCTACATTGTTAGGTCCCTAGGTCCCGGGTGATCATAGGTAATCTCATAGCGATAATATTGGGTCCCGGGTGGTCACAAGCCAAACATTAATCAGTTCCTAGAGATCGTAGACATCTAAATAGCATGAACACTCTCTATAAACATTACATTTAAATAAATCAATATTAGACTAGAGTGACATACCTTAGTCAATAGAGCTTTTACTGGTGTATGATCGTTGAATGAACAATTACTCCTCTTTGCCCGAGAGATCGAACGTTTACTCCTTTCGAGATCGAACGTTTACTCCATTTGGACAGGAATAACTTTTCAGCTACCAGTTATCATTGTTCCTTGAAATAATACTACGCTCATCCAGATGGAAACTGCATTACCTTCAACACCCAAATATTTCCTTGTAGATATTGGTCTTGGCAGCAGCTTCACTAAACTCAGCACTCTAGAAACCAGTAGTCCTGACACTAGAAGAGTAGAACCTTCAAAAACTTCGAACTACCCTTCAGCTTCTGTATCAATACCAAGTCTTCATGTGGATTGATTCCTTGTGCTAAGTCTATCTGCCTCTGGTTCAATTGAGTTAGTTCCTTGATTCAAACCCTACTCAATCTTGATTAGTTAGTGCATCTTCAGTCTTCATTGAATTCACTCAGAAAAACTAATGAAATACTCTTATACATGCACGACCAATCACTACTCTACTACCCAGATTCATCAAGAACTGACTCTAGGAAATGTTGTTACACAAAACCCTTTGTCATGACAGATGTGTCCTTAATGTTTCCTTAGATATTCAGTGGGTAGAGTAGTCTTCTTCAAATATGATTGAGATCATTTTGCATTATTTTTAAATTGACAATTTCCTTTCTAATATGCAATCACTCAATCTGGATCACTCAGTGCTCCTAAGAATCTCAACTCTTACTCAATGAGCACTGCTATCCTTTGAACATCAAACACGACTAGTTGATCCAACTTACTGATGCTCCCCCTGTGATGCTGCTTGCAGCTTTTCTTCATCTGGTGTCATCTGATCTTGAGCCCTAAACAGGATGTCAACCTTTAGAAATTCAGAGCTAAAATCAAATGAATGCTAGGGAGCTTGATGATGATGATCACTGCATCTAGATCATCTTAAATCAATCACAGACTCTGTGTAAGCTCTTAACTCCAAATAAGATAGCCCTTCATCACACCATGTGACTTCAGGCATGTTTAATCTTACTTGATGTCTTCTCTTTACATTTACTGATTAGACTTGCTGTGTCAACTGATTCAGCCGTAGTGAATAGGAAACCTTAACTCTATCCATTATCCTTGTAATTTCACTCAAGGTCTGGATTTCCCTATTAACTCCTCCATTTGGTCATGAAGTCCGAAAACTGAACTTTACTCTAGAATACTCCTTTCAGTGCAGACATAACATAGAACTTCATTCGTCAACAAATTCCATTACCTGCCCTCAAAGTGTTCTTACAGCAATCTGCCTAATCCTTTGAATGTGATTAATCACTGAGATGCTTCATCTATCGAATGCATGAACAAACACCAAAACTAAACAAGGTAGCCTTTGACTTGACTTCCCTTCAACTGACATACTTCACTAATGTCCTTCTTAAAAGAATTTCATTAGAAGTAGTCCTTTCTCACCAACTTCATCTTTACCGTCGAATCCGTTATCTTGATAAACCAAGTATTAGTTGATAAACCAAGTGTGAGAGCATCACTTGTTGTTGCAGCTAACTCCATTCTGATAAACTTCAACGAATAGTTGACTTCATCATAAGCATTACATTTCGTGTCAGCAGTAACCTCACTTCCAGTAGAGTGAGCTTCTATTTCTCTTGACCCCGATCAATACTGTTCATCGTCGAACTGATATTAGGAAACCCTTCACAAAGAATCCCCTAGGTCTTTCTTAATATTGTGCTTCAGATCATTCAAGAAAAATAGGTAACCTTGCTTAACCATTTGATTACCAAAGCAAAAGTAGTTACATGCCTCGAACATGAAAATGTCAGAGATATATAACTTGTAAATGTTGAAAGATACTCTGCATTCACAAATGATTAAGACACATGGTCTTCAATTTGATTGAGTCCAAGGGTTAGAGATATTTCTAAACATAGTTAACAACAAAGCATTCCAGTTCAACATGCTCATTCTTATCTGACTGATCACTCCTCATCTATATCAGCCTCAACAAGTAGTCTTGGCTATGAGCTCAGTGATCCCAACCTAACTTAAGGTGGACTAGCAGTCTATAAGAATCATGTCGTACATATATATAGTCATAGAAGAATCAATCACTCAGATTCCTAATTCTTCTAAATCACCTTTGTTGTTCACTTTAAAATTATATTATCTCTAATTACCTGAGTCAATTTAAATTTAAAAATTTAATTCATGGTTTATTATACTGACCCCTAGGCAATTCCCAAATTAGAAACAAACTCATCTTAACAAGCACATGATCAAATATAGCATTTAATACAACCATGCGAGTATAAACAGATTATAGACAATGTAAACATCAAGGCACTTAGCATGCAGCAAATACTCTTTCCGGTAAATGTACCCCTACAAATACCTAAGACTCTATATGCTAACATGATCAATTATCGTAAAGCAAGCATTAAATCACACAAGATCTAATCATGAAGTCAAATACTGATAAACAAGCAACACTAACAAACTAGCATAAGTTATCTGATTTATATAGAAATCAAGGTGAGACATGCATTACATCAAACTTATAATATAATGCAGTTCAACACTTAATACTCTATAATTAAATCAAACAAGTATAAACTAGTTAGAAAGTATACCTGAGCGATGCTTAGCATTCCATCTCGAGTGATAATCAGTTGATCCAAATCAATTTCCATTCTACTGACACTCATGGAAGTATCCTTGCATTTGACCTCAATAACCAATGATGTTCCTGCTTCAACCCAAACTGAGACCTGATTGTTCTGCTTAAAGACCCCGATATAGAATGTCTCATGTTCTGCTTGAAAAGATCACTCTTCTTTGTATGTGTAGCAATAACCCCTTGATTATCATATGTCAGTGATAATCAAACCTTGTGTATTTCTGCCACTGATGTCCTTTAACCAAATCTTCAATTGTTGTTTTGGTTCTTTGACCGTTAAACTGAATTCCTTTTCAAAATCCCAAATTCTTCAGATATTGATTCGAAAACCACTGATCGAAGACTCTTCCCTAAATGAACTAATCCCCTTTCAATAACCAAATGATCCACTGAGTAGACCGATGTAGAAATACATCTCCAATGGTAAGATCATGTCTCAACTCCATTAGAATGTTCTTCAGTCAGTTCGTTTGTCCTCAACGAACGAAGAATCAACTCCTGTTGTTTCGTTTAATAAAACATTTTGTTCAAACAGAAGTATTTAATTTTTTAGGAATTTAAATAATCAAAATAAATTGAAAATGCATTTTTGTTTGATAAATAATAATAAATTTCTCAATTTCAAATTATAAATAAAATAAAATAATTCGAAAAGAAAGTTTTGATATAGAGATAACAATTTTTTCAAGGTATATTAAATAATCCTGAAAAAGAAATTATTTCAAATCAAAATTAATTTCCAAAAAATTTTATAGAATTTATAATCCAAAACAGTTTCAATTATAATTAAAATAAAACAGATTGAAAATATAAGTTTGATATAAAAATAATAAATTTTCAAGTCATCTTAGGTATTCTTGAAAATAAATCATTTCAACCAAAATGATTTTCCAAAAAGTTTTATGAGATTTATAATTAAAACTTCCAAGTTTAAATTATAATTAAAATAAAACAACTCGAAAACATAATTTTGAAATAGAAATACTAAATTCTCAAAACATTTAAAATGTTCATGAAAATAAATTATTTCAATCCAAAAATATTTTCCAAAGAGTTTTATAAAATTTATAATTAAAGTTTTATGAAAAATAAATCATTAAACCTCAAAAATAATTCTCAAAATACTTTTAAGAATATTAAACTCAAAAGAAATTAAATTGGATTTTAAGATTAATTTTAGTTTTCAAATTAATAAAATTCTTAACTAAGAATATTAAAAATATAAAATATTTGACTCTAAAATTTAAAAGAAAATAAAATATTTTCCAAGATGTAAGATAAACTTGAAAAATAAATTATTTAAATTTAAAAATTATTTTCAAAATATTTTATATAATTAAATTCAAATTTAATTATTAAATTAATTATTAAACTAAAAACAATTTGAGAGAAAAATAATTTTTGTTTTAAATAAAAGTTAAACTATGTAGCCATGTGTCATGTTGAAACAGCCCTCTAAGTAGAACTTCTATATAGGAATGTTCTACATAGACTCTATCTCGAACACCAAGTAGAACTTCTACATAGGAATGTTCTACATAGACTCTATCTCGAACACCAAGTAGAACTTCTACATAGGAATGTTCTACATAGACTCTATCTAAAACATTAAGTAGAACTTCTGACTTAGAAAATATTTCCAACTCAAGAATTTCTACTTAGGTTCTATCTAAAACATTAAGTAGAACTTCTAGATAGGAATTTCTACTTAGGCTCTATCTAGAACATTAAGTAGAACTTCTGACTTAGAAAATATTTCTAACTCCAGAATTTCTACTTAGGTTCTATCTAGAACATTAAGTAGAACTTCTAGATAGGAATTTCTACTTAGGCTCTATCTAGAACATTAAGTAGAACTTCTGACTTAGAAAATATTTCCAACTCCAGAATTTCTACTTAGGTTCTATCTAGAACATTAAGTAGAACTTCTAGATAGGAATTTCTACTTAGGCTCTATCTAGAACATTAAGTAGAACTTCTGACTTAGAAAATATTTCTAACTCCGGAATTTCTACTTAGGTTCTATCTAGAACATTAAGTAGAACTTCTAGATATGAATTTCTACTTAGGCTCTATCTAGAACATTAAGTAGAACTTCTGACTTAGAAAATATTTCTAACTCAAGAATTTCTACTTAGGTTCTATCTAGAACATTAAGTAGAACTTCTAGATAGGAATTTCTACTTAGGCTCTATCTAGAACATTTGTGTTAGTCATTCAGTGAACCAGTCCAAAGTTAATCAGCTGAAATAGAAAAGAAATCAAGGGAATTTAATTCAGTGTTAGTCATTTGTGAACCAGACCGGTGCACTAAGCGTTAGCACAACAAGAAAAGAATTGTCTTGATTAATCAGAAGAAATTCAGTTGATCAAGCCAGAAGAGTGAAAACCAAGCAGTAATTACTTCAAGAAATATGTTAAGGCAAGTCATATTACACTTGGTGGTTCCTACACAGGTGAATCAGTGTGAGAAGCGCAACAAAACTTTACTTAGGTGCAACAAACAAAGTTGGAAGCTCAAAGATAAGCCTAAGTCAAGGTTTGTGGCGCCTGTAAAAGGGAATGGGAGTGCAGACGCAACAAAACATATGTGGCGCAACATAACTCAGTTGAGACACAACAAAAGCTAGTCAAGAGATTTTGTGGCGCCTACACACTGCATCTAGTGTGCAGGCGCAACAAAAGGTCATAGGCGCAACATAGCTTTTGAGAAATGTTTCTAAGGAATTAGTGGCGCCTATACAAGAGTACAACTGTATAGGCGCAACTAAATTGAACTAGTGGCGCAACAAAAACTACAAGGCGCAACAAACATATTTGTGGCGCCTACACTCTACTAACACTCTACAAGGCGCAACATAAGACTTATACATTGTTGGAAATCATTTTTCAATAGGTGTACAAATTATATATGGGTGAAAATCAATACGGAAAGTAAGAAAATTCATTCATATTCAACAAAAGAGATACAGACGGGAGCTCCATTAAAGACATACATTTATATCACCCAACTATACTTCTATTATAACATTGATTGAACCCATTGTAGCTAATCATTTGATTAGAAGTGTAGCACCTCAGGGATTTAATAATACATTGTGATTTCCCTGAATCTTTGTATTTCATTAACTGCCATTTTAATATCTCAAGAACACAAACACTTAATCCGCAATATAACGAAAAATCTACCACATCATATTCAACCCCCCTTCTATGATGATTTTGGACCTAACATATTGTGATTTATATTTTATAAATAGGTTTAGTTGAGTAAAAAATATACGAATTGTTAGCAAACAACTTGATTTGGCTCGAATTCATTTTATATTTAGCTCGATACGATTTGTTCGTTATTATCAAGCCGAATTTGAACATCATTTTCTGTGTAATTAGAAAACTCGATTTGACTCGATTCAATTGAGATTGTGGGATATTTTTTTGGATTTTAAAAATCTTGTGGTATTCAATTGGAATTGAAAAATATCCATTAAAATTTAGGGGTATTCAATTAGGATTTTAAATAATGTTTTAAAATATAAGGTATTCAATCTGGATTTTAAATAATGATTTAAAATCTAAGGGTATTCAATTTATATTATTTTGACTCAATTAAAATTTAGGGGTATTTAAACACTTAACACCCATGGATTTTAAAAATACATAGATTATGTTAGATTTTCCTATATATTTTAGATGTTTTAAAATCTCACCTTGATAGAAAATATTATACTTGGATTCATGATTAACTCTACACGGACTCTATGAATTTATGTGTATAATTTATGAAATCTTAAATATAATATAATCAATAAAAATCAATGTATTATTATGGATACCTATAAATTTATAAGTCTGCAACTACGAGTAAACATTATATCTGAAAAAAAATAAAGTTACATAGCAAGTCAGATGAACCATTGAGTTTCACTGATAGAGCATCTACAAAGGCAACATATGATAGACATGATTTTCAGCAAATATTTTGTAGTATATATAAATATCCGTCCATCAATGAAGTATTCATTTTACTGCCAGAAATCAACCAATATGCCCAGATCATGCTCTTCTAAGAACTAGTCATTTCTGTGTGACTGTTGTTTCTGATGGAGATCACCAGCACTTTCGAGATATCTGAGCTGAACCTCTTGGGGTAGAAGTCTATATTTGATCCCAATCTTTTCAAAGATGTTCTTTAGCTCGTAAAGTAATTCAGATCTTCGACTGCTCTTCTCCCCATAATTTTGAAAGTTTATCGTGTGAGTCATGTACAGAGCCATTTTCATCTCGTTAATATCCTCTATATCCCTAATCAGCACACTGTGATCAGGACGCCAGTGCTGAGGTTTGCTCTCCAAGTATCTGAGAGAAGAACATGATATAAATTTGGTGATTAAAGTTTCTACTTATAAATCAATCAGTTGAAACATCATATGTTATGGTTATCATAGCTTATGATAAAAAAAATTGAATACCATGACTCGAGGGTGAGAACGAAATATATATAATGGACTAATGATGTAAGATCTCGCATTTAAACTATATATGTAGGTAAATGAAGGCCAGAAAAAGTAAAGAAACAACATTGATGGAAGAGCTGAGCTGAAGCTTTTCTCTATAATACAGACAGATACATGAGAGGAACAAGTATTTTGACTCCCGCGTTAGCTACATGCTTGCAACTTTGACAGGAACACTAGTATTTTTCCCCTTGGAGAGAGGCTCCATAATGGAGATAGATGAAAGTAAGAAGTAATTTGACTCCCCGAGTAACTACAAGCTTCCAACTTTGACAACACTTGTATGTTTTCCCATACAAAAAAGATACAGGCATGAAGATTAGTTCTCTAGAAATTTGTAACTAGCGTGAGGAATTCAACTTCAGGTATAAGCGTAGAAAATAGATACCTAGGCCAGTACTGCAAATAGGACATTTACCAAGTATTAGGCTAAGAAAATGCTTTTATTGCAAGGCTGGTCGGGGAGGCCATGTAACAATCATCATTCGAATATATTTACTATGAACTAGTTCTAGTCATCTAGTCACTATAAGAAAGGAAAGTTTAGAACCTGCTTTTATAGCTTATTAGCTTGTGTATCATCCCAAATTCGCCATGATGATACTGGTCATATGATTTCTCAGCTGAGACGGCTAAGATAAAATTATAGGCTTGCAGTACTAACATCCAATTAAAATAAACAACACAACATTTTTTTAGCAATTACGTATGTTTGACTTACTTTTTTATTCCAGCTTTTAGTGCTACAATATCCTCCCCTGTAGTGGATACATCTACCGAAAAGTTCACAAAATCACCCATCTCTGGGCTTCGATTGAAATTGCTGATTGCTTTAGTTGCCAAAATCGAATTGGGATAAGCTATCTTTTCACCGTCATATCTCAGAAAAATTGTTGTCAAAATGTTCATTTCCTCAACAATCATCTGTTAGATGTCAACATATATACTAAGGATAATGAACCAAAATTAACCCTCAGAAAGTAATGAACCTTATGAACAACAAATTAACCAGAGTAAATTTGCACTATACTTCGGTTAGAATAAAAATTTACCTGTACCCCATCAATGACGCAACGATCACCAACGTCAAATGGGTGCATCAAAAACACAAAAATGGTGGCCTCAAATGCAGTCTTACAAGCATTGCCAATCATGAACACCACTAGTAAAAGCTGAGACGAGATGAAAACTAAGACCTGGGTTGTTGCGAAACCCATCAAAAGTAACCAAATAATTATAATCATAATAAATACTATGATGGAGGTAACTTTGGTCAGCTCCTCTATCGCTGTTTTGGTGTCATTCAGTGAATGAACCAGAATTTTGCGTTCGTTGTAGACATTCACCTACACATAAGAACTAAAATATAATGGGCAGATATGTGCAACTTTTCTAAAAAAGTATATAGAAAGTATTTAAACCAAAATATTCATTATCATTTTGTATACAATTAAAATCTTCCCCTTTTAGATATAGTTTTGTGGCTTATAAGAGAAACTAGGCACTCACGTAATACTATTTAAGGATCATATTGGAACCCAAACAGGAAAAAGTAGTATCACCAGTACATTTTTTAGAAAGGAAACAGAGAACTTAAGATCTTTCTAAGTTCAACTTCACCCAAAGGATTTAGGCAGCAGAGGTGTCTCGACCTTTTGTATTGGTGTGTATATGTCTAGTGATTACTCCTCCAATTTATATTCGTGTATTTACAAGTAATATTGGCCTCAATAATGGTGATCATAACCAGACACGACTAATCAAATATAGTGATTACTCCCTCAAGATTCTATTGACCATTAATGAGGAAAGATTAAATTTATCTTTTTCAAGATTGTGAGCTAGTAGTTCTAAATTTGCTTATTGGGAGGAGATGCATTTGACAATTTGGAATCAACTAGATCAAATAGCATAACTTTATATGGATAATGTGTCCAACCTTATACACCTTTTACATTGAGATTACTTGTAGATACGTGCAAGTCATAACTAACAACCCTAAAGGAAAATTTTCATAATTCTCACAATATATGTAATACAGATTGACGATGATAGCATAAATCATACTTCTTTTAAGAGCAATACTGCAGTTGACTAATGGAGTTTCACACTTTTAATTGGTCAACCTATATGAATGAGAAGGAAATAAAATATGTAGAATATCCTGCAATTACGATCCAAGGCCTACATCTAATTCCTCACTGATTACAACATTAGGAGTTACGTTCAGTTGTTCATTCAAATCGGAGAACAGATTAAGATAAATTTTTCCTTAAAAATGTAGGAAGAAACAAAGATGTTTGCTTATGAACCTAAAAAGAACATAGAGATGTCCTACCACCCAATCACGGAAAGATGATTTATTAATTTTTCCTTTTTCTCCTTCTTCCCCGAACAATAACAGTAAGTTATCCACTTCTTCAACCGTCAAGAAGTTTAACAGATCATCCTCGTCAATATTCCTAGCCCAAAACAAATTAAGATTAGAAATCTCCTATATGGAGTATAAAGTGAAATGATTTAGAAGATCAGTTCACTTACTTAGAACCATGCTTTGCTACATTATTGAATATACGATAAGCAGCAGCCTTTGCTTCCCATTCATTAGTAATATGTCCCTTTCTCTGTCCATGTTCCTCCTCATCAACTATCTCATCAAGCGCCCCAGAAACTGTGGACAGCCCTGAATTTCGTATGACCTTGATCAGCCCTCCAATGGCCCAAGAAGATACCCTTCTTCTCTTCAACTTCTTAAGCTTCTCTATATCAATGTCCTCCTCCTTCACTTGCTTTCCTTTTTTCAGGCGTTTGAGACACAACCAACCACTAGTCCTTGAACTATCAGTCCTTTCAGATAACTTCATCAACCGAGGTCCTGAAAGGGTTCGAAGAATATACTGATGAAGGATGGATTCTTGGATCCTGTCAAAGAAATTGGTTACATGAAATGAACTGGCTAATAGCTTTACTAGAAAAGTCTTCACCATCCACAATGCTGCTCCAATAAGAAATGAAGCAAGCCCCCTCGTGATATAGTTCAATATCTTAGTAGTTTTCTTTGATCTCTTCACCCCATGGTTGATCAATAAACCCCATGCTAGAAGAATTAAACCCAACCAAATAAATACCCGAAAACTCTTTTTCAGACTATAGACAAAGTAGAGAACTTTCTTTTTTAGTATAAAACCTCGTTCTATCCCGAACACTAAAACAGTAGTGACCCATCCTGTTAGCAGTCGACCACAAAAGATTACCAACCCAAGCACAGACCATTTCCATATAGCTAAGCCCCATATTGTGCAATCCCTCAGTTTCCGAATATATAAGCTAGCAATTAAAACACCAATTATGGATACAAACACAAACCACTCAAGTAAAATCATGACCCTAATTTTCTTACCCTGTTTCTTAATAACCTCGAGAATCTTAGCATTGTATACATCATCCTCCTCTTCCCCTCCAGGCGATGCCAGCAGTGGCGTTTTTGGCGTAGTAGGAACTGTATCATCAAAATGAATATTATTAACAGGTGAAGCCATATGAGACAAATTCCCATGAGGGGAAGTTGCAGGCATCTGTTTAGGCTCTGCTAATCTAGATTTAGACCTCGAATACCCTGATCGCGCTAATGATCTTCGTCGAATAACACCAGATTCTTGTAAGACCCTAGGGGACCTATTCACAGCTGGACTCAAGTTCATTATCTCAACAGAAGAAAAGGTTGGTAATGTAGGCACTTGTGTTGTTGAACTATCCACTGGAAGGTACTCTGAAAAAGAGTAAGACCCAGATGCTAAGTCCTCTAAACTATTAGAAACTTCATTTTCATCACCACCCTTGATTGTAACTAAGACATCATCACCATCTTTCTTGTTTACACTACTCTCCATGAATCTTGGCACCTTAATGATCCGAAATCTCAAGTCAGTCAAACAAGAAACAAACACTTAAAGATCATAATAAGCAATCATACAAGGTGGGTAATTTGACTCACATTGTCAAAGGAAAGCACAAAACTTGAAATATATAAACATGTTGATTTATATCGAAGAACGGTAGATGGTGCTGCTGCTGCAAACTTTTGACCATTCCTGTGTTGATGAATATGCACGGAGCAAGTAATATAGATAATCATGTCAACCAAATCTTTTGTTATATAGTATTATTAAATTATAGATACATTATTTAAACAGGTAAGATGTTGAAATTGGACTCTCTGTCAATAATAAAGTCGCGTCATTTTGAACTCAACTTGGCTAAACTTAAAATTGGGACATATCTTAACAAGATAAGCCGAGAGCTTAAAATACATGTTTAAGTAATTTTATATTATGAGTAATTTATAAATTTTTAAAATTATAAAAATAAAAATAAAATTGAATTATGAGTAATTTATGACATATGAATAGTTTTTATCAAAATAGGAAAAAAAAAAGTCACTGAAAAAGTACATAATAATTACTTCTGGTTTTAAGTCAGTTTCTGGTTTATTTTTAACTTTAAGTTAATTTCTGATTTATTACACAAACAAACATTTTCCAGGTTAAAGTCAGAAATAGAAGCTAAGCCAAACAAGCTCTTTGAGGTGTGATAATTACTCCCTCTGTCTCATCCACTTCTTTGAGGTTTCGTTTTTTGGATGTCCCTCTCAATTGTTTATCTTTCATAAAATAGTAAAAAATTATAATATAAAAATCAACTACACCCACAACTTTCCTCCACCATACTCATTTTATACCTTAAATATTAATGGATCCTACCATTTTACTCATTTTTCTTACCTTTCTCCACTAATTCATTCATTTTTCTTAATCTCCGCTGCTCAACCCATTTGTAAAGAAATGGGAAGGACGGAGGGAGTATGTGACAAGTGGGTAGTAATTCGAATACTTATTTTAGTTTTTTTATTAGAGCATTGAAGATGTATTACATCAAAATACTATAATTTTTATATTATTTAGGTGTCTAAATTACATTATTTATAAAATTATTTTAATATATTTACATTTTATTTTATGCAATGAATTGTTTTTATATGTGAATTAAAATATTATTATTATTTCCAATTTTTATATTAAAAATAATATTTTGTTTTTAACAAATCATTTATTACACAGAAATTCACAAACATACACTATTATTATTTTCTATTATAAGTATAAAATATTTACTTTTAAATTCTACATTTTTATTTAAAATATATAATTATATAACATTTTTATTATAATATTTTATAAAATTTTAATAAACTTTATTTTCCCAGTTATACAAGTACAAGGGGGTTGAATACTTGTATTTTCTTTTTGCATGTATAAAATCAATCACACAAATTTCGAATAATCTTTTACATTTGATTTGTTTGGTCTAGTAAATGTGATGTCTATTAACAAAAAGAAATATGCTCTTGTCATTGTAAATGATTTTACAAGATTCATATGGGTTTTCTTTCTACACTCAAAGGATGAATCTTCACAACACATAATAAATGGATCATGTCACTTTTCTGAAAACTAAATCAAAAAAGATAATAAGAATTTTAAGGAGTGACAATGGTACTGAATTTAAGAATGCAATCATTGAGGAATATTATGCTTGAAAGGGAATTACTCAACAATTTTTTGCACTAGGAACACCCCAACAAAATGGAGTTGTGGAGAGAAAGAATAGAACACACATAAAAGCAGCAAGGACATGGTTTGCAGAATCTAAACTGCCATTATATTTCTGGGCTGAGCTAGTCAATACAGCATGCTTCACTAAAAAATGTACCTTAAATATGCATGGAAAGACTCCCTATGAAATGGTGAAGGATAAGAAGCCAAGTGTGAAACTTGTACACATATTTGGGTGCAAATGCTTTGTACTGAAAGTACATCCTGAAAAACTAAGTAAATTTGAAGCAAAAGCTGATGAAACTATATTCCTTGTATATGAATCAAATACAAAGGCATTCAGGGTCTTCAAATTTTAGAACAAGAATTTTTATAGAATCTATTCATGTTGCATTTGATGACAGAAAGATTATTGGTCTGCCGAATGAATCGGAGTCTACAACACTTGAATTTGAAAATGTTAAAAGTTCTGAGATAGATGATGCTGATGAAAATGAAGAATCTCAAATTACTCCTGAGAAAATGCTAGAACCTGCACACTCTAAGGGGAGCCAGAAAATCCCACTTCAATTAACTCAGAGTCTAACAATTGAGGGACTAGTCAGTCAGAGTCTAGTTCTTTAAAAACTGGTCCATCAGGGTTTGAATCAAATAACTATGAATCCTTTACAGAATCAAACAACTCGGGGGGAGCCTTCTCATTTGATTTCTACTCACAAACAGAAAATGCCAATGATTTAGAGGGAGCTTCGAATTCAAGAACCAATCTTCCACCAGCTAGAAAATGGGCAAGGGAACACACTCCTGATTTAATAATTGGTGATCTTGAGAGTGGTGTGCAAACAAGAAAAGCCACTCAAAATTAATGTATATATAACTATTTTCTCTCAAAGAATGAACCAAAGAAAATTAAGGAAGCTTTGCAAGACCCTGATTGGATTATTGCAATGCAGGAAGAACTAAATGAGTTTGAGAGAAACAAAGTGTGAAAGCTTGTACCAAGACCTAGAAATAGATCAATTGTTGGTGCAAAATGGGTGTTTAGAAAAAAATTTGATGATAATGGTACTGTGGTAAGAAACAAAGCAAGAATAGTTGCAAAAGGATACTCATAAGAAGAAGGAATTGACTATGATGAAACCTTTGCACAAGTAGCAAGACTGGAAGCAATCAAAATGTTTCTTGCATTTGCAGCTCATTCAAAATTTAAAGTCTATCAGATGGAATTTAAAAGGGCTTTCTTAAATGGAAAATTGGAAAAAGAGGTCTATGTGGAGCAACCCCCAGGATTTGTAAATCCAAAATTTCCTCATCATGTTTACAAGTTAGATAAGACACTATATGGGTTGAAGCAAGCACCTAGAGCATGGTATGACACTCTATCAAACTTTCTTCCTGAAAATGGTTTCACAAGAGGTATCATTGATAAAACTCTTTTTATTAGAAAACATAAATGTGATATTCTGCTTGTCCAAATTTATGTTGATGATATTATATTTGGTTCTACTAATGAGAAACTTTGTGAAACATTAAGCAAACTAATGCAGTCTAAATATGAAATGAGCATGATGGGAGAATTGAACTTCTTTTTGGGACTTCAACTCAAACAAATAGATGATGGAATTTTCATCAGTAAATCAAAGTATGTGAAGGAACTCTTGAAGAAGTTTGAATACAAGATTTCACAACTGCCAAAACTCCCATATCAACAACCACTAAGCTAGACTCTGACCCAATAGGTAAGAAAGTTGACAATACTATCTATAGAGGTATGATTAGCTTATTATTGTATTTAACTACTAGTAGACCAGATATAATGTTTGCAACATGCTTGTGTGCCAGATTTCAAGCTAACCCTAGAGAACCACATTTAATTGCTATGAAAAGAATTTTTTAATATCTCAAGGGTGCACAAACTCTGGGTCTTTGGTATCCTAGAGAGTCTGATTTTTCATTAGTTGGCTATTCAGACTTTGATTATGCAGGATGCAAAATGGACATGAAAAGCACAACAGACCAATGCCAATTTCTTGGTAATAGGTTAATTTCTTGGTTCAACAAGAAACAACAAATTGTATCAACCTCAACTAAGGCTGAATACATAGCAACTTGAAGTTGTTGTGCCCAAATTCTGTGAATGAGAAATCAATTACTTGATTATGGACTAACATTCTCAAAAATTGTTATGTATTGTGATAATACTAGTGCTATTAAAAGTGTAGAAGATCCAGTCCAACATTCTAGAACAAAACACATTGATGTCATGTATTATTTTATTAGAGAACATGTTAAAAATGGTATTGTTGAACTTTATTATATTTCAACTGACAGACAAATTGCATACATTTTAACAAAACCACTTTTTGAGTCTACCTTTCTCAAACTAGTAGTTGAGTTAGGTATGTTAAATATGTAATTACATGGTCTGTACAAGCAGCAAGGTATGTACTTCAATTATAGTCTCTGATTTGTCAAACTATAATTTTTTATTGCAATTTTCATGATGTACCTTATGTTGACAGAGTCTAATTTCTAGACTCTGATGATTCTATAGACTCTGAGAGTCTGTAGACTCTGAAGGTCGAGTCTGTAGACTCTGACGGTCATGATTATTAGACTCTGAAATGGTTAAAATTCAGGCCTGCAGACTCTGATAATTTATAAACCGTTCAAATGATTTGAAATAGGCGGTAACGGTTACTTTTTACTGGTTACAAGCTATAGACTGGTATGTATTGTATGCAAATTTCACAAAACATCAATTCTACATACAATTAACTCACTAGTTTATTGCAATTTATTTTTTAAAGGAAAAAATATACTCAGAGCTATTCTCAAATCCTAGCAAAGCTTTTCATGAATTTTCATCTCTATCAACTTAATCACTTCAATGGTTGATCTATCAACTGTCATGAGGGGACCCAAGGCAATTGCTTTCACCTTTGGTGACTTTGAGTTCATGAAGACAAATCATGTTTCAGCCCTAGGAGACAAGAAGGGTGTAGACGCTGACTACTACCATATGATGGACTTCTTGGAGCAAAGTGCGCTAAGCTATGAGTTGAAGGCATCTCTAGTCATTCACATGGATGCCGTATCTCAGGCATGGAGCTCTGCAACAGTTGTTGATCTTACTCAGGATCAACCATGTAAGATTATGTTTACTTTTAGTGACATAACATTTGATGTAACTGCTGATGTGCTCAACTCTGTGTTTAAGTTACCTACAAAGAAACCTTTTGATGATACTGTCTCTGATAATGATATTAAGAACATGTTTAAATCATTAGGTTATTCTACTAGTTTATTGGACTGCTTGTTTCGAATTAATTAGGTGTATCTCTCAACTTTTGTGATTAATTTAGTTTAACAGGTGTTTTTAATTATTAATTATAATGGCTGGATTATGTGAATTAGTGAAGACTAATTTTGTAGGATTCTTTAATCCGGTGAATTGTTCAGTCGAGAGATTTCGACTATAGATCGTATTTTTAAATGAACATTCACTTATAAGAACTACAATTACATTGGACACCCCGTTGCAAGTGTTAGCACTTAGGGCATTGTACACTACAACATGGAACAAAACTGTTGCAGCAAGAGTACAATTCTCTTTCACCATTGGAGAACGTGAGTACATGGTGACAGAAGATGATGTGAACAGGATTCTTGGGTTCCCAACCAGAGATTTTATTTAACCACCAACTATTCCGGAGATACTTGAATTTTTCCATGCTATTCAGTATCAAGGTGAGATAAATCTGGTAAAAATGTCGAAAGCCAAGTTGGTGAGCGAGTGATACTACTTCTTTCACACACTAGCTCAAGTGTTTGCACCCACTACAAGAAGCAACTTCAACAATATTTCTTCGCTACTTCAAATAATTGGGTATTCTGTGGCCCATAACCAAAGGATTAATTTCGGGAAGTTGATTATGAAATAAATTATAAAGAAGATGGGAACACCATAAAGAAGGGAACAAAATGTGCAAGTCTACTATCCAAGGTTCCTAATGTTGTTCATGAATGATCTTTTGTTAGACGAAGATAAAGAAATGTTCCAGAATGGTCCTATTGAAGTATCTCCAACTTCATAAAGAAACTTATTTTCAAGGCTCAACAATAATCCAAAGTTTCAAGATGTGCCAGTGGTAAGGACAGACTATATAGCTGGGATAATGGATCAAATTGCCATTCCTGAACAGGTATAATAGTTTGAGCAAGAGCTAGAGCAAGTGCCAATGGAGATTGATAATCCAGCACACCTTCTACTTGAAGCTGCTCAGCATGCAGAACAAGAAGCCCAGGAACAACAGGTAATATCTCAAACCCTAGCTTCTAATTTCCTATCTATAAATATACTTAATGCACCTTTAAATATATCTGTGGCGGACTATGATTGTAGTCTTTCACTTCAGGACTTCGACTATAAACTTGACAACACATAGGTTCAATCCCAAGCTGAGTTAGAGCCCCAAACAGTTTCTCCTTCTTCAACCTCATTGAGTCTAATCAGAAAAAGGAAGAAAACTATTAGAAAAGTAAGAGGTAGGAGTGTATCTATGAGTGAACCAGCAGCTCTGTCTCCACCAACAAAAAGATCCAAAATTCTACTTGAGACTACTGTAGACTCTTCCTTATCCTCTCAGTGGGATATGGAATTTGAAAAGGCAATTCAACATTCACTAGACTCACTTGATCAAATGGGTGATTCTATTGAAATTCATCGTCCGACCGCGACATCTTGTGAAGAGTCACGCACGCTGCTAGCACTTAATCTAGCAGGACCTCTACTTAAAGAAACACAATCAGATGAGGGCACATCTAGGAATGAAGAAAATATTTTTGAAACAAACTGGTCGGATGCCACATTTACAGTGGACCAAGACTTTTTTGATACAATGCAGCATCAAATACCGTTACAGGTATTAATGGGCACCACAGATTCTAATGAGCCACGCAATACATTGTCTAAGGTGGTGACCCTCGTGGATTTCTGACATCCTGTTTTTTTAAAAGAAGGTCTCAAATCCACTAGTGGATTTGAGAGGCAACCACTCTTTAGAGGGAGTTAGGAATCCATTCACGGAGTAGCTACGTCAGTAGCGGAGCCAATGCAAAATAATCTTGTTGTGGACTCGCTTTCACAGTCATCAGAAGAGCATTTTGATTCTTCAAAAGCTATTTTTTTATATACAGGTACAACATCTAGATCTGGAAAGGAGCTAAACACTAGTGATGTGAGGCAAACACAGAGTGAAACACATGCACCGAGTGATAGTGAGTTAAACAGGAGTACAAGTGAGATGAGTGCACACACACATAGTGAACTACTATCTAAAATGGAAGCTCTCCAAAAGGAAATGCAAATTGTTCAAGCTGAGTTAGTAAAGGTTAAATCATAAGCAGAAGAGAAGTCTACATCTGCCTCTGTAACACAACAGCTGATAATAGTGCGAAAAGATGTTGATGATGTCAAATCCTCCATACTTCTAAAAACTCAAGATATCCAAAACGTGTAGAGTCTAATTGCTGAGGATATGAAAGAAGTGAGAAAATTACATGAAAAAATTGATGAAGTTAAGAAAAGCTTGACCTTAACAATTATTAAAAATGAAAAGTCTCAACACAACGATTCAACAAACTGGATGACAGAATGACTCATTTGAATGAGGGCATGAAGCAAGTCTATCTAACTATGCAGAAACTAATGATATCTTTTAAAGTCTCAAAATCTCAAGAGGATCCCTCAACTAAGGGGGAGAAAGGAAAAGAGAAAGTAGCTGGAGATGAAGGGGCTACTACTCAAGACAAAGGGAAAGCAAAACTGTATTATGAAGAACAATTTCAAATGTATTATCCAGAACCAGAAGAACAGTATTATGCTCAAAAACAATTCATTGATGACAGTGCTCATGATGAATCACTCATTCCTGACTACTGTAGAGCTGAGGAAGAGACTGCCTTTGATGAAGAATTTTTATTTCCGAAAGAAAAAGAAACTGATCCCGCCTATGAAGAGGCAATGAAGAAACTAAAAGAAGACATCAAGACAAGTCATGCTAAGACTGAAAGACTGAAAGCTTTAGTCATGAAAAGATCAAAGGCTGAAAAAGAAGCAAGCCTCGAAAAGTAAAATCTCTGGCCCATAGCAGTCAGAGAAAAGAAGAGAGATGTGCAGCTCAAGATAGGAAATAAATGGGACATTGCAAGAGAAATAATGAACAAACTACATAAGGGTCCATTCGAAGACAAACATCTGAAATCAATAATTGAGCGTCTAGAAAAGTCAAATGACAATATTGATAACTTCATGAAAGCTCTGAAAGAGGAAGTAGACTATATCACTATCATAGTGGATCACGTTCTTGAAGACTGGCAGATATTAGTCTACACACACAGGAATGGTACATTCAGAATATCCTTGGAGTTTTTCAGGTAAAAAAGCTTATCAGTGATATGGACTTTATTGAATAAACTGAAGAAAAAATCAGAGGAAAATGAACTTCTCAGGGATAGACTTAGAGTCTTTGCAAAGATGTTAGTCCTCAGATATTATTTGATCCTCATGAAGTAAGATTTTTCTCAAAAAAGTTGTATCAAATCATGCAATTAAATGATGAGTCATTAAAAGGCTACACAATTAAGTACATGATTCAAGTTGAGAGAATGCTGAGATCGAAAGGCTTCATATCCCAAGCTAAGTTAGATGCTGCACAAAAGATCATAAACTACTGTCTGTCAAAGAAAATTCCTTCGTACATCAGGCAAATGCCAAAGATAGATTCAACTCAGCCATATGATGTAGAAGAAGAGATAGTAGATCCTGTTGAGCAGGAAGTATTGTGGCAGTTAGCAAGAGCTAAACAAAGGAGGCTGTATGGAGAATCCACTACAACAGATCAATCATTATCTGAAAAAGTACCGAGGACACTAGTTCATAAAGATTCAATCCTAGAAGAAGGTGAAGTTCATACATCTGAAGACTGAAGACGTAGATAGAAAAAGATAGAAACTTTGTAATATTTGTTCAGTACTAGAGGAACAACTATCTTGTATTTATCTTTCATGTATGAATCTGGAAAATTGTTAAATATATTACAAGAACTTTTGTTTATTATTTACAGTTATTACATGTCGTACTACTTTCTTAGTTGTTAGTTGAGTTATTCTCGAAGAATTTGTGTGTTAAATATTTAAAAACAAATAAGGGGAGATTGAAAGGCATATGACTAGGCCTATTTGTAATAAATAGATGACAACCCAACTCTAGCTATAAAGAGAAGTAAATAATAAATACCAAACATAAATCAAGATGAAGACAGTCAACTAATCACAAATGATCTATGTATCAGAAGTATTTTCATGAGATTGCTACTCAATATTGGAAGAAGTTCATTTAAAATGTTCAAGGGTCAGTGAAAAATAAAGTGGTAGTGTTTCTAAAGAATATGGAAGATATAAAAGATTTTAAGTGATTACTACAGAAAGATTCTAAAAGAAGAGGAAAAACAGTAAAGTAGAAGAATGATAGAAGGCCACAACCTAAACGTTAATGAATGGAGAATATTTATTATAGTATGACACAAATGAACCAGACAGTACATTCGTGTGTCAACTAAATTAATAAATATTCAACATCGAGCTCAAGTGATTTATGATAGAAGACAAAGAAAAGACGGGAAGACTTCAAAGCTGACTACTAAGTAATAAATATCAAAAATAGTATTTTAATTCTACTTTTAAATGTTATTTGATTATTTAATTTATCTAATTAAATTAATTCGAGTTTAATTTAATTTAATTTGTAAATTAATTAGAATTAATTTATTATAAAAGAAATGACTTAATATGACTTTTAATATAATTCAAATGACTATTTAATAAGTCATACCGAATTATATAAATAAGTCATACTGAATTCTATAAAATAAGTCATACCGAATTTAATTAAAAGAAGTCATACCGAGTTCTTTAATTAAAAAGGTAATACTGATTTTATTTATAAAATAAGTCATACCGAGCCTTTTTGATAGAAAAGTCATACCAAGTTCTATAATAAAAAGTCATACCGATTTTTTATTAATAGAAAGTCATACCGACCTTTTTATTAAAAGGTCATACCAATTTCTTTATTAAATAAGTCATACTGATTTATTTAATTAAAAGAAAATTTGTATATGACTTTAGAAAAGTCATACCAAATTTTAAAAAGTCATACCGAGTAAAAACAGTCATGCCCATCCTTTTGAAATGTCATACAAGGGTTAATTTATTTCTAAAAAGGTCATAGCACAAAAGTCATACCAACTTTACCAATCTCTATAAATATGAGGCTTTGGCTTCATTATTCAGGGTAAGAAAAAACAGTTCAAATTCAGAAATTTGTCTATATTATAATATTCACAGATTTCTGTGCAAGTTTGGAATATAATTGTTAAACCCCGAACACTTCATGTCGAATTTGTTCTAGATTATTTTATCAATTATATACGCTTTTCATCAGATAATTTTTGTAATACTTTTCAAGTTAAAAATGATATCTTCTACTTGAATAGTATTTCATTAATATTAATATTTCGTGAGTAATTAAAATAATATTTTAAATCCGAAATTTCGTGACAATTTATTGATATTATATACAACCCCCCTTCTACAATATCAGGGACCAACAAAATCAATTCAGTCAGTAAGGAATTCATTCATCTTTAACAAAAAAGACATACAGACGGGAACTCCATTAAAGCTCTAAATTAAACACACCCAACTGTATTTCTATTGTAACATTGATTGAAGCTAATCATACTGTTTAGAAGTGTAGCAATCAGGGATTTAATAATATACTTTTATTTCCCCAAATCTTTGTGTTTCAATATCTTTCATTTTCATATCTCAAGAACACAAACACTTAATCCGCAATTAAATAAAAAATCTACCATATCATATTCAACCCCCCTTCTATGATGATTTTAGACCTAACAATTGATATCAAAGCTTGTTGATTGAAGTTACAAATCAAGATCCAAAAATAGTTTTACGAAAAAGTACATTTTTAGATCTAGAAAAATTTATATTGATTTTTTTTTATTTTTAAAGAAAATTCAATCTCGAATTTTTTAAAGATTTTAAATACACTAATTTTAAAAAGCTATCAATCATCAAGAATTCGAACAAAATTTTATTTTACAAAATTCAATTTTTATTCTAATTAATTTTAATTTTTGAGAAATTAATTATTTCTTGAGATTTAAAATTCTTCACAACCATGAGTACCCAAAAACTTAGTACTATGAAAATCTCAGCCTTTGATAAAAATGAATACATTTTATGGAAGAAGAAGATGTCCACTTTCATTAAATCAGCTAATTCTCAATATATGGGAATTTTGGAAAATGGACCTTATGTACTTCAGAAGCTGACACCAGAAAAAGTCTCAGATGACGGTGAACGGATTCCTCAAGGATTTACCCCAAAGGAGCCTTTAGAGTACACTAACACTGACAAAGATCGAGTTGCATGGGATAATCATCTTCAATGTATCCTAATGGATTCACTGGACACTACAATGTTGAATCAAGTGATTAATTGCACTAGTGCTAAACAAATGTGGGATACGATTGATCTACTAATGGAAGGTACATCAGAAGTGAAGGAGAACGGGCTGGATATTCTTACATCCAGTATGAAGCGTTCAAGTCACTACCAGGAGAAAGTATCACTCAAGTCTTTGAGAGATATAAAAAATTGTTAAATGACTTGTCACTGCATGGGAAGGCCTACTCATGTAGGGAGATCAACAGGAAATTCATGTTGACACTGCCAGCATAGCTGGAACAAAAAAATCTCTGCCATCAGAGAGAGGAGTGACCTAAATGACATGTCCATTAAAATTCTATATGGGAAGCTCAAGACTCATGAAATGGAGCAAGAGTAGAGACAAATCATTTATGGGTCAGGTACAGTGGACAGTAAGAATATAACACTGTTGAAGACTACAACACTTGTAGCCAAGGATTTTGCTATCACAGAGACCAGCATAGTGAAGCCTGTTGTTAAGAAATAAGAGATTCTAGAAGTTGAAATTTCAGAGAATGCTCAAGCAGGTGATGAAGATGACTTCTATTCAATGGAAAACTTGAACAATTGGCTATAAGACAATGGCCTATATGGAAGGAAAGTTCAAGAACCTCAGGTTTAGGAGGAACTCTAAGCACAAATTCAAGGGTAACTCAAGTTACAGTGATTCCAGTTTCAGAAATAGAAACTGATGTGGTACGTCTTCTGGGTCTTACAACAAAAGAGGTTATAAGATGGGGATGGTAGACCGCAGTAAGTTCAAGTACTATAACTGTGATGAACCCGGGCATTTTGCTACTGAATGTCGGAAGCCTGACCAAAGAAAAGAAAGAAAGGAGTCGTATGACAATCTTAAGCAAAAATATGATGCACTGGTAAAGAAGTATCAGGGTAGAGCTTATATAGCCGAGGGAAAGTGTTGGGATGACTCAAACAATGATGAAGATGAGATATATGGAAATGTTGCACTAATGGCAGACTCTTCAGAGGCATCACCTCAGTCATCTAAGGTATCATTTCTTTCCACAGTTGACATGTCTAATTCTGATTATAAGAAAATTGTGGAAGATCTTAGTGTAGAAATGTTTAACATTCACACAAGCATGCTAGCATCTGAAGAAGAAAATGTTAAACTAATTATAAAGAATAAAATGCTAGAAGCTAGAAACGAAGAACTAGAGCTTGCATGTGTTAACTTAGAAGATCTGAAATAAAAGATAAAATATCTCCAGAATAGAGACAAATGCACCCAGGAAGTAGAAACTGCGCTTTGGAATAAAATTTCTGAGTTAAAGTTAAAACTTAAGGCTTATAATAAATCTTTTAATCTTGTTAAGGAGGCAAAAGATAAACAGGTCATAGGTCAGAAAACAGGAATAAGATTTGACTATAATAAAAAGACAGGAAAGAGACATGAGGAATCATTTGCTGAGAAAAGTCCTGTGAAGCAAGACATTCCACATGTGTTAAAAAATGTCACTAAGCCCCTATACAAGAAGTTTGTCATCGAACCCCTAGATGAAGAACAGATCTTAATGAAAGAAGAAATCTTTGCTGAGGATAAAAAGAAAGAGGAAGAAAGTAAAAAGGAGTTGCCTAAGAAATCTGTAAAAATTGTAGATCCTAAGGAAAAGATTAAAATTGACTTAGGCAACAAGAATGAAAAGAAAAAAGCTAACAGAAATGGCAAGATAGGTGTTAATAAGAAAAATGATTATGCCTACTCTCCCAAAGCTACTAGAAAAGTTTGTAATAATTGCAATTATACTAGTCATCTTACGCATGCATGCAAAAAGATAAAAGGAGTAAAAGAAGAAACTTCTAATAAGCCTGCCATGCCTGCCATGTCTATCTCACATCAATCGTGTGGTAAAGTAGGATGCATGCCATGTGCTTTCAACATCATGTCTGCATACATAAATTTAATGAATACATCATCTAGTACTTGCATGAATACAAATATGAACATGAATAGAAAGCATGTTAGGGCAAAGACAGCTAGTCCTCCTAAGTCTAGGAAGGAAGCCCCTGTCCCTAAGCCTAAAGACACTCCTGTCAAGGCTAAACCAAAGGGCAAGGGCACAGTCAATAAAAGACAAGGACCATAAAATTTCTGCAGCTAAATCTGTTTACTTATCTAAGCCTCTTGGACACAATCAAATTTGGGTGCCAAAGAAGAAGTAATCAATCTGTGGTTGCAGGGCACAACAAAGAACAAGCGTGTCATGTGAATTCTCGACAGCGGTTGTTCAAGGTATATGACTGGTGATAAGGCCCTGCTATCAGATGTGATTGAGAAAGTTGGCCCAATAGTGACCTTTGGAGATAACAACAAAGGATTCACAATGGGATATGGCAATCTGAAAATTGGTAATGTTATCATAGAAAATATCTCTCTTGTGGATGGATTAAAGCACAACCTTCTAAGTATTAGTCAGTTCATTGACAAGAGCTACAAAGTAACTTTTGAAAAAGAAAGATGTTCAATCCAAAACAGGAAAGATGCGAAACTTGCTCTTCAAGGAGTGAGAAAGGGGAATCTCTTTGTAGCTGACTTATTCTCTACAAGCAAAGGCGAAGTTCAATGTGTTTACAGCAAAGCTTCAATAGAGAATAGTTGGTTATGGCATAAGAAACTTTCACACCTGAACTTCATGGCAATGAACTCTTTTGTTAAGAGAGAATTGGTTAGAGGTTTACCTGAGATGGAATTATGTCGAGAAGATTTATGTGAAGCATGTGAAAAAGGAAAGTCAAAGAAAGCATCTCACTGAAGTAAAGATTCATCAGACATTACTGAACCACTACAACTTCTGTATATGGATTTATTTGGTCCAGTTAACGTCATGTCTATGTCAAGGAAGAGATATGCACTAGTAACTATAGACGACTACTCCAAGTACACGTGGGTGTTGTTTCTAGCCTCAAAGGATGAAGCCCCTCAAATAATTATTGATCACATAAAGAAGATAGAGTTTGAAGCTGGTTTTCCTGTTAGGAAAATTAGGTCTGACAATGGAACAGAGTTCAGGAATATAACCCTGAATGATTTCTGTATTGAGAAAGGGATTTCAAGACAATACTCAGCACCCAGAACTCCACAACAAAATGGAATGGTAGAAAGGAAGAACAGAACTCTAGTGCAAGTAGCAAAAACAATGTTGAATGAAGCTAAGTTACCTCTATACTTCTGGGCTGAAGCAGTTAACACAGCTTGTTACACTCAGAATCGTACCCTGGTAAATAAAGATCATGGCAAGACTCCGTACGAGGTGATGGCAAACAAGAAACCAACACTGAAATATTTTCATGTGTTTGGAGCAAAGTGCATTGTACTGAAAGATGATGAGCATCTAAAAAAGTTCGAATCCAAGGCTCATGAAGGCATATTTCATGGTTACTCTCTAGAATCTAAGGCATATAGGGTTTATGTGGTTAATCACATGAAGGTCATTGAAAGCATGAATGTAACTTTTGATGAACTCAAGCTCCCAAGTCTACAAAGAATAGACGCCACTGAAACTCTGGAGTTTGAAAATATGAACTCGGATGGAAGTGAAGTAGAACCTAAAGCTGCAACATAAAATCAAGTACCAAATGAGAATATCAACATTGATGATTCTGACCCTAGTAGTGGAAACAGTGGAAGATTCACAGAAACTACTAGTAGTGGCAGAGAATCACATTCTCAACCAAGGAGCAGCTCGGGGGGAGCAACAGAAGGATCTACTAGCAGGACTCAGCACTTTAATGATAATCAGGTTGAATCTTCTAGGGCAAATCTGCCTAGGCATAGGGTGTGGAGTAGAGATCACCCCTTTGAGTTGATTCTAGGAGATCCAGATGCTGGAGTTCAAACTAGATGTGCTTCTCAGAATGAATGTTTATTCTCTGGTTTTATCTCTGAACTAGAGCCAAAGAAAGTGGAAGAAGCATTGGAAGATCCAGATTGGATTATAGCTATGCAAGAAGAACTCAATCAGTTTCAGAAACAAAAAGTTTGTAAGCTGGTACCTAGGCCAAAGAACAAGTCTATAATTGGCACAAAGTGGGTATTCAGAAATAAACTGGATGAAGATGACATTGTTATGAGGAACAAAGTTGACTGGTTGCTAAAGGTTATTCCCAAGAAGAAGGAATAGATTATGATGAAACTTATGCACCAGTGGCAAGGCTTGAAGCTATCAGGATGTTTCTAGCATTCGCAATACATTTCAACTTTAAAGTCTATCAAATGGATATGAAGAGTGTATTCTTGAATGGAGAGCTTGAAGAAGAAGTGTATGTGGAACAATCCCCAGGGTTTGCAGATCCAAAATTTGCAGATTTTGTATACTTTCTCTTCAAGGCACTCTACGGCTTAAAGCAAGCACCTCAAACATGGTATGACACTCTTTTTATATTCTTACTTGAAAATGGTTTCACTAGAGGTGATAGATAAGACTATGTTTCATAAAATGCATAAAAATGACATGATATTAGTACAAGTATATGTGGATGACATTATATTTGGTTCTACTAACGATCAGTTGTATAGTAGATTTGCTAAGCTAATGCAGAGTAGGTATGAAATGAGCATGATGGGTGAGCTGAATTATTTCTTTGGACTCCAAGTAAGCCAAAGGAAAGATGGAATCTTCATTTGCCAGACCAAGTACATCAGAGATCTATTGAAGAAGTATGGTCTTGAAGATGCATCAACAGCCAGAACCCCAATGGCAACTGCCACTAAGCTGATGGGTTCCGAGGCATAAAACGCAGCGGATAAACGTAAATATAACGAAAATTTTCGGAACCCAAACGCAGGATCATGTATAAGAATTGACGGATTATGGTGATAATCGAATCATACCTATTAAGATTTTGAATGCCACGAACTCAACGGAGATCCTTGCTATCACGATTTGTGTCTTCCTCTCGAAAGCACCTCTATGGTATCCACACGAGCACCTTCAAGAACGTCTCACGATCTTGAACACGGAACGGAAGTACTAGCCTCCTTTGATAGGTTTCGAATTCTGTCTGCCTCTTCCTATGCTGCCTCTTCTGCTAGGGTTTATACAAAAACGTGCAAGCCATTTAACCTATCATTATCTATTTATAATGATTGGTTAATGGGCCTTTTTTAGCAAAAACCTAACCCATGTAGGCATAGGATTAAATAATAAAACATGCTTCTATTATTTAATTAATAATTAAGTCACACTTAATTATTATTGGCAGAAATATAATTCTTCAAATTCGAATTTATTTCAATTAATTAAGTCTCACTTAATTAATATAATAAATTCGAATTAATCATCAATTAATTTAAATCTATAATTTAAATTAACTATTCCTCTAGGTGCTCTATGTGTGTGACCCTATAGGCTATTATTTAATTAGCAATAATTTTATTCTCCAATAAAATTATAAACAATGAGCGGTATCTAGTAATACATCATTGCTACCTAATTAAACAATAATTAAATCGTGATTCGATAAAACCTTTCGTGATTAATGTTTCCGTGTAATATAATCCCTTTAACCATATATATTATAGATTAAACTTGAGGCATGTATTTAGTCATCCTCTTCAACATTTAATCCGGGTTTACTTGATCCATGAGTAGACTATGAAAAACAAATCATTATTTGAGCACGGCAATGCATTTTATAGTCTCACTCAATCAAGAGGCCAATAATATCTCTCCTAATTATAGGAGGGTTAAATCCTTTATCTATCATTCATATTTCTCATACGACTCATGATATATCCGATGTCCACTTTTATCATCACCCGGTCAAAGGTAACTTTTAATGTAGTCAAAGTATATCAATCCTCGTATAGAAATATAATGATCTCAAGTCAGAGGATCATTACACCATTATCACTGTGAGTCTTTCTTATGACTTAATTAAACATGAAGAATCTCACTGTGGGTCTGTCCAGTACCATGTACCCCTACATGTACCTATGTATTGACTTTAGTATCCCCATACTTATAACCAATGAGATGTGGTTATCTGTCAAACAACATACTAGTCTATTTATGTATTATTATTGTCCTATCATAATAATACTCGACTAGGGAACCTTTAAGAATATGATATATTATATAATCTCAAGTTCAAGTCATGTACTTAAAATATATAACGAGTATCATGATTCTAAGGACATTTATTATGCTAACAAATATATCGCAGTAATTAAAGTCATAATAAATACGTTTATTGAATAATCAAATGACATAAATGTTTATTAAAAGGAAAAATTGTATTGCCTCTAGGGCACCTACACTAACATAAGCTTGATTAAGATGAACCTGGTAAGAAGGTAGACATCATAAGCTACAGAGGTATGATCGGCTCATTACTTTACTTAACTACAAGTAGGCCAGATATTATGTTTGCTACATGCTTGTGTGCTAGGTTCCAGTCTAACCCTAAAGAATCACATCTTATAGCTGTTAAACGGATTTTTAGGTATCTTAAGGGAAGTCTGAATCTTGGAATTTGGTACCCTAAAGATACAGGTTTTGACCATGTTGGCTATACAGATTCTAATTATGCAGGTTGTAGGATTGATAGAAAGAGTACATCAGAGAGTTGTCAATTCCTTGATAGAAGATTGGTGTCCTAGTATAGCAAGAAGCAGCACTCAGTTGTAATGTCGATAGCTGAAGCAGAATATGTTGCTGCTGGAAGTTGTTGTTCACAAATTCTGTGGATAAGAAACCAACTTCAAGACTATGGACTGTTGCTGAGCAAAATTCCAATATTCTGTGACAACACAAGTGCCATAGCCATAATAAACAATCATGTTCAACATTCAAGTATCAAGCACATAATATCATGTATCATTTCATAAGAGAGCATATCATGAATGGTACTTTAGAGTTACATTTTGTACGTACAGAGCAGCAAACTACAGACATCTTCACTAAACCACTGGATGAAATCATTTTCACTAGACTGGTTTGTGAACTTGGAATGTTAAATTTCACAAACTAATTAGTTAGTAATCTATAACTGCAATTTGAAACTGATAAATTCACTAGTTAATTAATTTCAATATTTTTAGGACTTGTGAATTTATTTACCAAATTATTTTTCCAGTAATTAAGATTAAATATTAGATAAATACCTTGTTCATGCCTGCAAATTTTATTGATCTGATATTTATTTAATTTTGATATTAGAAAATATTTAAGTGCTTGCATTTAAATGATAAATTTTTGGCACTTATATACTTAAATATTATTTGAAATTATTTTAAATAAAAAGGATGAATATTTATATTTATTCTTCTATTTAAAACAAAAGTAAAATAATAAGTATAATTTATTTATGATAATAATAATTTTAACAATTAATGTTATTAATACATATTTTGTGAAATAATATTTATGAGTAATCAATTATTATTGATTAATCATACAAATTATTCATAAATATTATTTATTTAAAAGTAGCAAAATCTAGGAGCATCTTGAGGTTTTACAAGCACTTTGTGGCACTTAACGATTTAGTGGCGCCTATATGTGTAGGCGCAACATACCTAAACACAAGTACTTAGAAAGTTTTTAAATGAAAATCAAGTGGCACCTTGAGTTTTGTTGCGCCACACAGTGTTACCACTATAGAGGCGCAACAAACCTCTTAGCAGATTTTGTTGCCAAGTAGTGGCGCTAGTTAATTTTTATGGCACCAACACAGTGAATATACTGTGAAGGCGCAACATAAATAAACTTAATGATTGTTATTGCGCTTGAACATTTAGTAGCGCCTTCACAGTGCAAGCACTGTGTAGGCGCAACATACGCACTTAATCAAAATGTTTGTGTTACTGGCGCCTATATATATATGCAAGGGTTTTTGTTGCGTTACTTTACATACTTACACAATATATATACTCTTAAAGGTGCAAGAAAAATCCAAAGATTTCCAGTTTTAATCGAACAAAACTTAGTCAAATCTTGTCCATTTTTTAATCTAAAACCATATTTGTGGAACCCACTGTATTGCCTTTAATTTACAAGTGGTCCCCTTAATTTTGGTTAGGGTTCTAAAGTACTCATTTTTTTTCAAATCTCGAACTGTTAGCTAGGGTTTGTTATTTTTTTTAAATCGATTAAAATTTATAATAAAATTAATTGTGTTCTTTAAATTACTAGGAGATTATAATATTTTTGTTTCACAAAAATCCAAGTAATTTTAATAATTAGGGGTTGGTTCGTAATTTACTAAAATTATTCGATATTAATTAGTAATGAGAATGACATCAACCAAGCACTTCGTTTGCCAACAGAAGATTTTGAAGATGAACCATCTAAGACAGATCTGAACAATTTCTTCATGTTCCTGAATTACACCAGAGTGAACAATAATCTTCCAAAGAAGATTTACAAGAATCACCTACCCAAAGAATGGAACCTGTTTTTCAAAATCCTGTCTCATGGCTTTGTACCAAAGACAAGTGGCTTCCATGGGATTACGCAGTTCAACAAGGTGATCAGATATGCAATCACTTCTGGGTCAAGAATAAATTTTGGTAAGCTGATCATGGTAGAGATTCTCAAGAACCAGACAAAGATGGAAAACTTCTGTCTGTATCCTAGATTTTTGCAGCTGGTGTTGAATAAAGTGCTAAGAGCTGATCAACTACAAGAGTTTCATATTAGTCAATTGGAAAAGTCACCCTCACTACAGTTCAAGACTATTCTGATACTATAGAATGAGGAGGACTATCCTAACAAGTATACTCCTGCTCCAATGACTGATCCTATTAGAGATTACTTTAATATTCTCAAATAGGTTAATGAAGAAGAAATAGAAGAAGAAGAAGCTGCAACAGAAGAAGAAGAAGCAACAATCTCTGAAGAGGATAATGAAGCTGAAACTTCAAGTGACTCAAGAAGAACAACAGCAACAGAAGAAGAAGAACCAGGCACTGATAAAGAAGATGAAATTATGGAAGAAGCTAGTTCTGAATATGAGCAGGAACTAATTCCTGAAAATCAAAGGAAGAGCCCTGAAAATCAAATAGAGGAGATAGTTGTTGAGGTAGAAGTGGAAGAGCCTCAGAATACAAAGGTGTACATCCCTAACATTTCTGATGAACAAATGGATGAAGGTACACTTCTTGACTTTGACTTTTCTGCTTTCCTAACTGAAGAATTTGTCACAACATCTCCTACTGTGCCTCAAATGGCAATAATGCACACACAAGAGCCCTTAGTGGCCATCGAAGCTGGCAATGAACTGGCAGACCAACTAGTTCTAACCACTGCCAGAGAACAACAAACACTTCTTTCGTCTCCTAAAACTAGAAAAAGAACCATTGAATTAGATGATAGGAATGAGTCCCGACCGGATCAGAAATTTTTTCAAATATCCCCTACAGCTATGCCTTCTCAAAAACATAGAAAAATGAATTTTAAACCTAAGGCATCTGTAAGCCAAGAACCTGATTCTCCAATCTCTGAGACCTTTCTCTTCCTTCATGACCTTAATTCTAAAATTGATAAAATCCTAAAAGGTACGGGAACGGAACCAAAGGTTGTAACAATATCCGCTACTTCAGTAGCTAGTAATGTTTTGGTTGATCCAATTCAGAACCTATTTTCACAGACAGTTGGGGACATCACTAACTCTAACAAGCCATTCATTACATTGTCAAATGTGGTGACCCCCTTAACTTAACATCTCTAGATCCTATTCAGGATGTTTTTCCTCCCCAAATGGGTGAGGTGGAAAGGCAACTCTCCCATAGAATGGAAGGGGTCTCCATTAAAGGAGTAACTGCGTTAGCAGCATCACCACTACAAGTGGAAGTGCCTTCACAGGCTCTCAATTGTCATACATTACATTGCCTGAGGTGGTGACCCCCCTGGAAATTCAAAGTCTAGCTCCTACACAGGAGGTCCTCCCCACCTTATCAGGTCAGATGGAGGGACAACACATTCATAGAGGGGATGTGGACTCTATTAATAGAGTATCTGCTGTTTCGGCAGTAGAACCTGTTCAGGGTGTCTTTGAGCAGGTAAGGCCTTCAATCACTTCAGCTGGCATCACAGATTCTATACTCTTGCCAATCATTACATAATCCACAGTGGTGACCACATTGGGTCTCAACCCCCCAGTTCCTGTAAAAGAAGTTCTCCCCACCCATAGTGGTTAGGTAGAGAGGCAACCTACCCATAGAAGGGATAGGGATTTTGATACAGGTAGTGAAGATCAAGATGTTATCTTAGACATGAGTGAAACACTTAACCTTAGCAATCTTTAACTCCCTGACCCTGATTATCTGAGTATGACTGTTGAGGGTCGTGCTAAAACAGAAACAGTGAGGAGTGAGACACCCACTAACCAAACAAACACCCCATACATTGCACACACTGCACACTACCAAAGGATTTTAAATCTGGAGGCCCTAGTAATAGAAATTCACTACTCAATCAGAAAGATCTTGGAGGTGCAAGAGCAGTAGAGGGCAGAGATGAAAGAAAACAAAGATTTAGTTAAACAATTGCTGGCTCAGAAAGTTCCAGTTTCTACTCAACCAACTCCAATAACTCATATTACCCCAGTCTGAAGGGAGGATAACCCAACTAAGGGGAGAGGTTAGCACAAGAAAAAGTTTGAGCTGAAATGATCATGGAATACACAACTCAAGGGGAGTCAGATATTTTCTATAGGCCAGGAGCGAGGAAACTGGAAGAAGGAGAAATATTTGAACCTTTTGTGCCAATGGATGTTCCAACAGAGATGGAAATCGAAGAAACTGTAAAGGCTACAGGATTAGATGTTGAGGAGGAGTTTGCAGAGGAATATTCTTTTGATAATGACTGTCTTCTGGTTGGTGTAGACGAAGTTGTTACTCAAGACAGTTCAGGCTCAAGAATTGATGAAAAGAAAGTGGAAGAGAGTACAACACGATATGGAAAGAAGAAACATAATTAAGGATATTGAAGCAAAAGTTGGTCCTGATTAGGATGAAGCAAGGAGTCTACTGAAGAAGAAGGAGTTAACCCTTACTCAGAAAAAAGATAGAGGAGTCCTTGATCTCTTCAGAACCATGAGGGAAAAATTCGAAGAGGTTCATGAATTTTATGCTATGCTATCGGAAGAAATCACAAGTATGTTAGTAAGTGCGTCCAAGTACGGGTGGAAAATGTTTATAAATTCAACAACACTGGGGTCAAAGATTTTATCGACAAAGAGCTTTGAAAAGATGAATATCGTGGAGTTGTATGTGTTGAAGAGGAAATTCATCTTTGGTGGGCATAAAACAAATGAGATACTGAGAGATTTGATTGAGAAGAAGATAATAGAGATTAGTGTCAAAGCATTTGAAAAGTCTCCGGTGGTCAAATACTACAAAGCAACAACACTTCACAACTTAACTTTGTTAGATGAATGTCTGGATTCAAGTCATGTAATGTTCATGCAGTATGTAGAAGGGAGGCTCAGAAGCAAGAAAAATAGAACATAAGAAGATTTAAAGGCTGCTGAGTTGATCTACGCATTCAGGCTGAACAGAGCAATTAAAACATCAGGGAGATATCTAATGGAAATGATCAGATATTATCAAAAACCAGTGTATGTGAGAAGATAGGATGACACAGAGGTACTCGAAACCATAAGAGATTCTGAACCTTGCATTCAGACGGAAGCAAATGGAACAAAATACTTCCTATTCAAGAAGAATGGAGTGGGTAAGAAGAAGGAGCTATCAAAACTAAGGAGAAATAATTCTGAAATTATCCGAAAAGTCTTTTCAATGATGAAGAGATCCACTATCAAATCAGACAAAAAGGCTTTGAGGATTATTGAAGATGTTCTGGTGGAGAAAATGGCAGAAGAGTCGATGCATGACACTAACTGAGTAAAGGGCTTTCCGAAGAGGCTAATAGTGTTTGTGTTTTCAAAGAGACAATCTATGGCCTTCGAGTCAATCTCCAAGACAAACTCAATCGCTTTTCTCACTGAAGTTTTAAAGAAGTTAGAAGAACCACCTCCAGTCAATACTCTTGAAGTGGAAGCTAGAGATTTATTGAAAGAAAGGTTGGAGTAAAAAGAAGAAGAGCTGAGAAAGCACTACTCTGAAACAAGATCAAAGAACAAGCAGGACTCAGTATAAAGAAGCAGCAGATCATAGATTCATTTATTCAGCCTAGAGGAACAAACTTCTATTGTACTCAAAGAAATATGGAAATATAAAATCTAATCCAGAATGTAATTAATATTATTTACTATCTTTCTGCACTTTACTTTTTTTAGTAAGTATCAGTTGAGTTATCCTCTCACAGGATTTTCTTGTAAAGCATAATGTAACGTAGTATGTAATAGTGATAACAATAACTCAACTAAGAAACAAAGAATGATAAATAATACTAATATGCAGCATAGGAATCTAGAAGGACATGTAAAAAGGAATTATACATGCATCATTGCAGAGCATTCAAGATGAAAGGCTTACTGAATGTCATCGAGAGAAGTTCATTTAAAATGTTCAGGCCTCAGCAACAAATAAGAGTTCAGAAGATTTCAGACTAAAGACAATTTAATGATTCAAGTTGAGATGTCAAAGGGTTTCAGTGATCAGAAGCAATGCAATAGTCCAAAGTTAATGAGCTGAATCAGAGAAGAAGTCAAGGTAATTCAATTTAGTGTTAATCGTTTGTGAACCAGACTAGTGCACTAGGCGTCAGCATAACAAGAAAAGAATTGTCTTGATTAATCAGAAGAAAATCAGTTGATCAAGCCAAAAGAGTGAAAACCAAGCTTTTACTTCATGCGAAAACAAAAGATTTAATTCAGAGATAAAGAACAAACACCTTAAAAGCTTTAACAGTTCATTAATGGAGGTCTAAAGCTTGTTTAATCACCACGTATCCCGCTCTCACGATCTACGCTCTATAGTATCTACATGAATATTTTTCATGAAGGATTGATGTGTGCAAGCACCCGAAAACTACTTATCTCTCTCTATCTTCCTCTTTTCTCAAAACGGCTAGGGTTTTAAAAAATATGTATATTATTTAATTAAATCAATCCATAAATAGATTATATAGAGATGAGAATAAGTTTTCTAATTATAATCTAATTATAATTAATACTAATCCAAAATTCCAAATTATTTAATTATGTCTCACTTAATTAATTAATTACTAATATTGGAATTAGTTTAAGAAATTCATTTATTTTATTTATATAATTAATTAAGTTATACTTAGTTAATATCATAAATAAAATAAATTACTTATTTAATTTAAATTCGTAATTTAAATTATATCTCCCTCAAGCATTCTTTGTGTGGGACCCTGTATGTTATTATTACGTTGACAACAATTTTAATATCTAATTAAAATTGTAAACAATGAGCGGCATCTAGTAATACATCATTGCTACCCAAGTAATAATAATAAAATCAGTGATTTGATTAAGTCTTTCGTGAATAATGTTCCATGTAATATAATCCATTTAACCTTATATATATAGATCAAACTCAAGGCATGTTTCGTGTAATTCTCTTCAACGTTTAATCCAGGTTTCCTTGATCAATGAGTAGACTATTAAACAAATCAATATTTGAGCACGGCCATGTATTTTATAGTCTCACGCAATCAAGATGCCAATAATATCACTCCTAAATAGGAAGGTTAAATCATTTATCTATCATTCATATTTCTCATAGGATTCATAGTATACCCAATAGATGATTCACTTATTCAACCTAGTACTGCATCTTTGAAGTCAGAATAACCTATCTTAATCATGCCAATTCAGGCAAGGCTTTTAGAGTCTATAGGTCTTGGTCATTATCTTGAGGAGTCAGGATCTATAGTCCCTTATGCAGTATCAGAGTTTACACCTCCAACAGAGTCTACACCTCTTACAACAAAAGTTGAGCCTGTTGCTACTGTTGATGGTTCCACCTCTGAAGATGAAGGGGATGTGAATCAATCTTTCAATTACTTTGATAAAATATTTCTTCAATCCTGGAAGACAGCATAGGCTAAGGGAACTGATGATGAATCTACTTTTGCTTGCATTTTGGATATCCATAGAGATGAAGGATTAAAGGCTTTTTTAGAAGAAGTCCTTCTTGCAGGAGCATGGTTCTTATCCTGGAAAGAAGCCTGATGATTCTTTGGTTGAAGAAGAACAATATCTAGTTGTTGACCTCTGATCTGCTCAGTTTTAACTAGCTGTTGTGGTCACAGATATTTCTCATTTCCAAACTAAGCTGACAAATGTGAATACTACTACTGTTCTCCTCTAAACAAAGTTTGAGACTTTGTACTCTCTTCAACAAACAAATAATATTGTTGTGAAGGACTCATTGGTTGCATTCAAGATCAAACAAGTAACTCTTCAGGATTTAGTCAACTCTCTCACTGCCAAGGTGGATCAAGTCATCACTGCTCAGGCCAACATCACTTCTGTTCTTGAGAACATTCTTCTGGCTGTTACAAAGATTGATGATGTCAAAAAGGGGGAGAAAAGGGAGGCTGGTGGTGATGCATCATCTTCAAGAAGGAGTAATAAGGATGTGAGTTACAAAGATGAAGACAAGCCAAGGGGAGTTAAAATGAGGAGAGATGGTGATGATGATAAGGATTCTCATGGGGTCCTAGGGGACCTGGTGGTATGCAACAAAAGCAGTCTGGAGTGGCTGTATTAACAAAAACTCAAACACACCAGTCAGGGACTAGACATGAGCAATCAGGGTCTAAGTCAGACTATGATAAGCAAAGAAAGAAATTAGACTCTGATGCAATTCAAAGACAAGAAATTCAAGAACCTATCTACTAGCAATGCATTCAATCAAATCTTCAGTTGAGAGCCATGAAGAAGATAGGGCTTGGAGGTTTTGCAGAGTCTGATATTGATAGAACTACTACTCTAACCACGGATCCTCAATCCTTGACAGATAGACAGTTTGAGAAGATTACATAAAAACACTTAAACAAAGTAGTATCTGCTCAAATTGTTTATAATATTTTTTGAAATAAAGTTGCCAAGAAGTCAGGAGGGTACAGAAAAGGTGAAAAATGAAATGATGTTGTACTTTCTAGAATGAGGGTCTGTTAGATGGATTAGTAAATCAAAATTCATCTTCTTCAAACAGGCTGAGGAATTATAGTATATTAGATTTCTCTTGCAAATTGCTTATGAAGTGAATAAAAGCAAAGAGGCTGAGGTTTAAGGAGATTGATAGGAAATTGATTTTGCACAGACAAACATATAGACAGCTGAATAAATTTTCTCTAAAGTATGTCGATGCTGAAGGGAATGATCAAGACATGCCATTAGAGAAAAGAAAATCAAATTTCAAGAAGGTGTAGGTCATTACTTTAGGTCTCAACCTATGAGTCGGAAAGTTAGTGTTCTGATGTTAAAAGATTTAAAAAAAATAAGAATGCAGTGCAAATGATCTAAGAGCATCTTATTGTCAAATTAAATGCGGGAATGAAGAAATGAAGAAGTTAAAGAAGCATGTTGGTGAAGATCATACTATTGTGGAGGAGAATACGATGTAGTCTTTTCTACAGAACATTTCAGTGTTTGAGAAGGTCTAGTGAGAAGTAATTCTTTTTCCTTGTCAATTTTATACTGTTCTAGATTAATTGTTTTATTCTTTAGTTTTGACATCATCAAACCTTGATTTATGCTTCAATTTTTTAAAAGCATAAATAAGGGGAGATTGTTAGGAATATATTCATTTGATGATGTACAAAATACTATAACAAATTCTAGTATATATATATATATCTGTAATAGAACAAATCTTTCTAGTCTCTGATCCAAGTAAATATAAATCTGAGTCTAGTTAGTCTCTGTACAAGTATCAGGAGTATTTGTATTTAAAAGATTTTTTGAAGAAATAAAACAAGAGTCTGGATGCAAATAAGAGTCTGGAGTTCAATCAGAGTCTATAGACTATCAGAGTCTATAGTCTGTCAAAAACTGAAGACATCAGAGTCTGGAGATTTTCAGAGTCTATAAAGCTGATGTAGAATTTGAGAGATGATCACAGTAATGGAAAGTTTTTGGAGAAAAAGTAAATATATTGCAGATATACTATGAGAAGAAAGGAGAATTGTAGAAGGAAGCTGTTAACTAATAATTAGGAATTCTATTCCTATTGTAATTTAATTTTCTGTTATTAGTTAATAGGTAGATCTCTATATAAACACTCTATGTAACCTAATTTATAAGTCGAACTTTTAAGAGAGACATAAAGATAGAGAGAGTTGCTATGAGAAATACAGGGAAACTGCTAGGGTTTGTGTAACCCTAGGAGAGTTGTATTCATATATCATAATACAAACAATATTCATTCATATCTTTGTGTTTGTTCATTGTTCTTAATTCAAAATTTTAATTTACATTAAGTTGATTTTAATCAGGCAAAAAGAGCACACAAGTATTCAACCCCATTCTACTTATGTAACTGGGAAAACAATTCTTGAATTGAAAAATACTTCTAAAAATGGCAACTGAGAGAGGATATTTTGTGACACCCCCAGACCTGGGGTACGAGATTCAGGTTGTCACGGTCCAATTTTCAATATTCATGCACTTGTAATTCATTGATAACATAATAACAGTTTAATAATCCTCGAACTAAATGACATGCTGATGACCCCAAACACTTTAACACACTCGAGCCATAGTCTCAAGAAATGAAATTACATTAATTTATATTTTTAAATCATTATCATTACATTCCAAGTTATCATAATCTTGAGTTCGTACTATTGATTACAACTTCTGCAAGAAACTATAACAACAATCAAAATTGGATTAAGTTGTATTAAGTTACATATATTTACATAAACAGTATTTATAGATAAATCTAACTAGCAAAAGATGTAAACCTATCCTGCTCATTTTCCCAACCTCGGGAATCGAGCTGAGAGGTAGATCATAAGGGGTCCTTGCCCTTCGCACACTTTTTCACAGGGTTCGATGCACTAGGCGAGACAAGTTCTTCAGCTGTTGTGTTTGGAAAGATAAAAATAAGCAAGAATGAGCTACAAATGCTCAGCAAGTATATAATCAACAACATGGAAATAATAAGGAAACAACAGTGGTGATATGGGTAAAAAATATCCTAAAGGAAATAATAAATATAACATTTATTATTTCAGTTATTAGACCTAGCATGGTCCATAGGCTTGGGCCCTTGAAACGAACAAGGAAAATAAATCTAAGGATCAACTGGATTTGTAAGTCCAGCCCACAAGCTCTGTTGAAGCCATAGGCCCATTAAGCCTTTGTTATTAATTAATTTCGTAATTAATTAATAAAGGCTCAGTAAAGGCCCAAGAAGCCTGTTGAAGGCCCGCATCCTAGAAGGATCTAGAAATCCTATTTATTAATTAATTTCGTAATTAATTAATAAAGCCTCAATTAAAGTCTTGAAGAGTCCTACGAGACCCCTCATCTGTGGAAGGCTCTAGAAGCCCAATCTCGAAGATAAACCTCACCTGCTAGAGTCCAACGAGGACTCTCATTCCTAAGAGGTTTCAACAACCTTACGTCACTAGGAGACTTGACCTCCAAGTATCCTAATTCTAATCTAATTCCAAGGCCCTCGTGCGCCTATATAAAGGGCCTAGCCCCTCAACATTAGAACTACGTTTTGGCTTGATTCTCTAAACACAACAGAGATACGTAGGTAGTTAACGAGGACCCGAGTTAGTCACGAAACGTTAGTGCAGCCATTAAAGCTCGAAGCTCCCCCAAACCCTAGCATTAATTATGTATTAAGGACACCTCATTTTTGATCCGTAACATTTGGCGCCGCCTGTGGGAAAACGAATAACAACCATGGCAAGAACACGAAGTACCGCGAGCACCCTCGAAGGAGAGATCCCTGACACCACTGTTGACACCAACGTTCCTCTTATCACAACTCAGGAACAAGGAGCTGTTGTCATAACCACCTCCGTTGAGGACCCTGAAAAAGCACCCATCTACGGGACCCTTGAGCGTCGTCGTTCAACCTTCCGATCCTGACATGTCAATCCATGCCTCTGTCCCTCCACTCCAGGTAATTCCACCCCTCAATACTACTTTCGTTGCTCCTCTCCCATTGCAGGCCTCCACTACGGTGTTGCCTAGAAACCCTCGGTATGGGCTTCCACCTAACTATGAGCCCTCTTACGAGCAAGGACTGCTGCCCCCACATGGTTCACATCGGGGGAATCAAGGTTTTTCTGGACCCTACTCGACTGATGATGGAACAACTGATGAGGACGTTAATCCTAGGAGGAGGCGACCTAGTAAGGAGCCCCTTGGAGAGAGGAGTACCCAACCCCGAGGGCCTCGAAACACTGACTCCACAAACCTACAAGAGAGGATACGAGCTCATGAGACTGTAGCTCAACGACTAAGGAAAGACCTGGAAAGGGAGCTAGCAAGGCAGCAACGCCCGAGAGCTGAGGGGGCTGGAGGGTCAGCAAGGAATGCATATGTGATAGATCTAGATGAGCCCCTGGCAAGGAGGCAAACAAAGACAAGTCATGTTAGGGCTGACCCCCAAGACTTATTGTCACTTGGAGATCCTGATGATCCCACACCCCCCTTTACAGAGAATATTATGAATGAGAAGATATCAAGGAAGTTTAAGATGCCTACAATCAAGGCCTATGATGTGACGCCCCCAGACCTGGGGTCGGAGATCCAGGTTGTCACTATCCCATTTTCACCACAATAACATCACTCACCTGCTTTAACCATTATAATAACCAAACATAAAAGCAGTGACCCCAAACCAAATGCACAACTCAAGTTATAGTCTCAGGAAACGAACTTAAAATAGTAATAGTTATTACAAACCAATGTAGCCTCAGGATCTCACACTACTAATATAACTTCCACATGATGTTACATTAGAAGTAAACATTAATCCAAGATCTACTGTCACATTACATATTTTTCAATAAGTCTAGGATTCTAATCTGGAATCCCGCCTTTCTTGCACCATTTATCGAAGTTCTGAACCTGACTAGCTCAAGCTCGAATCTTCTTGTTCCTTATCATAATACTCGAGGTAGACAATTCATAGTCATCTCTTTCTGCAAGATATAAGATTTACAAAAAGCAAGAATGAGCCAAAGAATGCTCAGCAAGTTATATGTATCAGAATATTTCAAGGAAAAGGTGATAGCCATATTTATCCCAACTGGATATTCAACAATAAAATACATAACTAGCAATCTAATTGAAGATGTATAGCCAGTTATATCTCGACAATAAATGACTCAAGATTCACGATGCAAGAAGATATTCACAACAATAATGCAATTCACGTTACTACAATACAACAATTTAAGTTCATAATTTTTGAGACTGACAGTATCAATAACTTAGCACAATGGCCTCAATCACCGAGTACCATTCGTTTGAGTACCAATAAGCAAGCAGTTCAATATACTGCGGAAAGAATGAATGAAAGTTCATCAATTCCCATTAACACTATCAGTAACTTAGCACCATGGCTTTCGTTATAGTGTAGGAACAATGAAACTGATATATGCAATAAAATAGTACTCAAAACAACCAACCAACTCAGAGTGGATTACATTCCCGTTGACACTATCGGTAACTCAGCACCTAGGCTTTCGTTACAGTGCAACGTCAAATTCCAATTGGAAGAAACGGGATTAATCTGGAGATTTTTTCAACGCCCTATTGTACGCGATGATCAGTCGCCTTGTACAATAGAAAAACCAGTCACTTTCTCTACTAGTAGAAGGACAACCCCTTATCGGGACGTCACCCTAGGCAACACATGGGCCTTTAGTTTACGGCTGGGTCGTGCGTCACCGACCTCTTACGCAACCTTACTCCAGTCCCTGATGAATACTTAAACATTCATTAAACCTAGAAGGAAATTTAATCAAGCCTTCTAGAATAACAACAATCCACTCTAGGATTTCAATCAACTGTTAAGGAAGGGAATTCAATACCACCTTCCAGAACAACAACAATCCATCATAGGATTTCATCAACAGATAAGGACGGGAATTTAATACAACCTCCCAGAACAACACAACAATCCATCACAGGATTTCATCAACAGATAAGGAAGGGAATTTAATACGACCTTCCAGAACAACACAACGATCCATCACAGGATTTCAATCAACAGATAAGGAAGGGAATTTAATACGACCTTCCAGAACAACACAACGATCCATCACAGGATTTCAATCAACAGATAAGGAAGGGAATTTAATACAACCTTCCAGAACAACAACGACAATCCATCACAGGATTTCGATCAACAGATAAGGAAGGAAATTTAATACGACCTTCCAGAACAACACAACGATCCATCACAGGATTTCAATCAACAGATAAGGAAGGGAATTTAATACAACCTTCCAGAACAACAACGACAATCCATCACAGGATTTCGATCAACAGATAAAGAAGGAAATTTAATACGACCTTCCAGAACAACACAACGATCCATCACAGGATTTCGATCAACAGATAAGGAAGGGAATTTAATACAACCTTCCAGAACAATAACGACCTATTGTAAGATTTCAATATCTGACAATAGCTTGGCTCCCTAAACCAAGTGGAAGTACTCTCGAAACGTCTGGGTTGACTCTCAGTCAACGAATTCAACAAGACAGAAACCCTTGAATCAGGGAGACTCAAGAACGCGACCGGGGAGCCACTAATATTAGTTAAAATAGACTCCACAAAACATTACCGTTTTGGAGTGAAACCATAGGCCACAAGGCTCCAATACAACTGGGAGGAATATCGGAGTCGGACGTTACATCCCGAACCTGGAGTTATCGACTCAGAATAAATCCAAAATATCCGAGTCATCGCTCGCTATTTATTATTTAATGAAAAATAATAATCAAAGACACTTAGACAACTCCAGAATATTTTTAAAGGGCAAATAAATATTTTATTAATATTTTGGAGGCCCAGAATAGTCCTCGAAAAATATTAAAAGGATTTAAAAGAATTAAAATATTTAATCCCAATATAATCAAGATTATTTAATATTTAAATAATCTTAAATGATTCAACATATTTAAATAATATTTAATCAACATTAAATAATATTTAAATAAACCAAAATGAATTGAAAGTATTTAATCAGTAGTTAAATACTTTTAAATGTCCCAAAATATTTAAATAATATTTAATCAATATTAAATAATATTTAAATAATTTCAAATGCCCTGAAAGTATTTAATTAACCTTTAAACACTTTCTATATTCTTTAAATAATATTTAATAAACTAAATATTATTTAAAATATTGAACCTCGACTAACCGTCGAGAAACACTAGACTACTCCCGGTCGACCATTGAGCACCAAAAAGATGTACTCGATACCAGATTCAGTTATACAAAACTGAAAACAAACGTCCTCTAACTTTTTAAGAAGTTCAGAGGCGGCTCAGAATTAGGTTGAAAGGATCTAGTCCTACTCGCAAGGAACTACCTTAAACAACCTATGCATACATATGTCATACATCAGAATCAATGTGACAAAGTGTCAGATACTTGCATACTCTAACTTTTCGAGAAGTTCAGAGTAGCAGAAGAATCAAGTTATATATGAACAAGACAGTTCAAGGTGAAATGCCGACGTGCATTTCCAATAACAATCATGAGCTAAGTAGTTCCAAACATCACAAAATGTATAATCGAAGAACTTATCATTAAGTCAAAGATTTCAAAAAGTTTGGTTTCACCATGAATCAACAATATTCTGATATGGAATAAAACAATAGAGTCGGAAACTTGCCTGGAGTCCAAAGAATGTCATTCCAGCTTCTCCACGCTCCGGGTACTCTATAATCATATAAGAACCCACTCTTAGTATACATATGCATGTATCATGTTAATTGTAATTTATACAATTACTCTACATTTCGCCCGGTACTTCACCTCCTCGGGCTTAGTTTAGCTACTCGTAAAACTATCCTCTCAATAGTTTTTAATCAAGTTCCTTGCACCTGATGGATTCAAACAATTTTAACAATTCAGGTTTTAATCTTTTTACTCAAATTCTTCTTTCCAGGTGCTCATATATGTTTCTAGTATTTTAAATAAAAGTTTCTAGATTTATGGAGTCTCTTAACTAGGGTGATCACAGCTCCAAAGTTAGTAGAAAACAGGGCTGTTAAGTTTCTGCGTCACCGTTACTAATTAATTCATATCTTTTCGCTCGTAACTCCGATTGACATGAATTTTGCGCCTACACGATCTTGAGATCATTTTCTAACTGACCATGTATAGAAATCACAAAACAAAACAGGGTAGCCCCTTCGAAGGTCTATGAACAGTTAAGGTCAGAAAAAAAATGGCGTGGTTATGTTTGTACGCTCATCATTTCCTCAATTTTTAACCTGTTTAAATTCATCCCAAACAACTCCAACACAATTTATACAACTACTTGCACATATGAAGACTCAATCCCAAGTGGTTTCACAATTATACAAGTATCCATTTGTTACCAATAAATCATCAAAACACAGCCACTAGCTTTACTCATTCAAGCCACAATTCATACTACTCCATAACAACCAATTCAATTCATAATCAACTTCAAGCAAATCCAAACTCCTCAAACAACATTATAAACTAATTAACTTCTCAAAACTAAGCCAAAACAGTTTTTATACTAGACAAAACTCATCCAAATGACAACAAGAACAATTAGTTTATCATGCTTGAAAACTACCCCCAATTGCCTGAATATACTACAACAAACATCCATATCTCTTTCAATTAAAGTTCAACAATTACTAAATTTTGCACACTTCTAATAAAGAGATTTATGAACAACTTTCATCATTTGGCCCACATCAAATAAGGTCTTTAACATTTCCAAAACAATTCTCCAAAACAGGGCAGACAAATCTGGAAACTAAAAATGCTCCTGGACATACTCTACTCAAACATTTTTCATAAATCGAAAAATAAACATTTTACTATCAAATTGCTACAGTCTCTTCCTTAGTCACCTATACACGTTAAATAAAAATTTCAGTTCGAATTAAAGAGTTTACCTAGGTGAAACATTGCTCCATATTTCAGTGTTTAGTCAAATTCGGAGGTTATGTACAAGCTACACTAAAACTGCCATAACTCCTAGCTCGTAAATCCTATCGAGGCAAAATTAGCGCCCAAATAAACTAGAAAACATAAGGAACAATTTTGTCACATAACCACTGCATAAAACAGTGCTCAAACATCCCAGTTTATTCGGCAAAACAGGGCAGTGCAGATTTCATGACAACCAAACATAATTCCTCATCCTCTTCCATACACTTTAATCAACCATTAATCAATTATTAAAAATCAAACACTAACCCATCAATTGAACTTAGTTGAATTCGTAATTATGTCCCAACAAACCCAATACAATAATAACAAGCTTAATAATCATAATCAAGGCTTAAATAAAAGGGTTATACCTCTCAAACAAAACCCAAGCTTCAATCCAACTTTTCCCCAATTTATTTTCTTCAAACCCTAACTTGATTTTCTTCCCCTCTTGCTCTTCCATGGCTGAAATGAATGGAGGAAAAGAATTGTTTACTTGCTCTCTTCCTTCTCCTCTTTCTCTCTTCTCTTTTTCTCTTCTTCTCTCTTTTCTCTCCTCTCTCCTCTCTCTCTCTCTCTCTTTGCTTCTCTCGGCTAAATGAAAGTGAATGGGGTGTTGGCTGATTTTTGTGGGTAAAATGAGTGAAGTGGTGGTTTATAAGCCCCACAATTAAAATTCTAGCCTTACTCCTTGTTTTTACTACCCCACTCGGCTAAACCATAATTCTAAGTTAGAAATTCTAATTTGTAAAAATTCAATTTCTAACATAATTAAATAATAGAATACTTTTGAAGATTTATGGAAAAAGAATTAGAATTAAATCTAATTTTTTCAAATTGATATCCATTTTACAAATCATTAAATTTTTTAATGATTTTGAGAATAAAATTCATGTTAAAAATAAATAAGAATGAGAATAAAAATATTCATTGAATGAAATCATATTTTCGAATACCCCGTATATTAATAATACGGCCTCACATCTCAAGTACCTTATGAAGAAAGTAAATCCATAAAATCATTTATTCAAAAATGAAAAATTTTATCCAAAAATCTTAATAACCCCAAGCGTCAAAATACGGGTTATTACATATGATGGAACGGGGGATCCCTCAAATCATGTTCTCACATTCTCTAATGCACTGCTGCTACAGCCCGTCAATGATGCCATCAAGTGTAGGGCATTCCCTCAAACCCTGAGTGGTATGGCTCAAATGTGGTTTAGTCGACTACCCCCTAACTCTGTTGGGTCATTCAAAGATCTAAGCAGGGCCTTTGTTGGTCAGTTTATCAGCAACAAGACTCATGAGAAGAGCTCAGCTTCGCTAAAAAATATGTATCAGGGAAAGAATAAATCCCTGAGGGACTATATGAACAGATTCACCAAGGAGGCCTTGAAGGTCCCTGATCTAGATCAGAATGTAGCTATGATAGCCCTACAACAAGGAACCTCAGATGAGAACTTCAGGAGGTCTTTAGCCAAGAGGGCTCTAGAAAGTATGAATGAGCTCCAAGAGAGGGCTAGAAAGTATATCAAGGCTGAAGAAAGCTTGAAGAAGACTACCAACTCGTTCAGAAACGAGTGGAGTAACAAAAAACATAAGCAAGATCATTATGATGTCGGGATGGGAATGATGTTGAGGATAAGTATCCTAGAACCAATAAAGACTCCGACTATACCTCGAGAACGGTTGGCCAAGGGCCTAGGTTCACCGAGTATGCAAGGCTAAACTCACCAAGAAATGAGATCATGTTGGACATTGAGAAAGATAGAGAACTTCAATGGCCGAAGCCACTAAGGACTGATCCTAAGAAGAGGAATCTGAATTTGTATTGCAAGTTTCACAAGGATGTTGGGCACTCCACAGATAATTGTAGACAGTTGAAAGATGAGATTGAGTTCTTGATCAGAAGGGGAAAACTCAGAGAGTTTATCAAAGAAGATGATAGAAACAATAATGATAATCGACACTATAATGAACAACGAAGGGATTATGATGATTGTGATAAGAAGATACAGCCTCGAGGCCCGGTAATAAACGTGATCTCTGGGGGTCCAACAGCGGCTGGGTCTTCAAGTAACTCGAGAAAGGCTTATGCCCGGCAAGTCCTACAACTTGTGGGGGAAGCACCAAAGAGTGCAAGGAGTGAAGTATCAATTTCTTTTGATGATTCTGATTTGAAAGCGGTGAACTTCCCCCGTGATGACCCGTTGGTCATAATACCTGTGATAGGCAAATCCTCAATAAAACGAATCCTGGTGGATAGTGGAGCTTCAGTAGACATCCTGTTTCATAATGCATATCTCAAAATGGGGTACACCGACTCTCAACTGACTCCCTCTGACATGCCTATATACGGGTTCAATGGAGTCGAGTCTGAGGTGGGGGGAACAATTTAATTGCCTGTGACTATAGGGTAGGTGCCCCATGAGTCCAGTCAAATGCTGAACTTTCTCGTCATCAAGGCTGTGTCCTCTTACAATGAGATCCTCGGACGAACAGGGACACATGCGTTCAAGGCTGTCGCCTCAACTTACCACCTCAAACTTAAATTTCCAACTAGGAATGGAGTTGGTGAGGAGAAAGGAGACCAGAATATGGCAAGGAAATGTTATGTAGCCTCGTTAAGGTCCGACGGAGTCGGGGGGCAAGTACTCCTGATCGAAGGTGCGGATACGTGGAAGTACTAGGCAGCTCCTTCAAGGGTTATATTTAGAAGGATTATTAAGTAGAAATAAGGTTTTATGGAACTATTAGGAATCAAGAAGTTGTTACCCCAAGTGGGAAGTAGCTTATTATTATATAAGGGTAGAACCCTCTTGGACATGATGAAAGGGGAGATAAGAGTGAAGGGAAGTAACTCACTGCACTTTCATGTGTACTAAGAATGCTAAATGTAATCTCTATGTAATGGTTGATGATAACTCAACAATAGAACAGGACATGTAATAATATGCAGGTGCACAGAAATCTTGGATCACAGAGTTCAGTTAAGACAAAGTATCAAAGGATCATCTACAGACTTGAAGCTCACTGGAAGAAGTTCATTAACATGTTCATGCCTCAGTGGAGAATAAAAGATGTTGACATCTATTCAAGGATGTGGAAGCTACAGAAGATTGTCTTAGTCTATGACGATTTTAGTGCATTACAATCGAAGCAACAAGTAAGGTTTGCAAAGAAGAATGTGGAATCATGTTCGGAATCAAGAGCCCCTATCAAGACTAGTCACTTATGAACCAGACCGTTGCATAAAATGTCAGGACATTGGAGGCAAGCTCTCGTCGGTTAATATGGTTTTAATCATTCTAAAGTTGTTGGTTTTCTTGAGTCAAGTGGAAGATCAACAAAGGTGGTAAATCAGTGTTGGAGAAATGTCAGCCTAATGGATAAGGGACAGACGGCACAACCTGATTGGATCTTACTAAAGCTTCACATATTAGAAGGCCAAATACTTGGACGTGGTGGAGTCACGTATACGGGGCTAAGTATTTGGATAAGGAAGTCTACACAAATTGAAGAGTGGAATGGAAATATTTAATTTAATTAAATAAAGTAATTATTTAATTATTTATATATTTTATAAATAAAGATATTCTTTATTTATATTTTATATATTTATTAAATATTACTTTTATATTAAATATTTCCAAAGGCATGCTTGGCACATGACTTTGAAGATATGATTTGGGTGAACAAGAGAAAAAGGTGGAAAAATAAAAAGCAACACCTTTTTCAATATATAAAGAAGAAACCCAAGTCTTAATCAGTATGTAGTGCATCCGGATGAGAAGAGAAAAGGGGAGAGAGAAAAAGAATTATTTTTCTCTCCCCCATGGCCGAACTAGATCTTGCATATTTTAGAGCCATGATTTTCTTTATCATACCACTCATCTATTCTTCTATTGTAAACATTGCTAAATCTTGTTTAGAAGATAGGTTTGATTTTTGTCTCCTAGATCTAGAATTTGTAATATTTTTAGAGGAACAAAAATCACTTCTTTGTTGTGTTCTTGAGCTTATGTTCTTGAACTTGTTTGTAGCATCTACCCCACTTCAATGAATATAAAGTTATATTCTTGGATCTTGTTGTGTTGTGTGTTTTGGATGATTTACCGTTCATTATCTTGGTTATTTTAATGGTGTTCTTGAGGTTGAAGAAGATGATGAACAGTACCTGGGTTTGAACCAAAGTAATTTTTATGTTGTCCCAAAAATAAATAAAAGTCAGATTTTTATTTGGGAATCGTATTCACCCCCCCCCCTCTACGATCTCCAGGACCTAACAATTGGTATCAAAGCTACTCGATTGACATACAAATTGATTGGATCTATTTTTATTTTTGAGATTAAAGAGGGTACAATTGGTTCACTGGGCATCCAGAATTTTTTTTGAAGCCCGGAATTTTTCTAAGTACAAAATGTTCGAGATAGCCAAGTAGAACATTTCTATGTAGAAATTCGACTTGATGTTCGAGATAGTGTCTAACTCGAACATTATCTCGAATATTCTACTTAATGTTCTAGATAGAACCTAAGTAGAAATTCTGGAGTTAGAAATATTTTCTAAGTCAGAAGTTCTACTTAATGTTCTACATAGAGCCTAAGTAGAACATTTCTATGTAGAAATTCTACTTAATGTTCTAGATAGAACCTAAGTAGAAATTCTGGAGTTAGAAATATTTTCTAAGTCAGAAGTTCTACTTAATGTTCTACATAGAGCCTAAGTAGAACATTTTTATGTAGAAATTCTACTTAATGTTCTAGATAGAACCTAAGTAGAAATTCTGGAGTTAGAAATATTTTCTAAGTCAGAAGTTCTACTTAATGTTCTACATAGAGCCTAAGTAGAACATTTCTATGTAGAAATTCTACTTAATGTTCTAGATAGAACCTAAGTAGAAATTCTGGAGTTAGAAATATTTTCTAAGTCAGAAGTTCTACTTAATGTTCTACATAGAGCCTAAGTAGAACATTTCTATGTAGAATATTCTACTTAATGTTCTAGATAGAACCTAAGTAGAACATTTCTATGTAGAAATTCTACTTAATGTTCTAGATAGAACCTAAGTAGAAATTCTGGAGTTAGAAATATTTTCTAAGTCAGAAGTTCTACTTAATGTTCTAGATAGAACCTAAGTAGAACATTTCTATGTAGAATATTCGACTTAATGTTCTAGATAGAGTCTATGTAGAACATTTCTATGTAGAAGTTCTACTTGATGTTCGAGATAGAGTCTATGTAGAACATTCCTATGTAGAAGTTCTACTTAGAGGGCTGTTTCAACATGACACATGGCTACATAGTTTAACTTTTATTTAAAACAAAAATTGTTTTTCTCTCAAATTGTTTTTAGTTTAATAATTAATTTAATAATTAAATTTGAATTTAATTATATAAAATATTTTGAAAATAATTTTTAAAATTAAATAATTTATTTTTCAAGTTTATCTTACATCTTGGAAAATATTTTATTTTCTTTTAAATTTTGGAGTCAAATATTTTATATTTTTAATATTCTTAGTTAAGAATTTTATTAATTTGAAAACTAAAATTAATCTTAAAATCCAATTTAATTTCTTTTGAGTTTAATATTCTTAAAAGTATTTTGAGAATTATTTTTGAGGTTTAATAATTTATTTTTCATAAAACTTTAATTATAAATTTTATAAAACTCTTTGGAAAATATTTTTGGATTGAAATAATTTATTTTCATGAACATTTTAAATGTTTTGAGAATTTAGTATTTCTATTTCAAAATTATGTTTTCGAGTTGTTTTATTTTAATTATAATTTAAGCTTGGAAGTTTTAATTATAAATCTCATAAAACTTTTTGGAAAATCATTTTGGTTGAAATAATTTATTTTCAAGAATATCTAAGATGACTTGAAAATTTATTATTTTTATATCAAACTTATATTTTCAATCTGTTTTATTTTAATTATAATTGAAACTGTTTTGGATTATAAATTCTATAAAATTCTTTGGAAATTAATTTTGATTTGAAATAATTTCTTTTTCAAGATTATTTAATATACCTTGAAAATTTTGTTATCTCTATATCAAAACTTTCTTTTCGAATTTTATTTTATTTATAATTTGAAATTGAGAAATTTATGATTATTTATCAAAAATGCATTTTCAATTTATTTTGATTATTTAAATTCCTAAAAAATTAAATACTTCTGTTTGAACAAAATGTTTTATTAAACGAAACAACAGGAGTTGATTCTTCGTTTGTTGAGGACAAACGAACTGACTGAAGAACATTCTAATGGAGTTGAGACCTGATCTTACCATTGGAGATGTATTTCTACATCGGTCTACTCAGTGGATCATTTGGTTATTGAAAGGGGATTAGTTCATTTAGGGAAGAGTCTTCGATCAGTGGTTTTCGAATCAATATCTGAAGAATTTGGGATTTTGAAAAGGAATTCAGTTTAACGGTCAAAGAACCAAAACAACAATTGAAGATTTGGTTAAAGGACATCAGTGGCAGAAATACACAAGGTTTGATTATCACTGACATATGATAATCAAGGGGTTATTGCTACACATATAAAGAAGAGTGATCTTTTCAAGCAGAACATGAGACATTCTATGTCGGGGTCTTTAAGCAGAACAATCAGGTATCAGTTTGGGTTGAAGCAGGAACATCATTGGTTATTGAGGTCAAATGCAAGGATACTTCCATGAGTGTCAGTAGAATGGAAATTGATTTGGATCAATTGATTATCACTCGAGATGGAATGTTAAGCATCGCACAGATATACTTTCTAACTAGTTTATACTTGTTTGATTTAATTATAGAGTATTAAGTGCTGAACTGAATTATATTATAAGTTTGATGTAATGCATGTCTCACCTTGATTTCTATATAAATTAGATAACTTATGCTAGTTTGTTAGTGTTGCTTGTTTATCAGTATTTGACTTCATGATTAGATCTTGTGTGATTTAATGCTTGCTTTACGATAATTGATCATGTTAGCATATAGAGTCTTAGGTATTTGTAGGGGTACATTTACCGGAAAGAGTATTTGCTACATGCTAAGTGCCTTGATGTTTACATTGTCTATAATCTGTTTATACTCGCATGGTTGTATTAAATGTTATATTTGATCATGTGCTTGTTAAGATGAGTTTGTTTCTAATTTGGGAATTGCCTAGGGGTCAGTATAATAAACCATGAATTAATTTTTTAAATTTAAACTGACTCAGGTAATTAGAGATAATATAATGTTAAAGTGAACAACAAAGGTGATTTAGAAGAATTAGGAATCTGAGTGATTGATTCTTCTATGACTACATATATGTACGACATGATTCTTATAGACTGCTAGTCCACCTTAAGTTAGGTTGGGATCACTGAGCTCATAGCCAAGACTACTTGTTGAGGCTGATATAGATGAGGAGTGATCAGTCAAATAAGAATGAGCATGTTGAACTTGAATGCTTTGTTGTTAACTATGTTTAAAAATATCTCTAACCCTTGGACTCAATCAAATTGAGGACCACGTGTCTTAATCATTTGTGAATGCAGAGTATCTTTCAACATGTACAAGTTACATATCTCTGACATTTTCATGTTCGAGGCATGTAACTACTTTTGCTTTGGTATTCAAATGGTTAAGCAAGGTTACCTATTTTTCTTGAATGATCTGAAGCATATATTAAGGAAGACCTAGGGAATTCTTTGCTAAGGGTTTCCTAATATCAGTTCGAGGATGAACAATATAGATCGGGGTCAAGAGAAATAGAAGCTCACTCTACTGGAAGTGAAGTTGTTGCTGACACGAAATGTAATGCTTATGATGAAGTCAACTATTCGTTGAAGTTTATCAGAATGGAGTTAGCTGCAACAACAAGTGATGCTCTCACACTTGGTTTATCAACTAATACTTGGTTTATCAAGATAACGGATTCGACGGTAAAGATGAAGTTGGTGAGAAAGGACTACTTCTAATGAAATTCTTTTAAGAAGGACATTAGTGAAGTATGTCAGTTGAAGGGAAGTCAAGTCAAAGGCTACCCTATTTAGTTTTGGTGTTTGTTCATGCATTCGATAGATGAAGCATCTCAGTGATTAATCACATTCAAAGGATTAGGCAGATTGCTGTAAGAACACTTTGAGGGCAGGTAATGGAATTTGTTGACGAACGAAGTTCTATGTTATGTCTGCACTGAAAGGAGTATTCTAGAGTAAAGTTCAGTTTTCGGACTTCATGACCAAATGGAGGAGTTAATAGGGAAATCCAGACCTTGAGTGAAATTACAAGGATAATGGATAGACTTATGGTTTCCTATTCACTACGACTGAATCAGTTGACACAGCAAGTCTAATCAGCAAATATGAAGAGAAGACATCAAATGCAGTGAACATCATCATCAAGCTCCCTAGCATTCGTTTGATTTTAGCTCTGAATTTCTAAAGGTTGACATCCTGTTTAGGGCTCAAGATCAAATGACACCAGATGAAGAAAAGCTGCAAGCAGCATCACAGGGAGAGCATCATGAATTCAATGAAGACTGAAGATGCACTAACTAATCAAGATTGAGTAGGGTTCGAATCAAGGAACTAACTCAATTGAACCAGAGGTAGATACACTTAGCACAAGGAATCAATCCACATGAAGACTTGGTATTGATACAGAAGCTGAAGGGTAGTTCAGAGTTTTTGATGGTTCTACTCTGCTAGTGTCAAGACTACTGGTTTCTAGAGTGCTGAGTTTAGTGAAGCTGCTGCCAAGACCAATATCTACAAGGAAATATTTGGGTGTTGAAGGTAATGTAGTTTCCGTCTGGATGAGCGTGGTATTGTTTCGAGGAACAATGTTAACTGGTAGCTGAAAAGTTATTCCTGTCCAAATGGAGTACACGTTCGATCTCTCGGGCAAAGAGGAGTAATTGTTCATTCAACGATCATATACCAGTAAAAGCTCTATTGACTAAGGTATGTCACTCTAGTCTAATATTGATTTATTTAAATATAAAGTTTATAGAGAGTGTTCATGCTATTTCGATGTCTACGATCTCTAGGAACTGATTAATGTTTGGCTTGTGACCACCCGGGACCCAATATTATCGCTATGAGATTACCAATGATCACCCGGGACCTAGGGACCTAACATTGTAGCATCTCTTTGTATAGTCAATTTATATCCAGGATCTCGTACTTTGTGCTGTCATATGTTATTCATGCTATATGTATCAAATGTTTCAGCATAAGTATTTGTATATATTAATTAGTTGTAATTTTATTTACTTCTAATTGTTTAATGCTAATATTAATGGAACCACTTAATATGTAGTTTAAGTGATGTAATCCTTGTCTTTTGCAAAATCCATTAATATTAGTTGTCATTCTTTTTATATTAGTGATGTCACTTAGAATTTCTGCACTAAGTGATAAAAAGATTATTTCAAAAACACTGATATTGAAAGTAATTTACTACATCGCGAGGGGTTGTCAAAGATCATAAATTTTAGCATTAATATTTAAAGGTATTTGATCTCTTATGCAACTAGTACCTCGAGCTTACATACATTCTGATTGTCATGAGTATTTTCAATATGCTTATGTGATAATTGTTGAGATGTAGTGTAAGAAGTTAAATGTTGTCATTCGGTCAATGTATGTTCAGTGTTTAGCGGATGCTTATTTTTATGCTTTAGAATTACCATGATCTATATTGCAATATGTGTTTGTTTCAAGCGACAAATGGTAATTGTCTAGCATAATGTAAGTATCTTATGTGCTTGATTGTTTTGTAGTAAGATGCGTTTTATTACAAAATGATTGAATGATGTTAGTACTTTTGAATGTCTTGTCATTTATATCTTTGATAATTCATTAGTATTAACATATGTTTTTCATTCTTTAGAACTTGAATGCATAAAGAAATTTCTTGTCTATTTCTTGTGAAAAATGTTTTATCTAAATATGCATTCATTTGCCAGAGAATGAAAAGCCACTAAAAGTTTTCTTTGAAAGAGAACATTTCTTGAGGATTATCTTTCTATTTCAAAATCATATATCCTCTCTCTCTCTAAATATTTTGTAATGAAAACTGTTTTCTCTCCACGATTTGTTTAAATAAAGTTACTTGATAACTTGTAACTTAGGTTGCATGGTATCAGGATATTTTATTTGAGTAAATTGTTTTGATCTTGAGGTATCAACTATTGGTAAAACGTTTTTCAAAACTCTTGTTAATGTCTGTTTCACATTGACCTGTAGTATTAAAACAATGGTTGTTTGCTTTGGGATTAGTGCCTTGGACTGTATGACTAAAGCATTCATTCGATTTTTTATAAATGATTTATGTTTTAAGTCGGAGATAATATCCGATAAGAATGAATTGCAAAACAATTTCTGAAAACATACAGTGAGCAAGATGGAATAGATTTGAGTTATTAATCAAAATGTTTTTGTTAAAAGAGTTGAATTTCAATTGGATATTTGTCTAAGAGAAATTCAAAAGAACACTTTTGTTAATCTGTTAAACTTTTTTTCAAAATTATGAGTTTATGAAATTTGGCTTAATATTCTTTTATCTATTCTTTATTAATTCCCACATTTTAGCTCTGGTGCATTGTTTCTTGAGGACACATTGCTCCGATGCTATATTTCTGAGAAGGAATAGAGAATAAGTTTAATCATACTATACCAAATTTTATATAGCTCTGATCAACTCTATCTATTTAGCCGTAATGGCTTGGCCTCAGTGGCTATAGGGGAAGGTCAAGAAGTTGAATAATCCATCAATTTCTAACCAAGGCCTTAGTACCAAACACTATCATTCTAATTCAAACTTTCAACCCTTGGTGATATAAGGAACTTATGTAGATTAGCGGTTGTTAAGGGAGAAACTGCACTTGATGCAGCAAATAAGGATGAAGTCGGAAGTGCACCCACAGCTCTACCTCCAGAGAAGAAAAGAAGTATACAAATTGAGGTATCTGTAGCTCATCTGTATTCTCTCAAAAGGATGCAGAGCTGAAAAGGCAATTCAACCGTTTCTGAATGAACTCTCTCAACAGGGTGATTTCATTGAAAATTTGCTCGTCAGCCAGAGCACCTTGTAATGAGTCAAGCACACCAAAAGCATTCACGCTGATGGTAATCCTAAAGTTTTTGCTTCTAAGGGATGTTATAGGACCTAACAGTTCTCTAGCCTCTCTTGGGACTAACAATTGTGAGGACACATTGCAAGAAGTGCACATTGTGAGGTATAGGTAAAACCCCTAAACTTCTTTGTTTACCATTCATGGTGAATGAAGTTGTTGAGCCACCTTCACAGGCATTTGAGGGAAACTTGGATTTCTTGCCATATATTAGAATCCTTGTCAACCTTCCTAGGAGGAACAGTCCTAGTTCCCTAACGGGATTTCACATCCGCAGAGCAATCTGTTGATGTTGAGAGGCAATCACTAACAGTTTTCCATGACTGAAAATAGTGAGTTAATTCATCTTCACAGGTGATTGAGAGAGATGTTTGTACACGTCTACTCTCCCAGGAATTCAAATTCTGGAATACATGGATCGCTCAAAACTTAAAGGCATATCACCGTCAACGATCCAGTGCATGGACTTGCATATGGGGAGTCGGTTGATGCTTAAATAGCTGCTAATACGCATACCACATTCAATGATCCAGTGCATGGATTTGCATATGGGGAGATTGTTGATGCTGAAAGTAGCTGAGCAACAACTCGTAGACTATGATTCAGTTGGTTTACCAATTTGATAAGTCTTTTGAGGATCAGGGTGTTGGGATTTCAGTCACTCCTGGAATGGAGGAGATTCCAATTTCAGAAGGGTTATTCCCCGACGACGAGCCACGTGTGCATGGATTTGCTCATGGTGAGTTGGGTGATGACCTAACTGACACCCTGTCTGAGATTCCATCTCAGAACCTAGATCTTTAGTGATCGACAACATGCTACAGTCAACGATCCATAATATCTTGGTGAGACTGGCATGGATTTACTTGCAGGTACAAATTGCTATAAATGGAATGAGTGCAAGTAAGGGAGAGAAACACTTGAGTGAAGTGAGGGAGTGATACACTTGAGTGAGAGAAATAGGGAGAGAAATGAGTGGAACACTTACGCTTGAAAGTGTAAACACCAACAGAACGTAGTAGAAGTGAGGAAACCATAGACCAAACACTAACCTTGCTACTATGTCTAAATCCTGTTACTGAATTTTCCAGCTCTGGAATGTTGAAGAGATTCTTTTCTGGAAGACAAGCTGAAGAAGAGTCTAGCTGAAGCTTAGTGGGAATGTCCAAACTATTACCTTTGGATCTATTAATTCGTGTTATTCTCAATCTCAAAGGGGGAAACATTAATTTTTAGACCTAAGGAGGATTTTATGTTCAATTGAAAGAGAGTTTCTTATTCGATTGGATATAGATGATACTTTTATTATTTTAAAGGATATTCTCAACTAAGGGGGAGAATTTGGTGATACAAGAAACGAGATCTCTTGGTGATACAAGAAATGAGATCTGTCAATCCTATCTTGTGGAGGTTACTTAGAGGATATCTAAAGACACAAGGGTGGATTGGAGCTTGCATGAACTAAGGGGGAGAATTAGATAAAATTGAAACCTTAGTGATGCAATGGAGAAATTACTAAGGGGGAGTTTCTTAGTAATTGGTTGGAGCCTAATCCCTAAAGGTGTTGTAGATTTAACTGATTTTTCGTCTGAAGTGGAGAAGTTACTTTTTTACTTGTCGTACTAAGGGGAAGAAGTTACTTGTCGTACTAAGGGGAAGAAGTTACTTGTCGTACTAAGGGGAAGAAGTTATGGAGAATCTTAACATCTTGGTTTGCAATGCTATATCTTATTCTAAAAAGATATCTAAGGGATTTTGCTATATTTGTTTGAAGATCTGTCCTTGGAACATTCTTAGGAGAGGTTCGGCAGAAGAATTCTTTCTAGCACGATCAATGAATGAAAATGAAGATTTCTTTGAAGAGTATCAACTCAGGGGGAGTTTTTGCTAAGTAGAAGTTTTCTGGGTAAAGAAGAATGTAAAGGAGATTTTCAAGGGGCATATGAGAAGTGTTCAAGTGTGTTCTATTTCTTGTTTCAGTGATAGATGAAGTCAGTGGAATAGTGCAGGGAAGAAAGAAAAATATGTTTCCTGGAAATAGAACATCCTGAAGAAAAAGAAGAAGTGACTTTCATTCTAAGAGAGAACAACCTTAAGGGGAGATTGAGTTGACCTCTTATGGGGAACATAGAGAGCTGTATGTTCTAGTTCGAATTGCAAGATGAACGAGAATGATTGTTCAAAAGTCTTTACTAATGATTTGTTTCTTTATTGAAAGAACCCCATCTTTGAAGAACATTGAAGTGGAGGAAGCTAAAGAAAAATGATATTCAGAAATTCATCATTCATTTTCAGCAACTCAGGAAATCTGGATTTAACTGATTATATCTTTCCAGAACCTTTTGTATATTATTTTCATGTCCAGTACTTTAATTGTTTCTTGTATATTAGTTGAGTTATCCTCTAGTAGCTAATTTTATTTAATTGCTTTTGGGGGAAATTGTAAATGGAAATAGTATTTGATTGCTATTCCATATCAACCAAATAGGGGGAGATTGAAAGGGGAGATAAGAGTGAAGGGAAGTAACTCACTGCACTTTCATGTGTACTAAGAATGCTAAATGTAATCTATATGTAATGGTTGATGATAACTCAACAATAGAACAGGACATGTAATAATATGCAGGTGCACAGAAATCTTGGATCACAGAGTTCAGTTAAGACAAAGTATCAAAGGATCATCTACAGACTTGAAGCTCACTGGAAGAAGTTCATTAACATGTTCATGCCTCAGTGGAGAATAAAAGATGTTGACATCTATTCAAGGATGTGGAAGCTACAGAAGATTGTCTTAGTCTATGACGATTTTAGTGCATTACAATCGAAGCAACAAGTAAGGTTTGCAAAGAAGAATGTGGAATCATGTTCGGAATCAAGAGCCCCTATCAAGACTAGTCACTTATGAACCATACCGTTGCATAAAGTGTCAGGACATTGGAGGCAAGCTCTCGTCGGTTAATATGGTTTTAATCATTCTAAAGTTGTTGGTTTTCTTGAGTCAAGTGGAAGATCAACAAAGGTGGTAAATCAGTGTTGGAGAAATGTCAGCCTAATGGATAAGGGACAGACGGCACAACCTGATTGGATCTTACTAAAGCTTCACATATTAGAAGGCCAAATACTTGGACGTGGTGGAGTCACGTATACGGGGCTAAGTATTTGGATAAGGAAGTCTACACAAATTGAAGAGTGGAATGGAAATATTTAATTTAATTAAATAAAGTAATTATTTAATTATTTATATATTTTATAAATAAAGATATTCTTTATTTATATTTTATATATTTATTAAATATTACTTTTATATTAAATATTTCCAAAGGCATGCTTGGCACATGACTTTGAAGATATGATTTGGGTGAACAAGAGAAAAAGGTGGAAAAATAAAAAGCAACACCTTTTTCAATATATAAAGAAGAAACCCAAGTCTTAATCAGTATGTAGTGCATCCGGATGAGAAGAGAAAAGGGGAGAGAGAAAAAGAATTATTTTTCTCTCCCCCATGGCCGAACTAGATCTTGCATATTTTAGAGCCATGATTTTCTTTATCATACCACTCATCTATTCTTCTATTGTAAACATTGCTAAATCTTGTTTAGAAGATAGGTTTGATTTTTGTCTCCTAGATCTAGAATTTGTAATATTTTTAGAGGAACAAAAATCACTTCTTTGTTGTGTTCTTGAGCTTATGTTCTTGAACTTGTTTGTAGCATCTACCCCACTTCAATGAATATAAAGTTATATTCTTGGATCTTGTTGTGTTGTGTGTTTTGGATGATTTACCGTTCATTATCTTGGTTATTTTAATGGTGTTCTTGAGGTTGAAGAAGATGATGAACAGTACCTGGGTTTGAACCAAAGTAATTTTTATGTTGTCCCAAAAATAAATAAAAGTCAGATTTTTATTTGGGAATCGTATTCACCCCCCCTCTACGATCTCCAGGACCTAACACATGAAGATATACTTCAAGATATTTCAATGAAAGTTTATTTAGTATCCTTGAACTCTCTTGTTATGTTATTATTAAACACGAAAACAACTTTGTACCAATGCACATAACGTAAAAATGCAAAAGAGAATGCATGAACGTAATAAGAGTGCCGAGTACTGAAGGGGTTCAAGGTAAGAGAATAAAAGATAAAAGCCATGCATGGCCAACACGGGTAGTAAATGGAAAAGCTACGTCTATACTCTTAGGCACACGACATTGAGGTCTTGACAGACCAGCCCCTTGGAAGCACAATTCGACCTCAATCCAGGTCTCTGGGAGGTCAAACCCTGTAGGGCTCATCGACCTCATTTCAAATCGAAGATTACAAAGCCATGAGGCCCCAAGCTATTTCGACCTCAAAGGATTTTGAGGCCTAATTCGACTTCAAACGAGGTTGAAAATAATCTCAGTAAGACATTTCGACCTGGGAGGAAAAATGAGTGTTAGTTCGACCTCATTCCAAGTAGATGGGAGGTAAAACCCTGTAGGGCTCATCGACCTCGGTCCAAGTCGATGGGAGGTCAAACCTTGTAGGGCTCATCGACCTTATTTCAAATTGAAGATTACAAAGCCATGAGGCCCCAAGCTATTTCGACCTCAAAGGATATTGAGGCCTAATTCGACATCAAACGAGGTCGAAAACAATCTCAGTAAGACATTTCGACCTGGGAGGAAAAATGAGTGTTAGTTCGACCTTATTTCAAGTAGATGGGAGGTCAAACCCTGTAGGGCTCATCAACCTCGGTCCAAGTCGATGGGAGGTCAAACCTTGTAGGGCTCATCGACCTCATTTCAAATCGAAGATTACAGAGCCATGAGGCCCCAAGACATTTCGACCTCAAAGGATTTTGAGGCCTAATTCGACTTCAAAATAGGTCGAAGACAATCTCAGTAAGACATTTCGACCTGGGAGGAAAAATGAGTGTTAGTTCGACCTCATTCCAGGCTGATGGGAGGTCAAACCCTGTAGGGCTCATCGACCTCATTCAAAGTCTATGGGAGGTCAAACCTTGAAGGTCTCATCGACCTCAATCCCATTTCGACCTAGGTGAGGAATTAGGACTTTGTTCGACCTCGATCCAAGTCTATGGGAGGTCCAACCTTGAAGGACACATCGACCTCAATCCAACCCCTTGGAAACCAAATTCGACCTAGGATTGAAATTGAGGTTTATTAGACTTCAATCCAGGTCTATTTGACCTGGTGCTCAAACGAGGTCTGAGACCCATCAAGTTAGTCAGGCGATGTTTGAGACCCTTCAAGTCTGTCAAACGAGGTTTGAGACCTCTCAAGTCACTCAAACGAGGCATGAGGCCCCTCAAGCTAGTTAAATTCGACCTGGGCTTGAAATTTAGGTTTATTAGACCTCAATCCAGGTCTATTTGACCTACAGCTCAAACGAGGTTTGAAACCCCTCAAGTCAGTCAGACGAGGTTTAAAACCCTTCAAGTCTGTCAAGTGAGGTTTGAGACCCCTCAAGTCACTCAAACGAGGTCTGAGGCCCCTCAATCTAGTTAAATTTGACCTAGGCTTGAAATTGAGGTTTATTAGACCTCAATCCAAGTCTATTTGACCTGGTGCTCAAATGAGGTTTCAAACCCCTCAAGTCAGTCAGACGAGGTTTGAAACCCTTCAAGTCTGTCAAGTGAGGTTTGAGTCCCCTCAAGTCACTAAAACGAGGCCTGAGGCCCCTCAATCTAGTTAAATTCGACCTGGGCTTGAAATTGAGGTTTATTAGACCTCAATCCAAGTCTATTTGACCTGGTGCTCAAACGAGGTTTGAAACCCCTCAAGTCAGTCAGACGAGGTTTGAAACCCTTCAAGTCTGTCAAGTGAGGTTTGAGACCCCTCAAGTCACTCAAACGAGGTCTGAGGCCCCTCAATCTAGTTAAATTTGACCTGGGCTTGAAATTGAGGTTTATTAGACCTCAATCCAAGTCTATTTGACCTGGTGCTCAAATGAGGTTTTAAACCCCTCAAGTCAGTCAGACGAGGTTTGAAACCCTTCAAGTCTGTCAAGTGAGGTTTGAGACCCCTCAAGTCACTCAAACGAGGCCTGAGGCCCCTCAAGTCACTTGGATGGCCAAACTACAAGTTGGTCACCGAAGTTTGACAGATATTATGAAATGCCCCCCATAGTTTTAAAACTGACGATAACTCCCTTGAAGTTTATAAACTCACTAATTCTCTCCTGAAGTTTGAAAGTTGACAACTACTACCTTGAAGTTTGTAATTTGACAAATCAAGCCCTGCAAAATTACAAGTTGGTCCCTGATGGAAAAATTACGTAAATAATTCCTAAATTATTATGAATAATTTAAAAAAATACCCGTGGGTAGATAAAAAATTCCTGAATAGGAAAAATACATGTGGGTACAGAAAAAATTCCTAAATTATTAGGAATAATTGAGAAAAATACATGTGGGTACATAAAAATTCCTATATTATTAGGAAAAATTAAGAAATATACCCGTGGGTACACCAATAATTCCTAAGTTATTAGGAAAAATACTTATGGGTACATAAAAAAATCCTAAATTTTTAGAAAAATACCTGTAGGTACAGAAAAAATTCCTAAATTATTAGGAATAATTAAGAAAAATACCTGTGGGTAGATAAAAAATTCCTAAATTCATAGGAAAAATACCCATGGGTACATAAAAATTCCTAAATTATTAGGAAAAATTAAGAAAAATACTCGTGGGTAGATAAAAAAAGTCCTAAATTCATAGGAAAAATACATGTGGGTACATAAAAAATTCTTAAATTATTAGGAAAAATACTTGTGGGTACAGAAAAAATTCCTAAATTATTAGGAATAATTGAGAAAAATACCCGTGGGTACATTAAAATTCCTAAATTATTAGGAAAAATTAAGAAAAATACCTGTGGGTACACCAATAATTCCTAAGTTATTATGAAAAATACCTGTGGGTACATAAAAAATTCCTAAATTATTAGGAAAAATACCTGTGGGTACAGAAAAAAATCTTAAATAATTAGGAATAATTAAGAAAAATACCCGTGGGTAGATAAAAAATTCCTAAATTCATAGGAAAAATACCCGTGAGTACGTGAAAATTCATAAATTCTTAAGAAAAATACTCGTGGGTACATAAAAAATTCCTAAATTATTAGGAAAAAAACCCGTGGGTACATAAAAAAATTCTTAAATTATTAAGAATAATTGAGAAAACTACCTGTGGGTACATTAAAATTCTTAAATTATTAGGAATTATTAAGAAAAATACCCGTGGGTATATAAAAAATTCCTAAATTATTAGGAATAATTAAGAAAAATACCCGTGGGTACATGAAAATTCCTAAATTCTTAGAAAAAATACTTGTGGGTACATAAAATTTCCTAAATTATTAGGAATAATTAAGAAAAATACCCGTGGGTACATAAAAATTCCTAAATTATTGGAAAAAATACATGTAGGTACATAGAAAATTCCTAAATTATTAGGAATAATTAAGAAAAATACCTGAGGGTACACAAATAATTTCCAAATTCTTATAAAAAATACCCGTGGATACATAAAAATTCTTAAATTCTTAGGAAAAATACTTGTGGGTACACAAAAATTCCTGAAATATTATGAATATTACGAAAAATATTTGTGAGCACCATATGATCTCCAAAATATTTGAGGAAAATATAAAAACACCTGTGAGTGATACAAAATCATGAAAATTGATTTGAAATGGAAGATAATCATGAAATTCGACCTCAATTAAAGTCGAAGTGAAGCCAAAGCCTTGAGGCAAATCGACCTCAATTGCTAATCGACGTGGATGTACATTTTAAGTATAGTTCGACCTCAATCGAGATTGAAACGAAGCTAAAGCCATGAGGCCCTCAGAGATTTCGACCTCATTCAAAGAATTTTGAGGTCTAATTTGACTTCGTTCCTAGTCAAAAATTACAAATCCATGAGGCCCCCAGGTATTTCGACCTCAAGGATATTTGTAGCCTAAATCGACCTCAATCGAGGACAAATCGACTCCAAATGGGTGTTTCGACCTCAAGGATAATTGGGGCACTAATCGATCTCAACCAAGGTCGAAATCGACCCCGGTCACCCTATTCGACCTCAATCGAGGTCGAAATCAACCTCAGTCACCCTGTTCGACCTCAAGGTGTTTTAGAATTCTGTTCGACCTCGACCCGGGTCGAAATCGACCTCAATCCAGGTCGAAATCGACCTCGAGTATGCAGATCGACCTCATGCTGGAAACAAGCCTTTGGTTCGACTTCAATCCAAGTCGAAATCGACTTCAATCACATAGTTCGACCTCGAGGGTTTTTGAGGTCCAAAATCGACTTGAAACCTAGTCGAATTGGGGCAGAAATGCAAAAATCATCTTTGGCAAATTATCTACGAGTAAAAGTTCTCTGGGGACCGATTTATTTAATATTAATTCTCTAAAAGAATTAATAATAGAAGGCCTGAGCCCAAAAAGTCAAGATAAAATTGACTAAAATGAGTTAAAAGCCCGATAAGACACTGAAAACTTTTACGAAAACTCACGAAGTTTTCCCAAAAGTTGGGGGGCAAATGATATGGGTAAAAAATAGCCCTAAGGAAATAATAAATATAGCATTTATTATTTCATTTATTAGACCTAGCATGGTCCATAGGCTTGGGCCCTTGAAACGAACAAGGAAAATAAATCCAAGGATCAACTGGATTTGTAAGTCCAGCCCACAAGCTCTGTTGAAGCCATAGGCCCATTAAGCCTTTGTTATTAATTAATTTCGTAATTAATTAATAAAGGCTCAGTAAAGGCCCAAGAAGCCTGTTGAAGGCCCGCATCCTAGAAGGATCTAGAAATCCTATTTATTAATTAATTTCGTAATTAATTAATAAAGCCTCAATTAAAGTCTTGAAGAGTCCTACGAGACCCCTCATCTGTGGAAGGCTCTAGAAGCCTAATCTCGAAGATAAACCTCACCTGCTAGAGTCCAATGAGGACTCTCATTCCTAAGAGGTTTCAACAACCTTACGTCACTAGGAGACTTGACCTCCAAGTATCCCAATTCTAATCTAACTCCAAGGCCCTCGTACGCCTATATAAAGGGCCTAGCCCCTCAACATTAGAACTACGTTTTGGCTTGATTCTCTAAACACAACAGAGATACGTAGGCAGTTAACGAGGACCCGAGTTAGTCACGAAACGTTAGTGCAGCCATTAAAGATCGAAGCTCCCCCAAACCCTAGCATTAATTATGTATTAAGGACACCTCGTTTTTGATCCGTAACAAGTGGTATGTGTATCAGAGTAATAAATGCAACCTGAATTTGAATGGTAAACAATTCTGGATACTGTGCAAAAGAATAATAAGTTGTTATAATTCTCGTTAACACTATCGGTAACTAAGCACCTAGGCTTTTGTTATAGTGCAAAGTCAAATTCCAATTGGAAGGGAAGTGAATATACTGGAGCGTTCACCACGCCTATTGTACATGATGATCAGTCGTATAGTACAATAGTTAAGTAACCTTTTCTACTAGTGGAAGGAGGATCCTTAACTGGTCATCAACCTAGGCAACAACTGGGCCTTTAAATGATGGATCGTGCGTCACTCGGCCTCTTACGCTTGACGTACTGTGCCGCACACAAGCCTCTTACACTTATATCTCCAGTCCCCTTTGAATAATTTAAAATTCAACAAGTCTAGAAGGGAATTTAATCCAACCTTTCATAAAAACAACAATCCTCTCTAAGATTTTTTCATATCAATTGGTATGGAAGGGAATTTAATCCAACCTTCCATAATAACAATAATTCTTTGTAAGATTTTAACATCAGATAATAGATTGACTCCCGAAACGAAGTGGGAGTAATCATGGAGTGTGTGGGTTCACTCTCAGTCAACGAGTGAAAAAGCTAGAAATAATCGAATCGCAAAAACTCAAGAACACGACCAGGGAGTCGCTAATATGAACTAAAAATAAACCCCACGAAAATATTAAATTTTTGGGTAAGATAATGGTCCCTAAAGGCACCAGTATAAATGGGAAGAATGTCAGAGTCAGATATTCCTTCCCTAACATGGAGTTATCGACTCAAAAATAATTACAGAATATTCGAATCATAGCTCAGTATTTATAAGTTAATGAAAATAATATTTTAGAAATTTCAGATAACTCCAGAATATTTTTAAAGATCAGATAATATTTAATTACTAATTTAGAAACCTCAAATAATCCTTAAATCTCGATAAGGAATATATTAAGATATATGATTAAATATTTAATTAATTTTAAAAGAGTAAAAATATTTAAATATTATTTAATCAATATTATTTAATATTTAAATGATTCAAAGTACCCCAAAATATTTAAATAATATTTAATCAATATTAAATAATAGTTAAATAATTCAAAAAGAACTGAAAGTATTTAATCAATATTTAAACACTATCTATATTCTTTAAGTAATATTTAATCATAACTAGATATTATTCAAAATATTCAAGGGATATTAATCAAAATTAATTAATTCCTATATCGTACTAATTAATAATCAAAATATATATTCTAGGGAAACACACCGAATAATACCGACTAGCAGTCGAGAAGTAATAGACTACCCCCGGTCGACTATCGAGCACCAAAAACGACGTACTCGACACTAGATTCAGTTATACAAAACTGATAGAATGCGTCCTCTAACTTTTCGAGAAGTTCAGAGACGCGAACGACAGTGCAACAAAAGTGTATAGTTCTAGCTGAACAGAATTTCAAACACCACAGAGCTTTATAACCAATAAGCTGTTATAAATTCAAGAGTTTAAGAACTTGCCTGAGTAGTTAGCAGGTCGGGTGGTTGTTCCTTGCTTGCTTCGAATTGCTACGAAACGCAAAATATAGGATATGGTTACCTATATGAAGTTTTACTCTATTTATGAATACACATTTACTTATTTTGCTAACGAGTTTTAGCCCGGTTCTTTAGTTAGTTACAAACTCATTACAATTCTTCACAACTTTCGTTTAAAGTTCGCTTTATAATCTAGCCTCAAAACCTTACTTATGTCTTTGTTTAGTTAAGGCCAGAACAACAAGTTCTACAAGGGTTTCCTACTTGCATCTACTAGACTCTAATAATTTTCATAAATCAGATCTAAATCCTTTTAATCCGAAACCATTTCCTAGGTCTCTTCAGATATCCCTAGTATTTTGGATAAAAGTTTCAGATTTTATGGAGTAACCTAGCTAGTGTGATCATAGCCTCCATGTTAGGTAAAAACAGTTTTTCAAGAATCTGCACTACCGTTACTAATTAATTCATATTTTTTCGCTCGTAACTCCGATTGACATGAATTTAGCGCGTAAACGATCTAGAGACCGCCCTCTCCGCCCTCTATGCATCCATGCCAAGAAATGGTCTAATAATACAGGGTATCCCCTTCAGTTTTCCAGGTCAGTTATAGTCAGAAAAAATGGTCATTACAACGTTTGTACGCTCATCGTTTCTAAATTTTTAAACTACTCAATGTCAACCCAAGCAACTCCAACACAATTTATTATACTACTTGAACATATAACCAATCAATCCCAATTGATTTCACATTTTTACAATCATCCAATTGTTACCAATAATTCACCAAATATCATCCACCAATTTATCTTATTTTTAAAACAATCATAAAAATTCATAATCAATCAATTCATTCCATATCATTCCATACCCTTAACATCCATCAATTTTAATCAACTTATCCCCACATTCCACAACCATAAACTACACAATCATCAAGCTTTAATTATGATCAAACTCAAGTCATGGCATACATAATGATACAATCATCATATAACTAATTCAAGCTTTCTATGGACTTGTATGCATAACAACAACTATCCATACTCCAAATAACACTTAAAAATCATCAACCAAGCTTAAGAAATCATAAAACATTAGTTTAAGATTTTATTTTTATGAAAAGTTACTATTCATGTTCTTGTATTTTTATGAAAAATCAGGAGTTCTAGTGGATAACTAAGCTTAAGATTCATATAGAAGTTAGGTAAGGGCTATACCTTTCTTTTAAGCTCTTAATCAAGATGAACAAGCAAGTATGTGATGAGTTTTGGATTTTTCTCTTTCTTCCTCCTTGTATTCAATCGAGAGCTTCCTTGAATGGGGGTTGTGTTCAATTTTTATTTTTTCCAATTTTTGCTTTATGATTATGACTAACTTGGCTCTTGGCTTCTTGACTATTTCAAGAGGCAAGTCAACAAGTCTTCCTTGACTTTGGTCAATGCTACTAGATTTCTTAATACACCAACCATGTGCAAGTATTCTTTATTTGTTTTCTTTAAGATTTTGATTAATTACTAATTTAAGGAAGTAATTTAGAATACGTTTTCGTAACGATCTGGTATGATGAATTTAATAGTTATTGCTCGTTCTGGGAATTCTAATAATTTGAATACCCATCAAAACATCATTCCTTAATTATTATTCATTATATACTATTATTTAAACTCTGTCCTATTTATTCAGAAGAGTTGGGATACGATTCTCCGGATAAAATATACTAAAGAAGTACTACGTATATTAGTAGACTAACTTAAAAATACGAACTACGAAACTCTACTTTTCGATACGTAAATAAGGTGACGCGGTCGCTTTCACTTATAATGCGTATTTACTATTCATTAACAAAAGTTTTAAAAGTACCTGGAAATTAGGAATATTACAATTTCCCCTCCTTAAAAGGATTCCATCCTGGAATCTAACTTTAAAACAAGTGAGGGTACTTTTCTAGCATGACACTTTCTAATTCCCAGGTTGATTCTTCTACATTCTGATTCATCCACAACACTCGTACTAACTTGACGACTTTATTTCTCAACACTTGTTCCTTTCTATCCATGATCTCCACTGGCTGCTCTACATAGGATAAGTCTAGTTGGATTTCCACATTATCGTACTCTATTACGTGTTTGACAATCGGGTGATATTGTCGTAACATAGACACATGAAATACGTTATGAACCTGTTGCAGGTTTGGGGGTAAGGCTACTCATATGCTACTTTTCCGATGCGCTTCAGAATCTCAAACGGTCTAATAAATCTAAGGCTTAACTTTCCTTTATTGCCAAATCTCATTAGACCTTTCCACGGGGATACTTTTAGTAACACTGAATCTCCTACTTCATACTCTCTGTCTCTTCTGGCTTGATCTGCATACTTGTGTTGTCTGTCTTGAGCTGCCAATAGTCACTTTCTGATAAGATCTATTATCTCTTTGGTTTGTTGGACCAATTCGGGTCCCAACATCTTACGTTCACCTACTTCATCCCAACACAGTGGTGATCGGCACTTCCTGCCATACAAGGCTTCGTAAGGGGGCATCCCAATGCTGGCATGATAGCTTTTGTTATAGGAAAACTCAATTAATGGCAAGTGATCATCCAAACTACCCTTAAAATCTATGGCACAGACTCTCAACATATATTTTACTTTTTGGATGGTCCTCTCACTTTGTCCGTCCGTTTGGGGATGGTAAGCGGTGCTCATATTTAGTCTTGTACCCAAGCAGTCTTGGAAGCTTCTCCAAAATCTAGAGTTGAATCGTTGATCTCTATCTGACACAATTCCTACTTACCACTATCTCTTTCAAATAAAGCTCAACTAATCGATCAACTGAATATCTCTCATTGATAGGAAGAAAATGTGCTGATTTTGTTAATCAGTCAATTATTACCCAAATAGCATCGTGGTTTATTTTTGTTCTTGGTAACCCCACCACAAAATCCATTGCAATGTGCTCCCATTTCTACTCTGGAATCTCCAGGGGCTGTAAAAGTCCACTCAGTCTTTGGTGCTCCGCTTTCACTCTCTGACAGGTCAAACACTTACTTACCCAATCAGCAATTTCTCTCTTCATATTCGACCACCAATAGTGCTCTATCAGATCTTTATACATCTTAGTGCCTCCGGGGTGAATAGAGAACCTAGAGTTGTGTGCCTCATACAACACCTCATCTTTCAATTCCTGAACATCAGGAATCCAAATTCTATTAGCAAATCTTAGGATTCCTCTCTCATCCTTAACACATCTTCGTTCATCTTCAATTATCTTTTCCTATTTTTCTTCCATCATCTTTTCTTGACACATCCTTACTTTCTCAATCAATTCCGACTCAACCCGAATCACAAATAGCGTCTCCATACCATCCTCAAGAAACTTCACTTCTAATTCCATCTGTTCAAACTCTCGTATCAATTCCTCAGAAGAAACCATCATTCTTAGCCTTTCTTTTCTACTTAGGGTATCGGCCACCACATTGGCCTTCCTAATTCGAAATAGCTTCAATCTTAGTAGGGTCGACTAGCACACCTTTACTACTTATCACGTGTCCCAAAAATTGAACTTCCTTCAACCAAAACTCAAATTTTAAAAATTTAGCGTAGAGCTTCTCCTTCCTCAATATTTCCAGTTCTATCCTCAAATGTTCTTCATGCTCTTCCCTTGTCCTTGAGTAGATAAATATGTTGTCTATGAAGACTATGACAAACTTGTCTAGTTACTTCTTGAAAACTCAGTTCATCAAAGCCATAAAGGCTGCGGGGGCGTTAGTTAATCCAAAGGACATCACCAAAAATTCATAGTGCCCATATCGGGTACGAAATGTTGTCTTTGGAATATCTTCAGGTTTAATCTTCAATTAGTGGTATCTGGTTCTTAGGTCGATCTTTGAAAAGTAAACGACATCCTTTAACTAGTCAAATAAATCACCTATTCTTGGTAAGGGGTATTTATTCTTGATGTTTAGCTTGTTGAGTTCTCTATAGTCTATACATAATCTCATATTTCCATCTTTATTCTTGACAAACAACACTGGTACGCCCCATGGAGACACACTTGGTCGAATCATCCATTTCTCTAATAGCTCTTATAGTTGGGTGGCTAATTCTTTCATTTTTATAGGTGCTAACCGGTAAGGAGCCTTCGACACGGGTGTCGCCCCTGGCGCTAACTCAATGGCAAACTCTATGTCTCTGTCGGGTGGTAATCCTGGAAGGTCATTGGGAAATACATCTTCAAAGTCATTGACAACCGCTATGTCACTTATACTGGTTAATTCATTCTTTATGTCTACTACATATGCTAAGTAGGCTTCACACCCTTGGCGTAACAAACTCTTCACTTGCATCTTAGTCAAGAACTTATTAGTCTGCCTCTGCCCTGTAAACATCACTTCTTTCTGGTTGGGCAACTTTATCCTCACTTTCCTTCCCTTGCAATCAATACTAGCTTCGCAACTTGTCAGCCAGTCCATTCCCAATATGACATCAAACTCCCCTAGTGAAAAAGGAATCAAGTCTAGGACGAATCGTTGCCCATCGATTTCTAGCTCACAGTTATTACATACGTGACTGACAGGAATGACCTCCTGATTAGCTACTTCTACGCGTAAGGGATCTTTTAATGGTTTTGACTCAAGGTTCCATTTATGCGCAAAGTCTCGAGATATAAAAGATCTGGTTGCTCCGGAATCAAACAAAACATTTGCATTGATGGAATTAAGTAAAAGTGTACCTGCGATAACATCCATGTTTCTCACGGCATCCCTCACAGTCATGTTGAAGGTCCTGGCAGTAGGGGCCTTATTGGAAGTAGCCCCACTTTTTCTTGTTACTGCTGGTTCGGAGGACTTACAGTCCCTCTTCACGTGCCCCATCCATCCGCAGTTGTGATAAACCATGTTATTCTGAGGACAATTAGTTGAGAAATTCCCCACTCATCTACACTTGAAATAGGTAACCCCTGTCTTACTACACATGGCCATATGTTTCTTCCCACATGTCTTGCAATCTGGTAGTGGGGGTTGTGATTGATTGGAGTATGCCACCCCTGACTGCCTGCCGCCCTGGTTGACAATCACACTTTCGGCTCTCTTGAACCCGACGCTCCTCCGAAACTGAGATCCTTGTCCCCGATTAAATTAACTCGGGAAGTTTTCACTTGCTGAACCTCCCCGCTGGTTATCTGCCTTCCTCTTCTTCCCATCTCTTTCCCTTTGGATAAAATCACTCTCAGCCTCTACAATCGAAGCTTTCTGCACTAACATGACATAGTCAGTCAACTCAAGTATTTCTACACGATTCTAAATCCACTGTTTTAATCCCTGTTGAAACCTCCTAGCCCTTTTCTCATCCGTGTTCACAAAATCGGGCATGAACCTTGACAATTCAGTAAACTCTGCTTCATACTCTGCTACGGTTAGGTTATTCTGCTTAAACTCCAGAAATTTCAGCTCCATCTGGTTTTTCTTGAATTTAGGGAAATACTTCTCTAAAAACAGCTGAGAGAACCTTTCCCATGCTACTACCCCTTCTCCATCCAGATTCTTCTTAGCTTCCCACTAGAAGTTTGCCTCCACCTTCAGGAGATAAGTGGCGAAGACCATCTTTTGTCCCTCCTCTATTTGTAGTATCTCAAATGATTTTTCCATTACCTTTAACCAGGCCCTAGCCTCTACTAGGTCTGCAGTCCCTTGAAACTCAGGTGGTCGCAAGGACTTAAAAGCTCGGAAGGAATTAACAACTGAGTTGCGGGGAACTGGTGGAGACTGATTTGGATTTGGATTAACATGCTGCCTGAGAAAATCCATGAACAAGTTCATGGGGTCCACATTTTGGTTTTCCCCTAGTGACCCTGACTCTCATTGCCCTCTTGTTCATTCTGATTTTGATTTTGGCTATGATCCAAGGCACTTGAAGTCACATAATCTTCTTCCTCATATTCTTCCTCATCAAACTCGTTGTAGTCCTCCGAGTCACTTTCCTCCTCATGAATACTTTGCTCATGTGAATCCCCACTGTCTACAGGGTGCAACCTGATATTCCTCTTTGGCGGCATTTTTCTGATACAATCAAACAATATTTGTCAACTATCTATTAGCCTAGTCACCAAATTATTCGTTACATTAAATAATCATATGAGTAATGATTTACATTTACATTTAAATTTAACCCTGTCTATATAGCATATAAAATTTTAGGTTCCAATTTCTTATGAAGCAGACATATAATGCACTTTATGCCTCTCCCGAAGTGGTTTCTATACAATTTCTATATCAAGGACAAGAAGGTGCATAAATACAATAAATAAAATAAGACTGCATTTAAAGAAAACTGAAACGTTATATATATACATAAGTTCTTGGTTACATCGTCCGTCATAATTTCTGGTTACATCAAAAGAAAGTTAATAGGCTATCTTCTAGTCAGAGTGAGACTACTACTATGTACACAAAATACTACACCCCTAAAAATGGCACATCTATACATAATACCAAAATCTGATACTTGAAGACTATATCATCCCGTAGAAGTCATGGGAACCTACCACGGATCAAGTCCCTGACCTGACCCATCACACCCTCCACCATCTCATCCACCTCACTACTCCCTATCGGCCCTCCCCCTAAGGGTGCCCTCGTCTGAATCCCGGCAAGGCCTGTTTCAATGTCCTGTGGAATGTCATCTTGAGAAATGCCGCTCGGAGGTAAGCCATCCTGAGATCCAACACGTCCTGGAATCATTATGTCCACAATGTGCCTCAACTCGTCTACACGACCGATCGAGACATCCTGATCCCTTATGAGGGAAGACACTATCCATGACAGCACTGGCTCCCCTACGGCTGATGGTGGTGAAGATGGTGGTGGCGGTGCTGCTGGTGGTGGTGATGGTGTGTCAAATGGAGCATCCTCCTGCTCTGAGGGATCTGGGATGAGTCCTTCTGGCTCATCATCCTCGGAAGGTATATGACTAACTGGGGGTGAAGGTGAAATCACTACGGGTGGTGGTATCATATGGATATCTCTGTACACGACCTCTGCTGGTCCGGCCTGATCAACTACTGTGAGGGTGGGTGCTGGTACTGCTGGCACTGCGTCCTACTCTACTGGAGCCTCTATAGGATCCTCATCGGGGTCGTCCTTAAGGTCCCCATCCTCTCCTAGCAAAACTCTATCATGATGGGCCTCAAATGCCTTAGGGTCAGGTATCTACAATGCAACAATAACTATTCACTAACATATGGTGAATAACTTCCCTTTTTGGGTTTTAGTCTTCTTAAAGTTTTTAGTCTTTTATTTTAATTGTTTTTATTGCCATTACGCCTCTCGTTTCTGAGTACTATAACCTAGGGCTCTGATTCCATCTTTGTGACACCCCCAAACCCGGGGTCCGAGATCCAGGTTGTCACGGTCCAATTTCCAATATTCATGCACTTGTAATTCATTGATAACATAATAACAGTTTAATAATCCATGAAGTAAATGACATGTTGCTGACCCCAAACACTTTAACACACTCGAATATAGTCTCAAGAAACGGAATTACAATAATTTACATATTTAAATCCTTATAATTACATTCCCAGTTATCATAATCTTGAGTTCGTACTACTGTTACAGCTTCTGCAAGAAACTATAAAAGCAGTCAAAAGTGGATTAAGTTGCATTAAGTTACATATATTTACATAAATAGTATTTATAGATAAATCTAACTAGCAAAAGCTGTAAACCTATCTTGCTCATTTTCCCTACCTCGGGAATCGAGCTGAGATGTCGATCATAAGGGGTCCTTGCCCTCCGCACATTTTTTTGCAGGGTTCGATGCACTAGGCGAGATATGTTCTTCAGTTGTTACGTTTGAAAAGGTAAAAACAAGCAAGAATGAGCTACAAATGCTCAGCAAGTATATAATCAACAACATGGCAATAATAAAGAAACAATAGTGGTATGTATATCAGAGTAATAAATGCAACCAGAATTTGAATGGTAAATAATTCTGGATACCGTGCAAAAGAATAATAGGTTGCTATAATTCTCGTTAACATTATCGAAAATGAAACACCTAGGCTTTCGTTACAGTGCAACGTCAAATTCCAATTGGAAGGAAAGAGAATATACTAGAGCATTCACCACGCCTATTGTACACGATGATCAGTCGTATAGTACAATAGTTAAGTAACCTTTTCTACTAGCAGAAGGATGATCCTCAACTGGTCATCACTCTAGGCAACACCTGGGCCTTTAAATGCTGGATAGTGCGTCACTCGGCCTCTTACGCTTGATGGACTGTGTCGCACACAAGTCTCTTACACTTATATCTCTAGTCCCCTTTGAATAATTTAAAATTCAACAAGTCTAGAAGGAAATTTAATCCAACCTTCCAGAATAACAACAATCCTCTCTAGGATTTATTCATATCAATAGGTATGGAAGAGAATTTAATCCAACCTTCCAGAACAACAATAATTCTTTGTAAGATTTCAACATTAGATAATAGATTGGCTCCCGAAATGAAGTGGGAGTAATCTTGGAGTATGTGGGTTGACTCTCAGTCTACGAGTGAATAAGCTAGAAATAATCGAATCGCGAAGACTGAAGAACATGACCGGGGAGTCGCTAACATGAACTAAAAATAAACCCCACGAAAATATTAAATTTTTGGGTAAGAAAATGGTCCTTAAAGGCACCAGTATAAATAGGAAGAATATCGGAGTCAGATAATCCTTTCCTAATATGGAGTTATCGACTCAAAAATAATTACAAAATATTTGAGTCATAGCTCAGTATTTATAAGTTAATGAAAATAATATTTAAAAAAATTTAGATAATTCCATAATATTTTTAAAGATCAGATAATATTTAATTACTAATTTAGAAACCTCAAATAATTCTTAAATCTTTATAAAGAATATATAAGGATATATGATTAAATATTTAATTAATTTTAAAAATGTAAAAATATTTAAATAATATTTAATCAATATTATTTAATAATTAAATGATTCAAAGTACCCCAAAATATTTAAATAATATTTAAATAATTCAAAAAGAACTGAAAGTATTTAATTAATATTTAAATATTATCTATATTCTTTAAGTAATATTTAATCAAAACTAGATATTATTTAAAATATTCATGCGATATTAATCAAAATTAATTAATCCCTATATCTTACTAATTAATAATCAAAATATATATTCTAGGAAAATTTCCTGAATAATATAGACTAGCAGTCGAGAAGTAATAGACTACTCCTAGTCGACTATCGAGCACCAAAAAAGACGTACTCGACATTGGATTCAGTTATATAAAAGTGATAGATGCGTCCTCTAACTTTTTGAGAAGTTCAGAGACGCGAACGACAGTACAAAAAAAGTATATAGTTCTAGCTGAACAGAATTTCAATAAGCTATATGAAGTTTTACTCTATTTAATGAACAGTGCAACAAAAGTGTATAGTTCTAGCTTAACAGAATTGCTTTATAACCAATAAGCTGTTATAATGTCAAGAGTTTAAGAACTTTCCTGAGCAGTTAGCAGGTCAGGTGGTTGTTCCTTGCTTGCTTCGAATTGCTACGAAACGTGAAATATAGGATATGGTTAGCTATATGAAGTTTTACTCTATTTATGAATGCACATTTACTTATTTTGCTAACGAGTTTTAGCCCGGTTCTTTAGCTAGTTATGAACTCATTACAATTCTTAACAAATTTCGTTTGAAGTTCGTTTTATAATCTAGTCTCAAAACCTTACTTATGTCTTTGTTTAGTCAAGGCCAAAACAACAAGTTCTACAAGGGTTTCCTACTTGCATCTACTGGACTCTAACAATTTTCACAAATCGGATTTTAATCCTTTTAATCCGAAACCTTTTCCCATGTCTTTCCAGATGTCCTTAGTATTTTAGATAAAAGATTTCAGATTTTATGGAGTAACCTAGATAGTGTGATCATAGCCTTCAACTTAGGTAAAAACAGTTTTTCAAGAATCTGCACTACCATTACTAATTAATTCATATCTTTTCACTCGTAACTCCGATTGATATGAATTTAGGGTGTAAACGATCTAGAGACCGCCCTCTATGCATCCATGCCAAGAAATGGTCTAAGAATATAGGGTATCCCCTTCGGTTTCCCAGGTGAGTTATGGTTAGAAAAAAATGGCCATTACAACGTTTGTGTGCTCATTGTTTCCAAATCTTTAAACTACCCAATGTCAACCCAAGCAACTCCAACACAATTTATACTACCACTTGAACATATAACCAATCAATCCCAAGTGATTTCATATTTTTACAATCATCCAATTATTACCAATAATTCAGCAAAAATCATCCACCAACTCATCTTATTTTTAAAACAATCATACTACTTTATAATCAATCAATTCATTCCATATCATTCTATACCCTTAACATCCATCAACTTTAATCAAATTATCCCCAAATTCCACAACCATAAACTACACAATCATCAAGTTTTAATTATGATCAAACTTAAGTCATGGCATACATAATGATACAATCATCATATAACTAATTCTAGCTTTCTATGGACTTGTATGCATAACAACAACTACCCATACTCCAAATAACACTTAACAATCATCAACCAAGCTTAAGTAATAATAAAACATGAGTTTAAGATTTTATTTTTATGAAAATTTACTATTCATGTTCTTGTGTTTTATGAAAAATCAAGAGTTCTCGTAGATAACTAAGCTTAAGATTGCTTAAGGAGGTGCATTGCCCACCAAGGTTCTTAAACCTATTCTAATTTTTAGACTCTCTACGTCCATATAAAGGGCCTAACCCCTCATTCTTAGAACTACTTCTTACTTGATTCTCATACACACTGATATATATAGGCATCTTGTGAGGGGAAAACTAAGCTACGAAATACAAGGGTAGCCATTAAAACTCTATAAGCTCCGACACACATCGCATTAAGTACGCCCTAGTTTTTAATCCATAACAGTTGTATCTTTCACATAACTTAGCAGCTCTTAAGACTTATTTGTTTGTTGAGTGAGTTTATATTTTATCAAATTTTATATAGGAAATAAAATCTGCAAGTTCTTCATATTTGTGTTTGAATATTAGATTATTTTGAACAATTGTATTCAACCTCACCTGTACAATTATTTATTTACTAGGCAACACTTTTAACCCATATTTATGAACATTTTTTTACATTATATTACTATTTTCTTCATATTCCTCATCTTTGTATTTATTAATACATTAGTTTATTAATATTAATCATTCTATTTTTCAGTTATAAGTCACATACTTTACACTTAAATTTATACATATATGTTGTGTTTGTGAGATTACGAAGTTGTATGAATAGTAATCGTGATAACTCAACACTAGAACATGACAAGTAGATAATACTACGCCTACACAGAAATCAGGAAGAAATGAAGACAAGGCATATACAGTGAATCAAGACTTTAGAAGAAGTTTTGAAGTCTACTACAGGTCACTGAAAGAAGTTCATTAATATGTTCATGCCTCAGTGAAGAATAATGTATAAAGACTTTCAGGGTTTCAGAAGTGTTGAAGATTCAGTATAGAAGTGTCACTAGAAGATTTCAGTGTATTAGCATTGATTGAAGATAGACAGTGTTCGAAGCATATGAATCTAGAAGAATTGAAGACATGGTAAAGACAAAGGACTAAGAAGACAGCTACAGTCTTGGAGTTATACTCACTAAAAGAAGTTCATTTATATGTTCAAGCGTCAGTGAAGAACAGAGAAGGAAGTATTCAAGGTTGTGGTAATAATGAAGACATTGTCTAAGTACCAGAAAAGATTCTAGTGAAAGTACAATGTTTATTGACAGTTAGTGTTAGAAGCAATGCAACAGTCCAAGGTTAATCAACTAAAACAGAAAAGAAATCAAGGGACTTTAATTCAGTGTTAGTCGTTTGTGAACCAGACTAGTGCACTAAGCGTCAGCACAATAAGAAGAGAATTACCTTGATGTATTAGAAGAAAATCAGTTGATCAAGCCAGAAGAGTGAAAACCATGTGGTAAATACTTCAAACATTTCAAGAAATTGGTTAAGGAAAATATTACTACACTTGGTGGCTCTTGTACTCTGCAAGAAATTGGTTATGAATAAGTTTCTAAGTACTTTTTTTGCTCCTACACACTGCAAGCACTCTAGAGGCGCAACAAAACTCTTAGGCGCAACGAAATACTTGTGAATAAGTTTCTAAGTACTTTCGTGGCTCTTACACATTGCAAGCACTCTAGAGGTGCAACAAAACTTTTAGGCGCAACGAAATACTTGTAAATAAGTTTCTAAGTACTTTCGTGGCTCCTACACACTGCAAGCACTTTAGAGGCGCAACAAAACTCTTAGGCCCAATGAAATACTTGTGAATAAGTTTCTAAGTACTTTCATGGCTCCTACACATTGCAAACACTCTAGAGGCGCAACAAAACTTTGCCTTAGGAGCTACAAAAGAGTTAAAGGAAAAGCAAAGAGTTTTGTGGCTCCTCTACAAGGGACACAGAGTGTAGGCACAACAAAACATTCCCTTAAGTGTAACAAAAGTTTTGTGGTTCCTATACACTTCACTCACTCTACAAGCGCAACAAAATGACTTAGAATTGTGAAGAACAAATCAATTTTAATTGATTTGAAAAGTCTACACCATATATAAACAAAATGACGTGCTCATTTTGAAGTGTGTTCTGGTTCGTCTCTTCTAATCAAAATTGCTGGAGAAGAACACAACAAAAATATACAGAGGGGTCAAAACAAATCAAAGCTCTATCCATTACTCCTTACCGGAGTCTTTTGTTAATGGCCGTATAAACCTTGTAATATTTTAAAGGCCATTAAAAAATACTCCCGGTAGTTAAATCTTTAGACAAAATTCTAGATACAAATATTGTATAGGATTTGGCTTGTATATTTTTATATAAGCAAAGAACTAATTTGTTCTTTGGAAACCAGTTATATTTTTAACTGGGTGTAGCAACCTCAGGATTTATATACGAAAGATATATTCCCCGAAATTTATCTCATTAAATTACTTGCTAATTTTCTAGAAAAATAATGATTATTCATAAATATAGAAAATTAGTAAGCCAACCTCTTAAACACTTTTCACCTCATGAACTCGAACCCACTAACCGAACTCTAAATTATTTATCTATAAAAGATTCAAAAGAATTTTTTAATTTAGTGAGTATCGTATTCAACCCCCCTTCTACGATACTTCAGGACCCAACAATTGGTATTAGAGCATACTGATTGATATACAAATCAAGATCCATAACTCAGTGAAGCTCACCGGACAGTAACTCTCTTATGGCTGCCTCATCTCAACACAACAATGATGACGATTCTGCTCCCATCTCTTCATTACTCAAGGTAAAATCTACAACTCTTGTGCAAGATATACCTGCTCAGTCTCTTGCACCTAGGATGAGTGAGGGTGTGAAAAGAAAAAGAGAGATAAAAGAAAAGAGAGGTGAGCATAAAAATGAGGGGCTGAGAAAATCTCAGGCAAAAGGAGAGGGCCATGAGCAAGGCCATATTAAAAAAACAAAATGTGGGAGCCCAAAAATCTAAGGCAATAAGCCTTGAGAGTGAGTTGGCGAGGAGTTATGAGATCACTCATAAAAAAACAAGACAGTGTGAGAACCACGTCAACCTCAAAATCCTCCAAATAAGCTGATGAAAGGGTGAAATCCCTTTCACATAAGGTCACAAAACTATCCAAGAATCTGGATACTGTGGGGAGGAATCAAGTCAAGTTGGTGAATAAGATGGCCAGTTTGGAGCAAACAATGAATGAAGGGTTCAAGGCCATATTTGACAAGCTTCAGGAGTTCAATGTAAAATTTTCAAACCCTGCAGTTGCTACCTTAACTAAGGGGGAGAAAAGTGATAAGGATGAAGTGTTTGCAGAAATGAGTGATAAAGAGACAACTCAAGCTGCATCTCAGGGGGAGAGTCAACTAGCATTACTATCTATTGTGGCTGCTGAGATTGATGCACAGCTTGGTAGAAATAACGTGGAGATACCAAAGGAGAAAGGTGTTGTGATTGAGGAGGCCACAGTGAAGAAGGATTCAGTGGCTCATGTTGCAGGAAAAGGAAAAGAGAAACTCTTTTAAGATGGAAGTGATGATTTGATAATTGAAGAAAGAGAAGATTTTGATGATGAGCAGGCTTCAATTCTAATGGTAGATGAGAATGAGAACAGTAGAGTTTTTGAGGATGCAAAGTTCAATAAGAGAATTAATGATCCAAGAGCCTCATCTAACAAAGACCCCAAGAAATTTTCTGATTCAATGAGACAGTCAATAGTGGGAACAGTTGTGATGGTGTCTAAGAGCAACAAATGGGTAATCTCTTTCAGAACTGTAGAAGGTTTCAATTGGTGTGTGAGCATGGCATATCTGAGCAGGCAAGATTGCAGTTAATGAAGCAATTAAACTCAAAATCAAAACAGATAAATCATGGCTAAATGAGAACTTGAAAAGGACTTTGCAGAAGCTAATAGTGGAGAAGTTGCCAGAAGTAACTCAGGATCCATTGGGCATCAAATTCAGTAGATCCACAGATGGAAAATACAGATCTATTAACCTGGAAAGGGTGTGCATGTGTAGGCCAAGGTCAGTTAAAGAAGCCTTTGACTACATCAAGCAGATTCCAAGAAATGAAGAAAGGGATGAAGTGTTGAGGGTGTTGGAAGGAGAATTGAGGAGGCTTGAAGAATTGAAATTGAAGATGAAGACCTAGGAGAGAAGATATGGAGATAAAATGAAAAGCCTGATGGAGGTGCAGGTAGTTCCAGCCAACATAATAGTGGTGAAGGGTCATCTGGAGCTGGAAATAAGGTGGAAGAAAATAAGGAGAAGGATTAGAAAGAGAATAGAGATGGTGTTGAAGGGAAGGTTATGAAGACAGTAGTACTTGGTTTTGAAAAAGATGCTGTCATGAGTGATAAGGCCAAACATACTGTCATAGAACCTGCTGTCGAACCTGATTTGACAAGAACCTTTCAAAAGTTATTGTCAAAGAAAATCTCTTTTCCAAAGAAATACATGAAGGCAAGGTGTAAAGCATAATGTAACGTAGTATGTAATAGTGATAACGTTAACTCAACTAAGAAACAAAGACAGATAAATAATACTAATATGCAGCACAATAATCCAGAAGGACGTGCAAACATGAATCATACATACATCACTACAGAGCATTCAAGATGTAAAGTTTACTGAACGACAGCGAGAGAAGTTCATTTAAATGTCCAGGCCTCAGTAACAAATAAGTGTTCAGTAGATTTCAGACTAAATACAGTACAATGATTTAAGTATAGATGTCAAAGGGTTTCAGTGATCAGAAGCAATTAATCAGTTCAAAGTTAATCAGCTGAATCAGAACAGAAGTCAAGGGAATTCAATTCAGTGTTAGTCATTTGTGAACCAGACCAGTGCACTAAGCGTCAGCACAACAAGAAAAGAATTGTCTTGGTTAATTAGAAGAAAATTAGTTGATCAAGCCAGAAGAGTGAAAATCAAGTAGTAATTATTTCAAGCACTTCAAGAAATATGTTAAGGCAAGTAATATTGCATTGAAGGAATTTATGCACCAATGGAAGCATTGAATAACATTTATTTGCAAATATTCCTATGTATACATACATATAGATACAAAAACTATTTTATAAATTGAAGAATACCTCGATTGCTTTCCGGCAACAGCTAGAGAAGATCTTGTTCTTCAATCCTTGCAATCACCCCTCAAGTGTGGAGTGCTCTAAAAATATCCACCAAGAATCAAACTAAAAGATGAAGGAGGAGGCTAGAGAGGAAATTAGGGTTGCCTCCCTTTTAAAATATTTCTCACAAATATTAGGGTTGAAGTATTAGGGTTTATAATCCTATATTTATAGGCAAATATCTCAGCTGAGATATTTTCTATAAATATCTTGTTATTAATTCCCTTTTTAATTAATTAATCTTATTAATTAATTAGTTAATGATTAAAACTATTTTAATCATTAATTCCTTTCTCTAAACTCTTTTAGAAAATTATTCTCTCTCCATATTTAATTACTTTAATTAAATATTTAATTAATAATATTAAGATCTTATCTTAAATAATTTATAATCAATTAAATCTCATTTAATTAATTTATAAAATTTGCTAAGTAATTATTTATTTCATAAATAAATAATGACTAGCTATTATTAATTATTCCTTCATCTATAATTTAATCTCTTTCATGGTGTGACTCTTTAGGTTCAATATTAAGACGGTAGTAGAAATAAATAATAATAATCATTTTATTTATTATTTATATGAATTCTATTAATTCATTAAATATAATTAATCTGATTAATTATATTTATTCTACATCGTGAGTGATGCTTCTTAACATATTGCGACTATCCAGATAATACGAAATCATTGCTTAGAATGCTTAGAACCTGTCAGTAATTAGTTACCGTACAATTAATTCCTTCTACCCTTCAATATCCCGATTAAATACAAGGTATGGAACTCGTGTCAAGCCTATCTAATTTAATCATATGATTTCTTATTCATAATGCAAAGTTCCTTTTAATGCAAATTAGAAACTCTTTCTAATTTCATTCACTCTGGCCAGAGATTCCTGAACTTGCATATCTAAGAATAACATAGGATATTCACTTCCTTTACTGGAAGGGGCAGATCCTTTATTGATCCGTTAACTATTTCAATACACAAATCACTATGCCCATAATGGACCTAATGGATGTCCTAGAGACTAAGGACTAAACCAAAGCATAAATCATTGTGTACGAGATTACTCTAACGATCTCAAGTCTAAGGATACTTGTACAACTATTTACTTAATAAACAACTATCGACACGTGAGTAAACTCCATTAGTTGTTCTACTTATCGAGTCATGTTCAGTGAACTTATTCCTTAATAAGCACCTACATACTAGCTATAGTGTCACCATACAAATGTCTATGAGAACAGACATCCTCCTAAGAGAGCTAGCATAGTATGTACTGATCTTTACGGATTTACCAATTTCCAATTAGTTATCCTATGATTAGGAACTGTTTAAGTCTAAAGCTATTATCTTCTAGATCTCATTATTACAATCTCATTATAATTCTAGAAGCTTTGCTCTAAATTATGGAACATCTTATTTAATACACTTCAAATAGATTAAGCCCGTAACATAAATACTTTATTATTATCAAATGAAATCAAATAAGAGTAGCAGAAAGTTTTTCCTAACTCATCATTCATGATTGGTTTTAGGTCAAACACTTTCAATCTCCCACTTGGCCTAAATCCAATCACTCTGGTATCTAATAGCCATCCGCTACTTATGACGATCAAAATTTAACTGAGACAGCGGCTTCGTGAACGGGTCTGCTATGTTGTTATGTGTGTCAACTCTTTCAATCTTGACATCTCCTCTTTCAATGATCTCCCTAATCAAATGGAACCGCCGCAATATATGTTTGGTATTCTTGTGAGACCTCGATTCTTTGGCTTGAGCTATTGCAGCGTTATTGTCACAATATAACACAATAGGCCCCTCTATGCCAGGAACTAGTCCCAACTCAGAAACAAATTTATTCATCCAAACAGCTTCCTTTGCAGCCTCACTTGCAGCTATATATTCTGCTTCTGCTGTGGAGTCAGCCGTCGTAGATTTCTTACGACTTCTCCAACTAATCGCCCCACCATTTAGAGTAAACACATATCCTGACATGGATGTACTATCATCACACTCTGACTGAAAACTAGAGTCAGTGTAACCCTCTATTTTCAACTCAGACCCACCAAAAATAAGAAAAATATCATTAGTCCTTCTCAAGTACTTAAGGATGTTCTTCACTGCTTTCCAATGGTCTTCACCTGGATTTGACTGATATCTGCTAGTCACACTAATTGAGTGAGCAACATCTGGTCTAGTACATAACATCGCATACATGATAGATCCTATTGCCGACGCATAAGGAATCCTACTCATACGCTCTCTTTCTTCAGGTGTCTTAGGAAGCATCTTGTCAGAAAGGGAGACTCCATGGCTCATCGGTATGAGACCTCTCTTGGAGTTTTCCATGCTAAACCTTTTAAGCACCTTATCGATGTACGTACCTTGGGTTAGACCTATCATTCTTCTTGATCTATCTCTATAGATCTTCATACCAAGAATGTAGGACGCTTCTCCCAAGTCCTTCATGGTGAAGTTCTTTGATAGCCATATTTTTACTAATTGCAGCATTGGTATGTCATTTCCTATTAAGAGTATGTCATCTACATACAAAATAAGAAATGTTACTGCGCTCTCACTAACCTTCTTGTAGACACATGGTTCATCTATGTTTTTGATAAAATCAAACTCTTTGATTGTCTCATCAAAACGGATGTTCCATCTTCGAGAAGCTTTCCTTAACCCATATATGGTTCGTAGTAGCTTACATACTAGATGTTCATTTCCTTTGGAAATAAAACCCTCTGGCTGTGTCATATACACTTCTTCTTCAAGTTCCCCATTGAGGAAGGCCGTCTTTACGTCCATTTGCTAGATCTCATAGTCATAGTAAGCTGCAATAGCAAGCAAATTCCGAATTGATTTGAGCAAGGCTACAGGCGAAAAAGTTTCATCAAAGTCAATCCCTTGTCTTTGTTTGAATCCTTTTGCCACGAGCCTGGCCTTGTAGGTCTCTACCTGACCATTTGCTCCAATCATTCTCTTGTATACCCACTTGCACCCTATAGGCTTCATATCCTTAGGTGCCTCTACCAAAGTCCATACATGGTTAGCATACATGGAGTCCATTTCGGATTTCATGGCACTCTGCCATTTCTCTGAGTCAACACTACTCACAGCCTCGTTGAAGGTCATAGGGTCGTCTCCATCAATGACCGCCAATTCATTGTCATTCTCAATAACAAGGCCATAATACCTCTCAGGTTGGCGAGACACCCTTTGTGATCTACGGATGGGTTATTCTACGGAAGGTTGTTCAATATGAACAGGTGTTTCCTCTTGAACCGTAGTAGTTTGTTCTTCATGAACTTCATCAAGTTCAATCTTGCTCCCACTATTCCCTTCAAGGATAAACTGTTTTTCCAGGAAGGTAGCATGTCGGGAGACAAACACCCTTTGTTCGGTGTAAAAGTAATACCCTAAAGTCTCTTTAGGATATCTTTAGGATATCCTACAAACCTACATTTCACGGATCGAGATTCTAGCTTATCGGGGTCACCTTTCTTGACATTAGCCGGACATCCCCAAATCTTAACGTGCTTAAGACTCGGTTTCCTTTCTTTCCATATCTCATACGGAGTTTGAGGAACAGATTTAGAAGGCACCTTGTTCAATATATATGCTGATGTTTCCAATGCATAACCCCAAAGTGATACTGGAAGATCTGTATAGCTCATCATGGATCGAACCATGTCCAACAAAGTTCGATTTCTCTTTTCGGATACTCCATTCAACTGAGGAGTGGCCGGAGGAGTCCATTGAGAGACTATACCATTATCTTTGAGATAATTTAGAAACTCGCCACTTAAGTATTCACCTCTTCGATCTGATCGAAGGGTTTTAATACTATACTTGGTTTGTTTCTCTACTTTATACTTATATTCTTTGAACTTTTCAAAGGCTTCGTATTTGTATTTCATCAAATACACATATCCAAATCTAGATCGATCATCTGTAAAAGTAATGAAGTATGAAAATCCAACCATGGCTTGCGTGGACATCGGCCCATACAAATCTGTATGTACCAATCCAAGCAACTCCGTAGCTCTTTCTCCATGTCCACTAAATGGAGATTTGGTCATTTTGCCTAACAGACAAGACTTGCATGTAGGATATGATTCAAAATCAAAAGGTTCTAGTAACCCTTCCTTATGCAATGTCTTAAGTCTATTTTCACTAATATGACCAAGTCTGCAGTGCCACAAGTAGGTGGGATTTTCATCATCTCTTTTTCTTTTATTACTATGTTCAATTTGAAGTAAACTATGTTCTACGTTACATACATACAAACCATTATTTAAAATACCAACACCATAAAGAACATTATTTTTAAAAATTGAATATTTATTATTCTCAATAACAAACGAAAAACCCTCCAAGTCTAACATGGGAATAGAAATAATATTCCTCACAATTGTGGGAACAAAATAACAATTATCCAAAATAATAGTCTTTCCCATAGGCATAAGTAAATCAAACGATCCTACAGCTACAACAGCAACTCTTGCTCCATTGCCCATACGTAGGATCACCTCCTCTTCTTCAAGAGTCTTACTTCTCCTTAGTCCCTGCAACGAATTGCAAATGTGAGAACCACAGGCGGTATCTAATACCCAAGTAGAAGTTTGATTAAGTGACATATTTAGTTCGATCATGAACATACTTGAAGCAGAAGCGGTAGTCTCACCACCCTTCTTCTTATTCAATTCTGCAAGGTAAGCCTTACAGTTTCTCTTCCAGTGCCCCACTTTGTTCCAGTGAAAGCAAATAGATTTGGTTTTAGGATCTTCAGCTTTTGGAGGAACTGGCCTTTTCTCACCTACCTTCTTCTTCTTCTTAGGAGGGCTCCTCTTCCTCTTCTTAGGGTTAGAGCCTTCACCAATTAGAAGAACAAAACTCTTCTTTATGGGAAAATTCGACTCAACAGTTTTCAGCATATTATGGAGTTCAAGCAAGCTGACATCCAACTTGTTCATGTGAAAGTTCACAACGAACTGCGAGAATGAATCTGGAAGTGATTGCAAGACCAGATTTTGATTCAGCTCCCCATCAATGACAAATCCAAGTTGTCCAAGACGCTCAATCAAATTGATCATCTTGAGCACATGAACATTCACAGATGATCCCTCAGTCATCCTACAACGGAACAGCTCCTTCGGTATCTCATATCGAGCTGTCCTTCCTACCACATCATACACATCTTGAAGATGCATAAGGATAGAGTGAGCATCCATATGCTCGTATTGCTTTTGGAGCTCATCATTCATGGATCCCAGCATAACACACTGTGCAACTCTTACATCATCTATCCAATTACGATACACAATATGTTCATCATTATGTGCATCCTGAGCAGGTTCAGCAGGTTTAGGTGAGTCTAGTATATATTCATTCTTCTCAATCCTGAGAACAATTCTCAGGTTTTGAAGTCAATCAGCATAGTTGGGACCAGTTAATTTGTGTGCATCGAGCATACAACGGAGTGATAGTGCAGAAGACATTATGTATATAGTAAATCTGCAAATAATAAACACATAACAACATTTAGCAAATACTCTATTTCATTATCTAAAACACCATATGAATCGGGTCTTTATTCATAAGTGCCTCCCACTATTCTATCTAATTTCTATATCCCTTATTGAAATTAAGCATTCATAATGATAGTGGGATATGAATCCTACATTCCATCACACAACCTCGGCTGTAGCACGAAACACCATGTAACGTTCAATAGGCAGACAACTCTTGTCAGCTACATCTCATGTTATTCCCTAATCTTACTTTAGCCTCTTGAATACTTGAGTCACGACTGTGGCACGACAAACTCAATATTCTAAGTCAAGTCAATCCAAACATCTCGTATAATTAAACTAGTTTCAAATAGCCCACGGCTGTAGCACGTACCGACCATAAGATTCCAATTCATCATACACATCTCATGTTATGGATAAGTATCTCTTCTTTCAGAAACAACGCCCTCGGCTGTAGCACGAAACGACAGAGTTTCAAAAACAAGAAATATTTTCTATTATGTTGGAAGGCTATGACCAACACAAGCCCTTTGTGTTTTATGGCCAATTACTAATTGATATTCTTTATATTTTAGGGGATTATATTATGTTACAATCATAATCATATTATAAAGAGATTCTTTTAGATTGGATTAAATATTTCAAATCAACTATTGATACTTGGAGTCATCCCAGGCCATGGGTGGAGCATTGTTAAGATGCGTCTCTTAATAACCCCTTTCTTACAGATAGAACATCTGTTGTTTGACAGAATCATCCTTTCACTTAAATTGAAAATTCATATTCAATCACGTGTTTCATAAACACCAAAATCTCATGATTGTATTCATAATATGTAAATAAAGGTCACGAAACAATTTCACTATTCTAGATTGTCTAACATACGCCTTATGTTAATTAAGTTCACCTAAATCTATCATCTCATGATAATTCAAGCATATATCACATATATATAATCACGAATAAACATAAGGCAGGCATGTTAAATCATATATTACAACATATAAGCATTATACATCTCTATATATCACATGGTGTATTTAAAAGCAACTTAAAACAGTTAAAACTTGCTTTAAAATACTTTTGGAAGCTCTAAACAGTCCGAAACAATTTCAGAAAAATTATTATAATATGCCATTAGAATCATCTCGGAAAAATGAATCCAACGGTATATTACACGTCCCATTCTGAGCTCCCACGCGTCCGCACGCACCCCGAGAAGTTTCTGACATATCCCCATGCGCGCACGCGCGTCAGGCGCGTGCAAAACACCCTGTCACGCATGCGCAGAATGCGTTACACGTTTCCCCCCCCAAATATTATTATTTAATTATGAATTAATTAAAAACAACTTTAAAAATCCATAATAAATAATCTATTGCTCAGAAAAATATTATAAAAATACCTGGACGATCTACAACACTTGTAGAACACATGAAAAATATAAAATAAATTTTGAGAAACAGTAATGAATTAATCATAATTAAATTATGATTATTGCTTTCAAAATTCATAATAAATATTCTACGTATCAGAAAATTATGAAAAATTAACTGGACGATTTACAACACTTATAGAACCCAGAAAAATTATCAAAACAATTTTGGAAAATAGTATCATATTAATCATAATTAAAACATGATATTGCTTGTATAAATAATAATAAATACATACATGTTCATAAAATTCTGAAACTTGACCACGAATCTATATGCATACAACCTATGCTCTGATACCATTGAAGGAATTTATGCACCAGCGGAAACAATGAATAACATTTATTTGCATATATTCCTATGTATACATACATATAGATACAAAAACTATTTTATAAATTGAAGAATACCTCGATTGCTTTCCGGCAACAGCTAGAGAAGATCTTGTTCTTCAATCTTTGCAATCACCCCTCAAGTGTGGAGTGCTCTAAAGATATCCACCAAGAATCAAACTAAAAGATGAAGGAGGAGGCTAGAGAGGAAATTAGGGTTGCCTCCCTTTTATAATATTTCTCACAAATATTAGGGTTGAAGTATTAGGGTTTATAATCCTATATTTATAGGCAAATATCTCAGCTGAGATATTTTCTATAAATATCTTATTATTAATTCCCTTTTTAATTAATTAATCTTATTAATTAATTAGTTAATGATTAAAACTATTTTAATCATTAATTCATTTTTCTAAACTCTATTAGAAAATTATTCTCTCTCATATTTAATTACTTTAATTAAATATTTAAGAAATAATATTAAGATCTTATCTTAAATAATTTATAATCAATTAAATCTCATTTAATTAATTTATAAAATTTGCTAAGTAATTATTTATTTCATAAATAAATAATGACTAGCTATTATTAATTATTCCTTCATCTATAATTTAATCTCTTTTATCGTATGACTCTTTAGGTTCAATATTAAGCCGGTAGTAGAAATAAATAATAATAAACATTTTATTTATTATTTATATGAATTCTATTAATTCATTAAATATAATTAATCTGATTAATTATATTTATTCTACATCGTGAGTGATGCTTCTCAACATATTTGCGACTATCCAGATAATACGAAATCATTGCTTAGAATGCTTAGAACCTATCAGTAATTAGTTACCGTACAATTAATTCCTTCTACCCTTCAATATCCCGATTAAATACAAGGCATGGAACTCGTGTCAAGCCTATCTAATTTAATCATATGATTTCTTATTCATAATGCAAAGTTCCTTTTAATGCAAATTAGAAACTCTTTCTATTTTCATTCACTCTGGCCAGAGATTCCTGAACTTGCATATCTAAGAATAACATAGGATATTCACTTCCTTTACTAGAAGGGGCAGATCCTTTATTGATCCGTTAACTATTTCAATACACAAATCACTATGCCCATAATGGACCTAATGAATGTCCTAGAGACTAAGGACTAAACCAAAGCATAAATCATTGTGTACGAGATTACTCTAACGATCTCAAGTCTAAGGATACTTGTACAACTATTTACTTAATAAATAACTTTCGACACGTGAGTAAACTCCATTAGTTGTTCTACTTATCGAGTCATGTTCAGTGAACTTACTCCTTAATAAGCACCTACATACTAGCTATAGTGTCACCATACAAATGTCTATGAGAACAGACATCTTCCTAAGAGAGCTAGCATATTATGTACTGATCTTTACGGATTTCCCAATTTCCAATTAGTTATCTTATGATCAGGAACTGTTTAAGTCTAAAGCTATTATCTTCTAGATCTCATTATTACAATCTCATTATAATTCTAGAAGCTTTGCTCTAAATTATGGAACATCTTATTTAATACACTTCAAATAGATTAAGCCCGTAACATAAATACTTTATTATTATCAAATGAAATCAAATAAGAGTAGCAGAAAGTTTTTCCTAACTCATCATACATGATTGGTTTTAGGTCAAACACTTTCATGCATTTGGTGGCTCCTATACTCTTGAAGTACTCTAGAGGCACCACCAACCTTGTAAAGGAGCAACAAACCTAGTTAAAAGCTAAGGCAAGTCAAGAAGATGGTTTGTGGAGCCTGCACAAGGGAATGAGAGTGCAGGCGCAACAAAACTTGTTGTGGTGCCATAGGAGATTGTGAAAGGAGTTTGTGACGCCTGCACTAGGGACTCAATGTGCAGCCGCAACAAAATCTCTTCTAAGGCGCAATGAAAGGTTTGTTATAGAATCCAAGTGGTTTGTGGCGCCTGCACTAGGAAGTCAGTGTGCAGACACAATAAAACTATACAGGCACAACAAAAGATTCAAGGCAGAACATACTTCTTTATGGCGCCTACACTCTACCACCACTCTACAAGGCACAACAAAGGACTTGATAAATTGTTGGAAATCATTTTCCAAAAAGTCTACAAATTATATATAGGTGAAAATCAATATGGACAATGGGGAATTCAGTCATCTTCAACAAAAGAGATACAGACGGGAGCACCATTAAAGCTTAACATTTATTTCACCCAACAATATTTCTATTGTAACATTGATTGAACCCATTGAAGCTAATCATTTGAACCTCAGGGATTTAATAATACATTGTTATTTCCTCGAATCTTTGTGTTTCATTAACTACCATTTTAATATCTAAAGAACACAAACACTTAATCCGCAATATAATGAAAAATCTACCTCATCATATTCAACCCCCTTTCTATGTTGATTTTGGACCTAACACAAGGGCAGAAAGGCCTAAGCCACATTCAAGTAGGAGGCCTAGTAGGAAAGGGTGAGAACTTGTGTCTTAGGTGCTTCATAAGGATTGTCTGGATGTTAAGAGACCAACAATAAATAATATAGCAGAATCAAAGGCAGAATCTCTGGTCAAGGTGAAGGTTGAATGGTCTGAAGTAAATTCTCTCAACAAGATAATTCTCTTTTATTCAAATGGTGCAGCAGAAGAATTGAGTTATGAGATGAAAGAGGTGAATTACTTTCTGGTCAGAAAAATGATGCTCTTAACTCAAGGAACAGACATGAGGACACAGGTGGTGAGAGCTATATTGATAAAGAAGTTGATGGAATTGATGGATTCCTTCAAGCCTCACCCCTTGGAATTTACTAATGGTGAAGAGCATGAGAAAATTGTCTACTCAGATGGGGTGATGTTTGAAGGTGAAGATGGAATACAGGAGTTTTGGAGCACAGAGTCTCTTCAGGACAAAAAACTGGATTTACTTTAAATGCTGGTGAAGCAATTGGAGGGATATCCTTATCCTGAGGAATGCAAATATATGTCAAGTGTTATGATAATCATTCAGGCCAAGAAGAATAGGGAAATTGAGAAGAAGTTTGAGTATGAGAGGACACATAAATGTCTTTTAAGAAATCCTGACAGAGTTATCTTCTACAATAATGGTGGTTTTGCTGAAGAGATCACTTTTGAGGAGTTAAAAAATTTGGTTGTGAATGATTCTCACATCACTGAGCTAATCAAGAAGCAACTGCTCAACATCACAAATTATGAGATTTTGATAGCATTGAGGTGGAGGCTGTCAACTTCAGGGTGCTCAACAATGAAAACTTAAGGAAGATATTCAAAATGATCACAGGCTCATTCTTAGAGTTTGAAAGGGATTTAAGCAAAATTGTTTGGGAGATCATTGAGTTTAGAGAAGAAGAGGATGAATCCATTGATAAACTCAGGGTGAAGCAGGTCTGCTCTTCTACAAAGGAAATATTTGTCAAGGACATGTTTGGAATGAAGTATTTTCTGCATATCCAAAGGACCAACTGAGAACTACTACACTTACAAGGAGTTGGGGAATCTTTCTCACAAAATGGTGAAACTAGTCTTAGATTGTGTCTCTGATTATGCCAAGACAGAAGAAGAGAAGAAGGAACTGAAAGCTCTTGAGGGACTGTATGGAAGGATGACAGCAGACAAGAAGTGAAAAATGAAGCTCAGATCAAAGTTGAAGATTTGCTCAGTCTAGAGGACCTAAATTTGAGATAGGAATGTACTTGTAATTTCTTTCATTTTCTATACAAACACTTCTATTTTTATTAGTTGAGATAGCATCTGCAGTTTTCTTTAAATTTATCTTTATTCATCATAAAAATAAATTGGGGGAGATTGTTAGGGATTGTGTATTATCAATATAATCAACTAATATTTACTTAGATTAATTAATCTTTAACTAAGTAAAATATACTGTCATATATAGTTTGACAGTATGTTTACAATGTTACTTATAATAAAATGCATAATAAGCCAAGTAGGTAAGAGTAAGTATCAATAGTTACTGTCATGTATAAATGTAATAAATGATCTATGAAGTAGAAGTTCACAAAGTGTTCATGCATATCATAGATCAATTCTTCGACAATAACATTCTACATCCTTGAGCCTACGACAGTACATTCAAGTGACAATAACTTTTGGAACAGACGACATCAACTATTCCTTGACAGTAAACTTGGCGGAGAATGAAGAATCTATGACATCAAGTTCTACTGACAACAACTATCCCTTGACAGTAAACTTGGCGGAGATTAAAGAATCAAAGACAACAAGTTTTCTGACAGTAGCTTTGGTGGGGAGAGGTGACAGCATGTTTGGCTGAATAGTTGACAGTACCTTTGAACGACAGCATGTTTTAGAAGACTGGTGAGCCTGACAGTAAAGTATGCGGTAACAAAGATGCTATCACCAAAGAGAAGCTAAAGGTTGACAGTAACTTTTAGGGAAGTTGACAGTCTGTTTCAAGTAGCAGACTAGGTAAAGTCGATTCACAGATTGATCTTGACATCTCTACCTAGTCTGTCAAGTCTACTATTACAACTTGAGAAAAAGCAAGCATAAAGATGAAGCATGCTCATGGAGTCAAGAATGTCAAATCCTCTCAGGGTACCTTTATCTACAAATGAAATGAAGACAAGACTTAAGAAGAAAAAGTGAGGTTTCTATTTCGAGTATTGTCCAGGAAATAAGGGAAAGTACACATGTAAGTGAGATATGTGTTTTAGTTTAAATACACACATCTCACAAACACTTTCCCTCATGCAACTGAGCATAACTTTTCTCAAGCATAGAAACATTAGCAGTCTCTTGTTATTGTGTCAATTGAAGCTGAAAAAATCTTTCCAGTCAGTTGTAACAAAAGTAAAAAATTAATAAAATTAATTTTTTAAAGTAAATCACCTTGTATCTTTCTTTTGCTTACCGGTGTATGTTTTCTTAACTTGATAATATCTTTTCTTGTTAGTTGTTAAGCAAGATTAGCAAGAATTAGTCAAGTTGCATTCAAGCCCCCCCTTCTGCAACACTCTTTTCGTTTAACACAAACTAAGATAGTGAAGTTACAAGTAATGATTTGGAAATGTCTATCTAGTCTGTCAAGTCTACTACTGCAACTTGGGAGAAAACAAGCAAAAGTTAAAGCATGCTCGAAGAGTCAAAGATTTATGCATATCTCAGAGCTTCTTTATCTACAAATGGAATGAAGACAAATTTGAATGGAAAAAACACAGTTTCTATTTCAAGCTTTGTTCTAGCAATAAGGAAAAGTGCACATGTAAGTGGGATATGTGTTTTAGTGTAAATACACATATCTCACATGTACTTTCTCTTATGCAGCTGAGCTAGATTTTCTCTCAAGTATAGAAACATTAGCAAATTCATTGTTATTGTATCTATCGAAGCTGGAACTCATTTCTAGTCAGTTGTAGCAAAAGAAAAATAATAAAATTATTGTTGAAGTTTAAAAACATTGTCTTGCTTATCTGTTTTTATTGTTTGCATCATAAAACTTGTTAATTGTTATTCTTGTTTGTTGTTAGCAAGAATTAGACATAAATAATCAAGTTGCATTCAAACCCCCCATCTGCAACACTTATCTTACGTAACATAAATGTTAAGGGGTTTTGTTATCATCAACTTAGATTTATACCTATTTCTCATATTCATAAATAGAGGGAGATTTTTAGGAATCATGTAGTGTGATGATAACAAATTACTTAGAATCATAAAATTGATTTTAAATTTTATAACTGGTCAATTGATATATGACCTATAAATATCCATTGACTAGAGAACCATTTATCTGTTGAAGTTATTATTTAATCAACTGATAAATTGGATTATAACAGTTGATTCAGAATTCTTTTGTATTATCAATTATTTGTAATATTTTGATGGATATGCCATGATAGCCAACTGATGTTTGTTGGCTTCGATTATTAGCTCTTCAACAGATATGAAGGATGGATGATAAATTGTAAATATTCTAAGTCAGAATTCTCATAAATGAAATGTTCAACAGATAAAGGAGTCAATGGATATCAGTCAATGGATGTTTGTCGATAGATGTCAGTCAACAAAAGTCAAATCAATGGATCATCATTAACGGCTGAATCTGTCAAAGCAATCAACGGATAAAAGAACAATCGATGGATATGGATCGATGGATATCTAAATATCCATTGATACATCAATTGATCAATGGATAACCTATTTGTCGACGGATAAGCAAAGATGGATCTATTGATAAGCTTAACATCATTTATCAATTGATCAAAGTTTCTTAAAATGGATAAGGACAAATGGAATAGAATCTTTACAGCAGTCTTAATCAATGGAAGACAGTTTTGTCAGCACTGTGAAAACTTTCTAAGGAACACAATCCTCAAGGAGAAAAACAAGACAAAGACTTTTCCAGAATAAGGCAAAGACCTATGAAGACTGTGAAAGAAGTTACATTCTATTTTAGTGCAAATATTGTAAAATGTAAATTATACTTTTATCAGTTGATAGAAAATAGAAGTAGAAAATGAACTTAGCAGTTCAATGTAAGAAGGTGTAAGTTGTAGAACAAGAACTCAAGAAAAACATAGTAAGAGATAGTAAATATTTGTAGTGCTTTTCTAGGTTCAATTTACATTTTGTAAGCAGCTTGGTTTTAAGACCAAGATTATTTGAAGGTAAAATATTCATTAGTGAAAAACCAATCCACTAGTAATTTTTAAAGATCTGTTTTGAAATAGTTAGTTTAATTTCTTTTGATTCTCTTTCTTAGTTTTAATATCTCAAGCACTTAAACACTATTGAATATAAACTTAAATCCGCAAGAATTTCTCATAATTCTTAAGTTTGTATTCAACCTCCCTTTCTGCAAACTTGTACTATGGGAAATAACAAAGACGCCCTTAGCATTTACACTACGGGCGCCCCCAAGCTTTTACTCTACGGGAGCCCCCAAGCTTTTACTCTACAGGAGGCCCCAAGCTTTTATTCTATAAGCGCCCATTAACTTTTTTCATTGAATTTGCATAAGTTATTTACTTGGCTGTAATTAGGCCAGATATTTAATTTGTGTATAAAGTCTATACAGAGCAGTAGAGCCAGTGTGTGAGAGAGTGTTCTGATTCAACTCTTTAAATTTATATTGCCAGAGAAGAACACACCCAAAAATATACAAAGGGGTCAAAATAAATCAAAACTCTATCCGTTACTCCTTATCGGAGTATTTTGTTAATAGCCGGATAAACCTTGTAATATTTTAAGGGCCATTACAAATCATTCAAGGTAGTTAAATCCTTAGACAAAATTATAGATACAAATATCGTATAAGATTTATCTTGTATATATATTTTTGTAGATGCAAGAAGTTTATTATTCTTGAATTGTAGCTGGTTATTCGTACCGGAGTGTAGGCAAATCCTTCAAGATTTATATATCGAATATATCTCTTAGAAAAATCATGTGTTCCTCATTTCAATATCATAAACATAATTCACCTCAAGAACTCGAACTCATTAACCGAACTCTAAATTATTTATCCGTAAAAGATTCAAAAGAATTTTTTAATTTAGTGAGTATTATATCAAATCCCCCTTCTACGATACTTCAAGACCTAACACTTATCAATCGATATATCAATCAATTGCCCTTCTATCCATCGAAGGTATTCATTCATTACCTCGCAACATCCATCGATCCATATCAGAGTTAATCATTCCTGACTTGTGTAGTTTTCTATATGCAATTATTTTACACTTTCAAAGCATAGTCTTCACATTTGTTAATGAACAATCACCAATCGAATCAAAAATATCAGTTGATTCAATATTGGATTATACATTGAGTTACAATGCTTCAATGTATAAACCTTGATTACTTGTTACAAGAATGAAAATACTCATCCTATTTATTGATTTAACAATATCAAATGATAACACATTTCCTAATCAATGGATATTTATATAACACATATTCATTTATCAATTATACAATGTAGAGTAAAATTATGATTCTAAGTGTTATGTTATCATAAAAAATATCTAGATTCCCAACATCGACTAATAAGCTTAACAACTAATTATCAATTGATAGTTACTTATCAATGGAGAAAAACAAAATCTTAGCATTTTTTGCAGATTTCTGAGTTAATTGGAAGGCAGTCACAAACTTGTCTATTTATATAGTTACATGTAACTATTTAATACAAAATTAAATATGACTCCATAAGATATTAAAATATTAATTAGATTAATATTTTAAATTAATTAAAATTAGTTATTCAAGAATATTTTAAATCAAATATATACCTTTCATCACTCAACCAAACACATGAAATCATAAATGTTACATAAACCTCGTACCATATTATATATATTCTTGATTCGAATCTCATATTACCCTCTCAACCAAATGACCCTTAAATAAATAGAATGTATTTTTTTAAAGATTATAATTTACTTATATTATATAAAGATAGGATTTTTTTAATATTATCAATAAAAACTTGCGCAATATGAGGGTTTGAATATCCAAAATATATAAAAAAATTATTTATTAAAATTATATTATATTTTAAATTTTAATATAATTTTATATAAAATTCTAACAATAGAATAAAAAAAATTAGAGGCTCTGAAATTGAACATTGTAAATAAATTGTATTTGAAACAATTTTATTATATAAGAATTAGATTGTAAATAAATTTTTTTATATAAATATATAAATTTTAATCAATAATTTAGATGTAATGTAATATTAAAAACTATTGAATTAATCATAAATATAAGAATAATTAAAATTTTGAATTAATAAAAAAATTAACCAAACCACTGCAACCTCGACCTCAAGTTTATTTATAATAATACACAATAGTTTATATATTATATAAAATAGATATCTATACAATATTATTAAAGCCAAAAAAATTAAAATTTTGGTCGGTCGGTCCCTAAGTACTGGGCCAGACCTAATTATTCCGTCATGGATTAAATTCTACATTTAAATTAAATTCTATATTTTATATTTTAAAAATCGTACTTATTCTATAATTTTTATTTAATATATCATTAAAGTTCATGAATATTAATATATAAATATCATTATATAATAACAGACAACTCTAACCCTCATACTCCTCCTTTTATACAACTTATCACAGATAATATAATATTATATTATATTAAGATAAATTCTTAACATTATAAAATTTTATAGTAAATATCAATAAAATATAATATAAAAAATAAATTTACCTAAATATTAAATATTAGTCATTCATCATGTGCGGCACTGTAATATCCGTAATTATTTATTTATTTAGTTAATAATAGTAATAATAATAATAATATTAGTTTTTAATAAAATTTGATTAGAAATAGAATTGAATATTAAATTAGTAATTAGATTATAAATAGGATAATAATTCCAAAATCTCCGTATATATATAATAGGTGTAATACATGTTTTATTTAAACCCTAAAATATGCAGAAGCCGCACAGAGTCGACGACTGTGGCCAGGTACAGTGGTATTGTTTTGCGGTCATATATGTCCAAGCTATTCTTCATTCTTATACTAAATATTAATTATGCTTATGATGTCCTGTAGTTGACCACATGCTTGTTATGTGGCCTTTTGGTTTTGATCAAGTTCAGTAAGAAAAGAAAACATGTTATTTGTTCGAGTATTTGTTCCGCCATTGATGTACATAATTTCTCCGAACATGATTTCGCTGTAGACATTCTAGTAACTTGATTATTGTAGAAAGTGATATATGTTATGCTATAATTCTAACCGATCTTATCAGTGTTAGGTGCTTATAAGATATAATAATATATATTAATTATAAATTATATTTTTGTAATTAGATCGGGAGCCGGGTGTTTAGCGGATCGTTTACGAATTTTGTTAGTATTTGAGGTTGCTATATTTAAGATACGGATTTCGTCTCATTTCTCTTCAGCGCTACTCTTTTTAGGATTAGTTATATATAATTCGTTCTGTTCGTAATCTGTCCTTTCCGTTATTATTCGTTTTAATTGTTTTAATCTTCCAAAAAATATTTGAAAGTCTGTTTCGAAAATTTAAATATTTGTTTTCGCGATTCTCAAAATTTATGTATGATACATATCTAATCTGTTCAGGTGATTTTAAAAATTTTGGAATTATTTTATTTGAACCCTTAGAGTGATATAGGGTATACCGATTTAACCAGCTGTAGGGGTACTACAGCCATGTCATTGCGGCACCAGGGGCATGACATTTCCGTGGCAGTGTGATTAGTCACGGCGTATCCTTCTGTTAGCTCAGGTGGTGAGCTTTGGCCATTTTGGTATTTGTTTGAGGATACGTGGGTGCACCCAGAGTCTGATTTGATTTGTGATTTGATATTTGACGGTGACGTTGTATATGCCGTACACGTTGTCCGGTTTGTTGTACGCATTAGGTACCCTATGATGTGTGTATCTGTTATCTGTTCTGTATCGGTATGAAATGTCCTAACCCCTCTTTGCTTCAGCCTTGTTTTTTTAAAAAATTAATATTTATTTATTAATGTCAAATTATATATATCTTGCTTCTTGTTTTATAAACTGTATTCCAATCCGTATTGGGCATTTGGCTCATGCCGTATTCTTTCTTCTGGCAGGTACTTAGGGGGATCTTGGGCTGTGTGATAGAGAGCTCCCTTATTTCCATTTATTAGGACATTTGAACTTCTCAGATTATTTTAGTCATTTTCATTATTAGAGATTTTGGATTTATTCGCATTTATCATTTTGAATTATTTTAGAGGTTTTAATATTAATTTGAGAGACATTGTTGGACCTATTTATTTATTACAAGGTGGATTTTAGTACTCTGTATACAGGTTTGTGGTTTGGAAGTAACCCCTCATCTCATTTTGGGAAGGGGGTGTTACAGAGATGGCATCAGAGCTTAGGTTCTTTCTTGTAGAAAACCTATTTAGGTTTGACGTGTGAGTTTGGGTAGACATTAGGATGGGTACTCTGATTTAAATTTCATTCAGCTTTATTCTCTTCAAATTGATTCATAAATGCTTCCGCTTATATATTCTTGTGATCTTCATTCGTGTCTTATCTTATATTGTAGATGCCTCCTAAAAACCGTAATCAAACTAATGTGAGTGTGAGTCCAGGTCAGTTAGCTCAGATGATATCTCAAGCAGTGACTCAGGCTATACAACAAGCTTTTCCAAATCAGGGAACCAAGGTAACCAGAATGGTCAGGGAAACCAAGACAACCAGAATGGCTAGGGAAATCAGGGAGATCAAAGGAATCATGAAGGTCAGGAAAATCGGTTAGAGCCTTTTGCATAGTTGGAGAGGTTCCTTAAGCAGAAGCCAGAATCTTTTCATTTAGCACCGACTCCTATTGAAGCTGAAAATTGGATTGTTCATCTTGAGAAGATATTTGATGCTTTGGGTTGTGATGACTCTCAGAAGGTGAAGTTGGCTGTGTATAAGCTAGAGGGGGATTCTCAGAGGTGGTGGAGAGGAGTGAAAACTATTAAGGGTGAGGAGTTTATAAAGGCATTGACATGGCCAGTGTTTACAGAGTTGTTCTATGAGCAGTACTTTTCAAATGCTGACAGGGAAGCTTATTTGAGGGAATTTCATTCTATCAGTCAGAATCATGATGAGACTATTACTGACTATATGGCGAGATTTATCAGGTTGGCTGGATTTGCTGGGACAATTGTAGGAAATGCAGCACAACAGGCAGAAAAGTTTAAATGAGGGTTGAAACTTAACTTGAGGGGTCATATTATCTCTCTCAAATTTCCAAGTGTGGCAGAGGTGGCTGATGCAGCTAAGGATATTGAGAAGGAACACAGTGATTTTAGAGCTCACAGGTTTCAGAATGATCGTAAAAGAGGAAGAGATGATCAGGGTTTAGTGCAGGGTAAGCAATGGAATGGAGGACATGGTAATCAGCAGGGACAGTGGCGTGGAAGGAATCAGTATAACAGGTCTCAATCAACTTATGGTCAGAATCAGTATGGTGGTCAGAAGAATAATCAACAGTTTCAGCAACAGCCTAGACAGTGGCATAACCGTCAACAGGGGCAAGGCCGTTATTCAGTGTATGGGGGAAACCCCAATATGATCCCAGTTGCTCCTTGTGCTACATGTGGTGGACATCATCCGGGCAGGGCTTGTTATAGACAGACTGGAGCATGTTTCTTGTGTGGTAGCATGGAGCATAGGGCAAAGGATTGTACAGTGTCACGTAATAATGGTGATGGAGGAAGTGGCAATGGAGGAACTGGTAGTGGAGGTCAGCAGAACCAGAAGAATCCTTCAGGCAGAGTGTTTGCATTAACCGCTAATCAGGCAGCAACTAACTCAGGTACCCTTTCTGGAACACTTCATGTGGGTACACGTGAAGCTTATGTGTTATTTGATACTGGTTCGACTCATTCTGTTGTGTCTTTATCATTTGTTCATTATCTTGGAGTTTTACCTTCATTACTTGATCCTCGTATGTGTATTGCTACCCCAATGGGGAATTCTATTATTATTTATGAGGAGTACAAAGGGTGTCCGATAGCTGTAGGAGATATGAATTGTAAGGTTAACTTGCTTCCGATGTTGATGCATGATTTTGACATTATTCTGGGTATGGATTGGCTGAGTGAACATCGTGCAACAATTGATTGTCTAGAGAAGTGCGTGATCTTTGGAGATGTGAATAAACCGGAATTTGTGTTTCAGGGGTCTCAACCGAAAGGAGTGGTTAAAATTATTTCAGCACTAAAGGCAAATAAACTTTTGTCTAAAGGTTGTGATGGTTATCTTGCTGTTGTGAGGGATACGTCTAAGGATGAGCCTCGCATTGAGGATTATCCGGTTGTGAATGAGTATGCAGATGTATTTCCAAAAGATCTAACTGATTTGCCGCAACAAAGAGAAGTGGAGTTTAGTATTGAGCTTGTTCCAGGTGCAGAGCCTATTTCTAAGGCGCCGTACCGAATGGCACCGTTGGAGTTGCAGGAATTAAAAGAGCAATTGCAAGACTTATTGGATAAGGGGTTTATCAGACCGAGTGTATCTCCATGGGGTGCTCCAGTGTTGTTTGTGAAGAAGAAGGACGGGTCTATGAGATTATGTATTGATTACAGGGAGTTGAACAAGGTGACTGTCAGAAACAGGTATCATTTACCACGCATTGATGACTTGTTTGATCAGTTACAAGGGGCGAAGTACTTTTCAAAGATAGATTTGAGATCTGGTTACCACCAGTTACGAGTAAGGGATGATGATATTCCGAAGACAGCATTTCGCACTCGATATGATCATTATGAGTTTTTTGTGATGTCTTTTGGGTTGACGAATGCACCAGCTGTGTTTATGGATTTGATGAATAGGGTCTTTCATGACTACTTGGATAAGTTTGTTGTGGTTTTCATTGATGATATCTTAATATACTCTAGGAGTAAGGAAGAGCATGAAGAGCATTTGCGCATTGTACTTGAAATTTTGAGGGAGAAGAAATTGTTTGCAAAATTTTCAAAGTGTGAATTCTGGTTGGAGCAGGTTGCATTTTTGGGGCATATTGTGTCTGGTTAGGGAATTGAGTTAGATCCTGCGAAAGTCGACGCTATCACAAATTGGCCGAGACCTAGCAATGTGACAGAGGTGAGGAGTTTCTTAGGTTTGGCAGGTTACTATAGGCGTTTTGTAGAGGGCTTCTCATCCATAGCTTTGCCGTTGAATCAGTTGATGCGGAAGGGTGTTAAGTTCGAATGGAATAATGATCGTGAACAGAGTTTTCAAGAGTTAAAGAAGAGGTTGGTGTCAGCCCCTATACTTGTTTTACCATCAGGGAGTGGAGGATATCAGGTTTATAGTGATGCTTCTAAGAGGGGTTTGGTGTGTGTTCTTATGCAGCATGGGAAGGTGATTTCGTACGCTTCTAGGCAGCTTAAACCCTATGAGGTAAATTATCCTACCCATGACTTGGAGTTAGCAGCAGTGGTCTTTGCCTTAAAATTTTGGAGGCATTATTTGTATGGAGAGACTTGTGACATCTTCACTGACCACAAGAGTCTCAAATACATTTTTACACAAAAGGAGCTAAACATGAGGCAGAGGAGGTGGCTTGAACTTATTAAAGATTATGATGCTAAAATTCAGTACCATCCAGGGAAGGCTAATGTAGTGGCAGGCGCTCTTAGTAGGAAGAACTTTGGAAGTGTTGCATCTCTTATTACTCAGCAGCACCTTATTTCAGATATGGAGCGCTTGGGTGTGGAGCTGTATGTTGGAGGATCAGCTGCAAGCCTAGCAAATTTGAAGGTGGAATCAAATCTAGTCTCAAGGGTTAAGGAAGCTCAGAAAAATGATACAGGGCTAGAAGCTATTAGATCGAATGTGGTAGATGGTAAGCAAACGGAGTTTCATGTTGATGATCATGGTGTGGTATGGCTGGATAGTAGATTGTGTGTACCTTCAGACGAAGCGATTCATGAAGCAGTTTTGACTGAGGCTCATAGTTCTTCATTCTCTATTCATCCGGGTTCTACTAAGATGTATCGAGATTTGAAGAAGCATTTTTGGTGGAGTGGGATGAAACGGGACATAGCAGAGTTCGTGGGGAAATGTCTTACATGTCAACAGGTGAAGATTGAACATCAGCGATCTAGTGGACTGTTACAGCAGTTGGATATCCCAGTTTGGAAGTGGGAAAACATTACCATGGATTTTGTGACCTGTTTACCGAGGACCTTGAGGAAGAATGATGTTATTTGGGTGGTAGTTGATAGACTTACAAAATCAGCTCATTTCTTGCCTATTAGAGAGACTACTCATATTCATGAATTGGCAGAGATATTTCAACGGGATATTGTTAGACTTCATGGTGTGCTTGTGTCGATAGTTTCAGACAGGGATACGAGGTTTACTTCGCGTTTTTGGAAGGGATTTCAGCAGGCTTGGGGTACGAGGCTTAATTATAGTACAACTTTTCACCCACAAACTGATGGACAATCAGAGAGGACTATTCAGACGTTGGAGGATATGTTGAGGGCTTGTGCTTTGGAGTGGTCTAGTGATTGAGACAAGTATATGTACCTTGTGGAGTTTGCATACAATAATAGTTGGTAAGCGAGCATTGGCATGTCACCATTTGAGGCGTTGTATGGTAGAAAATGTAGAGCACCGACTTGTTGGAATGAGGTTGGAGAAAGTATCATTGAAGGGCCAGAGTTGATTCGGGTAACTAACGAAAAGGTAGAACACGCTAAAGAAAACTTAAAGGAAGCTCAATCGCGTCAAAAGAGCTATGCAGATCAAAAGAGGAAATTTGGTGGATTTGAGCCTGGTGATCATGTGTTTTTGAAGGTGTCTCCTTGGAAGGGTGTTAAACGTTTTGGTATGAAAGGGAAGCTTAGTCCAAGATATGTTGGTCCTTTTGACGTTATAGAGAGAGTGGGGGAAGTTGCTTATAGAATAGCATTGCCACCATAGTTATCTCATGTGCATAATGTGTTCCATGTGTCTGTTCTAAGAGGCTACAAGTATCATCCGCTGCACGTAATTCAGTATCCGTTGCATAAGATTAGGGAAGATCTTTCTTGTGAGGAAGAAGCTGAAGCTATTTTAGCTCGAGAGGAACGAATTATGAGGAAGAAAACTATTCCATTTATTAAAGTTTTGTGGAAGAACCATTCTGAGAGAGAGGCTACTTGGGAGTTAGAAGAATCTATTCGTGAGAAATATCCGCACTTATTTGATTCAGGTATGAGTTTTAGTTTCGTTAGATTCCGGGGACGGAATCCTTTTTAAGGGGGTATATATGTAATATCCGTAATTATTTATTTATTTAGTTAATAATAGTAATAATAATAATAATATTAGTTTTTAATAAAATTTGATTAGAAATAGAATTGAATATTAAATTAGTAATTAGATTATAAATAGGATAATAATTCCAAAATCTCCGTATATATATAATAGGTGTAATACATGTTTTATTTAAACCCTAAAATATACAGAAGCCGCACAGAGTCGACGATTGTGGCAAGGTACAGTGGTATTGTTTTGCGGTCATATATGTCCAAGCTATTCTTCATTCTTATACTAAATATTAATTATGCTTATGATGTCCTGTAGTTGACCACATGCTTGTTATGTGGCCTTTTGGTTTTGATCAAGTTCAGTAAGAAAAGAAAACATGTTATTTGTTCGAGTATTTGTTCTGCCATTGATGTACATAATTTCTCCGAACATGATTTCGCTGTAGACATTCTAGTAACTTGATTATTGTAGAAAGTGATATATGTTATGCTATAATTCTAACCGATCTTATCAGTGTTAGGTGCTTATAAGATATAATAATATATATTAATTATAAATTATATTTTTGTAATTAGATCGGGAGCCGGGTGTTTAGCGGATCGTTTACGAATTTTGTTAGTATTTGAGGTTGTTATATTTAAGGTACGGATTTCGTCTCCTTTCTCTTCAGCGCTACTCTTTTTAGGATTAGTTATATATAATTCGTTCTGTTCGTAATCTGTCCTTTCCGTTATTATTCGTTTTAATTGTTTTAATCTTCCAAAAAATATTTGAAAGTCTGTTTCGAAAATTTAAATATTTGTTTTCGCGATTCTCAAAATTTATGTATGATACATATCTAATCTGTTCAGGTGATTTTAAAAATTTTGGAATTATTTTATTTGAACCCTTAGAGTGATATAGGGTATACCGATTAAACCAGCTGTAGGGGTACTACAGCCATGTCATTGCGGCACCAGTGGCATGACATTTCCGTGGCAGTGTGATTAGTCACGGCGTATCCTTCTGTTAGCTCAAGTGGTGAGCTTTGGCCATTTTGATATTTGTTTGAGGATACTTGGGTGCACCCAGAGTCTGATTTGATTTGTGCTTTGATATTTGACGGTGACGTTGTATATGCCGTACACGTTGTCCGGTTTGTTGCACGCATTAGGTACCCTATGATGTGTGTATCTGTTATCTGTTCTGTATCGGTATGAAATGTCCTAACCCCTCTTTGCTTCAGCCTTGTTTTTTTTAAAAATCAATATTTATTTATTAATGTCAAATTATATATATCTTGCTTCTTGTTTTATAAACTGTATTCCAATCCGTATTGGGCATTTGGCTCATGCCGTATTCTTTCTTCTGGCAGGTACTTAGGGGGATCTTGGGCTGTGTGATAGAGAGCTCCCTTATTTCCATTTATTAGGACATTTGAACTTCTCAGATTATTTTAGTCATTTTCATTATTAGAGATTTTGGATTTATTCGCATTTATCATTTTGAATTATTTTGGAGGTTTTAATATTAATTTGAGAGACATTGTTGGACCTATTTATTTATTACAAGGTGGATTTTAGTACTCTGTATATAGGTTTGTGGTTTGGAAGTAACCCCTCATCTCATTTTGGGAAGGGGGTGTTACAGGCATGGCGGCACGGGTAAGGGTTATAAGTTTGTTGATATATAGATTCAATTATAAATATGTTTTTTGTCCTTATTTTATTTTGTTTACGCAATGATATCCTTTATAGTTTGGTAGGAAACCAATGGTCTCAACAAGTTCACCGGTCTCTCTCACCCAATCGTCCTCATTCATTCTGTGTTGTACACTGTATTGTCTGCATTACCCCTTGTCTCAAGTTTGTTAATAATTTCATACTACTTCGAATATACGGCACAGAGTTTACCATTTTATTCTACAAAGAGTACAAGTGTACAACAAACAGATAAACATTTCCCTTGTTTCGTCACCAAGATGATTGAACAATGTATACTTTATATTTATTTCCCTCATTTCAGAATAATAATTTTTTAATTTTTGATTAAAAAAATATAATTCAATTCATTATTAAATTTATAATTCTATATTAAAAGAAATAAATTTTAAACTCTTATTTGATGTAAAAATTTAAATGTGATAATAAACATAATTATATTTTTTCACCACGTGTTCAAAATGAAAATAACTATTATTTTAAGATGGAAGGAGTATATATTACGATTATAGACTAGAGTTGCCTAGTAAAAATCACTAGAATCTGGCCATTTTGTACATTCACTCCCACACTAGAAGATGTCAATTATGCGAAAATGGGATCGTCCCTACACCTTAACTCTAGTCACTCCACCACCACCTTCTCGGCCGCCAAAGACCAGCCTTCCTATGCTATACTACGGCCTTGTGGTGGTTGCAGCAGCCGCGGTAGTCCTAGCAATATACAACTTCATCATAGTAAAATGGTGTGCTAATCAACGACAGCGACTGAACAATACCAATTTATCGATTCAAGTTGCATCATTAAGTAGGAGAAGTGTAGATAGCTCTAGCATCAACAACTTGGGAAGAAGTTTTAAGTACAAAAAAGGAGAGGATTCACTTCATCTAGGATATGATAATCATGAATGTCCGGTTTGTTTATCGGTTTTTGAAGATGAAGAAGATGTAAAACAACTTCCAATGTGCAAACATTCATTTCATGCTCCCTGCATAGATATGTGGCTTTACTCTCACTTAGATTGTCCTCTTTGTCGTACTCCGGTGGATTTGCCTGAAATTCACCAGAGACCTTCGACATCAGGGACTTCTAGAGAATTGCAAATGGATCCGGTAATACATGCTTAACTGTGAACTGATCAAGAAGAAGACCTACTCAAAAGCAACGAAAATTTAAGGAAAGAGCATCAGCAAAACTTAATTGGGTAGGCTTTGGTTTACGTTCAACTAATTAATACACAAAACAAGATGTAGGTTCATGTATGACGGTTGTATGGAAGCTGCAGTCACGAAAATTAAATGGTTGAAGTTTAGATGCGCAATGGTCTCCTGGCTTCAATGAGGCAAACTGAGCCTTCTAGAGTTTAGCTAGCAAAGAGAGAAGGACCGCCTCTGTATGTGACACAGGCTTTGGTGTTCTTGGTTACCCGTGGAACTAAAGAGTCTGCATATCTATCTACTGCCTGCTGGGATACTAAACTTGCTGCCATATACATAAATTGAAAAAGGTACTTGGATTGATATAATCTCAACTGTAATAAACCTTACTCCACCAATAGAAATATTAGATGTTTCCCATATGGAGAGATAGGATTATGTACAAAAATTATTACATTTTTCTAAGATAAACTATTCTGTCCTGCACTCCTGCGAATTGCTGTCTATTTCACCAACTCTTTTCCTTTTACTTCAGCTTGTGCAGCAACCTTGTTCTGTGCAGGTGAATGAAAATGCACACCTAGAGGGGGTGAATAGGTGTTATGGCTAACAATGACCGATTTTAATTTTACCGAGTTATTAAACCTGTCAGCTAGCTAAGTTGAATTAACAGACACTGTCAGCTAGCTGCTATATGCAATGCAGTACAGAAAAAGTAAATAACACCAAATCTTTTAGCCAGGTTCGACCCCTAATCCCCTATGGTCTACGTCCCGGTCCCCTACCAACTGGTAAGAGAGAATATTATTAATCAATGAATAACCGATTACAGGATTACAATAATATTCCTCCCATATTCCCTTGCAATTGATACTAGTTTGTTGAAACCCCTGTTCTTTTGAACTCTCTAGCTCTCTAAGCACTATACTACCCTAGTACAGCCTTCTCTAGCTCTTTAGTTCCCGAACCCTGTTTCACAAGCTCAATATCCAGCCACAAACAATTACACCTTGAATAATACAAGTGAATAAAAATACAACTCAAACTATAAGCTCTTTCACGTATATATATAAGTATATAAAATACCAGAGCTCAAAGATATTTGCTAATAACATTTTGAGTTTGAGAAGATGTGTGTATATGTTTTTCAAATCAGTATGTTTTCACTTAGTTCTTCTTAAGAAAAGCTTACACACACCAGTATATATATATATTCGATTTATCAAGGCCAAAACTAACGTTGAAATTTCAACGTTCGAATTAGTTGAGATAAGACAAATATAGATACTTAAAACTACGTATATTGAGGATAAAAAGATAATAAAAACGTTTAAAATCAGCCTCAAATAAGTTTAAATATATATAGATAATAGTTGGTTTTAGAAGATAAAGTTTAGTCAAACTCCAACTCTTATTAAATAGGAAAACTAATTTGAATAATAAAATATATTTGGATAATATAAAACCGAGCTCTAATATAATATATAACCATATATATATTAGATAAACTCGTACAATTAAAGATCCTATAAAATCTCCATGAAATTCGGACTTCCTTACTTATCCAAACAGTTTCTGCGTTCCCAGTGCCAGCTTGCTGATACACCCTGTTTACATGCTGTCAGCTTGCTGAAACGCTCTGTTTTCCTGCTTTCAGCTTGCTGTCAATATACTTAAACAAATTATACTGATAAAACATATCAGTAAGCTAATACCTTCAAAACCATGTTAGTACATGTATAACAGCTTGCTATTTTATATCATATACAAGCTTTCAGCTTGCTAACAGTGTGATCATCAAAATCTAAAGGGTTTCAATCTCCCCCTTTTTGATGATTAACACCAAATAATTTAGGAGAATAAAATACTCCCCCTAAATTCCTGCAATCCTGTAAACACAGTTATAAAATTGCACAAAATACTATATCATACTAAAATTTAACAGATAAATAATTTAAGCCCAAAACATTAATAGCATAATAATTAATAACATGCACCAAAGCATGTAAACCAGAAACAATATCAACAAAAAACCAACAAATCCAAACACCAACATAAAAATAAGTACCAAGTCTAACATGCTTGAATGAAAAATAAACACTACCCAGACCCTTTAAATCTCTAAATTTCTCCCCCTTCAATCATTAAAAAGAGAAAATTATGGTTCATCTGGTGTCACATCTTCATCATTGTCAGTAAAGTTTTCCTCCTCTGCATGAACATCCTCATTCTTTGCATCTGGACTTGTAGAACCTGCAGTCTGCAACTTCTTTCATGTCTGTTCAGCAACTCCACAGCAGCCTTTGCTGAACCAGCTAAATTTCCCTAAGAAAATTCACCACCAGTTATAGTATCCAACTCCTTCTTATAGTTTGCAAGTAACTTACTTACCACAAACTCCCTTAGAAACTTAATCTCATCACTTAACACCTCAATCTTCTGAGTCAAATGAGCAATGTCTACACTCATGTTAGTATGATCATCTTTCAATTCTTTTGCCAATCCTTCAAACTTATCAGGAACACCACTAGATTGATCACCAGTAATAGCAACAGGAGTAGGAACTTCCACCTGAACTAGAGTCCCATCTTTCTCAATTTTCAAATGAGACTGGGCCAAACTCTTAAAATCCAGAAATTCCTTAACAACAAACTTATCAGCCTCCTTCAAATCAACGCCATACCAGTCAAAAATTCTGGTTAACAAACAACTATAAGGTAATCCCATAGACTGATTACCTTCAAACACATTCATCATGTTTTTCAACACTAAATCAGACAAATCAAATTTTCTGCCAGTCAGAAACATAGCTACAACCACCAAATCCTGACAACTAAAATTTGACCTACTACCAACCCTAGGACAAATATTAGCAATACAGATCTTAAACAAAAGATGTGCCATAGGTGTCACAGATGATGTTGTAGGACAGCAGAATTCTATCAAACCAGATATACCACGACAGACTCTCAATTAATCTAACGCAGATTAATCATCCAAAACAACTGGACCCTTTTTTGAAAACACAGACACTTTAGATGGATCTTCAATTCGTAAAATGGAGTTCAAAACAGGAATATTCAATGTTATTTTCTTTTCTTGCACATACGAAACATAATTTCCAAATTTCTCAGTTGTCAAATTTGCATTAAATTCTTGTACATACTCAGGATAACATTCTTTTGGTAAATCCATAATAAATGACTCAAACCCTAACTCTGTAAAGAGTTTAATAGAACATCTACTTGAGAATTTCTACTTGGCCATATCAAACATTTAAGTAGAATTTCTACATAGGAATATTCTACTTGGCTATCTCGAACATTTAAGTAGAATTTCTACATAGGAATATTCTACTTGGCCATCTCGAACATTTAAGTAGAATTTCTACATAGGAATATTCTACTTGACCATCTCGAACATTTAAGCAGAATTTCTACTAGGAATATTCTACTTGGCCATCTCGAACATTTTGTACTTAGAGAAATTCCGGGCTTCAACTTGAAACTTAAATGCAACATCTTGAACTTGTGATTTCTTTATGTCTTCCATATTCTTCAACAAGCTCTTGAACCTGGAACTCTATTACTGACATAAACTTGCTATCAATGTCCTGACACTTGATGCAATGGTCTGATTCATAAGTGACTAGTCTTGATAGTGTCTCTGCTTCTTGAATAGATTACCATATTCAATTAGTAATATGGCTTTCCAATTATTGCTTTCCTTCTTGTTCACTTGAAATCAATTAGTCTTATTGATACTGATAGATATGATCTTGAATCTTTAAGTTACAAATCACTAAGGCATGAACAACTCTGTCTTGAACTTCTTTCAATGATTTCTTCTTTATTTGATCATAGTTAACATGTTGAATTATATCAATTACCTTGTCTTCATTTAATATTGATTTCTTTGTGGCTTCATGTTCTTGATTGTCTTCCGATTAAGTATCTTTTCTTTTAGTTGAGTTACATAAGTTATAGTGTTACAAGTTTAGACACTCTGCCTTTCAATCTCCCCCTATTTGATAGTCTAACAATGACATTCAAATTAACAAGGGATAACTCAACTAAACAATGAGATGAGAAAAAGATAAATAACATTACTGTCTTGTTTAAATTACAACTGAAATAAACTTGGAAAACAATTCAAAGAACTAGAATAAATAAAACTTAAGCTAGACAAAGAATTCAAACTTCGAATTAAAGACCATTTGAGTGATTCCTATCACCTAGATTATTTCATACCTTTCAGTCAAACTTATATCACCTTATTGGATCCACTCTGATTCACGGTTACAGTATGGTAAGTTAGCCTATCTCGCATACCATGATCAGGTGAATTTTCCTCAAGTGAGTTAAAGCAACCAACAGATATGAAGTTTTTCCAACTTCAAGTTCACACCACTCTGACCTTTAATTCTAATTCCGTCTCCTCTTCCTAGCTTCTTCAGCTTGGCGCTTCTCTTCTTTCAGCTTTCTACGCCTTTCCTTCTGTTGTTGTTCTCTCTTGTAGACTGGATCATGAAGCTGTTTCCACCTTGCATTCAACAGACTTACCGCTTCCATTTCTAGAGGGTTCTTGGGCTCTGGATAAGGATGCCTGAAAAGCCTTCTGAGTTTGTCCACCTCTTGAGTAGTTCTGATCTTTAGAATATCCTCAAAATTCTTCATTATGAGCTGAGATTTCCAATGTGATTTATCTGCCTTGAACTGATAATAGATCATTTTGGGGTAGCCCTTGACACTATTAGTATTGTGGACACTAGCCGCATCTCGCTCCATTCGCTTTTTTTCCACCACTACTTCAGACAAGTACTTCAGAAGTCTCTACTTCTCATCCACATTCTTATTCTCCACTTCTCCCCATTTGAATACTTCTAAAACTTTTTCCAAAAATGCAGCATCTTGAGTCTGCAGCAGCCATTTTCTATTCATATGCAATAAAGTTTGATTCTGGTCTGCATCTATGAACACCAAAGCATCAGCTGTGTCATTGTCATACGAGTGTATCCAGTATACACTCTCTCTTCCTGGAACACCAATTGCCTCCCTTATTTCTCCTTGTTCCAGTGATCCAGAAGGAAGAGTCAGAGCTCCATCTACATTTTTAACAGCTTGTAGAATATTCCATTTTCTTTCAATTAGCTCCGGATCAACCTTTACATTGTCTAGAGGGTTTGGAGCAATAATATCACACTTCCAAATCTCATTGCTCATCTTGAATATGATCCTCTCAATAAACTCCACTGACTTCTCCTTAATGTCAGAGGTGAATCCCTTACTCATCATTTGCCTACAGACATCTTTTAGGGATTCTACCGATTGAGCCATTAGGTCATTTTCTTCTAAACTAACCCTCTTCATTTTTCCATCAACAACCATCCGAACAACATCAGGATTTGCTGAGAATTCTGGTCCCTTGTCCTCTGCTAGCTGCATTAACTGATCTTTATACAGAATGCTAAGCTCTTCATCTTGAGAATATTGAATTTTTATTGCTAGCAAGAACAACTCTGACGCAGATCTTCTCGAGATGAATTGATCATCCACATACAAGAAAGATGTCGGGACTTCTTCGACTAAAGACAAGATGACCTGCCACTCCTTAACCATCGCATTGTATCCAACTCTGACTTTAGAGATCAACCTTTTCAAAGCACTTATATAGTCAAAAGTCAGTGGATTCTGCAAGTTCAAGTTGTAGAATAAGTCTTCCGCCTCTTTGTTATGAGTTCCTTTCTCACAAACTCCCAATAGAATCTTCCTTGCATCATCCCATTTCAGTCCGATACTTCTCTTGTCCAGATCAACTTGAGGATCAGCTAACCTTGCAAGCTCATGATCATACTGTTTTTCCTTGAGCTCCTCTTGCTTTTCATGGAAAACAGCCTCATCCTGCATCATCTTCATTTTATAGAACTGAGCTTGTTCCAAGGCCAACTGTTGAGCTTCCAGGGTCTCTTTATTAACAGGTATTTCTTCAGGCTTTTCGGAAGACATTCCAGCACCTCCACCTTGTTCCATCAAAGATCTTTTAATTGCATGTGCTAAAGGTACGTCCTCCATATCAGAATCTGAATCACGTACCTCATGTACTTCTTCCTGATGATAACTCAAGTCAATGAATGACTCTTCTTGCTCGGCCACCACTACCTTATCCTTTCTCTTCCTCTGAGCCTCCTTTTCAATTACTGGCTCATTTTCTTTGACAAAATCAGTAGTCTGTTCTTCAGTCTCCTCAATAATTAATGACTGCTGTCTCGTCTCCTTTGCACTCTCCCCCTTATGTGAGTTATCCTGAACACCCCCCTTCTCTCCAGATCCACCAGTAGCATAGGAACCACCAAAACCCGAACCCGAGGGTCCAGCTCCACCAGCACCTCCAGCACCACCGGCACCATCATTATCGGGGGGAGGTTGGTTATATTGATCGTCAAAGCACTCTGGGGGAACAAAGCTCCTAACTGCATACATCAGTCTGCTTACATCCGTTGCCATTGTATGCATTATGCTTTCCACTGCTCCCATTCTATCATAAAGAGTGCTGCCCAAGACACCACCAGCGTGGCCCAAGTCATTCATCTTGTTTGCCAATTCATCGAATGCTGTTGTTTGACTGGCCATTTGTGCTATGTAGTCATCAAGAGCTCTTTTATTGTTTGCAACATTGATCCCTAACTGCCCCATCGACTGCCCGAACTACTTTATTTCATTTTCAATTGCTGTCATACAAGTGTCAATATTTTCAAGATTAAGGGACGGTGTTTGGCTTGGGTGTCCTCGCTCTAAAAATCGTTCTGTTACTGTTTGTCGCTCGGTTTCGTGCCTTGAAAATAAAGTTCCCTCACTCCCTAAATGCTCATACACATTCCCTGTCTCACGCTCGTGTATGTCTTCAACAATAGTCCTGAAAGCGAAAGCAGTACCTGTAGAAACTGGATAAGCAAAATGAGTAGCAGTTATGGGATCTGTTCCTGTCATATCCTGAGGTGGAATCTCAGACTGAGAGGCTGCAGAGTGTTCTAGTAGAACATCAGAACCGATCCTCTCTACAGCATCAGTATGTACCGGTGAAGGTACTTCTAAAGCAATGAAAGCTTCTGGCCTTTCTGAAGCAACAGGCTCTTCAGAAGGGACAAAATCCTCACCAAAATCCCTATGTGTAGAATGTGCAATGGGTGAACCACTCACGTGAGGTGGAGTGATTGTGATAGACACGCTAGGTTTGGACTGGGCTTTTGAAGTTGTAGCATGTGAAAATTTGGCTTTCTTCCGAATAAGTGGCTGCACTTCGGGGTCACTCTCCGAACCCTCACCTAAATCTACAGGTGCCTGCCTTTTAACTCCCGTCAGCGAGGGTGAAAAAGAAGAAGCAAGAGTATTAGACTCAGAATCAGAAATGTAGCTCTCACCCTGGGATAGATCCTGCGGGCTAGCAGAACCTTGGGCCATGGAATCAGATTTAAAGGAAAAAGAAGTATGTTGAAAGAACTTACCTCCTTCATTACCTTGTCCAGCAAAGGGATCAGAATCAGCATGTGGAGTAGGTTGTCGTTCCCTTTGACCGGCAGAGGTTTGACCGTGAGAATGACCATCATCATCTTCATCACTAAGAAGCTCGTCAGGAATCCCTTGAAATGCGTCAGCATGTGCAGATGGATTCTGAGCATGTGATGAGACGTACGAGGTTCCTGCCATTGAAGTAATACCTGCATCATACTGAAGCCACACTTGAATATTAGCAGGAATAGTCATCACCTTACCATGATGTTTATCTTGATTAGCGATTGTTGTGAGTGACTTAGTGACCATGCCCAGTGATGCAGATATTGCACTTGTTGCAAATGTCTGTCTTATAGAGAAAGCATCAGTCGGTATTAAGTGATTAATAAGCATCTGTAAGAAACGAGGATACCAGCATACAACATTAGTAGTTGTAAGGTCTCTGCTTTCAGATGATCCCATTGTAGCCACTATTTCTGAAAGAATGATTCTTCCATAATTAATGTCTAGTTCACGGGCTAGGGAAACTGCAAAGACTTGCATGGGAATTGGAATCTGATGATAATCTTTTTCGCGCGCCCGAAAACATCTTGTGATGGCCTCGAAAAAATAATTCCATTCCACATGGAAGTATTGTTTCTGGATGGCGCCAGTTGAGATCCGTCCAGAAGGAGGATAGCATCCAACCTCCTCAAAGAACTTGATACGATCTGCCGTTGTAGGTTCAGGGTCACAAACATCTTTGACTGGGAATCCCAGAACCCTGTTGAACACTTCCTCCGTAACTTCATATTCCTTACCCGCCAAGGTAAACCTGAAACCATAGGGGGTAGATTTGCTCCCAAATGTAACCGCACTAGTCCATAATTTATGTAAAGCATCATGGACTAGTGTTGGTTTTGCAGTAAAAGCAACATTAGCCTTGGAGTACAAATTGAGAAATCGTACCCAAAACTTGAAGTGCGGGAGATGATCACCAATTTCCGTAGTAATGTTAAAGAAATTATTTTTCACAAGTGAAAATTGGTGAGCCATTTCAGTAAAAAAAAATTCCTTAAGTTAAAGTGTGATTTGAGAAAAACAAATAAAGCTAGCAATAAATCAAGGAAAAATAAAACACGTAAATTAATTAATTCCTTTTAGAGAACCGAGAAGACGAACAGCCGAGTAAACTAAACTACGGAATCAATTATGACCAATATCAAATCAAACGAAACCCAATCCACTAATTATTGCAACCCAAATAAGTGGTATAAAAACTAAACTATGTATGCAATTAACTGTGAAAGTTGTGTGTATATGCGTGTATATAGAGCAAACGTAGCAGATTATCAGACACGAACAAATACATAAACACAGGTAATTAGGAACGCAAACAGAGAATAGTAACCTAAAATTGGGCAGCAATTCGTGGTATGTAAGAGATTTGACACTATCGAATGAACAGGGCTTTGAATGTTTGAAATCGCAGGGAGGGAGAGCGGGGGCTGTAAAAGATTAGGGTTAAAAACAATTAGGTAAAAGTGAAAAATTTACACGAGTTAGAGATGTATATAAAGGCATTAATGTGCAAAGACAAAAATAACCCTGTGAAAACAAGAAAAAAATGCTAAGTACGCACTGGGGAGCCTAAGTCGAACACTATCTCGAACATTTAAGTCGAAATTCGAGAAGAGTTTCGAGATAGAGACTATCTCGAACATCAAGTCGAAATTCGAGATAAAGTTCGAGATAGACACTAACTCGAACAAATAATCACTTAATCAATTAAAACAGCATAAAAACCCACCAGGGAATCCCATCTCGAAACATCAAGTCGAATATTCGAGATAATATTCGAGATAGAGATTAACTCGAACATCAAGTCGAATTTCGAGATAATATTCGAGATAGAGACTAACTCGAACATCAAGTCGAATTTCGAGATAATATTCGAGATAGAGACTAACTCGAACATCAAGTCGAATATTCGAGATAATATTCGAGATAGAGACTAACTCGAACATCAAGTCGAATATTCGAGATAATATTCGAGATAGAGACTAACTCGAACATCAAGTCGAATTTCGAGATAATATTCGAGATATAACTTATCTCGAATATTCTTCCTAGACTTAGAATTTTCAAAATTTTTAATTTTGAAGATAGTTATAATAATTTGGCAATTTTTGCAATAAAAACAGCAATTAAATTTTGCCAAATTAATATAAATATCAATTCAAGGATTTTTAACAAAGTAAATAATTAAAAACATTCCTTGACAATTCTAAGGCCTCTAAATTAATAAAAATTACATGAAAAACACAGGTAAATTCATTAAAAAAAATTAGAATAATATGAATTTAACTCCCCCTATGATCATGCAATCTAACCAAATAAATTCAAGGATTTTAACCAGTAATTACAGATAAAGCTCAATGAATTTATGTAAAATAACACAACATGCATCCTATAATACTCATTAATTAACCATTTTAAAGTCTAAGTCTATAATGATTAATTAACATGCAGAAGTGATATTTTTAGCAATTGTAGAGATTATTTACATATGTTTTCAACTTTGCACAGACAAAATAGGCAATTGACAAGACTAAAAACATATGTACATGATTAAAACTGGAATTTTACAGATAGGAGAAATCACTAACTTGTGTTAAGCATCCCCAATTCACTAACTAACCTATTGAATGTTACTTCATCAAGAGGTTTAGTGAATATATCTGTAATTTGTTGCATTGTGGGCACAAAATGTAACTCCACAGTCCCCTCCTCGACATGTTCTCTAATGAAGTGATACTTGATATCTATGTGCTTGGTTCTTGAGTGGTCTACAGGATTGTTGGTCATGGCAATGGCACTTGTGTTGTCACACATGATTGGAATCTTTTTATGCTCCATGCCATAATCTTTCAATTGGTTCCTCATCCACAGTATTTGAGCTACACAGCTTCCAGCAGCAATGTACTCAGCTTCAGCAGTAGAAGTAGATATTGTGTGTTGCTTTTTACTTTGCCAGGACACCAATCTTCTGCCAAGAAATTGACATGCACCAGATATGCTTTTCCTATCAATCCTGCAACCTGCATAGTCTGAATCCGAATAGCCAATTAGATTAAAACCTGTATCTCTTGGGTACCAAATCCCTAGATTTGATGTGCCCTTGAGATACCTAAAGATTCGTTTGACGGCTATGAGATGTGATTCTCTAGGATCTACTTGGAACCTTGCACACAAACAAGTTGCGAACATAAATATCGGGTCTACTTGCAGTTAAATAGAGGAGTGAGCCAATCATACCTCGATAGCTTGTGATGTCAACTGGTTTACCTGATTTGTCTTCATCAAGCTTCGTGGTTGTTGCCATGGGAGTCTTAGCTGTCTATGCATCTTCTAGATTATACTTCTTGATTAAATCTTTGATGTACTTGGACTGACAGATAAAGATTCCATCTTTTCTCTGACTGATCTATAATCCAAGGAAGAAGGACATCTCTCCCATCATGCTCATTTCATACTTATCATGCATTAACTTGGCAAATTTCTCGCATAAGCGTTCATTAGATGACCCAAAAATAATATCGTCCACATAGACTTGAACAAGTATTAAATCACCTTTTACATTTTTATATAACAATGTTTTATCAATTACTCCCCTAGTAAAACCACTTGCAATTAAGAACAAGGATAGGGTTTCATACCATCATCTTGGGGATTGTTTGAGGCTATAGACAGCTTTGAAGAGAAAGTACAAAAAATCTAAAAGTTCTAGATCAACAAAGCCAGGTGGTTGTTCCAGATATACTTCTTCTTCTAGATCTCCATTCAAGAAGGCACTTTTCACATCCATCTGAAAAACCTTGAAGTTCTTATGTGCTGTAAAGGCCAAGAACATCCTGACTGCCTCAAGTCTTGCAACTGGAGCGTAGGTTTCATCATAATCAATACCTTCTTTTTGAGAATAACCCTTCGCTACCAAACGAGCCTTGTTTCGTGTTACAAGTCCGTCTTCATCCAGTTTATTTCTGAATACCCACTTAGTTCCTATTACTGATCTGTTCTTCGGTTAGGGTACCAGTTTCCAAACTTTCTGCCTTTCAAACTGATTGAGCTCCTCCTGCATTGCAACCACCCAATCAGCATCACCAAGAGCTTCATCTATTTCTTTAGGTTCCAGCTTGGACAAGAACCCAGAGTATAAATAGATATTAGCCATGTCAGCTCTTGCAGTTCTTCTAGTAGTCACAACAGCATCTCGATCACTAATAATTAATTCAAACGGATGGTCTCTACTCCATACACGTTCTCTTAGAAATTGTCTTGATGATTCAGCTTGACTTTCTGAATTGTTGTGTTGACTACTTATGTTATTTCTACTAACTCCCCTTGAGTTAGTGCCAGCTCCTACAGAACTAGTGTCATCTCTTCTTGAGCTTTGACCAGTTGTCCTTGAGCTGCTATTTACTCCCCCTGAGATGTTGCCGGATCGTGCGGAAGAAGTTTCCATTGATCTTTCACTAGACTCAGGTATTTCTTCTGGAACACCTGGCATATTTGAAGTAACAACCAACTCAGGTTCATCTTCAATTTCATCTAAGTCCAGATTTTGAAACTTTAGGGACTCAGGTTCACTATTAACTTTAGAAATTGATGGGAGTTTGGTATCATCGAATCTCACATTGTAACTTTCAATCACTTTTCGATCACTAATTAAGAATACCCGATAAGCTGCCACCACATCTGTAGAATAACCGATAAATATTCCTTCACGTGTTTTTGCTTCAAACTTGCCTAAATTTTCATCGTCTATTAGTACATAGCATTTAGCTCCAAAGACATGAAAGTATTTGATTGTTGGTCTTCTATTATTTATTAGTTCACATGGTGTCTTTTCTTTATCTTTTATGATCAGGGTTCCATTCTGAGTGTAACACACTGTTAGGTCCAAAGTGTTGTAGAGGGGGGGTGAATACAACTGTTTAAAATTTATGAGAGAATAAACAATGTGCAAGTAATAAATGATGACTCAGAATTTCAAGAATATATCATTATATTCATTGATGGATTTTGCTACAACATTCATAAAAGCATCATGATCAGTTGAACAATAAATACAGCAATTAAAGCTAGATTCAACTGATCCTCTCTCTCTCACTTTTTGTTTTACAGTAAATGCTCTCTCTTAAAAATTATCGTTGAAAATACAGAGATACAAGTTACTTCTAAAAATAAAAACAAAGTGCTGCTTTTATAATGTCATGTAGTCTTGATCTTGTCCTTTTTGTGTACGTGGCCCAATCAGGACTTCGACAACAAAAAGTACTTTCCCAACAACTCTGGATCAACCGTTCACAATAAGCCACTTGTCCCTTGAACATTAAATGTTACATTTCTACCCGCATCTCGATCTTCGCCTGGACCCATCTCGATCTCGATCTGTGAAAATCTCGATCTCGATCTGGGAGAATCTCGATCTCGATCTATGAGGATCTCGATCTCGATCTGTGAAAATCTCGATCTCGATCTGGGAGAATCTCGATCTCGATCTATGAGGATCTCGATCTCGATCTATCGCCTGGATCGAGATTTGCCTTTGCAGAGTTTTACTTCACTTGTAAATCTCGATCCGCATCTCGATCTGCTGTGGATCGACATTTGCCTTGGCAAATATGCACACATCCAATGTTGACCTTCTTTAGTGACTAATTGAGAATTAACCTTTGTGAGCAAGTTTCCTTAGCTTCTTCAATTTCTTTTCCTCACTCAATTCAAATGAGATCTTCTATTACTGACACGAACTTGCCTCCAATGTCCTGACACTTGATGCAATGGTCTGGTTCATAAGTGACTAGTCTTGTAGGGGTTCTTGCTTCTGAATGTCAGTTCTCATTTGTTGATTAACCTTTACATTATCCAGATGTTGATATACATTACATGAAATCATTTTGGCCTTCTTGATACTTCCTTGACATTAATTTGATTCTCCATTAGATAAGTTAGGGCATGAGCAATACTCAGATTGAACTTCTTCTCACTTATGCATCCTTGATTAACCAAATTAGTTACTTGTAGTTACCAAGTATCATTACCATTTCTTCAGTTGATTGATTCCATGTGCTTCTTCAGTTTCTCTTGTTTTGCTGTTGTTTTATCTTTTACTTAGTTGAGTTACAAAATAATTAAGTGTTACAAGTTAGTACACCTATGCCTTTCAATCTCCCCCTATTTGATTGTCTAACAATGACAACCAAATTCACAATGAGGATAACTCAACTAAACAGGGACTGAAAAAGATAAAATAACATTCATAAAAGATCATGTCAACTTGCATAATGCTTGGCTTGATTAATTAACTTCATGTCTATTACTGATACTTCAAGTGCCAAAATTGGACACCTGTTGGCTCGATTAAATGGCTTCATGCTCTTCTAGAGATTTTCTCTAAGTACTTTAAGAGCACGGTCCACTCAATCATCAATTATCCTTCTGAAGTCCTTTTAGCAGTATTACCACCGCCGAACTTCGCGAAATAATTGATGCCTAATATAAACCAGTTTCAAGACACTTAGCTAACTAACTTCTACCTTACACTACACAAGAAAACAGATAATATATTTTTACAATGCAGGAAAACAAGAAAACAAATTACAACGCAAAGAAACATTACAAGCATGATACTTTAAAACTTTTATTTCTTGCGCTCCTCTTCCTCACGAGCTTTCTTCTTGGCTGCTTTTTCTTTCTTCATGAACTCGGGGTTGCAGACTTCATCCATTCTTTTCTTGAGAAGATTAAGTCCTTCTGCTTCCACATGATTTCTGATCTTGTAATTTCGAAACAACCTCAACCACCTTTCAACCATGCTGCGAGTGGTAAGCTTCGTGGGAATGTCTTCAAACCTCAGCTTTGTGACTTTGTCAGGGTACCCCTTTTCCCCTTTCTTCCGTATGACCAGCTGCTTAGGGTATCCAATGACAATAGCGGTGGTGCATTGCTGTAGCCTCTGTATATCAAGTTGTTGTCTTCTCTTACAGAAGTTATCAAACGTGACCCTCAGATAATCCTGATCAAACTCGTCAATATCATCCATCTCCTCAATCAATTCTCTTATACTACACAGTGTTTCATGACTGTGTTCTGCAAAGATGTCGTACTTGATTTCAATGATGGTTTCCACCTTATGCTTGTCTGTATAGATCAGCAGATCATTCTCATTCTCAGCTTTGCTCTTGACAAACTTGACATTTGCACTAACCACTGCACTAGCTTCCTTTCTTATTTCCCCTTCTTCTGGAATGTCTATCCTTGGATCTCCGTATCTTTGCACATGCTCTCTTATTGCCTCGTTTTGCAGCTCAAATGCATAGTCTTCAGGTTCCTTCTTAACCACTGGTAGTGTAGCTTCAGGCAACTTGTATCTAGAATCTTGCCTTCTTATCAGCTTCTCCAAGTCCTTAGCCACCAGCTTCTTTTCCTTTGTTAGAAAACCCTTAGAGAGAACTAGCTTTGCAACTGCCTTCAGCACATTTCCGCTCGGAGTTAGTTTCGAATCATGCAGATTTACGATCCTCAAGACCTTGTCATGGACATATCTGATCTGGTAGGGATTTAGAATGATGTCAACCCCTCTGTCTTCAGCCATCTTCAACAATTTCTCCTTAAACAGCACTCCAGTCTTGACAGAGGTGTCTACCTTGTGAGCGAATTCTACCAGTTCACTTGCACCCCTTTCATGGAAGAAAGCTTCATCGACCATACACGGCCCGATTTTTGTTATGGGTGTCCAAGTGATCATCAGATTCCATGCCTTCTCCTTGAATATGACTTGTACGGAGGTGCATCCCTGTCTTATGCAATTTAGATAATTCAGCAGCCCAGGGTTTAGATTTTCTAGCTTATGAAGAAGAAAGCTCAATCTTCCTGAGTCATGAGCATAGGCTCTTGGTCCAGCTAAGGCTTCTCTAGCCTTGTCCCACTCGGGACCTTCCCTCCTTATGTCAGCCTGGACCTTAGGATCATTGATCTTTTTCATTTCAAACTCATGCTGAGTTTTCTGAGCCGCTCTCTTCTCCTTTGCCATTAGTTCTTTTTCAACTATCCCTTGTAGAATTTCTTCATTTACTCTTTCTCTGGCTTCCCTGAAAATCTCTCCTTGCATCTCCGCTACATCAACTTCTTCTTCTGGAACATGCTCGTCAGCAACCGAGTGGTCTCCTGCATCACCTGCAACTCCTGCGCCAGATCCGCCAGGATTTAGACCTCTTTCTTGTTCCCATTCTCTTGCTCGTTGCTCGAGTCTCGACCTCCTTGCCACTAAGGCTTCTACATCCATCTCGTCATCATCAGAATCTTCAATAAAGTCTCCCATAAATGTATCAACAAGCGGTGTTTCTTTCTCAGCTTCTTCTTCAGCTACCATCTTCTGCTTGCCTTTGTCCTTAAGAGCCGGTTGAGCCTCCTCCAACTTTTCACCAGATTTGTTTGAGGACTCGATCACCGGACCCTTACTAGTCAGCTTTTTCAGACCCTGATCCTCTTTCTCCCCCTTAGGTGTGTTATCCTCATCAGGAGCATCATCATCATTATTATCGTCACCACCACCACCAGTTGAAGGACCAGGTCCATCCTTGTTACGTCCAAAGACAGCATCAAGTAGTTCATGCAGTTTCGTCCAAACCTGAGACATGCCATAAGTGACATCATCTACTGACCTCCCGACCTCCACCTGTGCCAATCCGAGATTGTTTATCTTGTCAATCATCTGATTTTGGACGGCAATCAGGTTCTCCATGAACTGAGCTCCAACCTCCAATCTTCCAGAGTGAGAAGAGACAGCAGCAGTAACACCGGCAACTCCAGCCTCCAAAGCCTCCACTTTCTTCACTAGATCCTGCAATTTGGGGGACGGTGTTTGGCTTGGGTTAGACTGTTTACTCTCGCCGGGTTCTGTTTCACTCAAGATCCCTAAAAAGAAGGGATCTACTCTCCCTGTCTCTCCCTCGTGTTTAGAGCCTAACAGTACTAGAGCCTCATCCACTAATCGCTGGGGACTAGCGGTGAGTTGGTCGGCGATATCGGTCAGTGAGACTGAGCCTTTAAGCGCTGTGTCTACGACAGGAGATGACGTTATGACCATGTCATCCTCTTGTTCACTTAGAACCTTTTCTGGTTCGCTGGGCTGTTCTGGAGGCGTAGACCCACCAGTCACCAGATGTCGTTGCTCTGCAAGCAACTTGTTTTCTGATTTAGATGAGGAAGCGTCATCCGTACTGGATTCGACAGACTCTTCCTCATTAAAACTGCCTGAGATACTAGTATCAGAAGTGCTAGTCTCAGTTTGCCATTCCCCTTCCGAGAAATTGCTCAAAGAGCCCTGAGCGGACAACTCAGGGAAGGTAGGGCCAGCTCCTATTGGCTGTTGAGCTGGACCCCCTTCTTGACTCTCACCAACATGCCTAGGCGAGTGCGAATGTGTTGAAATGATTTGGAGAGGAGAGCCACCAGCGTGAGGTGTGGTGGCTGTGAGAGGTGAACTAGCCTTAACAGGTTGTGCAGTTGCCACTGGGTTTGAATCCACCTTTTGCTTCTTTGAAGGTGGCAGAGCTGCTGAAGTGACTACTCTCTCAACTCCTACACTCCCTCCACTCGAATCACTCGACTCAGATAAGCTTGCCTTCCTTTTATCACCAGTTTTAGGGCTGGCTGAACGTTTATGAACAGAAGGGCTTGCAGCCTGGGATAGAGCCTGGGGGTTTTCAGGCCCACGGCTGTAGAAAACAGGTTGAATTGATGATTGATCAAGATTAGCAAGAATAGGTACCTGACTAAGAAGATCGTCATCCTTGTCAGCGCCAGCTTCTGCAACATTTGCCTCGGCCATATCAACATCCATTCTTGCTTGTTCCAAAGTTCTAGGCACTGGATCTCCACCTTCAGCTTCGTTACCGCTACTCTCAGCTTCTACTGCAGTAAACTGAGAAACATGCCTCCTAGCATACTCATCTTGCAGATCCTGGAAGTACGGAGTCAGGCGCAACTCAAAAAGTCTTGACTTTTGCTGGGTTTCCATGGTGGAGATACTCTTTAGAGTCATATCAAAACATGCCATCCTTTCAGAGCCTTGAAATATTCTTCTGTGTTCCTCTGAAAGGACGTCATCCAGAACAATCTGAAGAAATCTTGGCATCCAGCATTTGACTGGACCATCTTCTGGATTCCTTGAGGCATTTTTCTCCAATGCCCACCTCTCATGTAACTGAATCAACAGATGTTTGCCCACATTCACTCTCCTGTTGTTTGCCACTCCATATAGTATTACCCGGCAGCTGTTGTTCATTGGCCTGTAGTCTTTGTCTTTTGGGAACATGCAGCGCTGAATGGCCTGAACTACATAATCCCACTCAGCTGGTAGCATACCGGTGTTAACCTTTGTTACCTTGATAGGACCCGTGGGAGGGCGACAACCTATCTCCGTGAATAATTGCAACATATCCTCCATAGTGGGTTCCGGAGCATAATCTTCTGTAGGAAGCCCGAGTAACTCATTGAACTTCCGCAGACTGACTTCATATTTGACACCACCAATAGTAAAGGATAGTCCTGTTGGATTGGCTTTTCCACCCTGAATCTCTAGTGTAGAGTAAGCAGCTTGAAGGGCTTCGACATTCAGGATGGGAGAGGCGGTTAACGCGTGACTTATGATTGATGTGTTGTTGAGGGATTCAATCCAGAACTGATAGTGAATAAATCTACCAGTTGCTCGATCAGCAGAGAGATTAACAAAGTTGGTCTTGGGAATTGTGAAATTTGGGTTTGCCATTTTAAAGTTGTGTTTGAGAAAAGAAATGTTCTGAAATGGTTTGGCAATGGAAATTTTTAGAGAACAAGTTCTAAATTTAAACAACAAAAAAAACGTACACGAACCCCACTAATTACCCCACGTAATTAGTGACACAAATTAAAACAAATTAACTGCCCACTAATGACCACTTAACTCCCCACTAATGATTGACGGTTGAGTTTTCGAAAATTAAAGTGAACAGCCGTTACAAAATAAATTATTTTTCCCGAAAAACCACAAACACGGCGGTAAAGTTGCACTTTAAGGATTAACCAGTAGTACTCACAACTATTTTGCTCAAGAACACAAAAGTACTTAAGAATAAGAAAGCAAGAAACAAAAACCAAACTCACTCGAATGAAGAAGAAAACTAAAGAACTAATTACAAGAACAGTAATAACGATAAAAACAACGCAAGAAGTTCAACAGTTGTAAACAAAATTTTAGCAGAGTTTCGTTTTAGTTATTGATGCTTTTAAGTAACAGTTAGTGATTTTTGTTTAAGAAAATCACAAGAAAACTTGATGTAATGTATGTATACGCGAGTGTATATGAAGAGCTTAAGCTTTTGGAGAGAAAGAAAGTTAATGTAAATAATGAACAGCCTTTTTAATGCTATAATATATACCTGCACGCCAAAAAAAAAAGACTGAAAAGACACGTCACATCTCGATCTCGAGATCCGCATCTCGATCCTCATCTAGATGTCGATCTAGATGTCGATCTCGATCCGCATCTCGATCTACATCTCGATGTCGATCTGGATGTCGATCTCGATCCGCATCTCGATCTACATCTAGATGTCGATCTGGATGTCGATCTCGATCCGCATCTCGATCTACATCTCGATGTCGATCTTGATGTGGATAGATCGAGATTTGCCATAGAAAATTTCTCATTACTTCATTTAGACACTAACCATAATGATATACAGATCAGCACAAGACTAATGTCATGAAACTTTCTAACTCCTTATGATATGCAACACATACATTTATGAAGTTAAGTACACATTATTAATTATGAATATTCATGAATAACAATAATATGTACACAAGCTGAATTATAACAGATAGGTAGCAAAACTAACAGGTGTTAAGCATCCCTAATTCACCAACCAATCTAGAAAATGTTGATTCGTCTAGGGGTTTAGTGAATATATCTGCTATTTGACGTTCAGTAGACACAAAATGCAACTCTACAGTTCCATTTTCTACATGCTCTCTAATAAAATGATACCTGATGTCAATATGCTTGGTCCTTGAGTGATCCACAGGATTGTTGGTCATTGCAATAGCACTTGTGTTGTCACACATGATAGGAATCTTAGATACTTCCACACCGTAGTCCTTGAGTTGGTTCTTCATCCACAGTATCTGGGCCACACAGCTTCCAGCAGCAATATATTCTGCTTCAGCTGTCGAGGTAGATACTGTGTGTTGTTTCTTGCTTTGCCAAGACACCAACCTTCTTCCAAGGAACTGACAGCTTCCTGAAGTACTCTTCCTATCTATTCTACAACCTGCGTAATCTGAATCCGAATAGCCAACAAGATTAAACCCTGTATCTCTTGGGTACCAAATCCCGAGATTTGATGTTCCCTTGAGATACCTAAAAATGCGCTTTACGGCTATGAGATGTGACTCTCTAGGATCCGCTTGGAACCTTGCACATAAGCATGTAGAGAACATAATATCAGGTCTACTAGCAGTTAAATACAAAAGTGAGCCGATCATACCTCGATAGCTTGAGATGTCTACAGGTTTACCCGATTTGTCCTCGTCAAGTTTCGTGGCTGTTGCCATAGGAGTCTTTGCTTGTGATACATCTTGGAGACCATACTTCTTCAATAGATCATGAATGTACTTGGTCTGGCAGATAAATATCCCGTCCTTCTTCTGACTAACTTGAATGCCCAGAAAGAACGTCAGCTCTCCCATCATGCTCATCTCATACCTTGATTGCATTAACTTAGCGAATTTAGCACACAGCTTCTCATTTGCAGACCCAAAGATAATGTCATCCACATATACTTGCACCATTATTAGATCATCTTTGCATTTCTTGTAGAAAAGCGTCTTGTCGATTACTCCTCTTGTAAAACCACTTTCTAGTAAGAAGTCTGACAGAGTTTCATACCACTTCCGCGGAGACTGCTTAAGGCCATATACTGATTTGAAGAGTCGATAAACATAATCACAATATTTGATATCGATAAACCCGGGAGGTTGCTCGACATACACCTCTTCATCCAGTTCACCGTTTAAGAATGCACTCTTGACATCCATTTGATAGACTTTAAAACCATGATGTGCTGCGAATGCCAAGAACATCCTTACTGCCTCTAGCCTTGCTACTGGTGCATAGGTTTCATCATAATCAATTCCTTCTCTTTGAGTATAACCCTTAGCAACCAGGCGAGCTTTATTTCGTGTTACACGTCCGTCTTCATCCAGCTTGTTCCTGAATACCCATTTTGTCCCAACGACAGATCTATTCTTTGGTCTGGGTACCAGCTTCCACACCTTCTGCCTTTCAAACTGATTGAGTTCCTCTTGCATAGCAATCACCCAATCAGCGTCATCTAGAGCTTCTTCCACCACTTTAGGTTCTATCTGGGAAAGGAACACTGAATATAGACATTCATTCTCAGTGGCAATTTCAGCTCTAGCTTTTCCTCTAGTAGTCACTCCGGCCTCTGGATCACCAATAATTAGCTCGAACGGATGGTCCTTGTTCCAAGTGCGATCCCTAGCAAATGTTCTTGATGATTCAGCTTGATCTTGTAAGTGAAGGTGACTTAGTCTAGAAGCACTTTCACTAGCTTCCCTTGAGCTAGTACTGGCTCCACCTGAGTGAGCTGCTCCCCCTGAGTGCATACTGACTCCCCCTGAGTTAGTACCAGGTCTGACGGAAGGTGATCCCTCAGTCCTAGTGTTTTGAGTTTGCGAAACACTAGACTCTTGATTAATTTCATTATTTATAGTTGGATCACTACCCTGCACTACTGACTCAGGAACTGTATCCACTTCATCAACATCCATATTTTCAAATCTTAGGGAAGTAGGCTCACTATCTTCTTTTTGTATAGAAGGGAGCCTTGAGTCGTCGAATGTGACATTAAGGCTTTCAACCACCTTGCGATCATTAAGCACAAACACCCTGTACGCTGCTACTACTTCAAGAGAATATCCAATGAAAAACCCTTCATCTGCTTTGGCATCAAACTTTCCAAGTTGTGCATTGTCTCTTAACACAAAGCATTTGGCACCAAATACGTGAAAGTACTTGATAGATGGTTTTCGTTTATTCATCATGTAATACGGCGTCTCATTATGGTCCTTTATAATCAGGGTTCTGTTCTGTGTATAACAAGCCGTGTTAACTGCTTCAGCCCAAAAATATAAAGGAAGTTTTGACTCATACAGCATTGTCCTAGCTGCTTCAACCAGTGTCCTGTTCTTCCTTTCTACCACCCCATTTTGCTGTGGTGTTCTCGGTGCTGAATACTGTCGTCTGATCCCTTTAGATATGCAGAAATCCATTAACACTGAGTTCTTGAATTCTGTCCCATTGTCGGATCGGATAGTCTTCACAGTCAGACTTGCTACGTTTTCAATTACCAGTACATGTCTAATGATCTCATGTGGCACTTCATCTTTCGATGTCACAAACTTCACCCATGTGTATTTGGAAAAGTCATCGACAATTACCAGCGCATATCTTTTCCTTGACATTGACATAACATTAACAGGTCCAAACAAATCCATGTGAAGGAGTTGTAGGGGCTCGGTAATGCTATTCACTTGTTTATCCTTATGCGAGGCTCTTTTTGATTTTCCCATCTCACATGCTTCGCAGAGTCCATCTGGAGTGAACTCCATCTGCGGCAGCCCTCTCACCAATTCTCTTCTTACGAGATTATTCATTGCTTTAAAGTTCAGGTGAGATAATCTTTTATGCCATAGCCAACTTTCATCAGCAGAAGCCTTGCTGTAGAAACACGTGACTTCAGACTGATCAGCAGAATTCATGTCAGCTATGAACAAATTTGACTTCCTTACTCCTTTGAGAGCAAGGCTTCCATCCTTTTTGCTTCGAATCGAACAATCATGCTTCCCAAAGTTGACGTCAAAACCCTTGTCAGTGAACTGACTAACGCTGAGAAGATTATGTCGCAATCCTTCCACAAAAGATACATCCTCAATGATAACATTTCCACAAACGATCTTGCCATATCCCCTGGTGTAACCTTTGCTGTTATCTCCAAAAGTAACCACGGAGCCGGCTCTCAACACCAAATCTGTTAGCAGGGACTTATTGCCGGTCATATGCCTCGATGCTCCACTGTCCAGCACCCATATGACTTTACTCTTTTCCTGTACACTGCCCTCTGATTGTTCTGAAGATTTTGCCATTAAAGCAAAGTTGCATAGCTCCTGATCTTCATCTTCATCAGACTCGTCCCAACCCTTCCCTTCAGTCACAACATACGCCCGGCTTCCCTTCTGTTGCTTGCTAACCAAGGCATCATATTTCTTTTTCAAATCAGCATAGGATTCCTTGGGATGAACGTACTTGGGCTTCTTGCACTCTGTTGCGAAGTGCCCCAATTCATTGCAGTTGTAGCATCTGAACTTGTTCTTGTCTACCAGGTTAGGTCTGTAGCCACTACCAGATGTGCTACTCCGACCGCTGTAACTTCCACTACCACTTACACTACTGCCTCTCCTGCCTCTTCGGCTGAAAGAACTACCAAATCGTCCTTTACCACTTCTTTGCTTCCTGAAGCTGATATGAGCAAATTCTCGAGCAATACAAGCATATGACTTGTCTTCTAAGTTGTCCAGCTCTTCAAGGGTATAGTATTCATCCTCACTTTCTTCGGATGGATCTTCAATGTCTAATACCACCCTTTCAGGATTAGCATTTTTCAATGAGACAGCTGCAAGTGCCTTTACAGCAGATTCTTCAGCTACAAGTCCAGACTCACTTACCGCTTTGTTTTCTCCACTATTGTAGGATCTTCTTCTGTCATTTTGTTCCTGCTCCAGCTCGTAGGTCTTCAAAACACCATACAGCTTTTCCAGAGAAGTATTTTTCAAGTCTCTTGACTCTCGAATGGCAGTGATCCTGTGTTCCAGATGTTTAGGCAAATTCAAGAGAAACTTGATATTTGAATCTGCTAGTGGATAGACTTTATCTCTTATACTCAGCTCTATAAGCAATTTACTGTAACGTTTGTAAACATCTGCTACGCTTTCTCCTCGTTCGCATCTGAACGATTCATATTCAGATATCAGAATGCGTTTGTGATTATCTCTAACTTCCTCGGTCCCCTCCATCACCACAGCCAGTTTATCCCACATGGCTTTAGCTGTTTTTAATCCCTTTATTTGAACATAGTACTCTGAGTTTAGGGATTCAATTATGACGTTGCGTAATGACGCATCCATACCAACCAATTCCTTATCTGTGTCTGAAAACTCCATTTCCTCTTTAGGAACAGACCGGGATGGAATTAGTATCCCTCCTTCCATTCGCTCTGGCTCAATTCTCATGGGTATGTATGGACCGTTTTCCAATATTCTCAAGTATACCTTGTTTATTGATTCAAGGTAAGCTTTCATCCTTCCGGTCCATTCGTCATAATGTTGTGCATCAAACGGAGGTATCTTAAATCTGTGTGCGGCGGCCATTTTAATAAAGTTTAAAATTAAGATAATACACTTTTCAAATTACAATAAATTGTATTTACTTGAAAAATTAATTATCTCACTTTAAATGTCCAACAATTAATATCCAACGGATTCTGCACTTAAGATTCAAGCAAGTTAGTTTTAATCACAGGAACAGTAGCAGGGTCCACAATTTTTCAAGTCCAAACAAAAAGGTGTCCACTATCTAGTTGACAGAAGTTCGAAATTGTCCTTTATGTTTAGCCAATCAGTTGATTCCAGTTTTGACCACAAGAAAATCCACAAAGCTCTAAAGTACAGTATTTTGGAATTTTGTACAAATATTCCTTACACCATTACTTAGAACTTTTTAGATCTATGACTTTTCCAGGAAGAAACAAACAAAAACTTTCGGCACAAACTTCAAGAAAAAAAATGGATCTGGGATTTTCAAGAACCAACTCAAACAACACAGTAGGATCTCTGTTAGATGTGTTTAACAGAGGCTCTGATACCAATTGTTAGGTCCAAAGTGTTGTAGAGGGGGGGTGAATACAACTGTTTAAAATTTATGAGAGAATAAACAATGTGCAAGTAATAAATGATGACTCAGAATTTCAAGAATATATCATTATATTCATTGATGGATTTTGCTACAACATTCATAAAAGCATCATGATCAGTTGAACAATAAATACAGCAATTAAAGCTAGATTCAACTGATCCTCTCTCTCTCACTTTTTGTTTTACAGTAAATGCTCTCTCTTAAAAATTATCGTTGAAAATACAGAGATACAAGTTACTTCTAAAAATAAAAACAAAGTGCTGCTTTTATAATGTCATGTAGTCTTGATCTTGTCCTTTTTGTGTACGTGGCCCAATCAGGACTTCGACAACAAAAAGTACTTTCCCAACAACTCTGGATCAACCGTTCACAATAAGCCACTTGTCCCTTGAACATTAAATGTTACATTTCTACCCGCATCTCGATCTTCGCCTGGACCCATCTCGATCTCGATCTGTGAAAATCTCGATCTCGATCTGGGAGAATCTCGATCTCGATCTATGAGGATCTCGATCTCGATCTGTGAAAATCTCGATCTCGATCTGGGAGAATCTCGATCTCGATCTATGAGGATCTCGATCTCGATCTATCGCCTGGATCGAGATTTGCCTTTGCAGAGTTTTACTTCACTTGTAAATCTCGATCCGCATCTCGATCTGCTGTGGATCGACATTTGCCTTGGCAAATATGCACACATCCAATGTTGACCTTCTTTAGTGACTAATTGAGAATTAACCTTTGTGAGCAAGTTTCCTTAGCTTCTTCAATTTCTTTTCCTCACTCAATTCAAATGAGATCTTCTATTACTGACACGAACTTGCCTCCAATGTCCTGACACTTGATGCAATGGTCTGGTTCATAAGTGACTAGTCTTGTAGGGGTTCTTGCTTCTGAATGTCAGTTCTCATTTGTTGATTAACCTTTACATTATCCAGATGTTGATATACATTACATGAAATCATTTTGGCCTTCTTGATACTTCCTTGACATTAATTTGATTCTCCATTAGATAAGTTAGGGCATGAGCAATACTCAGATTGAACTTCTTCTCACTTATGCATCCTTGATTAACCAAATTAGTTACTTGTAGTTACCAAGTATCATTACCATTTCTTCAGTTGATTGATTCCATGTGCTTCTTCAGTTTCTCTTGTTTTGCTGTTGTTTTATCTTTTACTTAGTTGAGTTACAAAATAATTAAGTGTTACAAGTTAGTACACCTATGCCTTTCACACACTGTACTCACTGCTTCGGCCCAAAAGTATAGGGGAAGTTTTGAATCATACAACAAAGTTCTTGCTGCTTCAACTAATGTTCTGTTCTTCCTTTCAACTACTCCATTTTGCTGTGGAGTTCTTGGGGCTGAGTACTGACGACGTATTCCCTTAGAGACACAGAAGTCATTCAGCACTGCATTTTTAAATTCAGTGCCGTTGTCTGTTCTAATCGTCTTCACAGTAAGTGTTAAAACATTCTCAATTTGAGTGATGTGATCAATGATTAGGAAAGGTACTTCGTCTTTCGTCATTGCGAACAATACCCATGTATACTTGGAGAAGTCATCCACGATTACCAATGCATATCTTTTCCTAGATAAGGATAGGACATTCACTGGGCCAAACAAATCCATATGAAGAAGTTGTAGAGGCTCAGTGATACTAGAAATTTCTTTACATTTATGTGATGCTCGCTTTGACTTTCCCATTTCACGAGCTTTACAGAGTCCTTTGGGAGCAAACTCCTTCTGAGGTAGATCTCTCACTAATTCTTGCCTCGCGAGAGCATTCATCGTTTTGAAGTTTAAGTGAGATAGTTTTTTGTGCCATAACCAGCTTTCATCATCCGAAGCTTTGCTGTAGAAACAGGTGACTTCATTCTGATTTGCCAAATCCATGTCCGCAACAAAAAGATCTGCCTTTCGAACTCCTCTTAAGCCAACGAACCTTCCTTGATGTGAGTTATTGATACACCTTTCTTATTGAAGACAATTTCATAACCTTTATCACAGAATTGACTGATACTCAACAGATTGTGCTTCAATCCCTCAACATAAGAAATATCTTCAATGATGACATTACCAGTCTTCAGTTTGCCATATCCCTTTGTCACTCCTTTGCTATCATCCCTAAAGGTGACATAAGGGCCAGCCTTCATAACCAACTCTGTAAGCAGGGACTTGTTTCCTGTCATATGTCTTGATGCTCCACTATCTAGCACCCATATAACTTTATTTCTTTTCTGCTTAATGCCCTGCGATAACAGATTGATTAGGCATTCTTCGGAACCCAAGATTGAGTGGGCCCGGCTTTTCTATAAGATCAAGAATTATCCGATTTAACAACATGAGATGCATTCTTTTTAACATTACTAGAGCTTTCGACTTTGTCTTTTCCTTTTTCAAACTTGACGGATTTGTCAGTCTTAGGAGAGGCCTTGTCACTCCTAACTTTAGGAGGACTAACAGTCTTAGCTCTTACATGTTTCTTTTTGACATTAGAACTAGCAGAAGAATTTAGACATGATTGGCTAGTTGCATTCATCAAGTTCACAAACGTTTCCATGACGTTAAAAGTGCATGACATACAATTTGGTTGACCACATTGTGCATGATTCTGATGCATATTATTCATTGTGTGGTACAGGCATGACATGTGCAACATGAATATTCATGTTAGATTTACATGCATAAGAAAGATATTCAGTTGATTTACAGTGATAACATGCTTTCTTTATTCGTTCTGCCTTAACCTCTTTTATGCCTTTTTCCTTTTTACTCTGTTGTTTAACAGCCTTAACTCCTAATCCTGGTCTAGATTCTTCTCTAGGGGATTTGATTCTAACTGATTTAGTAGGAGTTACAAGTTGTTCTCTCTTGCGATCTTCCATCTCTATCTCATATCTAACTAATAACTCAGTCTCTCCTTCTTCACGAGGAACGAAGTGTTTAAAGATAGGTTTGACAGCAGATTTAAGAATAGTAGGTATTTCCTTATTAATCTCACTGGAACTAGTATCTACAGGCCTTTTTCCTTCTTTCTTAGATAAGTTAGAATAGTCAAGTCCTACACCGACTCCAGTTATCTTCTTAAATGTGTCACTATCAACATTCACTTTACTAGCTGCTAGTTTATAAGCTTCGCATTTAGTTTCTAACTCAGCTAGTTTATTCCTAAGACATTCTTCTATTTCATCCTTAAGGTTGAGCTTGTGTTCTAAAGTTTTAATAGAGTCTCTTAGGGAAGTATCTATAGTGCAAGCAGCCTCTAATTCTTCCACTTTTGCCTCAAGCATTCTGCATTTGGCAACAAGTGTTTTCTATTCTTTTTGAGAAGTATTTAGGCTTTTGCACAACATATAGATCTCTTCGCTAAGAGCCCCATTCTGCACCTTATAATCATCAATAGACATTTCCTCTTTAAGGGTTAGAACTGGTACCTCAGGTTCATCTGATGTCTCAGCCATGAGGGCAAAGTTTGCTGTATGAGTAACTTCTTCCTCATCTGAATCATCCCAAGCTCTGCCTTCTGTTACAACTAAAGCTCTCTTTCCATGTCTCTCCTTCACCAGGGTTTCATACTTGCTTTTGAGGGCTTCATAAGTTTCTTTGGGATATGTCGGTTTCGGCTTCTTGCAGTCTGTAGCAAAATGTCCAGCTTCACCACAGTTATAGCATTTGAACTTTATTTTGAAATCTAACGGTGATTTGTAGCTGGCACTCTTGGCTTTCCCTTTGTAACCTTGAGAACTACCACCACCCTTAGTAACACGATAGTAAGATAAAGATTTTCTTTGTGGACGGTTACTCTTTCTGAATCTTATATTGCTGAACTTCCTTGCCATGTATGCCACGACACTATCATCCATGTTGTCCAGCTCTTCTTGGGTGAACTAATCATCATCACTATTTGATTTGCACTCGTCATCATTTTCAACTTGATGTGGTGCAGGTGATGATCTAGGTTTCTCTGCAATCATTGCCTTTTTAGACTCTTCCTCGTCAGCAATTAATCCTGATGCCGCTTCCTTTCCTCTTGAATCATTATCCCATGCTTGATCTTGAAGGGTCTCCAGCTCATAGGTCTTTAAAATTCCATAATATTCTTCCAGAGAAGTTGTGTGCAAATCTCTGGTTTCTCCAACAGCGTAGACTCTATGTTCAATGCTTTTTGGCTGGTTCCTTAGATATCTCGTGTTGACTTCAACCACGGGGAGAGTTACACCTCTCAGATTCAAATCCAAAACTAACTGACTGAATCTTAGATAGATATCTGTTATGCTTTCACCTTTTCTTATTCTGAAGGTATCATACTCCATCTTGAGTATAAGTGTTTTGTTGCTTCTGACCTCAACGGTACCTTCCATGACGACCTCTAGCTTATCCCAAATCTTCTTCGCTGTAGTTAGTCCTTTAACTACATTAAACATCTCATGATCAAGGGATTCCATCAGTGTTTGTCGAACGGATGTATCGAAAGCTATATGCTCCTTATCAGCATCTGAAAAGTCTACTGCCTTCTTAGGCTCAGACCGTTGTGGTACTACCACATCTCCTTCCGTATGCTCAGGAACAACAACCATTGGTACAAATTTACCTTTGTCAAAGACTTCCAGATATTCAGGATTGACGGACTCAAGGTAAAGTTTCATTCTCAACACCCATTCTTCATAATGATCTCGGTTGAACATTGGAATCTTGAAATTATTTTTAGGTGCCATCTTAATGTGGATTTAAAGTAAAGATAATAAACTTTTCTTATTACTTGAGTAGTAATTAAAAGAAAATTAAATTATCTTAAAATAAATCAAGGTTAAAGTTCTGGACACCAAAAATTTCCAAGTACCCAAGACTAGGCTATGTAGAATATCTATGTAGAACTACTGCCTAAGTCGAAATTCTCTAAGTAGAACTTTAAGTCGAATATTCAAGTAGAATATTCTAGTCGAATATTCAAGTAGAATATTCAACTCGAATATTCAAGTAGAATATTCAAGTAGAATATTCAAGTAGAATATTCAAGTAGAATATTCTATGTAGAACTTTTGTCCTTAAAAGAAATTTACTGCAGGTCACTTTAATATTGAATAAACAATATTATTTTTCCCACTTTGACTTTTGTGGCTTTTCTCACCTAACCCACGTGCTAGGTACTGAATATCTTCTATAATACTTTTTCTTGTGAGATATATGTAAATCAAAAGCCAATAACACCTTTTTCACTTTTTATCTTTTTGAAAGGTAATCAAAAGTTGCTGGGTTTGTCTTCTTTATCAAGAATAGTGATGACTTCTTGAAGAACACCAAAAATCAAAGTACCCAGAATAATTCACAAAAATTATCTAAAGTCCACCCAAGCTAAATAATCACACCTGGAGTATTCAAATAATTTTTAGACTGAGTTTTCTCTGTCAAACAACTTAAAGCACACTTTCCAATAAAAACTTGAAAAGTAGATCTTGTAAAAGAAAACTCACGAATCTTCTACCCAACACAAGGATCTATGTTTTGTATGTTAAACATGAAGCTCTGATACCAATTGTTAGGTCCAAATGTGTTGTAGAGGGGGGGTGAATACAACTTTTCAAATTTAAGAAGCAATAAATACCATGTAATAAATGAACACAATGATTCAAGGAATATATGTCTTATATATAACTTGAAAGGGTTGCTACAACATTCATTACAAAGTACACCAGAAGTAAAGAGGGTAGTAAATGATACTAAGCTCTGTGAATACTCTCTCTCTCTTTTACAATGTTTATCTTGAAAATATTGCTCTCCTAAAATAATACACAAGTACTTCTATTTATACTACTTGTAATCTATGTCCTGTAGTCTTTAAAGACTAAGATATATGTGGCACAATGATGTCCACATAAATCTTATCTTATCTTGAAAGCTTGGAAATCTGCCAATTAGATGATGCCATGTGTCATGTTGAAACTGCCCTCTATGTAGAACATCTACTTGAGAATTTCTACTTGGCCATATAGAACATTTAAGTAGAATTTCTACATAGGAATATTCTACTTGGCTATCTCGAACATTTAAGTAGAATTTCTACATAGGAATATTCTACTTGGCCATCTCGAACATTTAAGTAGAATTTCTACATAGGAATATTCTACTTGGCCATCTCGAACATTTTAGTAGAATTTCTACATAGGAATATTCTACTTGGTCATCTCAAATATTTTGTACTTAGAGAAATTCTGGGCTTCAACTTGAAACTTCAATGCAACATCTTGAACTTGTGATTTCTTTATGTCTTCTATATTCTTCAACAAGCTCTTGAACCTGGATCTCTATTACTGACATAAACTTGCTATCAATGTCCTGACACTTGATGCAATGGTCTGATTCATAAGTGACTAGTCTTGATAGTGTCTCTACTTCTTGAATAGATTACCATATTCAATTAGTAATGTGGCTTTCCAATTATTGCTTTCCTTCTTGTTCACTTGAAATCAATTAGTCTTATTGATATTGATAGATATGATCTTGAATCTTTAAGTTACAAATCACTGAGGCATGAACAACTCTGTCTTGAACTTCTTTCAATGATTTCTTCTTTGTTTGATCATAGTTAACATGTTGAATTGTATAAATTACCTTGTCTTCATTTAATATTGATTTCTTTGTGGCTTCATGTTCTTGATTGTCTTCTGGTTAAGTATCTTTTCTTTTAGTTGAGTTACATAAGTTATATGGTTACAAGTTTAGACACTCTTCCTTTCAAAAACCCTAAAATCTTTGAACTGATCTTTGGGCGAGAATATAGGCACTTGAAAAGTCTGGAGTGAATAGAGTGCACAATTCCTATTTTTACTGATTTAAAAGGGGTATTATTTGGAGAAATAAAAGATAAAACCCTCCCACTTAACACATAAACATTTTAAATTTTAACTCTTTAAACCACGTTAAACAGATAATTACCAAATTAACAAAAAAACAATTACCAACGCACAGTCAAGATTTTTTTTTTTAAAACCAAGTTATTAAGATATCTAGGAAACTGAATCGATATGCACGGTAAACAAGTAAGTGGAGTGTTACCAAACTTAACATGGAACACATAACAATTAAAAAAAAAATCAAATAAGTTCAATTTAAATCAATAAAAACATATATGCACTTATTCAATCAGTAAGCTGAGATTTAGAAAAACCTGGTGTCAGCTTGCTGACTAGATGTTACACATGCCAAGTATCCTTCTAATAATAGAAAATCTCTCTTCTGCCAAAGGTTTTGTAAAGATATCAGCTAGCTGATACTCTGTAGGTACAAAAATTAGCCTAATCTTCCCTTTTGCCACATTGTCTCTCAAGAAATGATGTCTCACATCGATATGCTTTGTTCTTGAGTGATTGACAGGATTTTCTGAAATGTTGATAGCACTTGTATTGTCACAATATATTGGAGTCCTTCCACATTTTATTCCAAAATCCCTAAGTGTTTGTATCATCCACAGCATTTGAGAGCAACAGCTGCCAGCTGCCAAGTACTCCCCCTCAGTTGTTGATAAAGCCATAGAGGTTTGTTTCATACATTGCCAAGTCACCAAACTCTGGCCTAAGAATGCACAAACACCACTTGTACTCTTTCGATCAGTGTGACAACCTGCATAATCTGCATCACTATACCCAACAAGATCAAATGCATTTGTGATAGGATAAAATAACGCCAAATTTATAGTACCACTTAAATACTTAAAGATTTTCTTAACAGCATTATAATGAGATTCTTTAGGCTTGCATTGAAATCTAGCACGTAGACAAACTGCAAATATTATATCAGGTCTAGAAGCAGTAAGATACAGTAAACTACCAATCATACCTCTATAGTTACGAATATCAATATCTACACCTTTTTCATCTATTGTCAGCTTTCTAGCTTGACTCATTGGTGTTGATTTCGCCTTGACATTTTCAAATCCAAATCTCTTGAGTATATTCTTGATGTATTTGGATTGATGCACAAAGATTCCATTTTTTGTTTGTTTGACTTGAAGCCCCAAAAAGTAATTGAGTTCACCCATCATGCTCATGTCAAACTCATTGTGCATACACTTGGAAAACCACTCACACATTGCATCATTAGTAGATCCAAATATAATATCATCCACATAAATTTGAACAACAAGTATATCCTTACCATCAAATTTAAGAAATAAAGTTGGATCAATTTTACCTCGAATAAAGCCATTTTTAAGTAGAAATTCACTTAACCGTTCATACCAAGACCTAGGTGCTTGCCTTAGTCCATACAATGCCTTCTTTAGTTTGTAGACATGGTTTGGATACTTTTCATACTCGAAGCCCAGAGGTTGCTTGACATAAACTTCCTCTTTGAGATAGCCATTAAGAAATGCACTTTTGACATCCATTTGATAAAGCTTGAATTTCTTGTAACATGCAAATAAAAGTAGCATTCTTATAGACTCCAGCCTTGCAACAGGTGCATAAGTCTGATCAAAATCAATCCCTTCTTGTTGATTGTAGCCTTGTGCAACTAGCCTTGCCTTGTTCCTTGTAACTGTACCAAATTCATCAACTTTGTTCTTGAAGACCCATTTAGTACCAATGATTGAGACATCTTTAGGCTTTTCCACAAGTTCCCATACATCACATCTTTTGAATTGATTCATCTCCTCTTGCATAGCCATGATCCAATTTTCATCTTCTAAAGCATCTTGAACATTTTTGGGTTCCTCTTGAGCTAGGAAAGCTGCAAAAGCACAGAAGTTTGCTTTCCCTCTTCTAGTTTTAAAACCCTCAGAAGCATCACCAATGATTTGTGTTGGTGGATGATTCTTCACAGTTCTTGTAGCTTTGGGGAGAGAATGTTGGGATATTTCTTCATGAACAGTTCTAGTAGAAGTTGTAATCCTTGCTATAGGAGTTTGTGACCCTCCTAGATTGAGTTTAGACAACTGTTCAATAGTATCATCTACTGATATTGCAGTGTCAGTTGGTTGATAGGATGTTCCAGCTTGATAACTGTTTGTCTGTTGAACAGTAGATGTTGTAGCAGCTTGCTCCTGTGTCTTGTCAGCTTGCTGACTACCTGATGTTGCAGTAGCTTTAGTACTTCCAGCAATAGCTTTATTGCTTCCATTATCATCACCCTCATCATGTTCCTCATCTTTTGGCAGATCATTATTAGGTTCATGAAATATAACATCAATAGACTCCTCAACAATGCGTTTCTTTAAATTAAAGACTCTATAAGCTCTACTAGTTAAAGAATAACCAAGAAAAATTACCTCATAAGATTTAGCATCGAATTTACCATCCCTGTCGATTTTCTTGAGGACAAAACACTTTGAGCCAAACACCTTGAAGTAACTGATGTTAGGCTTTTTGTTCCTCAACAGCTCGTATAGAGTTTTCTCAAGAATAGGCCTGATCACCACTCTGTTAAGAACATAGCAGGCTATGTTCACTGCTTCTGCCCAAAAGCTCCTTGGCAGCTTGCTTTCCTGCAATAAAGTTCTAGCAGTTTCCTCCAAAGACCTGTTCTTTCTTTCTATTACTCTATTCTTTTGTGGAGTTCTAGGTGTAGAGAATTCATGAGTAATGCCCCTTATTTCACAGTAAGTGACAAAATCTTTCTTGAATTCACCACCTCGATAACTTCTTATACCTACAAGCCTTGTGTCCAGCTTGTTCTCAAGTACCTTGATTAATTTCTCAAATTCCTCAAAAGCAAAATCTTTAGTACGAAGGAATAAAACCCAAGTAAAACGTGTATAATCATCGACAATAACAAAACCATATTGTTTACCTCCGATACTTTTATAAGATTCTGGACCAAACAAATCTAGATGCAATAACTCTAAGGGTTTTGTAGTAGATACCACCTTTTTGGCCTTATGAGAACTTTGAATCTGTTTGCCCAATTGACATGCATCACACACTTGTGTCTTGACATACTTTAATTTTGGCAAACCTCTCACTAACTTCTTGCTAGATAATCTGTTGAGCAAGTCCATATGAGCATGACCCAATCTTCTCTGCCAGATTGTTGGATCATTGTCAACCGCAGCTAAGCAGCAAGTTGTTTTCTGCAACTCAAAGTCTAAAACATACACATTGTCTTCCCTTCTAGCAACTAGAGGAATTTGGTTAGTAGCAACAGTAATAACACATTTATCTTTGTCAAAAACAACTGAATGACCATCATCATGCAACTGACTTACACTAAGAAAATTATATTTTAAGCCTTTAACATAACGAACATTGTTAATAAAAGTTGTGTCATTACCTACTTTTCCTTTACCCAGAATAGGAAGAGTCTTATTATCACCAATTGTGACACCTCCACCTTTCTTGAACTTGAGATTAATAAATTGAGCTTTGTCTCCACACATATGTCTTGTACATCCACTATCAATAATCCATAATTTCGATTTGATCTTAGCAGCAAGACATATCTACAAAACAAATAAAAACAACACTTAACCTTTTGGTACCCATATTGGTTTGGGTCCTGATTGGTTAGTAGCAAGTATATTAAGAACATTTAATTCAAATTTCTTGATCCACATTTGAACCACTTCGGGAGAGGAATTATGTGTTCTTTGTTCCCTGCCAGAACCATTTCGGCTAGCTGTCTGTTTGTTCCAGTAAGATGGCTTCTTGTCAGCTTCTTTCTGATAAATTCTGGTAGCTCGCTGAGATCTGTAATTTTGAGCTAGATGACCTTTACCACCACATTTCTTGCAGCTTGTCCAGGGCATAGCATATTTGTATGGCTTTCCTTGTCAGCCTTCATACTTTAGTGCAGTAACCCTCTTGTTGAAGTTCAAACCAACTCCTTCCTTGTCCAAAGGTACCTTGATGCTTTTCATCATTAATTTGAGACCTTCTTCTCCTTGAACAAAATACCCATTCCTTTTCTGAGCTTAATGACTTCATTTTCCAAGGAAATAATTCTTTCTGCTTGCTTTGAAGAAGTGGTAGAAGGCTGAGATGTACTGTCAGCACGCTGAGATGATGTTTCAGCAGGCTGAGATGTAGTTTCAGCAAGCTGAGATGTTTTTTTCTTGGCAGATTCTCTGAGTTTGAATGTTTCAAGACATGCATCTCTTGCCTCTATATCAGCCTTTAGATCAGAAATCTCATCAGCTAGAGCATTGTTCCTTTTTAACAGAATCTTATTGAACCAGCTTCTTGCCTCTATAACATGAATGTTTCAAGACATGCATTTCCTCTTGTCTTTGTATCCAGCTTGCTGCTTCCCTTTTAACTTGTAACAGTCCTTCTTGAAATGGCCCGGTTTGCCACATTCAAAACATTTGAATCTCTTTTGGAATCTTTGGAGAACTTATTGGTTTTAATGAAGCCTGAACTCCTCATTTCTCTCTTCATCTTGTTTTTCTGTTCGATCATCTTTCTGATTTTTCTGGACATGAGAGCTATTTCCTCATCTGATTCATCATCAGATTCCAGCTTGCTGTCATCACCATGAAGTGCCAAATTCTTCAACTTTGATGTGAGATCAGAAGTAGCATTTGCATGGCTAACATTTATCTTGCCTTCAAACTGCTCCAATTCAGCAAAAATACTTAGAGTGTCCATTGTATCAATTGTTGGAGAAGATTCTAAGGCAATGACCTTTGGTTCATAGATCCACGGAATAGCACTAATGATTTTCATGTTGATCTCTTATTGTGGAATTTTCTTGCCAAGTAAAGTGAGACCATTCATAGTGACTTGGAACCTAGCTTGAGCATCCTTAATAGATTCACCTTCATTGAGCTTGAAATTACCATACTCGTTCATCAGCTTGCTGAGTTTAACCTTATTTAAGGCTTTCGAACCTTCATGACACAATTCAATAGTGTCCCACATCTCCTTTGCAGAAGTACATGAAGAAACTTTTTCACTCTCTTCAGGACATAAACCAGTCATGATAGTGTTAATAGCTCGGTTATTGTAAGCAAGCTTGATCAGCTCATCAGTAGTGAGTTCATCTATATCTTTTTCTTTGCCATCTGTAGTGAGAAACTTGAAAGGACCTTTTTCTGTAACTCTCCACTCCATGGGTTCTCTGGTCAGGTGCTGCTTCATTCTACCTTTCCACCAGTTATAGTTTTCTGTGCCAAGTAGATGAGGTGCCCTCGAGCCTGAACTTCCCATTGGATATTTATCAGCCATCTGTTCTATACTTTCCTGTAACAGAAGATATTAGTATAGCCTGCTTTGATACCAAATGAAAATGCACACCTAGAGGGGGGTGAATAGGTGTTATGGCTACCAATGACCGATTTTAATTTTACCGAGTTATTAAACATGTCAGCTATCTAAGTTGAATTAACAGACACTGTTAGCTAGCTGCTATATGCAATGCAGTACAAAAATAGTAAATAACACCAAGATATAATCCCCTATGGTCTACGTCCTGGTCCCCTACCAACTGGTAAGAGAGAATATTATTAATCAATGAACAACCGATTACAAGATTACAATAATATTCCTCCTATATTCCCTTGCAACTGATACTAGCTTGCTGAAACCCCTGTTCTTTTGAACTCTCTAGCTCTCTAAGCACTATACTACCCTAGTACAGCCTTCTCTAGCTCTCTAGTTCCCGAACCCTATTTCACAAGCTCAATATCCAACCACAAACAATTACACCTTGAACAATACAAGTGAATAAAGATATAACTCAAACTATAAGCTCTCTCACGTATATATATAAGTATATAAAATACTAGAGCTCAAAGATATTTGCTAATAACGTTATGAGTTTGAGAAGATGTGTGTATATGTTTTGCAAATCAGTATGTTTTCACTTGGTTCTTCTTAAGAAAAGCTTATACACACCAGTATATATATATATTCGATTTATCAAGGCCAAAACTAACGTTGAAATTTCAACGTTCGAATTAGTTGAGATAAGACAAATATAGATACTTAAAACTACGTATATTGAGGATAAAAAGATAATAAAAATGTTTAAAATCAGCCTCAAATAAGTTTAAATATATATAGATAAAAGTTGATTTTAGAAGATAAAGTTTAGTCAAACTCCAACTCCTATTAAATAGGAAAATTAATTTGAATAATAAAATATATTTGGATAATATAAAACTGAGCTTTAATATATTATATAACCATATATATATTAGATAAACTCGTACAATTAAAGATCCTATAAAATCTCCATGAAATTCGGACTTCCTTGCTTATCCAAACAGTTTCTGCGTTCCCAGTGCCAGCTTGCTGATACACCCTGTTTACATGCTGTCAGCTTGCTGAAACGCTCTGTTTTCCTGCTTTCGGCTTGCTGTCAATGTACTTAAACAAATTATACTGATAAAACATATCAGTAAGCTAATACTTTCAAAACCATGTTAGTACATGTATAACAGCTTGCTATTTTATATCATATACAAGCTTTCAGCTTGTTAACAGTGTGAACATCAAAATCTAAAGGGTTTCAGTGAAGCAGATACAGTTTCTGAAGATGCACACCCAAGCTTTTGCAATAGAAATAACACCGTTCTGAAATACATCAGTAAAAAAACCAGATCAAGTCTACAATTGAAAATAAGACAGAAAAAACTAAGCACATTGCTTTTTGCAGATCAACATATATAGTGTAGCAAGTACCTCAGAGATGGTATTTATGCCGTTCTCATCAAGGACCTTGCCTCACTAGTTCGCTTTAGCTTTTGCAGTGATGGCAAATTCACCTGCATGTTCATCTGGCCCATAGCCTTTGTGACAGCTTTAATCGCCTCAACCATGGTTTGTGTTAGTTTCAAGGTGTAAAGATATCAAGGAAGCAAACAAATTCATATGATAAGATGATAATCCTCATGAATTTCTTACAGGTTGTCAAACTAAAAGACACAACATTAATAGTAGAACGGAATCAACCCGTTCATAAGGCTGTCAGCTGAAAGCCTGAAACTAACTCGTATCAGAACCTGGGCAACGATGGTTGAGTGAATTGCCCTTAATCATATTATGTAATAATGATAGTGAAGATTTGTATACAACAGCAACTTCAATGTAAATGTATATATATCATTTGCGCGAACCTATGATTTTGGATAATAACATGATTATTTATACTATTATGCTTGTTGCTAAAACCTACCCTAAAAAAATGCTTGTTGCTAAAACATAATGCGTCGAATAACTTTGCAGAGAGGCCTAATACAAACTTTAGCTTCTATGTACGTTAACCCAATTAAGTCCAATAGCTGGCTAAATTTGGAAAATTCAGTGTGTGTGACAGAAGGAACGTGACACCTTTAGCGAGGATCACTAATTCAGAAACTATTGTCTACTTGAGCAGTTAAGCTCAAACAACAATAGCTTAAAGATGTAACCAAACAGATAACAGTGAACAGGTTACAAAAGATGGGAAAATAAATTCATTCGTCCCTAAACTATTGGTGTTTTATTGTTTTAGTCCTTGAACTAAATATTTCAATATGCGGGTCCTTCAACTTTTGATTTTTCTGATTGAAGTCCTTCCGTCCAAATTTGACTTAACGGACGTTAGTCAATGCTGACGTGGCAGTTACGTGAAAATAAAAAAGTCACCGATTGAATTCAAATTTTGATATGTTAATCTACGAGTGATTACAAGAACACAGGTGATAAAAGTTTTCGATTTCGAGTTCACTAACGTATAGAAATCTATATGAAAAAAACTTATTATTTCGTGTTCTTGAAATTAAAGTGCAAACTTCTATACGTTAGTGAACTCGAAATCGAAAACTTTTACCACCTGTGTTCTTGTTATCACTCGTAGATTAACATATCAAAATTTGAATTCAATCGGTGAATTTTTGATTTTCACGTAACTGCCACGTCAGCATGCTGTTAACGTCCGTTAGTTTTTTTGGACGGAAGGACTTCAATCAGAAAAATTCAAAAGTTGAAGGACCCGCATATTGGAATATTTAGTTCAAGGACTAAAACAATAAAACACCAATAGTTTAGGGACGAATGAATTTATTTTCCCTACAAAAGATTCCACAGTTCGGATGCAACTATAATGACGTTGTCAGTATTGTACTGAAAGATCCATTTGAATCCTCAGAGATACACCCTAGAGTTTAGGTTTTCACGAACTTCTCAATATGCGGGCGTGTTTTTGTATATCATTTCCCATAACTTTGACAACTCCTAACATTAAGTACATCAGTTAATTATGTAAAACAAGTTGATATGTGGATTAAATCTCAAAATAGTCACTGAATTGGGGTCTAATACAAAAATGTTCTTTATAGTTATCAGGGCCTAGGGTCTCTAATAATGACAATTTCTTTAATTTGATTAGTTAAAAGATACTGCCATCATATTTTATTATGTTAAATATAATTATGGTATAAAACAAGAGAACTGTACTTCCATACAATCTCATGAGGAATCCTTTAGAAACAGAGCAAGTTTAAACGGTAAGACTTCCAACACAATTGAAGTTTTCTAATTACATATGATATTATTAACAGTAATAATAATAAAAGATCAAATTAATACCATAAGTATATCAGGTTATTTTACAAATTAATAATAATAATTTCTATACAATTTTAAATATAAAATATTACTTGTTTAATATTATTTAAATATAAAAATATTATTTTATATAACTATATTATCCTCATATATTAAAAATATCATTTGTTATCCTTATAATTCTTGGATACTGATTACAATAAATTAGATAAGTAAATAAGTTATACACTCAATATATTATAATTGTTTATACATGTATAAAAAAAATTATAATTAAGTTTTGCAAAATTACATGAAGGGGTAAATAGGGTAATTGATCACTATACTATACTAGTATTTATGCCTATCATGCTGGGCTTTTTAATTTTAAATTTTTTTCACATAATCAAAATAATATTTGATAATATATGTTAGGAAACAAACAATGATGATGTCAGAGAATAAAGATCAGAGTTTACACTGCTGACCTCATCAGAGTTTATGAAGCTGTCGGTCAGAGTTTACTCTATCAAAAAATACTCAATCAGAGTTTACTCTAACAGAGAATGCTCAAACAGAGAATAAACAATCGACAGAGTTTAGCAATCAGAGTTTGAGAAGAAGCAAGACAAATCAGAATATGATTAGGATAGTGAAGAAGGATTCCTAATACAAGTCTGTTGCCTTATTAAAGATATTATTTTTATAATCTGATTTGTAATTGAATTGTAACTGTGTCTGTGACGCCCCCAGACCCGGGGTCGGAGATCCAGGTTGTCACTGTCCAATTTCCAGTATATACACACACTTGTAATCCAACAATAGCAAACCACAATATAAAAATCACAAAATAACAACATGCTGGTGACCCCAACACCTTATCACACACACACACGAGCCATAGTCTCAGAAACGGAGTTTCATAATTTACATCATTACATTTTAACCGTTATATTGTAAAGTTATTACAAACTTGGGGTTGCATTGCTGGCTATAGCTCCTTGAGTAAACTATGTCGCAGTCAAAAGTAGATTATCTTACAACTGTTCCATATACTTACATAAGTCATATTTGTAAATAAACCTGACTAGTAGAAGCTGGAAGCCTATCCTACTAAGCCTCCCTACCTCAGGTACCGTAAAGCGGAATCTCTCATAGGGGGTCCTTGCCCTGGCGACCCGCTTGCACAAGGTGCGGTGTACTTAAACATTCATCAAACCTAGAAGGAAATTTAATCAAACCTTCTAGAACAACAGAAATCCATTCTAGGATTCCAATCAACTGTTAAGGAAGGGAATTTAATACAACCTCCCAGAACAACACAACAATCCATCACAGGATTTCAATCAACAGATAAGGAAGGGAATTTAATACGACCTTCCAGAACAACACAACAATCCATCACAGGATTTCAATCAACAGATAAGGAAGGGAATTTAATACGACCTTCCAGAACAACACAATGACCTATTGTAAGATTTCAGTATCTGCCAATAGCTTGGCTCCCTAAACCAAGTGGGAGTACTCTCGAAACATCTGGGTTGACTCTTAGTCAACGAATTCAACAAGACAGAAACCCTTGAATCAAGGAGACTCAAGAACGCGACCGGGGAGCCACTAATACGAGTGAAAATAGACTCCACAAAATATTACATTTTTGGAGTGAAACAATGGGCCATAAGGCACCAATACACTGGGAGGAATATCGGAGCCGGACGTTACCTCCCTAACCTGGAGTTATCGACTCATAGTGAATACAAAATATCTGAGTCATCGCTCATTCTTTATTATTTAATGAAAAATAATATTTAAAGAAGTTTAGACAACTCCAGAATATTTTTAAAGAACCAATAAATATTTTATCAATATTTTGGAGGCCCAGAATAGTCCTCGAAAAATATTAAAAGGATTTAAAAGAATTAAAATATTTAATCCCAATATAATCAAGATTATTTAATATTTAAATAATCTTAAATGATTCAACATATTTAAATAATATTTAATCAATATTAAATAATATTTAAATAACCCAAAATGAGTTGAGAGTATTTAATCAGTAGTTAAATACTTTTAAATGCCCCAAAATATTTAAATAATATTTAATCAATATTAAATAATATTTAAATAATTTCATATGCCCTGAAAGTATTTATTTAACCTCTAAATATTTTCTATATTCTTTAAATAATATTTAATAAACTAAATATTATTTAAAACAATAAACCCCGACTAACCGTCGAGACACGCTAGACTACTCCCGGTCGACCATCGAGCACCAAAAAGATATGCTCGACACAGATTCAGTTATACAAATTGAAGAATAAACGTCCTCTAACTTTTTAAGAAATTCAGAGGAGTCTCAGGGTTAGGTTGAAAGGATCTAGTCCTATTCACAAGGAACTACCTTAAACAACCTATGCATACATATGTCATACATCAGAATCAATGTGACAAAGTGTCAAATACTTGCCTGTAGGTTTCCGCGGAAGTAAGCTCATTCCTTGTTTCGTCCGAGTATCTACGAACAAAAACAATTCACCTTTAGCTATACGAGTATTTCTTAATCGTTCTATTAACATATACTCGTATAACTACCTTATTCATTCCAAACGACATATAATAAACAAGTCCATTGGCTCATAGCATTCTTATGTCATCACACGACACTTTTCGTTGAGGTTTCGTTTTCTAGTTTAGCCTCAAACGTCATTTTATAAAAAGGAAGTGGCTAAATCAAAACATTAGCATTTCCCTTAACTTTTCATTTGCAGCACTTGGATTCAAAAAAATTTCATAAATCAGGTTTTAATCTTTTTAACCCAATTCTTTTTTCTAAGTCTTCACACATGTGCCTACTATTTAAAATAAAAGGCTCAAGATTTATGGAGTAGCTTAACTAGGCTGATCATCCACTCCAAGGTAGTCAAAAATAGGGTAGCTGAGTTTACTGCCTAGTCTTACCATTTTGGTCATAACTTTTAGCTCATAACTCCGTTTGACGCAAAATTAGCGCGCAAACGATGTAGAGACCGATATCTATCCAACCATATAAAGAAATCATCAAGCCAGGCTGGGTAGACCCTTCGGGTTTTATGAACAGTTGGTAGGCAGAAGAAAATTTTGCATGGTTCTGTTTGTACGTTCATCATTTACCCTGTTTTAAACTCATCCAATTCAACTCAAATGACTGCCATATATTTTACACTACTACTTGGGAATGTACTCAAGACATCCCAAGCCCAAACACAATTTAATAACACTCCACACATTGCCAATAATTCAGCCAATTTCATCACCACTGCTAGACAGCTTTTAACACCAGTTTTACTACTTTGAAAACAACAAATCATTTACTCCTCTTACAACCACAATTCTTTACCAAGTCATTTCCACATTACACATTTATAAGCCTTAACCAAATCATCACTATATTACACAACCTTAGCCAACAAAACAAGCACTTATACTCATGATCAAAACCATAATAATAGCATGCTAAATCACATAAACATCACATAGCTAGGGTTTGTATTTTCAAGCTACCCATGCTCATTAACACTACCCAAAGCTTAAATAACTCTTAACAAGTGCTAGCAAAGCTTAAGGATTCATAAAACAAGTGTTCAAGAATTTATCCACCATTAAAGTTACTATTCATGCTCTTAAACTTTCATGAAAATCACAAGCTTCCATGGATAACTTTGCATGAAATTGAAGTATGTTATAGACAAGGATGCTACCTTTCTTTTAAGCTACTTTGCAAGATGATCAATCAAGTGTAGCTTGAGCTTTGGATTTTTCTTCCACCTTTTCTTCTAGCTTTGGCCGAAAGTTTCTTCCCCTTGCTAGCTTGAGTTTGTAATTTTTCATTTTCTTTTCTTTGTTATGTCAAGTACTTGACCTTTGGCTATTTTAAAGAGCAAGTCAAAGTCTTGGTCAACGTTTGACCTTAGTCAAGTATCTAGCACTTCTTCTTATTCCAAGCAAATGCAAGTACTTGCCTTTCCTTTAATCCATGCCAAAATAAAAATAAGCTCTTTAATAATCTTTGGGAATCATTAGATTTTTCAATTTCATAATGATTCATGACGATAAATTTAATCTTTATCTTGTTCTGGCAATTTCAATAATTTGATTGCCCAACAAAACCTTATTCCATAATTATCATTCAGTACATACTTTTATTAACAAGGTTTTAAAAGTACCTGGATTTTAGGGATATTACAGTGTCCATATAAACATAGACATAGACTAACATTAAACAACATACAAGTCTTATCTTTCATAATCTAGCAGCTCTTGAGAACAAATAATTTCTTAAGAGAGTTTTTTATTCTATTCATTATCATCAATGCAAAACTGTGTTCCTTTTTACATACTTGTGTTCATATTCGATTATTAGGTACTATTACATTCAACCCCCCTTCTATAATAGATTATCTTTCTGGGTAAACAATTGGTATCAAAGCAGGCAGTTTATTTTTAACTCGAAGATCAAATAATCATGTCTAGAAACAAGTATGAAAGCATAAGAATTCCAATCTTGAAGAAAGCAGAGTACCCTACATGGAGGGTGAAGATGATGATGTTCCTTGAAGCAACTGATCCTGATTATTTTGACAAAATCCATACATGTCAGTATCTACTAACCAAACTGATGCCATATACTATTATGGAAGGAAGACAAATCCCTGAATATTATACCCTAAAGGACAAGAAAGAATGAATCAATGAAGAAAAACTTGAAGTCCTCAAAGATGCCAAGGTAAGGAATATACTACATAACAATCTTGACTTTGTAATGTCCAACAGGGTAATAGCTTGCAAAATAACAAAAGAGATCTGGAATGCACTAGAGGTTCAATGTCAAGGAACCAAGGAAATCAAGAAAAATAAAAGATCTGTGCTAATTCAAGAATATGAATATTTTGAAGCTAAACAGAATGACTCCCTCACAGATATCTATGATAGATTTCTAACTCTATTAAATAACTTAGCTTTGGTGGATAAAGTGTATGACAATGAAGATTATAATACCAAGTTTCTTAAGAGCTCTTCCTGAAGAATGGGATCTGCAGACATCTTTGATAAGAGACAGAGCTGATTTAGATGAGATGTCTTTAGATGAAGTCTATGGAAAATTAAAAAATCATGATTTGGAATTACAACAAAAAAGATACAGGAAAAGCAGCAAGGCAAAATCTGTTGTCTTGAATGTTGAGGCCAAAATTGAAGAACATGTTGAAAAAGTCCTTAAGGCATCAACTAGAAAAGGAAAGTTGTAGTGGTCCAAGAAAATAGTGACTCAGAGTTTAAGGCAAACTCTGATGTAAACTCTTCTGATTCTTCAGATTCTGACATAATGGAGATGGTTGCTATGATTGTTAAAGGCTTCAAAAAGATGAAATATAGGAAGTATAAAAAGCAAAGGAACTTCCAAAAGAAGCAAGGAGAAACAGACAGGAAAGACAAATTCAGAAAAAGGAAGACATAAACGGAAAGTCAAAAACTCTTGACAAATCAAAAGTCAAGTATTACAAGTGTAACAAGATGGGACATTTTGCTACTGAGTGCAGAAGCAAGGAATTTGGAAAAGCACTCATCACATCAAAGAAAGATTGTATGGACTCCTCAGATTCTAAAGAAGAAACAAACTATGCCCTCATGGCAAACTATGATGCTCCCATCCTAAACTATGACAAGGTACTAAACTCTGTCTTTAATTTTAACACTGAAAATATATGTGAATTAAAGTCTTTCCTTAGATCTTTGCATGTTAGTTTTAAATCACAGTCTCTTGAAAATAAAAGATTAAAATCTGAGATTCAAAATCTGACTACTAGGAATAAGTCTCTTGAATCTGAAAATTATAGCATTAAGAAAGACTGTGAAAATGCCATACACATGCAAACTCAATTAGAATTTAGAGTTGAATATTTGAAATCTGAGATAACTAAGGAAAATGAGACTTTCAGAGTTTGGACAAATTCTGGCAAGAAAGTCCAACAAATGCTTACCAACGAGCATTGGACTTCTGCTTTAGGTTATGAATCTCATAAAGAAACACACAAAAAGAACATTAAGTTAACCTATGAAATTTGTTAGAGCTAGTAATGACAAGAAAACTACATCTGGTGAATGATCTAATAATAAAAAAGGTAAAATGATTAGTGTGTCAGAAAATAAACCTGTAAATAAAAAATTATTTTCTCAGAAGCAACTTAAAGAAAAGTTGAAAACAGTCACTAATAAAGACAAATCTAAAAAGGTGAAAAGAAATAAAATTGAAAAAGTAGGAATTACTAAGGAGAATAACTATAAGTATATCCCTAATGCTCCTAGAAAAACCTACTTTAATTGTGGAAATTCAAATCACCTTGCCATTGACTGTAAACAAAACAAAAAGAAAGAATCTGAGAAACCTAATTCAGAGACAAGAAAACAAACTAGATATAGACCACAAAATCCCTGTTTTCATTGTGGTAGTTTGCGGAATTCTATTTATACATACAAAGAATATCATAGTTTGTATTATAACTATTATGAACCATTGCCTCAAATGTATCTCCAAAACATGTTGCCAAACAAATTTATGTGATAAAATATGATAAAAGAGAAGTAAACTCTGACAGTATAAACTTTGAAAATGTAAACTCTGATCATGTAAACTCTATTAACATAAACTCTGATAAAAATATTTTTGTTGTAAGAGTTAACAAGTTTCAAAATAAAAGACCCAAACTAGTTTGGGTCCCCAAACCTACTAATTAATTTGCATTAACTGATTGCATGGAAACAAGAAAAATATCCTAGTGATTGATAGTGAATGTTCTGCACATACGACTGGAAATAAGTCCTTGCTTTCAGAGTTTGAGGAGAAGGTTGGCCCAGCAGTATCTTATGGAGATGACAACATTGGAAGAATACTGGGATATGACAATATTGTGATTGGAAATGTCATCATTGAAGATGTAGCTCTAGTTGAAGGACTCAAACATAATCTGCTAAGTGTGAGTCAAATGACAAACAGAGGTTATTCTGTGGAATTTCATGGAACTCACTATGAAGTGAAAAGCAATAAGGATGGAAAAGTAGTTCTTATTGGTCACAGACATAACAACTTATTTGAAGCTAGCTTGGATGTAAACTCTGATGGTCCCTTAACTTGCCTACTTGGTAAGGCATCATCCTTGAAAAGCTGGAACTGGCACAAAGAGCTATGTCACTTGAATTTTAGAAAAATTAATGAATTAATGAAAAAAGGATCTAGTTAGAGGTCTTCCAAAAGTTCAATTTCATCCTGATGGACTCTGTGATTCATGTCAAAAGGCCAAACAATAGAAGACAACTTTCAAGAGCAAAACTGAAAATTCTATTGATCAACTTTATCATCTATCGGATCTTGATTTATTTGTTCATGTCAACATTATGTCTATTGGAAAGAAGAAATATACTCTGGTAATAGTTGATGATTACACTAGATTTACCTGAGTGTACTTTGTGCATAAGAAGGATGAAACTGCAGAGATATTTTTTGATCATATTACAATGATTGAGAATGGATCAACATACAAGGTAAAGAATCTAAGGAGTGACAATGGAACAGAGTTTAAGAACTCTACAATGGAGGAATTTTGCTCAACAAAAGGTATTATTCAATAATTTTCAGCACCTGGCACACCTCAACAAAATGGTGTAGTTGAAAGAAAGAATAGAACTCTAATTGAAGCTGCTAGAACAATGCTAGAAGGAGCAAAGCTACCCACTTATTTTTGGGCAGAAGCTGTGAATACTGCATGCATTACTCGGAATTGTTCTTTAATTAAAAAACATGGAATGACTCCATATGAAACTTTGAAGGGAAGAAAGCCAAATGTCAAATACTTTCACATCTTTGGAAGCAAGTGTTTCATTCTTAAAACACATCCTGAACAATTGAAGAAATTTAAACTTAAAGCAGATGAAGGAATTTTTGTTGATTATGCAACAACTTCTAAAACTTCCTCAAGGGCATTCAAAGTGTTTAATCTAAGGACAATGACAATTATGGAATCAATTAATGTCTCTTTTGATGAAGGAAGGATATCAGGATTACAGGATGAAGATGCACAGGAAACTCTGTTGAATCAAACTCTGATGAGTCAAACACTGTTGAACCAAACTCTAATGAGATAAACTCTGTTCAAACATACACTGGTGAAGTAAACTCTGATTCTTTAAACTCTGATTCAAAAATGATTGAAACAGTAATTGAAGATTCTGCACATGTGAGGGGGAGCAACATCAATCAAATACTGACATTGGAGAACAAACCACAGTTATTGAAATATCAGAGTCTAACCAAACTCTGAACAACATAAACTCTGAAACCCTAAACTCTGATTAATCAAACTCTGAGACCTCAATATCTGATAATTCAAACTCTGAATACATAAACTCTGAGACACCAAACATTGATGGAAGCACATCTTCAGGGGGAGAATTAGCATTTACAGAAGAATCATTCTATGAAGGCACAAATCATGGGGGAACATCTAGTTTAAAAAAAATTCCACATCCAAGAAAATGGACAAAAGATCACACATCTGATTTAATTATTGGTGTTCTAAAAAGTTGAGTAAAGACATGGAGAGCTACTTAGAATGAATGTCTATTTTATAGTTTTCTTTCTCAAATAGAACCAAAGAAGGTGGAAGATGCTTTGAAGGATGCAGATTGGGTTACTGCAATGCAAGAAGAATTAAATGAGTTTGAGAGAAATGAAGTTTGGACCCTAGTTCCAAGGCCAAAGAACAGATCAGTTGTTGGCACAAAATGGGTGTTTAGAAACAAGACAGACTCTGATGGAATCATTACAAGAAAAAAGCAGGACTAGTTGCCAAAGGTTATTCTCAACAGGAATGTATTGATTATGATGAAACCTTTGCACCTGTAGCTAGACTTGAAGCAATCATAATTTTTCTTTCTTATGTTGCACATAAGAAATTTAGGTTTACTAGATGGATGTTAAAAGTGCATTTTTAAATGGAGAACTTGAAGAAGAAGTTTATGTTGAACAACCACTTGGCTTTGTCAATTTAAAATATCCAAATCATGTTTACAGATTTGATAAAGCCTTATATGGACTCAAGCAAGCACCAAGAGCCTGGTATGAAATTCTGGCTCAATTTTTACTTGAAAGTAATTTCACTACAGGTACAATTGATAAAACCTCGTTTTATAGAACTCAAGCTAAGAATTTATTATTGGTACAAATATATGTTGATGATATAATATTTGGTTCCATTAATGAGAAACTCTGTGAAAGATTTTCAAAGCTAATGCAGTCCAGGTATCAAATGAGCATGATGGGAGAATTGAGTTATTTTCTAGGATTACAAGTAAAACAGACTGAGGAAGGAATTTTCATTAATCAGTCTAAATATACAAAGAACCTACTCACTAAATTCTAAATGCAAGACTCTGCATCTGCTACAACTCCAATGGCAATTGCAACAAAACTTGATCAAGACTGGATAACCTGTTAATATTACAGCATACAGAGGCATGATTAGTTCTATACTCTATCTTACTGCAAGTAGATTAGACATCATGTTTGCAACATGTCTATGTGCTAGATTTCAAGCATATCCAAGGGAACCACATTGGATTGCTATCAAGAGAATTTTCAGATATCTTAAAGGCACCATTAATCTTGGCTTATGGTATCCTAGAGAGTCTGATTTTAAATTAATAGGCTATTCAGATGTTGACTTTACAGGATGGAAAATTGATAGGAAAAACTCTAGTGGCAGTTTTCAATTCTTAGGAGGAAAAATTGTCTCTTGGTTCAATAAGAAACATAAATCAATCTCAACATCACCAGCAGAGGCTAAATATATAGCTGTAGGAAGCTGTTGTGCACAAATCTTATGGATGAAAAATCAACTGTTAGATTATGGTTTGAACTTTTCTAAAATTCGTATTTATTGTGATAATCAAAGTGCTATTGCAATGATAGGAAATCCAGTTCAACATTTTTTGACAAAGCACATCAGTATCAGATATCACTTCATAAGGGAACATGTCATGGAAGGAACAATTGAAATGCATTTTGTTCTTTCAGATCAACAGTTAGCAGACATATTCACTAAGCCACTGTGTGAAATAACTTTTACAAGATTGGTTTCTGAATTAGGAATGGTGACAAGTGGATCAACTCCAGATGGAAAATAGCAGACAATCAAAGTATATGACAAACTCTGTCAGAGTATGTGGCAAACTCTGATGGAAATAGGAGTAAACTCTGATCATTGGAACATATAATATCTAATCACAAGTTATCAGTGTTTATGGTAAACTCTGTTAAAGTATTTGGTAAACTCTGATAGAAAATGCACACTCTGATTACTTGTTAAACTCTATTTCCATAAACTCTGATTACATGTTAAACTCTATTTTCACTAAACACTGAGTTATTCTCTGATTGGACTAATCATAGGGCGCGTGCCTGTCACGAAAAACATTTTAGTTGTATACACAGATACACACACACACACACACACACACACACACACACACACACACACACACACACACACACACCAGCTGTATTTTGAGAATTGCACTACTCATTACTCTTTCAATCAGTTTATGTCACGTGTCCCATTACAGGGTATATGCGAATGAAAAGGCATAGTTTAATTCTTATTTTCACTTTGATTTATTCATCCCTAACTGTTTAAACCTTAAGATCTTTATTTTTCAATGGCATTCAAAAGTCATACTTTCCAAAACTATTGTTTTGCTGCTAGAAACTACATATCTCTTTTAAATAAGACTGATGCTCCTCCAAATTATCACGTAGTACAAGATTTTCTTCAAAACAATTATATTGGGTATGCACTACAGGAACCATCGAACTTCTCTGCTCAATCTCTAGTAAGAATCTGGTCTACTACAAAGTTTAATGATGTAGGTGATGATGAAGAGCCTATCATCACATTTAAATGCAACGGAAAATTCTATATCACTCCTACTATTGTGAGACAGGCCCTTCATCTTCTAGAAGTGACTGTGTATGATGAAATAGTGGAGGATGATCAAATCAAGGAATTTTTTAGATAAATAGGCTATGAAAGTAGTCTATCAAAGCTAGGGAGTCTGACAAGGCCCCATTTAAGAAGAGAGTGAAGTTTCTTCTTTGATTGCATCACAAGGGCTTTCACAGCAAAATGCACCAACTTTGATGTAATTCTGTAATTGGCACAACAGATTGGGTATTCCCTGACCCATAATCTAAATTTTATTTTTCCTTGTTTGATAATTAGGCAGTTAGCTAGCAAAATAAATGATGTTGCTCACAATGTATATTTTGCTAGATTTTTATAATTAATTTTTAGTCATTTAATGTCTAATATAAATTTTGAGAATGATCAGAGTCTAACTAGTTTTTGTATGAACAAGAGAATTTTTGCTGACTTAGCTAGGAAGGATGCAAAGAAAGGTAACATCTCCTCTCTTTTATCCCACATGGGTCAGGCTTCTCTTAAATCAGAGAATGACTACCATGTATGGAATGGTTTTTCTCTCTATGGCTATGGATAATAGTTTAGCACCCTCTGATTCAATCTCAATCCACCCTCTAAACACTGACAACCAAACACTTTTGCCAACCTCTACAGTTTCCTAAAAGACTGTAGTTGTAAAACACACCTCACAACAGGGCACAAGCAAAAGGAAAGGCAAATCAGCGAAAATATCTTCTCCTAAAAAGAGGAAATTGATTGATGAAGATACAGATTCTGATGAAGGGTTGGTTTTTCCTGAGAGAAAGATTGTTAAGAAGGCTTCTGATATTCCTCCTGCACCTTTTATAAAGACATTCACAGTAAATCCAATGCCTGAAATGAAAAAGAAAAGGAGAAGATTGGTCAAGGCTGCAATCTCTGATGCTGCAAACACTGAAGTGTTAAACTCTGATGCAGCAATAAACTCTGATGTTCTTGATAAACTCTGTGAAGCATGGCATTGCTGGAAGGCAAATATTCCTTGGAAGGAACCTGGATTACCAGTTCCAATTGAGAACATGATTCTTCGGTATGTCAAGTCAAAAGCTAATTGGTGGACAATGTTGACCATTATAATCGTGAACGTATTAGACGGGGGGCTACTGTTGACAAGACGGTCTACAAGAAAAATTTGGGAAAGTTGACTCATCTTTGGCTCAAGACTGAACATGAGTGACAACACAATTATTTGAACGATGGGTCATATGTCACTCTAGAGGAAGCTGTTCCAGTTAGTATTGGTGTCCTAGAGACAATACTTTTAATATTTTATTGAAAACAATTATGTTATGTGATTCTTTAATTAATATTTATTATATCTTTATTTACTGCGTCATAAATTGAAAGAATAATAAATGTCATTGGAATATTAATACGTAATATATGTCTTTAAGTATGTGACTTAAAAATGAGATTATATGAATAGTATTTTATTCTTAAAATTCCCTAGTCAAGTATTATTATTTAAGGACAATAATAATGCAATAAGACTAGTATATTTGTTGACAGATGACCACATCTCATTGGTCATAGGTATGATGATACTAAAGTCAAGAACATAAGTGTATGTATCAATACATGACACTGGAAAGACCCGCTGTGAGATTCTACATGTTAATAAGTGTCATAAGAAATCTCACAGTGATAATGATGTAATGATCCTCTTACTTGAAATCATTATATTTCTATACGAGAATTAATATACTTTGATTACACTCAAAGTTACCTTTAATCGGGTAATGATAAATGTGGACATTGGGTATGCTTTGAATCGTATGAGGAATATGAATGATAGTTATATGATTTAACCCTCCAATTCTAGGAGTGATATAATTGGCCTCTTGATTGACTGAGACTATGAAATGCATGACCATGCTCAAATATTGATTTGTTTAAATAGCCTACTCATTGATCAAGGAAACCAAGATTAAACGTTGAAGAGGATGACACTATACATGTCTCGAGTTTGATCTATAATATAAGGTTAAAGGGATTATATTACATGGAACATTATTCACGAAAGGTTTAATTGAATCAGTAATTATTATTGTTATTTGGGTAACAATGATGTATTACTAGATGTCACTCATTGTTTATAATTTTATTATTGGATATTAAAATTATTGTCAACGTAATAATAACCTAAAGGGTCATACACAAAGAATGTCAAAATGGAGGTTTATTTAAATTACGAATTTAGATATATTATTATTATTAATTCGAATTTAATTATTGAAATAATTGAGTGGGACTTGATTAATTATATTAGAATTATGATTTAATAAGAATTATTATTAATTCGAATTTAATTATTGAATTAATTAAGTGAGACTTGATTAATTATATTAGAATTCGGATTTAATAAGAATTATTACTAATTCGAATTTAATCATTGAATTAATTAAGTGGGACTTGATTAATTATATGAGAATTCGGATTTAATAATAATAATAACTCAAAATCATAATGGGTTTTGGAAACCATATGGATTAGGGTTAGGCCCAAAATCTCTCTCTTTTCTATATATATACATAATGATGTATAGTATTAGGGTTAATCATCAGATTTTATTTCTAGAGAAAAACCCTAGCTGCTCAACATCAAGAGAGGCTAAAGAGAGAGAGAGAGAGAGAGATAAGAAATTCGGCTAGTACCGACTCCAGTCATTATAGGACGATCAGGCATTCGTGTGGACTTCTTTGGAGAGAAGATCTTTGCAACAAAGGGCTGTTGTGATTCATCTTTTCTGGACTTCCATTAAACAACATACGGAAAGCTTTGTTAAGGTACAGACTTCTTCACCATAATCACCCAAAGTTATACATGGATCCTGCAGTAGGGTTTCGTTTTTTATTGTTTTACGTTAATTCCGCTGCATTTTCATGCCCGAAACCCTTCAATGGCATCAGAGCTACCTGTATAATGGGATGATTTGGTTATGTATTTAACAGTTTTTTGATGTATGTAAACATATATATGATATGTTATGACTATATGTTGATATATATGTTTTATATGATTTTAAATATATGATATTCATGTGTTGTATAATCATGAGATGATTGTGTGTATTTCTGTATGTATATGATACATGTTTATTCTTGTTATGGGAATCATATTCGATACGAATTCTGAAACGGCTTCGGTAGATTTTCTGAAATATGTGTCCTGTATCCGATTTTCATAAACGATATGTTCATTCTGACTGGAATCGTGTCACGGAGCAATACCGACATAGTCAGATTCGCGTCTGTAAACTGTTTGACGTCATTACAGGCCCCGAAACGGTAATTTATTATATTCTGAAATTTATTTGATTTTCTGAAATTTTGAAATTTATTATATATGATTATATGATATGTTTATATAATCTGAGATATGTTACATGTGTTATGTGATAACATGGTGAATGGTTATGGCCTAAAGACCCATAGGATAGTAGTTTTATTTTATGGTTTTGGTTTCTAAATACGACTTGCATGTCGTTTATTCATTGTAATTGTTAATCTCGAATGTAACTCGAGTTCTTCTTGTAAATTCATTAGAATAGATTTATTTATTATTCAATGTAATTGTTCAATGGAGACTTGGAAGCAAGGAAGCTAGGAGGCAATCCAGATGATGGAGCAATGAAGAATATAAAGACATGTAATGGTGTAGTATTTGAAACCACCATAGATTGACCTTGATAATTCCATTAGCTTGGAAATATCACATAGGATGGGGCCATAACCAAACACGTTTAATTTACGCACAATACATATATGTATATGAATGCATCTGTAGATACGTATGTGTTGGAATGATGTATGTATTAGATACGACACCCTTGCCATGCCTGTTTAAGAAAGATAAAATCTGTAACAATTCAAGATTTTAAAATTAAATAAACGATCATGAGATTCTTGTGTTTATGAAACACTGTATTGAATATGAATTTTATTTTTCTGATATGGGGAGATTTTATTAAAAGTGAATTATTATTCGTAAGAAAGTTGGGTTTTAAGTGAGACCGCTTGTGACTTCTCCGACGATCTGGAAATCGAACCATTTATGAATATTGAAATGGATTATTTGATCAAGGAAAAATTGAGAATCTCTTTATGATGGGATCATGATTGTTCATATAAACATTAAAATCCCTAAATATATATTAAGTTAATCGGATGCCTTCCAATGTTTAATACTCGTCAAGATCTAGATTGAGAAGGAGTGGGTTTACCAAAGCAAGGTGCTTTTATCAATCATGGGAAGACGTGATAAGTAAGTGACTTAGTTTGTTGAAACATTGGATCTAACTTAACTAAATCATCACAATAGGATTGTGGGTTTAGAGGCATAGAGTTTGGTGAGATTTATTGGATAAATGTGTAAAAGTGTTGTTCCACCAAATAATCCAAGAGTTATATTTGATATAATCGACTAATGTTGTCTACCTAATTAGTCATGTTTTGGGTATATTAGCTAACGCTATCTTAAAACATGGATGAAATATGGATCTTGGCTCACTAGAAAGATTTAAAGAAATGATTTCCGAATTAATAGTTAGGGCTATTGATTTGATGAAAAATAGTGGGAGATATATATTATGAATGTATATGATAATCACTTGAACATAATTAAACTTCTGCAACTAATTAATATGCATTTTAAACATTGTAGATATTTAATGGCAAACAACACAAATAACTTCTCTGTGAGAGCAACCCTTGAAAAGGACAAGCTGATAGGAACTAACTTCCTTGATTGGTATAGGAATTTGAGGATTGTCCTCAGGCAGGAGCGAAAGCTTCATATCATTGAAATTCCTTCACCTGCTCCTCCTTCTGAGAATGCAACTCGTGTTCAGCAAAATTCTTATCAGAAGCATATTGATGATGCGAATGATGTTGCGTGTCTCATGCTTGCAACCATGTGTTGGGTTCCGTGGCATAACACGCAGCGGATAAACGTAAATATAACAAAAAAAATTCGGAACCCAAACTCAAGATCCGTGTATAAGATTGGACAGATTATGGTGAAACAGAATTATACCTATTAAGATTTTGACTTTCACGAACTCAACAGAGATCCTAGCTTTCATGACTTATGTCTTCCTCTCGAAAAAAACACATCTATGGTATCCACACGAGCACCTTCAAGAACGTCTCACGATCTTGACTACAGAATGGATGTACTAGCCTCCCTCTTGATGTTTCGAGTTATTATTTTCTGCCTCTTTTTGCTGCTGCCCATTCTAGGGTTTTTTCTCAAAAACGTAATAGCCTCTTAGCCCTACATTATCTATTTATAATGTCTGATTAATAGGCCCATAACAACAAAACCTAACCCATGTAGGTATAGGATTAAATAATAAAACGAATTTCTATTATTTAATTAATAACTAAGTCATACTTAATTATTATGGGCAGAAATACTCCTCTAATTTGAATTTATATTATCTCAATTAATTAAGTCTCACTTAATTAATATAATAAAATTCAAATAATCATTAATTAATTTAAATCTATAATTTAAATTAATTATTCCTCTAAGTGCTCCATGCGTGTGACCCTATAGACTATTATTTAATTGGTAATAATTTTATTCTCCAATAAAATTATAAACAATGAGCGGTATCTAGTAATACATCATTGCTACCCAATTAAACAATTGAAAGGCAGAGTGTTTAAACTTGTAACACTATAATTTATGTAACTCAACTAAAGAAAAGATACTTAACCCGAAGACAATCAAGAACGAGAAGTCACAAAGAAATCAATACAAATGAAGACAAAGTAATTGATACAATTCAACATGTTAAATATGATCAAACAAAGAAGAAATCATTGGAAGAAGTTCAAGTCAAAGTTGTTCATGCCCCAGTGATTTGTAACTCAAAGAATCAAGATCATAACTATCAGTATCAATAAGACTAATTGATTTCAAGTGAAAAAGAAGGAAAGCAATTGTTGGAAAGCCACATTTCTAATTGAACATGGTAATCTATTCAGAAGCAAGAAACCTATCAAGACTAGTCACTTATGAACCAGACCAGTGCATCAAGTGTCAGGACATTGGTAGCAAGTTCATGTCAGTAGTAGAGATCCAAGTTCAAGAGCTTGTTGAAGAAAATAGAAGACATGAAGAAATCACAAGTTCAAGATGTTGCATTGAAGTTTCAAGTTGAAGCCCAGAATTTCTCTAAGTACTTACAAGGGAACCTATGTAGAAATTCCTATCTAGAAATTCTGGATAAGTTTCTACTTAGAGCCAAGTAGAAATTCTGGAGATGGAAATATTTTCTAAGTACTCAACTCAGGAAGCTATCTCGAATTTCCTATGTAGAAATTCTTAAGTCGAATTTCCTATGTAGAAATTCTGGAGGTGAAAATATTTTCTAAGTACTCAGGAAGAAGGCTATCTCGAATTTTCTATGTAGAAATTCCTAAGTAGAAATTCCTATGTAGAAATTCTACTTAGAATTCGAGATAGAGCCAAGTAGAATTTCCTATGTAGAAATTCTACATAGAGGAAAGTTTCAACATGACACATGGCATCATCCTGGTGGCAGATTTCCAAGCTTTCAAGACAAGATAAGATTCACGTGGACAACATTGGGCCACTCATATCTTATCTTTTGAAGACTACAAGTCATAGATTACAAAGTAGTATAAATAGAAGTACTTGTGTAACTTATCAAAAGAGCAATATTCGAGAGAAACACTTGTAATAAAGAGAGAGTATATTCACAGAGCTTAGTATCATTTACTACCCTCTTTACTTCTGTTGTACTATTGTAATGAATGTTGTAGCAACCCTTTCAAGTTATATATAAGACATATATTCCTTGAATCATTGTGTTCATTTATTACATAGTATTTATTGCTCCATAAATATGAAAAGTTGTATTCACCCCCCCTCTACAACACATTTGGACCTAACAATTGGTATCAGAGCCCAATGTTTGACAAACAAAACATAGATCCTTGTGTTTGGTAGAAGATTAGTGAGTTTTCATTAACAGATCTGATTTTCGAGTTTTTCTTGAAAAGTGTGCTTTAATTTTATTTCGGTGAAAACTCATCCCAAAAATTATTTAAATACTCCAGGTGTTATTATTTAGCTTGGGTGGATTTTAGATAATTTTTGTGAATTAATCTGGGTACTTTGGTTTGTGGTGTTCTTCACATGTTCATCACTGTTCTTGGTAAAGAAGACAAAACCAGCAACTTTAGATCTCCTTTTCAAAAAGACAAAAAGTGTAAAAGGTGTTATTGGCTTTTGATTGGACAATATACTCACAGAAAAAGGGAATTGTCAGAAGACTCTGTACCTTTCACGTGGGTGTTAGGTGAAGTTAGGTGAGATTAGTCATAAAAGTCAAAAAGTGTGAAAGTGACCTGCAGCAAATTTTCTCCAAGGCAAAAGTTCTACATAGAATATCTACTTGACAATTTCTACTTAGAAATTTCGACTTGAGCAAATTTCTACTTGGTGAAATTTCGACTTGGCAAAAAGTTCCACATAGAAATTTCGACTTAGCCTAGTCTTGTGTACTTAGAATTTTTTTTGTGACCAGTTTTTGAACTTTGATTTATTTTGAGATAATTCAATTTTCTTTTAATTACTACTCAAGTAATAAGAAAAGTTTATTATCTCTACTTTAAATCTATATTAAGATGGCACCTAAAAATCAATTCAAAATTCCAATGTTCGACCGAGATCACTATGAAGAGTGGGTGTTGAGAATGAAATTATACCTTGAGTCCATTAATCCTGAATATTTGGAAGTTCTTGACAAAGGTAAATTTGTTCCAATGGTGGTTGTTCCTGAGCATATGGAAGGAGATGTGGTTGTACCACAGCGGTCTGAGCCTAAAAAGGCAGCGGACTTTTCAGATGCTGATAAGGAGCAGATAGCTTTTGATACATCCGTTCGACAAACATTGGTGGAATCCCTCGATCACGAAATGTTTAATGTAGTTAAAGGACTAACTACAGCCAAGAAGATCTGGGATAAGATAGAGGTCGTCATGGAAGGTACAGCTGAGGTTAGAAGCAATAAGACACTCATACTCAAGATGGAGTATGACACTTTCAGGATAAGAAAAGGAGAAAGCATAACAGATGTCTATCTAAGATTCAGTCAGTTGGTGTTGGATTTGAATCTGAGAGGTATAACTCTCCCCATTGTTGAAGTCAATACGAGATATCTAAGGAACCAGCCAAAGAGCATTGAACATAGAGTCTACGCTGTAAGAGAAACCAGAGATTTGCATACAACTTCTCTGGAAGAGTATTATGGAATACTAAAGACCTATGAGCTGGAGACCCTTCAAGATCAAGCATGGGACAATGATTCAAGAGGAAAAGAAGTGGCATCAGGATTGGTTGCTGATGAGGAAGAGTCGAAGAAGGCAATGGTTGCAGAAAAACCTAGATCATCACCTGCATCACATCAAGTTGAAAATGATGATGAATGCACCTCAAATAGTGATGATGACTACTTCACCCAAGAAGAGCTGGACAACATGGATGATAGTGTCGTGGCATACATGGCGAGGAAGTTCAGCAATATCAGATTCAAAAAGAGTAACCGACCACAGAGAAAATCTTCATCTTTCTATCGGATTACAAGGGGTGGTGGTAGTTCTTCAGGTTACAAAGGAAAAGGCAAGAGTTCTAGCTACAAATCTCCTTTGGATTTCAAAATGAAGTTCAAATGCTTTAACTGTGGTGAAGCTGGACACTTTGCTACCGACTGCAAGAAGCCAAAACAGACTTATCCAAAAGAAACTTATGAAGCCCTCAAAAGCAAGTATGAAGCCCTGGTAAAGGAAAGACATGGAAAGAGAGCTTTAGTTGTTACAGAAGGAAGAGCTTGGGATGATTCAGATGAGGAAGAAGTTATTCATGCAAACTTTGCCCTCATGGCTGAGACATCAGAAGAACCAGAGGTACCAGTTCTAACCCTTAAGGAAGAAATGTCTATTGATGATTATAGGGTGCAGAACGGGGCTCTTAGCGAAGAGATCTATATGTTGTGCAAAAGCCTAAACACTTCTCAAAAGGAACAGAAAACACTTGTTGCCAAATGCAGAATGCTTGAGGCAAAAGTGGAAGAGTTAGAGGCTGTTTGCACTGTAGATACTTCCCTAAGAGACTCTATTAAATCTTTGGAACACAAGCTTAGCCTTAAAGATGAAATAGAAGCATGTCTTAGGAATAAACTAGCTGAGTTAGAAACAAAATGCGAAGCTTATAAACTAGCTGCTAGTAAGGTGAATGTTGACAGTGATACATTTAAGAAGATAACTGGAGTTGGTGTAGGTCTTGATTATTCTAACTTATCTAAGAAAGAAGGGAAAAGACCTGTAGACATTAGTTCCAGTAAGACCAAGACTGAAATACCTACTTTTCTTAAATCAGCTGTCAAACCCATCTTTAAACACTTCGTTCCTCAAGTAGAAGAAGAGACTGAATTATTAGTTAGATATGAGATAGAGATGGAAGATCGAAAGGAAGAACAACCTGTAACTCCTATTAAATCAGTTAAAATCAAATCCACTAGAGAAGAATCTAGACAAGGATTAGGAGCTAAGGCTGTTAAACAACAGAAAAAGGAAAAAGGCATAAAAGAGGTTAAGGCTGAACGTGTTAAGAAAGAGTGCTATCATTGTAAATCTACTGAACATCTTTCTTTCGCATGTAAATCTAACATGAATATTCCTGTTACTCATGCCATGCCTGTACCACACACAATGAATAACATGCATATGAACCATGCACAATGTGGTCAACCTAATTGTATGCCATGCACTTTTAACGTCATGCAAACATTTGTAAACTTGATGAATGCAACTAGCCAATCATGTCAAAATTCTAATGCTAGTTCTAATGTCAAAAAGAAGCATGTTAGAGCTAAGACTGCCAGTCCTCCTAAAGTTAGGAGTGACAAACCTTCTCCTAAGACTAACAAAATTGTCAAGTCTGAAAGAGGAAAAGACAAAGTCGAAAGCTCGAGTAATGTTAAAATAGGTGCATCTACTGTTGTTAAAACTGATAATTCTCGATCTTATAGAAAAGCCGGGCCCAATCAAACATGGGTTCCGAAGAACGCCTAATCAATCTGTCATTGCAGGGCATTAAGCGAAAAAGGAATAAAGTTATATGGGTGCTAGACAGTGGAGCATCGAGGCATATGACAGGAAACAAGTCCCTGCTTACAGAGTTGGTTATGAAGGCTGGCCCTTATGTTACCTTTGGAGATGACAGCATTGGTGTGACAAAGGGATATGGCAAACTGAAATCTGGTAATGTCATCATTGAAGATGTTTCCTATGTTGAGGGACTAAAACACAATTTGTTGAGTATTAGTCAATTTTGTGACAAAGGATATGAAATTGTCTTCAACAAGAAAGGTGTATCAATCACTCACATTAAGGAAGGTTCGTTGGCTTTGAGAGGAGTTCGAAAGGCAGATCTTTTTGTTGCTGATATGGATTCGGCAAACCAGAATGAAGTGACCTGTTTCTATAGCAAAGCGTCAGATGATGAAAGCTGGCTATGGCAAAAGAAGCTGTCTCACTTGAACTTCAAAACGATGAATGCTCTCGCAAGGCGAGAACTGGTGAAAGATCTACCTCAAATGGAGTTTGCTCCTAAAGGACTCTGTGAAGCCTGTGAAATGGGAAAGTCAAAGCGAGCATTGCATAAGAGTAAAGAAATTTCTAGTGTCACTGAGCCTCTGCAACTCCTTCATATGGATTTATTTGGCCCAGTGAATGTCCTATCATTGTCTAGGAAAAGATATGCTTTGGTAATCGTGGATGACTTCTCCAAGTATACATGGGTATTGTTCGTAATGACAAAAGACGAAGTGCCTTTTCAAATCATTGATCACATCACTGAGATTGAGAATGTATCAACACTCACTGTGAAGACGATAAGATCAGACAACGGCACAGAATTTAAAAATGCAATATTGAATGACTTCTGTGTTTCTAAAGGAATACGTCATCAGTACTCAGCCCCGAGAACTCCACAACAGAATGGAGTAGTTGAAAGGAAGAACAGAACATTGGTTGAAGCAGCAAGAACTTTGTTGTATGAATCGAAACTTCCTCTATACTTTTGGGCCGAGGCAGTGAGTACAGTGTGTTACACTCAGAATAGAACCTTGATCATAAAAGATAAAGAAAAGACACCATGTGAACTAATGAATAACAGAAGACCAACAATCAAGTACTTTCATGTCTTTGGAGCTAAATGCTATGTACTTATAGACGATGCAAATCTAGGCAAATTTGAAGCAAAAGCGCGTGAAGGGATATTTGTTGGTTATTCTACAAATACGGTGGCAGCTTATCGGGTATTCTTAGTGAATGAACGGAAAGTGATTGAAAGCTACAACGTCAGATTTGACGATACCAAACTCCCATCAATTTCTAAAGATAGTAGTGAACCTGAGTCCCTAAAATTTCATAATCTGGACTTGGATGAAATTGAGGATGAACCTGAGTTGGTTGTTACTTCAAATATACCAAGTGATCGTGAAGCTATACCTGAGTCTAGTGGACAATCGAATTCTACGAGATCAGAAGAAACTTCTTCCGCACGTTCTGGCAACAACTCAGGGGGAGTAAATAGCAGCTCAAGAACAGGTGATCAAGACTCGAGGAGAAATGACACTAGTTCTGTAGGAGCTGGTACTAACTCAGGGGGAGTTAGTAGAAACAACACAAGTAGTCAGCACAACAATTCAGAAAGTCAAGCTGAATCATCAAGACAATTACCAAGAGAACGGGTATGGAGTAGAGACCATCCGTTTGAATTAATCATTGGTGATCCAGATGCTGGTGTGACTACTAGAAGATCTACAAGAGCTGACATGGCAAATATCTGCTTGTACTCTGGGTTCTTGTCCAAACTAGAACCTAAAGAAATAGAAGAAGCTCTTGGTGATGCTGATTGGGTGATTGCAATGCAAGAGGAGCTCAATCAGTTTGAAAGACAGAAAGTTTGGAAGCTGGTACCCCGACCAAAGAACAGATCAGTAATTGGAACTAAGTGGGTATACAAAAATAAACTGGACGAAAACGGACTTGTAACACGAAACAAGGCTCGTTTGGTAGCAAAAGGTTACTCTCAACGAGAGGGAATTGATTATGATGAAACCTACGCTCCAGTTGCAAGACTTGAGGCAGTCAGGATGTTCTTGGCCTTTTCGGCACACAAGAATTTCAAGGTTTTTCAGATGGATGTGAAAAGTGCCTTCCTGAATGGAGAGCTAGAAGAAGAAGTGTATCTGGAACAGCCACCTGGCTTCATTGATCCAGAACTTGAAGATTTTGTGTTTCTTCTCTTCAAAGCTGTCTATGGCCTCAAGCAATCCCCAAGACGATGGTATGAAACCCTATCCTTGTTCTTAATTGAAAATGGTTTTATTAGGGGAGTAATTGATAAAACATTGTTCTACAAAAATGTAAAGGGTGATTTGATACTTGTTCAAGTGTATGTGGACGATATTATTTTTGGGTCATCTAATGAGCGCTTGTGCGAGAAATTTGCCAAGTTAATGCAGGATAAATATGAGATGAGCATGATGGGGGAGCTGTCTTTCTTCCTTGGATTACAGATCAGTCAAAGAAAAGAAGGAATCTTTATCTTTCAATCTAAGTACATCAAAGATTTACTCAAGAAGTACAATCTTGAAGATGCATCAGCAGCTAAAACTCCCATGCCAACAGCCACGAAGCTTGATGAAGACAAATCAGGTAAACCAGTTGACATCACAAGCTATCGAGGTATGATTGGCTCACTTCTCTATTTAACTGCAAGTAGACCCGATATCATGTTCGCAACTTGTTTGTGTGCAAGGTTCCAAGTGGATCCTAGAGAGTCACATCTCATAGCCGTCAAACGAATCTTTAAGTATCTCAAGGGAACACCAAATCTAGGGATTTAGTACCCAAGAGATACAGGTTTTAATCTAATAGGCTATTCGGATTCAGACTATGCAGGTTGCAGGATCGATAGGAAAAGCACATCTGGTGCTTGTCAATTCCTAGGCAGAAGATTGGTGTCCTGGCAAAGTAAAAAGCAACATACAGTATCTACTTCTACTGCTGAAGCTGAGTACATTGCTGCTGGAAGCTGTGTAGCTCAAATACTGTGGATGAGGAACCAATTAAAAGATTATGGCATGAAACATACAAAGATTCCAATCATGTGTGACAATACTAGTGCCATTGCCATGACCAACAATCCTGTAGATCACTCAAGAACCAAGCACATAGACATCAGATATCATTTCATCAGAGAACATGTCGAGGAGGGGACTGTGGAGTTACATTTTGTACCCACAATGCAACAAATTGCAGATATATTCACCAAACCTCTTGATGAATTAACATTCAATAGGTTGGTTGGTGAATTAGGGATGCTTAACACAAGTTAGTAAATCCTTCTATCTGTAAAATCCAAGTTTTTGATCATTTACATATGTTTGTTTTTCTTGTTAATTGCCTAGTTGAAAACATGTGTAAATAATCTTTAAAATTGCTCAAAATATCACTTCTGCATGCTGTTTAATCATTATGTACTTAGACTTTAAAATGGTTTATTAATGATTATTATATGTTGTATGTTGTGGTATTTTCCATAAATTCACTGTGCTTTGATTGTAATTTTTGATAAAAACTTTGAATTTATGCTCATTAATTGCATGAACATAGGGGGAGTTAAATTCATGGATCTCTAAATTTGTCATGATTTTTTAAATGAATTTTTCTATGTTTTTCATGTAATTTTTATATAATTTGAAGCCTTAGAATTGTCAAGGAATGTTTCTTTTAATGGTTTTTATTAAAAATCCTTGAATTGGTATTTATTTTAATTTGGAAAAAAAATTTAATTATTGTTTTTCTTGGAAAATTACCAAATTTTACTAAGTACCTTCAAAATTTCGAGATAGGGTCTATCTCGAAACTCATCTCGAAATTCGGCTTGAATTTCGACTTTGAGCTTCCAGGAGTGAAGTTTTGAAAATTCTAAGTCTAGTAAATTTTTTTTGACTTTGTGTCTATCTCGAACCTTATCTCGAAATTCGACTTATAGTTCGAGATAGAGTTCAAGATGTGAGAGATTTAAATATTCCAAGTCTGGGAAAATATTCGAGTTATCGAAATTCATCTCGAAATTCGACTTGAAGTTCGACTTGGAGTCTATCTCGAAATTCATCTCGAAATTCGACTTGAAGTTCGACTTGGAGTCTATCTCGAAATTCATCTCGAAATTCGACTTGAAGTTCGACTTGGAGTCTATCTCGAAATTCATCTCGAATTTCGACTTGAAGTTCGACTTGGAGTCTATCTCGAAATTCATCTCGAAATTCGACTTGAAGTTCGACTTGGAGTCTATCTCGAAACTTATCTCGAATTTCGACTTGAAGTTCGAGATGGGTTTTCCCTCTGAGGTTTAATGCTGTTTAAAATTGTTTAAGTGAATTTAATTCGAGTTAGCCTCTATGTCGAAACTTATCTCGAATTTCGACTTGATGTTCGAGATAGAGTTCGACATAGAAGTTCGACATAGAAGTTCGACATAGAGTTCGACTTAGATTACCCTGTGTGTACTTAAGTTTTTTTTTCATTTTCACAGGGATATTTTTGTCATTTCACTCTATTGCCTATATATACAAAATTAACCCGATTTTACTTTCACTTTTACCCAATTGTTTTAAAACCTAATTTTTACAGCAGCCCTCCCTCCCACCCACGACTGTTCATAGTTGTGGTTGAATCTCTTACATATAACGAACTACTGTCCATTTTGTTTCTTGATTTTACTATCTGCATCACGTTTAACCGTTTATATTGTGCGTAGTTTTGTGTTTAACATCGTGACTGTTCATCTTCACAGATACATACATACACACGATTTACACACACTTCTCACATAAATATTATTACTGCAGATTTTGTTTTCACAGTAGTTTGTTACTGATTCTTGTTTAATTCCGTAGTTTAATTTTCACTACAACATCACAGTTGTTTTCTAAATTAAAAGGGATTAAAAACAAATTTTTTTTAAACAAAAAAAAAAACAAATGACTCACCAATTTTCTCTTGCAAAACATAATTTTTATAATATTCCGACTGAAATTGGTGATCAACTCCCGCGTTTCAAGTTTTGGGTACGATTTCTTAATTTGTACTCCAAAGCTAGTACTGCATTTACGGCAAAACCTACACTGGTCCATGATGCTTTGCAGCAGTTATGGACTAGTGCAGTACCTTTTGGGAGTAAATCGACCCCCTACGGTTTTACTTTTACCTTGGAGGGTCAAAATTTTGAGGTTACAGAGGCTATTTTTAATACAGTTCTTGGTTTTCCTGTCAAGGATTCTTATGACCCTGAACCTACAGCGGCTGAGCGCCAGAATTTTTTTGAAGCAATTGGATGTTATCCTCCCCCTGGACGACTATCCACTTCAAATATTCAAAAACAATTTTTTCATGTGGAATGGAATTACTTTTTCGAGGCCATTACTAGATGTTTTCGGGCACGAGAAAGAGATTTTCATCAAATTTCCATTCCCATGCAAATTTTTGGTGTTTCCCTAGCCCAGGAATTAAACATTAATTATGGCAGGCTTGTTCTTTCAGAATTAGTGGCTACAATGGGATCACCTGAAACCAGAGACATTTCACACAATGATATTGTCTGCTGGTATCCTCGTTTCTTGCAAATGCTAATCAATCATCTCGTGCCTTCTAATGCTTTATCAATTAGGCAGGCATTTGTTCGAAGTCCCACCTCTGCACCTCTAGGCATGGGCACTAAGTCACTAACAACTATTGCTAACCAGGATAAACATCAGGGTAAACCTATGTCTATTCCTGAGAACATTCAAGTGTGGCTCTCTTATGATGCAGGTGTAACTACTCTCGCGGGGACTTCACAAATCTCATCACATGCTCAGAATCCATCTGCCCACAATGAAGCATTTCAAGGGATTCCTGATGAGCATATTGATGACGAACAAGATGAGGGCCAATCTCTCAGTCACTTCACAGCCAGGCAAAAGGAACAGCAACCGTCTCCTAGGACACCACATGCTGATTCTGATTCCTCTGTTGGCCAAGGTAATGAAGGAGGTACATTCTTCGAACCTAACACTCCTTCCTCCTCTGATTCTGATTCCGTGGCCCAAGATTCTACTAACCCGCAGGATCTATCCCAGGGTGATAGCCATATTTCTGCGTCTGCTTCTCTAACTTCTTCACTATCACCCCTGTTAACGGGAGTTAAAAGGCCGGCACCTTTAGAATTAGGTGAGAGTACTGATGAGAGTGACCCTGAAGTGCAGCCAGTTTTAAGGAAGCGAGCCAAATTTTCACAAGCTGCTACTTCAAAAGCCCAGTCCATCCCTAGCGTGTCTATCACAACCACTCCACCTCACGAGAGTGGTTCTCCCCTTGCACAGTCAACACCTAGGATGGTTGCTGAGGATTCAGTGTCTTCTGAAGAGCCTGTTCCTTCAGTTAGGCCGGAAGTTTTATGAGCTTCGAAAGTACCTTCACCGGTACGTCCTGATGCTGCAGAGAGGATCGGTTCTACTGTTGTACTTGAACACTCTGCAGCCTCTCAGCCTGAGATTCCACCTCAGGACAAAACAGGAAACATTGATCCCATAACTGTTCCTCATTTTTCTTATCCAGTTTCTGCAGGTACTGCTTTGAATCTGAGTGCTATTATTGAAGACATACACGAGCGTGAGACAGGGAGTGAGTGTGAGCGTTTAGGGAGTGAGGGACCTTCATTTTTAAGGCCCGAAACTGAGCGTCAAACACAAACAGAACGATTCTTAGAGCGAGAAAACCTAAGCCAAACACCGTCCCTGGTTCTTGAAACTCTTGCAACACGTATGTCAACTTTAGAAAATCAGATGGAGCAGTTTGGGCAATCTATGGGGCAGTTAGGGGTTAATGTCGGCGATCACAAGAGAGCTCTTGATGACTACGCAGCACGAATGGCAGGTCAAGCCGAAGCTTTAAAAGATCTGACAAACAAAGTCAATGACCTGGGCCATGCTGGTGGTCTCTTGGGCAGCACTCTGTATGACAGAATGGGGAGTGTTGAAAGCGTTCTGCATACACTGGCAACGGAGGTCAGTCGAATGATGTATGCAGTTCGGCATTTGGTTCCCCCGGAGTGCTTTGAAGAACAATTCACACAACCTCCCCCGGCTGATGATGATGGTACAGGTGGTGCAGGTGGTGCTGGTGGACCTTCTGGTTTTGGTTCACATGCTGGTGGCTCTGGTGTACCAGGTGATGTTCAGGATAACTCACCTAAGGGGGAGAAAGGAGGTAATGAGACGACACAACAGTCACCCCGTGCTGAAGAAGAGATTGATCCAATGGTGACTGATGAGGAGGCTCAGAGGAAGCGAAAGGGTAAAGCAGTGATGGTTGAACAAGAAGAGCCATTCACTGACTTTGGTGATCGACAGGAACACGTGCAAGTTGATTCAGATTCTGATATGGAAGACGTACCTCTAGCACATGCAATTAAGAGATCTTTGGAGGAACAAGGTGGAGGTGCTGGGGCGTCTGCTGAAGAGATTCCTGTTGATGAGGAGACCCTGAAAGCTCAGCAGTTAGCTCTGGAACAAGCTCAATTTTTCAAAATGAAGATGATGCAGGATAAAGCTGTTTTTCTTGAGAAGCAAGTGGAGCTCAAGGAAAAGCAGTATGATCATGAGCTTGCCAGACTAGCTGATCCTCAAGTTGATCTGGACAAAAGGAGGATTGGACAGAAATGGGACGATGCACGAAAGATACTGATGGGGTCGTGTGCACATGGAGTTCATAATAAGGAGGCAGATGACTTGTTCTTCAACTTGAACATGAAGAATCCGATGACGATGGACTATATAAATGCTTTGAAGAGAATGATTTCTAAAGTCCGTGTTGGATACAAAACGGTGGATAATGAATGGCAAGTCATCTTGTCTTTAATTGATGGAGCCCCGATGTCTTTTATGTATGTCGATGATCAGTTTATGTCGAGAAGATCTGCGTCAGAATTGTTCTTGCTAGCAACTAAAATTCAATATTCTCAAGCTGAGGAGCTAAGCATTCTGTATAGAGATCAGTTAATGCAGTTAGCAGAGGACAAGGGACCAGAATTCTCAGCCAATCCAGACGTTGTCAGAATGGTTGTTGATGGAAAGATGAAGAGGGTTAGTTTGGAAGAAAATGACTTGATGGCTCTATCGGTGGAATCCCTTAAAGCTGTTTGCAGACAAATGATGGGTAAGGGATTCACCTCGGATATTAAAGAAAAATCAGTGGAGTTCATTGAGAAGATAATCTTCCAGAAGAGCAGTGAAATATGGAAGTGCGATGTCGTTGCTCCAAATCCTCTGGATAACGTGAAGATTGAGCCAGAGCTAATGCAAAGAAAATGGGATATTCTACAAGCTGTGAAAAGCGTAGATGAAGCTTTGAATCTTCCTTCAGGACCCCTGGAACAAGGAGAGATAAGGGAGGCAGTTGGTGTTCCAGGAAGAGAAAGTGTATACTGGATTCATTCTTACACAGATGATACAGCTGATGCCTTGGTGTTCATTGATGCAGACCAGAATCAAACCTTCTTGCATATGAGTAGGAAATGGCTGCTGCAGACTCAAGATGCTGCATTTCTAGACAAAGTCAGAGATGAATTCAAATTGGGAGATGTAAAGGATAGGTTTGTAGATGAAAAGCAGAGACTATTAAAGTACTTATCTGAAGTAGTAAAAGAGAAAAGGAGAATGGAGTCAGATGCGGCTAGTAGGTTCAATACCAACCGTGTCAAGGGCTACCCTAAAATGATCTACTGTCAGTTCAAAGCTGATAAAGCTCATTGGAAGCCTCAGCTCATCATGAAAAACTTTGAGGACATTCCAAAGATCAGAACTACCCAGGAAGTTGATAAACTAAGAAGGCTTTTCAGACATCCATATCCAGAACCCAAGAATCCTCTGGAAATGGAAGCAGTAAGTTTGCTGAATGCGAGATGGGCACAACTACACGATCCAGTATACAAAAGAGAACAGCAAAGGAAAGAAAGGCGCAGAAAACAAGGAGAAGATAAGCGCAGTGCTGTTAAGGAAGTTAGGAAGGGGAAACGGAATTAGAGTTAAAGTTCAAAGGGATGTGAACTTGAAGTTGGAAAAACTTCATATCTTTTGGTTGTTCTAACTCACTTGAGGAAAATTCATCTGACCACGGTATGCGAGATAGGCTAATTCACCATACTGTAACCGTGAATCAGAGTGGATCCAATAAGGTGATATGAGTTGGACTGAAAGGTATGAAATAATCCAGGTGATAGAGATCATCTCAATGGTCTTTAATTCGAGGTTCGAATTTTCTTTCTAAGCTTATGTTTATTTTCTAAAGTTCTTTGTATTGTTTTCATGTTTTTATTCAAGTGTAAAATGTACAAGACATTAATGTTACTTATCTTTTCTCGTCTCATTATTTAGTTGAGTTATCCTTCTTTAATTTGAATGTCATTGTTAGACAATCAAATAGGGGGAGATTGAAAGGCAGAGTGTTTAAACTTGTAACACTATAATTTATGTAACTCAACTAAAGAAAAGATACTTAACCCGAAGACAATCAAGAACGAGAAGTCACAAAGAAATCAATACAAATGAAGACAAAGTAATTGATACAATTCAACATGTTAAATATGATCAAACAAAGAAGAAATCATTGGAAGAAGTTCAAGTCAAAGTTGTTCATGCCCCAGTGATTTGTAACTCAAAGAATCAAGATCAGAACTATCAGTATCAATAAGACTAATTGATTTCAAGTGAAAAAGAAGGAAAGCAATTGTTGGAAAGCCACATTTCTAATTGAACATGGTAATCTATTCAGAAGCAAGAAACCTATCAAGACTAGTCACTTATGAACCAGACCAGTGCATCAAGTGTCAGGACATTGGTAGCAAGTTCATGTCAGTAGTAGAGATCCAAGTTCAAGAGCTTGTTGAAGAAAATAGAAGACATGAAGAAATCACAAGTTCAAGATGTTGCATTGAAGTTTCAAGTTGAAGCCCAGAATTTCTCTAAGTACTTACAAGGGAACCTATGTAGAAATTCCTATCTAGAAATTCTGGATAAGTTTCTACTTAGAGCCAAGTAGAAATTCTGGAGATGGAAATATTTTCTAAGTACTCAACTCCGGAAGCTATCTCGAATTTCCTATGTAGAAATTCTTAAGTCGAATTTCCTATGTAGAAATTCTGGAGGTGAAAATATTTTCTAAGTACTCAGGAAGAAGGCTATCTCGAATTTTCTATGTAGAAATTCCTAAGTAGAAATTCCTATGTAGAAATTCTACTTAGAATTCGAGATAGAGCCAAGTAGAATTTCCTATGTAGAAATTCTACATAGAGGAAAGTTTCAACATGACACATGGCATCATCCTGGTGGCAGATTTCCAAGCTTTCAAGACAAGATAAGATTCACGTGGACAACATTGGGCCACTCATATCTTATCTTTTGAAGACTACAAGTCATAGATTACAAAGTAGTATAAATAGAAGTACTTGTGTAACTTATCAAAAGAGCAATATTCGAGAGAAACACTTGTAATAAAGAGAGAGTATATTCACAGAGCTTAGTATCATTTACTACCCTCTTTACTTCTGTTGTACTATTGTAATGAATGTTGTAGCAACCCTTTCAAGTTATATATAAGACATATATTCCTTGAATCATTGTGTTCATTTATTACATAGTATTTATTGCTCCATAAATATGAAAAGTTGTATTCACCCCCCCTCTACAACACATTTGGACCTAACAACAATAATTAAATCGTGACTCGATAAAACCTTTCATGATTAATGTTTCCGTGTAATATAATCCCTTTAACCATATATATATATTATAGATTAAACTCGAGGCATGTATTTAGTCATCCTCTTCAACATTTAATCCGGGTTTACTTGATCCATGAGTAGACTATGAAAAACAAATCATTATTTGAGCACGGCCATGCATTTTATAGTCTTACTCAATCAAGAGGCCAATAATATCTCTCCTAATTATAGGAGGGTTAAATCATTTATCTATCATTCATATTTCTCATACGACTCATGATATACCTAATGTCCAATTTTATCATCACCCGGTCAAAGGTAACTTTTAATGTAGTCAAAGTATATTAATCCTCGTATAGAAATATAATGATCTCAAGTCAAAGGATCATTACACCATTATCACTGTGAGTCTTTCTTATGACTTTATTAAACATGAAAAATCTCACTGTGGGTCTGTCTAGTACCATGTACTCCTACATGTACCTATGTATTGACTTTAGTATCCCCATACTTATAACCAATGAGATGTGATTATCTGTCAAACAACATACTAATCTATTTATGTATTATTATTGTCCTATAATAATAATACTCGACTAGGGACCTTTAAGAATATGATATATTATATAATCTCAAGTTCAAGTCATGTACTTAAACTATACAATGTGTATCATGATTCTAAGGACATTTATTATGCTAACAAATATATATCGCAGTAATTAAAGTCATAATAAATACGTTTATTGAATAATCAAATGACATAAAGGTCTATCAAAAGAAACATTGTATTGCCTCTAGGGCACCTACACTAACAATCTCCCACTTGCACTAGAGCCAATCACCCATGTATCTAATACCCATGGAACTAGTATGACCGTCATGCTTCTTCTGCGACAAGCCTTTGGTCAGTAGGTCTGCAATGTTATCATTTGTGTGCACTTTACATATGTGTATGTCACCCCTTTCAATAATCTCTCGAATGAGGTGATATCTCCTGAGTATATGTTTGGTTCAGAAGTGAGATCTAGGTTCTTTAGCCTGTGCAATGGCTCCATTATTATCGCAATATAGATTAATGGGATCTGCGATTGATGGAACCACTCCCAAATCAGTAATGAATTTTCGAATCCAAACAGCTTCCTTTGCTGCTTCATAAGCTGTAATGTACTCAGCCTCCATTGTAAAATCAACTATTGTTTCTTGCTTTGAACTCTTCCAACTTACATCACCTCCGTTTAGACAAAACACAAAACCAAACTGTGATACAGTATCATCCCTGTCTGTTTGGAAACTTGCATCGGTGTAACCTTTTACAACCAGTTTCTACTCTCCTCCATACACCAAGAATGAATCTTTAGTCCTTTTCAAGTACTTTAGAATATTCTTAACTGCCGTCCAGTGACCTTCACCTGGATTAGATTGGTATCTGCTCGTCATGCTTAAAGCATACGAAACATCTGGGCGAGTACATACAATTGCATACATGATAGATCCAATTGCTGAGGCATATGGAACCTTACTCATGCGGTCCTTCTCATCCAATGATTTCGGACACTGATCTTTAGAGATCGTTATCCCTTGAGACACGGGGACATATCCCCTTTTTGCATTTTGCATACCAAAATGATGCAAAACCTTATCGATGTATGTACTCTGACTTAGACCGATCATCCTTCTAGATCTATCCCTGTAGATCCTCATTCCTAGAATGTAGGATGCTTCTCCTAAGTCTTTCATAGAGAAGTTGTTCCCTAACCAAGTCTTAACAGCCTTAAGAGAAGGTATGTCATTCCCCATTAGTAGTATGTCATCAACATATAGTACTATGAATGTCACATGGCTCCCACTAACCTTCTTGTAAACACAAGGTTCATCTTCGTTTTGAACAAAGCCATACTCTTTGACTATTTCATCAAAACGGATATTCCATCTCCTAGAGGCTTGCTTCAATCCATAAATGGATCGACGTAATTTACATATCTTGCTAACATTCCTTGGATTGACAAAACCTTCAGGTTGTGTCATGTACACATCCACATCCTCTTCAAGGCTTCCATTAAGGAAGGCTATTTTAACATCCATTTGCCAGATTTCATAATCATGGAATGCTGCAATAGCAAGTAAAATCCTTATTGACTTGACCATAGCCACTGGTGAGAAAGTTTCATCATAGTCAATACCATGAATTTGTTTGAAACCTTTTGCAACCAGCCTTGCTTTATAGATCTGAACATTTCCATCCATGTCAGTTTTCTTCTTGAAAACCCATTTGCACCCTATGGGTTTTACCCCTTCAGGTGGATCAACTAAAGTCCATACTTGGTTTTCGTACATGGAATCCATCTCGGATTTCATGGCTTCTAGCCATCTCTTAGAGTCTGGACTGTTCATAGCATCTTGGTATGTGAGAGGCTCATCTCCATCTATGAGCATCAAATCACCACATTGAGTCAAGAGAAATCCATATCTCTCTGGCTCATGGCTAATTCTACCAGTTCTACGAACAACCTGTGTTTGTTGAGCATTATCATTATCTTGCTCTTGTTCCACTTCAGGTTCAATGCTATTTTGTGGTTCTCGATCTTCATCGAGGTCTATAGTTCTCCCACTGTTTCTTTTAGAAACAAAATCTCTTTCCATGAAAACAGCATCTCGAGCAATAAACACTTTTTGCTCAGAAGGACTATAAAAATAATACGCATTTGTTTCATTAGGGTATCCCATAAAATTGCACTCTTCATATTTAGGTCCAAGCTTATCAGATACTTGACGCTTCACAAACGCCTTGCATCCCCAAACTTTCATAAAGCTCATGCCTGACCGTTTCTTCTCTCATATCTCATATGAAGTCTTTTGAACCTTCTTAGTAGGAACACGGTTAAGTGTGAAAGCCGCTGTTTCTAGAGCGTAACCCCAGAAACTAATTGGAAGATTTGCATGACTCATCATCGATCGCACCATGTCCAACAAGGTGCGATTTTTCCTCTCTGAAACTCCATTCCATTGAGGTGTACCTGGCGGAGTGAGTTGTGATACAATACCACACTTGTAACGCCCCCAAATCCGGGGTCAGGAATTTGAGTCGCCACGTCACCATCCAATCATTTACAACCTGCAATAACTCAATACTTCAATAAACACACATCAAAGACCCCTCTCTCTCACACACACAAGTTATAGTCTTAGAAACGATACACAACAAGTATCATTAGTTATTACAAACCAAATGTACTTATCCAGGATCACAAGCTATCAATGATAACCCCTACATGAAGTATCATTAATAACTAGATCAATACTGAAAACCTATTCAACTTACTCCTGTGGAATCATTCTGAACTGAACCACCTCAAAGGTGAATCTCTTATTTCCTTTCCTCGAAGTATGGATCCAATCAGATGTATTATCACTTTCTCTGAAAAATTTAATATAAAGCAAGAATGAGCGAAAGAATGCTCAACAAATTATCCAACCAATTATCTATGTGACTCTCATCCAAGAACATGATAATCACTACTATCTCAATAGGTTACCGATCTAGGGTAAGTATAGAAAAGTATCTCTCGACGATACATATAGTCAGAGTTTTCTGTTAAAAGAATTTATACTCCATATGAAGTTTAGAAGAATATAATCTGAACAATTTAGTTCATTATATAAAATAAGACACTATCGAATATAGTTTTACCACTCTTTCATACTTTCTCTGAAGCCTTCGATATAGAACCTAATGAACTATTTAAGTTCACAGTTTTGAAATAATATATCAGTAACTTATCAAAATAGCATCAATTATATCTTTGCTAAACTCTCATAATATAATGAGTACACAGTTCAAGATACTGTAATAATAGTTATTTCTCATCATAAGAGAATCAAATCACGTTGAACCATACCATTCGTAAGGTTTAAAATCCAGTAAAACATTTTAAGGATTTATAAACTGTTTGGTGTACCTCATGTACCCACTTAAGTTTTCAAAATAACTTTTCGTCAAAACATCTCGACTAACCTGTTGTGTTGTGATATACATAAAGAAAGAAAGAGTGAGCAATATAGCTCAGCAAGAATATATATAACTGTAAATATACTCTTTTTAAACATCGTTTAAAACTGCAATATTATGCATACTTTACGTACTCTACGAGTTTCCAAATAAACTTTTTGTCAAAGTAGTTCGAAGGAGTACGAAGATCTCAAAACATCAACCACTGACAACACCCTCGGTAAATCAGCTCATAGGCTTTCATTACGATGTTGCAGCACAATTCCAATTGGAAGATGGGACTGTATCTGGAGCCTTTCATCACGCTGCTACCGCACATACACGATGATCAGTCGCAACCTACGGTAGCTCTTGTTGTTTCTCTACATGTAGAAGGGGGAGCCGACGGAAAGACCTCCGACTTTGGTAATCATCCTAGACCGCATACGGGCCAAAGTGCTGGACCGTGCCTCACATGGCCTCTTACGCTATGATGGACTGTGCCGCACACAAGCCTCTTACACTTTGATGGACTGTGCCACACACAGCCTCTTACACTTATATCTCCTAGTCCACTGGAATAATCTATAACCTGGAACAAAAATTAATCCTAGTTCCCCAAGTGTATCGTACTTGTTAATAGATTCATCTATCTAACCTGGAACCAGAATTTATTCTTAGTTCCCCAAGTATATCATACTTGTTAATAGATTAATCTATCTAACCTGGAACTGGAATTCTTAGTTCCCCAAGTATATCATACTTGTTAATAGATTCACAAAACTCTAAATAGATATTGCCAAAATAATCGGGGCAATCATCTCACCACAAAGGTGCGTTGACCTCCGTCAACTGATGTCCTTTATCAAGGAATGAAAACCATTTAAAACCACGACACGGGAGTTAATCGGAAAACCTCTTATGATTTGATAAGTTGAAAACCATACTACAGTAGGTGAGTGATGCCAAAACACAACCGCTTTTGAGAAAGTAAATCACCTTTGACTCATTAGACAGAGTTCCCTATTTTTGATAAGTTCGAGAATATTTTATTCTTATTAAAAGAATAAAATAGAATATAAATAGATATTAGGGAACCTTCCCTATATTTAAATAAATTTTCTGAAGGTCAGAAAATATTTTAAATAATTATTAAAGACCTTCACTAATTTTTAAATCCAATTAGAATTTTTAATAAATATTCAACTAATATTTATTAATTAAGAAACAATTAATTAACTCCTTTTTAAATGAATATTCAGATTAATATTTATTAGTTTAATAAATATTCAAATAATATTTATTAACTCTATTTAATTCCTTTAACGAAAGAATATCAAAATATAAATATCGAAATATTTATATCGTCATTTCAAAATAATCTGTCTCCGGCTTCTTCCGGATTACGACAGTACTTAACATAACCTTCCGACTCCCGGTCTACGTTCGAAAATACATAACACGCTAAACACTTAGAGCCTTTTTCCTTCAACGGCTTATATCTATATTTCTTATAGCATATAACCGAAACATTTACGAAAGCTTTAATAATACATAAAACAATTCGTACTTTTTAATATACAGTTATATCACAACAACAACAGTCTTTCGACAAAACAATAGTACATTAAGTACATGTGTTTAAAAACATGCATACGTAGAAATACATATATATTGATATGTAAAAACGTAGGTTAGAAAACTTGCCTGAAGTCCAAGATACGTTCTTAGAGTCCCACTCGCTCCGAATTTTCTATCCATAGATATTGGGGGTGTTTGGGGGAACTTTTTTCCAGAATAAGTCAACTTATTTTAAGACAAAGTTAGAGATTCCTAACTTTTTTCTGAAAAAAGTTAACTTTTTTTTGCAACTTATAGAATCTCAAATATACATTAAATACTTGAATAAAAAACATTTATCAAAATATGAAATTTTTACCCGAAAATAAGTTCAAAAGGACTTATTTTAAGGCAGGCCAAACAGGCCAATTATAATCCAGATTAGTACGCATAATCCCATCAACTACTTATATTACAATTAAGTGTAATCATATATCGATTCCAATTATGACAACCTCATATTAGTTCTTAGTCCCTTTTACTTAACACTTGTCTTACCCGGCATTCACCTCCTCGGGTCTATCTTAACCGTTCGCAAACCATTTCGTCAATGGATTTTAATCTAATCCTTTACTCCAATACGTAGTCATGTTATTCCTCAAAATCTTTCGTATTTTAACCAACTCGAAATTATCCTTTTATCTTAGCCAAAACGGCTCGTCAAAACCGTGTCTCTGTAGTTGACTTTCCTGCGAATTACTATTACGCGACTCGCACTCTAACATTTTTAGTAAATCAGAAAATTCATAATTAAATATGAAACTACCTTAAGGAGCTTCTTGAGTATTTTTAATATTTATCAAAAATATTTTGATTTAAAACACTTGAGTTTAACTCTCAAATATTTCGTTTATAGAATCAAAGTGAGTACAAGGCAGCAGTTTGGTCTCCTTGCGCGACTTTCACTAAAACGGACTTATCTCCTAAACCGTAAATCGTATTGACATGATTCAAGTGTCAAAATAAACTATGAACCAAGATCTATGCAACCATGGTCAGTGGTGACCAGAAATATTGCATTGACAGTTCGTAAATCGTTATCAAAACTAGTCTATATGCAAACGGACATTACGACGTCTATAAACGGAACGTTTTCCGAATTTAACTATGTTAATTTCATTAAACAACCCAATCCTCAAACTAATAAATTTAACCACAACATAAGTTCATCCTCTTTACAATCTCATCGCCATCATCAATCTATAATATTCATCCAACAATATTCATTCATTTACATCCAAACTCCTTAAATCAAAATGTACTTAAACATAACTTAAACTCAAGCATATAACTTAAAGTAAATCAAAGGGTGGGTGGTGTTTATACCTTTCTTGGATCCTTAAACATACTAACAACATCTTGTAATCCTTAAGGGAGCCTTGATCTATGCTTAACATCCTTAAACTTACAAGAGAAATCAAGAAACAAGTTAGTAAGTTTTCGGAGATACTATTCACCCTCATTTTCTACATTTGCTTTACCCAACCAAAACACCTCCAAAAATTATGAAATTAAATACTTACCTACCCTAGGATGTATAGAAGGCCTGGGATATTTCTTGGGATTTTTAATTATCCAGAAGTTGAAGAAATAAATTGTTGAATCTTCTGCCCTGACTTGCTCAGAAGAATGGTGAAATGAAGAACAAGGGGAGAAAGCTTTTTCTACTTTACTATACTTGCTCTCTAGCTTTTTGAAAAGTGTTGGCTGATTTTGAAAGGTCAAGTATGGCTTTGTTAGGTTTGTCAAAGAAGTATGGTGTCTATGTCCTTGTTCCACCATTCAAGGAACTATGTTCCTAAACCTTAGTTGCTTACTTGGTTAGCTTTATTGGCTAGTTACACTCCTAGTTGCATGGTTAGTAATCCCATTTCATCTCACCCAATCTTGTTGTATGGGTTGCATGGCTTTGGTGCACTTTAATTTTCATCCCATAAATAACACTTAATCTTTAATCCTCCACGTAAGTTCGATTAATTTCCGAAAGCTTTTCATCATAGAAATTCCGTAGCGTAAATCCTTAATATTCCAAATACTCTAATTTGATTTTAACCATGAACTTTCTAAATTATAATCATCTTGATCACAACTTAATTATCTTATTCCTCGATATCTCGTAAATTACGAAACAATTAGTAAAAGCGAAAATCTTCGGATTCCGACGGCTTTTACAGACACTCATTTTCTTCGTACAACAATACCACATATTCGGTTTTCCCATATTCCACCACTTACCTAGTATGGGCTAAAAAGTTTTTCATAATCCGTAGAATCACTATTCATCAGGGACGTTTATATAAAAAAAATCGTCCAAAAATCCGGGTTATTACAGTCTACCCTCCTTAAAAGGATTCCGTCCTCGGAATCTAAACAAAAGTAACTAAGGGTTGTCTCTTCACCCCTTTTTGATTCACCCATACACCCTTTCTGGTGCTATGGTTTTACTTCTCCACACTTTCTCTTTTCGGTCATTGATCTTTACTGGTCGTAAAACACATTTGGTTCTCATCTCTATAATTTCTTATTCTAACACGTGCTCAGCTTCCCCATTGATCTTTCATAATATAGGCATAGGGCACACAAGTTTTCATATTATAAATATTGTGAAATAACGCCAACGTATATGCATTTTCCCAACATGCTTCAGGACCTACCAGCTTATAATACCCTCGAGCTTAACTACTCTCTTTTCCAAATCTCATTACCACTTTCCGCGATAATGTTTCTAGAAATATGAAGTCTCTTACTCCATGCTTTCTATCTTCTCTGATTTGATTAGCATACCTGCGGGCTCCTTCTCGATACCCAAACATTTCCTCGTTCTTTGACTTAGTCCTAATGTGAGGAAGATTGACATTTTTCTTCCGTACAAAACTTCGTAATGTGGCATGAATACTTTCTGAATGAGAACTATTTTCGTATGAAAACTATATCCATGGTACGTTATTTTCCCAACTTCTTTCGATATCCAAGGCATAAACCTTTTATGAAGAGCTAACTTTGCACGAGATTTTAATCAGAGATCCTTTTATCGAACATCATTGTAACAAAATGATCAGAGTGATTCAAAGATAAATAAACTGTCTTCTAAATGTTTATGAGAAGAGGAAAATTTTGATATGTATAAGAACAACCATATATGTACTTGTGATGGAAAGTCTTTAGTATGATTTGGCTTTTTAACACATAATTGGGCGGCATCCCACCAGACTTTTGTCACACAGACAAGAAGTCACACCATATGTATTGTCAATCCCAATCGGATGACGAATTGTCAAATATATGAAGAAGAAGAAGAAAATTGATGTTGAAAAGATGTGAGGGGTTTTCTTTCCTTAATGTGTCACATAACTTTAACATAAAACAAGTCTGTACTTATCTAGGAATTGATTTTACAATGTCTCAAACCCATCATCCCAAGTCTAGACTTCTGGCTTGAATATTTCTATGACACTCATGTTCCTCATAAATCCTAAACTCTCATATGCGCAATTTAATGCTTTAATATCTCATGTGCAGATACTATAGATATCGGCTGTGATCATGAGTAAGATACTTTAATGAATATTTATAAGGACCTGTAGTCCACAAGTTCTCACCTCCTTTAATACATCGAGTATTACCCAATTCTCAACTATTTTAATATTTCAACACATCTTCTTTTCAACTCATTAATTTCCCAAAATTTAACTTTACTCTACCAAAACTCATACTTTAGATAAAATGGCATACTATCTCCTTTCTCTTTCTAAGGCTGATTACACTTGCTATTCGTTCTCTCTCTTCACCTTTTGGTAGATCAAAATATCATTTATGAAAACTATGGCCATTAGTCCAATCATTTCTTAAAATTCTATTGATTAAATCCATAAAAGTTATAGGTGCATTCATTGATCCAATTGATATCCTAAAACTCATAATGTTCATAACTCTTGTCGAATGCACTTTGGGCAAATTATCTAGGTCAATCTTTATTTCATGCTAGCTGATCCTCAAATTTATCCTCGAAGGGTAAATTAATTCTCCAAACGGTCGGATAATCTCTATCCATGGTTAGGATATTCGTTCCTAATTGTAATATTAATCAATTTTGCCAATCAACACTCTGACTCATGGCACTATCCTTTCCTATAACAATCAAAACAAGTGCACCTCATGGTGACACTTTCAATCTCATCACGCCTTTCTCTAATACTCCTTAAAATTGAGTGATTAATCCCTTATTATCTTAGTATGTGTAAACTTCTAAATGCCTCTGATGCTAGTGTTATTACTGACACTAGATCGATATTGAATTATATAATTCTATTAGGTAGTACCTCAGAAGGTCGTTGATAATTACATCCTCAACCCATTAATTACTACATATTCTTTTTGTTTTCCATGTATTTCCTCTATGGTACCAATCACGGTAGCCCAACAACCTATCCTCCAAAGTGTAATAGACCTTTCACTTCCATCGTAACCAAAATACCTCAATTTATCTCTATGTCCTTTAACACAATTTCCTCATTATCGTGTAATCTTAACTGTCACCTCTTTATCTCTATTATTAGTTTGAACATCCTTATGCAAACGATATTTTTCTCTCGACATTACATCTCTTTTCTTTTCTCAAAAGAAATCAAATCTCCATTGAATGGCACTAGTAAATATCCGTTCAATATTACTCTTCATGCCTCAGTCTAACATTCTCGAATCACCACACCTAATGCTTCCACTTTTGTTTTTATAACAATTTCCTAAATCATCTCTACTTAATAAGTTATATCCGTCACGACAATTTTATTTGGTCACAACATACGAGACAACCACTCAACATCTGTGATAAACTTTAATTCATAATATTTCATACTTAGGCTCTTTCATCCTAGTCTTAAATTCCAACTTCATCTAGCTTCCCAATTAATTTAGGGAAGTATTTACAAGATACACAACTTAGTCCTTGTATCAAACAGATTCACTTAAGAAGTTCATACTTACTCTTGTTAAAGCAATAATTTCTAGGCTTGACTATACACATTGATTATTCCACCAGCTCTGGTTTAGAATCAACTCTGGGTTATATCCTTCCTGGATTTCCCCCTCAATCATAAGTCTTTGATGAATTGAACTTATGGGTGACACTTTCTGAGGGTGAAACAACATGTAGGTGCCAAAATAGGTTGACTCTAATTAAATATACCCATATCACTATTCATATCATCAGGACTGTCATAATTCTCAACAGACTATCAAACACAACATGTGAGATATGCCAGATCAATATTACCTATCAGGTTGCTAGCTAAGGGTAGATTCCTCACCACTTGTACCAATTTCATTTTCATACATCTATCGTCTGGTCCTTCCGACCGTCACTTTTTAAAACTCATGGTCTACATGACATATGGTACATTACCAAAGGATGAGACATACTGTCCATTATGTAGTCTCAATCAATTCACACCTAAGGGTCTAAAATTATATTACGGGACCTCTTTCCCTGAACCATTTATCTCAACTAAACAATTAAATTCTCAGTGAATGCTCAGAACCCCCTTCTAGCCATAGTCTCACCACTACCAGAAGGAGCTTTGTACCAACACCTACACACTGGGTCATTCATACTTTTCATTCTGACCACAATATCCAGAACATGTGGGTCACTAGACTAAGGGGCCACTTTGATCCGAAAATACTTAACATACTTAGAAAATACAACCAATGTGCATCTTAACTCCTCATTGAAACTCTATATCGTATCAATACCACGCATCATCTTAACAATTATTCTTGCCTCCTTATCCTCAAAATCTTTATCCCAAATGTCAATCATAAATCTCCTCACTACTAACTCCAAGTAGATGACTTTTCTTAACTTATTCATTGGTACTACACCCGGTAGTCCAATTACGAACTCTACATGAGTTCTCACGTCCTCTTATATATGAATAACTCTTAACACTCTCGTATCTAAGTACTATAACTCATGCTCTGATACCATTTCTGTAACGCCCCCAAATCCGGGGTCAGGGATTTGAGTCGCCACGTCACCATCCAATCATTTATAACCTGCAATAACTCAATACTCCAACAAACACACATCAAAGACCCCTATCTCATAAACACACAAGTTATAGTCTTAGAAACGATACACAAAAAGTACCATTAGTTATTACAAACCAAATGTACTTATCAAGGATCTCAAGCTATCAATGATAACCCCTACATGAAGTATCATTAATAACTAGATCAATACTGAAAACCTATTCAACTTACTCCTGTGGAATCATTCTGAAATGAACCACCTCAAAGGTGAATCTCTTACTTCCTTTCCTCGAAGTATGGATCCAATCAGATGTATTATCACTTTCTCTGAAAAATTTAATATAAAGCAAGAATGAGCGAAAGAATGCTCAACAAATTGTCCAACCAATTATCTATGTGACTCTCATCCAAGAATATGATAATCACTACTATCTCAATAGTATAACATAGGTTACCGATCTAGGGTAAGTATAGAAAAGTATCTCTCGACGATACATATAGTAAGAGTTTTATGTTAAAAGAATTTATACTCGATATGAAGTTTAGAAGAATATAATCTGAACAATTTAGTTCATTATATAAAATAAGACACTATCGAATATAGTTTTACCACTCTTTCATACTTTCTTTGAAATAGAACTCAATGAACTATTTAAGTTCACAGTTTTGAAATAATATATCAGTAACTTATCAAAATAGCATCAATTATATCTTTGCTAAACTCTCATAATATAATGAGTACACAGTTCAAGATACTGCAATAATAGTTATTTCTCATCATAAGAGAATCAAATCACGTTGAACCATATCATTCGTAAGGTTTAAAATCCAGTAAAACATTTTAAGGATTTATAAACTGTTTGGTGTACCTCATGTACCCACTTAAGTTTTCAAAATAACTTTTCGTCAAAACATCTCGACTAACCTGTTGTGTTGTGATATACATAAAGAAAGAAAGAGTGAGCAATATAGCTCAGCAAGAACATATATAACTGTAAATATACTCTTTTTAAACATCGTTTAAAACTGCAATATTATGCATACTTTACGTACTCTACGAGTTTCCAAATAAACTTTTTGTCAAAGTAGTTCGAAGGAGTACGAAGATCTCAAAACATCAACCACTGACAACACCCTCGGTAAATCAGCTCATAGGCTTTCATTACGATGTTGCAGCACAATTCCAATTGGAAGATGGGACTGTATCTGGAGCCTTTCATCACGCTGCTACCGCACATACACGATGATCAGTCGCAACCTACGGTAGCTCTTGTTGTTTCTCTACATGTATAAGGGGGAGCCGACGGAAAGACCTCCGACCTTGGTAATCACCCTAGACCGCATACGGGCCAAAGTGTTGGACCGTGCCTCACATGGCCTCTTACGCTATGATGGACTGTGCCGCACACAAGCCTCTTACACTTTGATGGACTGTGCCACACACAGCCTCTTACACTTATATCTCCTAGTCCACTGGAATAATCTATAACCTGGAACAAAAATTAATCCTAGTTCCCCAAGTGTATCGTACTTGTTAATAGATTCATCTATCTAACCTGGAACCAGAATTTAATCTTAGTTCTCCAAGTATATCTTACTTGTTAATAGATTAATCTATCTAACCTGGAACTGGAATTATTTGTTCCCCAAGTATATCATACTTGTTAATAGATTCACAAAACTCTGAATAGATATTACCAAAATAATCAGGGCAATCATCTCACCACAAAGGTGCGTTGACCTCCGTCAACTGATGTCCTTTATCAAGGAATGAAAACCATTTAAAACCACGACACGGGAGTTAATCGGAAAACCTCTTATGATTTGATAAGTTGAAAACCATACTACAGTAGGTCAGTGATGCCAAAACACAACCGCTTTTGAGAAAGTAAATCACCTTTGACTCCTTAGACTGAGTTCCCTATTTTTGATAAGTTCGAGAATATTTTATTCTTATTAAAAGAATAAAATAGAATATAAATAGATATTAGGGAACCCTCCCTATATTTAAATAAATTTTTTGAATGTCAGAAAATATTTTAAATAATTATTAAAGACCTTCACTAATTTTTAAATCCAATTAGAATTTTTAATAAATATTCAATTAATATTTATTAATTAAGAAACAATTAATTAACTCCTTTTTAAATGAATATTCAGAATAATATTTATTAGTTTAATAAATATTCAAATAATATTTATTAACTCTATTTAATTCCTTTAACGAAAGAATATCAAAATATAAATATCGAAATATTTATATCATCATTTCAAAATAATTTGTGTCCGGCTTCTTCCGGATTACGACAGTACTTAACATAACCTTCCGACTCCTGGTCTACGTTCGAAAATACATAACACGCTAAACACTTAGAGCCTTTTTCATTCACCGGCTTATATCTATATTTCTTATAGCATATAACCGAAACATTTACGAAAGCTTTAATAATACATAAAACAATTCGTACTTTTCAATATACAGAGTTATATCACAACAACAACAGTCTTTCGACAAAACAATAGTACATTAAGTACAGGTGTTTAAAAACATGCATACGTAGTAATACATATATATTGATATGTAAAAACGTAGGTTAGAAAACTTGCCTGAAGTCCAAGATACGTTCTCAGAGTCCCACTCACTCCGAATTTTCTATCCATAGATATTATAATCCTGATTAGTACTCATAATTCCATCAACTACTTATTTTACAATTAAGTGTAATCATATATCGATTCCAATTATGACAACCTCAAATTAGTTCTTAGTCCCTTTTACTTAACACTTGTCTTACCCGGCATTCACCTCCTCGGGTATATCTTAACCGTTCGCAAACCATTTCATCACTGGATTTTAATCTAATCCTTTACTCCAATACGTAGTCATGTTATTCCTCAAAATCTTTCGTGTTTTAACCGACTCGAAATTATCCTTTTATCGTAGCCAAAACGGCTCGTCAAAACCGTGTCTCTGTAGTTGACTTTCCTGCAAATTACTATTACGCGACTCGAACTCTAACATTTTTAGTAAATCAGAAAATTCATAATTAAATATGAAACTACCTCAAGGAGATTCTTGAGTATTTTTAATATTTATCAAAAATATTTTGATTTAAAACACTTGAGTTTAACTCAGTGAAAAGTATTTTAGAAATCGAGTCAACTACGAGGTTTTGCTATTTGCACCGCTTTTACTAAAATGCTCATAACTCATTAACCGTTAACTCAAATGACACATCGTTTTCGCGTGCACGATCTAGAGAATGTCTAGAATAAAATCCATCAAAAGTTTGTTCCTGGACAGAGGGACCATTTTCCCGAATTTACTGAAGAAGGCAGTAGCTTCTTATGTGAATAGTATCATTGCACAACTTTGGTTTCAACATTTTTATAAAATCGAAAAATTAACCTTTTAATACGAAACCTTTTTGCTGATCTTACTAACTGTCTAAGGTACAAGGCATAATTTTAATCAACTCTCAAATATTTCGTTTATAGCATCAAAGTGAGTACAAGGTAGCAGTTTGGTCTCCTTGCGCGACTTTCACTAAAACAGACTTATCTCCTAAACCGTAAATCGTATTGACATGATTCAAGTGTCAAAATAAACTATGAACCAAGATCTATGCAACCATGGTCAGTTCCATAAATATTGCATTGACAGTTCGTAAATCATTATCAAAACTGGTCTATATGCATACGGACATTACGACGTCTATAAACGGAACGTTTTCCGAATTTAACTATATTAATTTCATTAAACAACAACCCAATCCTCAAACTAATAAATTTAACCACAACATCAGTTCATCCTCTTTACAATCTCATCACCATCATCAATCTATAATATTCATCTAACAATATTCATTCATTTACATCCAAACTCCTTAAATCAAAATGTACTTAAACATAACTTAAACTCAAGCTTATAACTTAAAGTAAATCAAAGGGTGGGTGGTGTTTATACCTTTCTTGGATCCTTAAACATATTAACAACATTTTGTAATCCTTAAGGGAGGCTTGATCTATGCTTAACATCCTTAAACTTGCAAGAGAAATCAAGAAACAAGTTAGTAAGTTTTCGGAGATACTATTCACCCTCATTTTCTACATTTTCTTTACCCAACCAAAACACCTCCAAAAATTATGAAATTAAATACGTACCTACCCTAGGATGTATAGAAGGCCTGGGATTTTTCTTGGGATTTTTAAGTGTCCAGAAGTTGAAGAAATAAATTGTTGAATGAGTTCACAAGAATTCCTTGTATGTTGGAAATCTCATCTGCAAGGAATTCTTAAATGAGTTCACAAGTATTAAATTTTCCATATTTAAAGGAATATTTGAATTTGTTTAAAATCCAGTACCTCATGCTTTTTGCTATTAATTTAATTATCAGGCCTACAATTTTATATGCATATGTGGTAGTTAAATGATTTAGTATAAGTTAGCAGCATAATTATTTGCATGTTAAATATTTAATGAGTATTAGTCAATGATATCTTACTTAATTGCTCAGATATTTTGCTCTGATTTTTTTAAATATTTTATTTTAAATAATTGTGGTACTTTTGGTATTAGTGACGTTATTGAGAATTTATGTTCTAAGTAATTAATGCATATTTTAAAACTCATTAATATTGGAAGACGAAGTATTTTCTAAGTCATGTGTATAAAATTCTTAATATTTTATATACTTAGGAAATATTTCTAAATTTGATTTTGTTAGTGAGGAGTTGCAATTAGGATCACAAGTATTAAATGTCAATATTTAAAGGACTTGTGAATTTATTTTCAACTATTTCTTCGAGCTTACATATATCATTAATAATTGTTATGAGTATAATTATAATATATTTGAGTGACAATTATTAGATATAGCGTAGGAAGTTAGATGCTAATATTCAGTCCTATAAATATTTTAGTATTTAGAGAAATTGTTTTATCTTATTAAAATTATAGATTGAAGCAATTCAATGTTTATTAGTTTCATAATTTTGATTTGATAAAATATTATAAGCATAATTTCTTGCATTTTAAAATTATTGATAAATATCAAATAATGATATTTTGTTAATATTTCTATGAAATTAATTGTGATATTTTTAGTATTAGTGATGATACATGTTGTTTATCTGAAATCACTAATAATAAAAAAATGTCTAAATGCTTATTTTTTACTAAATAATTGACTTGTGTTATTTAATTTATATATTCATATTTGTGGTAACTGTTTAGTATTGCATAAGTATTACTATTAGTTTTCTTCCTTTGACTGAATATTTAAACCTGAATGTATTGAAAAGAATATTTTGTCTATTTCTTTTCCAAAATGTTTTGTCCAACAATACATTCACTTTCTATCAGTTTTAAAGAAGAAAATTTAAAATTCTTTTTCAAAACTTCTCTTTTGAAAATCTTTTGATTTACAGCCCTTCTTTGATTTCTAAAACTTAGGGTGTGAATCATTTTTTCTTGAGGATAATCTTTCTTTAAATCTAAAAATCTTTGATCCTCTCTCAAAAGTTGTTTTTAAAAGTTTTATTTTTAAAAGCTTTTTTCTATTAATTTTTCCATTTATAGTGGTAGAAACTTTGTGACTGCTATTTTATTTGGAGAAATTATTTTTACTTCGAGGTACCAATCACTTGTAAAATTATTTGTTTTCAAAAACTTATTTAAATGTATGTTTCACATTGATTCATAGTACCAAAACAGTGGTTGTTGCTTTGAAGGCCTAATATTATATTGCTAAGCATACATCCACCTCTATTGGCATGTATTTCTTTTAAGTGTAGGGTTTCGTGACACAAACGCAGCGGAATAAACGCGAAAAATAAATCAAAATAGCGAAACCCTCCGCAGGATCCATGCGAAAATAAAAGATTTAATTCGGAGATAAAGAATAAATACCTTTAGAAGCTTTAACAGTTCATTAATGGAAGATTAATGGAGGTCCAAAACTTGTTTAATCACCACGTATCCCGCTCTCGCGATCTACGCTCTACGGTATCCACACGAACACTTTTCATGAAGGATTGATGTGTACTAGCACCCGAAAACTTCTTCTCTCTCTATCTTCCTCCTCTCTCAGAGCGGCTAGGGTTTTTTTTTGTAAAATCTCTATCTTATTAAATCAGCCCATAAAGAGATTATATAGAGGGAGGAATAAGTTTTCTAATTATAATCCAATTATAATTAATACTAATCCAAAATTCTAAATTATTTAATTAAGTCTCACTTAATTAATTAATTATTAATTTTGGAATTAGTTTAAGTAATTCATTTATTCTATTTATATAATTAATTAAGTCATACTTAATTAATATCATAAATAAAATAAATTACTTATTTAATTTAAATTCATAATTTAAATTATTTCTCCTTCAAGCGTTCTTTGTGTGTGACCTTGTAGGTTATTATTATGTTGGCAACAATTTTAATATCTAATTAAAATTGTAAACAATGAGCGGCATCTAGTAATACATCATTGCTACCCAAGTAATAATAATAAATCGGTGATTCGATTAAGCCTTTCGTGAATAATGTTCCATGTAATATAATCCCTTTAATCTTGATATTATAGATTAAACTCAAGGCATGTCTCGTGTCATCCTCTTCATAATTTAATCTTTATTTTCTTGATCGATGAGTAGACTATTAAAATCAAATCAACATTTGAGCACGGCCGTGCATTTCATAGTCTCACTCAAACAAGAGGCCAATAATATCACTCCTAAAATTAGGAGGATTAAATCCCATCTAGATCATTCATATTTCTCATACGATTCATAATATACCCAATGTCCACTTTTATCATCACCCGGTCAAAGGTAACTTTTAATGTAATCAAAGTATATTAATTCTCGTATAGAAATATAATGATTTCAGGTCTAAGGATCATTACACCATTATCACAGTGAGAATTACTTATGACACTTACTTAACATGTAGAATCTTACGGCGGGTCATTCCAGTGCCATGCATTGATACATGCACTTATGTTCTTGACTTTAGTATCCCCATACCTATGACCAATGAGATTTGGTCATCTGTCAAGAAACATACTAGTCTTTGTGCATTATTATTGTCCTTAAATAATAATACTCGACTAGGGAATTTTAGGAATAAGATATTATTCATATAATCTCATTTTTAAGTCACATACTTAAAGATATATAATACGTATCAAAATTCCAAGGACATTTATTATGCTTTCAATTTATTATGCAGTAAATAAAACATAATAAATAATAATCAATAAAACATAATCCTTAATAATAAATATTTTTCTTAAAATATAAAAAGTATTGTCTCTAGAGCACAATTACTAACAATCTCCCACTTGCACTAGAGCCAATTACCCAAGTATCCAATACTCATGGAACTAGTGTGACTTTCGTGCTTCTGCTGCGACAAAACCTTAGTCAGTGTGTCTGCAATATTATTATTAGTATACACTTTACATATATGTATATCTCCTTGATCATTAATCTCATTAATTAGGTGATATCTCCTAAGTACATGTCCAAACAGCCTCCTTGGCTGCTTCACAAGCATCAATATACTCAGGTTCTATTGTAAAATCAACAATTGTCTTTGCTGTGAACCATTCCAGCATACAACATCTCAATAAAACACAAAGCCAGACAGAAACATTAAATTATCGTTATCTGTCTAGAAACCGGTATCACTGAAACCTCTTACAACTAGCTTCACATCTCCTCCATATAACAAGAATGAATATTTAGTCCTCTTTAAGTACTTAAGAATATTCTTGACTATCGTCCAGTGACCTTCACCTGGATTAGATCGGTATCTACTCATCATGGTTAAAGCATACGAGACATCAGGACAAGTACATATCATTGCATACATTATAAAACCAATTGCTGACGCATATGGAATTTTACTCATGCAGTCCCTATCATCCAATGATTTAGGACAAATTTTATTTTGAGATCACTATCCCATGAGACATTGGGACATATCCATTTTAGTCTCTTTGCATTTGAAATCGATGCAAAACTTTGTCAATGTATGTACTCTAAATTAGGCCGATCAATCACCTTGATCTATCTCTATAGATCTCGATCCCTAATATATATGTCACATCGCCTAAGTCTTTCATTGAGAAATTATTTCTCAACCAAGTCTTCACAGTCTGTAGAGAAGGAATGTCATTCCCTATTAGTAATATATCATCAACATATAATACTAGGAATGCCACATGGCTCCCACTAAACTTCTTGTAAACACAAGTTTCATCTTCATTCTGAATAAAGTCAAACTCTTTTTGACTGTTTCATGAAAACAAATGTTCCATCTCCTCGAGGCCTGCTTTAATCCATAAATGGATCGACGCAACTTACATACATTTCCAGCATCCTTTAGATCAACAAAACCCTTAGGGTGTGTCATGTACACATCCATATCTTCTTCAAGGCTCTCATTTAAGAAAGCGGTTTTGACATCCATTTGCCAGATTTCATAGTCATAGTAAGCAGCTATAGCAAGCAAAATCCTGATGGACATGACCATAACAACTGGTGAAAAGGTCTCATCATAGTCAATACCATGAATTTTCTTGAAACCTTTTGCCACCAATCGTGCCTTATAGGTCTGTACATTAGCATCCATGTCGGTCTTCTTCTTGAAAACCCACTTGCACCCTATAGGTTTTACCCTTCAGGTGGATCAACCAAAGTCCATACTTGATTAGTATACATGGATTCCATCTCAGATTTAATGGCATCCAGCCATCTCTTAGAATCTGGAGTGTTTATAGTATCTAGGTAGGTGAGAGGCTCATCTTCATCCACAAGCATCACATCACCATCTTGAGTCAAGAGAAATCCATATTATCTCTCGGGCTCATGGCGAATCCTACTAAACCTACGAACACCTGTGTTTCTTGAGCAGTATTATTTTTCTTGTACATTCTACTCAGGTTCCTCCACTGGTTCAACGTTATCATGTGGGTCTCAAACTTCATTGAGATCTATTATCCTCCCACTGTCTCTCAGCAGTTCGAGCAACAAACACTTTGTTCTCGGAAGGATTATAGAAAGACTAACCCCTTGTTTCTGTTGGGTATTCCACAAAATTACATTTGTCTGATTTTGGTCCTAGCTTGTCAGAGATTAGACGTTTCACAAACGCTTCACATCCCCAAAATTTTATAAATGACATGCTGTGACGTTGCTCAGTCCATATCTCATAAGGAGTCTTTTGAACCAATTTAGTAGGAACACAGTTAAGTGTATGTGGAGCCGTTTCCAGGGTGCAACCCCAGAAACTAATTGGAAGATTCATTGACTCAACATTGATCGCACCATGTCCAACAAGGTGTGATCTCTCCTATCAAAAAAACTTTTCTTTGATATTTTCTACTTCATCTTTATAGTCTTTGAACTTTTCAAATGATTCGGATTAGTTCTTCAAAAGATACATATATCTGTATCTACTAAAATAATTAGTAAATTTTATGAAGTTAATAAAATCTACCTTTTGTCATCGTACACATATGACCACATACATCACTATGTATAAGTCATACCCATTCAATGATCCCTTCACCATGTCCGGTAAAAGGAGCTTTAGTCATTTTACCAAATAAACCAAGATTCGCATCCTTTTGTATGATTCATAATCAAACTTATCCATGAATGCATCCTTATGTATTCTGAAAATGCGTTTCTTATTAATACGGCCTCAACAACAGTGCCAAAGGTAATATTTGATTTGAGTCACTTTAGAACATATAAATTGTTAATTAGATGTGCAACATTATAAGGCTCATCATCAAAATAGAATAAACAACTATTGTTATAAAATGAAAAAGCCTTTCTTGTCCAAACAAGAAACTGAAATAATGTCTCTGCCAATTGCAAGCACGCTATAACAATTATTAAGTTCTAAATTTTCCTTATAGGCCAAAAATTAAGTAACGAGTTCCTCGAACCAGAGCAACTATCTTTACTCCAATTCCAACCCGATACCTTAAGCTTGACCCTTATTGATCATCATCTTCCGATCTTCCAATTAAGCATGACAGTTTAATTTCCAGTCTCCCAACTTTCCACAGAAGTGACAATCGTCTTCTTTATCAACACCTCATTCAGACTTTAGAGTCTGCTTTAGGGATTGGACTTTGGTTTGACAACGGAACTAGATCAAATCTTCTCCTTGCCTTTCCATTTTCCTTTCCCTTTTGCATTCCCTATGTTTACCATCAATATAGTAGTAGTTCATGCATTTATCATATTGCTTTCAGCAGTTCTCAACATGCTTAGCAACTCAATGGGTGTTTTACCAATCTTATTCACTTTATTGTTCATAACAAAATAAGATTTGTCCAAAGATTGTAAGATCAAATCTAACTATCTCTAGACCAATCTAGAAACCCAAAATATCAAAGGTACTCATTATACCCTATAATCTTTAGAACATGTGGTGTAACCGGGTCTCACTCTCCCTACTTGTACGTGTATAGTGCCCTTTCAAATATATCTTGTGCTCAATCGTCTCATAAGCATCTATATGCTCGTATTGCTTCTTAAGCTCAGCACATATATTTGCTAGCATGAGACATGAAACATCAGTCGCAACATCAATTTGCTTTCAATAAGCACTATGATTTGCACATGTTACATTCTCAACTTTAAGAGTAGGGGAAGAGATTTAACTAACATCGTGGTGCCCGAGGACGATCCTCAAGCTCCTATGTCAGTCAAGGAAATATATTCTCGTCAACTTGTCCTTCTCAAGAACTGATCGCATAGAGAAGTTGTTTGTGTTTATCATTTGATATCTACAATATTAAAGTGCATAAAATAAACTAGGTTGCAAATTTAATATTAATTATGTTTAAGTGATTATGGTATATCATCATATACCTCCCACTATTTTTATCAAACTAATAGCCCTTACTATTAATTTGGAAAGTATATCCCATAATTCTTTCTAGTGAGCCAAGATCCATATTTCGTCATGTCCTAAGTCAACCACTGGAAGTTCTTAGAAAATGATTATTTAGGTAGACAATAGTTTTCAATTATATCATATATAATTCTTGGATAGTTTGGTGAACAACGATTGATCTTATCTATCTAATAGACTTTTAACCAAACTCTATGCTTCTAAGTTCATAATAGTTGAATATAACCGTTTATTTTCACTTATTATGACGACTCAGTTAAGTTAGACCCAATGATACAACGGCCGAATATAACCGTTTATATTCGTCGCATCTCACCACGATAGATAGGAGTCCCCTGCCACTGACAGTCCTTCCCCTTATCGATCTAGGATTCGATGAGTGTTCATTCATTGGAAAGCATCCGAGTAAAACTTAATATTTTGTTAAGGGGTTTTAGAAAATTTATAACGATCATGATCACATCATAAAGAGATCCTCAATTTTTCCTTGAACTAAATATTTCAAATCGACATCTTAAATTGTTCATTTCCCAGGTAGATGGAGGATACCAATGGTCACACTTAAAACCCATCAGCCTTACGAATACGCATATCCGCTTTTGTCAGAAAATCCCAATTATAGATATCAAAAATCCATATTTAATTCCGTGTTTTAAAAATCCATATTTCATAAACACAAGAATCTCATGATCATTTGTTAATTTTAAAATCTTGAATCGTTACAGATTTTATCTTGTTTAAGCAAACATGGCATGGGTGTCGTATCTAATACATACATGATTAATCAATATTAAGCATGTATCTCAATTATATCTACGCATACATACCAATACATGCAATCATATACATATATGTAATGTGCGTAAATTAAACGTGTTTGGTTATGGCCCCATCCTATATGATATTTCCAAGCTAATGGAAATATCAAGGTCAGTCTATGGTGGTTTTAAAAATACTATCTATTACATGTCTTCTTTCTTCATTGCTCCATCATCCCTTTTGGATCGCCACCTTACTTGCAAGTCTTCATTGATAATTACATTGAATAATAAAAAATAAAACTATTCTAATGAAATTACAAGAAGAACTCGAGTTACATTCGAGATAATTAAATTACAATGAATAAACGACATGCAAGTCGTATTTAGAAACCAAAACCATAAATCAAAACCACTATCCTATGGGTCTTTAGGCCATAACCATCCACCATGCTATCATATAACACATATAATATATCTCATATTATATAATCATATCATATAATCATATATAACAAATTTCGAAATTTTAGAAAATTAAAAACAGATTTCTGAAGACAATAAATCGCTATTTCGAGGCCCTTAAAGACGTCAAACGCCTTACAGACCCGTCGGTGATAGTATTACTATCAGTTTTGTTCATTGACCCGATTCCAGTCAGAAAACACATATCGTTTACCAAAATCGGATACAGCAGTCAGATTTCTCCAAATCTGACGGTGTTTCAGAAATCGTATCATATACAATTCTCATAACAAGAACAAGCATATATCATATATACATACACTGAGATACATACAATCATCATATGATTATACATTACATGAATATCATATATTCATAATATATACATACATATACTCAAAATTTTAGAAAATCAAATAATTTTTAAAAAATCATAAATCACCGTTTTGGAGGCTGTAACGACATCTAATGGCTTACAGGCGCAGAGCTGCCTTTGTCAGTATTGCTCAGTGACCCGATTCCAGTCAGAAAACACATATCATTTGCGAAAATCGGACAACGGACACAGATTTCAGAAAATCAACGGCAGCCGTTTCAGAATTCGTATCGAATACGATTCCCATAATAAGAACAAACATGTATCATATACATACATCAACACACATAATCATCACATGATTATATATCATAAAATATCATATATTCATAATATATATAAACATATACATATTGTATCAATATAAAATCATGATAGATCGCATACATGCTTATATATCAAAAACTGTTAAGCACATAACCGAATTAAAACGTTTCGCAAGTAGCTCTGATGCCATTGTAGGGTTTCGTGACACAAACGCAGCGGAATAAACGCGAAAAATAAATCAAAATAGCGAAACCCTCCGCAGGATCCATGCGAAAACAAAAGATTTAATTCGGAGATAAAGAATAAATACCTTTAGAAGCTTTAACAGTTCATTAATGGAAGATTAATGGAGGTCCAAAGCTTGTTTAATCACCACGTATCCCGCTCTCGCGATCTACGCTGTACGGTATCCACACGAACACTTTTCATGAAGGATTGATGTGTACTAGCACCCGAAAACTTCTTCTCTCTCTATCTTCCTCCTCTCTCAGAGCGGCTAGGGTTTTTTTTTGTAAAATCTCTATCTTATTAAATCAGCCCATAAAGAGATTATATAGAGGGAGGAATAAGTTTTCTAATTATAATCCAATTATAATTAATACTAATCCAAAATTCTAAATTATTTAATTAAGTCTCACTTAATTAATTAATTATTAATTTTGGAATTAGTTTAAGTAATTCATTTATTCTATTTATATAATTAATTAAGTCATACTTAATTAATATCATAAATAAAATAAATTACTTATTTAATTTAAATTCATAATTTAAATTATTTCTCCTTCAAGCGTTCTTTGTGTGTGACCCTGTAGGTTATTATTACGTTGGCAACAATTTTAATATCTAATTAAAATTGTAAACAATGAGCGGCATCTAGTAATACATCATTGCTACCCAAGTAATAATAATAAATCGGTGATTCGATTAAGCCTTTCGTGAATAATGTTCCATGTAATATAATCCCTTTAATCTTGATATTATAGATTAAACTCAAGGCATGTCTCGTGTCATCCTCTTCATAATTTAATCTTTATTTTCTTGATCGATGAGTAGACTATTAAAATCAAATCAACATTTGAGCACGGCCGTGCATTTCATAGTCTCACTCAAACAAGAGGTCAATAATATCACTCCTAAAATTAGGAGGATTAAATCTCATCTAGATCATTCATATTTCTCATACGATTCATAATATACCCAATGTCCACTTTTATCATCACCCGGTCAAAGGTAACTTTTAATGTAATCAAAGTATATTAATTCTCGTATAGAAATATAATGATTTCAGGTCTAAGGATCATTACACCATTATCACAGTGAGAATTACTTATGACACTTACTTAACATGTAGAATCTCACGGCGGGTCATTCCAGTGCCATGCATTGATACATGAACTTATGTTCTTGACTTTAGTATCCCCATACCTATGACCAATGAGATGTGGTCATCTGTCAAGAAACATACTAGTCTTTGTGCATTATTATTGTCCTTAAATAATAATACTCGACTAGGGAATTTTAGGAATAAGATACTATTCATATAATCTCATTTTTAAGTCACATACTTAAAGATATATAATACGTATCAAAATTCCAAGGACATTTATTATGCTTTCAATTTATTATGCAGTAAATAAAACATAATAAATAAATAATAATCAATAAAACATAATCCTTAATAATAAATATTTTCCTTAAAATATAAAAAGTATTGTCTCTAGAGCACAATTACTAACATTAAGATGGGGATACTATCAGATGAACGAAAATGATGTAAATAGTAATTGCATTATGAGTCAGAAAATCATTGTCTTCTATCTGATAAGGATGTTTTGCAGAAATTTTTTCAAAACTTATAGTCTTTAGGTTTTAATGGAAATGAGTCATTTTATCGAGATATAATTTGGTAAGAGAGTTGAATTTCTTCTTTGGTGTAAATTCTCGCATTTTATTATGGGAATGTTGCCTTATAAGAAATTTATAAGTGATAGAAACTTTCTTCTCTGATACAGTTTCCCGCATTTTATTAGGAGATATGTATCTTAAAGAAATTTATGTATCATGCTCTTAATGATAAATCTTTAGTTCCGATAAAACTCTTTTGCTAAAAAGTGCTATAAAGCAATTTATTACCATTCCTGCTCATATTTTTCCTTCTGTTTTAGATAAAAAAATAAGTCTGGAAATGTTAAGATAATTATCTTTTCTTGTTGACTCTATCCGTTTAGCCCCCACTGGCTTTAGAAGCTAACCAAGAGGTTGAAAACCCATAAATCTCTTACCCAGGCCACAGTACCAAATACTGATTCATCCACTTCCATATATTAACCCTTGGATATATAAGAAAACTTTGTAAGTTTAGAGGTTGATAAGGGAGAAACTGTACTTGATGTAGTAAATAAGGATGAAGTCGAAAGTGCACCCACAGTTCTACCTCCAGAGAATAAAAGTAGTATATAAAATGAGGTAACTATAAGCTCATCTGCATCTTATCAAAAGAATGCAGAGCTGAAAAGGAAATTAAACTATCACAGAAATCATTCTCTCAACAGGGTGAGTCTATTGAAATTTGCTCGTCAGCCAGAGCATCTTGTAATGATTCAAGCACACCACTGGCACTCACGCTGATGATAAGCCTAAATAGATAAATTCTAGGAATATATTGTAAGGCGTGCACAGTGAGAGGTACAGGTATTCAGAGGAGATACAGACTCTAATTACCCATACATTATATTGTCCAAGGTATCTTCCTCAAACAGGAGTTAATCTTCTACATCCCGAAAGGGAGATCTCTTGTTCAGATTTATCTAGGCTTGAGAGGCAACTACTTGGAAAGAATACTTCGAATGAGTCAAGTAGGGTATTTTATTCAAAATTCCCATCACCGGATTACGAGAGAAATGTAGGCTCTAAATTGTCATTCATTACATCTCATTGGTCGAGTATTATTATTTAAGGACAATAATAATGCACAAAGACTAGTATGTTTCTTGACAGATAACCACATCTCATTGGTCATAAGTATGGTGATACTAAAGTCAAGAACATAAGTGCATGTATCAATGTATGGCACTAGAATGACCCGCCGTGAGATTCTACATGTTAAATAAGTGTCATAAGTAATTCTCATTGTGATAATGGTGTAATGATCCTTAGACCTGAAATCATTATATTTCTATACGAGAATTAATATACTTTGATTACATTAAAAGTTACCTTTGACCGGGTAATGATAAAGGTGGACATTGGGTATATTATGAATCGTATGAGAAATATGAATGATCTAGATGGGATTTAATTCTCCTAATTTTAGGAGTGATATTATTGGCCTCTTGTTTTAGTGAGACTATGAAATGCACGGCCGTGCTCAAATATTGATTTGATTTTAATAGTCTACTCATTGATCAAGAAAATAAAGATTAAATTATGAAGAGGATGGCACGAGACATGCCTTGAGTTTAATCTATAATATCAAGATTAAATGGATTATATTATATGGAACATTATTCACGAAAGGCTTAATCGAATCACCGATTTATTATTATTACTTGGGTAGCAATGATGTATTACTAGACGCCGCTCATTATTTACAATTTTAATTAGATATTAAAATTGTTGTCAACGTAATAATAACCTACAGGGTCACACACAAAGAACACTTGAAGGAGAAATAATTTAAATTATGAATTTAAATTAAATAAGTAATTTATTTTATTTAAGATATTAATTAAGTATGACTTAATTAATTATATAAATAGAATAAATGAATTATTTAAACTAATTCCAAAATTAATAATTAATTAATTAAGTGAGACTTAATTAAATAATTTAGAATTTTGGCTTAGTATTAATTATAATTGGATTATAATTAGAAAACTTATTCCTCTCTCTCTATATAATCTCTTTATGGGCTGATTTAATTTAAGAGACATATTTTTAGTAAAACTCTAGCCGTTTTGAGAAAAGAGGAAGATAGAGAAAGAGAAGCTGTTTTCGGGTGCTAGTTCACATCAATCCTTCATGAAAAGTGTTCGTGTGGATACCGTAGAGCGTAGATCGCGAGAGCGGGATACGTGATGATTAAACAAGCTTTGGACCTCCATTAATCTTCCATTAATGAACTGTTAAAGCTTCTAAAGGTATTTATTCTTTATCTCCGAATTAAATCTTTTATTTTTGCATGGATCCTGCAGAGGGTTTCGCTATTTTAATTTATTTTTCACGTTTATTCCGCTGCGTTTGTGCCTCGAAACCCTTCATGATAGTGATTCAGTTCATTCTGATGAATCGAGTGATGAGAATATAAATGAATTGATGGATTTCACTTGTAGGTAGAGAAGACTATATTTGGAATGCAGAGTGAAAGTGAGAGAGAGAAACACTCAAGTGAAAGTGAAGGAGAGATACACTTGAGTGAGAGATAGGGAGATAAAGAGTGAAACAGTTCAAAGTGTTCGACACTTCAGTGTAAACAACAACAGAACGTAGTAGAAGTGAAGAAACCATAGACCAAATACTTACCCTTGCTACTTCTGAAACAAAATATGCGATATTTTCCCAATCAATGATAGACGAGAACCTTCTTTGGAAGACAAGCCATAAGAAAATTATGGTCCAGTAGAGGATTCCTCAACTAAGGGGGAGAATTTAGTATACAAGAAAAAGGAGAAAGTCTTATCTACGTATCCTTAGGGGAGACGTTAATATCTTTAGGGGGAGAATTTAGATAGGAAAAAGAAGAATCTTTTGATCATTATGGGAGAATCAAGAAACTTATCCTATACTTGAAAGGAATTGTCAGTAGAGGATTCCTCATCCAAGTGGGATGTACAGAAAAGAATTGATACTTCCATTGTTTATCTAAAGGGAGAAGAAGAAAAAGAAGAAGAATCACATTCTCAGGGGATAACATTACTTGAGCTATGTTCTATGTTCTATTGAAGACGTTCCCAGGAATTTTAATTCTTATGAAGTTTTATTCATGATAAGTTCTTTAAGTTCAAACTATGAAGGATTTTGAAACAAAAGAACCTCAAACATAGAGGAACGAAGATAATATTGCATGAATATCAGTTCAATGCTAGAGAAACAAACATCTTTCATTTCAGTTACTCAAGAAATCTGGAAATACAGAATCTGATCCAGAAAAACAAGTAGCATTATTTACATGTCTCGGACGATTACTTTTTCTAGTTGTAAATTGAGTTATCCTCTCCATGAGATTTGTTTGCTAAATTTAACAATCAAATAAGGGGAGATTGTTGGTGAGATTACGAAGTTGTATGGATAGTAATCGTGATAACTCAACACTAGATCATGACAGGTAAATAATACTACACCTACATAGAAATTAGGAAAAAAATAAAGCATGACAAATACAGTGAATCAAGATATTAGAAGAAGTTTTGAAGTCTACTATAGGTCACTAAGAGAAGTTCATTAATATGTTCATACCTCAGTGAAGAATAATGTGTAAAGACTTTCAGGGTTTTAGAAGTGTTGAAGAATCAGTATAAAAGTGCCACTAGAAGATTTCAGAGTATTAGCATTGATTGAAGATAAACAGTGTTCGAAGCATAGGAATTTAAAAAAATTGAAGATAGGGTAAAGACAAAGGTTAAAGAAGACAACTGCAGTCTTGAAGTTATACTCACTGAAAAGTGAAGAACAAATAATGAAGTATTCAAGATTGTAGTAGTAATGAAGACGTTGTCTAAGTACCAGAAAAGATTCTAGTGAAAGTACTATGTTTATTGACAGTCAGTGTTCGAAGAAATAAATAACTACAACACTCTTGTCAATTGAATTAAATGAGATGTGAAGATTAGGATTGGTGTTAGTCGTTTATGAACCAGACCAGTGCACTACACGTCAAATGAAAGATAATGGTAATTATATATATAAAGTAGAGCATTGACTAAGTGTGTAGAGTGAAGGAAATGGAAGAAAAGTGTCGAGAATTGAAGCGCTTGTAAAGGTTCAAGGGTTCAAAGAAAAACAGTTGAACAACTCAATAGTCAAACAGCCAAACAGTTCAACAGCCAAACCGCAAGTGACCAAACCGTAAGTGACCAAACGCAAGAGGTATAAAAGGTTGGTGATCAAATGGTAATTTGACCAAGTCAAATTAAAACATCGACACAACTTGAATATGTTGATTTTATATTCCAAGGCATGTTCATGTGAGAGGAATTTGACACATAGAATGTAAATCACCAAGGCATGTACAAGGGGAGTAAAGTCGACACATATAAATTCGACACATAGAATTTATATTCTAAGGGAAGTACATTGACGGAAAAAGTCGACACATAGCCTTTAAATGCCTAAAAAGAATCTAAATCTTTTATACATGTGATAAAAGTCCACACATGCATCCACATGGAGATAAGATTCGACACTTAGGTTCTTGGAATCATATAAATTATTCTAAGGCATGTACATGGAAGAAAAGTCGACACATAGGTCATACCAGGAGATTAAATCCGACACATGTGATCAAGTTAACATACAGGGCACTATAATTCGACTCATCCTCTCTCCTTAAAAGATGGATTATTTTCTAAGTTTCAATACATGGTAACAATATTCGACACATAGAAAATATCCACGGGTTTCTCAAAGTCAACTCAAGTCAATATCAATGAGAGAAGAATTCGATACTCAGAAAGTAGTTCAATTATTGTAAAGCCTACACTATATAAACAAATGAATTTAATTCATTTGGTATGTGTGAGTGAAAATACACACATACAAAAAGAGATACAGAGAGAGATAGAAGCCGGAGAAGAAGAGATATAAAGCCATTCACATATTTTCTTCACCGGAGTTTTATAATCTAGTCGGTTCATTATGTTGTAAATATATATGGCTATTATAAAACACTCTTTGTTAGATTGATTTCCTTTTTGTACATTCACAGATCTATACTTTGTAATAGAAATCAGTCAGATCTCTTTGTTGTGGCAAAGAACTAATTTGTTCTTTGGAAACTGGTTCATTAAAACCAGGTGTAACACCCCTCTGAGTTTATATACGAAATATATATTCCCCGAAACTTGTCTCGTTTATTTATTTGCTAATTTTCTAGAACTTTATTGTTTATTCATAAAAATATAAAATTAGTAAGCCAACCTCCTAAACACTACAAAGACTTGAACCACTAACCGAATTCTAAATTATTTATCTGCAAAAGATTCGAAAGAATTTTTTAATTTAGTGAGTATCGTATTCAACCCCCCTTCTATGATACTTCTGGGACCTAACAGTTTTACTATATTGAAAATTAAATATGAAATGTACTAACTTTTACTCATAAGTTCTAGCATGCAATATCTCATTCTTAGCAATCAATTAAACATTTAAGTCCTAAGATGCTACCATGCTGACATGAATATAATACATTTCAAAACATAATAATCATACATTTCTGAATTAGATAAAGGTATACTAGTTAGAATGCGTACCTTTGAAGTGTTTAGTGATTCATCTCTAGTGTTGGTCGTTAATGCCAGATATACATGTGGTTCATCACTGTCACTGATAGAATCAACTTTGCATTTAACTTCACCAACAAATATTTTCACCAACATAATCCTGATATTGTCCTTCTACTTTTAACCATTCATGTCTTGCAACCGCCTCTTGAACTGGTCTTGAAATTCCCCCCTATGGAATCTATAGGTAAGGACCTTAGATTAAGAACTGGGATTCCGTCTGAATCTCAGATTATTTCGTTTCTGTTCAGAAGTTCTCAACCTTGATTTCAATCAAATTTGGTTCCTGGGTCACAAATACAGTGGATTTGCTAACAACCTACTTTACTAAATATTACCTTCTTCAGCTCTTGTTCTAGTTCATAGACTTTCAGCACACTATATAGATCCCTGATGGATGAAATTCTATGTTCTAGATTATCTGCAGTGTTAGCACGAACTTCTATTATCCTTCTTCTTTGCATAAGATACTCCTATATGCATAGATAACTTGAAGTTCAGTCTTGTATTCTTTAACCTCATATGTTTCTTCAGTTGTGACCTCTGACGATTCTTAAATCCGTTTTGTTCAAGTACAATTGTACAAAAACTAGAATGACTAGTAGAGTCAGAGAAAAATTCAGTAGAGTTCCCTACTAATAAATCTATCTTTTCTTTATATTTGAGCAATTTGTGGAACTATAACATAAACGATCGTAGCATCCACAATAAAATCCAAATGCTCCAAAATAAACCTACTAATACGAAATAACCACTTTCCTCGAAACCGGATCATATGCTCTAGGAATTAATTCTGAGCCAAACCGAAGAATTTTCCAACTACAAACCCTTTTGTAAAAATGGACCAAGATTTTTAATATCTTTAGATTATAAATTAAATCTATACAAATTTAACTAAAAAAATTACTTAAATTAAATTTATAAAATAAATTTATTTAAATTAAGTTTATAAAATAAACCTTTTCAACTTTAAAAAATAAACTAATTTAAATTAAATTTATAAAATATTTTTATTTGAATAAAATTTATAAAATAAATTATTTTGAATAAAATTTATAAAATAAATTTATCTAAATTTGATTTCATAAAATAAATTTATTTAAACATATTCAAATAATAAAAGTAAATCTATTTAAATTTAGTGAATAAATTTATATAATTTAAATTTATAAAATAAATTTATTTATATTAAGTTTATAAAATAAACTTTTTCATGTTTAAATAATAAACTCATTTAAATTAAATTCATAAAATAAATTTATTTTAAATAAAATTTATAACATAAATTTATCTAAATTTAAATTTATAAACTAAAGTTATAAATTCAAATAACTTCGGTACCCTGAGTTTCACTGGACTGCGGATCTTGATTTGTATATCAATCAGCTTGCTTGAAGAAAGTCGTACAGAGTTGTTTACAAAAGTCATACTGAATTCTTTGATGCAAAAGTCATACCGAAGCCTGTTTTCAAAAGTAATACCGAATCTTGGAGTCAAAAGTCATACCGAGACAAATTGAAAAGTCATACCAAAGTTTTAAAAGTCATACTGAGCTATTGGAAAGTCATACAAGTGCTTTTTGAAAGTCATATTAGCTTAAAAAAATTCTAAAAAATGTCATGGTCTAGAAAGTCAAATCAGCTTTCCATCCTCTATAAATACGAGGCTTGAGCTTCATAATTCGTAGTAGAAAAACATTCAAATTCAGCAATTTGTCTGATTGTCATATTCACAAACTTTCTGTGTTGGTTTGAATTTAATTCCTTAAGTAACAATTCATGTCAAATCTGTTCTAAGAATTTAGGAATATTTTATAGAATACTGTAACACCCTTTCAAGTTTAATATATGTATTTAATTTGAATCTTGTTCACTTACTTGCTAATTTTCTAGATCTTAAATGTTTATTCATGAAAATAGAAATCTAGTAAATCAGCCTCTCAAACACTATAAGGACTCGAACCCTCAGTAAAAGCAATAATTTAATTCCACAAATTCTGAAAAGATTTTAAATTGTTATGAGTATTGCATTCAACCCCCCTTCTACGATACTTTCGGGACCCAACACTGTGCAACATGATAGTGCTTCAAGCCCATCAACTGATAGTTTTGTCTCAAAAGAAAAATTAAAAGAATCATATGGAGACTAGTTTGATTGTACCTATTACATTGCACAACAACTGCTCACTTCTCATCTGCCAAATAAAGACTATGCATAAATTCTTCTTCAATATGCAAAGGATCAATAGGAAATAAAGGATAAAAATCCAGAAATGGTTGTAGATGGAGAAGCCAATGTTGATACCTAGCTGGACAAGAAACAGATTGTGAGCATGGAGGAGATGTTATAGTGGATGAGAGAAAAGTATTTGGCTTTACTTTGATCCTGTGAAAAAGTCTTCACTCCAACTACTATTTATGATATAATTCATGAAGTTGCAAAAGTTCAACTGCATGCAAATCATTATTTGGCAAGGATTCTTAATCCAAAATTGAAGATCACAGGTACAAAATGAAGGGCACCTTAAAGTCTATTGAAGAAAAAATGAAGCCTGGTGGCATCTATGCAACTATCAGTTCCAAGTCTGAATCTTCTCTATCAAGAATTAAAGTAAATGGTATGAATGACAAGATGGAGAAGATGGAGAAAGCATTTAAAGATATGATTGAAAGCAATGCCTCTCTTCAACAAAATCAGACCAAAATCAATAACATGGTGGAGGTTCTGTACAAGAATAGGCATGCTGACAAATTGCAACAGGATGTGCCTCTTCATGAATTGACTCTATTCCAGGTGGATCTATTTTATTAGTCCAAAGCCATAGAAGAAGAGGCTGAAGCCATCACTATTGCAAAATTGAATGAAAAAGTTGATAAATTGTCTGATGCTCATATTTCTCTCTCCATTCAAGTCTCAGAAGTAGTGTCAAGTATGAGTTCTCTACAAAAAGAGGTTGATACATCTATGTCAACTCACAGAACTACTCTTCAACAAGTTTCCAATAACCTGACCTCAATTCAATCTCTACTCTCCACAATGACTATTTCAAGTCAAGTACCTCAAGTGCCAACGCAATTCAAGCCCAGTACCTCATCCTTCCTACCTCAACAACAAGATATCAACCCTAAGAGGGAGAAGATAAAGGACGAAATTGAAAGACAAAAGGATGAAATAGAGGCTAAAAGACAAAAAGTTATTATGACACTTCTGAGGGAAGAATCTAGGAAACATATTACAGATAAAGAGTTCATGCTCAATCTAAAGGCAATGAAAGCAAATGTGAAGGATAACCACTGGAGTTACAGAAAAATGCTGCAAAACAATATCTACATGGTGAGAGGTTTGAAGTTTCAAGTAAATGGAGAAAAGGTCAAAGTGCTAATAGTGCAGATGGAATCTGGCTATTACAGGGTGTCACTCAATTTGTTCAATGGCCTCTCCTACACAGAACTAGAATGTTTATACAAGGCAATAGAGAATGTAACCGAGGAAGACAATGAATTGAAGAATTTTCTAAGTCCTTTGATGCCAAAGGCACTTCCTGAAGCTTATTGTAACCCTGATGGGATTCTCTACATGACCAAAGCACACACACTCACTCATTTCAGAATTCCACATCATCTGAATCCAGACAATAGGAGTTAAGTAATAACTCTGTTAGAGTTAGTCTAAAAGAAGGCAGTGGTAAGAGAAGAAGAGAAGCTGATCATTGAAAAGCTCATGAAGTTTATCAATGGACAAATGTCAAATTTTGCTAATGAAGAGTTGAAGAAGAAGAAAGATGATGAAGACAAAGGTTAGGGAAAGAAAGACAACAAACCTGCACCTAGGAGTGATAAGAATGGAAGGAAGGAAGATAAGAACAAGAAAGATGAAGATGAAAAGAAGAAAAGGGATGACTCATATAAGGAAAAGAAATATGAAAGAAAGAAGCCAACAAAGCAGCAAGTTGTTGGTAGTCATGTTAATGCACCTACCACAATTTAGGGTATTAATGTGACTCCAATAATTTCTGAAACTGCTATTGTCCTAAAATCCAAATCCCCTAGAAGACATCTTATCAAGGTGACTGCCAATGGAGTGATAAGGAGGGAAATATAAGAAAGTCAAATTAAGAATCTGAAGCCATGTCAACAAGTCAAGGTTAATACAATAACCAGAACAAAATTCAAGAAATCCACTAGTTCATTGCTAGTGAGATATCTAAAATGGAAAAAGTAACTGGTTGTGCATGACAAAGGATTGCCAATCCAACCAATTCAAGATGATGTTGTTCAGGTTAAGTTGAAAATCAAAAAATGGAAGGCATATAGAATCTGTAAGGTTGTAGTAAGGGTCAAACAGATATATGTGACAAATGTTGATGGAGAAGAAAGAGAATTTTACCATGATAGCTCAAAGGTCACTACACATGAAATCAGAAGAGTGATAAGTTTATATGACAAGAAGTGTATGATAAAAAAAACTGAAGATGGTGGAGGTAGCTGAATATCTGGTAAAGAAATATCAAAAGAAGATTGACAAACTAAGGGAATGAAAGAAATGGTAGAGAGAAATAAAAAAGAATATCAAGAATTAGAAAGAATGTCTGAAGAATTGGGAATATAGGGAAAATACAGAGTCTTCAATGATCCTGACAGAGTTGAGTTCAAACTCAGAAATTGAGCAACATCAAAAATCAGACTCAAATTTGTCAAAGAGTATACTGTACAAACTCTCAAAGTGGCAGCTGACATGTTGGAGAATGCAATTCTGATTGAAGAAGTAGTTGCCATGCAAGAAATTCTTCAAGCCATTGAAGAGATCAATCAAATAAAAGAAAAAGAGAAGAAAACCAGATATGATCAATTAATGGCAAATCAAAATCAAAGGTAGGCTTGATATCTTGTATTAATTTATGAAATTGTCTTTTCCTAAATTGGAGGAGATTGTTTAACCAAATCAAGCCTACTGTATTGAGTATACTTGTCTTGTTATAAGCACATTTAGAATTCTTGTACTAGGTTAGTGACTTAGTTATTTTAATGTGTACTTGCAGATAGAAACATGTTTCTATGGTAAATTTAAATATATTATTGTAAGTCAAAAATAAAGATTGATAGAATATTCAATCTTGGATCACGATCAAGCCAAAGAAGACTCACTACGCCATAAGTGCTCATAGGCAATGCTTTTAGAAAGCGTTGCACTGAAAATATTGCGGTAGCTCTGAATTTTTGGTTCTTTCCCAACACTGCTAAAATAGTATTGCATTAGATAAAATTTCGTGTTGCATATTACTCACGGTGTTGCACAGAATGCAACACTAATGGATGGTGTTGTATTAGCTATTTTTTAAAATATTTGCTAACGTGGCAGGTGGGGGCCCACCAGTGGGACCATAATTGCTAACGTGGCAGTGGGGCCAGTGTTGACGTGGCAGATGGGGCTCACCAGTTGGCACCACTGTTGATGTGGTAATGGGACCCACACTGACGTGGCATATGTGGGGCCCACATTTACTAAAGTGGTAGCAAGTCCAGTGATGACGTGGCATGTGATCCACTACTGGCGTGGTAACTAAAGTGGGCCCACTGCTAATGTGGTAATTGTGTGGGACCCATTGCTGATGTGGCACCTACTATGGGGCTCACTTTTGGTTCAACTTCACATTGAAGGCAACACTAATTTTTGTTGCATTTGTATCCCAGTGATATTGCATTATGTACAATATACAATAATTTCGGTGGTGTTGCATTAGACAATAAAAGTGTTGTATTATAGGTCTAAGGAAATGGCCGTAGATGCAACACTCAAAAAGTGTTGCCTTTCTCAATTTCTAGCCTAAGGCAACAACATTTGGGTCGTAAGGAAACAACAGAACACGTTGCATATGGACACTTATGGCGTAGTGACTTCATCAGAATAAGGATTGTAGTATGGAAATTCTTCTAAGTCAAGTGATCAATCGAGAAGTCACCCTGATAGAGAAATCACAACAGTCGAGAAGTCAAAAGTGTAAACTGGTAGAGAAGTCTCAAATGACCCAATCAAGAAGTCTACTTAATCGTGAAGTCAAGAATTTGGAGTTATTTGAGAAGTGTAAAGAAATGATCAATGAAGAAGTCCAGTTAAACAAATCGAGAAGTTAGTTAAGGAAATAATCGATTAGTTGAGGAAATGGGTCAATCGAGAAGTCTGTGAAATCAAGTAAACGAGATGTCTAGCCTGATCGAGAAGTCATCAAAAGAAGTATGCAATCGAGAAGTCTAGACATTCGAGAAATATTAAGATAAAGACCAATCGAGAAGTCTCAGGAGTACTCGATCTAGTAGTCAACAGAATGACTTCTCGAAGTGCAATGAAGCTGAGTATTCGAATATTTTAAGAAGTTAATTTCAAGGAAATTTACAGAAGAATAAGACAAGTAATTTGAAGCATTGTCATGATTAGGTCAGTCAAACCTGTGAAGACAATGACAAGTCTACAATGAAGCTTGAAAAGAAAATAAGACAAAGACAGAAGGAAGAAAGCAGAATGGAGCATATTATCAATTCATAGAACTTAGCTAGAAATAGATTGTGTACAATGTAAAGTAGTTTTGTCTATTTCTAGTTATAGAAAAAATAACCTGTGAAAGCATCTGCACTTGAGACATGTTGTCTATTAAGTAAGTGTGCACAGCTTCACAAGTTTGTGTGTGTTGAATATTTTTCATACCTCATTTTCTTTCAAGAACAAGAAACTGAGATTTAAATCAAGAATCTCAGATTTGTAGCATTTCATTCTAATACAATTACTTTAAAAGTTAATATGTGTTTTTGTTTTGTTCTATTCTGCATGCTTTTGATAAACACTACATAGATTAACAAACCTACAACTAAGTTAATATCTTAGATCATCAAAGAATTAAAACTGGAGTGAAAGAAGAAAAAGATATCAACTATACATTCACCCCCCTCTGCCTAGTTTCTGTAGTTCTTATTCCTAACAATAATTAGTAATTAAATTAAGATTCAATATTAATCATTAGCAGAATATATATTTTAATACTTGGTTGAACACCTAATAGAATCTAAATGAAAATAATTAGTAATATTTTATTATTAACATATTATAGAAAAATTAGTAAAATATTTTGTGAAATTTAAATAATTTTAAAAATAGTAGAACTTTTATGTTAATAATAAAATTAGATATAGAATATAATTAATGAAAGAGTTAGTGGAATCTTAATAATTTTCATATACTTCAAAAGAATTTTATTAGAATTAGAAATTTAATATTTATTATAAAATTGAATATGGTTGAACACCTCATAAAATTTAAATAAAAATAATTAATGGAGTCTTACTAAAAATACGAGAGAGATTATATGATATATATATATATATATATATATATATGTATGTATGTATGAGATATTGTACTTACCTGATTTAAATAATTTATATAAGTTAAGTGTATTGAAAACTCATCTGCATTTATTGTCATATAATTAACTAACATAAAGATTTAATTAATATGAACCATTAGATTAATTACAAATCAATGATCGAAAAAAGTATCTTAATTTTTTTCAAAATGTTGATTTTGTTTTGAGTCTTCCCGTTATGCAATTTACCTAAATAAACAAAAAACCGTAAGCCAGTTAAAGTGTAGCAGGCCCCAGCAGTCCAGAATCTGAAATATGAAGGCTCTAGGGTTTAAAGTTTAAACTACCAGACCTGACTGCAACTCATCATCAATAATATTAATATATCCCTTTGCGTATTTCAGTATTTCCCTTCGCGTGTGTATATACAGTATACACTCAAACAACATGCCAACAGCGAGGCGTAGGAAGGCTTCCAAACCATCCACTTCACAATCAGGAGAATTGTATAATAAAGACGATAAACCCCAAAATAATATACAACAACAACAGCATCAAGAACAACATGTTGTGATTTATAAGAAAAAGTGGTCGTGTATTGATAGTTGTTGTTGGTTCATAGGCTTCATTTGTTGTTTCTGGTGGTTTTTGTTGTTTCTATACAATGCAGTGCCTGCTTCTTTGCCTCAGTATGTCACTGAAGCTATCACGGGTCCTGTAGCCGACCCTCCGGGATTGAAATTGAATAAAGAAGGCTTGATCGCCAAGCATCCTGTTGTTTTCATTCCCGGGATTGTCACGGGTGGTCTTGAAGTGTGGGAAGGCCATCAGTGTGCTGATGATTTGTTTAGGAAGAGACTTTGGGGTGGTACTTTTGGCGATGTTTATAAAAGGTACTAACTAACTTCTTTAATTTAATTATATTACACGAATTGTAAATGCTCTGATACCATGTTAAGCAATTACCATTTCTCCTTAAACCGCTCTGATACCATGTTAAGTTACTAGGTCTCCTAAAATCTTACGGTGTTACAAAGAGGAGTCACCAGTATCTTATATTATTCTAACAAAAAAGAGCTCCACAAAATATTTTTAATTATTTTGGTTTATATATATATTTAATAGCATTTATCATATGGTGCTGATGTTGTGTGTTCATATGTATATATGAGTTTATTTTAGAGTTAAATGTTGGATGATGATGATGTCCAGCTTTATCAACTTGTAGTACTGTTACAACTTTTTTAGGCTATTGTGGCATATGAAAATGTTTATTATGCTTTGCCTCGTGTAAATAAACCGGAAGGCGTTGTGTAAGAATCAAACATTAGTTATAGTGACATTGACATATATAATTGATGGATATTATGTCTTGTTTTTCTTGCTTGCTTTGATGCACAACCTGCCTAAATTATTTAATACACAGACACAAAATATGTAATGCTCAGATGATGCTGTCAGACGCACAGACACCTGTCACCTGTATATATGTATATTATAGCACAGGTTATTATGTTTGCTTAATAATATTTGTAAGGGTTGGGATGTGTAAGAATTTTGTAAATAGAGGCATAATTTGGGATTGATATCTGGAACCGAATGTTATATAATCTGTTAGTTTGTTTATGTTCTGTTTGGTGCTAATATATTGCTGAATTTTCTCTTCCCTAGAACCAGACATTGTGGTTTTTTGCTTTTGATCCTTTTAGTTTCCATGTCACCTACCGGGTTTTGCTTCTTAAACAGCTTTGGATGTCCAGTTGGGCATATAATCAATTTCATGTTGACTTCACTGTATAATCTATATAACTTATAGCTTTCGCATTGATGCTTTCCAGGTACATATTTAATGTTATGGAGTAGAGTCCTGTAAGAACTAATATTTGTGTTACTGGTCATCGAAGTTTGAATTGTATATCATTTCTGCCGGTACAGATTGTAATGAACTAGTTAGCTGTTGTGTATGCTATAGAAGGTGTTGATAGTAAAGTCCTTGAAACAGCCAAGTAATTTCATTAAGATATTGCATAACTAGGCTGTTTATTTTAAACTATTGCACATCACAATGGAAGGAACTTAGAGGTTTGACATTCGATTTTTTCTTGTACCAAGTAGCTATCAATGCATAGGTAGCTACACCACTAACTTTTTGTGATCGTGACTGACATGCATTAGTTGTGCTATACGTATGCAGACATGCATTAGTTGTGCTATACGTATGCAATTGTCCCCGAAAATAAAGTTGATGTTTGATATTTACTTCTACTAATTTCCAAAAAGATTGGGTTTCCAAACTTGGCATTATATATATATATATATATATATATATATATATATATATATTTGGGTTTGCTAGTTATGTGACTACTATAAAGAAATTAGTTTCAGGCACATATTTTCTATTTGGATAGGCTATATTTATTCCATGTATTTCAATATCTGTAGACCTCTATGCTGGCTTGAGCACATGTCGCTGGATAATGAAACTGGCTTGGATCCTCCTGGTATAAGAATCAGACCTGTATCTGGACTTGTAGCTGCTGATTATTTTGCAGCAGGTTATTTTGTATGGGCAGTTTTAATTGCTAATTTGGCTCGCATTGGATATGAGGAGAAGAATATGTACATGGCAGCGTATGATTGGAGGCTGTCCTTCCAGAACAGTGAGGTTACTCTCTAGTTTAATTGATGAGGATTGGATCTTCCTATTTAATTGTGTTATTTCTATTAAAACTAGATCTGCAGAGCAAAAATTTATAAATGTCAACATACTTGTGGTGTTTATAATTAAGTTAATGATATCTCTAGGTACTTGATTTTAATGTTACATTCCTTTGGTTTGTTGCGAGCAATCCATTGGGAAAATTTGATCCTCTTAAATGCTATTGAACTGACATGAAAAGTGCGTACAAAATATGACTGGTATAAATCCTTATGTAGCTTTATGATGGATCATTTCCAAATTGACCTTGGGAAATCTGGAAATAACATCTTATTCTTGCATCAGGAATGCTTGACTACATCCTGAATATATTGATTTGAGTAGGTACGTGACCGGACCTTAAGCAGGATAAAAAGTAACATCGAACTCATGCTAGCTACAAATGGTGGGCAGAAGGTTGTCGTAATTCCGCATTCTATGGGTGTACTGTACTTCCTGCATTTCATGAAATGGGTTGAAGTACCTGCTCCAGTTGGTGGTGGAGGTGGATCAAACTGGTGTGCCAATCATATAAAGGCAATCATGAACATAGGTGGACCCTTTTTGGGAGTACCAAAAGCAGTCACCGGATTATTCTCTTCAGAGGCCAGGGATATAGCTTTTGCCAGGTTTTCATCTTATAAATATGTCTGTGGTTTTTGTTATTATTTGTTTCTTTCCTATTCCATATTTGTTATTTGCTATAGCATATGGTTAATTAGGGTGATAATATGAGTGAGTTTAGTTTAAACTGTTGACTAATTGTTGTATAATTTTTATTTATGTGTCATTTGTTTACTTGTGAAGTTCCCGACAAAGAAAGTTGAACTATGTTTTAATAATTAAAACTAGGAGTTTTTTTTTTGATTCAGATGATTGTGAAAAATAGTGATTAAGTATCTTTAAAGTGTTGTTGTAGGCATTAGAAAAAGAGCACCATATTAAAAATTTCAAAGGATGATTTATGGTACTACATTGTTTTTTTCCTGTTCCAAATTTATTGTTGTTACAGATTTTTTTTAAGCGTTATAGGTTCATAATATAATAATGCTTATACTATAAAAAAACTATGTTAACTATATTTAGTATTGGATCGAATCACTTAACCAAAAATGCTTGTTTGTTTTTACATATATGAAGTATTGGCAGATGTCAACAATTGTGTGGACTATGGAGATAAAAGTTTTTTGGCTGTTCCCTGAACAATATCTTTTTTTTATATTAACATTTTCCCTTAAATACAAGAAGCAATCACTATTTATAATGAAAATACACAACCTTCCCTAACTAAAAAATGAACTAAAAAATATGTTGCACACAACAGGAAATATTAACTCACTCTAGAATATTTCAATTTATTTGGCTTTCAGGATCAATAGTATTGCTTGATGCCTTAATGCATGTTAAGTAATAGATGGGACATCCTAAAAAGGAAAATATTGAGAAATGGATGGGACGGAGGGAGTATTATTATAGTTGCAAAGTTTATGAAATATATCTTGCCTAGTCAACCACCCTATAGTTTTCAGGAACACATGTAAATCTGCAAATCTTACTTGAACCGCATATTTGAGGAACTTCCCATTCTTGGCTTCCATAATTTAATACAATTCTCCTCCCTTCTGTACTGTTACTGAATCATTTTCCTTATGCAGGGCGCTTGCACCAGGTCGTATGGATTTTCAAACTCTACAACATGCAATGAGGATGACTCGAACGTGGGATTCAACAATGTCTATGTTACCAAAAGGAGGGGACACCATCTGGGGAGATCTTGACTGGTCACCAGAGGAAGACTACAAATGTGGTTCCCAGAAGATGATTAATGATAGTCAGATAGTAGGTCAAACTGGGGAAGAGAGGAGAGAAAATGCAAACTTTGTTAATTATGGAAGAATCATATCATTTGGAAAGGATCTGGCACAGGAATCCTCATCAAAAATTCAGAGGATGGAATTCATGGTAATATGTAACCGTCTGTGAGCCACTTCACATTGCCTACTATTACTCCAACGCAAAAATAATCAACGCAATAATTTTTTCACTTCTTAATATGTATATGTGCGTGTGTGGTGCACGTGCATGCTCTTTTCTTAAACACTAATGTTCAGTTAGCAGAATCCTGAAATACACTTTGGAATATTTAATTTTTTAAATATTCATTAGTATTTTAATGCACACATAGTTTGCCTGGATATCACTTTTACAATAATTCTGATATAGAGGTATACTGAAAAATAGTGGGAGAGTAATCTTTTAGAAAAGCATTCCTTGTTTAAAAATTTCTTTGAATGAATTTCTATGAGGATTCTGATACAACTCCTCTATATTTATACATGAAGGGGGTTTCTAACCTTTATATGTAGAAGTATTGATATCCATGTTCTTGGATGATTGTAGCTGCTACTTGTGACTTAATTTTTTTACCTTGTCATGTTATATTTTATATCTTCTGTCGTCTTCTCTATGCAATGCTTCTAATTAGTTTGTATAATTTAGGTATTATGGTGCATCCAGAAGTCAGTGCCTTACATAGAGTTAGGATTCGTATGTAATTGAGCATTATAGGTATAAGCACTTGTCTTGCATCCCTTTTAACCCAGTACTTAATAGTCTATAATTTATCAATAAAATAGTCATGTCAAGACTATTGCATATTAAGACAATTTATCTATTTTTAATTATCTGGGTAAGGTCAATTACTAGAAATTTAAATACTAACGGACACATTTGCCTCAACTAAGGCTCGAACCCTTGACCTTACTCGTAGTAAAGGACGAGAGATATCCGCTAGATTTGTAAATAGATTTCAAAATGTTCATTTCTTTAATAACTTGTCTAGAAACAGAAACAGTACATTGCAAAATTTCATCAGGATGTCTATATAAAATTTACCTCAGGGTCTGTCGTTGGGTTATAACTTGCTGTTTGTTACATTATAATTTACTGTGATATGTCTTTATTTTTAGGATGCCCTTAAAGGAAATAACCTTGCAAACACATGCCGTGATGTATGGACCGAGTACTGTGATATGGGCATTGGGGGTGTCAAAGCTGTAGCCGATTTTAAAGTTTATACAGCTGATTCAATTTTGGATATGCTGCATTATGTTGCACCAAAGATGATGAAGCGTGGTGGCTCTCAGTTTTCGTATGGAATAGCAGACAATTTGGACGACAAAAAATATGAACATTACAAATATTGGTCAAATCCCCTAGAGACAAAGTGAGTGAATGTCGATTTCATCATTAGTAACATATTGTAATTGGTTCAGATTGGATCTTTTTATTTATATTATTTAAAAGAAAATATCGGCGTGTCTTATATAAGTGACTAGCAATATCTTGGGGGTTCATTCCATGTTTTCTCTTTCTTATTTTTAAGTTTTCTCAAGGCCTCAATGTTGGAGTTTTATCTGGTTAACTATTTGAATCTTGAATACTATAGCAGTCTTTTGTGCCGTGAATAATTATCCTATTTGAGCAACAGAGATTTCTAATGCGGGCAATCTCAAACTTCTTTAGCAAGTCTCTATTAAGACACATGTTTTACTCTTGTACTGTGCTTTAACAGGTTACCAAATGCTCCAGAAGTGGAGATTTTTTCTATGTATGGAGTTGGAATTCCAACTGAAAGAGCATATATTTACAAACTTAGCTCTGCTGCAGAGTGCTACATTCCCTTTCAGATTGATAGCTCTGCTGAGGGTGAAAACCAAGAAACTTGTTTGCATGGTGGAGTTTATTCTGTTGATGGAGATGAAACCGTTCCAGTACTGAGCGCAGGTTACATGTGTGCTAAAGCTTGGCGAGGGAAAACTCGGTTTAATCCATCAGGTATCCGTACTTACATAAGAGAGTATGTACATGCTCCTCCGGCCAATCTTCTGGAAGGCAGGGGAACCCAAAGTGGTGCTCATGTTGATATAATGGGGAATTTCGCATTGATAGAAGATATTATACGAGTAGCAGCAGGGGCGACAGGAGAAGACATAGGAGGTGATAAAGTTCATTCTGATATCTTCAAATATTCTGAGAAGATAAATTTAAAGTTATAGAGATTCCGCCAGTTGATTTGTGAGTATGAAACAAAATAATCATCTAATACATATAGCTCCGTAGTCCTTTTTTCTTGCCTCCTTTGCTTGATCATAATTTCGTGATAAAAATTTCTTTTGTCAGAAATTTAGGACTGGTGCTGGGATCCTCTGCTAACATGATATGCAGATAGTAGAATGCTCCAGGAAACAAGCGAATGGCAGAACAAGTCATCTGATTATAAACCTTGTTGCAAATCCTAGATGTTTTTCACCTTGTGGGCTGTGAGGTGGGTTGCTCGATTTAAATTCACTTGGATATCATTTATCAGTAGCTTTTTTTATGACAAAGTATCTCTAATTTGCTTCCTTGATACTATCATTGGGATGGTGGATATTACATTTGAACTGGCATTGCGGAAACTTTTAAATAATCGATAAAAGTAAATATGTTAGAGCAATAATAGATTTTCGAATAAACATGTTAGTTTGTTTTTGTTTGGAAGCAGTGGGAAAAAATTGATCAAGTAGTTCTAACTTTTAATATATCAATGGCAGTATGGCACATGTTGATTGTTAAAGAATGCAGTCTGTGTAGAAACGTTTTGGTGAAAATAAATATTCAATATTCAGGTATTTTTTGTATGATTTGGTTCATCAATGTCAAAGATATAGTTAACCACACATACATAATGCACAAAAAACATTCACTGTTTCATTCACTTGTAAGCTCAATTTCATTCCCTTCTATATGTATATATACTCTTACAATTGTATTAGCAAGGAGGGGAAGGACAGAAGTTTATTTCGTTCTTGGATAAAATGTACTATGGTAGTTACATTAAAAATATTGATTTTAATATGAACAAAAACTTAGATTCAAAATTTTTTGTTTGATATAAATATTGAAAATAAAAATTATATATATATACAAGTACATTGTTTTTACACTTCCAAGTGTCAAATTGTCAAATGGTTAAAATATGTCACAGACAGAGAGAGCTCGGACAGGGAGTACAACACTAGGATTCTAATAAAGAAAACACAAGATGCAACTTAAACAAACAAGCCCCTGGTGCACCCCAACTAGCCACAAATCAAAAAAATCAGGCGTGTTCTTTAACTGAAATGCCTCTTCAACAAATCATAAAGTGAGTCTCCAACAAAGACAGAGATTTTAGCCAGCGCAGTAGGCACCTCTCAATTGTATGTATGTATGAGATTAGTTGTATTCAATTCACAACACTCCTGCATTTGCATACGCAGAACAACTCAGAATTCTTATCCATGACCTAGCAGAATCCAATCCAGAATATTAACCATAAAAAGAAAATACCTATTAAACGGATCACAAGACACTTGACTGTCACCCCAAACCATGACCTTTGTTATGTTCATATATGTATATATCTTTCACTCTCGACATTTTCTGTCTTGTAAGTCACAAATCACTTGTTAGATAAAGCAAACGGAACCTATTGTTTTGCCCTGATAGAATTCATTTTCTCCAATCTCCATTCATCTCTCAATCTTGCAATGAAATTATCAGCCTTGGTGTTAACATCCGGGCTCGGACAAAAAACAGAGCTGCCCATGTTAGCTTCTCCATTCTCTGCTCTAGGTGACTCCCTGGTTGATGCAACTTCAACATCTTCTAGCTCCGGAGAGCTAGACCGTGAGCCATGACCACTTTTGATCCTCACAAAATCACCGCGTGCTTTGAATTTTACCTGCTGCATTTTAAATGGTGGTGGTGGCGGTGGGGGAGGAATTGGCATCACTGGTGACTGAGATCCAATATTTCCGTAGTAACTGTTTGTCTTTGTTGACAGTGGAGGTTTTCCGTGATGTGAATGAGAAGATGAAGTTGAGTAAAATCGCTTACTTGTCGTTGCAGGCTTGTATAAATTGTTGAGAATTGATAATTGAGGTAGGGGCGGTGGTGGAGGCGGTGCTGGAATAGAAGTCGAATTGAATCGCTTACTTTTACTACTGTTTTTAAAGATGTTGTTGAAGATTGAGTTCGGTGGTTGAGTATGTGATGGTGGTTGAGATTGTACAGATGACGATATCGAATGGATTTTTTTGTTTTTGTGTTCTTTCCTAAACATGTTATGAAAAACTGATGGTGGTGGAGGGGGCGGTGGTGGTGGTGGTATTGATGAGTTTGGAGGTGGAGGAGAGGTAGTGGCATTATCATAAATGTTTCTTATCTTAGGTTTCTTCTTCTTTGTACGGTTATACAGTGATGCTATTGCTGTTGCAATCTCCTTTGTGGCTCCGCTCTTTTTCCCTTGTAGTATTTTACTCTTCTCCTGATGCCGTGGCGGTGGTGGTGGCGGTGGTGGAGGAAGCGGTTTCCTTTCTAGCATTTCACACTTCTCTTGACGCTGTGGCAGTGGTGGTGGTGGTGGTGGAGGAGGAGCTGCTGCTAGCGGTGGTGGCGAGGGCGGCGATCTACTGGTTTCAATTTTATTGAGATGATCGATTTCGCTTGGCCTTTTGATGTTGGCCCTCTTTGAGGAGTTCCTAACTGATCTTCTTCGCTTCATTTTCACCGACTCTGGTTTTTGCAGCGGAACTTGTGGTGAATCATCTTTTGGTTCATCTTTTCTTTGTTGCCGCGGAGAATCTTCTTGTTGTGGTTTTGGCCCCGACTCAGAACTCATAGGCAGAGCAGCTGAGGTCATTCCCGCTGGTGGAGGAGAGCTAGATACAAAGGTATCAACCGAGATGACCTTAATGTCAGAATCATCTGTCTCAGGAGGCGACCTGTGATATATATTTAGGTCAAAATCGTCATAAAATCGATACGGTCTATCCCGGGATTGCCACAGAGACTCATGTTGCCTTAGATCTGGATAAGAGCTGCTACTCCGCATTAGCTTCCCACTGCCAGTTTCCAGAGCTCTCGCAGAAGGGTTATTATACATTTTTTGATCATTAAAATCATCAAACCATTGACTTGCAGAAGTAGAAGAAGAAACATTTTCAGTTACAGGATTGTTGAGAGTTTCCGCAGCAGTGGAGACCGAAGCATCGTCGTTGTTTTGTCTTAAGAATACACCGCAAAGAATAGCGAACAAAACAAGTACAATATTGAGAGAATCCCAGCTTTTTTTTAGGGAATTAGGAGTTTTAAGGAATTGAGATGCATTAGAAAGCAAAGGAATGAGTATAAAAACAATAACTAGTAATGCAAGTATTGGAACAAGTATAATCATAGCCACCGGATTTAACGTCGTCGAAGAAGGCCGCCGACGTCGTTGAATAGTTGCCGGAGGTCGGGACCAGAAGGCTGGTGGTACGTCTCCCTCGTGGTCCATGAGTTTGGTAAGAGGGAAAAGGAGGACAGATGTGTATGCAGGTACAGCCAACGAAATGAAACGAATGGCATTAATATAATTAACTAGTAGTAACATTATTACAAGACTACAGCAGTATCGTGTATAGAAATAAGTGCTTGGATTAAAATAAGCTGAACAACTCTATTGTAATTCTACTCTGTCCTTTTTATTTGCACGAGGTTAGATAATGTGATGCTACACGTGTAATTTTACTTTCTTTTAAACATGTCATCATTTCATATGAGCCGGTTGAATAATGGATGTAATTTTGTCATATTATAAAATTAATTAATATTTTTTTATAAAAAATAATGTGTTTTTATCCTTTTTATTTTAAATTTATTTTTGAAATTTTTAATTACAAATTACTTCGATAACTGGGAATTAATGGTGCCAAATTTTACATCTTCCCTTTATGAAAAAATAAATTTACTAAGATAATATTTGAAGAATGTAAATTTAGATCCACCTGCATGAACTTCAATAATGACGATTCGGTAAGTTAATAAATTTATATAAAACATAATATTAAATAATTGATTATATAATTGATATTATTGTGTTTTTATATCAAAATTTTGTTTTTTAATTTGTGTAAAATATATTTAACAAAATAACTATTTTGGACTATATTATCACATAAAAGGTATGGATATTTTAATTTTATTTTTAAAAAATAATTAGAAGTATATTATACAATAAATATATTGAATATAAAAAAATACTTAAATAATAGTTATCTATGTATATACAATTGTTTATTGAAAGACATATGACTAGGCCTATTTGTAATAATTAGATAACAACTCAACTCAGATAAGAAACAGTAGTAAATAATAAATACAAAACAGGAATCAAGATGAAGAAAGTAAACTAGACACGAAGAATCAGATTATCAGAAGACTTGTAATGAGATTGTTACTCAATACTGAAAGAAGTTCATTATTTTGTTCAAGCGTTAGTGAAAAATAAAGGAGTAGTATTTCAGAAGAATTCAGAAGATACAGAAGATTAAAAGTGCCTACTACTCGAAGATTCCAGAAGAAGAAAAACACTAAGAGGAAAGACAGTAAAGCTAAAGAAGGACAGAAGAGCACAACTTAAAGTTAAAATGTGAAGATTATTTATTATAGTATGACACAAATGAACTAGACAGTACATTTGTGTGTCAAATAAAATAATAAATATTCATCATCTAGCTCAAGTGGTTTTATGACAGAAGACACAACGAAGACTAGAAGATTTCAGAACTGACAGCACGATTATGCAAGTAAAGATAGTATTTTAATTCTACTATTAAAAGTTATTTGATTATTTAATTTATCTAATTAAATTAAATCAAGTTGAATTTAATTTAATTTATAAATTATTTAATTAAATTAAGTAGAATTAATTTATTATAAAAGATATTATTTAATATAACTTTTAATATAATTCAAATGGTTTAATAAAAAGTCATATTGAATTAAAAGAAAATGTCATACCGAATTTTCTGAAGAAAAAGTCATACCGAATTTTCTAAAGAAAATGTCATACCAAAGAAGAAGAAAAATTCATACCGAATTTTTTTGTTAAAATGTCATACCGAGTTATTTTTTATTATATTAAAAAGTCAAACCAATTTTTTAATTAATAAAGAAAAAGGTCATACCGATTTTCTGATAAACAAAAAGTCATACCGAGTTATTTTTTATTATATTAAAAAGTCATACCGATTTTTTAATTAATAAAAAAGGTCATACCGAATTTTAGAAGTCATACCCAGCTTTTTGGAAAGTCATATGAGTGTTAAAAAATGTCATACAAACTTAAATAAAGTCTCTAAAATATCATGTGCTAGAAAGTCATACAAGTTTTTCTACCTTTATAAATATGAGGAGTTCACTTCTCATTTTAGTGTAGATTGAAAAAACATTCAAATTCAGAAATTTGTATGCATTGTAATATTCATAGATTTCTGTGCAAAGTTTGGAATATAATTGTGAAACCCGAACACTTCATGTCAAATTCGTTCTAGATAACTTTATCAATTATATACTATTTTCATCAGATAAATTTTGTAATACTTTTCAAGTTAAAAATTATATCTTCTACTTGAATAGTATTTCATTAAAATTTATATTTCGTGATTAATTAAAATAATATTTTAAATCCGAAATTCCGTGACAATTTTAGATATTTTATTCAACCACCTTCCTACAATATCAGGAACCAACAATTGGTATCAAAGCTGGTTGATATATTTAATATCAGATCTGAACCAAAAATTCCGCAACTCATACAGATCTCAAAAATTATTTTTTATTCGAAATTATTTTTTTTTTAAATTATTTTTGATCAAAAATTATTTTAAGTCAAAAATTAAAATATTTTTTGAAACATTAAAATTTTAATCTTATTAAAGATGAGTACAGAGAAAGTGACGAGTATTAAAATTCCACAATTTGATAGAGAACACTATAATTTGTGGAAGCACAAAATGCTACTATTCATTGGGATTGTCAATCCCAAGTATGCATTAGTATTGGCCAAATGTGTTGAACCCCTAATGATAGTTATTCTCGAACACGAGATAGATGGGGTCGTAATTCCTCACAGACAGTTTCTGAAAAGTCCAGCAGACTATACAGAAGAAGAAACAGAAGTTGTGTCCTTGGACAACAACCTCGAACTCATATTGATTGAATCACTAGACTACGTCATGTACAATCACGTGGTCAATTGTAAAAACGCAAAACAGATCTGGGAAACAATAGAGATTATCAACGAGGGGACTGAGGAAGTCAAAAAGAATAGACTGGAAATCCTGACCTCCCAGTACGAGCAGTTTAGATCCAACACTAGTGAGGGTATCTCTGAGGTGTTTTAGAGATTGAATAAACTAATAAACGAGCTCAACATGAATCAGAAGTACTATCAAAATCATGAGGTAATCGGGAAGTTTTTGCTAACCTTACCCGAGCATCTAGAACACATGATCGCAGCAATCCGGGAGTCTAGGGATATGAATGAGGTAACCTTAGAAAGACTCTACGGAGTATTCAAGACATATGAATTGGAACAGATCCAGACCAGAGAAATGTATGGCAGAGGTAAGGTTCTGAGTTCCTCTAAAGCATTGATAGTGGAAGCACCAGAGAAGATGGAAGTGAAGGTTGTTGCACCTTCTAACAGTACAATGGAGTATGTGGTTCCAGAAGTTGGACATACTTCAGATAAACAAGAAGATGGTGAGTTCTACTCTTTAGAAGAACTAGATCAGCCAAAAGATGAATCTCTAGCTATGGTTGCCAGGAGGTTTGTCAACATGAGATTCAGAAGAAACTCCTCCTACAGAGTTAAGCCAAATTTTGGAAGGTTCCAAAAAGGAGGGTCTTCATCAGCTGTATCAAAAAGCGGCTACAAGACCGGCTTAGTTGATAGAAGCAAGTTTCATTGTTTCACCTGCAATGAGCTAGGCCACTTCGCAACAGAATGCAAGAAGCCTAAGCAAGGGAAGAAGAAAGAGTCTTATGAAGAGCTCAAGAAGAAGTATGATGCACTAGTGAAAAAGCATCAAGGGAAGTCTTATCTAGCAGAGGGTAAATGCTGGGATGACTTAGACAATGATAATGATGAAGAGCTGGGAAATCTTGCTCTTATGGCTTCATCCGACAAATCACTGTCTCTCACCCGTCAAAGAGGAATAGAGGTAAATCCTTCTTGCCCTAAAATGTTTATTTTGCCAGGTAAAGAACTAGATGGTGAAAGAGATAAAGTTAATAAAATAATTCTCAAAAATAAAGTTCTAACTGATGAGAATGATGTTTTAAAATTGTTAAAATGAAAAAAATGACAAGTTAACTGAGGACTTAGCTTTTCAAGTCAATAAAGTGAGTTATGTGAAAGTTGAAACTTATCTCAGAAATCAAATAGAGGAAGAAAAGTAGAAGTGTCTAGCCTATAAGAATTCCTCTTATATTGTAAAGAACCTAGTTGACCAACAGGAGATAAACCGAAAAGTTGGAATATGCTTCGAGTATAATAAATCATTAGGAAAGCCAAGCAACATAACCCCATTCAGAAAAAGTGCTGAAGAAAGGGGTATCCCACATGTTGTTAAAGACACACCTAAACCTCTTTTCATAACACCTATAGCTGAACCAATCCTTGAGAGCTCTATACTTATTGCTTATGAAATGCAGTTAGAGGATCTCGAGGAAGAGAAGAAATGAGAGGAACATGCTAAGGACATACAAGGAGTTAATGTCCAAAAAGAGAATAGTGCACCTCAGACACTAGTGAAAGATATGGGAACTTCTAAATCGCTCAATCCTGGTATAGGTGCTAAAAGAATAATGTGAATAGACCTAATACGTTTGTTAATAGTAGGAATAATAACAATATATATCATTCTACTGAGAACTTTAAAATTGCTGATAAAGCTGAAGTAGAAACTGTTAAGTCACCTACTATTTTGAATAACATGCCTATTATTGATGCATTCCATAAACTTTTTGGTATTTTAAATTGTATGTTATGTGCTTTTAATGCTATGACTGCTTATTTCAAACGCATAATTGCTAAGAAAGATAACATGACACCTAGACAACACATCAATTATAAATTTGCAAAATCCAAGACTGCGATTCCTTCACCTGTCAAGAAGGAAACATATATTCTTAAGTCTAAACAGAAAGTTTTTAAGACTGTTTATAGGAAGGTAGGTACAGTCAAGGAGGATGATGCTGTTATTCGAAAAGGATCTATTGTCAAAGCTGACAAAGGTCAAGTCTTTAAGTTTGTCGGGCCCAATCAATTTTGGGTTCCGAAGACGAATTAATCAGTTTGATATTTGCAGGGAGTTAAACTGGTAAACAGGTTTATATGGTGTTAGTAATTGTGCCCTAGAGACAATTAATTTTATATTTTAAGGAAAATATTTTATTATTAAGGATTATGTTTTATTGATCATTATTTATTTATTATGTTTTATTTACTGCGTAATAAATTGAAAGCATAATAATTGTCCTTGGAATTTTGATACGTATTATATATCCTTAAGTATGTGACTTAAAAGTGAGATTATATGAATAATATTTTATTCCTAAAATTGCCTAGTCGAGTATTATTATTTAAGGAAAATAATATTGCACAAAGACTAGTATGTTTGTTGACAGATGACCACATCTCATTGGTCATAGGTATGGTGTTACTAAAAGTCAAGAACATAAATGCATGTTTCAATGCATGGCACTGGAATGACCCGCCGTGAGATTCTACATGTTAACAAGTGTCATAAGAAATTCTCACTGTGATAATGATGTAATGATCCTCTAACATGAAATCATTATATTTCTATACGAGAATTAATATACTTTGATTAAACTAAAAGTTACCTTTAACCGGGTGATGATAAAGGTGGACATTGGGTATACTATGAATCGTATGTGAAATATGAATGATAGATAAATGATGTAACCTTCCTATTTAGGAGTGATATTATTGGCCTCTTGATTGCGTGAGACTATAAAATGCATGGCCATGCTCAAATGTTGATTTGTTTAATAGTCTACTCATTGATCAAGGAAACCCGGATTAAATGTTGTAGAGGATGACAAGATACCTGCCTCGAGTTTGATCTATAATATATGGTTAACGAGATTATATTACATGGAACATTATTCATGAAAGGTTTAATCAAATCACTGATTTTATTATTATTACTTGGGTAGCAATGATGTATTACTAGATGCCGCTCATTGTTTACAATTTTAATTAGATATTAAAATTGTTGCCAACGTAATAATAACTTACAGGGTCACACACAAAGAATGCTTGAAGGAGAAATAATTTAAATTATAAATTTAAATTAAATAAGTAATTTATTTTATTTATGATATTAATTAGGTATGACTTAATTAATTATATAAATAGAATAAATAAATTACTTAAACTAATTCCAAAATTAGTAATTAATTAATTAAGTGAGACTTAATTAAATAATTTAGAGTTTTGGATTAGTATTAATTATAATTATATTATAATTAGAAAACTTATTCCTTTCTCTATATAATCTCTTTATGAGCTGATTTAATTGAAAGACACATATTTTTCTAAAACCCTAGTTGTTTTGAGAAAAGAGGAAGATAGACCGCGAGAGCGGGATACGAGATGATTAAACAAAACTTGGACCTCCATTAATCTTCACTTAATGAACTATTGAAGCTTTTAAGGTATTTGTTCTTTATCTCCGAATTAAATCTTTATTTTTCGCATGGATCCTACGGAGGGTTTCCATTTATATTACATTTTGTATTTAATTTTCACATTTTCCGCTGCGTTGGTTCCTCAAAACCCTTCATATGGATCCTGGACAGTGGATCTTCAAGGCATATAACCGAAGATAGAGCCCTGCTATCAAACGTGGTTGAAAAAGCTGGCCCAATCATCACCTTTGGAGATAACAACAAATGAATGACTACGGGATATGACAAGTTAAATACTGGAAATGTTATCATTGAAAATGTCTCATTAGTGGAAGGACTTAAGCACAATCTACTCAGCGTCAGTCAATTCTGTGATAAAGGATACAAAGTAAACTTTATCAAGGAGAAGTGTTTTATAGCTCATTCTACAGACGACAAATTGGCCTTACGTGGAGTAAGGAAAGGAAACTTGTATGTAGTCGATCTCAACTCTGGAACTGAAGATGAGGCAAACTATTTCTATTCGAAGGCTTCATCAGAAGAAAGCTGGCTGTTAGGGATATATTCATTTGATGATGTACAGAATACTAGAAGAGGGTCTAGATTAGTTTATCTGTAATAAGTCTTTCTAGTCTCTGAAATGAATAATCAGAGTCTAGATGGTCAACATTCATGTTACTTGTACTTAGAAGAATTTCTGTAGAAAGTGAAACCAGAGTCTGCATGAAGATCAGAGTCTGGAAGGTGATCAGAGTCTATAGACTATCAGAGTCTGTGATCTATCAGAGTCTACATGTGATCAGAGTCTGAAGATCATCAGAGTCTGAAGATTTCAGAGTCTATACAGTTGAGGATAAATTTGGAAGAAGATCACAGGAATGGAAAGTCTTCGACGATCAAGATAAATATATTGCAGATATGCTATGGGAAAGAAAGAGAATTCTAGAAGGAAACTGTCAACTAATAATTAGGAATTCTATTCCTATTGTAATTTATCTTTTTGTTATTAGTTGATAGGCAGCTCTCTATATAAACTCTATGTAACCTAATTGTAAAGGTGTGGAAGTCGAAACATAATCATCTGAGTGAAATTTTGTGAGAGCATAGAAATAGAGAGAGTTGCTGTGATAAACACAGAGAAGCTGCTAGGGTTTGTGTACACCCTAGGAGAGTTTTGTATTCACAAATCAATAATACAAAACAGTACTTATTCATATTTTTGTGTTTGAGTTTGTTCTTAATTTAATTTTAAATCGGGCAGAAAAGACATACAAGTATTCAACCTCCCCTTCTACTTGTACGACTGGGAAAACAATTGGTATCAGAGCCTAACGTTTAAAATCGATCAAAGATGTCTGAAAACAAAGATGGCAATTCTAAGATTCATATGCTTAAGAGAAACGAGTTCACCCACTGGAAGGTTAAGATGCTGCACCATCTGGAAGCAACAGACCCTGACTATCTTGACAGGATTAATGAAGGACCCTTTGTGCCCTTAAAAATTGTGCCTCAAATCAATGAGGAAGGCAAAATAACTGAAGAACACCTCGTTGAGAAACCAAAGGCTGAATGGACAAAAGAGGACAAAGAAAATGTCCTTAAGGAGGCAAAAGTAAAGAACATTCTCTTTAACAGTTTAGATTATGTTCTAACTAACTGTGTCATATCATGCAAGACTGCTAAGGAGATGTGGACAAAACTTGAGGTGCACTGTCAAGGGACTAAATATGTCAAGAAGAATGCTAGGTCTTTGCTCATTCAAGAGTATGAGTACTTTGAAGCAAAATCTGGAAAATCTATCACTGAGATGTATGATAGGTTTACAAAACTCTTGAATGAGATGGCTATGCTTGGTAAGGTTTATGATTCTGAAGATACGAATACCAAGTTTCTGAGAGCACTTCCTGAAGAGTGGGACAATAAGACTACAGCCATAAGAGAAGCTAGAGATTTGGATGAACTAACTCTAGAAGAATTGTATGGCAGACTCAAGACATATGATTTGGAGATGCAACAGAGAAAGAATAAGAAGTCTGTAAAGACAAAATCTGTGGCACTCTTGATGGAGTCTGAGAAAGAACAACAGGAACCATACACAGAAGCAAGAATCAAGGATTCAAGAAAGAAGGGTAAAGCTGCTGTGGAGTCAGAGTCTACTGACACAGACTCTGATTCTGATGAAGAGGTTGATCTTAGTCAAATGATGGCTATGTTTGCTAAAAATTTCAAAAGAATGAAATTCAACAAAAGAATTGGTAAATTTAGCAAAAGGCCATCATTTAAGAAGGAAGATGAAAAGGTTGAGAAGAGCAAGAGTACAATTATCAAACTTGACAAAGCAAAGGTCAAATGTTTCAACTGTAGAATATTGGGGCACTTTGCCAGTGAATGCAGAAAGTCAAAAAGTCAAGGAAAAGCACTTCTATCAACAGGAAAGGACTGGGCAGACTCAAGCTCAGAGGATGAAATTGATTATGAAAATCTAGCACTAATGGCATCCTCCTCAAGAAAATCACAGTCTCCCAAAGAACCCTCATCTCCTAAAACTCAGGTATCAATCTTTACTCCTGAATCCTTAATTAATTTAGACTCTAATGGCATAGAGATTGTAAACAGTGAGGTTAATAAAATAATAACAACATGTAGGTCTCTCACTAGTGAAAGTGAAAGTTTGAGAGAAGAAAATTTAACCTTAACTAAAAGGAATTGTCATGTAGAATCTGAGTTATTATTAATGGAACAATACAAAAAGGATTCTGAGAAATATAGTCATAACTACACTGAAATTTTGAAAGCCTATGACTATGTCAGGAAAGAACTAGAAGAAGAAAGGTTTAAGTTTAAAGTTTGGACAGACTCTGGAAGAAAAGTTCAAGAAATTCTCAATAATCAAAACGTGTGTCAAACTGCTGGTCTAGGCTATGACAAGAGTCAAGACAAAAGATCTATTGTTGAGAATGATAACAATGAAGAAGCTAGCAAAATCAATAAGACTAAAGACAAAAGTACATTTGTTCCTGTTAAGTTTGTGATCCCTAAAAAAAAAAACTGAACCCACAAATTCATCTGTCAATAGTCCCCTTGTTGTTCACAAAAAGACAGATGAAACATGGGCAAATAACTCTAAGAAAATTATAAACATAGGGTACTTGTCTAAGTCTAAGTTGAAAGAAAGGCTAGAGAACTTATCAGAGTCCACCAAAACTAGGAGAAATAGGAATGGTAAGGAAGGCATCAATAAGGCTAATAATTATCAAAAAGATCCTAATGCTCCTAGAAAGAAGTGTTATAGATGTGGCTACCAAAACCATTTAGCCATAGATTGTAAAACAAAAATTGAGAAGAAATCAGAGTCTAGTCCTTCTCAAACTCTGAAAAGTCACTACATACCACAGAAACCATGTTATCACTGTGGTAGCATATTTCATTCTATATATATGTGTAGGGACTATCATGATTTGTATTACAATTTTTATGAGCTAAAATCTTCTATTGATAAAAGTTGGTATGACTCTGCTAAGACTCCACCACAGTCTAGAGCAATAAAAGAGACAGGTAAGCCAACTGTGAAAATTATTAAGCCTGTTTCTCCTAAAATTAGTAGAAAAGGATCCAAAACTATTTGGGTCCTCAAAACATCTAACTAGTTACTTTATGTATGCAGGGAACTAGGGTAAAGAAAGTAACCCTAATCCTGGACAGTGGATGCTCAGGACATATGACTGGAAAGAAATCCCTGCTTACAGACTTTGAGGAAATGGCTGGCCCAGAAGTATCCTTTGGAGATGGCAACAAAGGACAAACACTGGGATATGGTAAGATTGTACTTGGGAATGTCATCATTGAACAAGTAGCTCTAGTTGATGGCTTAAGGCACAATTTAATAAGCATAAGTCAACTTGGAGACAAAGGTTACCATACTGGCTTTGACAACAAAGAGTGTCTTGTGACTCACAAAGAAACAGGCATTGTGGTTTTCAAAGGACACAGACATGGTAACATTTATGAAACCAGCTTGGAGGATTGCATAAACAGTGAAGTCACATGTCTATACAGCAAGGCCTCAACTGAAGAAAGCTGGAAATGGCACAAGAAACTGTCACACATCAACTTCAAAACACTCAACAAGTTGGTTAAACAGAATCTTGTAAGAGGATTACCACAGGTTGATTTTGTACAAGATGGACTTTGTGAAGCATGTCAACTTGGAAAACAAAGGAAATCATCCTTCAAGAGCAAGACAATAAATACCATTTCTGAATCCTTTTATTTACTACATCTTGATTTATTTGGTCCAGTAAATGTTATGTCAATTAACAAAAATAAATATACTCTTGTTATTGTAGATGATTTTACAAGATTCACATGGGTTTTCTTTCTACATTCAAAGGATGAAGCTTCTCAACACATAATAGATCATATCACTTTTCTGGAAAGAAAATCAAAGAAAATAGTAAGAATTCTGAGGAGTGACAATGGTACTGAATTCAAGAATTCAATCATGGAGAACCACTGTGCATCAAAGGGAATTACTCAACAACTTTCTGCACCAGGAACTCCTCAACAAAATGGAGTTGTGGAAAGAAAGAATAGGACACTCATAGAAGCTGCCAGAACAATGTTGGCAGAGTCTAAGCTGCCAGTATATTTTTGGGCTGAGGCAGTCAATACAACATGTTTCACTCAACTGCACTCTAATAAACATGCATGGAAAGACTCCCTATGAAATGATAAAGGACAAGAAGCCAAGTGTAAAACACTTTCACATATTTGGATGCAAGTGTTATGTACTGAAAGTACATCCTGAAAATCTAAGCAAATTCAAAGCCAAGGCAGATGAATCAATCTTTCTTGGATATGCATCGAACACAAAAGCATTCAGAGTGTTTAATCTCAGAACCAAAATTGTTATGGAATCTATTCATGTTGCATTTGATGATAAAAAGTTTACAGAATTGCAGGATGAGTCAGAGTCTACAACACTGGAATTTGAAAATCTAAAAAGTTCTGAGATAAATGAAGAAGAAGAGGATGAAGACCCTAGAATAAATCCTGAACTAACACAGGAACCTGCACATTCTGAGGGGGAGCCAGAAAATTCAACTCCAAATAATTCAGAGTCTAACAGGTCAGGGTCTACCCAGACAGAGTCTATCCAGACAGAGTCTAGACAGACAGAGTCTAACTCATCAGGGTCTGGATCAAGCAACTCTAAACTCTTGTCAGAGTCAAGCAATTTAGGGGGAGCCTCTTCATTTGAATTTCACTCAAATACAGAAGATGCAAATGACTTAGAGGGAGTTTCAAGTTCAAGAACCAATCTTCCACCTGCTAGAAAATGGACAAGGAATCACACTCCTGATTTAATAATTGGTGATCCTGAGAGTGGTGTACAAACAAGAACAACCACTCAAAATGAATGTCTTTATAGTTATTTTCTCTCAAAGAATGAACCCAAGAAAATTGAGGAAGCCTTGCAAGACCCTGATTGGATTATTGCAATGCAAGAAGAATTGAATGAATTTGAGAGAAATAAAGTGTGGAAACTTGTACCAAGACCTAGAAATAGATCAGTGGTTGGTGCAAAATGGGTGTATAGAAATAAACTTGATGAGAATGGAACTGTAGTAAGAAATAAAGCAAGGCTAGTTGCAAAAGGATACTCACAGGAGGAAGGAATTGACTATGATGAAACTTTTGCACCAATAGCAAAATTGGAAGCTATTAGAATGTTTCTAGCCTTTGCAGCTCATTCAAAATTCAAGGTGTATCAGATGGATGTGAAAAGTGCTTTCTTAAATAGAGAATTGGAAGAAGAAGTCTATGTGGAGCAACCACCAGGATTTGTTGATCCAAAGTTTCCTGATCATGTTTACAGGTTAGACAAGGCACTATATGGATTAAAGCAAGCACCTAGAGCATGGTATGAAACTCTTTCAAAATTCCTTCTTGAAAATGGATTCACAAGAGGTACCATTGACAAAACTCTCTTTATTAGAAAATATAAAGGTGATATTTTGCTTGTCCAAATTTATGTTGATGATATTATATTTGGATCTACTAATGATAATCTCTGCGAAAAGTTTAGTCAACTAATGCAGTCAAATTATGAAATGAGCATGATGGGAGAATTAAACTTCTTTTTGGGGCTTCAAGTCAAACAGAATGATGATGGAATTTTCATCAATCAAACAAAGTATATAAAAGAACTGTTGAAAAAGTTTGATATGCAAGATTCTGCATCTGCTAAAACTCCCATGTCAACAGCTACTAAGCTAGACTCTGACCCAAAGGGTAAGAAAGTTGACAACACTAGTTATAGAGGTATGATTGGCTCATTGTTATATTTAACTGCTAGTAGACCAGATATAATGTTTGCAACTTGTCTGTGTGCTAGATTTCAAGCTGACCCTAGAGAATCACACTTAATAGCTGTGAAAAGAATTTTTAGATATCTCAAGGGGGCACGAACTCTTGGACTTTGGTATCCTAGAGAGTCAGATTTTTTACTAATTGGTTATTCAGATTCTGACTATGCAGGATGTAAAGTAGATAGGAAAAGCACAACAGGACAGTGCCAGTTTCTGGGCAACAGATTAATTTCCTGGTTTAGCAAGAAACAACAGACTGTATCAACCTCAACAGCTGAGGCTGAATACATTGCAGCTGGAAGTGGTTGTGCTCAAATCCTGTGGATGAGAAATCAATTACTTGATTATGGACTAACATTCTCAAATATTCCTATGTATTGTGATAATACTAGTGCTATTAAAATTGCAGAGAAACCAGTCCAACACTCCAGAACAAAGCACATTGATGTCAGGTATCACTTTATTAGAGAACATGTTGAAAATGGTACTGTGACACTTCACTATGTTCCAACTGACAGACAGATTGCAGACATTTTAACAAAACCACTTGATGAGTCTACCTTTCTCAGACTGGTAGGTGAATTAGGTATGTTAAATATTTAAGTGATCAAAAATTACAAGAAGCAAGATATGCACTTTAATTATAGTCCCTGTCTTAACACACTGTGATTAATTGTTAGTGCAACATTTTGTTTGGTATTTTACCTTGACAGAGTCTAGACTCTGACGAGTCTGTAGACTCTGAAAGTCAGTAGACTCTGAGAAAATTATTGCCTAGACTCTGAAACGGTTAAAATTCGCGCCTGCAGACTCTGATTGCATTTAAAATGTTCAAATGACTTGAAATATGCGGTAACAGTTATTTTTTGACCGGCGACAGGCTGTAGACTCGTGTGTATTGTATGCAACTTGAACAAAATGGAATTTTTCATACAATTTACTCACTTGTTTATTGCAATTGATTTCTAAGGCAAAAATATTCACAGAGCTTTTTACGAATCCTAGCTAAATTCTTCAAGCTTCTCCATCACTTTCAACTCAACAACTTTAATGGCTGCCGTTTCTACTGTCATGAGAGGACCCAAGGCGATTGCGTTCACATTTGGGGATTTCGAGTTCATGACCACAAATCATGTTGCTGCTCTTGGAGATAAGAAAGGGGTAGACGCTGACTACTACCCTGTGATGGATTTCTTGGAACAATCCGAGCTACACTACATACTCAAGGCATCACCAGTCATTCACATGGATGCTGTATCACAAGCATGGAGCACTGCAAAGGTAGTTGATCCTTCTCAGGATCAACCAGGTAAAATAATGTTTACCTTTGGTTCGACTACATTTGATGTCACTGCAGATGTGCTTAATTCTGTGTTTAAACTGCCTGTTAAGTCTACTTTTGATGAAATTGTATCTGATGATGACATTAAAAGCATGTTTAAGGCAATAGGTTATTCTGCTAGCTTAGATAACATGAGCAAGATAACTAGGCCTTACTTAAGGAAAGAATGGTCATTTTTCTTCGATCAAATTGCTAAGTGTTTTACTGGTAAGTGTAGCGGATTTGATGCTATTACTGCTATTACTTATCAAATTGGTCATAGTCTCCTATTTGATAGAATAATCAACATTGGTGATATGTTGCTCACTCAAATGGGAGCAAACTTAAATAATGTGCATGAGGGGAGAAAGAAAGTCTACTATCATAGATTTCTTATGATTCTCCTCAATCACTTCATTCCTGACATGTCAACCAAGTTGGCAGATGATTGTTGTGTGCAGGCATACAAACAGCAAAGGAGGATATTCTCTGACATTAAGAGAATTGATGACAAAAAGAAGAGCCTACCTGCAATGACATATCCACAGGTAATGCAGGTATAACTCTCATCCTACAAACGTTCTATCTACAATGCTTCATTTTTTGGTGGTGAAATGGTGCAGGAACAAGTAATGGAGAGTCCCCCTGCACCTACCCAAGTCACCCAATCCCCTTCAATTATACAATCTTCCAAACCAAAATCCAAAAAGAAACCAACCTCTGGTGTCTCTCAACAGGCACCAGTTGTAAAGAGGAGAAAATTGATTCAATCTAGGCTTATAGATGAGCACAGTGATGAGGAGCTCAATCCACTAGAGAAGCAAGTTGTTGAAGGACTTTCTTTGCTAAAGGAAGGTCATGATACACTTGATTCCAACCTTCAAGCCAAGTCTGTAGACTCTCAAAAGGCTACAGACTCTGAAAAACCTAGGAAAGCACCTCAGGATTCTCATATTGAGTCTCCTGAGAAATCTTTTGCTAAGAAGTACAGAAGGTTAAGGAAGGCTTATTCTGCACACACACACAAGCCTGTTATTATTACTAACCCTGTTTTGCAGGAAACAGATGCTCCCAAGGCTCCTGCAGAGCCAGACTCTGAAATCAAGAACACACCTGAACCAGAGTCTAATGTTGAGTCAGAGTCTAGACCGCCTTTAGACTCTGATCATGACACATTTTGGGAAGGAATGCCATTGGATGCAGCCTCATGCCTAATTGATGAGATCATTACTCCAAGTGATGAGGCACTGCTATTCTTATATCCTTTGGTGGAATCAGTTGAAGATCCAGAACAATATCAGACTAAATCTTAAGTCTTGGATTTTCTTTCAACCTATGAAGCCCTAAGGAAGAGAATGGAACAGGAGCTACAAATGTCTGCATAGGATGTGGTCAAAAATCTCTACAACTACCTATTCAACTCTTCATTCCAAGTACAAGCAGCTGGGCTCATAGAAGGCAGAACAAATGCAGTTCTCAAAGCACTAGGTGTGCCAGACTCTGAACAGTACATTTCAAAGAAGCCTAAAAAGCTTAAGGTCCACAAAAGGAGAGCAACAGAGTCTGTTGCTGAGTTGAAAACTGAGATTGAGCCACCAGTTTTTAACTATGAAGCAATTTAGGATAATGGAGTTACCTACAGGACAACCATTCAATGGATCTCTCACATTCAACCTCTGTCAAGACAGGTGGCTGACTATCTTGTCCATAATATAGGTACAATTGCCAACAAATACATCTATCCAACCTACCAAAGTAGACTGGATCAATTCAAGGGCACTTATTTTCAAAGAGTAAGAAGGGAACTGTAGGACCTCTTCAATCTCACAGATGCCCAGGCAATCAATGCCATCCATCTCAGGGCCTTTCATCACAAGTTGGATGCATTTATTCTTGAAGAACAACAGGAGGTAGCAGGTGGTGCAAGGCAGTTGGAGGATGGGACTAGTGCACCAGTGGTGACTAGTGATAAAGATGCTCAGTCTGCCTCACCCACACAAGAACCACCTAGTCAGAGGTTGGGTGATAGTGGGACAGGGGAGTATGCTGTTGAGCCCTCCTTGACAACTCACCAAAGAGCTGATGAGAACCCCAGTGATATGGGAGGACAGACTCTGATGGATGCTCATGAAGAAATTTCCCAATCTATTCTATCAGAGTCTATCCACCTTGAGGGGGAGTCTCATGCACAAACAGTCAAAGATGGTAACACTCAAACTCTGGCTTCTAATGAAGTCATACTGAAGCAGTCAGAGTCTAGAGTAGACCCTGAGACTGGAATACTGGAGCCAACAGACTCTGAAAAGAGAGAAGATGCTAGTAAGGGTTCAGAATCTGTTGATGCTCACCCCTTGGTGGAAACCCCTAGCCTTCAGACATTTGAAGGGGTTCCCCTCCATCAAGGTGGTTCAGGTATTAAAGCACCATTTTTATCTCTCAACCCCTCTTCTGTAAGTTTATTGAGTGCACCCTCCAAATTGAGTGAAAAAATATATGAGAGGCTGGCACTGGACCAGGCAAAAGGAGAGGTAGATAAGGCTGTAGAGAGCCTGAGTGAGATTGAGAAAGTGGGTGTCCAACCCCACTGTGAGCATGAGAGATTAGGGTATCCTGAACCTAGCTTTACTTATTGGGATCAAGATTTTCCAAAGAGTTGGTCCAATGAGTTGGAGCAGGGGATGGATGACAAATCACTATATCTGATTGTGCAGATTGGCAAACAGGAGGAGGCTCTTGCTGCTCAGAAATCATTTACACAGAGACCCCAACTTCACCTGGTGGATTCTCTAGCAAGGAGAGTGTTAGTGTAGGTGCCCTAGAGGCAATACAATTTTTCCTTTTAATAAACATTTATGTCATTTGATTATTCAATAAACGTATTTATTATGACTTTAATTACTGCGATATATTTGTTAGCATAATAAATGTCCTTAGAATCATGATACTCGTTATATAGTTTAAGTACATGACTTGAACTTGAGATTATATAATATATCATATTCTTAAAGGTTCTCTAGTCGAGTATTATTATGATAGGACAATAATAATACATAAATAGACTAGTATGTTGTTTGACAGATAACCACATCTCATTGGTTATAAGTATGGGGATACTAAAGTCAATACATAGGTACATGTAGGGGTACATGGTACTGGACAGACCCACAGTGAGATTCCTCATGTTTAATTAAGTCATAAGAAAGACTCACAGTGATAATGGTGTAATGATCCTCTGACTTGAGATCATTATATTTCTATACGAGGATTGATATACTTTGACTACATTAAAAGTTACCTTTGACCGGGTGATGATAAAAGTGGACATCGGGTATATCATGAGTCGTATGAGAAATATGAATGATAGATAAAGGATTTAACCCTCCTATAATTAGGAGAGATATTATTGGCCTCTTGATTGAGTGAGACTATAAAATGCATGGCCGTGCTCAAATAATGATTTGTTTTTCATAGTCTACTCATGGATCAAGTAAACCCGGATTAAATGTTGAAGAGGATGACTAAATACATGCCTCGAGTTTAATCTATAATATATATGGTTAAAGGGATTATATTACACGGAAACATTAATCACGAAAGGTTTTATCGAATCACGATTTAATTATTGTTTAATTAGGTAGCAATGATGTATTACTAGATACCGCTCATTGTTTATAATTTTATTGGAGAATAAAATTATTGCTAATTAAATAATAACCTATAGGGTCACACACATAGAGCACCTAGAGGAATAGTTAATTTAAATTATAGATTTAAATTAATTGATGATTAATTCGAATTTATTATATTAATTAAGTGAGACTTAATTAATTGAAATAAATTCGAATTTGAAGAATTATATTTCTGCCAATAATAATTAAGTATGACTTAATTATTAATTAAATAATAGAAGCATGTTTTATTATTTAATCCTATGCCTACATGGGTTAGGTTTTTGCTAAAAAGGCCCATTAACCAATCATTATAAATAGATAATGATAGGTTAAATGGCTTGCACGTTTTTGTATAAACCCTAGCAGAAGAGGCAGCATAGGAAAAGGCAGAGAGTATTCGAAACCTATCAAAGGAGGCTAGTACTTCCGTTCCGTGTTCAAGATCGTGAGACGTTCTTGAAGGTGCTCGTGTGGATACCATAGAGGTGCTTTCGAGAGGAAGACACAAATCGTGATAGCAAGGATCTCCGTTGAGTTCGTGGCATTCAAAATCTTAATAGGTATGATTCGATTATCACCATAATCCGTCAATTCTTATACATGATCCTGCGTTTGGGTTCCGAAAATTTTCGTTATATTTACGTTTATCCGCTGCGTTTTATGCCTCAGAACCCAACAATGGCATCAGACCTACGTGTATAAGGGACTGATTTGGTTACGTGTTAACTGTATTTGATGCAAATATGCTTGTTTTGGTGACTGCCATGCCACTGCCATGCTACTGCTTTGTTACTGCCATGCTATGTTCTTCATGTATATTCGAATTGTAATATGTGGTGATGATACTAGCATGTTAATGATTTGTCATGACTGATTTATATGCCATATTGCGATTTGTATATTATGCATGAGGGTCAGTTTGTATAGTGATATAAACTGGTGGACAGATTATGTTGGACATGATCTGTTAACTGGGATATGATAAGTATGTATATGATACATGCTTCTGAAACTGTATAAGATGCAGTGGGAAAAAGGGCCAACAGATATGATCTGTAGTTCAGAAATTGATGATTTCTGAATAGGACTGGTCTTCGAAAATAAAAAAAAATTCTGATTTCGAGCCGCCCCCAGCCGGGGGCTGCAGCCCCCAGACCCCGCCTGGGGCTGCCGCCCCCGGACCCCCGCAATATTTTATTTTGTGTACTTGAGCATGGTGCTGGTTATGGCCCTTAGACCCCTAGATTAATGGTTTTTGGTTTTGGTTTTATAAATACGACTTGCATGTCGTTTTTCTTCATTCTTGTAATTGTTTAACCTCGAATGTAACTCGAGTTTTCTTATGTAAGTACATTAGCTTAGGTTGTATTCAATTATTCCATGTAATGTACTTGAAGACTGAAAGATGATCCAAGAAGAGGAGCAGGCACTAGTGGATACAAGAAGAATGAAGACATGTAATTGTATTTATATTTTACCACCATAGATTGACTTTGATCCTTTCATTAGCTCGAAAGGATCACATAGGAAAGGGGCCATAACCAAGCACGTTTACATACTGCACTTTACATATTGATGTATGAATGATGCATGCTTTAATTAGATTAATCATGTATGTATGTATGTATGTATTAGATACGACACCCATGCCATGCTTGTTTAAACAAGATAAAATCTGTAACGACTCAATATAAAATCTGTAACGATTCAAGATTTTAAAATCAACAAACGATCATGAGATTCTTGTGTTTATGAAATATGGATTTTTAAAACACGGAATTGAATATGGATTTTGATATCTATAATTGGGATTTTCTGACAAAAACGGATATGCGTATTCGTAAGGCTGATGGGTTTTAAGTGTGACCACTGGTATCCTCCATCTACCTGGGAAATGAACAATTTAAGATGTCAATTTGAAATATTTAGTTCAAGGAAAAATTGAGGATCTCTTCATGATGTGATCATGATCGTCGTAAAATTTTCTAAACCCCTTAACAAAATATTAAGTTTTAATCAGATGCTTTCCAATGAATGAACACTCATCGAATCCTAGATCGATTAGGGGAAAGACTGTCAGTGGCAGGGGACTCCTGTCTATCGTGGTGAGATGCGACGAATATAAACGGTTATATTCGGCCGTTGTATCATTGGGTCAAACTTAACTGAGTCGTCATAATAAGGTGAAAGTAAACGGTTATATTCAACCATTATGAACTTAGAAGCATAGAGTTTGGTTAAAAATCTATTAGATAGATAAGATCAATCGTTGCTCACCAAACTATCCAAGAATTATATATGATATAATTGACAAATGTTGTCTACCTAAATAATCATTCTTAAGGACTTCCAGTGGTTGACTTGAGACATGACGAAATATGGATCTTGGCTCACTAGAAAGGATTATGGGATATACTTTCCAAATTAATAGTAAGGGCTATTGATTTGATAAAAATAGTGGGAGATATATTATGAATGTATCATAATCATTTGAACATAATAAATAACTCAGACAATCTAATGTTTAATTTTGTGCTTTTATCATTGTAGATACCAAGTAATGACAAACAACACAAACACACTATCCGTACGATCTGTCCTTGAGAAGGATAAGCTGACAGGAGGAAACAACTTCCTAGACTGGCAGAGGAATTTGAGGATTGTCCTCAGGCAGGAGCGCAAGCTTCATGTCATTGATATTCCTCCGGCAGGTCCCCTTCCTGAGGGCGCTACTGTTGAGGAACGAGCGGCCCACACAAAGGATGAGAATGATGCAACTGATGTTGCGTGTCTTATGTTAGCAACTATGAGTGCTGAGCTTCAAAGACAGCATGTGCATATGGATGCATATACTATCAATGAGCACTTGCAAAGCATGTTTGCAAGCCAAACTCGTCAAGAAAGGTTCAACACGAGCAAGTCACTCTTTAACTGCAAACAAGGGGCAAATGAACCAGTTGGCCCACATGTTCTGAAGATGATTGGTTACATTGAGTATCTTGATACTTTGGGTTTCTCGATTGGTCCGGAAACTGGTATTGACCTAATCTTGAATTCTTTGAACAACAAATTCACTCAGTTTGTTATGAACTACAATATGAATGAGTTTGACAAAACACCTACTGAATTGTTGGCTATGTTGAGAACATATGAGACCAACATGAAGACGGCTAAACCTGCTCCCATACTGATGGTGGGCAATAAAGGTAAGGCCAAAGGGAAAGGCAAGTGGAAGGGTAAGAAGAAGACAGGTTCTGATTCTACACCCAAGCCAAAGTCAGGTCCTAAACAGGCTTTAAAGCCTAAAGGTGGGGTCGCTAAGGGTGAATGTCACTACTGTAAGAAAACTGGTCACTGGAAGAGAAACTGTTCAGTTTACTTGGAGGATCTGAAGAAGAAGAGGGCTGAGCAAGCTTCTAATTCAGGTATATATGTTATAGAAGTCAATCTGTCTATTTTTACATCTTGGGTATTGGATACCGGATGTGCTTCTCACATTTGTATAAATGTGCAGGAAATGCAGAGAAGTAGGACATTGGCTAAAGGAGAAATGGACCTACGAGTTGGCAACGGAGCAAGAGTTGCTGCTTTAGCTGTAGGAACCTATTATTTATCTTTGCCCTCTGGGCTAGTTTTAGAACTGGAGAATTGTTATTACGTGCCTGCAATTCGCAGAAACATTATTTCTGTTTCTTGTTTGGACAAGAAAGGTTTTTCGTTTACAATAAAGGACAACAGTTGCTCTTTTGCTTTGAATGATTTAACCTATGGTGTTGCGCGTTTGTTTAATGGTTTATATGTTCTTGACTTAGATAATCCTGTCTGTAATATAGAAAACAAATGACTTAAAGTTAATGACTCAAATCAAACATACCTCTGGCATTGTCGTCTAGGCCATATAAACGAGAAACGCATATCCAAATTACATAAGGATGGATACTTGGATAAGTTTGATTTTGAATCATACCAAGAATGTGAATCTTGTTTGCTTGGTAAAATGACTAAAGCCCCTTTCACTGGTAAGGGTAAAAGGGCCACTGAACGACTTGAGCTAATACATAGTGATGTATGTGGCCCAATGCGTGTGATGGCGAGAGGAGGCTACTACTACTTCATAACATTTACTGATGATTTCAGTAGATATGGATATGTATATCTTATGAAGAATAAATCTGATTCTTTTGAAAAGTTCAAAGAATACAAGGCTGAAGTAGAGAAGCAAATTGGCGGAGGCGCAAGTATTAAAGTCTTACGATCTGATCGTGGAGGAGAATACTTGAGCACAGAATTTAAAGATTATTTAAAGGAGTGTGGTATTGTATCACAGCTCACTCCACCAGGTACACCTCAATGGAATGGAGTTTCAGAGAGGAGAAATCGCACCTTGTTGGACATGGTGCGATCGATGATGAGTCATGCAGATCTTCCAATTAGTTTCTGGGGTTACGCTCTAGAAACAGCAGCTTTCACACTTAACCGTGTTCCTACTAAGAAGGTTCAAAAGACTCCATATGAGATATGGGAGGAGAAACGGTCAGGCATGAGCTTTATGAAAGTTTGGGGATGCAAGGCGTTTGTGAAACGTCAAGTATCTGACAAGCTTGGACCTAAATCTGAAGAGTGCAATTTTGTGGGATACCCTAAGGAAACAAAGGCGTACTATTTCTATAGTCCTACTGAGCAGAAAGTGTTCATTGCTCGAGATGCTGTTTTCATGGAAAGAGATTTTGTTTCCAAAAGAAACAGTGGGAGAACTATAGACCTCGATGAAGATCGAGAACCACAAAATAGCATTGAACCTGAAGTGGAACAAGAGCAGGATAATGATAATGCTCAACAAACACAGGTTGTTCGTAGAACTGGTAGAATTCGCCATGAGCCAGAGAGATATGGATTTCTCTTGACTCAATGTGGTGATTTGATGCTCATAGACGAAGATGAGCCTCTCACATACCAAGATGCTACGAACAGTCCAGACTCTAAGAGATGGCTAGAAGCCATGAAATCCGAGATGGATTCCATGTATGAAAACCGAGTATGGACCTTGGTTGATCCACCTGAAGGGGTAAAACCCATAGGGTGCAAATGGGTTTTCAAGAAGAAAACTGACATGGATGGAAATGTTCAGACCTATAAAGCAAGGCTGGTTGCAAAAGGTTTCAGACAAATTCATGGTATTGACTATGATGAAACTTTCTCACCAGTGGCTATGGTCAAGTCCATAAGATTTTGCTTGCTATTGCAGCATTCCATGATTATGAAATCTGGCAAATGGATGTCAAAACAGCCTTCCTTAACGGAATCCTTGAAGAGGATGTGGATGTGTACATGACACAACCTGAAGGTTTTGTCGATCCAAGGAATTTTAGCAAGGTATGTAAATTACGTCGATCCATTTATGGATTGAAGCAAGCCTCTAGGAGATGGAATATCCGTTTTGATGAAACAGTCAAGGAGTATGGCTTTATTCAAAACGAAGATGAACCTTGTGTTTACAAAAAGGTTAGTGGGAGCCATGTGGCATTCATAGTACTATATGTTGATGATATACTACTAATGGGGAATGACATACCTTCTCTCAAGGCTGTTAAGATTTGGTTAGGGAGTAATTTCTCTATGAAAGACTTAGGAGATGCATCCTACATTCTAGGAATGAGGATCTATAGGGATAGATCTAGAAGGATGATCGGTCTAAGTCAGAGTACATACATCGATAAAGTTTTGCACCGTTTTGGTATGCAAAATGCAAAAAGGGGATATGTCCCCGTATCTCAAGGGATAACGATCTCTAAAGATCAGTGTCCGAAATCATTGGATGACAAGGACCGCATGAGTAAGGTTCCATATGCCTCAGCAATTGGATCCATCATGTATGCGATGGTATGTACTCGCCCAGATGTTTCGTATGCTTTAAGCATGACGAGCAGATACCAATCTAATCCAGGTGAAGGTCACTGGACGGCTGTCAAGAATATTCTAAAGTACTTGAAAAGGACTAAAGATTCATTCTTGGTGTATGGAGGAGAGGAGAAACTAGTAGTAAAAGGTTACACCGATGCAAGTTTCCAAACAGACAGGGATGATACTGTATCACAGTCTGGTTTTGTGTTTTGTCTAAACGGAGGTGCTGTAAGTTGGAAGAGTTCAAAACAAGAAACAGTAGCTGATTCTACAATGGAGGCTGAGTACATTGCAGCTTGTGAAGCGGCTAAGGAAGCAGTTTGGATTCGAAAATTCATTACTGAATTGGGAGTGGTTCCATCAATCGCAGATCCCATTGATCTATACTGCGATAATAATGGAGCCATTGCACAAGTTAAAGAACCTAGAGCTCACTCCCGAACCAAACATATACTCAGGAGATATCACCTCATTCGAGAGATTAATGAGAGGGGTGACATACACATATGTAAAGTGCACACAAATGATAACATTGCAGACCCACTGACCAAAGGCTTGTCGCAGCAGAAGCACGACGGTCACACTAGTTCCATGGGTATTAGATACATGGGTGATTGGCTCTAGTGCAAGTGGGAGATTGTTAGTGTAGGTGCCCTAGAGGCAATACAATTTTTCCTTTTAATAAACATTTATGTCATTTGATTATTCAATAAACGTATTTATTATGACTTTAATTACTGCGATATATTTGTTAGCATAATAAATGTCCTTAGAATCATGATACTCGTTATATAGTTTAAGTACATGACTTGAACTTGAGATTATATAATATATCATATTCTTAAAGGTTCCCTAGTCGAGTATTATTATGATAGGACAATAATAATACATAAATAGACTAGTATGTTGTTTGACAGATAACCACATCTCATTGGTTATAAGTATGGGGATACTAAAGTCAATACATAGGTACATGTAGGGGTACATGGTACTGGACAGACCCACAGTGAGATTCTTCATGTTTAATTAAGTCATAAGAAAGACTCACAGTGATAATGGTGTAATGATCCTCTGACTTGAGATCATTATATTTCTATACGAGGATTGATATACTTTGACTACATTAAAAGTTACCTTTGACCGGGTGATGATAAAAGTGGACATCGGGTATATCATGAGTCGTATGAGAAATATGAATGATAGATAAAGGATTTAACCCTCCTATAATTAGGAGAGATATTATTGGCCTCTTGATTGAGTGAGACTATAAAATGCATGGCCGTGCTCAAATAATGATTTGTTTTTCATAGTCTACTCATGGATCAAGTAAACCCGGATTAAATGTTGAAGAGGATGACTAAATACATGCCTCGAGTTTAATCTATAATATATATGGTTAAAGGGATTATATTACACGGAAACATTAATCACGAAAGGTTTTATCGAATCACGATTTAATTATTGTTTAATTAGGTAGCAATGATGTATTACTAGATACCGCTCATTGTTTATAATTTTATTGGAGAATAAAATTATTGCTAATTAAATAATAGCCTATAGGGTCACACACATAGAGCACCTAGAGGAATAGTTAATTTAAATTATAGATTTAAATTAATTGATGATTAATTCGAATTTATTATATTAATTAAGTGAGACTTAATTAATTGAAATAAATTCGAATTTGAAGAATTATATTTCTGCCAATAATAATTAAGTATGACTTAATTATTAATTAAATAATAGAAGCATGTTTTATTATTTAATCCTATGTCTACATGGGTTAGGTTTTTGCTAAAAAGGCCCATTAACCAATCATTATAAATAGATAATGATAGGTTAAATGGCTTGCACGTTTTTGTATAAACCCTAGCAGAAGAGGCAGCATAGGAAGAGGCAGAGAGTATTCGAAACCTATCAAAGGAGGCTAGTACTTCCGTTCCGTGTTCAAGATCGTGAGACGTTCTTGAAGGTGCTCGTGTGGATACCATAGAGGTGCTTTCGAGAGGAAGACACAAATCGTGATAGCAAGGATCTCCGTTGAGTTCGTGGCATTCAAAATCTTAATAGGTATGATTCGATTATCACCATAATCCGTCAATTCTTATACATGATCCTGCGTTTGGGTTCCGAAAATTTTCGTTATATTTACGTTTATCCGCTGCGTTTTATGCCTCGGAACCCAACAGAGAGGAGATAGAGTCATGGAGGCTTTGGTGGATAACCCTGTCATTTTCACTGAGGCTGCAACATTGAAGTAAGAAGAACCTCTTTTAATAATGCCTATAAGGGCTAGAATTCCAGAGTCTACAGTCTCTGATCACTCTCAGGAGGAGTCAGGGTCTATAGTCCCGTTTGCAGTTTCGGAGTCTACACCACCACCAGAGTCTACACCTCCCTTCACAAAGCCAGAGCCTGTTGCTGAGGAATGCAATTCTGCAGATGATGATCTTGTTACTCCTTCTTTTATCTATTTTGATTAGGTGTTTCCTCAGTCTTGGGAGTCTGCACAGCAACGAGGCATCAATGATAAAGATTCTTTTGAGTGTATTTTGGATATTCATCTTTCTGAGAGACTTAAGGCTTTTCAGAAAAAATCTTTTCAACAGGAACATGGTTACTATCCTGGTGAAGAAGATCAAGTCTTAGATGGAGCTGTTAAAGCTAAGCTGCCTGATGTTGCTGCTCAATTATCCAGTGTGGTCCAGGACATCTCTCATATTAAAACAAAGCTCACTGGTGTTGATAATACAACTTCTCTGCTCAATACAAGATTTGACAGAATTCACTCCCTTCAATTATCCAAAGAGGTCGCTTTTAAAGATGCTCTAGCTGCTATCACTACCACTCAAGCCTCTCTTCAAACTACAGTTTCTGATTTGACCACTAAGGTTGATTTAGTTATTGCAGCCCAGGCCAATATCTCCACTGTTCTTGAGCAGATTCTTTTGGCTGTCACCAGTAATGATGATGTCAAAAAAGGGGAGAAGGTGAAGCAAGGTGAGTCCTCTAGGAGACATAAGGATGCGGGATGCAAGAATCAATCAAGGGGAGTTAAAAGGAGGAGAGATGGTGATGATGGAGATAGTTTTCATGGTTCTAAGGGTCCTGATGGTGTGCAACAAAAGCAATCTGGAGTAGTAAGAACTCCAACACATCAGTCAGGGACTAGACATGGGAAATCAGAGTCTAAGTCAGACTCTGATAAGCAAAGAAAGAAGTCAGACTCTGATCAAACTCAAGAACCTTCATACTGGAAGTGCAGTCAATCAAATCTGCAACTTAGAGCTAAAAAGAAGATAGGTCTTGGAGGATTTGAAGAATCTGACATTGACAGAACATCTACTCTAACCAGGGATCCTCAATCCTTGACAGATAGGCAGTTTGAGAAGATCACTCAGAAGCACTTAAATAAAGTGGTGTCTGCTCAAATTGTGTATAATGTTTTTGAAACGAAGATACAAGGAGGTCAGGGAGGTACAGAAAAGGTGAAGAATGAGATGCTGGTTTACTTCTTAAAAGGTGGAAGTGTAAGATGGATTAGTCAGTCAAATTTTATCTTTTTCAAACAGGCTGAGGAACTACAGTATATTAGATTCCTACTTCAAATTGCTTATGAAGTTAACAAAAGCAAAGAAGCTGTCACACACAAATGGTTCAAGGAGATTGATAGGAAGCTGATTTTGCACAGACAGGCAAATCGACAAATGGGCAAATTTTCTTTAAAATATGTTGATACTGAGGGAAATGATCAAGTCATGCCATTGGAGGAAAAACAGATTAAATTTCAAGAAGGTGTGGGTCATTACTTTGGGTTTCAGCCTATGAGTGGGAAAGTTAGTGTTCTGATGTTGAAGGACTTAAAAGATCAAGAAAGCAGTGCAAATGATCTGAGAGCAGCTTACTGTCAAATTAAATGTTCAAATGAAGAAATGAAGAAATTAAAGAAGTTTGTTGGTGAAGCTCTTGCAATTGTGGAAGAAAATATGCTAAACTCATTTTTGAAGAACAATCCAGCCTTTGAGAAGGTTAAATGAGAAGTGATTCTTTTTCTTTTTTAATTCTTTTATACTGTTCTAGATTATTAGTTTTATTCTTTAGTTTTGACATCATCAAACCTTGATTTATGCTTACATTTTATAAAGCATAAATAGGGGGAGATTGTTAGGGATATATTCATTTGATGATGTACAGAATACTAGAACAGGGTCTAGATTAGTTTATCTGTAATAAGTCTTTCTAGTCTCTGAAATGAATAATCAGAGTCTAGATGGTCAACATTCATGTTACTTGTACTTAGAAGAATTTCTGTAGAAAGTGAAACCAGAGTCTGCATGAAGATCAGAGTCTGAAAGGTGATCAGAGTCTATAGACTATCAGAGTCTGTGATCTATCAGAGTCTACATGTGATCAGAGTCTGAAGATCATCAGAGTCTGAAGATTTCAGAGTCTATACAGTTGAGGATAAATTTGGAAGAAGATCACAGGAATGGAAAGTCTTCGAAGATCAAGATAAATATATTGCAGATATGCTATGGGAAAGAAAGAGAATTCTAGAAGGAAACTGTCAACTAATAATTAGGAATTCTATTCCTATTGTAATTTATCTTTCTGTTATTAGTTGATAGGCAGCTCTCTATATAAACTCTATGTAACCTAATTGTAAAGGTGTGGAAGTCGAAACATAATCATCTGAGTGAAATTTTGTGAGAGCATAGAAATAGAGAGAGTTGCTGTGATAAACACAGAGAAGCTGCTAGGGTTTGTGTACACCCTAGGAGAGTTTTGTATTCACAAATCAATAATACAAAACAGTACTTATTCATATTTTTGTGTTTGAGTTTGTTCTTAATTTAATTTTAAATCGGGCAGAAAAGACATACAAGTATTCAACCCCCCTTCTATTTGTACGACTGGGAAAACACTGGCTATGGAACAAGAAACTCTGACATCTAAACTTCAAAACAATGGGCTCTCTAGTCAAGAGGGATTTGGTGAGAGGACTGCCTCCGATAGAATTTACACAAGAAGGATTGTGTGAGCCATGTCAGGTCCTGAAGTATCGTAGAAGGGGGGTTGAATACGATACTCACTAATTTAAAAAATTCTTTCGAATCTTTTACGGATAAATAATTTAGAGTTCGGTTAGTGGTTCGAGTTCATGAAGTAAATAGTGTTTGGGAGGTTGGCTTACTAATTTTCTGTGTTTAGGAATAAACAATAATGTTCTAGAAAATTAGCAAGTAATTTAACGAGACAGGTTTCGGGGAATATATCTTTCGTATATAATCCCTGAGGTTGCTACACCCAGTTAAAAATATAACTGGCTTCCAAAGAACAGATTAGTTTTTTGCTTCTACAAAGAGATATAGCATAATCCCTATACAATAATTGACTAGTGTTTGTACTAATGGAATCAATCTAACAGAGAGTGTTTTACAAAAGCCCTATGTATTTGCAACATAATTAATCGGCTAGATTATAAGACTCCGGTGAAGAAGGTATGATTATGGCTTTGTGACTTCTTCTTCTCCGGCTTCTAAATATCTCTCTGTATCTCTCTGGTTGGTTGTGTGTCTCCACAAATCCACCAATCAAAATGAATTAGTCATTTTGTTTTTTATGGTGTAGACTTTCAAATCAATTAAATTGATTTGTCTCTTTTCAATGCTTAAGTCCTTTCTTGCGCCTGTAGAGTGCTTATTGAGTGTAGGCGCCACCAAAGTTCCTTTGTTGAGCCTTTAAACTTTTGTTACGCCTAGGGAGCTTCTTTGTTGCGCCTCTACACCATGCACCTTGTATAGGCTCCACTAAACACTTAACACAAACTTGGGAGTTGTTTCTTGCGCCTTTGTTGTTGTTTGTTGCGCCTACACTCTTGTTGCAGTGTGTAGGCGCCACTAAACTATGCCTTGACTTTCCTTGCGCCTCGGCTTGAGGTTTGTTGCGTCTGCACTCCTAAGTTCCTTGTGCAGGCACCACGAAATCTTCCCCTTGGACTTTGATGAGCTTTGGAATGTTTTTGTTGCGCCTCTACACCAATTCCTGTGTGTAGACGCCACAAAAACCTTGCCTTGGAGAATTTCTTGCCTTGAACTTATTTTGTTGCGCCTGCACACTAAGTTCCTAGTGCAGGCGCCACAAAACACTTGAACTACTTCCACAAGTATTTCCTTGCGCCTCTACATTGCTTCAAGAGTTTAAGAGCCACCAAATGTAGTAATACTTGCCTTTATCAATTTCTTGAAATGCTTGAAGTATTTACCACTTGATTTTTACTCTTCTGGCTTGATCAACTGAATTTCTTCTGATTAAACAAGACAATTCTTTTCTTGTTGTTCTGACGCTTAGTGCACTAGTATGGTTCACAAATGAATAACACTGAATTGAATTCCCTTGACTTCTATTTTGTTTCAACTGATTAACCTTGGACTGTTGCATTGCTTCAAACACTGACTGTTGATAAACATAGTACTTTCACTAGAATCTTTTCTGGTACTTCGACAACGTCTTCATTATTATTACAATCTTGAATACTTCATTATCTGTTCTTCACTGACGTTTGAACATATGAATAAACTTCTTTCAGTGTGTATAACTCCAAGACTGCAGCTGTCTTCTTTAACCTTTGTCTTTACCCTTCTAGATTCCTATGCTTCGAACACTGTTTATATTCGATCAATGTTGGTACACTGAAATCTTCTAGTGGCACTTCTACACTTAATCTTCAACACTTCTGAAACCCTGAAAGTCTTTACACATTATTCTTCACTGAGGCTTGAATATATTAATGAACTTCTTTCAATGACCTGTAGTAGACTTCAAAACTTCTTCTAATGTCTTGATTCACTGTATCTGCCTTGTCTTCATTTCTTCCTGATTTCTGTGTAGGCGTAGTATTATTTACTTGTCATGTTCTAGTGTTGAGTTATCACGATTACTATTCATACAGCTTCGTAATCTCACCAACAATCTCCCCCTATTTGATTGTTAAACTTAGCAAACAAATCTCATAGAGAGGATAACTCAACTAACAACTAGAAAAAGTAATCGTCCGAGACTTGTAAATAATGCTATTGGTTTTTCTGGATCAGATACTGCATTTCCAGAATTCTTGAGTAACTGAAATGAATGATGTCTGTTCCTCTAGCACTGAACTGATATTCATGTAGTATCATCTTCATTTCTGTCTGTTTGAGCTTTCTCTGCTTCAAAATCCTTCATAGTTTGAACTTAAAGAACTTATCATGAACAGAGCTTCATAAGAATTTGAATTCCTGAGAACGTCTTCTGTTGAACATAGAACACAACTCAAATAATGTTCTCCCCCTAAGAATGTGATTCTTCTTCTTTTTCTTCTCCCTTTAGATGATCAATGGAAGTGTCAATTCTTTTCTGTACTTCCCACTTGGATGAGGAATCCTCTACTGACAACTCCTTTCAAGAATAGGATACAGTTCCTTGATTCTTCCATATTCTGTTATTTCCCATAAGGATCAGAAGATAAGATTTTCTTTTTCTCTCTGTCTAAAATCTACCCCTAAGGTTATTAACTTCTTCCAAGGATACGAACCCCTTTTTCTAAGGATCTTCCCCTAAGGATCCAGGATACGAACCCCTTTAGGATATTAACTTTTCCCAAGGATACGAAGATAAGGCTTTATTAACTTCTCATTTTTCTTCCTATAAATTCTCCCCCTTAGTTGAGAAATCCTCCAATGGCCCATCGTTCGAATGGTTTGTCTTCCAAAGAAGGTTCCCGTCTGTCATTGATCGGGAAAAATATAGTAACTTTTCTTTCAGAAGTAGCAAGTAGCAAGGGTAAGTATTTGGTCTATGGTTTCCTCACTTCTACTACGTTCTGAAGGTGTTTACACTCAAGTGTCGAGCAGTTAGAAGTGTTTCACTCTTTCTCACCCTATCTCTCACTCAAGTGTATCTCTCCCTCACTTTCACTTAAGTGTTTCTCTCCCTTTCTTTCACTCTGCATTTCAAATATAGCCTTTTGTACCTGCAAGTAAAATCCGTCAATGCATTTATTCTCATCACCTGATTCATCAGAATGAACTGAATCACTATCAAGTGGAGAATTGCCTCGTTGAGGTGTTCTTGATCTATCATGCATAAGCACTGTCTCAGCACCAGACTCAATAGCAATTGCTAAATCACTGTCTAGTGGAGCCTCACCTCTTTGAGATGGGTTATCCCAAGATTTTAAAATCTGTTAGGGAATCCTGCCTTGTTCTATCAAGGAGTTGCCTCACACCTTCTCCGTAAACGGGAGGTGGACATTCCTTTTCAGGATCTGGAAATGTTCCAACGTAGTAGACAATGTAATGAATGGCAATTTAGAGCCTACGTTTCCCTCGTAACCCTGTGACGGGAATTTTGTATAAATACCCTACTTGACTCATCCAAAGAATTCTCGCCAAGCAGTTGCCTCTCAAGCCCAGATAAATCTGAACAAGAAATCTCCCTTTCGGGATGCAGAAGATTAAATTCTGTTTGAGGTAGATACCTTGGACAATGTAATGTATGGCTAGAGTCCGTATCTCCTCTAAATGTCTATACCTCTTACTGTGTACGCCTTGCAATGTCTTCCTAAAATTTATCTGTTTAGGATTACCATCAACATGAGTGTCAGTGGTGTGCTTGACTCATTACAAGATGCTCTGGCTGACGAGCGAATTTCAATGGACTCACCCTATTGAGAGAATGATTCCAGAGACAGTTTTATTGCCTTTTCAGCTCTGCATCCTTTTGAGAAGATACAGATGAGCTTACAGTTACCTCAATTATATACTACTTTTCTTCTCTGGAGGTAGAGCTGTGGGTGCATTTCCGACTTCATCCTTATTTGCTGCATCAAGTGCAGTTTCTCCCTTATCAACCTTTAATTTACATAAGTTTCTTATATCTCCAAGGGTTAATATATGGAAGTGGATGAATGAGTGTTTGGTACTAAGGCACGGGTAAGAGATTGATGGATTTTCAACCTCTTCGCCAGCTTCTATAGCCTCTGGGGGCTATCAGCAAAGAATCAATCAAGATTAGAAGATAATCACTTTAACATTCCAAAATATATTTTTCATCTCAATGAGAAGGAAAAATATAATAAGGAATGGTAATGGATTGCCTTAAAGCACTTTTAGTAAAAGAGTTTTGTCGGTTCTAAAGATTTATCAATTAAGAACATGACACCAATAGAAATTTTCTTTAAGATACTTATCCCATAATAACACGCGGGAGTATTAGAGAAAAATTCTATCCCTTATGAATTTCTTATAAGGCAAGCTTCCAGTAATAAAACGCGGGAATTTACACCAAATAAGAAACTCAACTCTTTTACCAAATTTTATCTCAATTAAAATGACTCTTCTCCTTTAAACCTAAGTACTGTAAGTTTTGAAAATAGTTTTGCAAAACATCCTCATCAGATAGAGGATTATGATTTTCCAACTCATAATGCACTTATGATTTACATCATTTTTATCCACCTGATAGTATCCCCGACTTAAAATAAAAACATGACAATTGGGGTGAATGAATGCTTAACAATACAGTACAAGGCCTTCAAAGCAACAACCACTGTTTTGGTACTATGAATCAATGTGAAACATACATTGAAACAAGTGTTTGAAGACAAATCATTTTTCAAGTGATTGGTACCTCGAAGTTAAAATAATTTCTTCGAATAAAATAACAGTCACAAAGTATCTGCCACTTTAAAAGAAAAAATTAAGAGAGAAAAAGCTTTTAAAGATAAAACTTTTAAAACTAGCTTTTGGGAGAGGATAAAAGATTTTGAGATTGGAGAAAAATTATCCTCAAGAAAAATTTAATTCACACCCTAGGTTTGAGAAAATAAAGTAGGGCTGTAAATCAAAAGTTTTTCAAAAGAGAAGTTTTGAAAAAGAAATTGATGTTTTCTTCTCTAAGACTGATAGAAAAATGAATGTATCTTTGAATAAAACATTTTAAAAAAGAAATAGACAAGAGTTTCTTTTTAATACATTCAAGTTTAAAATTCAGTCAAAGAAAGAAAGAAAACTAAATATACTAATACTAACGGCTTTTTCAAAAACCAATTTTTACTTAGAATAAAGACTAAGCAAATCCATTAGTATCAATATATCACAATTATTTTGTAATAAAATATTAATCAATTATCACAAAGTAATAAAAGAGAATATTTATACTACGAATAATTATGCTACAAATTTATTTTAATTTACTTAAATCATGGAACCAATATATCACTGAATTGTTCTATATCATTATAATTTAAATAAATCAAAATAAATTAAACACTTATATTGTACTAAACAATTACCAATAACATGCATATATACAAATCAAATAGACATGGCAATCATTTAGTAGAATAATAAACATTTAGACATATTTTTATTATTAGTGATTTCAGATAAACAACTTGTGTTATCACTAATATTAAAAATATCACAATTAATTGCACGTTGATACCAATTATTCTATATTTATCAATAATTTCAAGATGCAAGAAATTAATCTTCTTATATTTTATCAAATCAAAATTATGAAACTAATAATCATTGAATTGCTTCAATCCATAATTTTAATAAGATAAAATAATTTCATTAAATACTAAAATATTCATAAGATTGAATATTAGCATCTAAGTTCCTACGCTATATCTAATAATTGTCACTCTATCATATTACAATTATACTCATAACAATTATTAATGATATACGTAAGCTCGAGAAAAAATTGAAAAAAAATTCACAAGTCTTATAAATATTGACATTTAATACTTGTGATCCTAATTACAACTTCTCGCTAATAAAATCAAATTTTAGAAATATTTTCTAAGTATATAAAATATTGAGAGTTTTATACACATGACTTAGAAAATACTTCATCTTCCAGTATTAGTGAATTTTGAAATATGCATTATTTATTTAGAATAAAAATTCTAAATATTGTCACTAATATCAAAAGTATCACAATTATTTATAATAAAATATTTAAAAATATCAGAGCAAAATATCAGAGCAATTAAGCAAGATATCATTTACTAATAATATTCATCAAATATTTAACATACAAATAATTATGCTGCTAACTTTATGCTAGAAAATTTAACTACCATATATGCATATAACATTGTAAGCATGATAAATAAACTAGTAGCAAAAAGTATGAGATAATGGATTTAAAATAAATTCACAAGTCCTTTAAATATTAAAATTTTAATACTTGTGAACTCATTTGAGAATTCCTTGCATATTGGATTTTCAACAAATATGCACATAAATAATATCTCAAGTTTACTAACCACCTTAGATAAAACGAATTCATCAAGTTGTTTAACAAATATCTGCAAGTTATTCTACTAAGAACAATCTCGAAAGAAATGATACCTGGTGTCCATGAGCTTGTTTCTTAAGTGGTGTGGAGAGATCAACAGAGTTGTTGAAATAAATTGACAGCTTCTAGGAATGACTTCCATGTCTTTCTTACAACCTGCATCATCTATATCTATATAGCCAATTAGGTTAAACCTATTATCTTTAGGGTACCTGATTCCAAGAATTGGTGATCCCCTAAGATATCTAACAATTCATAACTTAGCTATAAGATAAGATTCTCTAGTATCCACTTGGAAACTTGCACATAGGCATATCGAGAATAAAATAAATGGTCTTTATGCACTAGAATAAGTAATGAGCTGATCATACCTCTATAGCTTGTCACTTCAGTTCATATACCTGATTTGCCCTGATCAAGCTTAGTGGTCTGTTGGCAAGAAGTTTTGGCAGGTCTATAATCTTCCAAATTGCGCATCTTCAAAAGATCCTTGACTTACTTTAATTGCCATCATTCTTTTGAATTAATTGTAATCCAAAAAGAATTGCAACTCTTCCAACATGCTCATGTTGTACCTACTCTGCATTAATTTAGCAAATATCTTGCCAAATTTTCATTAGTAGACCCACATATAATATAATCATGGTATACTAGCACATATATTACATTGTGTGTGTGCCTAGTATTCTAGAGATATATATGTGTATAACTACTCTAATATAAAATCATTTTCATGTAATAAGCAGTTAGAGTGTCATACCATGTCCTTGACGTTTTGCTTGAATCCCTAACTCTGTTAGGTCCTCATCTTGTTAGGCCCAATTGTTAGGTCCTAAGAGGATCAAGTTTCGTCTCTGTTGCTTGCTGTTAGATCTTGAAAGTCCCGAAGATTCTGTTTCCGTCATCGTCCATACCTTCTACTTTATAGTAACCTGTAGCAACCAGTTTGGCTTTGTCCCTCATAACAATGCCAATAATTATCCCATTTCTGTGAACCCTTACTATACCAATTTCAGCTTCGTCTTGTGGTCTGGGTTCCAACTTCAGTAGTTTCTACCATCGAACTGATTGAGATCATCTTGCATTACAATCACCCAATCTGGATCAATCAGTGCATCTTCACTATTCCTTGGGATACCAATTATTGATTGTTGGGTCCCAGAAAATATATGTTCATCTTGATTAGCACTTCTAGCCTTTACTCAAAATCCGGTTTACTAAGGACTAGACTCTAGGAATGACTTTGACTTCAAACCCTTTTGTCTTGGCAGAAATGTTCTTGATGTATTCCTTTGATCTTCATTGTGTTGAGTACGACTAGTAGATCCTTCTTTTATTTGGCTCCCCCTGAGTTGCTGCTAGGATGTGTTGAAGATCCATCACCTTTTTCAGTGGATTCTGTTAAAGTCCACAAGTTGTGTAGTTTCACTACCATTTCCACTAATAGGATCTGAATCAACATCATTATCATTTATTCCTTCTGCAACATCAGTATCTGAATTTGACTCTGACGGGATGTCAAACTTCAAAGATTCAGAATAGTCTTTCATTTGAATGCTTGTGAGCTTGGTGTAGTAGGTCAACACATTCAGACTTTTAATCACCTTCTGTTTTCACATCACATAAGCCCTGAAGGCTTTTGACTTCAATGAGTAGCCGAGAAAAATTATTCCATGAGTCTTAACTTAACTTGCCAAGATACTCATATAAATCTTCAGTAAAAATCAATTTCCTCCAAACACACGAAAGATCTTCAGTGTTTGCTTCTGGTTGGCCATTTACTCATATGATGTCTTTTCACGATCTTGTTGATTAAAGCAACATGCTATGTTAATAACTTCATCTTCAAAGTACCTTTCTCAGTGCAGACTTCATTTAGAACTTCATTCGCGAAATTCAGTTCTATTATCTGACTACAAAGTTCTCACAGCTTACTTTGCTTCCAACTTGATCTTCCTGATATGATCAATCACCATCTATGACATTTTTTCTGTTGAATGCATGAACATCACCAACTTGTAATTAGGGTTGTCATCAACCACCACTTAAGCGTATTTCTTCATTGACATAATTTGCTTCAGTATGATGTTTTAATTGACTTCCCTATGTGACGTACTTCAAAATGTCCTTCTGGATAGAATTCCGAATGAAGCAGTCCTCTCATCAATTTCTTCTTTATCGGAGAATCCACTGTCTTGTTGACCAAGTGTGAGAGCTTCTTATGTCATAGCTAACTCTTTCCTGATGAAGCTTTACTAAAAAGTTCACTTTACCTTTGCATACTGAATCCATGTCAGCTATGAACAAACTTCCTCACTCTCAGTTGAGTGAGCTTCCAACCTTCTTGTTTGAGATCAAACACTTTTCCTTTTCAATGCTTTTCCAGAAAACCCTTGATAAAGAATTCTCTAGTGCCCTGTAGATAGTGCTTAAGTCCTTCAACAAGAAAGATGCTTCCACTGATGACAATTCTTAAATCATGATAGCCATATCCCTTGTACATCCTTTGCTATCATCTCCAAATGTTTCCATCGGGGAGGCCTTCTCAACCAACTGTGATATTAGAGCTTTAATCTTAATCATATGCCTCGAACAATAAATGTCACGAAGTCACATAACTTTTGCCTTTAGTTACATACTCTGTAATCACAAATGATTAAGCTTCTTGGTACTCAATTTTAATTGAGTCCAGATGGGTTAGAGATATTATCAAAGGTAACAACAACCTCAACATGCATAAAGCACATGGATAGAAAACTAACAAATTAATTACTAATTCTCTCTAATCCATTTCTATTGTTGTCTAACATTTTTAACTATCTCTAATTACCTAAGTCAGTTTTAGATTAATCTTTGAATCTACAGATGTTACTGACTACTTAGATAATTCTACCATCTTATCCCTAACAAGCAATACATGAAATGATATGACATTTAAGTGCAACTATGTGAGTGCGAGCAAATCATGTGAAAATAAGCACATAAACAATTTAAGAATATGCAGAATATTTGAATAAAACATTATGAGCAATATCAACTTCCACATACACTTAACAAGTCATTTATTACAATAAGAGCAAATATACAATATCTGATCTATGACCTATTTGTCTATTTAGCAATTTTCACAACATTAGCAGAGGTATTAAATCACAAAAGATTTAAATCAAGTTCCAGCAAATGTTTTAGGGATACACCTAACCGTCTAGAACACCCTATCTAATTCTAGATATTCATTTAATGCATAGACAATCAAGTATAAAATGTACTAATTAAACTCATGAATCTTAGCATGCAATCTTATTCTTAGCAATCAATTATGCATTTAAGTCCTAAGATGCTAACATGCTATCATGAATATAATACATTCCAATACTTAAAACTCACACAGTTTTGAATTAGATAAAAGTATACTAGTTAGAATGTGTACCTGTGAAGTGCTTAGTGATTCTTCTCCAGTGTTGGTCATTGATGCCAGATATCCATTTGGTTCATCACTGTCACTGATAGAATCAGCCTTGCATTTAACTTCACCAATAAATGCTTTCCCTTGCTGCATCCTCATTAATGCTTGAGATTCCTGCTACAACCCAACACAATGTTTGTCATCATTTGCTTGTACAGGCTTCTTCAAACTGTGCAGCAAACCCCTGATCTTGTCTTCTATAATCAACCATCCTTGTCTTGCAACCGCCTCTTGAACTGATCTTGAAAATCTCCTTTACGGAATCTATAGGTAACGACCTTAGATTTAGAATTGGGATTCCGTCTGAATCTGATGTCACTGAACTTCCTGTTGCCCTGCAGGCTTGACTTGCAGTCCAGTTCTCAAGTTATTCCAAAGTGTCAAATTCACATGCAACACCTTGACTACTACCTCGAGCTACAACATCTTCAATTCAGTTTTTAGGATCAATTCATTTCTGTTCAGAGGTTCTCAACCTTGACTTCAATCAAATTTGGTTCCTGGGTCATAAATACAGTGGATATGCTAACAACATGCTTTACCAAATATTATCTTTTTCAGCTCTTGTTCTAGTTCATAGGCCTTCAGCACATACAGGTCTTCTACAGACAATGTGGTTGTATCCTAAAATCCATGTTGGCTGTATCCTGTGTTCTAGATGATCTGCAGTGTTAGCATGAACTTCCTGTAATCTCCCTGTAGAATAAACTTTAAGGCTTGAACAGAGATGTCAGGTTGTCCAGTCTTTTCCTTCACTACTTAAACCTCTAAGATTTTTCATCCAAAAATTCAACTCAAATTAACCAACAATTGTACCCAAATTAATCTCTTCTTTCCCAGCATCCGAATAACCAGTGGGATCCTTTGGAGTAGACCTCTGAGGAAATTAGAACCACCTATTCTTCAACCTGTTTCAGAATTAACTTCAATGGATAATCTTCAGTCAATTTTTTTGTGTCTTCAATAACCGAAAAAATCTTCATCTTCTAATCCTTGAGCAACCAAATAACATTTTGGTTCTTGTGTCGAAACCACCAATCAACTACTGCCTTTTGTTATAATAAATTCAAATTTTAAACTTTATTAAATTTATGAAATAAACTAATTAAATTTATAACATAAACTAATAAAAGTTTATAAATTTTCTTTTATAGAAGTTTATAAAATAAATTTAATATATCAAAATTTATAAAATAAACTAATTAAAATGTATAACATGAACTAATAAAAGTTTATAAAACAAATTTTATAGAATTTTATCAAATAAATTTAATATATCAAAATTTATAAAATAAACTAATTAAAATTTATAACATAAACTAATAAAAGTTTATAAAACAAATTTTATAAAAGTTTATAAAATAAATTTAATATATCAAAATTTATAAAATAAACTAATTAAAATTTCTAACATAAACTAATAAAAGTTTATAAAATAAATTTTATAAAAGTTTATAAAATAAATTTAATATATCAAAATTTATAAAATAAACTAATTAAAATTTCTAACATAAACTAATAAAAGTTTATGAACCCTTTTGTATTTATATTACACATTTTGTATTTAATTTTCACATTTTTCCGCTGCGTTTGTGCCTCAAAACCCTTCATATGGATCTTGGACAGTGGATCTTCAAGGCATATAACCGGAGATAGAGCCCTGCTATCAAACGTGGTTGAAATAGCTGACCCAATCATCACCTTTGGAGATAATAACAAATGAATGACTACGGGATATGGCAAGTTAAATACTGGAAATGTTATCATTGAAAATGTCTCTTTAGTGGAAGGACTTAAGCACAATCTACTCAGCGTCAGTCAATTCTGTGATAAAGGATACAAAGTAAACTTTATCAAGGAGAAGTGTTTTATAGCTCATTCTAAAGACGACAAATTGGCCTTACGTGGAGTAAGGAAAGGAAACTTGTATGTAGCCGATCTCAACTATGGAACTGAAGATGAGGCAAACTATTTCTATTCGAAGGCTTCATCAGAAGGAAGCTGGCTATGGAACAAGAAACTCTCACATCTAAACTTCAAAACAATGAGCTCTCTAGTCAAGAGGGATTTGGTGAGAGGACTGCCTCCGATGGAATTTACACAAGAAGGATTATGTGAGGCATGTTAGAAAGTGAAGTCAAAGAAAGCAAGTCACAGTGGCACAGACACTACAAACATTATTGAACCACTTTGTTAGGTCCTGAAGTATCGTAGAAGGGGGGTTGAATACGATACTCACTAATTTAAAAAATTCTTTCGAATCTTTTGCGGATAAATAATTTAGAGTTCGGTTAGTGGTTCGAGTTCATGAAGTGAATAGTGTTTGGGAGGTTGGCTTACTAATTTTCTGTGTTTAGGAATAAACAATAATGTTCTAGAAAATTAGCAAGTAATTTAACGAGACAGGTTTCGGGGAATATATCTTTCGTATATAATCCCTGAGGTTGCTACACCCAGTTAAAAATATAACTGGCTTCCAAAGAACAGATTAGTTCTTTGCTTCTACAAAGAGATATAACATAATCCCTATACAATAATTGACTAGTGTTTGTACTAATGGAATCAAGCTAACAGAGAGTGTTTTACAATAGCCCTATGTATTTGCAACATAATTAACCGGCTAGATTATAAGACTCTGGTGAAGAAGGTATGATTATGGCTTTGTGACTTCTTCTTCTCCGGCTTCTAAATATCTCTCTGTATCTATCTGGTTGGTTGTGTGTCTCCACAAATCCACCAATCAAAATGAACCAGTCATTTTGTTTTTATATGGTGTAGACTTTCAAATCAATTAAATTGATTTGTTTCTTTTCAATGCTTAAGTCCTTTCTTGCGCTTGTAGAGTGCTTATTGAGTGTAGGCGCCACCAAAGTTCCTTTGTTGAGCCTTTAAACTTTTATTGTGCCTAGGGAGCTTCTTTGTTGCGCCTCTACACCATACACCTTGTATAGGCGCCACTAAACACTTAACATAAACTTGGGAGTTGTTTCTTGCACCTTTGTTGTTGTTTGTTGTGCCTACACTCTTTTTGCAGTGTGTAGGCACCACTAAACTATGCCTTGACTTTCTTTGCGCCTCAGCTTGAGGTTTGTTGCGCCTGCACTCCTAAGTTCCTTGTACAGGCACCACGAAATCTTCCCCTTGGACTTTGATGAGTTTTGGAATGTTTTTGTTGCGCCTCTACACCAATTCCAGTGTGTAGGCGCCACAAAAACCTTGCCTTGGAGAATTTCTTGCCTTGAACTTATTTTGTTGCGCCTGCACACTGAGTTCCTAGTGCAGGCGCCATAAAACACTTGAACTACTTCCATAAGTATTTCCTTGCGCCTCTACATTGCTTCAAGAGTTTAAGAGCCACCAAATATAGTAATACTTGCCTTTATCAATTTCTTGAAATGCTTGAAGTATTTACCACTTGATTTTTACTCTTCTGGCTTGATCAATTGAATTTCTTCTGATTAAACAAGACAATTCTTTTCTTGTTGTGCTGACGCTTAGTGTACTGGTCTGGTTCATAAACGAATAACACTGAATTGAATTCCCTTGACTTCTGTTCTGTTTCAACTGATTAACCTTGGATTGTTGCATTGTTTCAAACACTGACTGTTGATAAACATAGTACTTTCACTAGAATCTTTTCTGGTACTTCGACAACGTCTTCATTATTACTACAATATTGAATACTTCATTATCTATTCTTCACTGACGTTTGAACATATGAATGAACTTCTTTCAGTGAGTATAACTCTAAGACTGCAGCTGTCTTCTTTAACCTTTGTCTTTACCCTTCTAGATTCCTATGCTTCGAACACTGTTTATCTTCGATCAATGTTGGTACACTGAAATCTTCTAGTGGCACTTCTACACTTAATCTTCAACACTTCTGAAACCCTGAAAGTCTTTACACATTATTCTTCACTGAGGCTTGAACATATTAATGAACTTCTTTCAATGACCTATAGTAGACTTCAAAACTTCTTCTAATATCTTGATTCACTGTATCTGCCTTGTCTTCATTTCTTCCTGATTTCTGTGTAGGCATAGTATTATTTACTTGTCCTGTTCTAGTGTTGAGTTATCACGATTACTATTCATACAGCTTCGTAATCTCACCAATACACTTCAACTCCTACACATGGATTAATATTATGTCTATGTCAAGGAAGAAATACGCCTTAGTGATTGTAGACGACTTCATAAAGTAAACGTGGGTTTTATTCCTGAACTCGAAGGATGAAACTCCACAATTGGTGATTGATCATGTAGAGCTGATTGAGTTAGATTTAAAGTTATTTGTCCGGGCAATCAGATCAGATAATGGAACATAATTTAAGAATCAAATTCTGAATGACTTCTGCTCAGACAAGGGGATAACTAGACAATATTCAGCACCAAGAACTCCACAACATAATGGAGTTGTAGAAAGGAAAAATAGAACCCTAATTGAAGCTGCAAGAACTATGTTAAGTGAATCAAGGTTACCTATCTACTTCTGGGCTGAAGCAGTAAACACAACATATTATACCCAGAATCGAACTCTGATCAACAAAGATCATATGAAGACACCCTATGAATTAATGGCCGGCAAGAAACCAACACTCAATTACTTTCATGTATTTGGAGCCAAATGTTATGTGTTGAAGGATAGAGATGAACATCGTGACAAGTTCGAGGCCAAAGCAGATGAAGCTATTTTTGTCGGTTATTCAAGAAGAGCATATAGAGTGTACATAATTGATCAGCATCAAGTAAAAGAAAGTGTCAATGTTACTTTTGATTACACTAAACTCCTAAGTATCCAAACTGAAGATTCTTCAGAGTCATTAAAATTTGATAATTATCCAGACTCACATTCTAATGACGAAGAAGAACCTGAGGTTGCAGCATGAAATAATGATGTCAATAATGGTAATGATCCAGGTAATAGTGGTGGAAATAATGGAAACACTAGAGATTCTACTAATACTAGTGGTGGATCAACAAGTCATCCTGGTAGCAACTCAGGGGGAGTTGAAGGATCTATTGGCAGAACACAACATCACAATGAATTTCGAGGCGAATCATCAAGATCAAACCTATCAAGGGAAAGGATATGGAGCAAAGATCATCCTTTTGAATTGATCATAGGTGATCTAGATGTTGGAGTTAGAACCAGAAGTGCAACTTCAAATGAATTGTTGGGAATCTACATGTAACTTGATGATAATACTAAAACTTAGAATTATAGAAATTTTCAATAATTGTAACTGATCAACTGATATGAAATTTATAAATATCAATTGATCAGGGAACCATTTATCAGTTGTAATGTTTATCTGAATCAACTGATAATATGGATTGTAGCATAAGTGTACTTAGTCTATTTTCAATTGATAAGGCGTAAATCAATTGATATTTTCATCAATTGATACTAGAGTCAATTGATATAGGTCATCAACTGATGTGTAACTTAGAATGTTAAATTGTGATTATTTGAAGACAGGAAAACTATACAAGTGAATGATGATCAGTTGATATTGAAGCATCAAAGGATAGAAGATCAATTGAAGAAACTAAGTCAAGAGTTGAAGATCATCAACTGATGTGAAGACCCATCGATTGATATATCGATTGATATTATTTATCAATCGATAAGGCAACTATACTTATCAATCGATGGATATCAAGATCAATCAAAGAACATTATCAGTTGATGAATAAAGGAAGAGTCAATTGATATGCTTAACAACAAATTATCAATTGACTGTGACAAAAAGGTAATCTGTCAGAGATCCAGAAAGACAAAAGAACACCTATGGAAGACAGTCTAGGGTGGTTGTGAAGACTCAATCAGAAGCTTTCTTTCAAACCTTTATTCTAAAATAGAAAAAGGTAAAAGGAAGGTAGGTAGAAACAATCCTAGAATAGGAATTGTAAAAGAACACTTGTGGTATATAAACAAGTGTAGCAGCATTATTTGAAGACAGACAAATTAGACAATATTTCTTAATCAACTGTTCTAGCTTGAGAGCATATTTGTAAGAACAGTTGATTTGTTTTTTAATCTTGTAAAAACGCAGCTAGGTTTCTTTTAACCTAGGAACATTGAGCAAAAATATACACTGATGGAAAAACCTATCCATTAGTAATTTTAAATCTCTTTGTTCACTTTATTTTTCAGTCTTAATTTGTTTGAACATATTCTCTCTAATTCTCAAACATCAAGAACAAATATTAGAACAAGCAAAAAGTTTTAATATTTGTATTCAACCCCCCCCCTTCTAAAAATATTGACATTGTTATAGAGAATAACAATTGGTATCAGAGCAGGCTTTCAACATACAGAAAGTTTAAAGATCAAGAACAGTCAATATGGGCCAGAAAGATTCAGGTGTGAAGATTCCAGTTTTAGAGAAAGATGAATATTTTCCTTGGAAGGTTAAAATGCATCTGCATCTAGTTTCTCTGGACCCTTCCTATGTTCACTGCATAGAGAAAGGTCCTCATATTCCTATGAAGCTAGTCACAGGTATAAATCCTGATGGAACTCCTGCACTTGACAAACATGTTCCAAAACTCATCTCTGAGTTCACTGAAGAGGATGAAAAAGAAGTACTCAAAGACAAGAAGTCCATGAACATTCTGTTTAATGGTCTAGATAAAGATATGTTTGATAATAAATTGTACTTTATCAAAAGAAGTATGGGACACTCTTCAAACTCTGTGTGAAGGAACTGAGCAAGTAAGGAAAAACAAGATGCAACTCTTGATTCAAAAATATGAATCATTTCATTTCAAGAGTGGAGAATCTATCAATGACACCTATAACATATTTCAGAAGTTGTTAAATGGACTGAAGCTATATGGTACGGTTTATGCAACTGAGGATACAAATCTAAAATTTCTTAGATCTCTTCTAAAAGAATGGAAACCAATGACTGTTTCTATTAGACAATTTCAGGACTTCAAGGATTATACTCTAGAGAAACTTTATAGTATTCTTAAGACATATGAGTTGGAAATCCAACAAGATGAGGAGATTGAGAAGAATCAAAGAAAGGAGAAAACTATGGCTTTGGTAGTCAAGGGAAATGAAGAAAAGAAGGAATGTGGCTGTGTAGAAGAGTCTGTCATGATGGCTGGTGATGCTGTTGAAGAATCATCCAAGGGAAAAGGAAAGGGAAAGTGTGAAGAAAATGAAACGTGCTCACAGGATGATTTGGATGAGATTGATGAGCACCTTGAATTTTTGTCAAGGAAGTTTTCAAAGATAAAATTCAAGATGAATCCATATGCTCAAAGGCCTGGATCCCAGTTTAGAAGCAACAATCAAAATAAAAATTTGGTTGATAGATCTAAATTCAAATGTTTTAACTGTGGATTGACTGGTCATTTCTCAAATGAGTGCAGGAAGCCAAAACAAGAAAAGGCAAACTCATACGAGGGTATTGATTATAAAAAGAAATACTTTGACCTTTTAAAACAAAAAGAAAAGGCTTTTCTTACTGAAGAGAAAGACTGGGCTGCTGAGGACAGTAATTCTGAAGAGTTTATCAATCTAGCACTAATGGCCAAACATGAAGATGAAGAAGCTAGTTCATCATTAAATGAGGTACTAACTACAAACTTTTCTGAGCTTACAACTGGTAAATGCAATAGTACTATTAATGAAATGTCCAATGAATTGTACAATTTGCATGTCACTCTAAAATCTCTAAACAAAGAAAACCTCAAGTTAAAGAACACCATTGATGCCTTAACTGGGAGGAATATTTTTCTTGAAAATGAACTTGTTTGTTTAGATAGATTTAAGGGATGCTAGGAATGAACTAGTAAACAGTTTGAGAAGAGAAGAATTGTTGAAAGAACAATTAGCTGAAGAAATAGAAACCATTAACAGATGGAATAGGTCTGCTAAAACTGCCAAACAAATCATTGATGTTCAGGGTGTAGATACTCTAGGAGAATCCCCCAATTCAACTGGCAAGTCATTGGATGATGCTTCATGGGATAAAGATCAATCGACTGCTAATCCTTCATCGATCGATAAGGATTATCAATTGATTGATGCTGAATCAATCGATAAGCATCCATCGACAAGTAAATCATCGATGGCTAATAAAAAGAACAAATTTAGCACTCCTATCAAGTTTGTTAAGGAAACCAAAAATCAAGTTGAGACTAAGGTTGAGAAGATCAACATAGGTAGCTTATCCAAGAATCAATTAAAAGCAAAATTAGAAAAGATAGCACCTGTGGAAATTACTCAACCTAAGTCTGAGAAAAAAAAAATAGGAATGGTAAAGTAGGCATAAATAAGCACAACAACTACACTCCTGATATGTATGCCCCTAGAAAAGTATTTGCTAAATGTGGTAGTGTAAATCATTTGTCCATGCAATGCAAGAATGAAAAGAAGTCTATATCTTCAAATGATTTAAATATATATGCCATGACTGCAAATGCCATGTTACCAATCCTATTCTCATGAATGCCATGTCTTCTAATTTGGTTGCACATAATGTTCATATGCCTTATGCACAAGTTTCATACATGTATAATCCTTTCTTTGCATATCCTAATATGAAAATGCCTGGTATGCCATGGAACATGCCTAATGTAGATGATGAAATTCATGGAAATTCTTCCATGAGTTCCAAGGTGTCAAAGCCCTAAAAGTCAACTCCCAAAGTTAAAGTGGATTTAAACCCATCAAAATAAAAGGAACCTAAGTTGACAACAGGGGCTCAGGTTGCAACTAATAAAAGAGGACCCAAGGCAACTTGGGTACCAAAAACAACTTGAATGTTTTATGTTTGTGCAGGGAAATAGGAAGAAAAATCTCTGGTATTTGGATAGTGGATGTTCAAGGCACATGACTGGAGATTTGTCTCTGCTCACAGAGTTTGTGGAAAAGGCTGGCCCGGGAGTTACTTTTGGAGATAACAGCAAAGGTTTTACTCTGGGATATGGCCCAATTGCAAAAGAAAATGTTATCTTTGAACCTATAGCACTAGTTGATGGACTGAAGCACAATGTACTTAGCATTAGTCAACTGTGTGATAATGGAAATGGTGTATGGTTTACAACTGGATCATGCATTATAGACAACAAAGAAACTGGTGAAATTCTCTTAACTGGAGAAAGAAAAGGAAATGTCTATGTGGCTGATTTTCACTCTGTAAAGGCAAATTCTATGACATGCCTACTTAGCAAAACCAATACAGATGAAAGCTAGATTTGGTACAAGAAGCTAGCCCATTTGAATTTCAAGGCCATGAATCAATTGGTTAGAAAGAATATGGTTAGAGGCATTCCACAGATGGAATTCACCAAGGATGGACTATGTGATGCATGTCAAAAGGGAAAACAAAGAAAAGTATCATTCAAGTCAAAGTCTGAATCATCAATTGATAAGCCTCTAGAATTATTGCACATGGATTTATTTGGTCCAGTCAACATCATGTCAATTGCCAAAAAGAAATATGCCTTAGTAATTGTGGATGACTTCACAAGATTTTCATGGGTATATTTCTTACACTCTAAGGATGAGGCAAGCAAATTAATTATCAATCATGTGAAGAATGTTGACAATGGCACTGAAAAGAAGGTCAAGAAATTTAGAAGTGATAATGGTACTGAATTCAAGAATACAACCATGAAAGAATTCTGTGAAGAAAAAGGTATCACTCGTCATTTCTCTGCACCAAGGACTCCACAGCAAAATGGAGTAGTTGAAAGGAAAAATAGGACCTTGATTGAAGCTGCTAGAACTATGTTAGAAGAAGCAAAACTTCCTACATATTTCTGGGCAGAAGCAATTAATACTGCTTGTTACATTCAAAATATTTCCATGATCAATCAAATTCAAGGCAAAACTCCATATCAGTTGATGAAGAAAGACAAGAAGCCAGCAGTAAATTTTCTTCATGTCTTTGGATGCAAATGTTTTGTTCTGAGAAATCAAGGGGAACATTTGGGAAAATTTGAAGCCAAAGCAGATGAAGCTATATTTCTTAGATATGGATTAACAACCAAAGCATACAGAGTCTACAATCTTAGATTACACATTGTTATGGAATCTATGCATGTAGTCTTTGATGACAAGAAAATTCAAGGGTTGGTTGATGAAGGATTTCATGATCTGTTGCATTTTGAAAATGAATCAACAAGCAATATTGAAGATAATGATGATGATGTGGAAATCTCAAGAATTCAAGTACCTAGAATCCTCCCATCAATCGATGTCAATGCATCGATAGATAACTTATCGGTTGACAATCATCAATCGACTGATAATACATCAATTGATAATCATTCGATGGATATCAAATCTGCTCAACAATCTTCAAGTAGAGTGTCCATCTCAGGGGGAGGGTTCTCAAATAGTCAATCACATAACAATGATCATAACACTTCCAACGATCATGAAGCATCATCTTCAAGGACAAATTTACCATCTCAAAGGAAATGGACAAAAAGCCATCCCTTTGAATTAATTATTGGAGATGCAAATGATGGTATCAAAACTAGAAGTGCAACTCAAAATGAATGCTTGTATAGTAGCTTCCTGTCTCAAGAAGAACAAAAAAGGATTGAAGAATCCTTGAATGATCTCGATTGGATAATTGCTATGAAAGAAGAGTTGAATCAGTTTGAAAGAAACAAGGTATAGAAGCTGGTGCCCAAACCAAAGAACAAGTCTATCATTGGAACAAAATGGGTGTTCAGAAACAAAATGGATGAATCTGGTACAGTGATAAGAAATAAAGCAAGATTAGTGGCAAAGGGCTATTCACAAGAAGAAGGCATAGATTTTGATGAAACATTTGCACCAGTTGTAAGATTGTAAGCAATCAGAATCTTTCTAGCATATGTTGCTCATGCTAATTTCAAGGTGTATCAGATGGATGTGAAAAGTGCTTTTCTCAATGGAGAACTAGAAGAAGAAGTATTGTAGAACAACCTCCTGGTTTTATTGATCCTGTTCATCCTGGATTTGTATACTATCTTCTCAAGGCACTTTATGGATTGAAACAAGCACCTAGAGCCTGGTATGATACTTTGTCTAAATTCTTGATTGAGAATCACTCCATAAGAGGTACTGTTGATAAAACTCTCTTTCATTGAAATGTAAATGGCTCTATGATTCTTGTTCAAATCTACGTAGATGACATTATTTTTGGCTCAACTAATGAAAAACTTTGTCAAAAGTTTGCTAAGTTGATGCAGAGTAAATATGAAATGAGCTTGCTGGGAGAACTTACCTATTTTCTTGGTTTGCAAATCAAACAAGTCAAAAATGGTATTTTCATAAATCAAACCAAATATATTTCTGATTTATTAAAGAGATTTGATTTAAATGAATGTTCTTCTGCAAAAACTCCCATGACCACTGCAACTAAACTTGATTTGAATACTAAGGAAGCTAAGGTGGACATTTCAAGTTATAGAGGCATGATTAGCTCATTACTTTATTTAACTGCAAGTAGGCCAGACATAATGTTTTCTACATGTCTTTGTGCTAGGTTTCAGGCTGATCCTAGAGAATCTCATTTGATTACAATAAAAAGAATATTCAGATATCTCAAAGGAACTCTAAATCTTGGAATTTGGTATCCTAGAGATTATGGATTTGATCTAATTGGTTATTCAGATGCAGACTATGCAGGTTGCAAAATTGACAAAAAAAGTACAACAGGCTCCTGTCAATTTCTAGGAAATAAGCTTGTTTCATGGTTTAGCAAGAAGCAGAATTCAGTGTCTACATCTACTGCAGAGGCTGAATACATTGTAGCTGGAAGTTGTTGTGCACAAATATTATAGATGAGTAATCAACTACTTGACTATGGGTTCAACTTGAACAAGATTCCTATTTTCTGTGATAATACAAGTGCCATTGCAATAACAGAAAATCCTGTGCAACATTCCAGAACCAAGCACATTGACATAAGGTATCACTTCATTAGGGAACATGTAATGAATGGTACTGTTGAATTATATTTTGTCCCTTGTGAAAGAAAACTTGCAGACATTTTTACCAAACCATTAGATGAATCTACCTTTAATAGATTGGTCTGTGATTTAGGTATGCTTAATTTTAATTAACATTTGAAATGTCTGATAAGTTAGTTAGTTGTTTTAGTTCTAGTAGGTAGCCGTTGATAATGCTATTCTGTTAATTTTTCATTAGTCAATTGATAAGCATTTTATATGTAATAAACCGATAATTTTTAATAATATTTTAGTCCCGATTAGTTACGTTTAACGAGTGCGACGAATATATTAAAAAATCTGATTATATTAATTATGTGTTCTAGTTGACCAAGTCAACTATGTTTAACTGTTAGAAAGTCAATTATATGTTTACATGTGTATCTGTGAAACTGCGTGCATAGATTAAATTCTTAATTGAGTAACTGTTTGATTTTTAAAAAATTATTGGTGTGTCCAATAATTATGAAATGTTATATGTAGCTTCTATATGATTTTATAGACTTTCTAAAAATAGTTGTGTAATTAAATTCAGTCCCAATATGTTTATATAATTTTCTCATTCTTATTTTATCCGGAAAATATTTATCTTCTAAATTCCATATTTAATTATTGGAATATCCAAAAATCATGAAATATTTTCCAAAATGTTCTTTATATATTCAGAGACTCTTGAAAAATAAAATTTTATTTTATTCGAACTCCAAAATAGTTTTGAAGAATTTTCTACTCTTAATTCCATTTAAAGTGCTTAAACTTCCATGATTTTTAATTAATTGTCTGATCATCAGAAAAATATTTTAAAAATATGGGTGAGCTTCTAAATTCAAGATCGTTATTTTAAATATATAAAACTTATTTTTGTACCCATTTTCCATCAAAATTCGAATTATTAATTGTTTTAATTCAGAAATCAGCAATTGTGAAATTTCCTTTTTACCCCTGCCTTCTATATATCAGCACCGCCCATTTCTTTTTCTCCTTGCTCTGCATTTTTTATGCTCAGGTCCACTGTTCTCTCTCTCTCTCCAACAACTCTCGTTATTTTCGATTCTTATAGTAATTATTAGTAAATCTTGATGTTTCTTCGATTTCTAGCTAGTACTTGAGTTGATTTTTGCATATGGAGTTCATCTTAGCTTTGCATGTATGTATATTTACGGGTGTGTATATATATCTGCTGATTTGATTACATGTGACTAGCTTGGTGTTAAAACTATGATTTGTGTGTTTGTACTTGTTATAGAAAGGTGAATTTGTGGTTAAATTGCATTGCATGTTGTTCCTTCTCCGTGCATGTTGATTTTTCAAAGTTGCATATAATGATATGTGTATGTATATGTTCGTCTATGACATAAATCAAGTGGATTAGATTTCTTTGTTGACTTGATAACTTGTGTAGATTGTTGATGCTTAAATTTTTTTAGATTAGCTAAGAACTGCTACTGTAAATGATGTCGTTCAGTATCTATATTAATTCAGATTTTAAAACTAATTACATATTTGGATTCCTTGCGAAAAAATAGCTGGAATAGGCTCTTGAATCATGTCAATCGGATTTAAAATGAATAAGTTATAGGTGGTCAAAGTTTGGTTATGGGAGTTGACTTCGAGGAGAGAGAAAACTAGGTTGATGTGAGGAAAAAAGATGATTACATGATTAGTACCTGATTTGCTATGGTCGAATTATGAGTTAATTGCTTGATTTCAAATTATATGTATATAACTATATTCAAATCTCATGAATTAGAATGGAGTGAAATGATTCATGATATGATTTGAAATGTATTTTCATGTACCTTGAATATTTTTAAGGATTAGAATGGTTGTGTTCGAATATCGTATATAAAATTAATATTTATTATCTTCAAATTGTATGATTAAATGACATTAGAAGTGTAATTTTATGATCCTTGTAGACATTAGTTGCTATGATATAGTTTTGGCATAAGTTGTGATTGACTGTATATGTATGGTCTAGTGTTTGTTTGTGTCGGTTGTATTCCGACGGATAGCTCGATATACAAAGGAGATGCTGCCAAATTTTTTCCAAAACTAACGATCCTTAAAAGGTTAACGGCACATCATCCTTGTATAGATAACTATTGGTTGAGAATAGTATAGTATTGTGTAATTGAGTAGTATTTGATGATGTGGCTTATTGTGATTGGTTTTTATTATTAAATATTGTGTTATAATTATTTGAGAGGTTTAAGTAAAGAATTTGCTGACGTGTTTAAAACGAAAGTTATTATAAATAATTTTCCGAAATTACTGGTATAATTAGATTTCTAATCCGAGCTTTATATTAATTTATTAGTATGATTTGATAATAAAATTACGTGCATTGAGTGCTAAGTGATTACGTGCTTATGTGACTATGAGTATATTATTATTAAATTATTCGTCGAATAAGAGAGTGACTTATACGTATAATTTATAGGAACGAGTAAAAAGAGTGGACCAGGACCCGGTTGTTAGGACGCACAAAGATTATTTTGAGAGTTAGTCAGACAGCCCTTCAGATTAAGGCAAGTGTTCCTTTTCCCTCTTGATATCCTGTTATCATTCCAGTTCCATATTATATCCAATTCTATATAATACCTATGCTGAACCCTGATTTTGAATACAGTTTTATACCATGATTTTACGAACAATAATTATGATAAAATTGTTTTACAAGTATTCTGAAAGATCTTTTCATATCCTTATTCAGTTCAAGTTTATTTACTGTATCAATTATATCGTAAAGATTGAGATTTTGCTGAAACTGAATATTATATTACGATTTGAAAGTTATGGGATTATTAAAAATGTTTTAGACCGAGACGCCGGTCTGTGAAGTAATATAGCTCAATGCTAACGGCCAAAGCGTGCCAAGGATATCCACAATTGTTTGAAAGGTGGAGTCACTCTGCGTGGTGGCCCGGAGTTAATGCGTTGGCTGATCACCTAGCTTAACTCGTAGCGTCAAATTAAATCCCAATTATACGAATACTATTGTTCCGAAATAGTTCTAAAAGTTATTGATTTCAAAAGCAAGTGGAAAAATAAGATTTACCAGTATTACAATAGTACCTTCTATTTTTAGTAACCTTTTGGAAATGCACTTACAGTTTCAAAATGTACGTTCCCTGAATTTACTTTAAAAAGGAAACTGTTTTAAAATACCTTTAGCTTTTATGAACCAGAAACAATACTATCTTCCTTATTATCATTTTGAACCTTCTCAGATAGCATATTACGATTATTGTTTACACTTGCTGAGCAATTTAGCTCACTCCTTGCTTCCTAACCCTTTTAGCAGCTGTAGAAGATGGTACGTACTTACAGAACCACCCGTAAGGTTACAGGAGGTACAGGTAGAGCATATAGAGACCGTATACAGGTGTGTTGAGATCCAGTTGGATCAGTAAGTTGTAATAAGTTTAGAACTTAGACTTTTTGTTTTGGACTTGTAATATTTAATTAGTATGTTGTTTTCATACTTGAACCTGATGGCGATCTAGGATTGTGTTTGGGTGGCAGGGTTATATATATACAATCACTGCTATTATCTATTTAATATTGTTAATTAATTAGTAATTGGTGTAGTAATTTTGGGGGTGTGATAGGTTGGTATCAGAGCCACAGGTTTGAGTCACTGAAACAATATAGGATTAAGTGTTAAGATCAATATTAAGTAATAAGTAGACTTTCAGGATTAAGTACTAGAAATTCCCTAACTTAGTAAATCTTAACCAAGGTATAAGTAGTAATAGGAGTACAAGTTTACACCCTAACCTACTAATAATAAGTATATATATATTCTTTTAATTCTTTTCAGCGTCGAGCCCAGAACCCTCCCACTCCCACTCCTTCTTCGAGTTCAGACTCAGAGATGAGTCGCTTTCTAGCATCGTGGAATGCTAGGGAGGCGGATGAGCAGGAGATAGATACTCCAAATGAGATGAGGTCCCCATCCCCCGAGCCATTTCCAGAGTCTTCAGATGCAATGCCAGGATTAGGGATAGCAGGTGTACAGGCCCGACACGGATCCTCTAGTCGTGTTGCTTCCTCCTCCACTCTATTAGGGACAGGCTCGTCGACTGACACAGTCCCCTTCAGCGTCTACTCACAGCTACGACAGGACTATGATAACTTGGTTGTTGCCAACGACCAGCTAGAGTCATTGTTAAGCATCTACTACAGAGACTTCCCTTCTCTCAGGCCAGATTCGACTACCAGACTCCGAGCATTGGTGGAGATGGCCACGGTTTAGATGGAGCAGCTATCCCCACCTACTAGAGTGAGATATGGAGAGGGACGGATGATCTGCGAGATGATCATCAACCAGATCCGAGACATCATCGACCAAGAGAGGAATCGTGGTTAAGGATGACTGCAGTATGGGGCAGGATCTAGTTTAGTAGTTGTTTATGTTATTTTCCGCATTTGGTGTTGTATTATGGATATTGTTGGGTCTCCGATGTGAACCCATGGATCTTGTGACTTATTGGCACTATGGTGTCAGTTTATTTATTTTATGTTTCCGTTTTATGCCATCTAATTCATAGTTGCGTATTTTGATGTTCGATAGTAGTTAACTTCTTTAAACCACACAGCATGTGATCGATAATTCAGAACTTGATTTCCGTATACTTTATCTCACCATGTCATATACCATGCGAACTGTTTTATACGTTAGTCTAAATTTTCGTATCTACCTACAGTAAGATGCCACCAAAGAGACGTTCCCGAGGGACACCCTCACAAACAGCTTCAAATTCTAATAACCCCAACCAAGATGAGAATGAAGCTCAGAACCCTCAAGTAAATCAAGATGTAAATCAGAATAACCCCGAGAACCTTAATGTAAATCAAGATAACCACAACATGGCCCAGTTAATAGAACTTCTGCGCCAACAAACAACAGCTCTAACCCAACAGCAGCAAATGCTTCAACAGCAATTGCAACAACAACAAAACCAACAACAAGACCAGCCACGTGGCCAGGCTACAGTGGCATTCAAGACTTTTCAATCAGTAAAGCCTCCAGAATTCCAGGGATCACCTGATCCAATTGAAGCTCAGAAATGGTTGAAGGAGATAGAAAAAGCATTTGAATTGGTTAAGGTGGAAGGAGAACAGAAGACAACCTTTGCAAGTTACCTTCTGAAAGGTGATGCAAACTATTGGTGGGAGTCAGTTAAAGCATTGGAGACAACAGAAATGATATCTTGGGATAGATTTAAGGAATTGTTTTTGGAACAGTACTTTCCCCGATACATGCAAGCTCAGATGGAGCTGAAGTTCTTTGAGCTAAAACAGAACAACATGAGTGTGTCGGAATACATGAAGAAATTCACTGAGTTGTCAAGATTTGTCCCTGAATATGTGAACACTGAAGAAAAGAAGGCCAGGAGATTTCAACAGGGATTGAAATCATGGATTAGGGCGAAATTGGCAATTTTAGAATTGAAGACGTATGCGGGGGTGGTACAGAAGGCATTGATTGCCGAAATAGAAAGTGAACAGGGTCAAAGGGAGAAGAATGAGCAGAAAAGAAAGTTTGGACAAAGAGATGATGGGACAAGTCAAAGTGAGCCCGTCAGCAAGTTTGTAAAGAAGTCAGGATTTCCGCCGAGAAGTGGAGGCGGGTCTTTTAGAAGGAATGAAAGTAGTAAGGGAAATAAATTTCAGGGGCCACAGAGAACCCAATCAGCAACAAATCAGGAGTGCAGAATCTGCAAGAAAAGGCATGTTGGAGCGTGCAATAAGGCGGATATTGTTTGTTTTAAATGTAACACAAAGGGACATTATGCAAGTGAATGTCGAGTAGTGAGTCCAAGCCCGAAGGCCAGCTCAAATGTAACATGTTTTAAATGCTGGAAGTCAGGGCACATATCTCGAGAATGTAGGTCCCAAGTACAAAGCAATAGAATGATGAGATTATCAGCCACTCCAGTGCAGTATCAAGTCCAGCCAGCTCCTTCAGCCTCAAGCTATGCTTCAGTTACTCCAATGACCGGACAAAGATATTTGGGTTATTGAAAGGCATATGTCAAGGCCTATTTGTAATTAGTAGATGACAACTCAACTCATGTAAGAAATTAAAGTAAGTAATAAATTCTGAGGATGGAATCAAATCGAAGAATGTCAACTAGACACAAAGAATCAACTTGTCAGAAGAATTATAATGAAGTTGTTACTCTACACCGGAAGAAGTTCATTTATATGTTCAAGCGTCGGAGAAAAATAGAGAAGCAGTTGTTCAGAAGATTCAGAAGATTCTAAGTGGCTACTACAGAAGAATCCAGAAGAAGAATGAAGACAGTGAAGTAGAAGAAGAACAGAAGACCACAGCTTAATGTTAAAGATGAAGAATATTTATTATAGTATGACATAAATGAACCAGACAGTACATTTGTGTGTCAACTAAAATAATAAATATTCATCATCTAGCTCAAGTGGTTTTATGACAAAAGACACAACGAAGACTGGAAGACTTCAAGACTGATAGCACGGTAATACAAGACGAAATAGTATTTTAATTCTACTATCAAATGTTAATTGATTATTTAATTTATCTAATTAAATTAATTCAAGTTGAATTTAATTTAATTTGTAAATTAACTAATTAATTTAAGTAGAATTAATTTATTATAAAAGATATGACTTAATATGACTTTTAATATAATTCAAATGACTAATAAATAAGTCATACCGACTGTTTATTAATAAGTCATACCGAATTATATTAATAAAAGTCATACCGAAGCTGTTAAAGAAAAGTCATACCGGAGCAGCCGACTGATAAGTCATACCGAAGCTGTTAAAGAAAAGTCATACCGACTGAATAAAGAGAAAGTCATACCGAGCTTATTCCAAAAGTCATACCGAGCAAAATGAAGAAAAGGTCATGCTGGAGTTGAAGTTTAAAAGGTCATACTGATTTTATTTAATTAAAAAGTCATACCGATTTTTTAATTAATTAAAATAAGTCATACCGAGCTTCTGCCGACCTAAAGTCATACCAGGATAAGTCATACCGAGATTTCTGTGCTCAAAAGGTCATACTGAACCTATTTTGTTTAATTAAAATAAGTCATACCGATTTATTTTAATTAGATAAAATCTGAATATGACTTTAAATAAGTCATACCGAGATTCAGTAAGTCATACCGACCATTCAGAAGTCATACCCAGTTCTTAAATGTCATACAAGGGTTAAAATAAGTCATACAGACTTATTTTCTTGAAATTAAGTCATACTGAAAAAGGTCATAGCAGCCTTTTTCATTCTCTATAAATATGAGATCAGCTCTTCATTTTTCAGTAGTTCAACTTGTCAAGAGTTAGAAAAATCAGATCAAATTCAGTAATTTATCTGCATTGTAATATTCACAGATTTCTGTGCTGAGTTTGAATATAATTGATTAAACACGAACACTTCATGTCGAATTCATTCTAGACTTTTTATCAATTATATAACTGTTTTCTAAATATTAATTTTGTAATACTAATCAAGTTAAAATTATATCTTTCACTTGAACAGTATTTCATTCTAATTAATATTTCGCGAGTAATTAAAATAATATTTTTAATCCAAATTATTCCGCGATTAATTTTCAGATTTTGTATTCAACCCCCCTTCTACAATATCAGGGACCAACAATTGGTATCAAAGCTGGTTGATATTTTTCATATCAGATCCAAATCAAATTCCGCGAACTCATACAGATCTCAAAAATTATTTAAAATTCGAAATAATTTTTTATTCGAAATAATTTTTTTCCCGAAAAATTATTTTTGATCAAAAATTATTTTAAGTCAAAAATTAAAATATTTTTTGAAACAATTAATTTTTAATCTTATTTAAAGATGAGTACTCAAATTGTTAGTAGCATTAAAATTCCACAATTTGATAAAGACAATTATAATCTGTGGAAGAGAAAGATGACCTTGTTTCTTCGAGCTGCAAATCCCAAGTACAAGGATATTTTAAAAACTGGTGTTGCTGTTCCAATAAATATCTTTCCTGAGCATATGGAAGATGGTGTACTCATTCTGCACAGACAAGTTGAAAAAGATATTTCTGAGTACACTGAGACAGAAAAGGAACTGGATACATTGGACACCAGTCTGCAGTTAATTTTAGTGGAATCTCTTGATCCCGGAATGTACAATCATGTTGTTAATTGTAAAAATGCTAAACACATCTGGGAAACGATAGAGATACTAAATGAAGGAACAGAAGAAGTAAGGGAGAACAGATTGGAAATCTTAACGTCTCAATATGAGCATTTTAGATCAAATCCTGGAGAAGGTATCTCTGAAGTTTTTGAGAGATACAACAAGCTGATAAATGATCTAAATCTCAATGGCAAACAATATACGAAGAAGGAGATCAGTAGGAAGTTTTTGCTGACAATGCCAGTACACCTAGAGCATATGATAACAGCCATCAGAGAGTCAAGGGACATGAATGAAATTTCTTTGGAAAGACTTTATGGCATTCTAAAGACCTATGAGCTAGAGCAGATTCAACAGAATGAAATATATGGTACAGGCAAGGTGGTCAGCAAGTCTACAACTCTTGTAGCAGAAGAACCAGAGTACAGAAAAGCTAAGACTGAATCTTCTTCAGTCAACATCATTGATCAGGGTATTGTTGCAGAAGTTGGTGCAACTCTAGTGAATTCAACTGATAGTGAATTCTACTCAATGGAAGAACTCGATCAACTTGAGGATGAATCTCTGGCTCTGATTGCTAGAAAATTTGGAAATACAAGATTCAGGAGGAACCCTAGTTTCAAATTCAAGCCTATGGCAAACAGATTTCAGACAGGTGGTTCTTCTAGCTCATCCAACACAAAAGGTGGATACAAGACAGGGATGGTAGATAGAAGCAAGATCCGTTGCTTCAACTGCAATGAAATGGGACACTTTGCTACTGATTGTAGAAAGGCCAAGCAGGAAAGAAAGAAGGATTCATATGACGAGCTCAAACAGAAATATGACGCTCTACTGAAGAAGCATCAGGGAAAATCATACTTAGCAGCAGGAAAAAGCTGGGATGATTCCGACAATGATGAAGAAGATCAAATGGGAAATCTTGCTCTAATGGCCTCTTCTTCTGAAGGATCACAATCTCCACCTCGACAAGGAATTGAGGTAAACCCTAGCTGTCCTAAAATGTTTAAATTGATAGGTGAGAATTTAATTGATGCTAGAGATCGAATAAAAGTCTTAATTCTCGAAAACAAAGTTTTAAAAGAGGAGAATTATGAATTGAAAAAGATGAAACTTATTAATGTTAAATTAACTGAAGATGTTGCATTTCAAGTTAATAGAGTCAACTGCTATGTTGAAATTGAAGCTTTTTTGAAAGATAAAATTGAAAAAGAAAAGGTCAGGTGTCAAGCCTATAGAACTGCTTCATTTGTTATGAAAGATCTAGTTGACCAACAAGAGATCAATCGGAAAGTTGGAATAGGTTTTGAATATAATGAATCAGTAGGAAAGCTTAGTAACATCACCCCTTTTAAAAAGACTGCTATAGAGAGGGGTATTCCACATGTTATTAAGGACACCAAGAAACCTCTTTTCATAACTCCTATTGCAGAACCAGTTCTTGATAGTTGTGTAATAGTGGATTATGAAATTAAATGTGAAGACCTTGAAGAGAAGAAAAGAGAAGAACAGACTAGGGACATAAAAGGAATAAATGTCCAGAAAGCTAAATATGTACCTAAAAGACCAATCGAAAATGTGAACTCTGCTAGTTCATCCACTCCTGGTTTAGGTGCTAAGAACTTAAAGAATAACTTGAACAGACCTAACAATAAGTTTGTTAGAAGTAGGGATAGTAACAACAGATGCCATTCTACTGAAAACTTTAAATCTGCTGAAAAAGTTAAAGTAGAAATTGTTAAAACTCCTACTGCTGTGAATAACATGCCTGCTATTGATGTATGCCATAAACCTTGTGGTATGTTAAATTGTATGTTATGTGCTTTTAATGCTATGACTGCTTATTTCAAACGCATGACTGCTAATAAAAAGAACATGACACCGAGACAATACATCAATAATAAATTTGCTAAATCCAAGACTGCTATTCCTTCACCTGTGAAGAAGGAAAAATATATTCCTAAGTCTAAACAAAAAATTGTTAAGACTAGTTATAGGAAAGTAAGTACAGTCAAGGAGGATGCGGCTGTTGTTCGAAAAGGATCTGTTGTCAAAGCTGACAAAGGTCAATTCTTTAAGTATGTCGGGCCCAATCAATTTTGGGCTCCGAAGATAATCTAATCCGTTTGATATGTGCAGGGAGTTAAACAGGAAAACCGGGTTGTTTGGATCCTAGACAGCGGATCGTCAAGGCATATGACCGGAGATAGAGCCCTGCTATCAGACGTGGTTGAAAGAGCTGGCCCAATCGTCACCTTTGGAGATAACAGCAAAGGAATGACTACGGGATATGGCAAGTTAAATACTGGAAATGTTATCATTGAAAACGTCTCTTTGGTGGAAGGACTTAAGCACAATCTACTCAGCGTCAGTCAATTCTGCGATAGAGGTTACAAAGTAAACTTTATCAAGGAGAAGTGCTTAATAGCTCATTCTAAAGAAGACAGACTAGCCTTGCGTGGAGTAAGGAAAGGAAACTTGTACGTAGCTGATTTCAACTCGGGAACTGAAGCTGAAGCAAACTGTTTTTATTCAAAAGCTTCATCAGAAGAAAGTTGGCTATGGCACAAGAAACTCTCACACCTGAATTTCAAAACAATGAACTCTCTAGTCAAGAGGGATTTGGTGAGAGGACTGCCTCCGATGGAATTTACACAAGAAGGATTGTGTGAGGCATGTCAGAAAGGGAAGTCAAAAAGAGCAACTCACAAAGGCACAGACACTACATATATTATTGAACCACTGCAGCTGCTTCATATGGATTTATTTGGTCCAGTAAATATTCTGTCTATGTCAAGGAAGAGATATGCCTTAGTGATTGTAGATGACTTCACAAAGTACACGTGGGTTTTATTCTTGAACTCTAAGGATGAAACTCCACAGTTGGTGATTGATCATGTAAAATTGATTGAGTTAGATTCAAAGCTACCTGTCCGGGCAATCAGATCAGATAATGGAACAGAATTCAAGAATGAAATTCTAAATAGCTTCTGCTCAGACAAAGGGATAACAAGACAATTCTCAGCGCCAAGAACTCCGCAACAGAATGGAGTAGTAGAAAGGAAGAATCGAACCTTGATTGAAGCTGCAAGAACAATGTTAAGTGAATCAAGGTTGCCTATCTACTTTTGGGCTGAAGCAGTGAACACGGCTTGTTATACCCAGAATCAAACTTTAATCAACAAGGATCATATGAAGACACCCTACGAATTAATGGCTGGCAAGAAACCAACACTCAAATACTTTCATGTATTTGGAGCCAAATGTTTTATGCTAAAAGATGGAGATGAACATCGTGGCAAATTCGAGGCCAAGGCACATGAAGCAATTTTTGTCGGCTACTCAAAAAGAGCATATAGGGTGTACATAATTGATCAGCACCAAGTAAAAGAAAGTGTCAACGTATCACTTGACGACACTAAACTCCCGAGCATCCAAACTGAAGATCCTTCTGAGTCATTAAAATTTGACAATCATCCAGACTCAGATTCGGATAATGAAGAAGAGCCTGAGGTTGCAACAGGAAATGATGATGACAACAATGATAGTAATGATCCAGGTAATAGTGGTGGAAACAATGGAAACACTGGAGATACTACTAATACCAGTGGTGGATCAACAAGTCATTCAGGCAGCAACTCAGGGGGAGATAAAGGATCAACTAGCACAACACAACATCACAATGAATATAGAGGCGAATCATCAAGATCAAACCTACCAAGGGAAAGGAGATGGAGCAAAGATCATCCCTTTGAATTGATCATAGGTGATCCAGATGTTGGTGTTAGAACCAGAAGTGCAACTTCAAATGAATGTTTATTTTCGGTTTTTCTATCTCAAGAAGAACCAAAGAAAATTGAAGATGCTCTAACTGATCCAGATTGGGTTCTTACCATGCAAGAAGAACTCAATCAGTTCGAAAGGCAAGAAGTATGGACACTGGTACCCAGGCCTAAAGATAGATCTGTTATTGGCACGAAATGGGTATACAGGAACAAATTAGACGGTGATGGCATTGTTACAAGGAACAAGGCTAGACTGGTGGCAAAGGGTTACTCCCAGGAAGAGGGAATTGATTATGATGAGACCTACGCACCAGTTGCAAGACTTGAAGCCATCAGAATATTTCTGGCATTCGCAGCACATTCCAATTTTAAAGTCTATCAAATGGATGTGAAGAGTGCATTTCTGAATGGAAAGATAGAAGAGGAAGTATATGTGGAACAGCCCCCTGGCTTTGAAAATCCAGAATTTGCTGATTTTGTATACTTCTTATTCAAAGCCCTCTATGGACTCAAGCAAGCACCGAGGACATGGTATGACACACTCTCTCAGTTTTTACTTGAAAACGGTTTTACTAGAGGTGTCATAGATAAAACTCTCTTTTACAAATTACATGATAAAGATATGATATTTGTCCAAGTTTATGTTGACGATATTATATTTGGTTCTACTAATGAAAACTTTTGCAAGAGATTTGCTAAGTTAATGCAGAGTAGGTATGAAATGAGCATGATGGGTGAGCTGTCATTCTTCCTTGGATTGCAAGTGAAGCAGATAGAAGATGGGATTTTTATTTGCCAATCAAAGTACGTAAGGGATCTTCTAAGGAAATACAATCTAGAAGATTCTTCACCGGCAAAAACCCCTATGCCAACAGCCACAAAGCTTGACAAAGATGAAACTGGTAAGAAGGTTGACATCACAAGCTATAGAGGTATGATAGGCTCATTATTATATCTAACTGCTAGTAGACCCGATATAATGTTTGCAACATGCTTATGTGCAAGGTTTCAAACTGACCCTAGAGAATTTCATCTTATAGCTGTTAAAAGAATTTTTAGATATCTGAAGGGTACACCGAATCTTGGAATTTGGTACCCTAAAGGTACAGGTTTTGAACTAATAGGCTATACAGATTCAGATTATGCAGGATGCAGGATGGACAGGAAAAGTACATCTGGAAGTTGTCAGTTTCTAGGACGACGGTTGATTTCCTGGTACAGTAAGAAACAGCACACAGTATCTACCTCGACAGCCGAAGCAGAATATATTGCGGCAGGTAGTTGTTGTGCACAAATCTTGTGGATAAGGAATCAGCTGAATGATTATGGACTTGCGCTATCTAAAATTCCAATACTTTGCGATAACACAAGTGCCATAGCTATTTCCAATAATCCTGTACAACATTCAAGGACCAAGCACATAGACATAAGGTATCATTTTATCCGAGAACATGTCATGAACGGAACTGTGGTGTTACATTTTGTACCCACAGAAGATCAAATTGCCGACATCTTCACGAAACCACTTGATGAATCCACTTTCTCTAAGTTGGTTAGTGAGTTAGGGATGTTAAACATGAACTAATTATTGCATGTTGTTTTAAATTACATATTTATTTTGAACCACTGTAAATACACTGTATATATTTCTTAAAAAATTATCAAAAACAAACAAACAAATTGAAAAAGAAAACTCAAAAAGATTTTCCTTATTTTGTACAGTTGTTATTTCATTGGCATCTTTACTGTAAATATTGCTTATTATAATTGTTTTCCAACAATTGGCATATATTTTATATATATATATAAGTATGTATAGTGTTATTTGTTTTTCAACTTTGACATCCTTATCTTTATTATTTTTATATATATACATAAATATAAGCTGATTATTTCGCGTCTCTTTTGAGAAGTAGGAAAGATCTATGAGCTTGATCATCCAATTATTTCTAATAGTTAGATCCCAAACATTGGCATCAATCTCTATCCAAGATCTTAGAACCAAACACACAAACACAATCACATCCGTCTCTCTAACCATTAAACAGAATACCTAATTGCTAAGAATGAGGGAGTCAATGCCTTGAGTGCATTTGATAAGGTTGGTAATGTGAGGGAACCAACAGCTCTGTCTCTAGAAAGGTGATTCAAATACATATAAACTGAGACAACTGTTAGCTCATCTGTGTTCTCTCAAAAGGATACAGACTTGGAAAAGGCAAAACTGTTACTAGGTTCATTCTCTCAACAGAGTGAGTCTATTGAATTCAGCCTGTCAGCCAAGGCTATCAGCAAAGAGTTAATTTCATCTGACATTTTTCAAGAAACCACAAATATTGTCTTATTTTTAGGACCAACAATGGACAACAATTGGTATCCGTTGATGAGTTCTCGATTGATAAATATCAGTTGATGACTTGAGTTCTCGATTGATAAATATCAGTTGATGACTTGAGTTCTCGATTGATAAATATCAGTTGATGACTTGAGTTCTCGATTGATAAATATCAGTTGATGACTTGAGTTCTCGATTGATAAATATCAGTTGATGACTTCTCGATCAATGGACCAACTCAATTGGCATTTTGGACCAACAATTTAAGAACTTACTTGGGACCAAAATGGACCAAGAAAGAACAATTGAAATGTCACAGGAAGGATGAATTGACGGTAGCAATTTTTCTAAACTTCCATATCAAGGAAGGAAGAATGATTGATGATTCTGACTGAATCAACAAGCCTTCACAGGCGTCAGGAGGAAACTTGGATCATTTGCTACATTATAGATCCTTGTCTCCCTCCCCAGATGGAACATATCTGGATTCCTAACGGAATAGATCATCTAAGATGATCAGCAACTCACTGAATCTATTTCTGAAGCAATTCAGTTTTTCAAAGTCAAAATGTTTTTATAGATTCAATTGAGGACGGGGATTTGCGAAACCCCATTGCACCACCAGTGACCTCTCTTGAAGGGGCTATGGTGATCTTTCTTGCAGGTACAAAAGGCTGAGTCATCCGTACTGAGAGAGATATAGTGATGTGAGAAAAGAGTGAAACACAAGTAAGGAAGAGTGAAAATATATATTCTATGAGTGAAACACTTAGAGAGTATATGAGCGAAACACTTGTGAGGAACACAAAGTAAAATCACACACTAGCACACTTACCGAATCCCTTTCCCCATTCCCTGTTACAGATTTCAAATGTTACTTAACCAAGGTGGAAATTTCTTCAGAAAAGGTCCAACAATTGTTACCTATCTACAATTGGGGGAGAATTATTAAGAGGATTACTCAACTAAGGGGGAGAATTATTAAGAGGATTACTCTAAAATGTTAAAGTGTTCAACTAAGGGGGAGTAGATCAAAAGGGGAGAAGTAAACAAAGGCTTTTGCCAGAAGAGGATTACTCAATTGTTGAACAAGAAAAAGGGGTATATAACAACATGCTTGGATTCTATTCCATTTGATTTTAGAAGATTCTTGTAAATATGATTAACCGGATTTTCTAAAATGCATAACATGTCATAGTTTGCATTTTTTATATCTGCGATGGTTTAATGTTGTATGTATGCCATGTTTGTTACCTCTATTAAAATGGTTGGATAATTCAAGTAAGGGGAAATTGAATTCACCTTGGAAGAGAAGGGAAGACAGGAGTTGGAGAAATAGAGGAGAAGTGGTAAGAAGAGAACATACATCATCTCTGACATCCTAAGGGGGAGTAGTGATGAGTTTGAGAAATGAAGATAATACTACATGTATAATATGTTCAGTGCTAGAGGAACAAACATCTTTCATTTCAGTTACTCAAAGAAATCTGGAAATGTATTATATGATCCAGAGAACAATTTATTTACTTACAGTTCTTAAATGTCATATTAGTTTCTTAGTTGTTAGTTGAGTTATCCTCTAGGAATTTGTGTGTTAAATGTTTAACAACAAATAGGGGGAGATTGAAAGGCATATGTCAAGGCCTATTTGTAATTGGTAGATGACAACTCAACTCATGTAAGAAATTAAAGTAAGTAATAAATTCTGAGGATGGAATCAAATCGAAGAATGTCAACTAGACACAAAGAATCAACTTGTCAGAAGAATTATAATGAAGTTGCTACTCTACACCAGAAGAAGTTCATTTATATGTTCAAGCGTCGGAGAAAAATAGAGAAGCAGTTGTTCAGAAGATTCAGAAGATTCTAAGTGGCTACTACAGAAGATTCCAGAAGAAGAATGAAGACAGTGAAGTAGAAGAAGAACAGAAGACCACAGCTTAATGTTAAAGATGAAGAATATTTATTATAGTATGACATAAATGAACCAGACAGTACATTTGTGTGTCAACTAAAATAATAAATATTCATCATCTAGCTCAAGTGGTTTTATGACAAAAGACACAACGAAGACTGGAAGACTTCAAAACTGATAGCACGGTAATACAAGACGAAATAGTATTTTAATTCTACTATCAAATGTTAATTGATTATTTAATTTATCTAATTAAATTAATTCAAGTTGAATTTAATTTAATTTGTAAATTAACTAATTAATTTAAGTAGAATTAATTTATTATAAAAGATATGACTTAATATGACTTTTAATATAATTCAAATGACTAATAAATAAGTCATACCGACTGTTTATTAATAAGTCATACCGAATTATATTAATAAAAGTCATACCGAAGCTGTTAAAGAAAAGTCATACCGGAGCAGCCGACTGATAAGTCATACCGAAGCTGTTAAAGAAAAGTCATACCGACTGAATAAAGAGAAAGTCATACCGAGCAAAATGAAGAAAAGGTCATGCTGGAGTTGAAGTTTAAAAGGTCATACTGATTTTATTTAATTAAAAAGTCATACCGATTTTTTAATTAATTAAAATAAGTCATACCGAGCTTCTGCCGACCTAAAATCATACCAGGATAAGTCATACCGAGATTTCTGTGCTCAAAAGGTCATACTGAACCTATTTTGTTTAATTAAAATAAGTCATACCGATTTATTTTAATTAGATAAAATCTGAATATGACTTTAAATAAGTCATACCGAGATTCAGTAAGTCATACCGACCATTCAGAAGTCATACCCAGTTCTTAAATGTCATACAAGGGTTAAAATAAGTCATACAGACTTATTTTCTTGAAATTAAGTCATACTGAAAAAGGTCATAGCAGCCTTTTTCATTCTCTATAAATATGAGATCAGCTCTTCATTTTTCAGTAGTTCAACTTGTCAAGAGTTAGAAAAATCAGATCAAATTCAGTAATTTATCTGCATTGTAATATTCACAGATTTCTGTGCTGAGTTTGAATATAATTGATTAAACACGAACACTTCATGTCGAATTCATTCTAGACTTTTTATCAATTATATAACTGTTTTCTAAATATTAATTTTATAATACTAATCAAGTTAAAATTATATCTTTCACTTGAACAGTATTTCATTCTAATTAATATTTCGCGAGTAATTAAAATAATATTTTTAATCCAAATTATTCCGCGATTAATTTTCAGATATTGTATTCAACCCCCCTTCTACAATATCAGGGACCAACAGTTATCAATCTTCGGAACAAGTGAGGAATCTCAACCTGAATATGAAAGATGCTGTCCAGAGTTCGGATGTGGTAGCAGGTACGCTTCTTGTAAATTCTGATATCGCAAAAGTGTTAATTGATACTGGTGTCACTAGATCTTTTATATCTAGAGATTTTGTGAATAAATCAGACTGTGAGGCTGTAAATTTGGAGAGTGCGTTAAACATAGTGTTAGCTAATCAGGAGCAAGTGAGAGTAAGCCAAATCTGTCCCCAGTGTGAAGTTAGCATAGAAGGGTATAGTTTTCCGATATCGCTATTACCTTTTCAGCTAGGAGATTTTGACGTAATTTTAGGAATGGACTGGTTAACGAAGCATAACGCTCAGATTAACTGCAAAGATAAGAAGGTGGTACTCAGGACGACGAAAGGAAAGAGGGTGATCTTCAAAGGACAAAGGCAAGAAAAGTTATTTTTGACAATGATGCAAGCAAGAAGAATGATGAAGCACGGATGTGAAGCATATCTCGCGTATGTTGTAGACAGGAGTAAGGAGATACTAGATTTGGAAGAGATCCCAATAGTAAATGAGTTTCCTGATGTGTTTCCAGACGGATTACCAGGTTTACCCCCAGATAGGCAAATCGAGTTTTCCATTGATTTAGCCCCAGGTACGGAACCGGTATCCAAAGCCCCTTTCCGTAAGGCCCCGGCAGAAATGAAGGAATTAGCAAGCCAATTACAAGAACTGTTGGATAAAGGAGTTATAAGGCCAAGTTGTTCTCCGTGGGGAGCTCCAGTATTGTTTGTCAAAAAAAAAGATGGAAGCATGAGATTGTGTATCGACTATAGAGAATTGAACAAGTTGATAATTAAGAATAGGTACCCATTACCTAGGATTGATGACCTTTTTGATCAACTGAAAGGAGCAACCAGTTTCTCAAAAATTGACTTAAGATCAGGATACCACCAACTGAAGATAAAGCCAGAAGATGTGCCAAAGACAGCTTTTCGAACCAGGTATGGACATTACGAAATTTTAATGATGGCTTTTGGATTGACGAACGCGCCCGCAGCTTTTATGGATTTGATGAATCGAGTATTTAAGAAGTACCTGGATAAATTCGTGATAGTCTTCATCGACGATATACTGATATATTCTAAGACAGAGGAAGAGCATAAACAGCATTTGAGGTTAGCCTTAGAAATCCTGAGGAAAGAAAAGTTGTATGCGAAATTTTCCAAGTGCGAGTTTTGGCTTAAGGAAGTGCAGTTTCTCGGACATATAGTCAGCCGTGATGGAATAAAAGTAGATCCCGCTAAGATTGAAGCTGTGATGAATTGGGAAAGACCGAAGACTCCGACGGAGGTCAGAAGTTTCTTGGGATTAGCAGGATACTACCGGAGATTCGTGCAAAAATTTTCCAGAATTGCGGTACCTCTGACCAAGTTGACAAGGAAGAACGAGAAATTTGAATGGAATGATAAGTGCGAAGCAAGCTTTCAAGAGTTAAGGCAAAGATTGGTAACGGCTCCAGTATTGGTTTTGCCAGACGATAAAGGAGAATTTGTGATATTCAGCGATGCGTCTCTTAAAGGATTAGGCTGCGTTTTAATGCAACATGATAAAGTAATAGCTTACGCTTCAAGGCAACTCAAGCCTCACGAGCAAAGGTATCCTACGCATGATTTGGAACTAGCAGCGATCGTGTTTGCACTCAAGATTTGGAGACATTACCTTTATGGAGAAAAGTGTGAGATTTACACCGACCACAAGAGTCTGAAGTATATTTTCACGCAGAAAGAGTTGAACATGAGGCAAAGAAGATGGTTGGAGCTAATAAAGGATTATGACTGTTCAATAAATTATCACCCGGGAAAGGCGAATGTGGTCGCGGATGCTTTAAGTCGAAAAGAACGGTTGAATATGTTGACAATGACTAGGGAGTTGTTCGAAGACTTTGAGAAATTAGGGATAGAAGTACGGCAGCCGAAAATAGTGGATGATATGATTTTCACCATGACATTTCAGCCGGAATTACTTGAAAATATTCGGAAGTGTCAAGACGAAATAATGAGCCAAGGGATGAACGAACTGACAAGCGAAGAAATTTGTACACAGAAAGATGAAAAGGGAATTCTGAGATTTAATGCGAAAATTTGGATTCCCGACGTGTTAAAGTTGAAGAACGAGATACTACAAGAGGCACACAATTCAAGACATTCGATTCATCCAGGAAGTACAAAGATGTATTAGGATTTAAAAAGAAACTTTTGGTGGCCAAACATGAAAAGAGAAATAGCAGACTGGGTAGCCAAATGTTACACGTGTCAAATGATCAAAGCAGAACATCAAAGGCCTGGTGGATTATTGCAACCGTTAGATATTCCAGAATGGAAATGGGAGCACATTGCGACGGATTTTGTTGTAGGGCTTCCCAGGACCAAGTCAAATCACGACGCCATTTGGGTCATTGTTGATCGACTAACCAAGTCAGCACATTTTCTACCAATCAACGAGAGATATTCTTTGGACAAGATGGTACACATGTATCTAGACGAAATTGTGAGCAAACACGGAGTTCCTGTATCCATTGTGTTAGATAGGGATCCTCGATTCAATTCAAGATTTTGGAGGCAGTTTCAGGAATGCTTAGGAACACAATTGCGAATGAGTACAGCCTATCAACCACAGTCAGACGGACAAAGTGAAAGAACTATCCAGACGATCGAGGACATGCTTCGAGCTTGTGCATTGGACTTTAAAGGAAGTTGGGATGAAAATTTGAGATTAGTTGAGCTCCCTTATAATAACAGTTATCATGCCAGCATAGGGATGCCCCCGTTTGAAGCCCTGTATGGACGGAAGTGCAGATCCCCCATCTGTTGGGAGGAAGTTGGAGATCGCAAGCTCATTGGCCCAGAATTGATTCAGCAAACCGATGAAGTCGTGAGAATAATCCGGAAGAGAATGGAAGCTGCACAAGATAGACAGAAAAAGTATGCAGATCCTGATAGAAGAAAATTGGAATTCACTGAAGGAGAAAGCGTGCTGTTGAAGATATCGCCCTGGAAAGGAATAGTTAGATTCGGCAAGAAAGGAAAGCTCAGTCCCCGATACATAGGACCTTTTGAGGTTTTAAGACGAGTAGGAAAGGTCGTTTATGAACTAGCGTTGCTTCCAAGCATGCAAAGCGTACACAATGTTTTCCATGTGTCTTTACTTAAGAGATTTATTCCAGATTCTGCTTGTGTAATAGAATATGATCCAGTAGATGTTCAGCCTGATTTGTCTTTTGTAGAACATCCAGTTAAGATAGTTGACCGCAAGGAGAAGATTCTTAGGAATAAGACAATTGTAACAGTTAAAGTGTTATGGAGGAACCCCAAGGTTGAAGAATTCACCTGGGAGTTAGAAAGTGAGATGAAAGAGAATTACCCTCAGTTGTTTTCCTAGACTGATTCTGAGGACAGAATCCTTTTAAGGAGGGCAGATTGTAATAAACCGATAATTTTTAATAATATTTTAGTCCCGATTAGTTACGTTTAACGAGTGCAATGAATATATTATAAAATGTGATTATATTAATTATGTGTTCTAGTTGACCAAGTCAACTATGTTTAACTGTTAGAAAGTCAATTATATGTTTACATGTGTATCTGTGAAACTGCGTGCATAGATTAAATGCTTAATTGAGTAACTGTTTGATTTTTAAAAAATTATTGGTGTGTCCAATAATTATGAAATGTTATATGTAGCTTCTATGTGATTTTATAGACTTTCTAAAAATAGTTGTGTAATTAAATTCAGTCCCAATATGTTTATATAATTTTCTCATTCTTATTTTATCCTGAAAATATTTATCTTCTAAATTCCATATTTAATTATTGGAATATCCAAAAATCATGAAATATTTTCCAAAATGTTCTTTATATATTCAGAGACTCTTGAAAAATAAAATTTTATTTTATTCGAACTCCAAAATAGTTTTGAAGAATTTTCTACTCTTAATTCCATTTAAAGTGCTTAAACTTCCATGATTTTTAATTAATTGTCTGATCATCAGAAAAATATTTTAAAAATATGGGTGAGCTTCTAAATTCAAGATCGTTATTTTAAATATATAAAACTTATTTTTGTACCCATTTTCCATCAAAATTTGAATTATTAATTGTTTTAATTCAGAAATCAGCAATTGTGAAATTTCCTTTTTACCCCTGCCTTCTATATATCAGCACCGCCCATTTCTTTTTCTCCTTGCTCTGCATTTTTTATGCTCAGGTCCACTGTTCTCTCTCTCTCTCCAACAACTCTCATTATTTTCGATTCTTATAATAATTATTAGTAAATCTTGATGTTTCTTCGATTTCTAGCTAGTACTTGAGTTGATTTTTGCATATGGAGTTCATCTTAGCTTTGCATGTATGTATATTTACGGGTGTGTATATATATCTGCTGATTTGATTACATGTGACTAGCTTGGTGTTAAAACTATGATTTGTGTGTTTGTACTTGTTATAGAAAGGTGAATTTGTGGTTAAATTGCATTGCATGTTGTTCCTTCTCCGTGCATGTTGATTTTTCAAAGTTGCATATAATGATATGTGTATGTATATGTTCGTCTATGACATAAATCAAGTGGATTAGATTTCTTTGTTGACTTGATAACTTGTGTAGATTGTTGATGCTTAAATTTTTTTAGATTAGCTAAGAACTGCTACTGTAAATGAAGTCGTTCAGTATCTATATTAATTCAGATTTTAAAACTAATTACATATTTGGATTCCTTGCGAAAAAATAGCTGGAATAGGCTCTTGAATCATGTCAATCGAATTTAAAATGAATAAGTTATAGGTGGTCAAAGTTTGGTTATGGGAGTTGACTTCGAGGAGAGAGAAAACTAGGTTGATGTGAGGAAAAAAGATGATTACATGATTAGTACCTGATTTGCTATGGTCGAATTATGAGTTAATTGCTTGATTTCAAATTATATGTATATAACTATATTCAAATCTCATGAATTAGAATGGAGTGAAATGATTCATGATATGATTTGAAATGTATTTTCATGTACCTTGAATATTTTTAAGGATTAGAATGGTTGTGTTCGAATATCGTATATAAAATTAATATTTATTATCTTCAAATTGTATGATTAAATGACATTAGAAGTGTAATTTTATGATCCTTGTAGACATTAGTTGCTATGATATAGTTTTGGCATAAGTTGTGATTGACTGTATATGTATGGTCTAGTGTTTGTTTGTGTCGGTTGTATTCCGACGGATAGCTCGATATACAAAGGAGATGCTGCCAAAATTTTTCCAAAACTAACGATCTTTAAAAGGTTAACGGCACATCATCCTTGTATAGATAGCTATTGGTTGAGAATAGTATAGTATTGTGTAATTGAGTAGTATTTGATGATGTGGCTTATTGTGATTGGTTTTTATTATTAAATATTGTGTTATAATTATTTGAGAGGTTTAAGTAAAGAATTTGCTGACGTGTTTAAAACGAAAGTTATTATAAATAATTTTCCGAAATTACTGGTATAATTAGATTTCTAATCCGAGCTTTATATTAATTTATTAGTATGATTTGATAATAAAATTACGTGCATTGAGTGCTAAGTGATTACGTGCTTATGTGACTATGAGTATATTATTATTAAATTATTCGTCGAATAAGAGAGTGACTTATACGTATAATTTATAGGAACGAGTAAAAAGAGTGGACCAGGACCCGGTTGTTAGGACGCACAAAGATTATTTCGAGAGTTAGTCAGACAGCCCTTCAGATTAAGGCAAGTGTTCCTTTTCCCTCTTGATATCCTGTTATCATTCCAGTTCCATATTATATCCAATTTTATATAATACCTATGCTGAACCCTGATTTTGAATACAGTTTTATACCATGATTTTACGAACAATAATTATGATAAAATTGTTTTACAAGTATTCTGAAAGATCTTTTCATATCCTTATTCAGTTCAAGTTTATTTACTGTATCAATTATATCGTAAAGATTGAGATTTTGCTGAAACTGAATATTATATTACGATTTGAAAGTTATGGGATTATTAAAAATGTTTTAGACCGAGACGCCGGTCTGTGAAGTAATATAGCTCAATGCTAACGGCCAAAGCGTGCCAAGGATATCCACAATTGTTTGAAAGGTGGAGTCACTCTGCGTGGTGGCCCGGAGTTAATGCGTTGGCTGATCACCTAGCTTAACTCGTAGCGTCAAATTAAATCCCAATTATACGAATACTATTGTTTCGAAACAGTTCTAAAAGTTATTGATTTCAAAAGCAAGTGGAAAAATAAGATTTACCAGTATTACAATAGTACCTTCTATTTTTAGTAACCTTTTGGAAATGCACTTACAGTTTCAAAATGTACGTTCCCTGAATTTACTTTAAAAAGGAAACTGTTTTAAAATACCTTTAGCTTTTATGAACCAGAAACAGTTCTATCTTCCTTATTATCATTTTGAACCTTCTCAGATAGCATATTACGATTATTGTTTACACTTGCTGAGCAATTTAGCTCACTCCTTGCTTCCTAACCCTTTCAGCAGCTGTAGAAGATGGTACGTACTTACAGAACCACCCGTAAGGTTACAGGAGGTACATGTAGAGCATATAGAGACCGTATACAGGTGTGTTGAGATCCAGTTGGATCAGTAAGTTGTAATAAGTTTAGAACTTAGACTTTTTGTTTTGGACTTGTAATATTTAATTAGTATGTTGTTTTCATACTTGAACCTGATGGCGATCTAGGATTGTGTTTGGGTGGCAGGGTTATATATATACAATCACTGCTATTATCTATTTAATATTGTTAATTAGTCAGTAATTGGTGTAGTAATTTTGGGGGTGTGACATTACATATCAATGGATATATTGATATGTTGACAGATAACTACATCAATCTATGATGTATTTGTCTATCGATGGATAGTACTAACGGTCGATGGATAAATTAGTTATCAATCGATGACATGGAAGTTTTAGGGTCCATGTCATCAATCGACCTGTACAAAATCTAGCCGTTGATTACCTGTCTTATCAATTGATAAATACATACAGTCCTGTATGTATAACAGTCGATTGCCAAAATAAGTAATTCACTTATTCATTTTTTTTTCAACGGTCAATTAAGTTCTATTTTTAGTAAGAAATCGATTGAGAAATTAGTAAATATAAATAGTGAGATTAAAATTTTTCTTTACTCTTACCTGCATTTTGTTTACTAATTTTTCTCTGTCTCTCTCTTTCTCTCTCTCTCAATCTGCTAACTTAGTCACCAATCTCTCAATTTTCAATCTCTCTCAAATACTTAATCCTTGTCAAGTAAGTGATTTCTAGCCAAAAGTCAAAGCAATGGCCTCTTCATCAAAGAAAGTTTCACAGAGTGGTTACATCTACGAACTTACAAATTTCGTAGCATGTACAATAGTGGAAGAGGCACCCCAGGAGTTCCATCCTCTGATGAAATTTCTGGAAAGTTGCAAGGTATAGAAGGCACTCAAAGGTGCTCCAAAGATCGTCTACAACTTGGTGGAAGAATTTTGGGCAAGTGCTGAAATCACAAGTGACAACTCTGCAATTACATTCACTTGTAAAGGAGATAAGTACACTGTTACTAATGTTGTTATTAATGAATGCTTAGAATTACCTGCTAATAATACCGATAAAAGCCCAACAGATAAAGAAATTAGGTTAATGCTAAAATCTGTTAATTATGCTGAACCAGAAATAGGACTAGGTCATGTGGTTAGAAAACATCTTATGAGAGAATGGTCTTATTTCTTTGATGTCATAATTAAATGCTTTAGTGGTAAAATTAGCAATTTTGATGCAATAACAACTAGTATGCAGGAGGTAGCATATAATATTTTGTTTGATAAATTTTTCAATCTATCTTCCATCATACTAAATGAAATTGCAGCAAAATTGGGTAATAAGGCTAATAGATCAAATCATATATATTATGCTAGATTTATTATTCTATTTATTAACCATTTTATGAAGTACGTTGAAATAACTAGAGAGATGGAGACTTTGGACTGTTGTGTCCAAAACAAAAGGGTCTTCAAAGACTTGGTCAAGATCAATCTTCACAGCAATGTGGAATTGATCTATCCACCTTTTGTTCAGGTATTTATTTATTCCCTTACTTCTTCTAAAACTCAAGTTTCTTTGCCTTCTGTGGCAATGAAGGGTGCTAGCAGTAACCCCAACCCTCATACCCAAGCCACACTACCTATTTCCTCAATCAAATCTAAGAAACCAACCTCAACAGGTTCCCAAAAATCTGTTGTTGTAAAACGAAAGAAAAGAAAAACTCCAGGTGGTGATAGATTAGATGGAGAAGGTTCTGGTGAGGGAACTGGGGAAAGTCAAAGAACCCAGAAGGATAAGGAGAGAGAGGGTGTGCAACCCAAACCTACCCACTCCATAGTCTCCCAAAAGACTGTGGATGTTAACAAGAATAATACTACATCTCTATTGGCATCTTCCCAAAAAGATGTCAATATTGAAAAGATCCCACAGCCAGGGGCACTGAACAAAGATGGGGACACTCAAGCCAAAACCCCCAAATCCTATGAAAGGAGAAAGAAGAAAGTAACCTTTGCACAAGGGGATTCACACACTACAAAATCACAGGACACTGTGGTGGAGCCTTCTCAAATTCAGTTTGATGCATCTCCAATAAATGTGGAGTTGCAGTCCCATTCTTTATCCATATCCATTCCTTTCTCTCCTCCACATCAAATTTCTTCAGAAAATGTTTTGATAGACAATCAAGCATTTTCAGATTCTCCTTCTTTGTTACTCAAGGAGAAGCCAACACTTCATTCTGAATTTTCTTCCCAGGAAGTTCAGGATTCCATTTCTCAAATCATCTCTAATGTAACTTCTCAAATAATTACATCAAATGTTTCTACTCCATCAATTGATGTCTCAACATCAATTGATATTCAGCCATCGACTGATAAGCCGTCGATCAATACTCAAGATCAATCGATGGGTATGCATCAATTGATGGATATCCTAAACACCTCATCAACTGATATTTTCTTAACATCAATTGATACCCAATCAATTGATGTTGCACAAACACTTATAGGATTGAGTGAGTTGAGTGAGATGTAGGATTGCAGCCTGGCAAAAGGAGAGGGAGTAAGTGAGGTCATTCCTATTTCTTCCAGGAATGAGAGTGAAACACTTGAGGGCCCCACCTTAGAAGGTGCACAGATAATGAGTGAGGGAGATGTGAGGTTCCAGGATGAGATCCTGATGAAAAATAGAGAGATGAGTGAGAGTGACAGAAAATTCTTGAATTTGGTTAGGAGTTGGAGAATGAATTGATGTCTAGGGAGGAGGGAGTAAAGGAGTTAGGGGGAGTCCCTAATGCAAATGAAGCGGGGGGAAGTGGTGTAGAGAAAGAAGCTGAATTATTGGAGGAAGTAATTGTTGAAGATATGGAAATTGATGCAGGTGACTTGGATCCAAGCAACTTTGTCCATCCTGATCCAAGGTACCAGGGACTGGCCACATCAAGCAACAGGTATGTTGAACAACTCTTAGGCATTGATCATACTGAACAGAGAAATAGAAACTTGAAGGAAAGTTTGGTCAATGTCACAGATGTCTGTCATATGACTCCTGGTGATCTAGAAAGTGATTCAGATGAGGAGCCATGGATGAGTACTATTGATGGTTCTCTTAAAGATGCAGAAACAGAGATCCTATCACAATACAGAAGGGCAATGATGGAGGTGAATATTGAAGACTTAACTCACAGGAGAATTGCCACCTGCATGAAGGATCAGTTAAAATTGCAGAAAATGACAGTCACTGGCATAAGAAGGGAATTGGACAGCATCAAAGATTCAATCTCAACAAACAAGGATGTATTGAAAAGAAGATTGGATGAGAAACTGCCAATGAACACTCTGGTGCAAATTAAGGATAAATTATTTAAGGAGTCAAAGAATTTTACAGCCTTGGAAAGGAGAGTAGAGTCCATAGAAACTAAAATGGAAGCTATAATTAGAGGACAAACTCTACATGCTGAAATTCTTCAGAAGTTTCTTGACAGAATGCCACCACCTCTTAATTGTGATGATAACAAAAAGGGGGAGAATACAAAGAAGAATAATGATAAAGATGGTGATGGTGGTGTTAGAGAAGCTGGGAGTGATAATCCTAGAGTCAATTTGGGTGGTCACAGCAGGACCTCAAGAAGTGGTGCAAGTGGCAGTGGAAGCTATAAGGGTCTATCTTCAAAATATTCCAAAGATGACATGGAATAGAAAAGGAGAGATGCTAAGAAATTTGAAGATGATGTGGAAGCTAGAAGAAATTTTAGAGAAAAGGAAACTCAACTAATGATTGAGAGGGAAAGAAAAAGATTTGAAATCCTAAAAAGGAACACTGAGTTGGTTGCAAAGGCTGTAGAGTCAGGAAAATTAGATGAATTTATTGCACAAACCAGAGCAGTAAATGAAAGTGCAAAGGGGGCCACTCAGGAAAGCAACTCAAATACAGAAGCTTTTCTTCAATTGGATGTTGAAGCACTTAAAGAAAAGAAGAAAGGGAAAGCAATAGTGATTGAAGAAGAGAAGAAGAAGAAAACTGAACCAGTAGGCCAAAAGCTACTTCAAGGAGCCATCACTACAGGAATCTCAGATGCCTCAAGGAGAGAAAAGGAGAATGAAGAGATTGCTAGACAGATGGAAATGCAATGGCATTTGGAAGAGCTACAGGCAGAGCAACCATTGAGAAAAAGGAGAAAAATAGCAATGGCCCAGAAAAGGGCAGATTCATCTTAAAAGATGGTGGTTTAGGAGAATCCTCAAGTCACTCAAGGAGAAATCAAGGAGGAAGTGACATTTGAAGGATACCAATTAAAAGGAACTCCAGTTGTAAGTGAGAAAGGATTAATTGGAGTTAGAACCCATCCCACAACTTCAAATCAAGAGGAATCGATGAGGTTGGAGTATGAAAATGGTTCTAAACTCACTTACTCAATGAAGGTGATTATGAAGCAGGGCTACAATGTGTTGAAGACAATTCTACCTCTTCTAAACAAAAGGTACAAACTCAATGTGACTATTTCTCAGAAAATCCAACAATAAATCTCAAAGCTGAGGAGAGCAAAAGATGAAGCTGAACCTGATTCTCCTTTGAAGCTATGGAAATCTCAAGTCAAGAAGGTGGTGTTGGAACCAAAGTATGCCATGATTTTTACAGATGTGGAAGGCAATACAAAATTCGTTGATATCTGCAAATATCTGGACAAAATCACATATGAGGAAATCCACTATCTTATGAGGCAACTTGGGGAAACTGACAGAGATGAAGCAATATTGAGGAGCACCTTTATGAGTCAATGAAAAGAAAATGGTGAAAAGAAGAAGAAGAAGAAGTAATTAAACATTGAAGACCATGAAGAATTGAAGACACTGGAACAGTCTGCAAAGAATAATCATCAACTAGTATTTCCTAAAAGTGCTATGAAAATTTCTTGATTCTATTTGAATGATTATAGTTAAGGGTTTTTGTTATCATCAAGTAGATTTATGCCTGTTCATGTCGCAGACACAAATATGGGGAGATTGTTGGGAATCTACATATAACTTGATGATAATATTAAAACTTAGAATTATAGAAATTTTCAATAATTGTAACTGATCAACTGATATGAAATTTATAAATATCAATTGATCAGGGAACCATTTATCAGTTGAAATGTTTATCTGAATCAACTGATAATATGGATTGTAGCATAGGTGTACTTAGTCTATTTTCAATTGATAAGGTGTAAATCAATTGATTTTTTCATCAATTGATACTAGAGTCAATTGATATAGGTCATCAACTGATGTGTAACTTAGACTGTTAAATTGTGATTATTTGAAGACAGCAAAATTATACAAGTGAAGGATGAACAGTTGATATTGAAGCATCAACGGATAGAAGATCAATTGAAGAAACCAAGTCAAGAGTTGAAGACCATCAACTGATTTGAAGACCCATTGATTGATATATCGATTGATATCATTTATCAATCGATAAGACAACTATACTTATCAATCGATGGATATCAAGATCAATCGAAGAACATTATCAGTTGAATAAAGGAAGAGTCAATTGATATGCTTAACGCAAATTATCAATTGACTGTGACAAAAAGGCAATCTGTCAGAGATCCAGAAAGACAAAAGAACACATATGGAAGACAGTCTAGGGTGGCTGTGAAGACTCAATCAGAAGTTGTCTTTCAAACCTTTATTCTAAAATAGAAAAAGATAAAATGAAGGTAGGTAGAAACAATCCTAGAATAGGAATTGTAAAAGCACACTTGTGGTATATAAACAAGTGTAACAGCATTATTAAAAGACAGACAAATTAGACAATATTTCGTAATCAACTGTTCTAGCTTGAGAGCATATTTTTAAGAACAGTTGATTTGTTTTCTAATCTTGTAAAAACGCAGCTAGGTTTCTTTTAACCTAGGAACATTGAGCAAAAATATACACTGATGGAAAAACCAATCCATCAGTAATTTTAAATCTCTCTGTTCAGTTTATTTTTCAGTCTTAATTTGTTTGAACATATTCTCTCTAATTCTCAAACATCAAGAACAAATATTAGAACAAGCAAAAAGTTTTAATATTTGTATTCAACCCCCCCTTCTACAAATATTGACATTGTTCTTGGGAATAACATGAATGTTTATTTTCAGTTTTTCTATCTCAAGAAGAAACAAAGGAGATTGAAGTTGCATTGATTGATCCATATTGGGTTCTTGCCATGCAAGAAGAGCTCAATCAGTTTGAGAGACAAGAAGTTTGGACACTGGTACCCAGGCCTAAAGATAGATCTGTTATTTGCACGAAATGAGTATACAGGAACAAGTTAGACGGTAATGACATTGTTATAAGGAACAAAGCCAGACTGGTGGCAAAGGGTTACTCCTAGGAAGAGGGGATTGATTATGACGAGACCTACACACCAATTGCATGACTTGAAGCCATCAGGATATCTCTGGCATTCGCAGCACATTCCAATTTTAAAGTCTATCAAGTGGATCTGAAGAGTGCATTTCTGAATGGAGAGTTAGAAGAGGAATTATATGTGGAACAGCCCCTGGCTTTGAAAATCCAGAGTTTGCTAATTTTGTGTATTTTCTATTCAAAGCTCTCTATGGACTCAAGCAAGTAACGAGGACATGGTATGACACTCTCTCTGAGTTTTTGCTTGAAAATGATTTCATTAGAGGTGTCATAGATAAAATCACTTTTATAAATTGCATGAAAAATATATGATATTTGTCCAAGTTTATGTTGACGATATTATATTTGGTTCTACTAACGAAAACTTGTCCAAAAGATTTGCTGAGGTAATGTAGAGTAGGTATGAAATAAGCATGATGAGTGAGCTGTCATTCTTCCTTGGATTGTAAGTAAAGCAAAAGGAATATGAGATTTTTATTTGCTAATCAAAGTACATAAGTGATCTTCTGAGAAAATACAGTCTAGAAGATTCTTCACCGGCAAAACCCCCAATGCCAATAACCACCAAGCTTGACAAAGATGAAACTGGTAAGAAAGTTGACATCACAAGCTACAAAGGTATGATAGGCTCATTATTATATCTAACTGCTAGTAGACCTGATATAATGTTTGCAAGATGCTTATGTGCAAGGTTTAATCTGACCCTAAGGAATCTCATCTTATAGTTGTTAAAATTTTTTTTAGATATCTAAAGGATACACCAAATATTGGAATTTGGTACCCTAAAGATACCGGTTTTGACCTAATAGGCTATACAGATTCAGATTATGCAGGATGCAGGATGGACATGAAAAGTACTTCTGGAAGCTGTCAGTTTCTAGAAAGTCGGTTGATCTCCTGGTACAGCAAGAAACAACACTCAGTATCTACCTCGACAGCCAAAGTAGAATACATTGCGGCAGGTAGCTGTTGTGCACAAATCTTGTGGATAAGGAATCAGCTAAATGACTATGGACTTGCGTTGAACAGAATTTTAATTTTCTGCGACAACACAAGTGTTATAGCTATTTCCAACAATCCTGTACAACATTCTCGAACCAAGTATATTGACATAAGGTATCATTTTATCCGAGAGTATGTCATGAACGGAACTGTGGTGTTACATTTTGTACCCATAGAAGATCAAATAGCCGACATCTTCACGAAATCACTTGATGAATCCACTTTCTCTAATTTGGTTAGTGAACTAGGGATGTTAAACAATGACTAATTTTTAGTTGCTAGGAATTGATTTGAGTTCATAAATATTAAATGTTAATATTTAAAGGATTTATGAGACTTAAATCAACAATATCCTAGGGTTTATGTATATTTGGATAAATTATCTTGAGAATAATTTAATACTCTTAATACATAATTATTTCAAGTATAACATAAGTACTTATTTTTGTTTATTATAATTATGTATTTATTTTAAGCATTTATAAGCATTAATATGTATATTAATGTATGTTTTTCTAATTATTATTGTACATTAATAAATGATTATGTTATTAATTATTTGATTAATTTACTCATTAAATTAATTCAAGAATGAATTAAGTTAATTCCTAAATTAATTAGAACATTTAATAATAAAAATAATTATTATATGTCCTTAATAATTTAGTAGTATATAAATTATTATTATTTGTCTTAAATTTTCTAATTAATAATTGCTTGTTAATATTTATTTTATTATTATTAATTAATCTGAAATTCGAATAAGATTTTTAGTATTTTATTTCGAATTTAGGAACAATTAATAATATAAATAATTATTTTATTTTATTCTATAATAATTCAGCATTACTTTTATTTAAAAGTTCCGGAATGACTTTTCTATAATGAAAATCGGCATGACTTTTTATTATAAATAAAAAGTCATACCGAGTGTAAACATAAAAAGTCATAACGAGACCTTCAATTGTTTTATTTTTAATTCTACTTTTCGGTATGACTTTTTATTCAAAAAAAAATCATACCAATTATTATAGATTTAAATAATTAGTAATTTTGTATTTTATTTTTCTAATTGAATCAGTATGACTTTTTAAAAGTTATACCGACTGAATTGGTTTTATTTTATTTTTCGCTATGACTTTTTATTCTAATAAAAAAAAGTCAGACTGAGTCTTATTTGATTAAATAAAGTCATACCAGTTAAAATTCAGTCATATACACAAGCATATGCACACAAACACCGATCAGTTTTTTTTTCTTCGATTTCGAACACTACAACAACTATCAATCGAATTTCATTGTCCTACAAGCATCTTTGCTTGCTAAGTTACTAATTTATCACAGTATTAAGACGAATTGTTGCCCAATTCTTGACAATTTTTGGACTTAGCTTAAACTGATTTGATTAATCTTTGAGTGTTAAGAATCGTTTGGTGAACCAGTTGTGATTAAGGACTGATTTGAAGAATCTTTTAATTTTACTATGAAATTTTTGATTGTTTGGATTTGTAGTTAGTATTTTACTGTTTTATCCTAATTAATTAGGTAATATTGTAATTTCTAATTCTATATTATTGTAATAATAGTAATTAAAATGGCTGGAAATTGCGAAATAGTTAAGACAAATTTTGTAGGATTTTTTAATCCGGTGAATTGCTCAGTTGAGAGGTTTAGGCCATGGATCATTTTTCTAAATGAGCATTCACTAGTAAGGACTGCAATTACACTAGACGCCCCATTACAAGTTGATGCATTAAGGGCCCTGTACTCTACAGCCAGGAACAGAACAGTTGCTGCAAGAGTGCAATTTTCCTTCATCATTGGAGAACATGAGTACATGGTGACTCAAGATGATGTAAACAAAATCTTAGGGTTCCGAACTGACAATTTCGTTAACCCACCAACTGTTCCAGAAATACTTGAATTTTCCTATACAATTCAGTATCAAGATGACATTAATCTGGTGAAGATGTCAAAAGCTAAGTTGGTTAGCGAGTGAGATTTTTTTTTTTTATACACTAGATAAAGTATTTGCCCCCACGACAAAGAGAAACTTCAACAATATCTCTTCTCTTCTTCAAAATATTGGGTATTCTGTGGCCCATAAAAGACAGATTAATTTTTGGAAGCTGATATTTAAAGAAATTATAAAGAAAATAGGAACGGCAGAGAGCAGGGAACAGAATGTAACATGCTACTATCGAAGATTCCTGATGTTATTGATGAATGATTTACTTTCAGAGGAAGATAAAACACTGTTCCAAAACAGTCCTGTAGAAGAGTCTCCAACTTCACAGAAGAACTTATTCACAAGACTCGGCAACAAAGTCAAGTTTCCAAATATGTCGGTGGTAAGAACAAAATTTATGGGTGAGATCATGGATCGAATTGCCAATCCTGCACAGGCTCAACCGCATCAGCTATAGCCAGAGCAAATTCAAGATCAAGTGCCAATGGAAGTTAAAAACTCTGCACAACTTTTACTGGAAACTGCTCAACTTGCAGAACACGAGGCAGAGGTACAACAGGTAACACCACACATCTTAGCTTCTAATTTCCTACCTATAAATATATCTAATATACCTTTAAATATATTTGTGGCAGACTATGATTGTGGTCTTACACTTAGGACTTCGACTATAAACCTGACAACACACAGGTTCAATCCCAAGCTAATATAGAACCTCAAACAGTTTCTCCTTCACCCACTACATTGAGTCAAATCAGAAAGAGAAAGAAACATGTTAGGAAAGTTAGAGGTAGAAGAATTCTTATGAATGAACCCGCAGCTCTGTCACCACCGTCAAAAATATCGTGGAATGAACCTAAGACAACTGCAGACTCATCCTTATCCTCTCATTAGGATATGGACTTTGAAAGGGCAATACAATAGTCACTGGACTCACTCGATCAAACGGGTGATTCTATTGAAATTCGTCGTCCAACCGCGACATCCTATGAAGAGTCATGCACACTACTAGCACTCATACTAGCAGGACCTCCACTTGAAGAAACACAATCAGATGAGGGCACATCTATAAATGAAGAAAATATTTTTGAAACAACTTGTCGGATGCCACCTTTACATTGGACCAAGACATTTTTGATGCAGTGCAACATCAAGTACCATTACAGGTATTGAGGGGCACCACAGACTCTAACGAGCCACTCACTACATTGTCTAAGGTGGTGACCCCCCTGGATTTCTTACATCCAGTTCCTTTCATGGAATTTCTCGAATCCACTAATGGATTGGAGAGGCAACCACTCTTTAGAGGGAGTTGGGACTCCATTCACGGAGTAGCTATGTCAGTAGCAGAACCACTTCAAGTTAATCTTGTTGATGACGCATCTTCACCGGCATCAGAAGAATATTACGAGTCTTTAAAAGCTATTATATTATATACAGGTATAGCATCATAATTTGGAAAGGAGTAAAATATGAGTGAAGTAAGGCAAACACCGAGCGAAACACATGCACATAGATTAAGTGAATCATAAAAGAATGCAACTGAGGTGAGTGCACATACACACAGTAAACTACTATAAAAAATGGAAGCTCTTCTGAAAGAAATGCAGATTGTTCAAGTTGAGTTGGTAAAGATAAAAGCACAAGTAGAAAAAAAGTCTATATCTGCCTCTGTAATAGAACAACTGACAATTGTGCGGAATGATGTTGAAGATGGCAAATCCTCTATTCTCCTGAAAACTCAAGATATCCAGAACATGCAAAGTCTCATTGCTGAGGATATGAAAGAAGTAAGCTCATTACATGACAAAATTGATGAGGTTGAGAAAAGACTAACTCTGACAATTATTGAAAATGAAAAGATCTCAACAAAACGATTCAGTAAGCTGGATGATGGAATGACACATCTGAATGAGGAAATGAAACAGGTCTATCTGACCATGCAGAAACTTGTTACAACTTTTGAATCTTCTAAATCTGTAGAGGATCCCTCAACTAAGGGTGAAAAAGGAAAGAAGAAAGTAGCTGAAGATGAAGGGGCTACTCAAGATAAAGGGAAAGCAAAGCTATATTCTGAAGAATAGTTTCAATCTTATGATCCAGAACTAGAAGAATAGTATTATACTCAAGAACAATTCATTGATGACAATGCTCATAATGCATCATTCAATCCTGACTACTGTAGAGCTGAGGAAGAGACTGCCTTTGATGAAGAATTTTTATTTCAGAAAGAAAAAGAGACTGATCCTATCTATGAAGAGGCAATGAAGAAATTAAAAGAAGACATCAAGGTAAGCCATGCTAAAACTGAGAAACTGAAAGCTCTAGTCATGGAAAGAACATAGGCTAAAAAAGAAGCAAGCCTAGAAAAGCAAAATATCTGGGCCATTGCAGTTAGAGAGAAAAAAAGAGATCTGCAGCTAAAGATAGGGAAGAAATGGGACACTGCCAGAGTAATCATGGAAAATCTTCATAAAGGACCTTTTGAAGACTACAAGTTACAGTCATTGATTGAACGCTTAGAAAAGTCAAATGACAGCCTAGATAAATTCATGAAGGCTCTGAAAGAAGAAATAGATTATATCACGATGATAGTTGATAACATTCTATATGATTGCTAGATCCTAGTCTATACAAACAAGAATGGTACATTCAGAATCTCATTAAAATTCTTTAGACAAAGATCATTGTCAGTGGTATGGCACTTGTTGAACAAAATCAGAAGGAGTTCAGAAGAAAATGAGATTCTCAGAGACATACTCAGAGACTTTTCAAGAGCTGTTAGTACTCAAATCACATATGATCCTCATGAAATAAGATTTTACACTAACAAGTTTTATCAGATCATGAAATTAGATGAGGAATCATAGGAGGGCTATACAGTCGAATATATGATTAAAGTTGAGAAGATGCTCAGGTCTAAAGGGTTCAGATCCTAAGCCAAACTAGATGCTGCATAGAATATAAGAAGTTACTGCTTATCCAAAAAGATTCAATCATACATCAGGCAAATTAAGAAGATAGATTCATCTCAGCCATTTGATATGAAAGAAGAAGCAGTAGATCATGTTGAGCAGGAAGTAATGTTTCAGTTAGCAAAGGCTGAACATAGAAGGTTGTATGGAGAATCTACTATAACAGAATAATCAGTAACTGAAGAAGTACCAAGGACACCAGCGCATAAAGGTTCAAGCCTAGAAGAAGGTGAAGTTGATACGTCTGAAGATTGAAGAATTAGATAGGTCAAGATAGAAACTATGTAATACTTGTTCAATACTAGAGGAACATCTATCTTGTATTTATCTTTCAAAACATGCATGAATCTGGAAAATTGTTAAATATAATACCAAAACTTTTCATTATTTATAGTTTTTACATATTGCATTACTTTCTTAGTTGTTAGTTGAGTTATCCTCTAGAAATTTGTGTGTTAAATATTTAACAACAAATAGGGGAGATTGAAAGGCATATGACTAGGCCTATTTATAATAATTAGATGACAACTCAACTCAGATAATAAACAGTAGTAAATAATAAATATAAAACATGAATCAAGACGAATAAAGTAAACTAGACACGAAGAATTAGATTATCAGAAGACTTGTAATGAGATCCCAATCTCCTTCTTCTTTTGTATACATAGGCAATTTTGGTTGAGATCCATTTGAAGGGTCTATTCTTCTGACCTTGGAAATATCTACAGATTGATTTGATAAGACATTAAGTCTATAAGCATAGATGCGCTCTGCAGCTTTCCACTTTTCTTCTGTTCTAAGTCCTTCACTCCTAAGAAGCCCTTCAACATATTTCAGACGCTTCAGAGGATATAGACTTAGTCTTTCATCACTCAAACACAGTGTCTGAACTAACTTGTCTTTATAGAATATCACTGTATAAGGAGTTGTGTGAACTTCAACTACTGGTTTGCTCATTTGATCTTCGATCATATCAGTAAGAAGTTCATTCACATGAGATCTCTTGTCCACCCTAATCTTCATGACATACAATTCTGTGAGAGACCTCAACTTGATAAAATTAGAAGAAATGGTCTTAGTAGTCGAATTATTGAATTGAATCTGAATCCGCCATCCATTGATGTTAGACGTGATGAATATCAATTTAATTGTTTGTCTCAATGCATAAAAGAACTGATTTATTGATGGATGACTCTTGTAAACTTCTTGCAATGCTTCCAGAACTTTTTGATCTTCATTTTGAATAACTCCTAACTCTGGTTTCTGCAAAAGACTCCTAGCCTTGTCCCATGCACTTCCTTCTCTTGATAACACCAACGACCTTTGTCTCCTTACAATATAGTAGTTGAAGTTTTCATTTCTGACTTTCTCTTGAGACATTCGTGCAATTTCACATGCCCTTATCCTGGATTGATTTTCATCTAGCAAACCAAACATTTCCACAAAGTCTGTTTCAGTGAACTGATAAGCGGCACCATTTACAAATTCATCAAACAAATCATCTTCCTGAGCTGTAGGAGCGGTATGAGAAGGTTCCCATATTTCTCCTTCTTCAAGTGTGAGCCTTACCTCCAGTGGTATATCTTGCTCCCCCTGAGATATATAAATGTTTGCTTCTTTTTCTTCCTCTACCAACTTGCCTTTCCCTTTGTCTTTACTCCCCATGTCAGCACTAGATTCTTTTTCTTGTTCTCGCACTGTCATCTCCCCCTTAGTTATGTTATCCTCCGAAGCAGGGATTTGAGTAGATTGAGATTTATACATTGCAAACAAATCTGTAACAAACTTCTTCATTTCAGTCTTAAAAATCTGGAAATCCTGCAACATGTTGTATTGAACAGATTTTATTTCCATAACATTGCTGTGAAATTCAGATTTCATTTCGGTGACAGTAGTCTCCAGGTTATAAACCCTTTGACTTAGAGATTGTGTGTGCATTGTGAGGGTATCTATTTGGCTGGTAGGTGTCTCACTAACAGGTTCTGTAGGTGTTTGTCTCTCAATTCTCTCGCTCGGTCTTAGAGGTGTGGGTGAATTATGATCTCTCAATCGTTCTGTTGGTGTTTCACTCACTCTCCTTGACTCCAGCAAGTCTTTTGTACCTGCAGTTAAAATCCTAAATGGCTCATCCGAAAAACTATTGTCAAGTAATTGCGTCTCATTTCCACTAATAGTGGTAGAGACCTCCTTATTAGGAGCCAGGAATGTTCCTCCTGGGGGGCTTATCACATTGGATCCTGTAATGTTTAGCAATGAAGGACCCGTGACTCCCACAATAGCCTGTGAAGGCATGACCTGCACAGGATCTACCTGTATAGGTTCTACTACAGTAGTAGCAACATCCGTCAATTCCTCCTGTGTGTGCTCCTTTCAGTGCAACATATAACTTTGTTGGAGGCCTAATTATTGACACTCTTTCAGATGCCCTGGCCGACGGGCGAATTTCAATAGGTTTACCCTGTTGAGAGGATGTCCCCAGAGACTGTGTATTTGCCTTTTTCAGCTCTATATCCTTTTGAGAGGGCATAGATGTGATAACAGATACCTCAAGTTCTTCTAATCGACGTCTAGTCAGAGGTAGAGCTGTTTGGGTTCCCTCACCTTCCTTATGTGGTGCTTCTGAGGCACTATCTCCCTCACTCATAAATTTTCTTTTTAGGGGTTGGAGAGAAGATAAAGGTAAGGTTTTTATAGTGTTTGGTTCTAAGGCAGTGGTTAGAATCTGTTGGGTTTCAGATTCATTGCCTTGTCCTACAGCCACAGAGGGCTCAGTTGATAATTTCATGACACTTTCTCCAAAAAGATCCTGCAAATTAGAATAAGCAGAAGATTCAGAGACATGAAGACTACCCTGAGTACTACCTGTAGGAGTCCAGGGATGATATGATTTCTGACTGTCAGCATGACCTAAAGAATCTCCTCTAGATATACTTTGAAATCCATATCCTGAAATTTGTACTTCCTCTGTCACCTGAATCACTTCCTCTTCTTGAGCTGAATCCTCTACATGAGTAGCTACTGGAACTGATACTTGCACTGGTTTAGGGACCTGATCATCTTTTTGAGGCCCTTGAGGCACGTCTCTTTCCATGTCCACTACCCAACCCAGCATGTACTCAGTCATTTGAGCAGGTGCTTCGTTGATATAGTTTCGGTTATTGTTCAGAGTGTTGGCTATCCTGTTTTTCTGTTTCATACACAAAGAAATAACACTATTAGTATATAGTAGTTTTTCCTCGTTAGTCGTTAGATCATTAAGGATAAGCTGTAGGAACCGTAGAAAGTAACACTCCACGTTAGTGACTTGAAGGTTTCTGTACTCCACCGGTCCCATAACATACAACATCTGATTCAATAATAACTTACCAAAATTTATCCTACAATTATTAGCAACACTGAAGCCTAAAGCTTGATAATAACTTGAAATACTGTGTGTGTTGAACCTTTTGTAAGAGAAACATTGCATAACAGTGTTGAAAAAGAAATTCCATTCCTTAGGTAAATGATGTTTACACCTTTCACCCGAGTCGTGGAGATTAGGATTAACGTAGTTGATAGTCGTGAAGAACTGAGTTAATTGTTTGGAATTGGGATAAGGGACTAGATTATTCTCAAGGAATCTTAAGATACGATTCAAATCTAGCTCCGTCACCCAGATTTCCCGATTAGCAATACTAAACGTAAAAGCCAGTTCATCAATAGCTGAAGAGTCATATGCAGAACAGTAACAGTCTCGTAGCATATTATGATTTAATATCACGTCTGTTACTAAGGCATACCTCACGCGAGAATATTCGAGTAACACTCGTGCCCAGGCCCGATAATTAGCAGGAAGGGACTGAATGTCAAACTCGGTAACTAAATTCGTTTTGGTAATAGTAAAAATTCCAACCATTTTTAAATAGTAAAAATTATCGAAAATTTTAACTTTAAACAATTAATTACGAATTTAATTAGACTCGATAACGAACCAAAAATACTAAAATTCAAAAATCCTCCAAAAATCGTGAAAAAAATATATGCTAAACTATGAGAGATTTGAATGGTGAAACTATTTTTGTTTTGATTTTTAGACCTCAAACAAACCCTAGAGAAAATCCCAAAGTTTGAAACACCCGAAACAAAACTAAAACCAAACGATGCAAGGCTGGTATCAAACGATTCGGGATGACTAGATCTACAATTCTATCGGTTTAGATTTTCAAGACTAGTACTAGAATGGTAGAAAATGGAGGTCGAAAAATCAATTTCCTCTCGATGGTTAAGAACAGCGGCAAAGTGTTTATATTAAAGTTGTTGTTTCTAACTGTCGAGTGAAAAGAAAGAAACTATATATATATGACTACTTAACTAACGAGAAGAAAAAAAACATTTGTCATGTTTTTTTTTTACTTTTTCCAAATCGGGCCCCAGACCAAGAGCCAACAAGTATCTAATAAGTGTAACAGCCAATCAGCCCATGACACAACACTGCATTTTATTTGGTTACATAGTTTACATTTCTACTGACACTTAAAAATATAATTTAATACTAATAATTATACTACGCGATTTAGTAAACTAATAAAATATTAAACGGTGCTGTTGATGGATAATCAACAAACACCAATACTACACGACCCATTACGATAATTCGTGACATATTAAAATAGTAAAAAAAACTGTACAACCCACTATGTTAACTATCGAGACATTTAAACAACTCGATGGTTATCAAAAATAATAAAATAATAGTAAGCAAATGAACAAACCAGCACCACTTCGCGGGTTAGGATAAACATAATATATTGTAAAATAAAGCAACTAAAATTAATAAACAAAATACTCGATGGTTAGCTAATATATAAAATATATAACTATCGAAAAGATATAAAACATATAATAGCTGTAACTATCGAATGATTTTAAAAACAAAATAAAATCTTTCGATAGTTTAAAAAAACATTTAAAAAATATAAAATATACTTAATAAATAATTCCAAATTTTCAATAGTTTAAATAAATAGATGTCTCTCAAATTAATAAATTAATATTCCTTAACATAGAAATATTAGAATTTTAATTTAGAAATAACCATCTAATTAACTGTAATCTAATTTGAAATACAGACAGACAATATTAACAATTATATTAATACTAATAAACACAGGTGGTTGATTTAAAAACTTTGGAACAACAAAACAAAAACAAAAACAAAATTTTATTTTTTTTGTTCCATACTCTGTTCCTTTTGAAATTTCCAAAAATTTTAAACCAACTCAATCACAATCCAAACGATCATACAAGAATACTATGAATAAACATACAATTATTTATGCAAAATAAGATCATGAAACGTAATTGCTACACATGGTTTCAGTGAGAACCAGTACATTTAATAAACAAGTCAGTACAACCAATTTCTCACTAAAAATCACAACCTGTCTGATATAGAATCTCTCAGCCTGATCTCATAACATTGAAATCCACCAATTAATTCTAAACCACAGACTGTTATGCTTCTTGTTAACTACAAAAACTTATGTAGCAGTTAACTACTTATGCTATATCGAATAATTACCACAAAGCATAACTGGTATACTTATGATAATTAATATTGATATTCATAAGCCCGAGATCATAAGTTAGACTAGAGGTCACAAGTCCTTTGGATATAAAAATTCAATAACTTGTGAATCCATACAACTCCTCGCAAACAAAATTTAATTTAAATTTAACATCCCTAATTCACTAACCAACTTAGAGAAAGTGGATTCGTCTAGTGGTTTCGTGAAGATGTCTGCAAGTTGTTGTTCTGTGGGTACAAAATGCAACTCCACAATTTCATTCATGACATGCTCTCGTATAAAGTGATACCTGATATCAATGTGCTTGGTTCGGGAGTGCTGAATCGGATTGTTGGTTATTGCTATGGCGCTTGTGTTGTCGCAGAATATTGGAATCTTGTTCAACATAAAGCCATAGTCTTGGAGTTGGTTTCTCATCCATAGGATCTGAGCACAACAACTACCTACTGCGATGTATTCTGCCTCTGCTGTTGAGGTAGACACTGAGTGCTGCTTCTTGCTATACCATGAGACCAATCTTCTTCCCAAGAATTGACAGCTTCTAGAAGTACTCTTCCTGTCAATCTTACAACCTACAAAATCCGAGTCTGTATAGCCGATTAGGTCAAAACCAGTACCTTTAGGATACCAAATTCCCAAATTTGGAGTACCCTTCAGGTATCTAAAAATTCTTTTGACAACTATAAGGTGAGACTCTTTTGGGTTAGCATGGAACCGTGTGAAGGATTTCGAGATACAAACGCAGCGGAATAAACACAAAAAATAAATCAAAATAGTGAAACCCTCCGCAGGATCCATGCGAAAACAAAAGATTTAATTCGGAGATAAAGAATAAATACCTTTAGAAGCTTTAACAGTTCATTAATGGAAGATTAATGGAGTTCCAAAGCATGTTTAATCACCACGTATCCCGCTCTCGCGATCTACGCTCTACGGTATCCACACGAATACTTTTCATGAAGGATTGATGTGTACTAGCACCCGAAAACTACTTCTCTCTCTCTCTCTTCCTCTTTTCTAAAAACGGCTAGGGTTTTAGTAAAAATATGTCTCTTAAATTAAATCAGCCCATAAAGAGATTATATAGAGAGAGGAATAAGTTTTCTAATTATAATCCAATTATAATTAATACTAATCCAAAATTATAAATTATTTAATTAAGTCTCACTTAATTAATTAATTATTAATTTTGGAATTAGTTTAAATAATTCATTTATTCTATTTATATTATTAATTAAGTCATACTTAATTAATATCATAAATAAAATAAATTACTTATTTAATTTAAATTCATAATTTAAATTATTTATCCTTCAAGCGTTCTTTGTGTGTGACCCTGTAGGTTATTATTACGTTGGCAACAATTTTAATATCTAATTAAAATTGTAAACAATGAGCGGCATCTAGTAATACATCATTGCTACCCAAGTAATAATAATAAATCGATGATTCGATTAAGCCTTTCGTGAATAATGTTCCATGTAATATAATCCCTTTAATTTTGATATTATAGATTAAACTCAAGGCATGTCTCGTGCCATCCTCTTCATAATTTAATCTTTATTTTCTTGATCAATGAGTAGACTATTAAAATCAAATCAACATTTGAGCACGGCCGTGCATTTCATAGTCTCACTCAAACAAGAGGCCAATAATATCACTCCTAAAATTAAGAGGATTAAATCCCATCTAGATCATTCATATTTCTCATACGATTCATAGTATACCCAATGTCCACTTTTATCATCACCCGGTCAAAGGTAACATTTAATGTAATCAAAGTATATTAATTCTCATATAGAAATATAATGATTTCAGGTCTAAGGATCATTACACCATTATCACAGTGAGAATTACTTATGACACTTATTTAACATGTAGAATCTCAGGGCGGGTCATTCCAGTGCCATGCATTGATACATGCACTTATGTTCTTGACTTTAGTATCACCATATCTATGACCAATGAGATGTGGTCATCTGTCAAGAAACATACTAGTCTTTGTGCATTATTATTGTCCTTAAATAATAATACTCGACTAGGGAATTTTAGGAATAAGATACTATTCATATAATCTCATTTTTAAGTCACATACTTAGAGATATATAATACGTATCAAAATTCCAAGGACATTTATTATGTTTTCAATTTATTACGCAGTAAATAAAATATAATAAATAAATAATAATCAATAAAACATAATCCTTAATAATAAATATTTTCCTTAAAATATAAAAAGTATTGTCTTTAGAGCACAATTACTAACAATCTTCCACTTGCACTAGAGCCAATTACCCAAGTATCCAATACTCATGGAACTAGTGTGACTTTCGTGCTTCTGCTGCGACAAAGTCTTTAGTCAGTGACTCTGCAATATTATTATTAGTATGCACTTTACATATATGTATATCTCCTTGATCATTAATCTCATTAATTAAGTGATATCTCCTAAGTACATGCCCAAACAGCCTCCTTGGCTGCTTCGCAAGCATCAATATACTCAGGCTCTATTATAGAATTAACAACTGTCTCTGTTGTGAACCATTCCAGCATACAACATCTCAATAAAAATAGATAAAACACAAAGCCAGACAGAAACATTAAATCATCGTTGTCTGTCTAGAAACTAGCATCACTGAAACCTCTTACAACTAGCTTCACATCTCATTCATATAACAAGAATGAATCTTTAGTCCTCTTCAAGTACTTAAGAATATTCTTGACTGTCGTCCAGTGACCTTCACTTGGATTAGACCGGTATATACTCGTCATGCTTAAAGCATACGAGACATCGGGACGAGTACATATCATTGTATACATAATAAAACCAATTGCTGACGCATATGGAACTTTACTCATGCAGTCCTTATCATCCAATGATTTAGGACAAATTTTATTTTGAGATCACTATCCCATGAGACATTGGAACATATCTATTTTAGCCTCTTTGCATTCAAAATTGATGTAAAACTTTGTCAATGTATGTACTCTGACGTAGGCCGATCAATCACCTTGATCTATCCCTATAGATCTCGATCCCTAATATATAGGTCGCATCGCCTAAGTCTTTCATTGAGAAATTATTTCTCAACCAAGTTTTCACAGTCTGTAGAGAACGAATGTCATTCCCTATTAGTAATATATCATCAACATATAATACTAGGAATGTCACATGGCCCCCACTAAACTTCTTGTAAACACAAGTTTCATCTTCATTCTGAATAAAGTCAAACTCTTTTTGACTATTTCATGAAAATAAATGTTCCATCTCTTTGAATATGGAGTGTTCATAGCGTCTTGGTAGGTGAGAGGCTCATCTTCATCCACAAGCATCACATCACCATCTTGAGTCAAGAGAAATCCATAATATATCTCGGGCTCATGGTGAATCCTACCAGACCTATGAACAACCTGTGTTTCTTGAGCAGTATTATTTTCTTGTACATTCTGCTTAGGTTCCTCCATTGGTTCATGTTATCATGTGGGTCTCGAACTTCATTGAGATCTATTATCCTCCCACTATCTTTCTTAGAGAGCAACTCTCTCAAGGAACATAGCAGTTCAAGCAACAAACACTTTGTTCTCGGAAGGATTATAGAAAGATTAACCCCTTGTTTCAGTTGGGTATCCCACACAATTATATTTGTCTGATTTTGGTCCTAGTTTGTCAGAGATTAGACGTTTCACAAACGCTTCACATCCCTAAATTTTCATAAATGACATGTTGTGACGTTTCTCAGTCCATATCTCATAAGGAGTCTTTTGAACCATTTTAGTAGGAACACGGTTAAGTGTACGTGGATCCGTTTCCAGGGTGCAACCCTAAAAACTAATTAGAAGATTCCTTGACTCAACATTGATCGCACCATGTCCAACAAGATGTGATCCCTCCTATCAAAAAAACTTTTCTTTGATATTTTCTACTTCATCTTTATAGTATTTAAACTTTTCAAATGATTCGGATTAGTTCTTCAAAAGATACATATATCTGTATCTACTAAAATAATTAGTAAATTTTATGAAGTTAATAAAATCTACCTTTCGTCATCGTACACATATGATCACATACATCACTATGTATAAGTCATACCCATTCAATGATCCCTTCACCATGTCCGGTAAAAGGAGCTTTAGTCATTTTGCCAAATAAACCAAGATTCACATCCTTTTGTATAATTCATAATCAAACTTATCCATGAATGCATCCTTATGTATTCTGGAAATGCGTTTCTCATTAATATGGCCTCAACAACAGTGTCAAAGGTAATATTTGATTTGAGTCACTTTAGAACATATAAATTGTTAATTAATTGTGCAACATTATAAGCCTCATCATCAAAATAGAATAAACAACTATTGTTATTTAATTAAAATGAAAAAGCCTTTCTTGTCCAAACAAGAAACTGAAATAATGTCTCTGCCAATTGCAAGCACGTTATAACAATTATCAAGTTCTAACTTTTCCTTATATGCTAAAAGTTAAGTAACGAGTTCCTTTAACCAGAGCAACTACTTTTACTCCAATTCCAACCCGATACCTAAAGCTTGACCCTTATTGATCATCTTTTTCAGATCTTTCAAATAAGCATGACAGTTTAATTTCCAGTCTCCCAATTTTCCACAGAAGCGACAATCGTCTTCTTTATCAACACCTCATTCAGACTTTAGAGTCTACTTTAGGGATTGGACTTTGGTTTGACAACGGAACTAGATCAAATCTTCTCTTTGCCTTTCCATTTTCCTTTCCCTTTTGCATTCCCTATGTTTACCATCAATATAGTAGTAGTTCATGCATTTATCATATTGCTTTCAGAAGTTCTCAACATGCTTAGCAATTAAATAGGTGTTTTACCAATCTTATTCATTTTATTGTTCATAACAAACTAAGAATAATATTTCTCCAAAGATTGTAAGATCAAATCTAACTAAGTCTCCAGACCAATCTGGAAACCCAAAATATCAAAGGTACTCATTATACCCTATAATCTTTAGAACATGTGGTGTAACCGGGTCTCACTCTTCCTACTTGTAAGTGAATAGTGCCCTTTTATTTTCAAATATATCTTGTGCTCAAACGTATCATAAGCATCTATATGCTCGTGTTGCTTCTTAAGCTCAGCACACATATTTGCGAGCATGAGACATGAAACATCAGTCGCAACATCAATTTGCTTCCAATAAGCACTATAATTTACACACGTTACATTCTCAACTTTAAGAGCAGGGGAAGAGATTTGACTAACATCGTGGTGTCCGAGGACAATCCTCAAGCTCTATGTCAGTCAAGGAAATATATTCTCGTCAACTTGTCCTTCTCAAGAACTGATCGCATAGAGAAGTTGTTTGTGTTTATCATTTGATATCTACAATATTAAAGTGTATAAAATAAACTAGATTGCAAATTTAATATTAATTATGTTTAAGTGATTATGGTATATCACTATATACCTCCCACTATTTTTATCAAACTAATAGCCCTAACTATTAATTCGGAAAATATTTCTTTAAATCTTTCTAGTGAGCCAAGATCCATATTTCATCCATGTTTTAAGTAGGGCTGTCAAAAAAATCCGAAAAATCCGATATTCGTCCGAAATATCTGTATTCGTATCCGGAAAAAAGCGGATATTATCCGTATCCGGAAGAAACCGGATATTATCCGTATCCGAATCCGAAGATTCCGGATACGGATATGGATATAGGCACATCCGTATCCGAAAATATCCGTATCCGAAATTAATTATATATAATATATATAAATATTTTTTTTAATATATATAATATATAATTATATATTTTAAAACTCATTTATAGTTATAAGCCCATTTATATATTTTTATATATACACTTATAGTTATAAACCCATTTAATTTGATTCAATTATATTTTTTAATTAGCTCAACTCTAATGTCTATTTTAATTTAATAAATTAATATATACACTACACATGGTTATACTTTAAAATATATTTTCAATATATATATATATATATCAATTTATATTTCTATAATATTTTATGCATTTTAAATCGTATCACATATATCACATAAATAATATATATATATATATACAATTTAAAATTTATTCTATTAGTTTTGTAGTGTGTATATATATTCATTTGTTATCTGCCCTTAAGTACACTAAGTTTGGAGAAGGAGGGGGGTTGAATACAAACTTAAGAATTAATTATATTTCTTGCGGAATGAAGTTTGTTTCGAGGACAGTGTTTTTGTGTATAGAGAGAACTGATATAACTAAGAACTTGACAAGAAAAATATTGAAAACAAAACACAACAATGTTAAAAATTACTAGTGGTTTGGTTTTCCACTAGTATGTTTTTGCTTTCAATTGATCTTAGTACGAATACCAAGCTGCTTACAAAGTGAGTTCTTTTTGTTTTTTCTACTCTTTTTGCTATTGTGTACTTCTAACAACTATATAGAAGTTTTCTTCACACCTAATTTCTATCGACATATAGCAATATAAAATTACAACTTATATTGTTTACATGAAAATAGAAACTAGCTACTTACACAGTCTTCTTTTTGAACTGACTAGCCCTGGAAGTATTTTTGTCTTGATACATTCCTTGAATACTGTGTTGCCTTGAAAGTCTTCACAATCCTGACACGACTGTCTTCCATTGATTCAGTTTCTGCACAGTTCCCATACTTCTTGTCTTTAACTAAATTGGGAAACCTTAATCAACTGATAAATGTTGTTAAGCTTATCAGTTGATTCTCCTTTGCTTATCCATCGATGGATAGGATATCTGTTGATCAGTTGATGTGTCGATGGATAATTGAGTTATCCATCGACTCCCTATCCATTGATGGTTCCTTATCCGTCGACTATTTTTATCCATTGATGACTTGTATCTGTTGATAGCTTTCATCCGTTGAGTAGTGTCTTTATCCATCGACTTCAACATCAGTCGATCACTTCACTTGTGAGAATTCTGACTTAGAATATTTACAATTGATCAGCCATTCTTCACATCTGTTGAGAAGCTTAGAAATTGAAGTCAATAACATTAGTCGACTACTTCATAGCATCCATCGAGGCAATACAATTAATTGATAGTGAAACATAAATCAATGCTACAATCCAGTTTATCAGTTGATAAACAAGCTTCAACTGATAACTGGTTTCCTAGTCAATGGATATATATAAGTCATATCCATCGACCAGTTACAAATTAATTTTAAGTCCCTATTGAAATTCTAAGTAATTTGTTATCATCAAAACTCATAATTCCTAACAATCTCCCTCTATTTATGAATATTTGAAATATGCATAAATATTTTGTTGATGATAACAAAACTCCTAAACATTTTTATTCTTAGGCTAGAATTACAATATTGACAAAGATAGTTTGAGACAGAGTAATCAGATACCAGTAACAGATGAATTCTGATAATTTTGATGATTGAGATTGAATCTTCTATCTTCTTCTTCTTCCCTTTGACTCATTCATCTTGTCTTCATTTTCTTTCATCTTCCTGTATAGAGTTCCCTTCAAGATCTTCTCATCTTCAATCCTGTAGTCCAATTGACTTGCTAGATGATTTAATTCCAGATTAGGCAGTTTGTCTATCTCTTGACAAATGTCAATACACTTTTCTCTGCCTTCTCTGTCCTTATATATCATCAAGTAGAATGGCTCATGAAGCACCTTTCTTCCTTCAGGGTTCTAGATCTTTATCCTGTCATCCCTTTCTTCTTGAATATGTGCCTCCCTCATCTTCTTCATTCTTTCAAGGATGACATTTCCTAGCTCTTCAGTTAGATAATACTTCCTGTTGAGCATAGTGTAGATTTTCCTTAAGATGCCATATCCTTGATCCAGGACTTGATTGAATGTAAAAGTTGAATATGATCCATCTTCATACTCAATGTGAAGAAGATCAACATCCTTCTTCCTTTGTCCTTTTGCTGCAATCATTCCTTCAGCTTTGATTGGCACAAAGTCTTCAGATTTGTGTTTGAACACCTCTATCTCTCTAGCTTGATTACTCCCAGAAGCTTGTTCTTCAACCTTGACTTCTTTTGGCTACTTTTCTTTGTCTTCAACATCTAATTTTCTCTTAACTCTAGAAGTTCTTGGTGCATCTACAGGCTTGTTTGCTCTTTGCTTCATTCTTGGCCTCCTTTCACCTTCTTTTCTTCTGGCTTCTTTAATTAGCCTATCCTCCTCATCATATTCCCTTTGCAATTGAATAGCTAATTCTTCTTGAGATTTTTCTTGTTGCTCCCTTTCTTTTATGCCAACTACTATGGCTTTGCTCAACAATTTTTCACCTCCACCTATGACAGCTTCCACTTTCTTTTTGTCATCTTCATTCAGTTTGTCGTCCTTTCCTGTCACCAGGTTCTGAGCTCCTTGAACTGGTCTCCTTGATTTTGCTGGAAATTGAATCAAATTGCTCTACAATATTCTGAGCCAACTCCTTCTTTGGATCTGTAGACTTTGTCACCACAGCTTCTCTTTCCTGCTTCTCCCCCTTTTTGTTATCAACAACTGGAACTTGTGCCAATGATTGAGAGATGAGAGGGGTGTCCAAGATTCTGCTCAGAAGTCTGATTTGAGTTTCTTGCTTCTTTATGATTTGCTGCATGTTGAGCTCCATGGCAGTTACTCTTTTCTCCAATGCAACTACCTTGTCCTTGGCTGAATACTCAGTATCTAACCGTTGCTTGATTCTGGTTAACATTGTGAGGCTGAGTCTAAAATCAATGGTGTGGTCAAAATGCATCCTAGAACTGTCAATTTCTTCCCTTATCTTCTTCAACTCATATCTGGAGCCTGTGACATGCATTTTCTGGATCTGTAGGTTGTCTCTGTAGAAGTTTAGAATTCTTCTGTGAAAGGGATCCACCACATCCACCTCAGCCATTGATCTTCTGTAGTGAGAGATGATGGCCCTTTTTGTGTCAGCCAAACTGGTGTCATCACTGGCCACTTGTGGATCCAGAAGTTCATCATCAGAGCTGTCTTCAAAATCTTCAAGGTTCATGTGGGATACATCATCAGGTTGACTGGCCAAAAACTCCTTCCTACTCCTGAATTGCGCCTCTATTTGCACCAAACCCAGCATTTGCTCAGCTACTTGATTAGATGCTGCTACTAGTTCTTGATAATGAGGATCTCCATGTTGAAAGGTTGAAGCATCAAGATTGACTTCAATTTCATTCTCCACCTCCAGGTTGACTTCTGCAACTCCTGCAGGAACTCCATGGCCTACAACTCCCCCTGACTCTAGCCCCAACTCATGGGTGAGTTCTGCTTCAACCTGCTCAGTTTTAGAAGTTGATGCTTCATGAGATGGTGAAATTGGTTTCTCTCTATTCTTTTCTCTCTCACTCTCTTCTCTCTTTTCTTGCATCAGGATCTCATCCTGGATTCTCACCTCTCCCTTACTTTCCTCTCCTTTTGCATCACCTGCTAAGGTGGAACTCTCTTTTCTCACACCCTCTCCTTTTGCCACCTCAGAAGAATTTGAGGGCCCCTCATTCACACACTCTCCTTTTGCCAAGGTATGCAAACCTTGCCTCTCACACACCTCACCCACTCCACTCAATCCTAGTAGGGTGTTGGCCACTTGAAGTGTTTCATTGGATGATTCATGAATTGGAATTAAGGTGTCAATCGATGGATAAGAAGTATCCATCGATGGATGAATATCCGTTGATGGGAGCTCGTCGATGGATGTAAGGATATCCATCGATGGAAGTGAACTAGTCAATGGATGTTGAAAATTATCAGTTGATTGAATAATATCCATTGACAGAAGAGAATTTTCAGCATTTTCCTGATCAACCAAGGTGTTAACCTTATTTGGTGATGCAGGTGAGAGTGTTGGCTCCACCCTGAGTTGCAAAGAGGGTGAATTTGAAACAATGAAGTTGTCAATCAACACTGTTTCTGAAGAAATAGATTTTGAAGGAGATTGAGGAGAAGAGACAGATAAAGAATGGGGTTGTGCCTCAGGAAGTTTCTGAGACACATCAAAAGAAGATAGTGAAGGCTCCACCAAATTTTCATTTGGCTTTGCATGCGTGTGTGTACCCTGTGCAGTATTTGTAACCTTCTTTCTCCTTTTGTATGGCTGTATTGTTTGGTGACCCTTATCCCCATCTGATGGTCCTGGTTGAGACCTCTTTTCAATAGTTACACCTTTTTGAGAAGATGCACCTATGGATGTGTTTAAGTCCTTTACTACAGCCTCAATCTGTTGGGAGATTGGGCTGGTGGCTGGCTGGTTTCTCTCAATCTCACTCTCCTTATCCTTCTGGCTTTCTTGATGTTTGCCAGTTCCCTAACCCTTATAAACCACCTTCACACTCCCTTCAGTGGTTTTTCTTTTCTTAGATTTTACAACAGTAGTCTTTTGAGAAACTACTGAGGTGGTTTGTTTAGACTTGTGTTTGGAAAGTTGTGCAACTTGGGTAGGAGGGATGGAGGCACTTCCATCTCCCTCCATTGTTGCAGAAGGCAAAGAAATTTGAGGGTTTGAGGAAGAAGTTAAAAGATTGAGATTTTTAAGATATACCTGCACAAGAGGAGGATAAATGAGACACAACTTAGGATGTAAGTTGATTCTCACAAGATCCTTGAAAACCCTCTTGTTTTGCATCCATGGCTCCAAGGACTCCATATCTGCACTAATCTTGTATTCTCTAATGGAGGCATTAATAATCATCATGAAAAATCTAGCAAAATAAATGTTATTTTTCCTAGATGCCTTGGATCCTAACTTAGCAGTTAATTCATTTAGGAGTAATGTGCCAAAATCGAAGTATTTATCAAACATGACAGAATAAGCAATTTCTTGCATACTAGTTGTAATTGCATCAAAATTACTTATTTTTCCAGAAAATACTTTAATAATGGCATCAAAGAAGTAACTCCATTCTTTTCTAAGGTTTTTCCTAACAACTTCTCCTAATCCCGTTTCAGCATTTGCATAATTAACAGATTCTAGCATGTCCCTAATTTCTTCTTCAGTTGGAGTTCTATCACAATTATTTGCAGGTAATTCTAAGCATTCAGATAAAGAAGTACTAGTAATGGTGTAGGAATTACCTCTGCAAGTGTAAGTGATTACCTTCCCGTCTTGTGATACTTCTGCAGAGTTCCACAGTTCCTCAACAAATGAACACACAATTGTGGGTGCTTCACTGAGAGCTTTGGACACTTTGCAGTCACCCAGGAATCGCATCAAGGGATGGAAATCCACAGGAGCGTCGTTCAACGTTAGGCATGCTGTGAAGTTGTTCTGCTCGTAGATGAACCCAGTAGAGGAAACAATCTTCTTTTGTGGTGCCATTTGTCAGTTATTCTTAAGAGATTAAAGAGAACTTGGAAGAGCTTAAGAGAATTAGAAAGAATTAGAGAAAATTATCTTGAGAAAGAGACAGAGTTGCAGAGATTAAAGATAGAAAATAAAATAGCAAGTAAGAATGAATTGTTAATTGTAACTGCTATTTATATTTTCTGATATTAAAATGACTTGAAAAGTCTTTTTAATTAAGGATATAACCGTTGATGAATAAAAGAAAGTAATATGTTACCCTAAGTGGTAATTATCCAACGGCTATAATCTGATCAACGGATGAATAAAACTGTACAAATTCTATTACTATCGACGGATAAAATAAAGAGTTAATCATTTATCGATCGATCACTAATTACCAGGGTAATTATCTGTCGATAGATAAATATCCATCGATAGGAATAAAATTTATCTGTTGATCAAATAATAAAGAATTTATCCATCGATAAGCAATTACTGAGGTAATTATCTGTTGATAGATAAATATCCATTGATAGGAATAAATATCCGTTGATAATTAACACATTCATCAATTGATTACTTGGTTTCAATAGATAATTGTGAACAATGGCTACAGGACAAATAAAACATGACAAACATTTTAAGATTGAGCAAAATTGAGCATACCTAACTCACAGATTAATCTATTAAAAGTAGATTCATCTAGAGGTTTGGTAAAGATGTCTGCAAGTTATTGTTCACTAGGGACAAAATGTAATTCAACTGTACCATTCATAACATGTTCCCTAATGAAATGATACCTTATGTCAATGTGTTTGGTTCTGGAGTGTTGCATAGGATTTTCTGTTATTGCAATGGCACTTGTATTGTCACAAAAGATGAGAATCTTGTTCAAGTTGAACCCATAGTCAAATAGTTGATTCCTCATCCACAATATTTGAGCACAGCAACTTCCAGCAGCAATGTATTCAGCTTCTGCAGTTGAAGTTGATACTGAATGTTTCTTTTTACTAAACCATGACACAAGTTTGTTTCCTAGAAATTGATAGGTGCCTGTAGTACTTTTCATGTCTATTTTGCAACCTGCATAATCTGCATCTGAGTAGCCTATTAGATTAAAACCAGAATCTCTAGGATACCAAATACCTAAATTTGATGTACCCTTGAGATATCTAAAAATTCTTTTAATAGCCACTAAATGAGATTCTCTAGGATCAGCCTGAAATCTAGCACATAAGCATGTAGAGAACATTATATCCGGCCTACTAGCAGTTAAATATAAAAGAGAGCCTACCATGCCTCTATAGTTTGAAATATCCACCTTAGCTTCCTTGGTGTTTAATTCAAGTTTAGTGGCAGTGGCCATGGGAGTTTTTGCAGAAGAACATTCACTTAAATCAAATTTCTTTAATAAATCATGAATGTACTTTGTTTGACTTATAAAAATACCATCCTTAACTTGTTTGACTTGCAACCCAAGAAAGTAGGTAAGCTCTCCCATCATGCTCATTTCATATTTACTCTGCATTAATTTGGCAAACTTTTTGCAAAGTCCCTCATTAGTTGAGCAAAAAATAATGTCATCTACATAAATTTGTACAAGAATAATAGAGCCATTAACATTTCTACTGAATAGAGTTTTATCAACAGTACCTCTTATGAAGTGATTCTCAATGAGGAACTGATATAAAGTGTCATACCAGGCCCTTGGTGCTTGCTTCAAGCCATAGAGTGCTTTGAGTAGATAGTAGACAAAGTCAGGAAAAATTGGATCTTCAAAGCCAGGAGGTTGTTCCACATAGACTTCCTCTTCTAATATTCCATTCAAAAATGCACTCTTCACATCCATCTGGTAGACTCTGAGATTAGCATGTGCAGCATAAGCTAGAAAGATTCTGATTGCTTCCAGCCTTGCAACTGGTGCAAAAGTTTCATCAAAATCAATTCCTTCTTCCTGTGAATATCCCTTTGCTACAAGCCTTGCTTTGTTTCTAGTCACAATACCATTTTCATCCATTTTGTTTCTGAATACCCATTTTGTACCAATTACTGATCTATCTTTTGGTCTGGGCACCAGCTTCCATACTTTATTTCTTTCAAATTGATTCAGTTCTTCTTGCATAGCCAAAACCCAATCAGGATCCATGAGAGCCTCTTCATGTTGGCAAATTCATGTTGGCAAATGCAAGATATGGATTAAACATATAAGGCATTGATGCATACTGAGCATGAATAGCATGAGAATCAACTAAATGAGGAAAAACAGAATTAGAATGCATGTTAGGTATAACAGGCACATTGGTTGTTGTAGGCATGTTGAGTTTGCATTGCACAGATAAATGATTTTTACTACCACACTTAGCACATATCTTCCTAGGAGCATATTTGTCAGGTGTGTAGTTATTGTGTTTATTTATGCCTACATTACCATTTCTGTTTTTCTTCTTCTTTTCATTTGGTTGAATATTAGGCTCTATCTTTTCCAATTTTTCTTTCAACTGATCTTTAGATAAGAACCCTATATTGGCCTTTTCAACTTTGACTTGAGATTTAGAGGAGCTACCTTCTTTCACAAATTTAACAGGTCTGTTAAGCTTGGTTTTTAAGACAGATTGTTTAGCAGTTGATGATTCCTCAATCGATGGATAATTATCCGTTGGAAAAGAAATATCAATCGATGGATGATTATCCGTTGGAATGACATTATCAATCGATGGATAATTCTTATCAGTTGATTCAGAATTAGCAATCGATTGCTTCTTTTCCAAAGATTGATTTTCATCAATGGCTAATTTCTCAAGAGTTTCAGACAACATGGTGAAGGAATTTGTTCCATGTATGTCATTCATCTTCTTACTAGCTTTACTTGACCTGTTCCACTTGTCAATGGTTCTTAGTTCTTCTTCCAATTTTTCTTTCAAATTCTCTATTTCCTTTTTGCTCTCAACTAGTTCATCTCTAGCATCTTTGTTTTCTACCTTGAGTCTATTCATCTGCACTAGCTCACTCTCTAGGAAATTGTTTCTTTCAGTGAGAGTTTCTAAGGTTAATTTGAGCTTAGTGTTCTCTTTGTTCAAGGACTTAAGAGTGACATGCAAATTATACAACTCATTTGACATTTCATTAATAGTAATATTGCATTCATCTTTGGATAACTAAGATAGGTTTGTAGAAATTACCTGATTGTTAGATGAACTAGCTTCCTGATCATCTTGATTGGCCATTAGTGCAAGGTTGATGTGTTCTTCTTCTTCTTCAGAATCCTCTTCAGCAGCCCAGTCCTTTTCTTCTGTTACAAAAGCCTTCTCTCTTTGTTTAAGCAAGTCAAAGTACTTCTTCTTATAGTCAATACCATCACTAAACTTTGACTTCTTTTCTATTTTAGGCTTTCTGCATTCACTTGAAAAATGACCAGTCGATCCACAGTTGAAGCATCTGAATTGAGTCCTGTCAACAAGATTTTTGCTTTGTTGAGTGTCTCTCCTGAACTGTGATCCAGGCCTTTGCATAGGATTCCTTTTGAACTTGAGTTTTGAAAATTTTCTTGATAGAAAAGCTAAATGCTCATCTATTTCATCCATTTCATCTTTAGTGAATGACTCATCATCCTCATAGATTTCTTTTCCTTTCCCAGTAGAAGATTCATCATATCTAACATTATTTGCACCATTGCCATGACCTTCTTTCTTTCCTTCTTTGACAGGAGCAACTTCACCTAATTCTGCAACTTGCTTATCCTTGACAACCAAAGCAATGGACTTTTCTCAATCTCCTCATCTTGTTGTAGCTCCAACTCATAGGTTTTCAAGATGCCATACAATTTATCAAGAGTATATTCTTTAAAGTCAGGGGATTGTCTTATAGAAACAGTCATTGGTTTCCATTCCTTGGGTAAGGACCTCCATAATTTGAGGTTGGTGTCCTCAACAGCATATACTCTTCCATATAGTTTAAGCTCATTCAGCAGCTTTTGAAACCTACTATATGTATCATTGATTGCTTCACCACTCTTGAAGTGAAAGGCCTCATATTTTTGAATCAAGAGTTGCATCTTATTCTTTCTTACTTATTCAGTGCCTTCACAGAGGGTTTGAAGAGTATCTCAGACTTCTTTGGAGGTTGTACAGTTGATAACGTTGTCAAACATATCCTTGTCAAGACCATTAAACAAAATGTTCATAGCCTTTTTATCCTTGTGTACTTCCTTCTCATCTTCATCTGTATACTCACTGGTTTAGGAATGAGTTTGTCTGGTGCCTGAGTACCATCTGCATTTACACTTGTAACTATCTTCATAGGCACATGTGGACCTTTCTCTATGCAGTGAACATAGGAAGGATCAATGGATAGCAAATGCAAGTACATTTTCACTTTCCAGGGAAAATACTCATCTTTCTCTAGAACTGGAATCTTAACTCCTGTGTCTTTTTGACCCATACTTGATGTACTTTTAGATCTTAACTTTCTGTATGTTGAAAGCCTGCTCTGATACCAATTGTTATCTGCCCTTAAGTACACTAAGTTTGGAGAAGGGGGGGGGGGTTGAATACAAACTTAAGAATTAATTATATTTTTTGCGGAATGAAGTTTGTTTCAAGGACAGTGTTTTTGTGTATAGAGAGCACTGTTGTAACTAAGAACTTGACAAGAAAAATATTGAAAACAAAACACAACAATGTTAAAAATTACTAGTGGTTTGATTTTCCACTAGTATGTTTTTGTTTTCAATTGATCTTAGTACGAATACCAAACTGCTTACAAAGTGAGTTCTTTTTATTTTTTCTACTCTTTTTGCTACTGTGTACTTCTAACAACTATATAGAAATTTTCTTCACACCTAATTTCTATCGACATATAGCAATATAAAATTACAACTTATATTGTTTACATGAAAATAGAAACTAGCTACTTGCACAGTCTTCTTTTTGAACTGACTAGCCCTGGAAGTATTTTTGTCTTGATACATTCCTTGAATACTGTGTTGCCTTGAAAGTCTTCACAATCCTGACAGGACTGTCTTCCATTGATTCAGTTTCTGCACAGTTCCCATACTTCTTGTCTTTAACTAAATTGGGAAACCTTAATCAACTGATAAATGTTGTTAAGCTTATCAGTTGATTCTCCTTTGCTTATCCATCGATGGATAGGATATCTGTTGATCAGTTGATGTGTCGACGGATAATTGAGTTATCCATCGACTCCCTATCCATTGATGGTTCCTTATCCGTTGACTGTTTTTATCCATTGATGACTTGTATCTGTTGATAGCTTTCATCCGTTGAGTAATGTCTTTATCCATCGACTTCAACATCAGTTGATCACTTCACTTGTGAGAATTCTGACTTAGAATATTTGCAATTGATCAGCCATTCTTCACATCTGTTGAGAAGCTTAGAAATTGAAGTCAATAACATCAGTCGACTACTTCATAGCATCCATTGAGGCAATACAATCAATTGATAGTGAAACATAAATCAATGCTACAATCCAGTTTATCAGTTGATAAACAAGCTTCAACTGATAACTGGTTTCCTAGTCAATGGATATTTATAAGTCATATCCATCGACTAGTTACAAATTAATTTTAAGTCCCTATTGAAATTCTAAGTAATTTGTTATCATCAAAACTCATAATTCCTAACATCATTAAATAATATATTTATAAAAATTTTATATAATTGTAAAAATATTATAGACATATATAAAAATATCATTTGAGTTTAATATTATTAAGATAAAAAAATTAGATTGAAAAGATAAATAAAAATTAATTAAAAAAAAAATAAAATAGGCTTAAATCCATTTAACTCTTAACTTAATTATAAAAAATAAATTAAAATTTTAATTTTTTTGCAATTTTTTTGAATTTTTAATATAAATTTAAAAAATTTATTAAAAATCGGATTTGGATCCGGATATTATCCGTATCCGGATAGTATTTGTCGGATCCGGATTCGGATATTAACTTTTAAAATTTTCTGGATTCGGATACAGATACGGATTTTCGGATTCGGATTCGGATACGGATATTGACAGATCCGTATCCGAATTATTCAGTTTACAGCCCTAGTTTTAAGATAGCGTTGGCTAATACACTCAAAACATGACTATTTAGATAGACAACATTTGTCGATTATATCAAATATAACTCTTGGAAAGTTTGGTGAAACAACCCTTTGTACACATTTATCCAATAAATCTCACCAAACTCTATGCCTTTAAACCCACAATCCTATTGTGATGATTTAGTTAGGTTAGACCCAATGTTTCAATAAACTAAGTACACTTACTTATCACGTATTCTCATGATTGATAAAAGCACCTTGCTTTGGCAAACCCACTCTTTCTCAATCTAGATCTTGACGACTATTAAACATTGGAAGGCATCCGATTAACTTAATATGTATTTAGGGATTTTTATTGTTTATATGAACGATCATGATCCCATCATAAAGAGATTCTCAATTTTTCCTTGATCAAATAATTCATTTCAATATTCGTCAATGGATTGATTTCCAAGTCGTCGGAGAAGTCACAAGAGGTCTCACTTAAAATCCAACTTCCTTACGAATTAAACTAATAATCCGCTTTTGACAAAATCTCCCCATATCAGAAAAAGAAAATTCATATTTAATACCGTGTTCATAAACACAAGAATCTCATGATCGTTTATTCAATTTCAAAATCTTGAATCGTTACAGATTTTATCTTTCTTAAGCAAACATGGCATGTGTGTCGTATCTGATACATACCTGATTAATCAATTTTAAACATGCATCTCGATTATATCTACGCATACATAACAATACATGCAATCATATATATATATGTAATGTGCGTAAATTAAACGTGTTTGGTTATGGCCCCATCCTATGTGATCTTTCCAAGCTAATGGAAATATCAAGGTCAGTCTATGGTGGTTTTAAAAATACTATCTATTACATGTCTTCTTTCTTCATTGCTCCATCATCCCCTTTTGGATCGCCTCCTTACTTGCAAGTCTTCATTGATAATTAGTTTGAATAATAAAAATAAAACTATTCTAATAAAATTACAAGAAGAACTCGAGTTACATTCGAGATAATTAAATTACAATGAATAAACGACATGCAAGTCGTATTTAGAAACCAAAATCATAAATCAAAACCACTATACTATGGGTCTTTAGGCCATAACCATCCACCATGCTATCACATAACACATATAATATATCTAAGATTATATAAACATATCATATAATCATATATAACAAATTTCGAAATTTCAGAAAATTAAAAATAGATTTCTGAAGATGATAAATCGCTGTTTCGAGGCCCTTAACGATGTCAAACGCCTTACAGGCCTGTCGATGATAGCATAGCTATCAATTTTGTTCATTGGCCCGATTTCAGTCAGAAAACGCATATCATTTGCGAAAATCGGATTAGGCAATCAGATTTCACCAAATCTAACGGTGTTTCGGAAATCATATCATATACAATCCCTATAACAAGAACAAGAATATATCATATATACATACACAGTGATACATACAATCATAACATGATTATACATCACATGAATATTATATATTCATAATACATACATACATATACTCAAAATTTTAGAAAATCAAATAATTTTCAGAAAATAATAAATCACCGTTTTGGGGCCTGTAACGACATCTAATAGCTTACAGACGCCGAGCTGACTACGTCAGTATTTCTCAGTGACCCGATTACAGTCATAAAATACATATCGTTTGCGAAAATCGGACAACGGACACAGATTTCAGAAAATCTACGACAATTGTTTCAGAATTCATATCGAATACGATTCCCATAAAAAGAACAAACATGTATCATATATATACATCAATACACACAATCATCACATGATTATACATCATATGAATATCACATATTCATAATATATAAAAACATATACATATTGTATCAATACAAAATCATGATAGATCGCATACAAGCTTACTTATCGAAAACTATTAAGCACATAACCGAATTAAAACGTTTCGCAAGTAGCTTTGATGCCATTGAAGGGTTTTGAGGCACAAACGCAACGGAATAAATGCAAAAAATAAATCAAAATAATGAAACCCTCCGCAGGATCCATGCAAAAACAAAAAATTTAATTCGGAGATAAAGAATAAATACCTTTAGAAGCTTTAACAGTTCATTAATGGAAGATTAATGGAGGTCCAAAACTTGTTTAATCACCACGTATCCCGCTCTCGCGATCTACGCTCTACGGTATCCACACGAACACTTTTCATGAAGGATAGATGTGTACTAGCACCCGAAAACTGCTTCTCTCTCTCTCTATCTTCCTCTTTTCTCAAAACGGCTAGGGTTTTAGTAAAAATATGTCTCTTAAATTAAATCAGCCCATAAAGAGATTATATAGAGAGATAAATAAGTTTTCTAATTATAATTAATACTAATCCAAAATTCTAAATTATTTAATTAAGTCTCACTTAATTAATTAATTATTAATTTAAATAATTCATTTATTCTATTTATATTATTAATTAAGTCATACTTAATGAATATCATAAATAAAATAAATTACTTATTTAATTTAAATTCATAATTTAAATTATTTCTCTTTCAGGCGTTCTTTGTGTGTGACCCTGTAGGTTATTATTACATTGGCAACAATTTTAATATCTAATTAAAACTGTAAACAATTAGCGGCATCTAGTAATACATCATTGCTACCCAAGTAATAATAATAAATCGGTGATTCGATTAAGCCTTTCTTGAATAATGTTCCATGTAATATAATTCCTTTAATCTTGATATTATAGATTAAACTCAAGGCATGTCTCGTGCCATCCTCTTCATAATTTAATATTTATTTTCTTGATCAATGACTAGACTATTAAAATCAAATCAACATTTGAGCACGGCCGTGCATTTCATAGTCTCACTCAAACAAGATGCCAATAATATCACTCCTAAAATTATGAAGATTAAATCTCATCTAGATCATTCATATTTCTCATACAATTCATAATATACCCAATGTCCAATTTCATCATCACCCGGTCAAAGGTAACTTTTAATGTAATCAAAGTATATTAATTCTCGTATAGAAATATAATGATTTCAGGTCTAAGGATCATTACACCAATATCACAGTGAGAATTACTTATGACACTTATTTAACATGTAGAATCTCACGGCGGGTCATTCCAGTGCCATGCATTGGTACATGCACTTATGTTCTTGACTTTAGTATCACCATACCTATGACCAATGAGATGTGGTCATCTGTCAAGAAACATACTAGTCTTTGTGTATTATTATTGTCCTTAAATAATAATACTCGACTAGGGAATTTTAAAAATAAGATACTATTCATATAATCTCATTTTTAAGTCACATACTTAAAGATATATAATACGTGTCAAAATTCCAAGGACATTTATTATGCTTTCAATTTATTATGCAGTAAATAAAACATAATAAATAAATAATAATCAATAAAACATAATCCTTAATAATAAATATTTTCCTTAAAATATAAAAAGTATTGTCTCTAGAGCACAATTACTAACACCGTGCACATAGGCAAGTTGAAAACATAATATATGGCCTACTTGCAGTTAAGTAAAGTAGAGATCCAATCATACCTCTGTAGCTTGTGATGTCGACAGATTTACCTGATTTGTTCTCAACAAACTTTGTGGCAGTTGGCATTGGAGACTTGGCGGGGGCTGAATCTTCAAGTCCATACTTCTTTAGAAGATCTCTTATGTACTTTGCCTGGAAAATGAAGATCCCATCTTTCTTCTGACTCACTTGTAGTCCAAGGAAGAAAGTAAGCTCGCCCATCATACTCATCTCGTACCTACTCTGCATTAACTTAGAAAATCTCTTGCATAGCTCATCATTAGTAGAACCGAATATAATATCATCAACATACACTTGAACTAATATCAAATTATTTTTATACATTTTATGAAAGAGAGTCTTATCTATAACACCTCTGATAAAACCATTTTCAATTAAAAATTCAGATAGTGTTTCATACCATGTTCGAAGCGCCTGCTTGACTCCATAAAGAGCTTTAAAAAGGAAGTACACAAAGTCCGTATAATCTTTGTTCTCGAAACCCGGAGGTTACTCTACATATACTTCTTCTTCCAGCTCCCCGTTCAGGAATGCACTCTTCACATCCATTTGATAAACTTTAAAGTCTGAATGTGTTGCGAATGCCAAAAACATCCTGATGGCTTTAAGTCTTGCTACTGGTGCATAGGTCTCGTCATAATCTATTCCTTCTTCTTGAGAATACCCCTTAGCCACCAGTCTGGCCTTATTCCTCGTAACAATGCAATCTTCATCCAACTTATTCCTGAATACCCATTTAGTGCTAATAACAGATTTGTCTTTAGGTCTAGGTACCAGTTTCCAAAATTTCTGCCTATCAAACTGATTGAGGTCATCTTGCATCGCAGTCACCCAATCTGGATCTTCTAGAGCATCTTCAACCTTTTTAGGTTCTTCCTCTGATAGAAAACCAGAGTACAGACATTCATTCTCTGTTGCTCTTCTAGTCCTCACACCACTCTCTGGATCACCAATGATTAATTCAAAGGGATGATCTCTGTTCCATACCCTCTGTCTATGCAGATTAGCCCTTGATGATTGTCCTTCTTCGTAGTTGTGTTGAGAGCGACTAGTTGATCCTTCTTCACCTCCCCCTAAGTTGCTGCCTTCATTATTTGATGATCCACCAGTTGAGCTAGCAGGTTCAGTAACAGACTTATTTTGAAATACAGACTGTGACTGTGACTATGTGGTATTACCAACACTTCCACTGCTTTGCTCTGGATTATCAATCTCCGTGTGTTCATGACTACCAGATGCAGAACCAGGTACGTCTTCATCTCCTAAGTAGTATTCTGATAGATTTTCAATTTCGAGAGATTCAAAATTTTTATCCTTTTGAAGACTTGGGAGTTTGGTGTCGTCAAACGTTACATTAAGGCTTTCAATGACCTTATGAGTTTCAATCACATATACCCTGTACGTCTTAGACTCAAGTGAGTAACCAAGAAAAATCCCTTCATCTACTTTAGCATCAAACTTGCCTAGATGTTCATCTTTCAATACATAGCATTTTCCACCAAACACATGAAAGTACTTCAGTGATGGCTTTCTATTGGTCATAACCTCATAGGATGTCTTTTCTAAGTCTTTGTTGATTAGGTTTTGTTCTGAGTGTAACAAGCTGTGTTGACTGCTTCTGCCCAAAAATATGTAGGTAGCTTTGACTGGCTTAACATTTTCCTTGCTGCTTCAATCAAAGTCTTGTTTTTCCTTTCTACCACTCCATTTTGTTGTAGAGTTCTTGGGGCTGAGTATTGTCTTGAAATGCCTCGCTCTGTGCAGAATTCATTTAGAACTGCATTTCTGAATTCAGATCCATTATCTGATCTGATCGTCCGCATAAGCAATCCATCTTCTACCTCAATCTTTTTAATGTGATCGATTACCATTTGAGGTGTTTCATCCTTAGAATGCAAAAACAACACCCACGTGTACTTGGAGTAGTCGTCGACAATCACTAATGCATATTTCTTCTTTGAAACTGACATGACATTAACTAGTCCAAATAGATCCATATGAATCAACTAGAGAGGTTCGCTGATGCTTGACATGTCCTTACTTCTATGTGATGCCTTCTTTGACTTACCCTTTTCACATGCTTCACAGAGTCCTTCTTGGTAGAATTCTATCTGTGGTAACCCTCTCACCAATTCTCTTCTTACTAAAGAATTCATCGCCTTGAAGTTCAGGTGAGATAGTTTTCTGTGCCATAACCAACTCAATTCAGAGGATGCTCTACTGTAGAAAGAATTTGCTTTTCCTCTGCTTGCAGTGTTTAAGTCAGCTACGAACATATTTCCTTTTCTTACTCCTTTAAGATCAAGCTTTTCATCTTTCCTATTGGTGATAATACATTTTTCCTTCCTGAAGTCCACATTATATCCTTTATCTGTAAATTGACTGAAGCTCAGCAAGTTGTGCTTCAGACCGTCAACAAGAGAGATATTTTCAATGATGACATTTCCAACTTCCAGACTACCATATCCCTTAGTAAAGCCTTTGCTGTCATCTCCAAAGGTTACAACTGGGCTGATCTTTTCAACCACATTGGTCAGCAGGGTCTTGTCTCCTGTCATGTGCCTTGAACATCCACTATCCAGAATCCACATGACTTTTTCATTAGTAGATATGCCCTGCAACCACAAAGTGATTAAGGTTTCTTTGGAACCCAAACTTGTTTGGGTCCAAGAAATTTAGAGGTTCTTACAGATGGTGTAATAGGTTCAGTTTTCACATCTTTAAGTTCTAATTTGACTGAACTCGAATCATGTTCCTTTGTCTTGACAGATTTGCCTTTTGGCTTAGGAGATTGAGTCTCCTTCCTAACCTTAGGAGGACTAGCAGTCTTTGCCCTTACCTTTTTCTTATTCATGCTTCTTTCTATGCCTATGCAATTACTAGAAGTAGATGCATTCATCAAATTGAAATAAGCATGCATAATATTAAAAGCACATGGCATATATCCAGTAATACCACAAGGCAAATGAGAACTATTCATGCTAAACATGTTCTGCACAACAGGAACATTAGATTCTACTTTAACCTTATTACATGCATGACTAAGGTGTCTAGCAGAATTGCAATTAGTACACAATTTCCTAGGTGTAGTGGGTGCAGGTGTAGCAGAATTAGCAATTTTAACACCTACTTTCCCATTCCTATTAATCTTTGACTTGTTCTTCTTACCACCTAATTCAGTTTTAGTAGATTCAATTTTAACTGGCTCATTAGGTGTAACTTCTTCTACATTATCTTCATCAACTTCTTTCTCTTTTAACTTATCCTCAACAAGCATTTCTTGTTTCATTACGATAGTATCTTCGTCTAAGGGTTCTGAGAGTGGGAGCTTAAAGATAGGATTACTACTCTTCATAATGACAAAAGGAACATTTTCATTTTCTAATAGAACGGTACTAGAAGCATTGAAAGTTACATTCCTTTTATCCTTTTTCTTTTTCCTTTTATGTTCATCGTACCAAAGCCTATACATGTCTTATTATCTAAGCTCTCCTTATCCAATATGTCTTTAACAATATTAGCTGAGTTCTTAAAAGCTTCCAATTTTAACTCTAGCTCAGAAATCTTAGCCATAAGTGCTGTCTCAACCTCTGCAATACAGTTAACCTTATTCTCCAAATATTCATTTCTTTCCTTAAGGTTATTAACTGTGTTGGGTTCCGAGGCATAAAACGCAGCGGATAAACGTAAAAATAACAAAAAAAATCGGAACCCTAACGCAGGATCATGTATAAGACTTGACGGATTATGGTAAACAGAATCATACCTATTCTTGTCCTGACTTTCACGAACTCAACGGAGATCCTTGCTATCACGATTTTGTGTCTTCCTCTCGAAAGCACATCTATGGTATCCACACGAGCACCTTCAAGAACGTCTCACGATCTTGATCACGGGATGGATGTACTAGCCTCCTTTGATGAATTCGAATGACTGCCTTTGCTGCCTCCTTGCTCTGCCTCTAGGGTTTTATCATATAAAACGTACCATTCATTTAACCTATCATTATCTATTTATAATGATTGGTTAATGGGCCTTTTCAGCAAAACCTAACCCATGTAGGCATAGGATTAAATAATAAAACATGCTTTTATTATTTAATTAATAACTAAGTCACACTTAATTATTATTGGCAGAAATACAATTATTCAAATTCGAATTTATATTATTTTAATTAATTAAGTCTCACTTAATTAATATAATAAAATTCAAATAATCATCAATTAATTTAAATCTATAATTTAAATTAACTATTCCACTAGGTGCTCTATGTGTGTGACCCTATAGGCTATTATTTAATTAGCAATAATTTTATTCTCCAATAAAATTATAAACAATGAGCGGTATCTAGTAATACATCATTGCTATCCAATTAAACAATAATTAAATCGTGATTTGATAAAACCTTTCATGATTAATGTTTCCGTGTAATATAATCCCTTTAACCAAATATATTATAGATTAAACTCGAGGCATGTGTTTAGTCATCCTCTTCAACATTTAATCCGGGTTTACTTGATCCATGAGTAGACTATGGAAAAACAAATCATTATTTGAGCACGGCCATGCATTTTATAGTCTCACTCAATCAAGAGGCCAATAATATCTCTCCTAATTATAGGAGGGTTAAATCCTTTATCTATCATTCATATTTCTCATACGACTCATGATATACCCGATGTCCACTTTTATCATCACCCGGTCAAAGGTAACTTTTAATGTAGTCAGAGTATATTAATCCTCGTATAGAAATATAATGATCTCAAGTCAGAGGATCATTACACCATTATCACTGTGAGTCTTTCTTATGACTTTATTAAACATGAAGAATCTCACTGTGGGTCTGTCCAGTACCATGTACTCCTACATGTACCTATGCATTGACTTTAGTATCCCCATACTTATAACCAATGAGATATGGTTATCTGTCAAACAACATACTAGTCTATTTATGTATTATTATTGTCCTATAATAATAATACTCGACTAGGGACATTTAAGAATATGATATATTATATAATCTCAAGTTCAAGTCATGTACTTAAACTATATAACGTGTATCATGATTCTAAGGACATTTATTATGCTAACAAATATATCGCAGTAATTAAAGTCATAATAAATACGTTTATTGAATAATCAAATGACATAAAGGTTTATTAAAGGAAACATTGTATTGCCTCTAGGGCACCTACACTAACAATCTCCCACTTGCACTAGAGCCAATCACCCATGTATCTAATACCCATGGAACTAGTGTGACCGTCGTGCTTCTTCTGCGATAAGCCTTTGGTCAGTGGGTCTGCAATGTTATCATTTGTGTGCACTTTACATATGTGTATGTCACCCCTTTCATTAATCTCTCGAATGAGGTGATATCTCCTGAGTATGTGTTTGGTTCGGGAGTGAGCTCTAGGTTCTTTAGCCTGTGCAATGGCTCCATTATTATCGCAGTATAGATCAATGGGATCTGCGATCGATGGAACCACTCCCAAATCATTAATGAATTTTCGAATCCAAACAGCTTCCTTAGCCGCTTCACAAGCTGCAATGTACTCAGCCTCCATTGTAGAATCAGCTACTGTTTCTTGCTTTGAACTCTTCCAACTTACAGCACCTCCGTTTAGACAAAACACAAAACCAGACTGTGATACAGTATCATCCCTGTCTGTTTGGAAACTTGCATCGGTGTAACCTTTTACAACCAGTTTCTCCTCTCCTCCATACACCAAGAATGAATCTTTAGTCCTTTTCAAGTACTTTAGAATATTCTTGACAGCCGTCCAGTGACCTTCACCTGGATTAGATTGGTATCTGCTCGTCATGCTTAAAGCATACGAAACATCTGGGCGAGTACATACCATTGCATACATGATGGATCCAATTGCTGAGGCATATGGAACCTTACTCATGCGGTCCTTGTCATCCAATGATTTCGGACACTGATCTTTAGAGATCGTTATCCCTTGAGATACGGGGACATATCCCCTTTTTGCATTTTGCATACCAAAACGATGCAAAACCTTATCGATGTATGTACTCTGACTTAGACCGATCATCCTTCTAGATCTATCCCTATAGATCCTCATTCCCAGAATGTAGGATGCATCTCCTAAGTCTTTCATAGAGAAGTTGCTCCCTAACCAAGTCTTAACACCCTTGAGAAAAGGTATGTCATTCCCCATTAGTAGTATGTCATCAACATATAGTACTATGAATGCCACATGGCTCCCACTAACCTTCTTGTAAACACAAGGTTCATCTTCGTTTTGAACAAATCCATACTCTTTGACTGTTTCATCAAAACGAATATTCCATCTCCTAGATGCTTGCTTCAATCCATAAATGGATCGACGTAATTTACATACCTTGCTAACATTCCTTGGATCGACAAAACCTTCAGGTTGTGTCATGTACACATCCTCATCAAGGGTTCCATTAAGGAAAGCTGTTTTGACATCCATTTGCCAGATTTCATAATCATGGAATGCTGCAATAGCAAGCAAAATCCTTATGGATTTGACCATAGCCACTGGTGAGAAAGTTTCATCATAGTCAATACCATGAATTTGTTTGAAACCTTTTGCAACCAGCCTTGCTTTATAGGTCTGAACATTTCCATCCATGTCAGTTTTCTTCTTGAAAACCCACTTGCACCCTATGGGTTTTACCCCTTCAGGTGGATCAACCAAAGTCCATACTTGGTTTTCATACATGGAATCCATCTCGGATTTCGTGGCTTCTAGCCATCTCTTAGAGTCTGGACTGATCATAGCATCTTGGTATGTGAGAGGCTCATCTTCATCTATGAGCATCAAATCACCACATTGAGTCAAGAGAAATCCATATCTCTCTGGCTCATGGCGAATTCTACCAGTTCTACGAACAACCTGTGTTTGTTGAGCATTATAATTATCCTGCTCTTGTTCCACTTCAGGTTCAATGCTATTTTGTGGTTCTCGATCTTCATCGAGATCTATAGTTCTCCCACTGTTTCTTTTGGAAATAAAATCTCTTTCCATGAAAACAGCATCTCGAGCAATAAACACTTTCTGCTCAGAGGGACTATAAAAATAATACGCCTTTGTTTCTTTAGGGTATCCCACAAAATTGCACTCTTCAGATTTAGGTCCAAGCTTGTCAGATACTTGACGTTTCACAAACGCCTTGCATCCCCAAACTTTCATAAAGCTCATGCTTGACCGTTTCTCCTCCCATATCTCATATGGAGTCTTTTGAACCTTCTTAGTAGGAACACGGTTAAGTGTGAAAGCCGCTGTTTCTAGAGCGTAACCCCAGAAACTAATTGGAAGATCTGCATGACTCATCATCGATCGCACCATGTCCAACAAGGTGCGATTTCTCCTCTCTGAAACTCCATTCCATTGAGGTGTACCTGGCGGAGTGAGTTGTGATACAATACCACACTCCTTTAAATAATCTTTAAATTCAGTGCTCAAGTATTCTCCTCCACGATCAGATCGTAAGATTTTAATACTTGCACCTCCGCCAATTTGCTTCTCTACTTCAGCCTTGTATTCTTTGAACTTTTCAAAAGAATCGGATTTATTCTTCATAAGATATACATATCCATATCTACTGAAATCATCAGTAAATGTTATGAAGTAGTAGTAGCCTCCTCTAGCCATCACACGCATTGGGCCACATACATCACTATGTATTAGCTCCAAACGTTCAGTGGCCCTTTGACCCTTACCAGTGAAAGGGGCTTTAGTCATTTTACCAAGCAAACAAGATTCGCATTCTTGGTATGATTCAAAATCAAACTTATCCAAATGTCCATCCTTATGTAATTTGGATATGCGTTTCTCATTTATATGGCCTAGACGACAATGCCAGAGGTATGTTTGATTTGAGTCATTAACTTTAAGTCGTTTGTTTTCTATATTACAGACAGGATTATCTAAGTCAAGAACATATAAACCATTAAACAAACGCGCAACACCATAGGTTAAATCATTCAAAGCAAAAGAGCAACTGTTGTCCTTTATTGTAAACGAAAAACCTTTCTTGTCCAAACAAGAAACAGAAATAATGTTTCTGCGAATTGCAGGCACGTAATAACAATTCTCCAGTTCTAAAACTAGCCCAGAGGGCAAAGATAAATAATAGGTTCCTACAGCTAAAGCAGCAACTCTTGCTCCGTTGCCAACTCGTAGGTCCATTTCTCCTTTAGCCAATGTTCTACTTCTCTGCATTTCCTGCACATTTATACAAATGTGAGAAGCACATCCGGTATCCAATACCCAAGATGTAGAAATAGACAGATTGACTTCTATAACATATATACCTGAATTAGAAGCTTGCTCAGCCCTCTTCTTCTTCAGATCCTCCAAGTAAACTGAACAGTTTCTCTTCCAGTGACCAGTTTTCTTACAGTAGTGACATTCACCCTTAGCGACCCCACCTTTAGGCTTTAAAGCCTGTTTAGGACCTGACTTTGGCTTGGGTGTAGAATCAGAACCTGTCTTCTTCTTACCCTTCCACTTGCCTTTCCCTTTGGCCTTACCTTTGTTGCCCACCATCAGTATGGGAGCGGGTTCAGCCGTCTTCATGTTGGTCTCATATGTTCTCAACATAGCCAACAATTCAGTAGGTGTTTTGTCAAATTCATTCATATTGTAGTTCATAACAAACTGAGTGAATTTGTTGTTCAAAGAATTCAAGATTAGGTCAATACCAGTTTCCGGACCAATCGGGAAACCCAAAGTATCAAGATACTCAATGTAACCAATCATCTTCAGAACATGTGGGCCAACTGGTTCACTTGCCCCTTGTTTGCAGTTAAAGAGTGACTTGCTCGTGTTGAACCTTTCTTGACGAGTTTGACTTGCAAACATACTTTGCAAGTGCTCATTGATAGTATATGCATCCATATGCACATGTTGTCTTTGAAGCTCAGCACTCATAGTTGCCAACATAAGACATGCAACATCAGTTGCATCATTCTCATCCTTTGTGTGGGCCGCTCGTTCCTCAACAGTAGCGCCCTCAGGAAGGGGACCTGCCGGAGGAATATCAATGACATGAAGCTTGCGCTCCTGCCTGAGGACAATCCTCAAATTCCTCTGCCAGTCTAGGAAGTTGTTTCCTCCTGTCAGCTTATCCTTCTCAAGGACAGATCGTACGGATAGTGTGTTTGTGTTGTTTGTCATTATTCGGTATCTATAATGATAAAAGCACAAAATAAACATTAGATTGTCTGAGTTATTTATTATGTTCAAATGATTATGATATATTCATAATATATCTCCCACTATTTTTATCAAATCAATAGCCCTTACTATTAATTTGGAAAGTATATCCCATAATTCTTTCTAGTGAGCCAAGATCCATATTTCGTCATGTCTTAAGTCAACCACTGGAAGTCCTTAAGAATGATTATTTAGGTAGACAACAGTTGTCAATTATATCATATATAATTCTTGGATAGTTTGGTGAGCAACGATTGATCTTATCTATCTAATAGATTTTTAAACCAAACTCTATGCTTCTAAGTTCATAATGGTTGAATATAACCGTTTACTTTCACCTTATTATGACGACTTAGTTAAGTTTGACCCAATGATACAACGGCCGAATATAACCGTTTATATTCGTCGCATCTCACCACGATAGATAGGAGTCCCCTGCCACTGACAGTCTTTCCCCTAATCGATCTAGGATTCGATGAGTGTTCATTCATTGGAAAGCATCCGATTAAAACTTAATATTTTGTTAAGGGGTTTAGAAAATTTACGACGATCATGATCACATCATGAAGAGATCCTCAATTTTTCCTTGAACCAAATATTTCAAATTGACATCTTAAATTGTTCATTTCCCAGGTAGATGGAGGATACCAGTGGTCACACTTAAAACCCATCAGCCTTACGAATACGCATATCCGCTTTTGACAGAAAATCCCAGTTTTAGATATCAAAAATTCATATTTAATTCCGTGTTTTAAAATCCATATTTCATAAACACAAGAATCTCATGATCGTTCGTTTGTTAATTTTTAAAATCTTAAATCGTTAAAGATTTTATCTTGTTTAGCATGGCAAGCATGGCATGGGTGACGTATCTAATACATGCATACATCATTAATCTAATTAAAACATGCATCTTCTACTCTACACATACATTCATACATCAATATGTAAAGTGCAGTATGTAAACGTGCTTGGTTATGGCCCTTTTCCTATGTGATCCTTTCGAGCTAATGAAAGGATCAAAGTCAATCTATGGTGGTAAAATATAAATACAATTACATGTCTTCATTCTTCTTGTATCCATGGGTGCTTGCTCCTCTTCTTGGATCATCCTTCAATCTTCAAGTACATTACATGGAATAATTGAATACAACCTATACTAATGTACTTACATAAGAAAACTCGAGTTACATTCGAGGTTAAACAATTACAAGAATGAAGAAAACGACATGCAAGTCGTATTTATAAAACCAAAACCAAAACCATTAATCTAGGGGTCCAAAGGCCATAACCACCACCATGCTCAAGTACTCAACCAAAATAATGCGGGGGTCCGGGGGCGGCAGCCCCTGGGCGGGGGTCCGGGGGCGGCAGCCCCTGGGCGGGGTCCGGGGCGGCAGCCCCGGGCGGGGTCCGGGGGCGGCAGCCCCGGGCTGGGGTCGAGCTGCCAGGTCAGCTCGAAATCAGAAATTTTTTTTTTAATTTTCGAAGACCAGTCCTATTCAGAAATCATCAATTTCTGAACTACAGATCATATCTGTTGGCCTTTTTCCCCACTGCATCTTATACAGTTTCAGAAGCAAGTATCATATACATACTTATCATATCCCAGTTAACAGCTGATGTCCAACATAATCTGTCCACCAGTTTGTATCATATACAAACCGACCCTCATGCATAACATACAAATCGCAAACAGGCATATAAATCAGTCATGACAAATCATTAACATGCTAGTATCATCATCTATTAACTCATCATATGAATAACAATTCGAATATACAAGGCAGTAGCATGGCAGTCTCAAACAGGCATGGCAGTAGTAAAGCAGTAGCATGGCAGTTTCATGGCAGTCACCAAGACAGGCATATTTGCATCAAATACAGTTAACACGTAACCAAATCAGTCCCTTATACACGTAGCTCTGATACCATTGTTGGGTTCCGAGGCATAAAACGCAGCGGATAAACGTAAAAATAACAAAAAAAATCGGAACCCTAACGCAGGATCATGTATAAGACTTGACGGATTATGGTAAACAGAATCATACCTATTCTTGTCCTGACTTTCACGAACTCAACGGAGATCCTTGCTATCACGATTTTGTGTCTTCCTCTCGAAAGCACCTCTATGGTATCCACACGAGCACCTTCAAGAACGTCTCACGATCTTGATCACGGGATGGATGTACTAGCCTCCTTTGATGAATTCGAATGACTGCCTTTGCTGCCTCCTTGCTCTGCCTCTAGGGTTTTATCATATAAAACGTACCATTCATTTAACCTATCATTATCTATTTATAATGATTGGTTAATGGGCCTTTTCAGCAAAACCTAACCCATGTAGGCATAGGATTAAATAATAAAACATGCTTTTATTATTTAATTAATAACTAAGTCACACTTAATTATTATTGGCAGAAATACAATTATTCAAATTCGAATTTATATTATTTTAATTAATTAAGTCTCACTTAATTAATATAATAAAATTCAAATAATCATCAATTAATTTAAATCTATAATTTAAATTAACTATTCCACTAGGTGCTCTATGTGTGTGACCCTATAGGCTATTATTTAATTAGCAATAATTTTATTCTCCAATAAAATTATAAACAATGAGCGGTATCTAGTAATACATCATTGCTATCCAATTAAACAATAATTAAATCGTGATTTGATAAAACCTTTCATGATTAATGTTTCCGTGTAATATAATCCCTTTAACCAAATATATTATAGATTAAACTCGAGGCATGTGTTTAGTCATCCTCTTCAACATTTAATCCGGGTTTACTTGATCCATGAGTAGACTATGGAAAAACAAATCATTATTTGAGCACGGCCATGCATTTTATAGTCTCACTCAATCAAGAGGCCAATAATATCTCTCCTAATTATAGGAGGGTTAAATCCTTTATCTATCATTCATATTTCTCATACGACTCATGATATACCCGATGTCCACTTTTATCATCACCCGGTCAAAGGTAACTTTTAATGTAGTCAGAGTATATTAATCCTCGTATAGAAATATAATGATCTCAAGTCAGAGGATCATTACACCATTATCACTGTGAGTCTTTCTTATGACTTTATTAAACATGAAGAATCTCACTGTGGGTCTGTCCAGTACCATGTACTCCTACATGTACCTATGCATTGACTTTAGTATCCCCATACTTATAACCAATGAGATATGGTTATCTGTCAAACAACATACTAGTCTATTTATGTATTATTATTGTCCTATAATAATAATACTCGACTAGGGACATTTAAGAATATGATATATTATATAATCTCAAGTTCAAGTCATGTACTTAAACTATATAACGTGTATCATGATTCTAAGGACATTTATTATGCTAACAAATATATCGCAGTAATTAAAGTCATAATAAATACGTTTATTGAATAATCAAATGACATAAAGGTTTATTAAAGGAAACATTGTATTGCCTCTAGGGCACCTACACTAACAAACTGTTATTCCTACAAGCTCTAGTTGTTCCTTTCCAGATTCTATCTTTTTAATCTTCGCAACTAGTCTAGCATTTTCTCCTTCAGAAGCTAGCATGCTTGTATGAATGTTAAACATCTCTATACTCAAGTCATTAACAATATTTTTATATTCAGATAGAGACATATCTACAGTGGTGAGAATAGGTACCTGTGATGATGATGGAGATTGTTATGAAGTGTCTACCATTAATGCAAGATTTCCATATTCTTCTTCTTCAGAATCTGTGTCATCACAGCTTCTACCTTCAACAATGTAATCCTTGCCTTGTTGTTTTGCAACCAAAGCATCCAATCTCTGTTTTAACTTCTCATTCTCCCTTTTCAACTCATCATAGCTTTTCTTCTCGTAGGAACTCTTCTTCTCATAAACCTTATTGTCTTTTGCTTGTTTCAGTTTCTTATATTCAGTGGCGAAATGCCCTAGTTCATTGCAGTTATAGCACCGGAACTTACTACGGTCTACCATGTTTGACTTGTAACCACCTCTTAAGTTGGATCCGAAAATGATCCTGTCTTCTGAAATCTGCTACCAAAACTTTTCTTGTACTTGGGATTCCTTCTGAATCTTATATGCTTGAAACGCCCTACCAAGTACGCCATAGATTTGTCTTCCATCTCATCAAGCTCTTTCAATGTATAAAAATCATCTTCCTCTTCAGCTTGTGATTCTGTAGCCATTTCAGCTTCAATGATCAATTCTCTACCAATCTTGGTTTCAACAACCTTTGCTTCAGAAGTTTTAACTTCATCTGCCACAAGAGTTATGGTCTTCATTAGTGCTGAACTCTTACTATCCACTGAGCCAGAACCATAGATAATCAACCTCTATTCTTGTTCCATTTCGTAAGTCTTCAATTTTCCATATAGCTTTTCAAGGGGCATGGTATTGAAGTTGTCCCTTTCTCTAATTGAAGAAACCTTATGCTCAACATGATGTGGAAGAGTCAATATAAACTTCCTGTTCGTTTCTCTTAATGGATAGTTTTTCCCTTGGATACTCAACTCATTTAATAATTTATTGTATCGCTCAAAAACTTGAGTGATTGTTTCTCTAGGAGTAGATTTGAACGCTTCATATCTTGATGTAAGTATATCCAACCGGTTCTCTTTTACTTCTTCTGTTCCTTCCATAATCAGTTCGATGGTTTCCCACATGTGCTTTCCAGATATACAATTTAGAATTTGATGGCACATGTCTTCATCCATTGAGTCAAGAATAATCAACTGAAGGCCTGTGTCCAATGCAACAATTTCTTTCTCTGTATCAGTGAACTCTGTAGAATCCTTTGGAGTAGACCTTTGAGGAACTCTTACTCCGTCCACTGTAGATTCGAGAATCATCTTCATTGGTACAAACGGTCCATTCTCTAAGATACCCATGTACAACGGATTTGCAGCCTTAATAAACAGGGTCATCTTCTTTTTCCAGAGATTATAATTCACTCTATCAAACTGAGGAACCTTAATACTTCCTACTTTCTGAGAACTCATGATATTGAACTTTTCAAAATTATTTAAAGTTCAAAAAATTTCTGAGTGAAATATTTTGAAAATTAAAAAATTCGTGAAAAATTCCAGAAGCTTAATACTGAAGTCCGAACAATAGATCCTGATTTGTAAACTCAATTAGTAAGCTCTGATACCAATTGTTAGTCCCAAATATCATAGAAGGGGGGTTGAATACGATATTGTCCAATTTATAAAATATTCGCGGAATGATTTGTTATGGACTAGTTGACAGTTCGAACAGATATTAAATCAAACACAAGGTATGCACATAGTTAACACAAACACAGTTTGTTCGGGGAATATATCGTTTTATTAATATAAACCACGAAGGTGCTATACAAATCTAATCCGTAGATTAGTTTCAATTGATTCACTAGTACAGCTACAATACAACAACAACAATCAATACGAAAAATAATTATGACACTAGCTCAAACGACGTTAATGGCTTCTCTGTGTCTCTCTTCTTTACTCTGTATGTTTTCTCTCTATAACTAAAAGAATTGATTCACAAAGGCTTGGCTTTGCTGCTTTATTGTGTAGGCTTTTTCAATCTACTACGTGGCCTTCTGAGAACCAAGTAAATAGATTGCTTCTCACTTCTTGAATTAACAACCGTCGAGACATTTGATTTATAACCATCGGTGAGTCTGTTGATAACCATCGAGACTGAAATAAATCACTTAACATAATTCTACTCAAGGATATCAATGATAGGTGGCATGTTGTGGCTGGATGTAGATTAAACTATCTTAAACCTCAACTATCGAAGTGCCATACCTATCGAATGACTTAACCGTCGAAGGAATAAATAATCTAGATATTTATCTGAGTACCTTAACTATCGAGATGCTGTAACCGTCGGTTAATTAAGATGAAACAGTCAAACCCAACTATCAGTTATAACTTTTGACTCAAAATGAATTATTAAAACCATAACCGTCGAGAGAAATAGAATTAATAATATATCCAAAATGGTAACCGTCGAGATGTGCTAACCGTCGGTTAAGTAAGACGAAACAGTCAAACAGCTAAAACCAACTATCGGTAGTTCACCTTAGCCATTATTCCAACGATTCAAAGCTCTGTAATATTTCCTTTCACTGCAACCAAGTTAATAAATATACCCTTACTACTTGATCTTGATTTTCTCTGAGCTTTAGCACACTACTGTTATACAGCCAATTCTTTTCTAACATAGATGCAGTTCTCAATTCCTTTTGTGCTGACGTTTAGTGCAACTGGTCTGGCTCACAAACGACTAACACGAACTTGATCTTCACATCTTTTTGACTATTGAATTGGCCCTGTTTCTCTAGCTGTTAAGAAGTGCTTCTGTAATTCACTGGAATCCCTTGACTTCTCTGGTGTAAAACCTATGGCATCTTCTAAACTTCTGAAACACTACATCTTTATTCTTTACTGAGGCTTGAACATTTTAATGAACTTCTTTCAGTGATCTTCAATGTCTTCAAAGCTTCCTCTAATATCTTGGTCTTTTGTATTCAACTTATAAACGATTCGCAGTCAATTTCGTGCTTCATTTTAATATAAGTTACCGATCATTAGTGTTGAGTTAGTTTCCTCGGTTACATGTTACGTTATGTTACATTATGCTTTACAAATAAATATTATCTTGTATAGAAAATTATTGATAGCTGGTATACTTCTTATCCAAGTTATACTAGTTTTATAAGATTTGTGTAAATAGAGAAGGGTTATAGTAATTGGTGGTAATTGGAAAATTATTTCAAAAATCTAATTTTGAGGAACTTTATGGATGGGGTCACAAGTATGATTTGACTTGTTGAGAAATGTAATAATTGATGTCTGACTTGGTTTTCTTGTTTCTAGCCCTATAACCTAAAAGATTCTTGAGAGTTGGGGTCACATATGTATTTTTCAGATATTGAATGTCTAAAGGTGAAATTATAACTGTTAAATGGGTGATTTTATATTGAGAATTTCTGTAGTGATGACCAAATCAATGACCCCGGATTTTGGGGTTTTACATCTATTGATGTCATTCTCAGTTATTCGCACCTTCTTTTTCTGAATCTTACAAGTAAAGACCGAAATTCCATTGGCATATGTGTCCTGAGCAGACCTATAAACTTGTCTTAACAAATTTCTATTCAAAGGAACAGAAGTAGTTAGTGCATACCGGACTATAGACTGTTCATTTAAAAAATGAGCCCAGTTACCTAACTCTCCTGCTTCAGTCCAATCATTTATTAAAATAGATAAATAATTAGTCTTTTTAATTTCAAAATTACCTGCCGTTTTAATAAATTGAGAGATAATTTTTACTAATTAATATGGTAGAATTTTATTAAATTACGAATCAAACCAAAAAAAATTACTGGAATTTTGTGAAATAATTATATGTTGATCTCCTAGTAATTCATAGCACACTTTTAATTTTATTGTAATTTTTAATCGATTTTTTAATTAACAAACCCTAGGCAAATTGTTCGAGTTTTGTAAAATTAAGAATCTTAAAACCTTAACCAAAGTTAATGGGACCACTTGCAAATTAACAGTAAGATTGTGGGTTCCACAAAAATGGTTTTAGATTAAAATTTGGACAAGAAATGGCCGAGTTATGTTCGATTAAAAATGGAGACTTATGTTGAGCCTTTGGGTTTGAAACATAGTGTATGCAGTGTATGTATCGCCAGTAAATGAAAAAAAACAAGTATGCATGTATTTATAGGCGCCACAAACATTCAGCAAAATTGATTAAGTGCCTTTGTTGCGCCTGCACAGTGCTTGCACTGTGTAGGCGCCACAAACGAAACTAGCACAATAAAATTGTGTTAGGCTGTTTTATTGCACCTTCACATTGAATGCACTGTGTAGGCGCCACAAAGACCTCTAGCGCCATGAACAAAATCCTATTAAGTAATTTGTTGCACCTTTACAGTGCAAGCACTGTGTAGGCGCAACAAAATCTATAGGCGCCACTTGAGTTTCCAATGCAAAAGTTTCTAAGTACTCTGTTTATGTTATGTGGTGCCTATACAGTCAAACCGCTGTATAGGCGCCACTAAACATTTTGAGCGCTACAAAGTACTTAGTAATAATTCAAGTGTTCCTAAATTTTGTTACAAATAAGTAAATAATATTTATGAATAAATTGTATAATTAATAATTAATAATTAATAATTAATTACTAAAAAATATTATTTCATAAAATATTTATTAATAAGAATGATAACATTAATTGTGAAAATTATTATCATAACTAAATTATGCTTCTTATTATTTTACTTTTATTTTAAATATAAGAATAAATATAAATATTCATTCTTTTTATTTAAAATAATTTCAAATAATAATTAAATATATAAGTGCCAAGAATTTATCATTTAAATACAAGCACTTAAATATTTTCTAAGATCAAAATTAAATAAATACCATATTAATAAAATTATCGGGCATGCACAAAGTATTTATCTAATATTTAATCTTAATTACTGGAAAATAATTTGGTAAATAAATTCACAAGTCCTAAAAATATTAACTTTAATTGACTAGATAATTTATCAGCTTCAAATTGCAGTTTTTGATTACTAACTTATTAGTTAGAAGAATTTAACATCCCAAGTTCATAAACCAGTCTGGTGAAAGTGATTTCATCCAGTGGTTTAGTGAAGATGTCTGCGATTTGCTACTCTGTAGGTACAAAGTGTAACTCTACAATACCATTCATGACATGCTCTCTAATGAAATGATACCTGATATCAATGTGCTTGGTCCTTGAATGTTGAACATGATTGTATGTGATTGCTATGTTACTTGTGTTGTGACAGAATATTGGAATTTTGTTCAGCAACATTCCATAGTCTTGAAGTTGGTTCCTTATCCACAGAATTTGTGCACAACAACTTCCAGCAGTAACATATTCATCTTTTAGCTATTGACATTGTAACTGAGTGCTGCTTCTCGTTATACCAGGACACCAATCTTCTACCAAGAAATTGACAACTCTCTGATGTACTTTTTCTATCAATCCTACAACCTTCATAATCAGAATCTGTATAGCCAACAAGGTCAAAATCTGTAACTTTAGAGTACCAAATTCCAAGATTCAGACTTCCCTTAAGATACCTAAAAATCCGTTTAACAGCTATAAGATGTGATTCTTTAGGGTTACACTGGAACCTAGAACATAAGCATGTAGAAAACATAATATCTGGCCTACTTGCAGTTAGGTAAAGTAATGAGCCGATCATAACTCTGTAGCTTGTGATATCTACCTTCTTACCAGGTTCATCTTGATCAAGCTTAGTGGTAGTTGCCATTGGAGTTTTAGCTGTTGATGCATCTTCAAGACCATACTTCTTCAAAAGATCTTTGATGTACTTGGTCTGGAAAATGAAGATTCCATCTTTCCTTTGGCTTACTTGGAGTCCAAGGAAGTAATTCAGCTCTCTCATCATGCTCATTTCATACCTACTCTGCATTAGCTTAGCAAATCTACTACACAACTGATCGTTAGTAGAACCAAATATAATGTCATCCACATATACTTGTACTAATGTTATGTCATTTTTATGCATTTTATGAAATAGAGTCTTATCTATGACACCTCTAGTGAAACCATTTTCAAGTAGAAATATAGATAGAGTGTCATACCATGTCTGAGGTGCTTGTTTTAAGCCTTAGAGTGCCTTGAAGAGGAAGTATACAAAATCTGCCAATTCTGGATCATCAAACCCTGGGGGTTGTTCCACATACACTTCTTCTTCAAGCTCTCCATTCATGAATGCACTCTTCACATCCATTTGATAGACTTTAAAGTTGGAATGTGCTGCGAATGCCAGAAACATCCTGATAGCTTCAAGCCTTGCCACTGGTGCATATGTTTCATCATAATTTATTCCTTCTTCTTGGGAATAACCTTTAGCAGCCAGTCTGGCTTTTTTCCTCGTAACAATGCCATCTTCATCCAGTTTATTTCTGAATACCCACGTTGTGCCAATTATATACTTGTTCTTTGGCCTGGGTACCAGCTTCCAAACTTTTTGTCTCTGAAATTGATTGAGTTCTTCTTGCATAGCTATTACCCAATCTGGATCTTCCAATGCTTCTTCCACTTTCTTTGGCTCTATTTCAGAGATAACACTAGAGAATAAACATTCATTCTGAGAAGCACGTCTAGTTTAAACTCCAGCATCTGGATTTCCTAGAATCAACTCAAAGGGTTGATCTCTACTCCACACCCTATATCTAGGCAGATTTGTCCTAGATGATTCAGCTTGATTATCATTGTAGTGCTGAGTCCTGCTAGTAGATCCTTCAGTTGCTCCCCCTGAGCTGCTGCTTGGTTGAGAATGAGATTCTCTGCCACTACTAGTAATTTCTGTGAATCTTTCATTGTTTCCACTACTAGAGTCAGAATCATCAATGTTGATATTCTCATTTGGTACTTTTATTTATGTTGCAGCTTCAGATTCCATTTCATCTTCATCTGAGTTCAAATTTTCAAACTGCAGAGTTTCAGTGTCGTCTGTTCTTTGAAGACTAGGGAGCTTGAGATCATCGAAAGTTACATTCATTCTTTAAAGGACCTTCTTGTGTTCAATCACATAAACCCTGTACGCCTTAAATTCCAGAGAATAGCCAAAAAATATGCCTTCATGAGCCTTGGATTCGAACTTTCCTAGATACTCATCATCTTTCAATACAAAGCTCTTTGCTCCAAACACATGAAAGTATTTCAGTGTTGGTTTCTTGTTTGCCATTATCTCATACAGAGTCTTGTCATGATCTTTATTAATCAGGGTACGATTCTGAGTGTAGCAAGTTGTGTTGACTACTTCAGCCCAAAAGTATAAAGGTAACTTAACTTCATTCAGCATTGTTCTTGCTGCTTCAACCAAAGTTCTGTTCTTCCTTTCTACTACTCTATTTTGTTATGGAGTTCTGGGCGCTGAGTATTATCTTGAAATCCCTTTTTCAACACAGAATTCATTCAGGGTTACATTTCTGAATTTTGTTCCATTGTCAGACCTTATTTTTCTGACAGGCAAACTAGCTTCTACCTCTATCTTCTTTATGTGATCAATGATTATTTGAGGGGCTTCATCCTTCGAGGCTAAAAATAACACCCATGTGTACTTGGAGTAGTCATCCACAACTACTAGTGCATATCTCTTCCTTGACATAGACATGACATAGATGCTTTCTTTGACTTCCCTTTTTCACATGCTTCATACAGACCTTCTTGACAGAATTCCATCTCAGGTAAGCCTCTAACAAATTCCCTCTTGACTAAAGAGTTCATTTCTTTAAAGTTTAGGTGTGAAAGTTTCTTGTGTCATAACCAACTGTCCTCTGTTGAAGCATTGTTGTAGAAACATTGAGCTTCACCTTTGCTTGTAGAGAATAAGTCAGCCACAAAAAGATTCCCCTTTCTCACTCCTTGAAGAGCAAGCTTCGCATATTTCCTATTTTGGATTGCACATCTCTCTTTTTCAAATGTTACTTTGAAGCCCTTGTCAGTGAATTGACTGATACTTAGAAGGTTGTGCTTTAATCCATCTATAAGAGAGATATTTTCTATGATAACATTTCCAATTTCAAGATTGCCATATCCCGTTGTGAATCTCTTGCTTTTAACTCCAAAGGTCACTATCGGGCCAGCTTTCTCAATCACATCTGATAGCAGGGCCCTATCACTAGTCATATGCCTTGAACAGCCACTGTCGAGAATCCACATGACACACTTGTTCTTTGATATACCCTGCAACCACAGATTGATTACTTCTTCTTTGGCATCCAAATTTGTGTTAGTATTGGTGTCCTAGAGACAATACTTTTAATGTTTTATTGAAAACAATTAAGGATTATGTTTTATGTGATTATTTAATTATTATTTATTATGTCTTTATCTACTGCGTTATAAATTGAAAGGATAATAAATGTCCTTGGAATATTAATACGTAATATATATCTTTAAGTATGTGACTTAAAAATGAGATTATATGAATAGTATTTTATTCCTAAAATTCCCTAGTCAAGTATTATTATTTAAGGATAATAATAATGCAATAAGACTAGTATGTTTGTTGACGGATGACCACATCTCATTGGTCATAGGTATGGTGATACTAATGTCAAGAACATAAGTGTATGTATCAATACATGACACTGGAAAGACCCGCCGTGAGATTCCACATGTTAATAAGTGTCATAAGAAATCTCACTGTGATAATGATGTAATGTTCCTCTGACTTGAAATCATTATATTTCTATACGAGAATTAATATACTTTGATTACACTCAAAGTTACCTTTAACCGGGTAATGATAAAGGTGTACATTGGGTATGCTATGAATCGTATGAGGAATATGAATGATAGATATAGGATTTAACCCTCCAATTCTAGGAGTGATATTATTGGCCTCTTGATTGAGTGAGACTATGAAATGCATGGTCATGCTCAAATATTGATTTGTTTAAATAGTCTACTCATTAATCAAGGAAACCGAGATTAAACGTTGAAGAGGATGACACTATACATGCCTCGAGTTTGATCTATAATATAAGGTTAAAAGGATTATATTACATGGAACATTATTCACGAAAGGTTTAATTGAATCACCAATTATTATTGTTACTTGGGTAGCAATGATGTATTACTAGATGCCGCTCATTGTTTATAATTTTATTATTAGATAATAAAATTATTACCAACGTAATAATAACCTAAAGGGTCACACACAAAGAACGTCAAAACGGAGGTTTATTTAAATTACGAATTTAAATATATTATTGTTTATTCGGATTTAATAAGTATTATTATTATTCAAATTTAATTATTGAATTAATTAAGTGGGACTTGATTAATTATATTAGAATTCAGATTTAATAATAATAATAACTCAAAGTCATAATGGGTTTTGGAAACCACATGGATTAGGGTTAGGCCCAAAATCTCTCTCTCCCCTATATATACATAGTGATGTATAGTATTAGGGTTTAATCATCAAATTTCGTTTTTAGAGAAAAACCCTAGCTGCTCAACATCAAGAGAAGCTAGAGAAAGAGAGAGAGAGAGAGAGGCAAACAATTCGGCTAGTAACGACTCCGGTGATCGTAGGACGATCGGGCGTTCGTGTGGACTTCTTTAGAGAGCAAATCTTTGCAACAAAGGACTGTTGTGATTCATCTTTCTGGACCTCCATTAAACAGCATACGAAAGCTTTGTTAAGGTACATACTTCTTCACCATAATCATCCAACGTTATACATGGATCCTGCGATTGAGTTTCAATTTTTTATTGTTTTTACGTTAATTCCGCTGCGTTTTCATGCCCGAAACCCTTCAATGGCATCAGAGCGAGGTGTATAATGGGATGATTTGGTTATGTGTTTAACAGTTTTTCGATGTATGTAAACATATATATGATATGCCATGACTATATATTGATATATATGTTTTATATGATTTTGAATATATGATATTCATGTGTTGTATAATCATGGGATGATTGTGTGTATTGCTGTATGTATATGATACATGTTTGTTCTTGTTATGGAAATCGTATTCGATACGAATTCTGAAACGGCTTCGGTAGATTTTCTGAAATCTGTGTTCAGTGTCAGATTTTCGCAAACAATATGTGTTTTCTGACTGGAATCGTGTCACTGAGAAACACTGACAAATTCAGCTTCGCGTCTGTAAGCCGTTTGACGACGTTACAGGCCCCGAAACGGCGATTTATTATTTTCTGAAATTTATTTGATTTTCTGAAATTTTGAAATTTATTATATATGATTATATGATATGTTTATATAATCTGAGATATATTACATGTGTTATGTGATAACATGGTGGATGATTATGGCCTAAAGACCCATAGGATAGTGGTTTTGTTTTATGGTTTTGGTTTCTAAATACGACTTGCATGTCGTTTATTCATTGTAATTGTTAATCTCGAATGTAACTCGAGTTCTTCTTGTAATTTCATTAGAATAAATTTATTTATTATTCAATGTAATTGGTCAATGGAGACTTGGAAGCAAGGAAGCTAGGAGGCAATCCAGATGATGGAGCAATGAAGAAGATAAAGACATGTAATAGTGTAGTATTTGAAACCACCATAAATTGACCTTAATAATTCCATTAGCTTGGAAATATCACATAGGATGGGGTCATAACCAAACACGTTTAATTTATGCACAATACATATATGTATATGAATGCATGTGTAGATATGTATGTGTTGGAACGATGTATGTATTAGATACGACACCCATGCCATGTCTGCTTAAGAAAGATAAAATCTGTAACGATTCAAGATTTTAAAATTAACAAACGATCATGAGATTCTTGTGTTTATGAAATATGAATTTTTAAAACACGAAATTAAATATTGATTTTTGATATCTATAACTGGGATTTTCTGACAAAAACGGATATGCGTATTCGTAAGGTTGATGGGTTTTAAGTGTGACCACTGGTATCCTCCATCTACCTGGGAAATGAACAATTTAAGATGTCAATTTGAAATATTTGGTTCAAGGAAAAATTGAGGATCTCTTTATGATGTGATCATGATCGTTATAAATTTTCTAAACCCCTTAACAAAATATTAAATTTTACTCGGATGCTTTCCAATGAATGAACACTCATCGAATCCTAGATCGATTAGGGGAAGGACTGTCAGTGGCAGGGGACTCCTATCTATTGTGGTGAGATGCGACGAATATAAATGGTTATATTCGGCCGTTGTATCATTGGGTCTAACTTAACTGAGTCGTCATAATAAGGTGAAAATAAACGGTTATATTCAACCATTATGAACTTAGAAGCATAGAGTTTGGTTAAAAGTCTATTAGATAGATAAGATCAATCGTTGTTCACCAAACTATCCAAAAATTATATATGATATAATTGACAACTGTTGTCTACCTAAATAATAATTTTTAAGGACTTCCAGTGGTTGACTTGGGACATGACGAAATATGGATCTTGGCTCACTAGAAAGAATAATGGGATATACTTTCCAAATTAATAGTAAGGGCTATTAATTTGATAAAAATGGTGGGAGATATATTATGAATATATCATAATCATTTGAACATAATAAATAACTCAGACAATCTAATGTTTATTTTATGCATTTTAAACATTGTAGATATTTAAATGGCAAACAATACAAATACTTTCTCCGTACGAGCAACCCTTGAGAAGGACAAGCTGATAGGAACTAACTTCCTGGATTGGTATAGGAATTTGAGGATTGTCCTCAGGCAAGAGCGTAAGCTCCATGTCATTGAAATTCCTTCACCTGCTCCTCCTGCTGAGAATACAACTCGCGTTCAGCAAAATGCTTATCAGAAGCATATTGATGATGTGAATGATATTGCATGTCTCATGCTGGCAACCATGAGTGTTGAGCTTCAAAACAACATGAGCATCTGGATGCTTATGAGATGATTGAACACCTTCAAAGAATGTTTGAGGGACAAGCTCGTCAAGAAAGGTTCGACACGAGCAAAGCACTGTATGCTTGCAAACAGGGAGAGCGTGAACCTGTTGAACCACATGTTCTGAAGATGATAGGTTATATTGAGTATCTTGATACTTTGGGTTTCCTGATTGGTTTGGAAGCTCAGATTGACTTAATCTTGCAATCTTTGAACCGCAACTATACTCATTTTGTTATGAACTACAATATGAATGAGATAGACAAAACACCCACTGAATTGTTGGCCATGTTACGAACTACTGAAACCAACATGAAAAGGCTGAACCTGCTGCCATGTTGATGGTAGATAACAAAGGTAAGGCTAATAGGAAAGGCAAATGGAAGGGAAAGAAGAAGATTGGATATGCTTCTGGTCCCAAGCCAAAGGCTAATCCTAAACAGGCTTGAAAGGCATAGGTGTACTAACTTGTAACACTTAATTACTATGTAACTCAACTAGGTAAAAGATAAAACAACAGCAAAACAAGAGAAACTGAAGAAGCACATGGAATCAATCAACTGAAGAAATGGTAATGATACTTGGTAACTACAAGTAACTAATTTGATTAGTCCAGAATGCCTAAGTGAGAAGAAGTTTAATCTCAGTATTGCTCATGCCCTAACTTATCTAATGGAGAATCAAATCAATGCCAAATAAGTATCAAGAATACCAAAGTGATTTCATGTAATGCATCTCAACAACTGGATAATGTAAAGATTAATCAACAAATGAGAACTGACATTCAGAAGCAAGAACCCCTTTCAAGACTAGTCACTTATGAACCAGACCACTGCATCAAGTGTCAGGACATTGGAGGCAAGTTCATGTCAGTAATAGAAGATCTCATTTGAATTGAGTGAGGAAAAGAAATTGAAGAAGCTAGGGAAACTTGCTCATAAAGGTTAATCCACAATTAGTCACTAAAGAAAGTCATAATAGGATGAGTGCATATTTGCTAAGGCAAATGTCGATCCACAGCAGATCGAGATGCGGATCGAGATTGATAATTGAAGTAAAACATGGCAAGGCAAATCTCGATCCACGGCAAATCGAGATCGAGATTATAGACCGAGATCGAGATTATAGACCGCGATCGAGATCGAGATTATAGACCGAGATCGAGATCGAGATTATGGACCAAGATCGAGATCGAGATGGGTCCAGGCCGAGATCGAGATGCGGGTCTATATGTAGCATTTAATGTTCAAGGGACAAGTGGCTTGTTGTGAACGGTTGATCCAGAGTAGTTGGGAAAGTACTTTTTGTTGTCGAGTTCCTGATTGGGCCACGTACACAAAAAGGACAAGATCAAGACTACACGACATTATAAAAGTAGCACTTTGTTTTTATTTGTATTAGACTTTTAAGCAATCTCTGTATTTTTCAACTGTGTATTTTTCGAAGAGCGCATTTACTGTAAAAAGAAAGTGAGAGAGAATCAGTTGAATCAAGCTTTAATTGTTGTATTTATTGTTCAACTGATTATGATGCTTTTATGAATGTTGTAGCAAATCCTTCAATGAATATAAAGATATATTCTTGAAATTCTGTGTCATCATTTATTACCTGCATTTATTTTATATTCCATCATTATTTGAAACAGTTGTATTCACCCCCCCTCTACAACACTTTGGACCTAACAATTGGTATCAGAGCCTCCTGTTAAACACATCTAACAGAGATCCTACTGTGTTGTTTGAGTTGGTTCTTGAAAATCCCAGATCTTTTTTTTTGAAGTTTGTGCCGAAAGCTTCTATTTGGTTCTTCATGAAAAGTTCATAGATCTAAAAAGTTCTGAGTCCTGGTTTGTACAATATTTCAAAAGGTTGTACTTAAAGAGCTTTGTGGGTTTTTCTTGTGGTCAAAAATCTGGTTATAAAAGAATATTTGATTGGTTGACTAGGTAACTTGAATCAACTGGTTGACTAAACAAAAAGGTCACTTTCGAACTTCTGTCGACCAAAAAGTGGACAACCTTTTTGTTTGAACTTGAAAAATTTTGTGGACCCTGCCACTGTTCCTGTGATTAAAACTAACTTGCTTGAATCTTAAGTGCAAAACCCATTGGATATTAAGTGTTGGATATTTAAAGTGAGATAATCAATTTTTCAAGTAAATACAATTTATTGTAATTTGAAAAGTGTATTACCTTAATTTTAAATTTCATTAAAATGGCCGCCACACAGAGATTTAAGATACCTCCTTTTGATGCACAACACTATGACGAATGGACCGGAAGAATGAAAGCCTACCTTGAATCAATAAACAAGGTATACTTGAGAATATTGGAGAACGGTCCATACATACCCATGAAAATTGAGCCAGAGCGAATGGAAGGAGGGATACTAATACCATCCCGGTATGTTCCTAAAGAGGAAATGGAGTTTTCAGACGCAGATAAAGAATTGGTTTGTATGGATGCGTCGTTACGCAACGTCATAATTGAATCCCTAGACTCAGAGGATTAAAAACAGCTAAAGCCATGTGGGATAAACTGGCAGTAGTGATGGAGGGGACCGAGGAAGTTAGAGATAATCACAAGCGCATTCTGATATCTGAATATGAATCGTTCAGATGCGAGCGAGGAGAAAGTGTAGCGGATGTTTACAAATGTTACAGTAAATTGCTTATCGAGCTGAGTATAAGAGATAAAGTCTATCCACTGGCAGACTCAAATATCAAGTTTCTTTTGAATTTGCCTAAACATCTGGAACACAGGATCACTGCCATTCGAGAGTCAAGAAATTTAAACAATACTTCTCTCGAAAAGCTGTATGGTGTTTTCAAAACCTACGAGCTGGAGCAAGAACAAAATGACAAAAGAAGATCCTACAATAGTGGAGAATACAAAGCGGTAAGTGAATCTGGACTTGTAGCTGAAGAATCTACTGCAAAGGCACTTGCAGCTGTCTCATTGAAAACTGCTAATCCTGAAAGGGTGGTATTAGATATTGAAGATTCATCCGAAGAAAGTGAGGATGAATATTATACCCTTGAAGAGCTGGACAAATTGGAAGACAAGTCATATGCTTGTATTGCTCGAGAATTTGCTCATATCAGCTTCAGGAAGCCAAGAAAAGGTAAAGGACGATTTGGTAGTTCTTTCAGCCGAAGAAGCAGTAGCAGCAGCAGAGGTAGTAGCGTAAGTGGCCGGGGAAGTTACAGCGGTCGAGGTAGTACATCTAGTAGTGGCTACAGACCTAACCTGGTAGACAAGAACAAGTTCAGATGCTTTAACTGCAATGAATTGGGGCACTTTGCAACAGAGTGCAAGAAGCCCAAATACGTTCATCCCAAGGAATCTTATGCTGATCTGAAAAAGAAATATGACGCCTTGGTTAGCAAGCAACAGAAGGGAAGCTGGGCTTATGTTGTGACTGAAGGAAAGGGTTGGGACGAGTCTGATGAAGATGAAGATCAGGAGCAATGTAACTTCGCTTTAATGGCAAGATCTTCAGAACAATCAGAGGGCAGTGAACAGGAAAAGAGTAAAGTCATATGGGTGCTGGACAGTGGAGCATCAAGGCATATGACCGGCAATAAGTCCCTGCTAACAGATTTGGTGTTGAGAGCCGGCTCCGTGGTTACTTTTGGAGATAACAGCAAAGGTTACACCCGGGGATATGGCAAGATTGTTTGTGGAAATGTTATCATTGAGGACGTGTCTTTTGTGAAAGGATTGCGACATAATCTTCTCAGCGTTAGTCAGTTCACCGACAGGGTTTTGACGTCAACTTCGGGAAGCATGACTGTTCGATTCGAAGCAAAAAGGACGGAAGCCTTGCTCTCAAAGGAGTAAGGAAGTCAAATTTATTCATAGCCGACATGAATTCTGCTGATCAGTCTGAAGTCACGTGTTTCTACAGCAAGGCTTCTGCTGATGAAAGTTGGCTATGGCATAAAAGATTATCTCACCTGAACTTTAAAGCAATGAATAATCTCGTAAGGAGAGAGTTGGTGAGAGGGCTGCCGCAGATGGAGTTTACTCCAGATGGACTCTGCGAAGCATGTGAGATGGGAAAATCGAAAAGAGCCTCGCATAAGGATAAGCAAGTGAATAGCATTACCGAGCCCCTACAACTTCTTCACATGGATTTGTTTGGACCCGTTAATGTTATGTCAATGTCAAGGAAAAGATACGCACTGGTGATTGTCGATGACTTTTCCAAATACACATGGGTGATGTTTGTGACGTCGAAAGATGAAGTGCCACATGAAATCATTAGGCATGTACTGGTCATTGAAAACGTAGCAAGTCTGACTGTGAAGACTATCCGATCCGACAACGGGATAGAATTTAAGAACTCAGTGTTAATGGATTTCTGCATATCTAAAGGGATCAGACGACAGTATTCAGCACCGAGAACACCGCAGCAGAATGTGGTAGTTGAACGAAAGAATAGGACACTGGTTGAAGCAGCCAGGACAATGTTGTATGAGTCAAAACTTCCTCTGTATTTTTGGGCTGAAGCAGTTAGCGTGGCTTGTTATACACAGAACAGAACCCTGATTACAAAGGACTACAATGAGACACCGTATTATCTGATGAATAGACGAAAACCATCTATCAAGTACTTTCACGTGTTTGGTGCCAAATGCTTTGTGTTAAGAGACAATGCACAACTTGGAAAGTTTGATGCCAAAGCAGATGAAGGGGTTTTCGTTGAATATTCTCTTGAAGTAGTAGCAGCGTACAGGGTGTTTGTGCTTAATGATCGAAAGGTGGTTGAAAGCTCCCTTCTATACTAAAGAAAGACAGTGAGCCCACTTCTCTAAGATTTTAAAATATGGATATTGATGAAGTGGATACAGTACCTGAGTCTGTAGTACAGGGTAGTGATCCAATGAGAAATAATGTAATTAATCAAGAGTCTAGTGTTTCGCCTATGCAAACCACTAGGGCTGAGGGATCACCTTCAGTTAGACCTGGTACTAACTCAGGGGGAGCTAGTGCTAGCTCAGGGGAAGCTAGTGGAAGTGATTCTAGAATAAGTCACACTCACTTGCAAGATCAAGATGAGTCATCAAGAACATTTTCTAAGGATCGTACTTGGAACAAGGACCATCCGTTTGAGCTAATCATTGGTGACCCAGATGCCGGAGTGACTACTAGAAGAAAAGCTAGAGCTGAAATTGCCACCGAGAATGAATGTCTATACTCAGTGTTCCTTTCTCAATTGGAACCTAAAGTGGTGGAAGAAGCCCTAGATGACGCTGATTGGGTGATTGCTATGCAAGAAGAACTCAATCAGTTTGAAAGGCAGAAGGTGTGGAAGCTGGTACCCAGACCAAAGAATAGATCTGTTGTTGGAACAAAATGGGTATTCAGAAACAAGCTGGATGAAAACGGACTTGTAACACGAAATAAAGCTCGCCTAGTTGCTAAGGGTTATACTCAAAAAGAAGGAATTGATTATGATGAAACCTATGCACCAGTAGCAAGGCTAAAGGCCGTAAGGATGTTCTTAGCATTCGCAGCGTATCATGGTTTTAAAGTCTATCAGATGGATGTTAAGAGTGCATTCTTAAATGGTGAACTGGATGAAGAAGTGTATGTTGATCAACCTCCCGGGTTTGTCGACAGCAAATACTGTGATTATGTTTATCGTCTCTTCAAATCAGTGTATGGCCTTAAGCAGTCTCCGCGGAAGTGGTATGAAACTCTGTCAGACTTCTTGCTAGAAAGTGGTTTCACTAGAGGAGTAATCGACAAGACGCTTTTCTACAAGAAATGCAAAGATGATCTAATAATGGTGCAAGTGTATGTGGATGACATTATCTTTGGGTCTGCAAATGAGAAGCTGTGTGCTAAATTCGCAAAGTTAATGCAATCGAAGTATGAGATGAGCATGATGGGAGAGCTGACGTTCTTTCTGGGTATTCAAGTTAGTCAGAAGAAGGACGGGGTATTTATCTTCCAGACCAAGTATATTCATGATCTATTGAAGAAGTATGGTCTCGAAGATGTATCACAAGCTAAGACTCCTATGGCAACAGCCACGAAGCTTGACGAGGATAAAGCGGGAAAACCTGTAGACATCTCAAGCTATCGAGGTATGATCGGCTCACTTTTGTATTTAACTGCTAGCAGACCTGATATTATGTTCTCCACATGCTTATGTGCAAGGTTCCAAGCGGATCCCAGAGAGTCACATCTTATAGCCGTAAAGCGTATTTTTAGGTATCTCAAGGGAACATCAAATCTCGGGATTTGGTACCCAAGAGATACAGGGTTTAATCTTGTTGGCTATTCGGATTCAGATTACGCAGGTTATAGAATAGATAGAAAGAGCACTTCAGGAAGCTGTCAGTTCCTTGGAAGAAGGTTGGTGTCTTGGCAAAGCAAGAAACAACACACAGTATCAACCTCGACAGCTGAAGCAGAATATATTGCTGCTGGAAGCTGTGTGTCCCAAATACTGTGGATGAAGAACCAACTCAAGGACTACGGTGTGGAAGTATCTAAGATTCCTATCATGTGTGACAACACAAGTGCTATTGCAATGACCAACAATCCTGTGGATCACTCAAGGACTAAGCATATTGATATAAGGTATCATTTTATTAGAGAGCATGTAGAAAATGGAACTGTAGAGTTGCATTTTGTGTCTACTGAACGTCAAATAGCATATATATTCACTAAACCTCTAGACGAATCAACATTTTCTAGATTGGTTGGTGAATTGGGGATGCTTAACACTTGTTATTTTTTACTACTTATCTGTTATAATTCAGTTAGTGTACATATTGTTATGGTACATGAATATTCATAATTAATAATGTGTACTTAATTTCAAAGATATTTGTGTTGCATGCAACAAAAGGGTGAGTTAGAAAGTTTCATGACATTAATCTTATGATGATCTGTGTATCCATATGATTAATGTCTAATAATGTGATAGGATTTAATGCTAGACTTAATTTTGTAATGCATGATTTATTTGCTAAATTCCCTGTCATTTCAAAATTGTAAGTTTTTAAAATGATGTGAAAATTTGTGGTGAAATCTTGTGAATTTTACATATAAATGTTTAATTCACATAATTTCATTAAAATTTTCTAAGGCAAATCTCGATCTGTTTCTGGATCGAGATCGAGATTGACTTGCAAGATATGCTTAAAAAGTTTAAGGTAAATCTCGATCTGTCCTCATCGAGATCGACATCAAGATCGACATCGAGATGTAGATCGAGATCGACATCAAGATCGACATCGAGATGTTGATCGAGATCGACATCGAGATGCGGATCGCGATGGGTATCTCGAGATCGAAATATGACTAGTCTTTTCAGTTACTTTCTTTTTAGGCGTGCAAGTGTATAATATAGCATTATATAGACTGTTCATTATTTTAAAACATTCTCTCTCTCACTAGTTCAAAAAGCTTAAGCTAATACACACGCATATACATACATTCACAGCATCCTCTTCCCTGCTATAACGTCAAGTTTTTCTTGTGATTTTCTTAAACAAAAATCACTAACTGTTACGTGAAAAACATTAATCACTAAAACAAAACTATGCCAAACTTTTGTTTAAAGTAAACTGTTGAACTTTTTGCGCATATTCTACGTCATTTCTTAACATTAGTGTTCTTGCAAATCGTTGTTCAGTTCTCCTGTTATTCGAGTGAGTTTGTTTTTATTGATTTCGTGTCTTCGTGTTTTTCAATTTTTTTTGTGTTCTTAAGTGGCATAATTGTGTGTCTTATTGTTCAATCCATAAAGTACAAAGTAACCGCCCTGTTTTGTGTCTTTCCGAAATATTCGATTGTTCACTTTAATTTCCTAAGCTAAACCGTCAATCATTAGTGGGGAGTTAAGTGATCATTAGTGGGGAGTTAAGTGGTCATTAGTGGGGCGTTTTAATTACGTGGGTAAATAGTGGGGTTCGTGTACGTTTTTTTTGTGTTTAAATTTAGAGTTTGTTCTCTACAATTTCCATTGCAAAATCTTTACAAAACATTTCTCTTCTCAAACACAAATCTCAAATGGCCAACCCAAATTTCACAATTCCCAAAACCAACTTTGTTAATCTCTCTGCTGATCGAGCAACTGGTAGATTCATTCACTACCAGTTCTGGATTGAGTCCCTTAACAACACATCCATGATAAGTCATGCCTTAACCACCTCTCCCATCCTGAATGTCGAAGCCCTTCAAGCTGCTTACTCAACATTAGAGATTCAGGGTGGTAAAGCAAATCCAACCGGCTTATCCTTCACTATCGGTGGTGCAAAATATGAGGTCAGTCTGCAGAAGTTCAATGAGATTCTTGGGCTTCCTTCAAAAATTTTTGCTCCGGAACCCACTATGGAAGAAATGTTGCAATTATTCACGGATATAGGTTGTCGCCCTCCCACGGGTCCTATCAAGGTAACAAAGGTTCACACAGGTATGTTACCAGCCGAGTGGGATTATGTAGTTCAGGCCATTCAACGCTGCATGTTCCCAAAAGACAAAGACTACAGGCCAATGAACAACAGCTGTCGAGTAATTCTATATGGAGTGGCAAATAACAGGAGAGTGAATGTGGGCAAACATCTGTTGATTCAGTTGCTTGAGAGGTGGGCCCTGGAAAAGAATGCATCTCGGAATCCGGAAGATGTACCAGTCAAATGTTGGATGCCAAGATTCCTTCAGATGGTTCTGGATGACGTTCTTTCAGAGGAGCACAGAAGAATATTTCAAGGCTCTAAAAGGATGGCATGTTTTGATATGACCTTAAAGAGTATCTCCACCATGGAAACCTAACAAAAGTCCAGACTTTTTGAGTTGCGCCCGACTCCTTACTTCCAGGATCTGCAAGATGAGTATGCTCGGGTGCACGCTTCTCAGTTTACTGCAGTAGAAGCGGAAGGTAGTGGCAACGAAGCTGCTGGTAGAGATCAAGTGTCTGGCAATTTTGGAGAAGCAGGTGTGGAAGTTGAAATTGCTGAAGCAAATGTTGCAGAAGCTGGAGCTGACAAGGATGAAGATCTTCTGAGTCAGGTACCTATTTTTGCTGATCTTGATCAAATTTCAATTCAACCAACCCCTGTTTTCTACAGCCGTGGGCCTGAAAACCCCCAGGCTCTATCCCAGGCTGCAAGCCCTTCTGTTCATAAACATTCAGCCAGCCCTAAAACTGGTGATAAAAGGAAGGCAAGCCCATCTAAGTCGAGTGAATCGAGTGGAGGGAGTGTAGGAGTTGAGAGAGTAGTAACATCAGCAGCTCTGCCACCCTCAAAGAAGCAAAAGATGGATTCTATCCCAGTGGCAACTGCGCAACCTGTTAGGGATAGTTCACCTCTCACAGCCACCACACCTCACATTGGTGGCTCACCTCTCCTAAATATTCCAACACATTCGCACTCGCCTAGGCATGTTTGTGAGAGTCACGGAGGGGGTTCATCTCAACAGCCAATAGGAGCTGACCCTACCTCCCCTGAGTTGTCCGCTCAGGGCTCTTTGAGCAATTTCTCGGAAGGGGAATGACAAACTGAGACTAGTACTTCTGATGCTAGAATCTCAGGAAGTGTATATGAGGAAGAGTCTGTCGAATCCAGCACGGATGACTCTTCCCTATCTAAATCAGAATACAAGCTACTCGCAGAGCAACGACATCTGGTGACTGGTGGGTCTACACCTCCAGAACAGCCCAGCGAACCAGAAAAGGTTCTTGGTGAACAAGGGGATGACATGGTCATAACGCCATCTCCTAACGTAGACACAGCGTTTAAAGGTTCAGTCTCACTGACCGATATCGCCGACCAACTCACCGCTAGTCCCCAGCGACTAGTGGATGAGGCTCTAGTTCTGTTAGGTTCTAAACACGAGGGAGAGACAGGGAGAGTAGATCCCTTCTCTTTAGGGATCTTGAGTGAAACAGAACCCGGCGAGAGTAAACAGTTTAACCCAAGCCAAACACCGTCCCATACATTGCAGGATCTACTGAAGAAGGTGGAGGTTTTGGAGGCTGGTGTTGCTGGTGTTACTGCTGCTGTCTCTTCCTACTCTGGAAGATTGGAGGTTGGAGCACAGTTCATGGAGAACCTGATTGCCGTTCAAAATCAGTTGATTGACAAGATAAACAATCTTGGATTGGTACAGGTGGAAGTTGGGCGGTCAGTAGATGATGTCACTCATGGCATGTCTCAAGTCTGGATGAAGCTAAATGAATTACTTGATGCTGTCTTTGGACGTAACAAGGCTGGACCTGGTCCTTCAACCGGTGGTGGTGGTGACGATAACAATGATGATGATGCTCCTGATGAGGATAACCTACCTAAGGGGGAGAAGGAGGATCAGGGTCTGAAAAAGCTGACTAGTAAGGGTCCGGTGATCGAGTCCTCAAACAAATCTGGTGAAAAGGTGGAGGAGGCTCAACCGGCTCTTAAAGACAAAGGCAAGCAGAAGATGGTAGTTGAAGAAGCAGGAGCTGAGAAAGAAACACCTCTCGTCGATATATTTATGGGAGACTTTATTGAAGATTCTGATGATGATGAGATGGATGTAGAAGCCTTAGTGGCAAGGAGGTCGAGACTCGAGCAACGGGCAAGAGAGTGGGAACAAGAAAGAGGTCTAAATCTTGGCGGATCTGTTGCAGGTGACCACTCGGTTGCTGACGAGCATGTGCCGGAAGAAAAAGTTGATGAAGTAGCGAAAGAAGCGGAGATGCAAGAAGAGATTTTCAGGGAAGCCAGAAAAAGAGTGAATGAAGAAGTGCTTCAAGGAATCGTGGAAAAGGAACTAATGGCAAAAGAGAAGAGAGTGGCTCAGAAAACTCAGCATGAGTATGAAATGCAAAAGATCAAAGATCCTAAGGTCCAGGCTGACATAAGGAAGGAAGGTCCCGAGTGGGACAAGGCAAGAGAAGCCTTAGCTGGACCAAGAGCCTATGCTCCTGACTCAGAAAGATTGAGTTTCCTTCTCCACAAGCTAGAAAATCTAAACCCTGGGCTTCTGAACTATCTCAACTGTATAAGACAGGGATGCACCTCTATTCAAGTTATATTGAAGGAGAAGGCATGGAGTCTGATGATTACTTGGGCACCTATAATAAGAATCGAGCCGTGTATGGTTGATGAAGCATTCTTCCATGAAAGGGGTGCTAGTGAACTGGTAGAATATGCTCACAAGGTAGACACCTCTGTCAAGACTAGAGTGCTGTTTAAAGAGAAACTATTGAAGATGGCTGAAGACAGAGGGGTTGACATTATTCTAAATCCCTATCAGATCAGATATGTCCATGACAAGGTCTTGAGGATTGTAAATCTGCATGACTTGAAACTGATTCCGAACGTAAATGTACTGAAGGCAGTTGCAAAGCTAGTCCTCTCAAAAGGTTTCCTAACAAAGGAAAAGAAGCTGGTGGCTAAGGACTTGGAGAAGTTGATAAGAAGGCAAGATGTTAGATACAAGTTGCCTGAAGCCAAACTACCAGTGGTTAAGAAGGAGCCTGAAGACTATGCATTCGAGCAGCAAGAAGAGGCAATAAAAGAGTATGTGCAGAGATACGGAGATCCGAGAGTAGACATTCCTGAAGAAGGAGAAATAAGGGAGGAAGCTAGTGCAGTGGTTGGTGCAAATGTCAAGTTTGTCAAAAGCAAAGCTGAGAATGAAAATTATCTGCTGATCTACACAGACAAGCATCAGGTGGAAATCGTCATTGAAATCAAGTACGACATCTTTGCAGAACACAGTCATGAAACACTTTGTATCATAAGGGAATTGATTGATGAAATGGATGATGTTGACGAGTTTGATCAGGATTATCTAAGGGTCACATTTGATAACTTCTGTAAGAGAAGACAACAGCTAGACATTCAGAGGCTATAACAATGCACCACTGCTATTGTCATTGGATACCCTAAGCAGCTGGTCATAAGGAAGAAAGGTGAAAAGGGGTATCCTGACAAAGTCACCAAGCTGAGATTTGAAGACATTCCCACGAAGCTTACCACTCGCAGCATGGTTGAAAGATGGTTGAGGTTGTTTCGAGATTATAAGATCAGAAATCATGTGGAAGTAGAAGGACTTAATCTTCTCAAGAAAAGAATGGATGAAGTCTGCAACCCTGAGTTCATGAAGAAAGAAAAGGCAGCCAAAAAGAAAGCTCGTGAGGAAGAGGAGCGCAAGAAATCGAGATTTTAATGTATTAAGCTTGTAATGTTTCTTTACGTTGTAATGTGTTTTCTTGTTTTCCTGCATTGTAAGTACATTATCTGTTTTCTTGTGTAGTGTAAGGTAGAAGTTCATTAGCTAAGTGTCTTGAAACTGGTTTATATTAGGCGTCAATTATTTCGCAAAGTTCGGCGGTGGTAATACTGCTAAAAGGACTTCAGAAGGATAATTGAAGATTGAGTGGACCGTGTTCTTAAGTACTTAGAGAAAATCTCTAGAAGAGCATGAAGCCATTTGATCGAGCCAACAGGTGTCCAATTTTGGCACTTGAAGTATCAGTGATAGACATGAAGTTAGTTAATCAAGCCGAGCATTATGCAAGTTGACATGATCGTTTATGAATGTTAGTTTATCTTTTTTAGTCCCTGGTTAGTTGAGTTATCCTCATTGTGAATTTGGTTGTCACTGTTAGACAATCAAATAGGGGGAGATTGAAAGGCATAGGTGTACTAACTTGTAACACTTAATTACTATATAACTCAACTAGGTAAAAGATAAAACAACAGCAAAACAAGAGAAACTGAAGAAGCACATGGAATCAATCAACTGAAGAAATGGTAATGATACTTGGTAACTACAAGTAACTAATTTGATTAGTCCAGAATTCCTAAGTGAGAAGAAGTTCAATCTCAGTATTGCTCATGCCCTAACTTATCTAATGGAGAATCAAATCAATGCCAAAGAAGTATCAAGAAGACCAAAGTGATTTCATGTAATGCATCTCAACAACTGGATAATGTAAAGATTAATCAACAAATGAGAATTGACATTCAGAAGCAAGAACCCCTTTCAAGACTAGTCACTTATGAACCAGACCACTGCATCAAGTGTCAGGACATTGGAGGCAAGTTCATGTCAGAAATAGAAGATCTCATTTGAATTGAGTGAGAAAAAGAAATTGAAGAAGCTAGGGAAACTTGCTCATAAAGGTTAATCCACAATTAGTCACTAAAGAAAGTCATCATAGGATGAGTGCATATTTGCTAAGGCAAATGTCGATCCACAGCAGATCGAGATGCGGATCGAGATTGATAATTGAAGTAAAACATGGCAAGGCAAATCTCGATGCACGGCAAATCGAGATCGAGATTATAGACCGAGATCGAGATCGAGATTATAGACCGAGATCGAGATCGAGATTATAGACCGAGATCGAGATCGAGATTATAGACCGAGATTGAGATCGAGATTATGGACCAAGATCAAGATCGAGATGGGTCCAGGCCGAGATCGAGATGCGGGTCTATATGTAGCATTTAATGTTCAAGGGACAAGTGGCTTGTTGTGAACGGTTGATCCAGAGTAGTTGGGAAAGTACTTTTTGTTGTCGAGTTCCTGATTGGGCCACGTACACAAAAAGGACAAGATCAAGACTACACGACATTATAAAAGCAGCACTTTGTTTTTATTTGTATTAGACTTTTAAGCAATCTCTGTATTTTTCAACTGTGTATTTTTCGAAGAGAGCATTTACTGTAAAAAGAAAGTGAGAGAGAATCAGTTGAATCAAGCTTTAATTGTTGTATTTATTGTTCAACTGATTATGATGCTTTTATGAATGTTGTAGCAAATCCTTCAATGAATATAAAGATATATTCTTGAAATTCTGTGTCATCATTTATTACCTGCATTTATTTTATATTCCATCATTATTTGAAACAGTTGTATTCACCCCCCCCCCCCTCTACAACACTTTGGACCTAACAAGGCTTTAAAACCTAAGGGTGTTGTTGCAAAGGGTGATTGTCACTACTATGGTAAACCAGGTCATTGGAAGAGAAACTGTCATGCTTATTTGGAGGATCTGAAGAAGAAGAAGGCTGGTCAAGCTTCTGATTCAGGTATTTATGTTATAGAGGTCTATTTGTCAACTTCTACATCATGTGTATTGGATACTGGATGTGGTTCTCACATTTGTATAAATGTAGATGAACTACAAAGGAGTAGGACTTTGGCTAAAGGAGAGGTCGACCTACGAGTTGGCAATGGAGCAAAGGTTGTTGTTTTAGCTGTAGGGACTTATTATTTATCATTGCCCACTGGGCTTATTTTAGAACTTGAGAACTGTTTTTACGTGCCTGCAATTTGCAGAAACATTATTTCGGTTTCTTGTTTAGACAAGAAAGGTTTTGCATTTTAATTCAGAACAATAGTTATTCCTTTCTTTGAATAATGTTACCTATGAGGTTGCACGTTTATTTAACAGTTTATATGTTCTTGATTTAGACACTCCTATCTATAATGTGAATAACAAACGTCTTAAAATAAATGACTCAAATTAAACATACCTCTGGCGCTGTCGTTTAGGCCATATAAATGAGAAACGCATTTCCAAGTTACATAAGGATGGATACTTGGATAAGTTTGACTTTGAATCATACGAAGCATGCGAACCTTGTCTCATTGGAAAAATGACTAAATCTCCATTTACTGGACAAGGTGAAAGGGCCACTGAACGATTAGAACTTATACATAGTGATGTATGTGGTCCTATGCGTACTATGACAAGAGGTGGCTTTTACTACTTTATCACGTTTACTGATAATTTCAGTAGATATGTGTATCTTATGAAGAACAAATCCGATTCTTTTGAAAAGTTCAAAGAAACAAAGCTGAAGTAGAAAAGAAAACTGGCGGAAGTATTAAGACTCTACGATCTGATCGTGGAGGTGAATACTTAAGCCATGAATTTAAGAGTTTATTAAAAGAGTGTGGTATTGTATCACAACTCACTCCTCCCAGAACACCACAATGGAATGGAGTTTCTGAAAGGAAGAATCGTACTTTGTTGGACATGGTACGATCGATGATGAGTCATACAGATCTTCCAATTAGTTTATGGGGCTACGCCCTGGAGACGGCTGCTTATACACCTAACCGAGTTCCTACTAAAATGGTTCAGAAGACTCCATATGAGATATGGACTAAGAAACATCATAGCATGTCATTTATGAAAATATGGGGATGTGAAGCGTTTGTGAAACGTTTAACTTCTGACAAGCTAGGACCTAAATCAGACAAATATAATTTTGTGGGATACCCAATTGAAACAAAGGGTTATTCATTTTATAATCCTTCCGAGAACAAAGTGTTTGTTGCTCGAACTACAGTTTTTCTTGAAAGAGAAATGCTTTCGAAGAAAAACAGTAGGAGGATAATAGATCTCGATGAAGTTCGAGGCCCACAAGATAACATTGAACCAATGGAGGAACTTGAGCAGGATGTACAAGACCACAACACTGCTCAAGAAACACAGGTTATTCGTAGGTCTAGTAGGATTCGCCATGAGCCTAAGAGATATTATGGATTTCTCTTAACTCAAGATGGTGATGTGATGCTTATCGACGAAGATGAGCCTCTCACTTACTAAGATGCTATGAACACTCCAGAATCCAAGAGATGGTTGGATGCCATGAAATCTGAGATGGAATCCATGTATACTAATCAAGTATGGACTTTGGTTAATCCACCTAAAGGGGTAAAACCTAAAGGGTGCAAGTGGGTTTTCAAGAAGAAGACCGACATGGATGGTAATGTACAGACCTATAAGGCACGATTAATGGTAAAAGGTTTCAAGCAAATTCATGGTATTGACTATGATGAGACTTTTTCACCAGTGGCTATGGTCAAGTCCATCAGGATTTTGCTTGCTATAGCTGCTTACTATGATTATGAAATCTGGCAGATGGATGTCAAAACCGCTTTCTTAAATGGGAGCCTTGAAGAAGATATGGATGTGTATATGACACAGCCTGAAGGTTTTGTTGATCCAAAGAATGTTGTAAAGGTATGTACGCTGTGTCGATCCATTTATGGATTGAAACAAGCCTCAAGGAGATGGAACATTCGTTTTGATGAAACTGTCAAAGAGTATGGGTTTATTCAAAATGAAGATGAACCATGTGTTTACAAGAAGGTAAGTGGGAGTAATGTGGCATTCCTATAATTATATGTTGATGATATATTAATAATAGGGAATGACATTCCTTCTTTACAGGCTTTTAAGACTTGGTTGAGTAAGAATTTCTCAATGAAAGACTTAGGCGAAGCGACCTATATTTTAGGTATCAAGATCTATAGAGATAGATCAAGAAGAATGATCGGCCTAAGTCAGAGTAGATACTAGTCTAATCCAGGTGAAGGTCACTGGACAGCAGTCAAGAATATTCTTAAGTACTTGAAGAGGACTAAAGATTAATTCTTGGTATATGGAGGAGAAGATAAGCTGGTAGTAAAAGGTTACACCGACGCTAGTTTCTAGACAGACAAGGATGATTCGATTTCTCAGTCTGGATTTGTGTTTTGTCTAAATGGAGATGTTATATGCTAGAATGGTTCACAGCTGAGACAGTTGTTGATTCTACAATAGAGCCTGATTATATTGATGCTTGCGAAGCAGCCAAGGAGGCTTTTTGGGGATGTACTTTGGAGATATCACCTAATTAATTAGATTAATAATCGAGGGGATATACATATATGTAAAGTGCATACAAATGATAACATTGCAGATCCACTGACTAAGGCTTTGTCGTAGTAGAAGCACGAAGGTCATACTAGTTCCATGGGTATTAGATACATGAGAGATTGGCTCTAGTACAAGTGGGAGATTGTTAGTATTGGTGTCCTAGAGACAATACTTTTAATGTTTTATTGAAAATAATTATGGATTATATTTTATGTGATTATTTAATTATTATTTATTATGTCTTTATTTACTGCGTTATAAATTGAAAGGATAATAAATGTCCTTGGAATATTAATACGTAATATATATCTTTAAGTATGTGACTTAAAAATGAGATTATATGAATAATATTTTATTCCTAAAATTCCCTAGTCAAGTATTATTATTTAAGGATAATAATAATGCAATAAGACTAGTATGTTTGTTGACGGATGACCACATCTCATTGGTCATAGGTATGGTGATACTAAAGTCAAGAACATAAGTGTATGTATCAATACATGACACTGGAAAGACCCGCCGTGAGATTCCACATGTTAATAAGTGTCATAAGAAATCTCACTGTGATAATGATGTAATGATCCTCTGACTTGAAATCATTATATTTCTATACGAGAATTAATATACTTTGATTACACTCAAAGTTACCTTTAACCGGGTAATGATAAAGGTGTACATTGGGTATGCTATGAATCGTATGAGGAATATGAATGATAGATATAAGATTTAACCCTCCAATTCTAGGAGTGATATTATTGGACTCTTGATTGAGTGAGACTATGAAATGCATGGTCATGCTCAAATATTGATTTGTTTAAATAGTCTACTCATTGATCAAGGAAACCGAGATTAAACGTTGAAGAGGATGACACTATACATGCCTCGAGTTTGATCTATAATATAAGGTTAAAAGGATTATATTACATGGAACATTATTCACGAAAGGTTTAATTGAATCACTAATTATTATTGTTACTTGGGTAGCAATGATGTATTACTAGATGCCGCTCATTGTTTATAATTTTATTATTAGATAATAAAATTATTGCCAACGTAATAATAACCTAAAGGGTCACACACAAAGAACGTCAAAACGGAGGTTTATTTAAATTACGAATTTAAATATATTATTGTTTATTCGGATTTAATAAGTATTATTATTATTCAAATTTAATTATTGAATTAATTAAGTGGGACTTGATTAATTATATTAGAATTCAGATTTAATAATAATAATAACCCAAAGTCATAATGGGTTTTGGAAACCACATGGATTAGGGTTAGGCCCAAAATCTCTCTCTCCCCTATATATACATAATGATGTATAGTATTAGGGTTTAATCATCAAATTTCGTTTTTAGAGAAAAACCCTAGCTGCTCAACATCAAGAGAAGCTAGAGAAAGAGAGAGAGAGAGAGGCAAACAATTCGGCTAGTAACGACTCCGGTGATCGTAAGACGATCGGGCGTTCGTGTGGACTTCTTTAGAGAGCAAATCTTTGCAACAAAGGACTGCTGTGATTCATCTTTCTGGACCTCCATTAAACAGCATACGAAAGCTTTGTGAAGGTACATACTTCTTCACCATAATCATCCAACGTTATACATGGATCCTGCGATTGGGTTTCAATTTTTTATTGTTTTTACGTTAATTCCGCTGCGTTTTCATGCCCGAAACCCTTCAATTTGATTGGGTCCAAGAGGCTTAGATAAGTAAACAAACTTAGCTGCAGAAATTTTCTGGTCCTTGTCTTTCTCATCGACTGTGCCCTTGCCCTTTGGTTTAGCCTTGATAGGAGTGTCTTTAGGCTTAGGGATAGGGGATTCCTTCCTAGACTTAGGAGGACTAGCAGTCTTTGCCCTAACATGATTTATATTCATTTTCACATATGTATTCATGCAAGTACTAGATGATGTATTCATTAAGTTTATGTATGCAGACATGATGTTGAAAGCACATGGCATGCATCCTACTTTACCACATGGTTGATGAGGGATAGACATGGAAGGCATGACAGGCATATTAGAAGTTTCTTCTTTTACTACTTTTATCTTTTTGCATGCATGCGTAAGATGACCAGTAGAATTACAATTATTTCAAACTTTTCTAATAGCTTCAGGAGAGTAGGCATAATCATTTTTCTTGTTAACACATACCTTGCCATTTTTGTTAGCTTTCTTCTTTTCATCCTTGTTGCCTAAATTACTTTTAATCTGATCCTTAGGTTTTACAATTTTTACAGATTTCTTAGGCAACTCCTCTTTACTTACTTCCTCTTTCTTTTGATCCTCAACAATAATTTCTTCTTTTATTAAAATATGTTCTTCATCTAGGGGTTCGAAGACAAACTTCTTGTAAAGGGGCTTAGCAACATTTTTTTAACACATTTGGAATATCTTGCTTCACAGGAGTTTCCTCAGCAATTGATTCCACATGTCTCTTTCCTTCCTTTTTATCATAGTCAAATCCTATTCCTATTTTCTGACCTATGACTTGTTTATCTATTGCCTCCTTAACAAGATTAGAAGATTTCTTATAAGACTGAAGTTTTAACTCTAACTCAGAAATTTTATTCCTAAGCGCAGCTTCTACTTCCTGGTTGCATTTGTCTCTATTCTGTAGATATTATATCTTCTGTTTCAGATCTTCTAAGTTAACACATGCAAGCTCTAGTTCTTCATTTCTAGCTTCTAGCATTTTATTCTTTAGAACTAGTTTAGCATTTTCTTCTTCAGATGCTAGCATGCTAGTATGAATGTTAAACATTTCTACACTAAGATCTTCTACATTTTTCTTATAATCAGAATTAGACATATCAACTGTGGAAAGAAATGATACCTTGGATGACTGAGGTGATGCCTCTGAACAGTCTGCCATTAGTGCAACATTTCCATATGTCTCCTCTTCATCATTGTCTGAGTCATCCCATCTCTTTCCTTTGGCTATATAAGATCTGCCCTGATTCTTCTTTACCAGTGCATCATACTTTTGCTTAAGTTCGTCATACGACTCCTTTCTTTCTTTTCCTTGCTTAGGCTTCCGGCATTCTGTAGCAAAATGCCCGAGTTCATCAGAGTTATAACACTTGAACTTACTGCAGTCTACCATCCCCGTCTTATAACCTCCTTTGTTGTAAGACCCTGAAGACGAACCACTTCGGTTACTGTTTCTGAAACTAGAACCACTATAACTTGAGTTACTCTTGTATTTGTACGTAGGGTTTCTCCTAAACCTGAGGTTCTTGAACTTTCCTGCCATATAGGCCATTGTCATGTTTTCCAATCGTTCAAGTTCGTCCATTGAGTAGAAGTCATCTTCATCACCTGCTTGAGCATTCTCTAAATTTTCAGCTTCTAAAATCTCTTCTTTCTCAATAACAGGCTTTACTGTGCTGGTCTCTTTGATAGCAAAATCCTTGGCTACAAGTGTTGTAGTCTTTAACAGTGTTGTATTCTTACTGTCCACTGTACCTGACCCATAAATGATTTGTTAGAGATTACGAAGCTGTATGAATAGTAATCATGATAACTCAACACTAGAACAGAACAAGTAAATAATACTACGTCTACACAGAAATCAGGAAGAAATGAAGATCAGGCAAATACAGTGAATCAAGACGTTAGAAGAAGTTTTGAAGTCTACTACAGATCACTGAAAGAAGTACATTAATATGTTCATGCCTCAGTGAAGAATAATGGTTGAAGACTTTCAGGGTTTCAGAAGTGTTGAAGATTCAGTATAGAAGTGTCATAAGAAGATTTCAGTGTACCAGCATTGATTGAAGATACACAGTGTTCGAAGTATAGGAATCTAGAAGAATTGAAGACATGGTAAAGACAAGTGTCTAAGTACCAGAAAAGATTCCAGTGAAGTTACAGTGTTTATTGACAGTCAGTGTTCGAAGCAATGAAGTTGCTGCAAACTTAACAATGTAAGTAAAGCAATAATACGAAGACCTGGATCGAAGTTAGTCGTCTGTGAACCAGACCAGTTGCACTAGGCGTCAGCAGTCTGTGAAAGGAATCTGAGTATTAACTATAGAAGAATTGTTAAGTTGAAGAACGTACTTGAAAAGAACGGTTATTTATTAAGGTACGAAAAGTAATTTGTAGAGGCTACAGCCAAACAGCTAAACAGCTCAAAGGGTGCAGGGTGCAAAGTGTCACAACCTTGGTACGAAAAGTGAAAGTTTCTGAAGTACTGTCGAAGAAAGGGAACAGCTCAGGGTACAGGGTGTAATGCGACAAGACTTTGGTACAAGAAATGGAAGTTGGCGAACTACAATCAAGGAATGAAAAGAGAGTCAAAGTGCAGTGATCAAACTACACTTTGACCATGAAAAATATGCAGCGCAACTCAGGATCAAGCGCAACTCATGTGTTTGTTTATTATTTAAGTTTTGAAGGCGCCACATATATTTATACAGGGTATACAATGATTCAGGCGCCACTTGCATACTTGGAGCCACTCAATTTATTCAAGGCGCCACTAAATTCAATACAGGGCATCAACTGTATTGGCGCCACTTAGCCCTTAGCCAATCAAATTACTGCAGCTACTTTATTGATTTAAAGTCTACACCAATTAAATTGAAGAGTCGTCTTCTTCAACACAAAATAATATGTAGAGAGCTACTGCCATGGCCGGAGCAAGAGACTTAAATTTATACACACTCATACCTTGCTCCCGGTCAGATATTAGGACCCGGTTCTTTAACGAAAAATGCTCAGGCCTCCTAGATATCACTCCCTACGGACTCAGTTTTTCCTTGTACTGATTTAGATATATTTGTATAGGAACTGAGCCTTATATTTTTGTGTTAGTAGCAAAGAATTAATCTATTCTTTGGAAGCCAGTTAATTTTAACTGGGTGTAGCAAAACCCTCTGGGATTAATACGAGAGTAATATTCCCGGAAACTTGTCTCCATAATTTATTTGCTAATTTTCTTGAACCTAATTGATTTATCCGGACTCACAGAAAATTAGTAGGCAGCTCACCTAAACACTACAAATGGCCAAACCCACTCTGAAGCAATAATTTATTTATCCACAAATTCCGAAAAGAATTTAAATTATTGTGAATATCGTATTCAACCCCCTTTCTACGATATTTCGGGACCTAACATGATTTGTATATGCTCTTGCTCCATTTCATGAATCTTGAGCTTCCCATATATAATTTTAATGGACGTCTCATTTATGTCACTCCTCTCTCTGATGGCAGAGATTTTTTATTCCAGTGTACTGGTGGTGTCAACATGAATTTCCTGTTGATCTCCCTACGTGAATAGGCCTTCCCATGCAGTGATAAGTCATTCAATAATTTGTTGTATCTCTTAAAGACTTGAGTGATACTTTCCCCTGGTAGTGACTTGAACGCTTCATACTGGGATGTAAGAGTATCTAGCCTGTTCTCCTTCACTTCTGTTGTACCTTCCATTAGCAGATCAATCGTATCCCACATCTGTTTGGCACTGGTGCAATTAATCACTTGATTCAGCATTGTAGTGTCCAGTGAATCCATTAGGATATATTGAAGATGATTATCCCATGCAACTTGATCATTGTCAGTGTTAGTGTACTCTGAAGGCTCCTTTGGAATAAATCCTTGACGAATCCGTTCGCCGTCATCTGAGACTGTTTCCAATGTCAGCTTCTGAGGTACATAGGGTCCATTTTCCAAAATTCTCATGTATTGAGAATTAGCTGATTTAATGAAAGTGGACATCTTCTTCTTCCATAAAATGTATTCATTTTTATCAAAGGCTGGAATTTGGATGCTACTAAGTTTTTGGGTACTCAAGGTTGTGAAGAACTTTAAATCTCAAGAAATAATTAATTTCTTAAAAATTAAAATCAATTCAAATAAAAATATAATTTTGAAAAATATAATTTTAATTCGAATTCTTGATGATTGATAGTCTTCTTAAAATTAGTGGACTTAAAATCTTTGAAAAATTCGAAATTGAATTTTCTTTAATGATAAAGAAATTTTAATATAAATTTTTCTAGATCTAAAAATGCACTTTTTTCGAAAAACAATTTTTGGATATTGATTTGCAACTTCAATCAACAATCTCTGATACCAATTGTTAGGTCCAAAATCATCATAGAAGGGGGGTTAAATATGATGTGGTAGATTTTTCGTTAAATTGTGGATTAAGTGTTTGTGTTCTTGAGATATTAAAATGGCAGTGAATGAAACACAAAGATTCGCGGAAATAACAATGTATTATTAACTCCCTGAGGTGCTACACTTCTAATCAAATGATTAGCTACAATGGGTTCAATCAATGTTACAATAGAAGTACAGTTGGGTGATATAAATGTATGTCTTTTAATGGAGCTCCCGTCTATATCTCTTTCGTTGACGATGAATGAAAAATCTATTGTCCATATTGATTTTTTTGCATATTTAATCTGTAGTCTTTTTTGAAATTGATTTCCAATAATGTATAAGACCCATGTTACGCTTTGTAGAGTGTTAGTGGAGTGTAGGCGCCACAAATATGTTTGTTGCGCCTTGGAGTTTTTTTTGCGCCTCTATATTCAAGTTAGTTGCGCCATGTTGTTCCTTTGTTGTGCCTGCACACTAGTTATAGAGTGTAGGCGCCACAAGCATTCCACTTAAACTTATGTGGCGCCCCTTTAACATTTTGTTGCGCCTGCACACTAGTTTCAGTGTGTAGGCGCCACAAAATCATTCACATAATTTTTGTTGCGCCTTTGCCTTAGATATAGTGACATAACATATTTTGTTGCGCCTGCACTCCCATACCCTTGTGCAGGCGCCACAAACCTTGACTTAGGCTTATCTTGAGCTTCCAACTTTGTTTGTTGCGCCTAAGTAAAGTTTTGTTGCGCTTCGCACACTGATTCACTTGTGTAGGAACCACCAAGTGTAATATGACTTGCCTTAACATATTTCTTGAGTTCTTGAAGTAATTACTACTTGGTTTTCACTCTTGTTGCTTGATCAAATGAATTTCTTCTGATTAATCAAGACAATTCATTTCTAGTTGTGCTGACGCTTAGTGCACTGGTCTGGTTCACAAACCACTAACACTGAATTGAATTCTCTTGACTTCTGTTCTGTTTCACCTGATTAACTCTGGGGTGATTCATTGCTTCTGATCACTGAAACCCTTTGGCATCTATACATTAATCATTGCACTATCTTTAGTCTGAAATCTACTGAACACTTATTTGTTGTTGAGGCCTGAACATATAAATGAACTTCTCTCGCTGTCGTTCAGTAAGCTTTACATCTTGAATGCTCTGCAGTGATGTATGTATGATTTATGTTTGCATGTCCTTCTGGATTCCTGTGATGCATATTAGTATTATTTATCTGCCTTTGTTTCTTAGTTGAGTTATCGTTATCATTATTACATACTACGATACATTATGCTTTATAGTCTGATAAATTTCTCATACTTTATTTTCTATGTGGAAATAAAGTAGTTTTTCTCAAAACTGGAGTTTGTGATTAAGTTGTCATTCTTTTCTGACTTTTCCACGAGGTACAATTCTTGAGTTCTCGATTAGTATTAAATAGAGTTCTCAAATCATAATTTAGTGAGTTTTCGAACAGTGTAGTAGTTGAGTTCTCGATCACTAGAGTTCTCGATTACTTTCAGTTCTCAAATGATCTAGTTCTCGAATGGATTAATTAGTTTTTACTGAGTTCTCGATTAATACACTTCTCATACATACATACAAATAAGAGTTCTCGATCAAATTCTGACAGTTCTATACTAAAACAACTTTATTTATCTTTCTGAGTTCTCGATCACTAAAATCGATTATAATTCTAGTCGATTTGTCTAAGTCGTATAAATAGCAAAGTAGATCTAACATTTCATTTCTACACTTAATCGCAAACTCAAAGAACTATTTGCTCTCTACAGTTACATTCGAATTCTTTACTTATTTTCTCTAAAACCTTCATTTCTTCACTTCCTCTCTTTCTATACACTAATCTAATGGCATCTTCAAGGTCCACTCCTTCAGTTGAGGTATATGTCATCCCTGAAACAAACTTTCTTGCCATTGCTGGAGGTGCGGATGCTAAGCCGCAATACAAATGTGTCACCGGGTTCTTCATTGAGTCATATTCGAAAGAAGCCCTGCTGAGCAATCCTCCATTATACCTGGATATTCTTGAGCAGCTATGGAGCATAGCTAAATGGGAGGAGGTTGCTTTGGAAAATGTAAGTTCCAAGATTCTTGTCACCTATAAAATCCATCAAGAAAGCATCACTTTCGATGAAGATGATGTAAATGCGAGTTTAAAGCTTCCAACAACAAATCATGACAGGGTACCAACTGAAGCAGACCTAGTAGACTATGGAATTCATTGGGTATTCTGATGAAATGAAGTAGGGAAAACTCAACAAGAAGTTTGTCAGAAAAGAGTGGGCGTTTCTCTTCGACACATTACTGAGGGTCTTCACATGCAGGAAGACAAGATTCAACCAAATAAGTTCAATTTCCCTAAAACTGGCCTACTCCTTGGATTACAACCAAAAGATGAATGTAGGCAGACTCATTTTTGAGTAGCTCATAACCAGGGTTCCCAAGAGTGGTAATAAAATTTTCTTTCCTCGCTTCATTCAGTTAATTCTTAACATTAAAAATTCTAATTTGATTAAAATTCCTGGAATGAACAAAAAGAGAATTGGCTACTCCAAGTAAATGTCAAAGATCATTTTTGCTACATTGGACAGGAGGAGCACATTGAATGTACCTCTTCAAATCACACCTCATATGAGGAGTGTATTTGGAGGGTACCCACTAGTGCAGCTTACATATGGTTACTTAAAGACAGTAGAGGGTGGTTTTAAGGTTGTAGAAGTACTAAATGCACCTAACCTAGGAACCCTTAACCCAACTGAGCCTTTTCCTTCAAATCCATTAACTATTAGTGAGCCAACCTCCACATCCTCTCAGCAGAGTGTGGTTGAAAAGAAGAAAAAGAGGAAACCTGTCCAAAAAAAAAATTAAAAACTGTTATAGAGAGTGTAGAAAACTCACAATTAGATAAGTCACCCGTGAAACCTCTAAAAAGGAGAAAAACAAAGGGGTTACACCTACTACTAGGTGCACTTTCTCAATAAAGTACATATTTTAAAATTGGGAGTCAGCCCACTCTATCCTGTATAAAGTCTGCACCAGTACAAGAACTCACTCCTGTCACTGAAAGAAGTTTAGTATAAAAGGAGACACAATAAAACTTAGGCATGTCCCTTGAAACTTCCCTACCTTCTCAGGGTGAGTTTCCAACACTCAATTTTACTCCAAACACTTCTTTCTCACCTCAAATTTCTTCTCAGCCAATTATATTTGGCCAAACACAAAAGGCTGTTGATCACCTGGAATCTGATTCTCCTAGTGAGCCAATCTCAAGTGACTTAGTGCATGACACTTTGCTCACCACCTAGGTCATACATCTAGATGGTTAGGGCTCCAGAGGCTCCAGAGGTTTTCACTTCAAACTCTGTGGAGGTCGTCGTGGCTACTTTACCCATTGGTCTCATTCATGAGCCTTTGGAGACATGTCTTCACAAAAATTGGGCAATCTGGGGACCTCCACTCCATACAAATGGCATCCCCTAGAAACTCCCCAGTCATTCAAAGACTGTCTCCTAAGGAGAATTCACATGTTCATCTAGTGTCTATGGACTCATATGAGAAATTGGATGAGGAAATTGATACTGAGGGGATCACTGTAACAAGTGGCCCTAGATCTGACTTTATGTCTCAATGACTGAAGCATATGTAACATGGCAGTTCTTTAGGACCATCTACTGATGGGTTACTTTCTGAAGAAAAGTTGAAGAAATTCTATAGAGACCAAATGGATGGATTTTAAAACATTGCTCAAGAGGAGATTAAAGATAAAAATGAACAAATGTTGAAGCAGGTGAAGGCAATGTGGATGCCTAGCTGGATAAAAGTCAAACTGTGAGCATGGAGGATATGCTACAGTGGATGAGGGAAAAATATATGACTTCTCTTAGGTCATGTGAAAGGACCTTCACTCCCTCAACTATCTATGATGCCATTCATGAAGCTGCCAAAGTGCAACTTCAAGAAAACCACTACCTAGCTAGGGGCCTCCAATATGAAATTACAGATCACAGAAATAAGATGGAGAGCCGGATGACCTCACTTGATGCCAAATTCATGCCTAGTGGAATGCATGCTTCAAGATCTAAATCATCTTTGTCCTGGCTTCACATGAATGAACTAAATGATAAAATGGAGAAAATGGATAGAGCCTTCAAGGACATGGTTAAAACAAACGCCAACCTTCAACAGAGCCAAACAAGAACAAATAATATGGTGAAGGTTCTTTACAAGAACAGGCATGCTGATATGCTGCCAAGAGATGTTAAGTTGAATGAAATGACTCCCCTTCAAGTGGACTTGTACTATCAATCCAAGGACAAAGATGAACAGACTCAAGCCTCAACAATTTTTAAGTTGGCTAAAAAGGTGTAACATTTAACCGTAGAACAGCACAACATCTCCACCACTGTCAATGAAGTGGTTGCAAATGTCAGTTCCCTATAAACGGAAGTACACTCCTCCATGACTATACAAGGCTTTACACTCCAACAGGTCTCTAACCAACTGGCCAATATTTAAAGTCTTCTCTCCATAATTCCTGCATCCACCCAAGCTCCTCAGGTCCAAGCTACTTCTCACATAAGGCCTACTCACTCTTCTTTTCTCAAGCAATGGCAAGATATCAATCCTAAGGGGGAAAAGGAAAGAAGGGATTAGATTGAGGCAGAAAGGCAAATAGCTGTAATGGCCATTCTAAGAAAGGAGGTATTAAAACCCTGTACAGACAAGGAATTTTTGCTTGATTAAAGCATCTCAAAGCACAAGTTAAGGGACACCACTGGGAGTACAAAAAGATCTTGGAAAATGTTGTCATAGTAGTAAGGGGAGTTAAGTATGAAAGGAATAGGAAGTTGTGCAAAGAGCCATTAGTATAGATGGAATCTGAATATTTTAAGCTATCACTAGGGACATTTCAACAGCTCTCATACACTGAACTGGAATGCATGCACAAAGTAGTTGAAATAGTGACCTAGAAAGATGAAGAATTGAAGAAATCAGTTTTAGGTCCTCTTCTGCCTATATCTCCTCCTGAGGCCTACTGCAATCCAGATGGAGTGTTGTACATGTCCAAGGCAAACAAGCTAGCACACTTCATACTCTCCAAGCACTTGAATAAAGGGAATAGAAATCAAGTCATAAGTCTGATTGATCTTCTAGAAAATAAGTCTGGTAAACAGTAAGAAGACAAAGTGATCTTGGAGAAATTGAAGAATTTTATAAATGATCAAGTATCAGAATTTGCAAGTGAAGAATTGAGAAGAAAGAAGAAAGATGATGAAGACAAAGGTTAGGGAAAGAAAGATAATCAACCTGCACCTAGGAGTGATAAATGAAGGAAGGATAAAGAAGATAAGAAAAGAAAAGATGAGTCAGGCAAGGAAAAAAAGTTTGAAAGAAAAAAGCCATCCAAGTAGCAAGTTTTTAACGCTCATACTAGTATACCTACCTAAAATAAGGACACTAATATGACTCCAACAATTTCTGAAACTGCTAGAATCCCAAAATCCAAATCACTAAAAAGACATCTTGTCAAGGTGACTGCCCATTGAGTAATAAGGAGGGAAGTGAAAGAAGATCAACTTAAGAGATTGAAGTTATGCCAACAGGTCAAGGTCAACACTGTAACAAGAACTAAATTCAAGAAATTTATTAGTCCATTGCTAGTTAGATACCCTAAGTGGAGAAAACAGATAATTGTTCATAGCATAGGTTTGTCAGTTCAGCCCATGCCAAGATATTGTTGAAAATGACAAGTCTAAGATCAAGCAATGGAAGGCAGACATAATTGTAAAAGGTGAATTGAGAGAGAAAAGAATGTTTGTGACCACTGTTGATGGAGAAGAGAGAGCTTTCTATCATGACAACTCAGCTTCAACTACTCATGACATTAAGATAGTGATCAGTTTATTTGACAAGAAGTGCATGATAGACAAATTGAAGATGGTTGAAATTGCTGATTACTTGGCTAGGAAGTATCAAAAGAAAATTGACAAAGTCAAGTACTTGGAAGAAATGGTGAAAAGGAAGTTGAAGGAAGATGAGGAGATTGAGAGATTATCAGAAGAGCTAAGGAAACAGGGAAAGTGCAAAGTTTACAAAGTCCCTGATAGAGTTGAGTTCAAGCTAAAAAAGGGAGTAACATCCAAGATAAGACTCAAATTTATCCATGACTATCCCTTGCAACCTCTTAATGTTGTTGTTGACATGCTTAAAGATGCAATTTTGATTGAAGAAGTTATGGTTAGACAGCAAATTCTTCAGGCAATTGATGAAATCAACTCTAGGGAACAAAAAGAAAAGAGACAGAGATATGATCATTTCAGACAACAACAACAACAACAACAAAAACAATAAGGAAAGGCTTGATATCTTGCATAAATTTATGAAATTGTCTTTTCCCAAATTGGGGGAGATTGTTGGACCAAATCAAGCCAACCATTATTGTACTTATTTGTCTTATTGTAACATTCAAATACTTCATATATTAAATAGTGACTTGGTAACTTTAATTATGTATTTCCAGTTAGAAGCTTGTTTCTAATGTATTTCCAATTGTAAATAAGTACTATCAAAAATAATTATTCTGGTAGAAGATCCTATGATCATGCAATCAGGAAAATAAAGCATTACATCAAATAAGAACAGAAGAAGATTATTTCTAAGGCATTTTACTGATAAACAAGTCACATTTGATACAGAAGTCATGAATGCAAGCTGGTCGAAAAGTCTACTCAATCGAGAAGCCTACTCAGTCGAGAAGTCATGAATATAGAGTCATTCAAGAAGTACGAAGGAATGTTCATTCGAAAATTCTAACTAAACAAATTGAGAAGTTAGCTGAGTAACCCAATCGATATGTATATAGAGAAAGTCAGTCGAGAAGTCTGAAATAGAGCTTGATCGAGAAGTCTAACTCAATCGAGAAGTATAGCCTGATTGAGAAGTCATCAACAAACATACCAATCGAGAAGTCTCAAGTTAAAGATCAAATGAAAAGTCTCACAAGTCTCGTTTAAAGAGTTCAAAGACTGACTTCTCGAAGCATAAAAGAGTTGAGTATTCGGGTGATTCAAATAACTAGTTTCAAGGAAATTTGCAGAAGCATATGACAAATAATCTGAAACAATTGTCATGATTAGGATAGACTATCCTGTGAAGATAATAACAAGTTTACAATGAAGCTTGAAATGAAGAGAAGACAAAGGCAGAAGAAATAAAGTAGAATGAAAAGACTGTTATAGATTTTTGTTATAGTTCATCGACTATATTATATGTTACATTATGCTTTACACAGTTGTCATGATCAGGACAAACTATCCTGTGAAGATAATGACAAGTCTACAATGAAGCATCAAAGGAAGAGAAGAAAAAGACAGAAAAAATAACGTAGAATGAAAAGGTTGTCATATATTTGTGTTAGCTAGAAATAGCTGGTAGTCAAATGTAAAACATCTTTTGTCTGTTTCTAGTTTTAACATGTTTGCCTAGTGAGAGCATGTGCAAAACAAGACTTGTGTCTATATAGCTAAGAAAGAGCTTCACTAGACTGTGTGAAGTAAAATTGTATTTTTCCTTGTCTTTCTTTCAAGAATAAGAAGCTGAGAATTGCAAACACATTCTCATATTGTAGCAAATCATTCTAATAAAAAGATTAGATTAATATTTATCTATGGTGTGTTTATTGAAATTGTATATATCATTCAAACACTGTTAAGGATAAACAAAGCAACAATACTTGGTCAGTTATATAATCAAAGGCAAATTGTAAAATATATATCAACTATACATTCACCCCCCTCTACATAGTTTTTAACAAACTCATTCTTAACACTAGACTTCTCGAATGGTCTATTACCATAGACTTATCGATTGGTCCCGTTCCTCATACTTCTCGATTACTTCAATAACTTACTTCTCGATTTACTTCACTGGACTTATCGAATGTATATCATTTTCACACTTCTCAATTAGCTTCCATTTCTTGACTTCTCAAATGGACACTTCTCGATCGAATACTGAGTCAATGAGTAATTTGAGACTTCTCTACCAGATTCACATATGTCTTGTCTACCAGGGTGACTTCTCGATCGATCACTTGACCTAGAAGATTTTTCATACTTCAATTCTTACTTTGGTTAAGTCTTCTTTGGCTTGATGCATGATCCAGAATTGAATCTTCTATCAATCTTTATTCTTGACTTACAATTAGACATTTAAATTTGAAATAGAAACATGCTTCTATCTGCAAGTGTACATTAAAAATACTAAGTCACCAACCTAATACAATAGTTCTAGATGTGCTATAACAAGAAAAGTGCATTCAATACGGTAGGCTTGATTTGGTCTAACATCAATGACCTTTACTAAGTTTTTATACATTATGAAATGTTTTGCTAGTTTTGGTTTAAAATATTTAGGATCATTGCGGACTAGAGTATTATAGTCATTTGTTCTTTTTTACATAATGTACTAAGCAATTTGGTTTTGGTTTGGAATATGCTTAGTTGCAATTTTATTTTTCTCATTGATGTAATAATACTAGATTTGTGTTAATGAAAAATTCAATTTTGGTTATTTTCGTGCAAAGATTGGTTTAAGAACTAATGCTACAACAATTTAATAAAAGAAAAAAAGATGTTTGTCAAAATAAAAAATAATGATTAATTAAATTAAAAATGATGTAAAAAGAGAAAAATATATAAGTTCTTTTAAAACAAACTAATATAAAAAATATACTAAGACAATATTTATTTAAAATGAAATCAGTGTCTAATGGATGCAAATATATCAATATCAATTGTTTGTTTAGAGAAAAGGTATTTAGAAGAAAACTGATGTCAAAAGATCTTTTAGAAATCGGTCAAAAAATGGTGTCTAAAAGGAGTATTTTAACATCCTTGACGAAGAAGTAAGACAAAAAGATAATATGCATCTCCCAAATACATATCATCCCAAATTTTTAATTTTACTTTTTAAGAAAAATAAAATTTATCTTTAAAAATATTAAGAATCAAGAATTAAAATATCCAAATAAGAAATACTTCTATAATTAAAAAGAATCAAAAAAAATTAAATATTAACATTATTCTTGTCACTTAGATTAAAAAAAGAAGTATTTTTATCATTTTTATCTATACATTTAGCATAACCCCTTAAAGTGCTGATACGTGGCCAGTTGGATGATCCACCGTGTTTAACTCGTATCCCCTCTTTCTTTCACCAACCATCTGCTCAAAAACGTGTACTTTTCTTCTTCTATTTCACTATCATAAATAAAACTAGATCTACAATATTATTTTTGTTGTAAACTTATTTTTCTAAAACTCCTTGAATTTCAAAACAGAGTGCGTGTGTGTATATGTACAGTTGAATTCAGAATGGGGAGTTATAAGATGTTTGGAATATTTAATCGAAAGTTTAAGATGGAGAACACAGGACCACCAGAAGACATTATAAACGTGTTTAATAACTACACCGGTGGGAGTACACAAATGTCGGGGGATCAACTGTTGAGATTCCTGACAGAATATCAGGGAGAAGTGGGTTGCACACTTTATGATGCAGACGAAATCATACGACAGGTTCTCCATCAACGACAACACTTGACTAGTGACACTCGTCATTTTCTCGTTGTTGATGATTTTTTCTTTTTCCTAGTTAACGAACAACTCAATGGCCCTATCAAATATCAGGTTATTTTCTGATCCTATGTTCTTAAATGCTTGATAATCGTGTCTCAATTAGGGCTTAAGGTTTTATGATACTTGGTAACTTAACATGTTGCGGTTTGTAAAAGTCTCAAGTTTGATTTCCACTTTCAATATTTTTATAATTTACAATAGACAAGAATGGAAATTGCTTTCGACCAAAAAATGAGAGTCAAGTCTTGCAAAATGTAAGAATATAATAATATGATATCGCAAGTCTTCTACAAACACTTTAAAATTTTAGCAAAACATTTAATATAACATGTTAAGTGAAACAAAAATCGTTACTTGTAACAATAAATATTTAAAGATTTAATCTAACTCAACATTATGTTGAGGGGCAATACGATGGTGTGTATAAAATAATTAAATTAATTGGTACTTATTTTAAATTACTATTTAAATGATGATGCGGAGTATACAATAATTAAATTAGTTGTTATTTGTCTTACATTATTATTGAGATAGAAGTATGTTTTGTAATTAAAAATTATATTATCTAGTCGTTGATACTAATTTATGATAATTAGACATATGGTAGCAGATAAGTGATGGGTGTTAGACAATAAATAAAGGACTTTTTATGTTTAGTTTTACTTATTTTCCAATGGTTTTGAAATTGTTTATAAAAAATAAAGTTAGATTTGATATGAACTAAATTCGAAGATATACTGCATTTCTCGTTGATTTGTAGCTATAGGTATTTATCCTTTGTTTTACCCAATTTAATATTTTCAGAACGTTATCATACATGAACTAGTATCACGACCACATCCCTTCCAATATTCCGCAACAACCACATGTCCACCTAGAAATCTAAATATTATTATTAGCTACATAAATATGATATTTGGTGATGATAACTTTAACCCCTCATACTTCTATTTTTCGAAAAACATTATGCCGTCCCAAAAAACCCCAATGAAGTCATCGATTTTGAGATATCTTGTGCTATAATATTTTTACTAAACCTTTCCAATATATAGGTGACTGTTAGTTTATTACCATATAATTTTATTTGAAGAAAATAACAATTCTCATAGAATGAGTTGGGTTTCCTTGAATATTTGTTTTTGAAAAGTCACATTGTTTGGTATTTCTTTGGTGGACCATAATTTAAGATGCTTCTAGAGGATGAGGTAGTTTACAACTTGGAGAACATTCAGTCGCCTTTAAAATGACTTCCAAATAGTAAAGGGTTAGTACATGGAGAGATCATGAATTTTACTTTTACTTCAAACTATTATCAAATTTGAATATTTTTTAAGAGGGGTGGGGATGATATGTGTAGTTCGACCTCATAATAAGAAAAAACTAAAATAAAAATAGGAGAACATGACAGAAAGTCATGAATTTAAACAGATTTTATATCAATGCATCTATGCATGACTACCTTGTGAATGATTTTTATGGTGATGTATGTAGTTATGCTATAGTCATTGATATGAGGAATTTTAAAAACATTTTCATGGAAATAACAAAGTCATAATTCTAGTCAATATTTTATTGTATTGTACTAAAATGTCTCTTGTAGTATTAGTTGTATTTTCAAGTATAATCATGCCTAGTCAATTATTTATTTATTTATTTATATATTTATTTCTTTTATTTTATTGGCATTTTTTCTGACTGTAGCTTCTGAGAATTATACATCTTCTACTGCTTTTAGTTTGCAATAGTTTTTGGGGAGATTTATATGTCAAGAAACACAAATTATCATTTGAAGCAAGATTTTGACTTAGGTAGCTGTGTGTCTTGTACTCTTGTCTTTAAGAACTAGATAGTGGAGGAGATGGAGATTAAGCTTATATATTTTGTTTTCACTTTCTACTTTATAATTAGCATGCCTATGACGATTTAAGCAAATGACACGGTCAGAGCCGGTAGTTGAATATGGTTATAAAGAAGTAAAATATACAGAGAATCATTGTGTGCTTATGGTTGTTGGATTTTGTAGAAGGGTACAATAATATTCTGAAAGCTTTAGAGAATTGTTCATATGTAGTTTTTATTTATTATTTTTATGGGTTAATACATTTGCACATTGCTTATTTTCCTAAAGGAAATTAGGGAAATAGTACATATTTTAGTTTATTTTACATTACAATGTTATTTTAGTGATCTTACTTACCTCCCAGATTCACCAAGATATGGACGCCCCCCTATCTCATTATTTCATATACACCGGGCATAATTCATATCTAACTGGGAATCAACTAAGTAGCGACTGCAGTGACGCTCCAATTATAGAAGCACTTCAGAAGGGTGTTAGAGTAATTGAATTGGATATATGGCCTAATTCAACTAGCGATGATGTGAATGTTCTTCATGGAAGGTAAGATACTAATGCTAAATGAAAATTCAAATATTAGTATTGGCATTTTTTTAAACAATGTGATCTTTGTTCCTTGAGTATCACATTTATTATTACATTTTGATGTGTTATATTATTGCCTTAACCAAAACATTGAAATGATTAAAATGATGTTTTAAAAATGCACAGTATGGGAACACATAATTTCTTAAGATTTTTAGAGATACATATTCACTGCATGATTCAAATTTTCCAGAAAATCAACATGTACTTGCTACCTGATTGAAGCTATTACACACACCCCTTTCAACCTAACATCCTCACCTCTACTAATATTAAGGATCAATATAATACATACTTTCTTATAATTATAAATGAATATGAGAGCATATCATATAGAGCATTATACTTTGTTTTTATTAACTACTCAGAATGTATTTAGTTTTACAATGTATCCACTCCTTTTTGAAATAAATGTTCCCTTGTCATTAATTATAGGAATATTCTAGGTCATTTCTATTTTAGACAGAGGCACAGTTGGACATAGTTATTAGTTGCAGGATAGTCCAAAATGCCAACATTTTTTAATGGTGGTGGGTTTTGAACTTAAATTCGATTTAAGAAGACCGAGTTTTCAACATAGTAAATTGATGAACTACAATAAATTTTGAACGTGATTGACACATTGTGTTGTGGGTATTAAAAAAATTATTTTTAATGGGACATAATTTCTTGTCTTACAAACATATGGACAAAGCCATAACCAACTTGGCCTAATTAAACCAATGTTACATATACTGTACCAATAAGGTAAAAATATTATCATATATTCCAGGGACCTCCATGGGTACTTGTGGTGACTACATAAATCCATCAACATAGAGAGTAAAAAAATCTTTCTAGGACACTGATTTTCTAACTGATTTGAAGTACATGATAATGATAAATTCAAATTCAATAAATAAACAGTTTTTATCTGTTAGTCATTGAATATATTTAAATAATATTCTTGTCTATGCAAGTTTTTTACAAGATAAACGGATAACAAGTTGCCCTAATTGAATTATGAATCATATCCTTCGAAAACACATTTCACCAAGCCTTCAGTGATTACTTTTTTCATGAGACCTTCTATACTTTCTTAAGATTCTCAATAGCGTTAGAAGTCATGAATAAGAATGTCTTAGATAAATCTGTGTTGGTTAATGGTTATTATATGGTCATAATAATGCACATTTGCCTCTACTGCCTTAGTTGTTATGTGGTCAACTATATTGTATAATATTTCATTTAATACATACACGTCATCTTAAGGGGATTGGTTTACGGTGTAGGACTTTGACCACTCCTGTGAAACTTCTTAAATGTTTGAGCTCTATAAAGGAACATGCATTTACTGCGTCCGAGTACCCTGTTGTGATAACTCTAGAAGACCACCTTACTCCAGATCTTCAAGCTAAAGTAGCCGATGTGAGTATATTATCTAGAATGGGACTATTAACTACATACTTACAATTTTATATACTTTTAACCATATTTCTACTCAATTCAGATGGTCACCCAAACATTTGGAGAGGCATTGTTTATACCTGACTCGGAATGCTTGAAGGATTTGCCATCACCAAAGTCAATGAAAAAAAGGTTTATCATTTCAACTAAACCACCTGGGGAATACCTTCAAGGCAAAAACGTTGACAGGGATGAAATAAATGATCTACAAAAAGTGAAGGACGTAAATGATGAGAGAGCTTGGGGCAAAGAACTCTCAAGCCTTAAATTTCGGACCACTGAGGACAAAGTGAGGAATATAATTCATAGTATGCTAGACCCTTCATACGTACGTAGTAAGCATATTATAAATAATGTGCTAACTCTTTTGTTCACATAGGGTAATTTGAATGAAGATGATAGCACAGATGAGGAAGATGATGATGACGATGATGACAAGTTAAATCAGAAAAGGGCGCCTGAATATGGGCGTCTAATTGCGATCCATGCTGGAAAAGGAAAAGGAGGATTAGATAATTGGGTAAAGGTGGATCCAGATAAAGTTAGACGGCTTAGTTTAAGTGAGCCACAATTGGAAAAGGCTGTAACAACTCATGGAAAAGCTATTGTAAGGTATATACATATATACCACTTTAATTTACTTGGGCAATCATTTTTAAAATTTAGAATGATAGATTTTTTTTTATTTTGCTTCTTACATTTAAAACATTTATATGGATTCCCAAATGTATATCATTGGTTACTTAAGGTGGATCATTGAAGCATCAGTTCAAAATTATATATCTAAGCTTTGGTTACATACCAAAAACATGAAATTAGTAAAATACCATATGAACTCTTAATTGAGTAAACTATAAACACTTATCACGTTCTTGTGTATTATTAATATAAAAATGTCAGTCACTATGATTGAAGCAAGACACACTAACAAAATTTTGTCTGACCGACCTAGCTAACTTCTAGAGAGCCCCCTTGTCTTTTATGACATGAATATATGTTCACTACTTCTGTATTCAAGTGCAATACGTTCCACTTTTACAAGATAATTGGTTCTTCTGATTTGTAAGGTTATAAGTTTTACTTCTGCGTGTGGAAGTCATTAATACTAAAAAGTGTATACCTAATTTCTTTTAATTGGGTTGATACAGGTTCACCCAACGGAATATATTGAGGGTGTACCCAAAGGGTATACGTTTTGACTCTTCTAATTACAATCCACTGGTTGCTTGGACACATGGCGCACAAATGGTTGCATTCAATATGCAGGTTTGCATCTTTGTTGTTGCACAATTTTTTTAACCAACAATTTCAATGATAAATAAAATAAATCTTAAGTGATATATTCTTCATTTGCTCTATTTTATTGTTGACAATTCTGTTTTATATTTTGAAATTCCAAAAACTCTATACAATCCAAACACTAAAGTTTATATCACATAACTTTTTCTCATAAGAGATTTTTTTCTTGAGTTCGTATGTAAAACCCTCATTACAAATTTGACTTCATGATATGTTATCTTATTGTAAATAGATTTTATGTAATATTTTAAAAGAGACGTGACATAAAAAATTAGTTGTAATAGATGGAGTACATTATATTTGGAGATTCTCATCTATGCATACTTAATATTCTTAACATTACGTGATTGGGTTCCGTAATGCTAAAAGAAATATTAAAAGATAAAAATATATAATAATATTAATATTAATATAGTTATACGTGAATTTAAATTAAAATAAAAGTATTATTACAAAAAAAATTAAATATAATTGTGGTTGAATTATTTACAAAATGTGCGATGTGTTGTGGTTCGTGGTTAACAATTTTGTAATTGCGGTTCAACCCGCAACATATCACATTTCATAGTAAAATAAAATTAATATATATATATATATATATATGTATGTATGTATGTACGTGTGTGTTTGTATATATATAATTATTAAACTTTTATTAGTTTGTTAAGTGAATAAACTATGTTTATGTTACGTGTTTAATATCATAAATTACCACATTCAATTAGTACCTATTGTAGATTATAAATAACAACCGTATAAATTTGAGAAATGAAGACTTGATCAAAGCTATACACGAAACAAATTCATTTAATAATCCAAAGTTTAAATAAATAATATGTTATAATAATATAAGATTCTGATAAGTCAATCTCCTAATACCTCAAAATTTAAGGAGAATTACTAACTTAACAAATATTAAGTTCCCAGTACCCATATAAACATTATGAGGACCACGGTATTCTTTAAAATTGTTGACATGTATAGAGATCATATAATGGGTTGCCCCAATATCCGGATACCAATTTCGATCAGTAGTAAAATGGGCTTAACAAAGGGTGAAACTCTAGTTGCGCCTAAGAACTTGTGAGCCCATTAGAAGAATCATTATAAGCTAGGCATATTACTCTCTGAGACAACAACAGTAACCCTGCCATCCACCGATACTAATTCATCAATTATCTATGCTCACATATCATCATCGTAATAAAGCTACTCCAAACTTAATTCTAACATTTAAGACACAAGAACCCATGACAACAACTGAATAGTACCAGTAATGGAGGCAACCACGATAACAACATAATCAGTACCTTCAATAGAGACTCTACCCATCCCTCCTCCGCCTGGTTAAAACATTCATTGATTAAGTTACTAGTTCTCTTAAAATGTCAAGGTTTTATGAAACTGACTTACTAGAATCTTATACTTGAAATATCAACTTATTCGCAAAGAACTTTGAAAATTGTCTTGAAAGCGAAGAAGTTTTGACTAAGTATTCTGGAGTAACAAACCCAATATTATCAACTTCACTAAAATCGTCAGTTATTTCTCACCAATTTGAAGGCAGTTAAACTGTGACTTATTTTTTTACTTGATGCTCACTAGAGACCTTTATAACCTTGTTTAACCTCCTTCATTGGGTCTTCTGTTGCAACTCTATAACGTTTAATCCGGGTTTCCTTGATCAATGAGTAGACTATTAATCAAATCAACATTTGAGCATGGCCATGCATTTTATAGTCTCACTCAATCAAGAGGCCAATAATATCACTCCTAAAATAGGAGAGTTAAATCATATATCTATCATTCATATTTCTCATACGATTCATAGCATACCCAACGTCCACCTTTATCATTACCCGGTTAAAGGTAACTTTGAGTGTAATCAAAGTATATTAATTCTCGAATAGAAATATAATGATTTCAAGTCAGAGGATCATTACATCATTATCACTATAAGATTTTTTATGACACTTATTAACATGTAGAATCTCACGACGGGTCTTTCCAATGTCATGTATTGATACATACACTTATGTTCTTGACTTTAGTATCACCATACCTATGACCAATGAGATGCAGTCATCTATCAACAAACATACTAGTCTTATTGCATTATTGTTGTCCTTTAATAATAATACTCGACTAGGGAATTTTAGAAATAAAATACTATTCATATAATTTCATTTTTAAGTCACATACCTAAAGATATATATTACGTATTAATATTCCAAGGATATTTATTATTCTTTTAATTTATAACACAGTAAATAAAGACATAATAAATATTAATTAAATAATCATATAAAACATAATCCTTAATTGTTTTCAATAAAACATTAAAAGTATTGTCTCAAGGACACCAATACTATCAATCTCCCACTTGTACTAGAGCCAATTTCTCATGTATCTAATAGCCATGGAACTAGTATGACCTTCGTGCTTCTGCTGCGACAAAGCCTTGGTCAGTGGATCTACAATGTTATCATTTGTATGCACTTTACATATATGTATATCCCCTCGATTATTATCTCTCGAAGAAGATGATATCGTCTGAGTATATGCTTTGTTCGGGAATGAGACCTTGGTTCCTTAGCCTGCGAAATGGCTCCGTTATTATCGCAGTATAAATCTATCGGATATGCGACCGAAGGAACTACACCAAGAGCTGCAATAAAATTCCGAATCCATACAGCCTCCTTGGCTGCTTCACAGGCAGCAATATACTCAGCCTCCATTGTAGAATTGGCAACCGTCTCTTGCTTTGAACTTTTCCAGCTTACAACACCTCCATTTAGACAAAATACAAAACCAGACTGAGAGATCGAATCATCCTTGTCTGTTTGGAAACTAGCATCGGTGTAACCTTTTACAACCAGCTTTTCCTCTCCTCCATATACCAAGAATTGATCTTTAGTCCTTTTCAAGTACTTAAGAATATTCTTGACTGTCGTCCAGTGACCTTCACCTGGATTAGACTGGTATCTACTCGTCATGCTCAAAGCATACGAGACATCAAGACGAGTACATATCATTGCATACATTATAGAACCAATTGCCGACACATATGAAACTTTTCTCATACGGTCCTTATCATCCAATGACTTATGACTGTTTTCTTTTGAGATCGATATCCCATGAGACATCGGGACATAGCCCCTTTTAGCATCTTGCATCCCAAATCGATGCAAAACTTTGTCAATGTATGTACTCCGACTTAGGCTAATCATTCTTCTTGATCTATCTCTATAGATCCTGATACCTAATATATAGGTCGCATCGCCTAAGTTTTTCATTGACAAATTTTTACTTAACCAAGTCTTAACAGCCTGTAAAGAAGGAATGTCATTCACTATAATTAATATGTCATCAATATATAGTACTAGGAATGCCACATTGCTCCCACTAACCTTCTTGTAAACACATGGTTCATCTTCATTTTGAATAAACCCAAACTCTTTGACGGTTTCATCAAAACGAATGTTCCATCTCCTCGAGGCTTGTTTCAATCCTTAAATGGATCGACGCAACTTACATACCTTTCTAGCATACTTTGGATCAACAAAACCTTCAGGCTGTGTCATGTACACATCCACATCTTCTTCAGGGCTCCCATTTAAGAAAACGGTTTTGACATCCATCTGCCATATTTCATAATCATAGTAAGCAGCTATAGCAAGTAAAATCCTGATGGACTTGACTATAGCCACTGGTGAAAAAGTCTCATCATAGTCAATACCATGAATTTGCTTGAAACCTTTTGCCACCAATCGTGCTTTATAGGTCTGTACATTACCATCCATATCGGTCTTCTTCTTGAAAACCCACTTGCACCCTATAGGTTTTACTCCTTCAGGTGGATCAACCAAAGTCCATACTTGATTAGTATACATGGATTCCATTTCAGATTTCATGGCATCCAGCCATCTCTTAGATTCTGGAGTGTTCATAACGTCTTGGTAGGTGAGAGGCTCATCTTCGTCGATAAGCATCACATCCCCATCTTGAGTTAAGAGAAATCCATAATATCTCTCAGGCTCATGGCAAATCCTACTAGACCTACGAACAACCTGTGTTTCCTGAGAAGTATTGTTTTTTTGTACATTCTGCTCAGGTTCCTCCATTGGTTCATTGTTATCTTGTGGGTCTCGAATTTCATCGAGTTCTATTATCCTCTCACTGTCTTTCTTAGACAACATTTCTCTTTCAAGGAAAACTGCAGTTCGAGCAACAAACACTTTGTTCTCGGAAGGATTATAGAATGAATAACCCTTTGTTTCAATTGGGTATCCCACAAAATTACATTTGTCTGATTTAGGTCCTAGCTTGTCAGAAGTTAAACGTTTCACAAATGCTTCACATCCCCATATTTTCATAAATGACATGCTATGACGTTTCTCAGTCCATATCTCATATGGAGTCTTCTGAATAGTTTTAGTAGAAATTCGGTTAAGTGTATAAGCAGCCGTCTCTAGGGCGTAGCCCTAGAAACTAATTGGAAGATCTGCATGACTTATCATCGATCGTACCATGTCCAACAAAGTACGATTCCTCCTTTCAGAAACTCCATTCCATTATGGTGTTCCGGGAGGAGTGAGTTGTGATACAATACCACACTCTTTTAATAAACTCTTAAATTCATGGCTTAATTATTCACCTCCACGATCAGATCGTAGAGTCTTAATACTTCCGCCAATTTGATTTTCTACTTCAGCTTTGTATTCTTTGAACTTTTCAAAAGAATCGGATTTGTTCTTCATAAGATACACATATCCATATCTACTGAAATCATCAGTAAACGTGATAAAGTAGTAAAAGCCACCTCTTGCCATAGTACGCATAGGACCACATACATCACTATGTATTAGTTCTAATCGTTCAGTGGCCCTTTCACCTTGTTTAGTATAAGAAGCTTTAGCCATTTTTCCAATGAGACAGGGTTCACATGCTTCGTATGATTCAAAATCAAACTTATCCAAGTATCCATCTTTATGTAACTTGGAAATGCGTTTCTCATTTATATGGCCTAAACGACAGTGCCAAACGTATGTTTGATTTGATTCATTAGTCTTAAGATGTTTGTTATTCACATTATAGATAAGAGTGTCTAGATCAAGAACATATAAACCGTTAAACAAACGTGCAACCCCATAGATAACATTATTCAAAGAAAAGGAACAACTATTGTTCTGTATTAAAAATGCAAAACCTTTTTTGTCCAAACAAGAAACCGAAATAATGTTTCTGCAAATTGCAGGCACGTAAAAACAGTTCTCAAGTTCTAAAATAAGCCCAGTGGGCAACGTTAAATAATAAGTCCCTACAGCTAAAGCAGCAACCTTTGCTCCATTTCCAACTCGTAGGTCGATCTCTCCTTTTGCCAAAGTCCTACTCCTTTGCAGCTCCTGCACATTTATATAAATGTGAGAACCACATCCAATATCAAATACCCATGATGTAGAAGTAGACAAATTGACCTCGATAACATAAATACCTGAATCAGAAGCTTGACCAGCCTTCTTCTTCTTCAGATCCTCCAAATAAGCATGACAGTTTCTCTTCCAATGACCTGGTTTACCACAGTAGTGACAATCACCCTTTGCAACAGCACCCTTAGGTTTTAAAGCCTGTTTGGGATTAGCCTTTGGCTTGGGACCAGAAGAAGATCCAATCTTCTTCTTTCCCTTCCATTTGCCTTTCCTATTAGCCTTACCTTTGTTATCTACCATCAGCATGACAGCAGGTTCAGCCTTTTTCATGTTGGTTTCAGCAGTTCGTAACATGGCCAACAATTCAGTGGGTGTTTTGTCTATCTCATTCATATTGTAGTTCATAACAAAATGAGTATAGTTGCGGTTCAAAGATTGCAAGATCAAGTCAATCTGAGCTTCCGGACCAATCGGGAAATCCAAAGTATCAAGATACTCAATATAACCTATCATCTTTAGAACATGTGGTTGAACAGGTTCACGCTCTCCCTGTTTGTAAGCATACAGTGCTTTGCTTGTGTCGAACCTTTCTTGACGAGCCTGTCCCTCAAACATTCTTTGAAGGTGTTCAATCATCTCATAAGCATCCATATGCTCATGTTGTTTTTGAAGCTCAACACTCATGGTTGCCAGCATGAGATAGGCAACATCATTCGCATCATCAATATGGTTCTGATAAGCATTTTGCTGAACGCGAGTTGCATTCTCAGCAGGAGGAGCAGGTGAAGGAATTTCAATGACGTGAAGCTTTCGCTCCTGCCTGAGGACAATCCTCAAATTCCTATACCAATCCAGGAAGTTAGTTCATGTCAGCTTGTCCTTCTCAAGGGTTGCTCGTACGGAGAAAGTATTTGTATTGTTTGCCATTTAAATATCTACAATGTTAAAATGCATAAATTTAGTTAGTCTGCAGAATTTTAATTATGTTAAAGTGATTATCATATACATTCATAATATATATCTCCCACTATTTTATTCAAATCAATAGCCCTAACTATTAATTCGGAAAGCATTTCATCAAATCTTTCTAGTGAGCCAAGATCCATATTTCATCCATGTTTCAAGATAGCGTTTGCTAATACACCCAAAACATGACTATTTAGGTAGACAACATTTGTCAATTATATCAAATATAATTCTTGGATAGTTTGGTGAAACAACCCTTTGTACATATTTATCCAATAAATCCCACCAAACTCTATGCCTCTAAATCCACAATCCTATTGTGATGATTTATTTAAGTTAGACCCAACGTTTCATTAATCTAAGTACATTTACTTATCACATTTTCCCATGATTGATAAGAGCACTTCACTTTGGCAAACCCACTCCTTCTCAATCTAGATCTTGATGTGTTTAAAACATTGGAAGGCATCTATATTAACTTAATATTCATTTAGGGATTTTAATATTATTTAACGATCATGATCCCATCATAAAGAGATTCTCAATTTTTCCTTGATTAAATAATCCATTTCAATATTCGTCAATGGTTTGATTTCCAAATTGTCGGAGAAGTCACAAACGGTCTCACTTAAAACCCAACTTTCTTGCAGATTAAATTAATAATCCGTTGTTGACAAAATCTCCCCATATTAGAAAAATGAAAATTCATATTCAATACCGTGTTTCATAAACACAAGAATCTCATGATCATTTGTTCAATTTTAAATCTTGAGTCGTTACAGATTTTATCTTGTTTAAACAAGCAAGGCATGGGTGTCGTATCTAATACACACATACATGATTAATTTAATTAAAGCATGCATCATTAACTATTCTACACTAGCATTCATACATCAATATGTAAAGTGCAGTATGTAAACGTTCTTGGTTATGGCCGTTTTTCCTTTGTGATCCTTTCGATCTAATGAAAGGATCAAGGTCAATCTATGGTGGTAAAATATAAATACAATTACATGTCTTCATTCTTCTTGTATCCATGGGTGCTTGCTCCTCTTCTTGAATCATCCTTCAATCTTCAAGTACATTACATGGAATAATTGAATACAACCTATACTAATGTACTTACATAAGAAAACTCGAGTTACATTCGAGGTTAAACAATTACAAGAATGAAGAAAACGACATGCAAGTCGTATTTATAAAACCAAAACCAAAACCATTAATCTAGGGGTCTAAAGGCCATAACCAGCACCATGCTCAAGTACACAAAAGGAACATGAAAAATATTGCGGGGTCCCGGAGCGGCAGCCCCGGGCGGGGTCCGGGGGCGGCAGCCCCGGGCGGAGTCCGGGGGCGGCAGTCCCCGGCTGGGGTCGAGCTGCCAGGTCAGCTCAGAAATTTTTTATTTTCGAAGACCAGTCCTCTTCAGAAATCATCAATTTCTGAACTACAGATCATATCTATTGGTCTTTTTCCCCACTGCATCTTATACAGTTTCAGAAGCATGTATCATATACATACTGATCATATCCCAGTTAACTAATCTTGTCCAACACAATCTGTCCACCAGTTTATATCACCATACAAACTGACCCTCATGCATAACATACAAATCACAATAAAGCATATTAAAACAGTCATGACAAACCATCAACATGCTAGTATCATCATCTATGTACTCATCATATGAATAACCAGATACACATTAATTAACAGTTTTAATCATACATTAACATGACAACATGCATATTAAATCTCATACATAGGCAGTATCAACATACATGCATGGCAGATCATATACATACTGGAATACAATGAAAAAAATGTTAAACACGTAACCAAATCATCTAATTATACACGTAGCTGTGATACCATTGTTGGGATTCGGGCATGAAAATGTAGCGGAATAACGGTAAATATAAAAAAATCGCGAATCCCAAACGCAGGATCCGTGTATAATTGACTGATGATTATGGAGAAGATAATGTGTACCTTATTAAAGCTTTCCTTAGGATGATTATGGAGGTCCAGAAGCGTGAATCACAACAGCCCCTTCTTCAAGAACTACTCTCTAATGGTATCCACACGAACGTCGATTCGTCTAACAATCAGCGGAGATGGTACTAGCCAAGAACACCCATGAATTATCTCTTCTCTATCTCTCTCACTTGCTAGCCTCTCTTCGTATTGAGCTGCTAGGGTTTTATCTGATAAAACGAATTCACATGTCTGAGGCTTGTAAACACATCATAATGTATTTATATGAGCTAGAGATAATGGGTCAAACCCTAATCCATGAGGTTTCTCAAAAACCTATTCTGATTTTGGGTTTATTTATTAATTCGAATATTAATTAAATTAATCAAGTCCCACTTAATTAATTCAATAAATAAATTTGAACTAATAATAAAATTATTTAAATTCATAATTTAAATAAAGCTCCGTTTAAATATTCTTTGTGTGTGACCCTTTAGGTTATTATTACGTTGACAATAATTTTATTTTCTAATAAAATTATAAACAATGAGCGGCATCTAGTAATACATCATTGTTACCCAAGTAATAATAATAATTTGTGATTCAATTAAACCTTTCGTGAATAATGTACAATGTAATATAATATCTTTAACCTTATGTTATAGATTAAACTCGAGGCATATATTGTGTCATCCTCATCAACGTTTAATCCGGGTTTCCTTGATCAATGAGTAGACTGTTAATCAAATCAACATTTGAGCATGACCATGCATTTTATAGTCTCACTCAATCAAGAGGCCAATAATATCACTCCTAAAATAGGAGGGTTAAATCCTATATCTATCATTCATATTTCTCATACGATTCATAGCATACCCAATGTCCACATTTATCATTACCCGGTTAAAGGTAACTTTGAGTGTAATCAAAGTATATTAATTCTCGTATAGAAATATAATGATTTCAAGTTTGAGGATCATTACATCATTATCACTATGAGATTTCTTATGACACTTATTAACATGTAGAATCTCACGACGGGTCTTTCCAGTGTCATGTATTGATACATACACTTATGTTCTTGACTTTAGTATCACCATACCTATGACCAATGAGATGCAGTCATCTGTCAATAAACATACTAGTCTTATTGCATTATTGTTGTCCTTTAATAATAATACTCGACTAGGGAATTTTAGGAATAAAATACTATTCATATAATTTCATTTTTAAGTCACATACTTAAAGATATATATTACGTATTAATATTCCAAGGATATTTATTATTCTTTTAATTTATAACGCAGTAAATAAAGACATAATAAATATTAATTAAATAATCATATAAAACTTAATCCTTAATTGTTTTCAATAAAATATTAAAAGTATTGTCTCTAGGACACCAATACTATCAATTTTTACTCAAATGTCAAAACTAAATAAGTTATTGACCTCATAATATAGTTCCAACAAATCAAACATCTATCCCTTCCCCAGTAACAAATGTACAACATTGATAATAAAAATATATCAATAACATTAATATTTTCACCTACAAGATAAACTCAAGTTCACAATCAAGATTAAAAGAAACTTTAACACGTGTTTCATACCACAACGAACATAAGTATAGAACTCAGATTGAGGGGAGATTGAAGTCTTTAATCATTTTCACTAAGATATTGAGGAATAAAACATTTCTTGTCTCTCATTTTTAGGTCTTTCTACCTCTACTTTTCTCAATTTCATTTCATACTGTTATCTCAACTTTCATATTCATATTGTATTGTATCCAACCCATGCTTTCTAAACTCATATTCAACTAGCTTACTCTAATGATGACAAGTGTACCCACTTCATAGTGCAAGAACATACATTCACCCTCGAGAAAAAAGTTGTTATCTTTTACTTTATCAGTTTTAGATTTTTTTAATAAGATACATCTTATGTAAGTTAGGCTCAAAACAATAATTCTATTAATTATGTTTAATAATCCAAATTATATATATATATATATATATATATATATATATATATATATATATTCTTAATCGATAAATATATTCAAATTAAATCTTTTATTTAAATAATATTTATTTAATACTTTATATGTGTGATCATGTACGTCATTGTTACATTAAAAATAATTATTTTATTTAATAAAGTAAGGAAGAACTACCTTAAATCCTGTGCAATGCACGAGACAACTTTCAAATATTTAAAAATTATATTTATTATAATGTTATATTAGCAAATTAATAATTTATAATTTTTATTCTATATTTTAATTTTTTTTAGTTTTATTTAATATTCTGTCTGTAATATTATTTTATTATTAATCATATTTATTAATCACTTATATATTTATTTAATATGTATTACATATTTATAAAATATAAAAATATTAATAAAAATAAAATATCTTTTAGTTATATATTATTTATTTTAATTTCATATTATATAAAAGTAATATTTGTATAATATTTTTCCTGCTATATTTCTTTTATGAGTTACTATTACTATTATTTTGATCAATTTTTATTTATTTTGTGAAACCCACTTATTACCAAACCATCTTATTATCTTAATTCTCTTATTGTTTACCACAGTATTTTAATATTATATTTATATTTATATTTATTTTCTAATTTATATTGATTTTTTTATCCTTTTATTAATATTTTTATAATTTAGTGTCATGTATAAAAGTAATATAATATTAATTTTAAATATTTTTTTATTAATTTTTTAAGTTTTATTAAATCAATAGAATTAGTTAGATATATTTCACCATAACATGTTAAGTGCTTTATTCCAATTATATATAGGATATAATATAATATGCGGGATATAATAATACATTATTGCTACCATGCGTTACATAGTCTCATATTTAATCCAAAGTCTCCATAACTTAATCAATATGAATAGATTTCATTCCTAAAATAGGAGAATTAAGTTTCATGCAGATCATTGATATATTACACCCATTATTTATGACATACCTAACAAAATTTATGGTCAACCTAGGAAAATGTAAGTTTAGATGATATTATGCACATAAAATTTATGTTATTTACCTATAAACTAAATATTGAATTTGTAGAAGGGGTTAAATACAAACTCAAGAACTTTTTTTTAAAAATTCTTGCGGATTAAAAAGTTTATATTCTAAGGTGTTGAGTGTTTGAAATATAAAACTGAAAGAGAAACAATAAGATAAATTCTAAGTAATTATAAAACAGTGATTAAAAATTACTAGTGGTTTGTTGTTCAACTAGTTAATTAATTTTTCTTTCAAATAACCTTGGTCTAAAAATCAAACTGCTTACAAATGTAAAAAAGAACACTATAAAAACACTACAAATGATTCTTACCTCTTACTGTGTTTTTCTTATGTTTTTGTTGTTCAACTCTTACAAATGTTCCAACGAACTACTAATATATATATAGCGGTTCATTTTCTACATCAATTTTCCATTAACTGATAAAAGTATAAATTACATTTTATAATATTTGCACTAAAATAGAATGTAGCTTCTTTCATAGTTTTCATAGGTCTTTACCTTGTTTAGGAAAAATCTTTGTCTTGTTATTCTCCTTGAAGACTGTGTTTCTTGAAAGACTTCACAGTCCTCACAAAATTGTCTTCCATTGATCCAGAATTCTGCAAAGATTCCATTCCATTTGTCTTTAACTATTATGGGAAACTTTGATCAATTGATAATTACTATAAAACTTATCAATCGATCCTTCTTTGCTTATCCATCGATAAATATGTTATCCATTGACTAGTTGATATATCAATGGATGTTTGAATATCCATCGATTCCCTTATCTATCGATTAATCTTTCATTCGTTGATTGCTTTGACAGATTCATCCATTGATGAGAATCCATTGATTTGACTTTGTTGTCTGGCATCCATCGATCATTAATATCCATCGACTTCTTTATCTGTTAATCAGTTCATGTATGAGAATTCTGACTTAGAATATTTATACTTTGTCAGCCATTCTTCATATCCGTTGAATAACTATCAATCGAAGTCAATAAACATCAATCAATCACATCCATCGAATTTATTAAAATCAACTAATAATAAAAAGAATTCTAGATCATCCGCAACTAACCAATTTTTCAGTTGATTAACAAATACTTCAACTGATAAATGGTTTCATAATCAATGGATATTTATATGATTCATATCCATCAGCTAGTTACAAATTATTACATCAAATTTATGATTCTAAATAAAATGTTATCATCAAACTACATGATTCCTAACAATTTACATGTTAAAATGTAACAACTCAAGTGAGAGAACCATTACACCATTTTTATTGTGAAAATTACTTGGCACAATATTTAATTTATTAAGTAGAATCTTCATAAAAATCATCCTGTTTTTTATGCTAAAAATGTATCATATTTTTTGTGTGTTTATAATAATATATAGATTACAGTAATAATCTCAAAGAAATGTTAAATGAGAAAATTGAAAATCTTTGCCTCTACCCAACCTATTTTTCTTAATTAATGTCCAAATATACTAAAAATAATAATCTACTATATTATAATCCTTGCTCATCTCAATACTATTCCAATAACAGTCTTAATCAAATAGTCTATTCTAACTTTTTAAAGTTATTTAACTTACTTTTCAAATCACCACGTATTTCAATTAATGTACACAATCCCACTAACTAGTTATATGGGTCATATTATGTATTAATTGTGATTATCAATTAAAATTTTTTAAAAGCACTTTGCACTTTGCACATGTAACATATTAATAAAATCAAATTAATTGACGAAGGAGAACTTTTAAAATAATGATTTACAGGAAAAAATAATGAAAAGGTAAAGCTTGGGTGAATTAATAGCCAAAAACCCAATAACTTAAGGATTTCTCAACATTCTTGACATGGGCTAAAATAAGCCCTAAAAATACAATTAATATTGCATTAATTAAACTTAGTTTGGTCCATAAGGGAGTCCCATTTAATGAGGCTCTGATATCCTAATTATTAAATAAATTAATAATTAATTAATTAACTAAATATACAGATAATTAACTACGTCCAACTACAAGGAAACTACTACAAGGAGTAGCCCCCAGGATACCTCAATTAACAAGGAAACATATTCCTACATGGAAACTACTTTTATCACAAGAAGGATCCAGAATCCTTCAAGGAGGTGCCTTGTCCGCGAAGGTTCTTAACTCTAATATGATTCTAAGACTCTCTATGTCTATATAAAGAGCCTAACCTCTCATTCTTAGAACTACGTTTTGGCTTGATTCTCAATACGCTTGAGATACGTAGGCATCATGTGAGGAAAAAACTAAGTTACGAAACATAAGTGCAGCCATAAAAGCTCGATAAGCTCTGATACACATCGCAATTAATACACCTCAATTTTTAATCCATAACATTTGGCACCGTTTGTGGAAAAACAACATCAACCATGTCAAGAACATGAAGAACTGATGGAGACATCGTTCCTACCACAGGAGACCTGACCGCTGTCATCCCTCCTGATGAGACTCAAACCATCGCGATCCCTGTTACCACCACTATTCCTGCTGAAGCTCAAAGTCCTAGCACTCAAAGGCTTGGCCTGTTTAGTGAAATCGTCCATTTTACCAATCCCGAGGAAGTCGTCCATGGATCCAACCCTCTATATCAGGTAACTCTAACTTCTTTTATTGCTACTGCTCCTCCTCGTGCACAAATTTCTACTGTTGTTATCCCCAGTGGCATTATTTCCCAACCTAGGCTTGGACTCTCCCAAGCTTATCCCCCTCTTTACATCTGAGGGTTGGAACCCCCATGAAATTATGGGCGTAGAGAAGGAATCCATGATTTTCCAAGACCATACTCAACTGATGATGAAAGCACTGAAGGCACTGATATTAATCCTAGAAGGAGAAGGCCTGACAAGGAACTCGTAGGGAGCCAACGTTCACAATCCCGTAGAACACTAGAACATAAAATTGTTTCCTACGAGGATGAACTCAAAGAGCTGAAGAAAAGCTTAGGTTGACATGACACAAGGCCATCGCTGAGGCGTGAAGCCCCTGACATCATAGAACTAGATGGAACCCCTCGAGAGAGGAGGAGGGAAACTGCAAGGGCTGATCCCACTGAGTTGCTACCACTCAGAGATCCTGATGATCCGACACCACCCTTTACTGAAGCGATCATGGACACTCACATCTCAAGAAAGTTCAAGATGCCCACTATTCAGACTTATGATGGAGCGGGATATCCCTCGAATCATGTAAGAACTTTCTTGAATGCTTTGTTATTATAATCTGTCAACGATGATGTCAAGTGCAGAGCTTTTCCACAAACCCTAGGGGGCATGGCTCAATATTGGTATAGCCGGCTACCTCCCAACTCTATTGGGTCCTTTAAAGAACTCATCAAGGCTTTCATAAGCCAGTTTATAAGCGAAAGAGTGCATGAAAAAAGTTTAGCTTCTCTCATGAATCTGGAAAAAAGAAAGAATGAGTCCCTGATGGACTACTTAAACCGTTTTACAAAGGAAGCCTTGAAATTCCCAGACTTGGACGAAAAAGTAGCTATGATAGCTTTGAAACAGGGGACGACTGATCCTTACTTTAAAAGGTCACTAGCCAAGCATCCCTCAGAAAACATGCTCACCTTCAAAATAGGGTTGGAAAGTACATCAATGCAGAAGAAAAGATGAAGAAAACTATCATGTCAGTGGCGACTAATGGGAATTATAGCAATAAGAAAAGAAAAGGGAATCAGTAATATGTTGCCCGTGACAAATATTATAAGACGGACAAGGATTCTGAAACCCCTCCTAAGAAAAATAACTTGGGGCCAAAGTTCGGTGAATATTCAAGGCTGAATACGCCTCGAAGCCAAATTCTGATGGATATTGAAAGGGATCGAAACCTGAGATGGCCTAAACCCCTAAAGTCTGATCCTGAAAAGAAGAACAAGAACATGTTTTGCCAATTTCATAAGGATACTGGACATGACACAGATGACTATCGACAATTAAAGGATGAAATCGAATTCCTTATCAAAAGAGGAAAACTTTTTAAGTTCACCAAAGATGGAAGCCCTGATAGATGAGATGATAGTTGGAGAAACAATGATAGCTGGGATATGAATCCTCAGCCTAGAGGACAAGTTGTTAATATTATTTTTAGAGGACTTACAGTTGTAGGGAATTCTAGAAATTCAAGGAAAGCATACACTAGAGAAGTTATGCAAGTCGTAGGTGAAGCACCTAAATGTGCTAGAATAGAGATGGTCATATCCTTTAATGACTCATACTTGGAAGGGATAAAGTTTCCCCACAATGATCTTCTTGTCGTAGCCCATTTGATAGGGAATTCAGAAGTTAAAAAGAGTCCTGGTGGACAATAGATCATCAGTTGATATCTTGTTCTATGATGCCTTTGTGAAGATAGGGTACAATGATTCCTAACTAACCCCTTCGGATGTTAAATCTATGGCTTTAATGGAGTAGAGTCAAAAGTGAAAGGAATCATTCAACTACCCATGACAATGGAAAGAGAGCCTCAAGAGGCCACTCAGATGCTAATCTTTTTGGTAACCAAATCATCTTCTACGTACAATGCAATACTTGGAAGGACAAGCTTGCATGCTTTTAAGGCTGTTGCCTCGAGTTATCACTTGAAGGTCAAGTTCTCCACTAAAAATGGCGTTGGAGAGGAAAAAGGAGATCAGAGAATGGAAAGAAGTTGCTACGTGGCAGCCCTAAGACACGATGGAGTCAGGGACAAATCCTGCCCATAGAGGACATGGACACAAAAGAGAGTGAAGGAAGAAGAGGGAAACCAGCTGAGGACTTAGTTCCAATTCCCTTAGTTCTGGGAGAACCAGAGAAGGTCACTTATATTGGGGCCTCATTAAAAGAGCCTATGAAAGAAAAATTAACAAAGTTCTTGCAAGAAAATGGGGACTTATTTGCTTGGACAGCCGCTGATATGTCAGGAATTGACCCCAAACTGATCACACTCATAAGCTTAACGTGGATCCACAACGGAAAATGGTGAAGCAAAAGAAGAGAAATTTCTCTCTAGAAAGGCAAGAAGCCATAAAGTAAGAGATAGAAAAGCTCTTGCAAACTTTGTGGTCGAATGTACTATCAACAACCAAGAAGTCGGGGGGCAGGATAGTGAGGAATAAACACAAAAAGAAGGACAAACTCCTAAAGAATATTGGGTGCTCAATTTTGATGGGCGTCAAAAACAAAATCTAATGGAGCAGGCTTAGTGCTATAAAGTCCCGAAGGATTCATCATTGAGTATGCTATTAAGCTTGATTTCCCAATAGCTAACAATGAAGCCGAATATGAAGCTCTGATAGCAGGCATGCGCTTGGCCAAGGCACTAAATGCCAAACACCTCAAAGTCTGTGGAGACTCAAAGCTGGTTATATCCAAAGTAAATGGGGAGTTTGAAGCAAGGGAAGAAGTCATGGTTAAATACCTCTGCCTGGTAAAACCTATAATGACTCAGTTTAAAGAATGTCATATATAATATGTTCCTAGAGAAGAGAACGTAAAGGCCGATGCCTTATCAAAGTTCGCCTCGTCAGAAGTGGATGAACATATAGGAAGTGTCTACTTCCAAATCTTGAAAACCCCTAGCATCAATACAAAGCTGGTAACCCCGATAAACTTGGGCAACTGTTGGATGGATCCAATTAAAGCCCACCTTCAGTCTGGATGGAAGCCTGCCGATGCCATGGAAGCTAGAAAACTCACTATGAGGGCAGTAAGGTACACTCTTATTGACAGAATTCTCTATAAGAAATCCGTTGTTATTCCATACTTGAAATGTCAAAGGCCAGATGAAGCCCACGAGGGTTTGAAAGAAGTGCACGAAGGCATTTATGGCCAACACTTGGGGGACAGAGCTTTGGCTCACAAAATTACCCGTCTTGGTTTTTACTGGCCTAACTTATTAAAATATTCAAAGAAATATGTGAAAAGGTGTGACAAGTGCCAAAGACATGCACTAGTCGTCAGATAATCTCCTGAAATATTGACGTCCATCAGTTCCCCATCCTCTTTGCAATATGGGGAAAAGATATCCTAGGAGCTTTACCGATGGCTAGCGGACATATAAAGTTCCTAATCGTTGCAATTGAATACTTCGCTAAATGGATTGAGGCTAAACCACTAGCCAAGATAACCACGAAACAAGTAGCTCAATTCTTTTAGGAAAACATCATATGTAAGTATGGAATACCTCGAATCCTTATAACAGACAATGACAAGCAATTCAACAGTGAAGAATTCAAGGAATATTGCAATGATAATGACATCAATCTACGCTTTACTTCTGTTTCACATCCCCAAGCAAATGGGCAGGCTGAAGTAGCCAATCGAATCATCCTTGATGGACTCAAGAAAAGGATCGAAGGTTCTGCTAACACATGGGTGGATGAGCTTTTGTCAATACTCTGGGCATACAGGACCACTCATAAAGTGACCACTAATGCAACTCCATTCTTCATGGCTTATGGAGCCGAGGCAGTGGTCCCAATCGAAATATCACATGTATCCCCAATAATCAAGGTCTTCGAGCCTGAGGAAAATGAAGAAGGGATAAAGTTTGCATTAGACTTGATTGATGAAGTCATGGACAAGGCTCATGCAAAGATCATTGAATATCAAAAGAGATCATCTTTCTACTACAACCTAAGGGTTAAAGAAAGGTTTTTCGGAAAAGCGGACTTGGTCCTCAGAAAAACTGAAACTTCTGGAGTAGGCCCCAAAGGCAAGTTAGCCACAAACAAAGAAAGCATATATCATGTTAAAAATGCTCCATGAAGAAGTAATTTATCTATGTAAGGGATGAGTCCCCTCTTCAACTCATAAGTATCATGCATCGAATGTAAAAGCACGAAAAATGCATGAATATTACAAGTGCCAAGTACCGAGCTCAAACAAACAAGAAAGAAATGCGATAAGCCTCGTATGGCTGACATACATAATAAAAGACACAGCCATGAGAAGCTTCAACATTTGGAATTCCCGTAGAAAACTACTCTCGAGTGGAAGAAGTAAGGGATGATTGCACCATAATTTAGGTTCTCCAATGACCTAGCCTCGTAAAAGGACGTCTGAAAGTGAACATCATCCTAAGAAATGCTCTAAAATGCAAAAACACGATAGCCCGAAAAATGCTTGAATATATGCAAGTGTAGAAGAACGAGAAATATTTAGATATGCACTAAGAGGAGAAGCACGAAAAATGCTAAGTAAGGAATCAAGACTTGTGAACATTATGATTTAGAAGCCTAAGGGTTTACTCTCCTCCATGGGATACGCTTAAACACAAAAAGTTATGCCCACTAAGGCTCGAAAAGGTCGTTGGTCCTCCACAACAATTTGAGCCGACCACGTCTTGGGAGATCAAGAGCTCAAAATAATTCCATACGTAGAGCAAAGGGCGTCTCTAAAAAATCATATTCCTATATGGGCATTGACCCAACTATCAACCCTACTAAAATCCATGAAGGGACAATCAACCAAGGATAAGGCTCGACTAGAGCAGTAAATTAGCCTAAGAAATGGCTTAAATTTAACTAGGAACCCTCATCGACCAGAAGCCAAGAAATGGCCTAAAATCGACTAAGAACTCTCTTCGACCAGGAGCCAAGAAATGGCTTAAAATTGACTGAGAACCCTCATCGACCAGGAGCCATGAAATGGTTTAAAATTGACTAAGAACCCTCGTCGACTAGAAGCCAAGGAATGGCCTAAAATTGACGAAGAACTCTCGTCGATTTGGAGCCAAGAAATGGCCTAGAAACGACTAGGAATTCTATGACCTAAAATCTATGAAGGATCCTAGTCTTGAAAGACCAAGATTCATAATCCACAATATGACAAGATTTAGCCAAGACCATAATTCATAATCCATAATATGGAAGGATTTAGCCAAGACCAGGATTCATAATCCATAATATGGAAGGATTTAGACAAGACCAGGATCTTAAATCCATAATATCGCAGGATTTAGCCAAGAGAAGGATTCATAATCCACAATATGGCAGGATTTAGCCAAGACCAGGATTCATAATTCACAATATGGCATGATTTAGCCAAGACCAGGTTTTATAGTCCATAATATGGCAGGATTTAGCCAAGACCAGGATTCATAATCCATAATATGGCAGGATATAGCCAAGAAAAGGATTCATAATCCACAATATGGCAGGATTCAGCCAAGACCAGGATTCATAATCCATAAAATGATGAAGAATCCCACTCGACCAGGAATCCACAAGGATCCTCAATTGACCAGAAATCCCACTCGACCAGGAATCTACGAGGATCCTCAGCCAACCAGGAATCTCACTCGACCAGGAATCCATGAGGATCCTCAGCCGACCAGGAATCTCACTCGGCCAGGAATCCACAAGGATCCTTAACCGACCAGGAATCCCACTCGACCAGGAATCTACAAGGATCCTCAACTGACCAGGAATCCACAAGGATCTTTGGCCAACCAGGAATCCCACTCGACCAAGAGTCCACAAGGATCCTTAGCTGACCAGGAATCCCACTCAACCAGGAATCCACAAGGATCCTCAGCTGACCAGGAATCCACAAGGATCCTTGATCGACAAGGAACTATACACGATCAGGAATCCATGAAGGATCCTTGGCCGACTAGGAACACCAGCCAACTTGGATCCCACGCCAAGCTAAAAATGACTATGAATCCTCTAAGATCAAGATTCATACTCAGGCCTTAGAAGAACATGAATCCTCCAAGACCAGGATTCCTACTCAGGCCTCAAAAGATTAGAAATCCTCAAAGACCAGGATTCCTACTTAGGCTGCAAAAGACCAGGAATCTTCCAAGACCAGGATAACTAGTCAAGCCTCAAAAAGACCAGGAATTCCATTCGACTAGGAATTCAGTCGAAAATAAATTGTGGAAAATTCTATATAAATAGAGGAAAATTCCTAGAAAAATATCCGTGGGTACAAATAAATTTTAGAAAAGTCTCTATAAATAGAGGAAAATTCCTTGAAAAATACCAGTGGGTACAAATAAATTGTGAAATTTTTTCTATAAATAGAGGAAAATTCCTAGAAAAGTACCCGTGGGTACAAATAAATTATGGAAAATTCTCTATAAATAGAGGAAAATTCCTAGAAAAATACTAGCGGGTACAAATAAATTGCAGAAAATTCTCTATAAATAGAGGAAAATTCCTAGAAAAATACCTTTAGGTACAAATAAATTGTGTAAAATTCTATATATAGAGGAAAATTCCTAGAAATTAAAGAAAAATAATAGTGGGTACACAAAATAATTGTGGAAAATTCTCCATAAATAAAAGAAAATCATTAAGGATAAAATAAAATTTAGCAAAAGTCTTGAAGACGTAAAGGAGAACTTCAACGACAAATTCATGAACCTTATCTCCTACAAAGTGTTGCACATTTTACTGAAGTTAGGGGGCAAATGATATGGGCTAAAATAAGTCCTAAAGACACAATTAATATAGCATTAGTTAGACCTAGTTTGGTTCAAAAGGGAGGCCCATTTAATGAGGCTCTGATATCCTAATTATTAAATAAATTCGTAATTAATTAATTAACTAAATATACAGCTAATTAACTACGTCCAAGACACCTCAATCAACAAGAAAACATATTTCTACATGGAAACTACTTCTATCACAAGAAGGATCCAGAATCCTTCAAGGAGGTGCCTTATCCGCCAAGGTTCCTAACTCTAATATAATTCTAAGACTCCCTACGTTTATATAAAGGGCCTAACCCCTCATTCTTAGAAGTACGTTTTGGCTTGATTCTCAATATGCTTGAGATACGTAGGCATCTTGTGATGGCAAAACTAAGCTACGAAATACAAGTGCAACCATTAAAGCTCGATAAGCTATGACACACATTGCAATTAATACCCCCTAGTTTTTAATCTATAACAATTCCAAACTGCAGAATGGAGGAAAGTTATGAATCACAACCTATATAAAAGACCCAAACAATATTAATATCAAAATTAATTTATATTATTCAAGAATATTTTATTATATAGAGATTACAATATTTATATAGTGAATAAAAACCCTAATTAAATAACCTCATGGACTACGACTCATTCACAATTGGGCTTATAAAAAATAAACTATTTGGCTCACATATAAATAATATGTCACTAACTTCTTTTTAAATAAAATAAAAGATTGCTTTTATTTATATTTTAGTTCCTAATCATTCTCCCTTTTTTAAAGAAAACTCAACCAAGAGTCTTATAGAATCAAGAAAGATCGCGATGGAACCATGATAAATATTTTACTTAAGAATGACTGAGATGCAAAGAACTTCGAAACCTGACTAACAAACGATGGAGTGAAACTAAGTGTTATGGAATGATAAACTCGATATGATCATCGTCGGTACCATCAACAACCACTTTATATTCCTCAATAAATTTGAGAGAAATATGGTTGAGGCTTGGTTTCTTGCACCTGATCCTCACGAATTTGTTTAACTTTTTCAATTGTATCTTCCATATTTGTGTCTTGAACATGCATGTTCGATTTTACACCCTTTCACTTTATTCACATTTTTCAAATGTACAAGACATTGAACCTTAGATGTAAGAGTCTCAATAGCCCTGTCTAGACCTTCATGTGCACGTTTATACTTCGATTTTATGCTTCTTTTCCAACCTTTTAACTTGCTCATATTAGGTATCTATATCCTTTAATGTAAGCTACATTCACAACGACAAACATAGATTTCATAGTGTAATCAATCAAATTCATCATCAAGACAATAGATATAATATTTCACACTCTCAATTTGATATTTGATGTAAGAAGACATGTCTTAAATAATGAATAAGATTTAAGAGCGCTAATCTTGATAAATTTTGAAGTGTAGTGGACTAAAATATCCAAACTCAGAAGTTTCAGGGCTAAAACTATCGAATCCTAGAAGTACAAGGACTGGTTAGTAATTTTAAGAAACTGTGAGGGGTTATTTTATAATTTTTCCAAGCTGAGAGAGCAATTTATAATTTTTGTAAACTTGAAGGACTAGTTTGACAAATTCTGGGAAATTAGGGATTAGAACTGAAATTTTTGAAAACTCTTTGTACTAAACTGCAATTTTGCATATTATTTAGAGATAAAAATTAAGGTTACCCCTTGTATAGGTCTTAGGAGCCTCCCTTTCATTTTACAAGCTTGTTCCTTTTTTCAGTCTTCTTCCTTCCATCTCAAATTTGTCTTTAATCTCCCAAAATTTAAGAAATTGATGGAGAAATCTAAACTATTGATACCATTTGATGCAAGACAACTTTTGAATAATGATTTATTGAATAAAAAATGAAAAGATAAATTTTGGGTGGATTAACCGCACAAAACTCATGGCAAAAAAACAAAGAGAACCGTTGAAAACCCACTGCCCTGAGGATTTTCAAAACTTAATATGTAGGAAAGTTATCAATTGCAACCCATGAAAGTGACCCAAAATAAAATTGACATCAAAATCACTTTACGTTGTTCAAGTCTAATTTAATATGGGAATTACAATACTTATATAGAGAATAGAAAATATAATCAAATCACCTAATTCACAATTTTGCTTGTTAAATATAAACAAATAGTCATGCATATAATACACATATAAATAATATATCACTAATTTTCCTACTAAATATAGTAAAACTATTAACTATATAAATAAAAGACTCCTTTTATTTATATTCATGATTCTTATTATTAATTCTTTTTAAATTTCTTCTTAAACTCATTACAATTTTTAAAATTAACCATATATATATATATATATATATATATATATTTCACATTTTTCTTAAATCAGAAGAACACAGATTCATAAATTTGGGTTATCAGTTTTCAAATGCCTCGTGGTGAAATGGTAGACACTGGTAGTAGGTTAGAATCCTACTTGGGAAGTAATATTGCATATATCAATTTTACTATCAGTGTTGTTGTTGAAAATATATAATTTGTATATATTTATAAATTATTCTTTACATCTTAATATAAAAAATTTAGAAAAATACATATATATTTTTTTACATATAAATTTTATATTAAATTATATTGATATGGGCAAAAATAACCCTGAGTAAATAATAATAAATATAGCATTTATTATTTCATTAATTAGACCTGTTATGGTCCAAAGGCTTGGGCCCTCAAAACGAGCTAGGAAAATAAATCATCGGATCAACTGAACTTGTAAGTCTAGCCCACAAGCTCTGTTGAAGCCATAGGCCCATTAAGCCTTTGTTATTAATTAATTTCGTAATTAATAAGTAAAGGCTCGGTAAAGGCCCAAGAAGTCTGTTGAAGGCCTTCATCCTAGAAGGATCTAGAAATCCAAACGTGGGAAGAGTCCAACAAGGACTCTCATTCCTATAAGGTTTTGGATACCCCTGCTGCTAGGAGACTTGGCCCCCAAGTCTCCTAACCCTAATTTGATTCCAAGGCCTTCATGTGCCTATTTAAAGGGCCTAACCCCTCAACATTAGAACTACGTTTTTTGGCTTGATTCTCATACGAACTGAGATACGTAGGCAGTTAACGAGGACCTGAGTTTAGTCACGAAACGTTAGTGCAGCCATTAAAGCTTGAAGCTCCCCCAAACCCTAGCACTAATTACGTATTAAAGACACCTCGTTTTTGATCCGTAACATTTGGCGCCGTCTGTGGGAACCGAATAATAACCATGGCAAGAACACGAAGTACTGCAAGCACCCTTGAAGGAGAGATCCCTGGCGCCGCTGTCGACACCACTGTTCCCCCTATTACAACTCAGGGGCAACAAGCTATTGTTCCAACCACCTCTGTTGAGGACCCTGAAGCAAGCACCCGGCGTGCTGGACCCCTCAGCATCGTCGTTCATCCTTCCAACCCCGATGTGTCAATTCATGCTTCAGCTCCTCCGCTCCAGGTAATTCCACCCCTTCATACTACTTTTGTTGCTCCTCCTACTATGCAGGTCCCGTCTGCTATAACTCCCGACCCTCGTTATGGGCTCCCAAGGAACTATGAGCCCCCTTATGAGCAAGGGCTCTTGCCCCACTATACCTCACAACGAAGAAGTCGGGACTTCTCTGGACCTTACTCAACTGATGACGAGAAGTCATATGACGAAGATGTTAACCCACGAAGGAGGCGACCTGGTAAGGAGCCCCTTGGAGGGAGGAGTACCCAGCCCCGAGGGCCTCAAAGTAATGACTCCCTGAACCTTCAGGAAAGAATACGCGCTCATGAAGCCGAAGCTCAACGACTAAGGAAAGACCTGGAAAAGGCATTGGCAAGGCGACAGCACCCCAGAATGGAGGGTGCTGGAGAGTTGATGAGAAACACCTCTGTAATAGATTTGGATGAGCCCCCGAGGCAAATAAGGATGTTAGGGCTGATCCCCAAGACTTACTGCCGCTTGGAGATACTGATGATCCTACGCCCCCCTTCACAGAGAATATTATGAATGAAAAGATATCAAGGAAGTTTAAGATGCCAACAATCAGGGCCTATGATGGAACGGGAGATCCCTCAAATCATGTGCTCATGTTCTCTAATGCACTGTTGCTGCAGCCTGTAAACGATGCCATTAAGTGTAGGGCGTTTCCCCAAACCCTGAGTGGCATGGCTCAGCGGTGGTTCAGTCGTCTACCACCAAACTCTGTTGGGTCATTCAAGGATCTGAGCAGGGCCTTCATTGGTCAATTCATTAGCAGCAAAACTCATGAAAAGAGCTCAGCTTCGCTAATGAACATGCACCAGGGGAAGAACGAATCCTTGAGGGATTACATGAATAGGTTCACAAAGGAAGCCTTGAAGGTCCCTGATCTAGATCAGAAGGTCGCTATGATAGCCTTGCAGCAAGGAACTTCTGACGAAAATTTCAGAAGGTCGTTAGCCAAGAGGGCCCCTGAAACTATGAATGAGCTCCAAGAGAGAGCAGGAAAGTATATCAAGGCTGAGGAAAGTATGAGGAAAGCTCAAGGGTTTCAGGCCTCGAACGCCTATCCTAAAAAACGATCCAGCGATACCGAGTACACTGTTGATACCAAGTATGCGAAGAATGGTGACGCCAATGACTTCAAGAAGAAAGGAGGTGCCAGGTTCACCGAGTATGCAAGGCTAAACACCGCCCGTAGCCAGATACTAATGGACATTGAGAAGGGTAAAGATCTTCGATGGCCGAAGCCACTGAGGACTGATCCTGAAAAGAGAAATAAGAGCGCATACTGCCGATTCCATAGGGATGTGGGACACGACACTGACGACTGTCATCAGTTGAAAGACGATATCGAATTTCTGATTAGAAGAGGGAAGTTGGAAAAATACACCAAGGATGGTGCTGGAGGCGATAGAAGGAACGACAAACGAAGGGACTCAGACCCCAAGGAAAGAAACAATCAGCCCAGAGGGCCTGTGATTAACGTAATATCAGGAGGGCCAACTGCAGCAGGCAACTCCAGAAACTCCATGAAAGCGTATGCACGGGAGGTAATGAGCATTGTAGGAGAACCTCCTAAGAGGGCAAGGACTGAAGTCTCGTTGACCTTCGACGACTCCGACCTAGAAGGGGTGAGGTTCCCCCACGATGATCCCTTAGTAATCACCCCCACCATAGGGAACTCTCCTGTGAAAAGAGTCTTGGTAGACAATGGTTCTTCCGTTGACATCCTATTTTATGATGCCTATGTAAAAATGGGATACAGTGATTCACAGCTAACCCCCTCCAACATGCCCATATACGGTTTTAATGGAGTGGAGTCTTGGATCGAGGGGATCATAAAACTACCAATGACTATAGGCGAAGAACCTCGACTGTCCACTCAGATGCTGAATTTCTTAGTTATTAAGGCAAGCACTACCTATAATGCAATCCTTGGGAGGACAGGGTTGCATGCCTTCAAAGCAATAGCTTCTACATACCACTTGAAACTCAAGTTCCCGACCAGGAATGGAGTGGGGGAAGAAAGAGGAGATCAGAAGATGGCCAGAAGCTGTTATGTGGCTGCTTTGAAGCCTGATGGCACTGGGGGGCAGGTTCTCCCCATTGAAGATATGGATGTCAGAGATCACGAAGAGAGGAGGGGGAAACCTGCGAAGGACTTGGAGTCCATTCCCCTGGATCCTTCATATCCTGAGAGAGTAACATATGTTGGGGCTTCACTCCCCAAGGACCTGAAGCAACAACTGATACAGTTCCTACAAGATAACAAAGATGTTTTCGCTTGGACAGCAGCTGACATGCCAGGAATAGACCCCGAGCTTATAACACATCAGTTGAATGTAAATCCTGGAAAGACAGCGGTCAAACAGAAGAAAAGAAGTTTTGCCCCTGAAAGACAGGAGGCCATTAAGCAGGAAGTGGAAAAATTGCTAGAAGCTGGATTTATTGAAGAAATCCAATTTCCTGAATGGCTGGCCAACCCTGTGATGGTTAGAAAAAGCAATGGGAAGTGGAGAATGTGTGTGGACTTCACTGACTTGAATGATGCGTGTCCCAAGGACTGTTTCCCCTTACCAAGGATAGACACGTTAATAGATGCCACAGCTGGGCACGAAATGCTTAGCTTCATGGATGGTTTTAGTGGCTACAACCAAATTAAAATGCACCTCGGAGACATTCCTAAGGTATCGTTTGTTACTGACTTTGGTGTTTTTTGTTATCTGGTTATGGCTTTTGGACTTAAGAACGCAGGAGCCACATATCAAAGGCTTATGAATAAAATTTTCAAGCACCTCATTGGAAAGACTATGGAAGTCTATGTTGATGACATGATAGTCAAAAGCTTGGACAAGGCCGATCATCTTATACACCTGAGTGAGGCATTCGAAGTTCTGAGAACCCACAAGATGATGTTAAACCCATCCAAGTGTGCCTTCGGCGTAGGTTCTAGAAAATTTCTGGGCCTGATGGTCTCAAAGAGAGGCATTGATGCCAATCCTGACAAAATCAAAGCAATTCTGGACATGGAGCCTCCCAAGACTGTAAAGGAAGTCCAAAAGCTTACTGGAAGGGTAGCGGCCCTGGGACGTTTCATATCCAAGTCTGGAGAAAAATGTCTGCCATTCTTCAAGGCCCTCAAGAAGGTCAAGAACTTTGAGTGGAATGACGAGAGTCAAGCAGCATTCGAAGAGCTGAAAAAGTATATGGCCGAGCCACCCTTGCTTGCCAAACCAAAACCTGAGGAAATACTATTCTTGTATCTTGCTGTCTCAAACTCTGCCCTGAGTGCAGTTCTTGTGAAAGAGGAAGCTAAAGTTCAAAAGCCTATCTACTACGTTAGCAAAATACTGCATGGTGCAGAGCTGAACTACGCAAAAGTTGAGAAGTTTGCCTTAGCATTAATCATGGCTTCAAGAAAGCTACGTCCGTACTTCCAGGCGCATGTTATCAATGTCTTGACAGACCAACCCCTGAGAAACATACTGCATAGCCCCAAGGCCAGTGGAAGGTTAATCAAATGGGCGGTTGAACTGGGAGAGTTCGAAGTCAAATACAAGCCAGGACGGCCATCAAAGCTCAGGCTCTGGCTGACTTCGTGGTTGAATGCACCATTCCAAACCAAGAAGTCGGGGGGCAAGAAGAGAATAAAGATAAAGAAGTTGAAGAAAAGAAAGAAAAAGAGGAAGAACTCAAAGAATACTGGTTGCTCTTTTTTGACGGAGCTTCAAAAATAAAAACTAGTGGAGCGGGTCTAGTTTTATAAAGCCCAGATGGCTTCATTGTCGAATATGCAATCAAATTGGACTTTCCGACTACAAACAACGAGGCGGAATACGAAGCTTTGATAGCTGGACTTGGTTTGGCCAGAACCCTGAGGGTGAAAAACATGAAAGTATGTGGTGACTCAAGGTTAGTAATCTCTCAAGTAAATGGGGAGTTTGAGACCCGAGACGTGACTATGGCCAGGTATTTGAGAATCGTTAAAGCTCAAGCCACGCAGTTCGAAGAATGTCACTTTGAGTACATCCCGAGAGAGGAAAACATGAAGGCTGATGCCTTGTCCAAATTTGCATCATCAGAAATTGAAAGCTACTCGGGCAGTGTTTATTTTCAAGTCTTGCAGACCCCAAGCATTGATGCGAAACTGATAGCTCCTATTGGGCCGGGAACATGTTGGATGGATCCCATCAAACTCTACTTGGAAACAGGAAAAACACCTGCCGACCCCTTGGAAGCTCGCAAACTGTCAGTAAGGGCCCTGAGGTATGCCCTCATAGAAGGGATACTCTACAGAAAATCATACGTGATACCCTACTTGAAGTGTTTGAGACCCCATGAAGCTGAAGCTGCCCTAAGGGAAGTTCACGAAGGAGTATGTGGTCAGCACCTAGGAAGCAGAGCTCTTGCTCACAAAGTCGTGAGACTGGGATTTTATTGGCCTGAGATGCTTAAAGATGCCAAGGCATATGTTAAGAAATGCGATCGTTGCCAAAAGTTTGCACCCCTTGTTAGGCAGCCCCCTGAGATGCTGATATCCATCAACTCTCCGCTCCCCTTTGCCATGTGGGGAATGGATATTCTAGGCCCATTTCCTATGGCCAGTTCACAAAGGAAGTTCCTCATTGTTGCCATCGACTACTTCACTAAGTGGATAGAAGCCAAGCCCTTGGCCAAAATTGACACTAAGAACATAACTCAGTTCTTCTGGGAGAACGTCATATGCAGGTATGGGCTACCTCGAATCCTGGTAACGGACAACGGAACTCAATTCAACAGTAAGGACTTCATGGAATACTGTGGGAATTATAACATTGAACTACGCTTTACTTCAGTAGCTCATCCGCGGTCAAATGGGCAAGCTGAAGTTGCTAACAGAATTATCCTAGATGGACTCAAGAAAAGGATAGAACGCTCCCAAGGGACTTGGGTTGATGAGTTACTCCCAATCTTATGGGCATATAGAACTACTTGCAGAACATCAACAGGAGCTACTCCATTTCAACTAGCCTATGGAGCCGAGGCAGTGGTGCCCGTTGAAGTTGCTCAGACATCACCAAGGATTCAAGAATTTCAAGTTGACACCAATGAAGAAGGCATGAAACTGGCTCTAGACCTAATAGATGAGCTGCGCGACGAAGCTAATGCCAGAATAGTAGAAAGCCAGAAGAAAGCTTCGTTCTACTACAACCTGAGAGTCAAAGAAAGGTTCTTCCGCGAAGGAGACTTAGTCCTGCGAAAGATTGAGGCATCTGGAGTTGGTCCCAAAGGCAAGTTAGCTCCAAACTAGGAAGGGCCATACCAAGTAAAGGAAGTCACAGGGCAAGGAGCGTACAAACTCCAAACCCTTGAAGGGATTGAAGTCCCTAGAAGCTGGAATGCAGCCAACTTAAGAATTTATTATGTTTAGGTTTTCAACTTTAAATGTTTAAATATCGGTTTATTAGCCTTGAAAGGCATGACATTTATTAAGCCTTGGTGGCATCTTTTTAAGTTATTAAGCCTTGATGGCATCTTTTTAAGTTATTGAGCCTTGATGGCATCTTTTTAAGTTACTTTGGAAAACTTAATGTTTCCGTTATCTTTATATAATTTGTACCAAGTCCTTTACAAAGCCATGCAAGTAGTTGTTGTTTATGTTCAGATTAAGCACGAAAAACAAATAAAACTAAGGCGGAAAGTAAAGAGACGGGAATATGAAAAACATAACTGCATAAATAAAAGCCCCGGGGGGCAAAAATTCTTTACACAGCCACTGAGGGCCAACATAAATAAAAACCTAACTACTACTCTGAGGACTCCTCCTCACCGGAAGAAGACGAGCCTTCTTTGCCTTCACCAGATTCTTTGTCATCTTCATCGGACACTTCTTCCTCCCCAGAAGAGCTCTCCTCTACTGGCTTTTGAGGGATAGCCTCTGGAACAATCTTCTTGGGAGTAACTCGAACTGGGGAAGGAGTAAGAGAAGGCGCACGATTTCTGACATCCGGGCTGTCCTCCCCATCGGTTTCCTAGTGCTCCTTGAACAACCGCTTCAACGCATCGGCCGATTGAGGGTATTTAAAGTCTACCTTTGGGTTAAACAAACCCGGGTGTTTGCCCAACACTTCCTTGAGGGCGTCATTCCACCCGATAGTGTAATTAGCCGGGAAGATTAGGTCGTCATGAGCCTCGATTAAATCCCGGTACTCGTCAGAGGCCATATATTGACCAATTATAGCATTTCTATCTGCCCGTAGCTCGACCACCTCAGCTTGGGCCTGTTTAAGCTGCCCCTCCTTCTCAGCCAGCTTTTCTTCAAGATTTTTGAGCTTGGCATGAGCCACTGTCAGCTCCTTCTTATGTTTTCCTGCCCGGGCTTTCCAAGCCTCCGTCTGGTGCAAAGAAGCTTGGAAATAGGCGTTGGCCTGAAAAAGCAACAAAATAAGTTAATACATATAAAAAGGCCCAGACCGTGAACGGAAGAAGTGTGAACTACAAGGTAATCAAGTAAATAAGCTTACCGATGCCAATGCCTGCGCACCCAAAGCCTTGGTGCTTTCCTCGTCCCGTCCCAAGACAATATCCTTGTAATCGCAAGGAGTGAGGGAGTGAAGGGACCAGTCCCTTGCGTGATCTGTGCATCCGACCACCGTATCCGACTTCCTGATACCCCAGCCAGGCTTGTATGCCAGGGATTTGGGCGCCTTGACCGGCTCGCTGCTCCTAGCTTCGATTGGCCCAGTGTGCGGCTGTAAGAAAGCCGGAGGTTCCTTTACCTGCCTGGGGTCGTTCATCAGTCTTAGCCGTTTCATACGGCCAGTTTCTTCTACGGGTGGAATAGTCCACTCGTTTATCAATGCAGCAGCTGAAAAAGAAAACATGGAAACATTAGTAAGGCAATCAACGAGTAGAACGAGAACAGAGTCGAGTAAAATAGTATACCTTTGTTAGAGGCCCTTGATAGGCCCACGGCTCTCAACCTGTGTTCGTCAAGAAGAACCCAAGCAAGCTGCTTGGTTTCAACCTGAGTAAGCTTGGCATAAGCCTCTTCTTCTTCCCCTGAGAGCCTAATAGCGTCAAAGCTCCCGTCTGACACTTTGCTAAACATGGGCCTAAAAAGGGTACCCCAGTCTCCCCCTTCCCACTTTACTTGGACAAAATTTTCCTTCCAGTGAAGGTTGTTGTCAGGGATCGAAGAAGTATCAAAGATATGGGGTTTGTTAGGCCTGTGAGCTATGTGAACCCAGCCCTGGGAAATGCTAGAAGAGTTTTTGAATTGAAAGATTTTGCGAAAAAGAGGGACTGTCATTTTTATCTTATTCTCCAAACATAAGACCATGAAACAATGGATGAGCCTCCATCCATTGGGCACGAGTTGACATGGATTTATTTGAACATCAGCTAAGAGGGTGGGGATGAAGTCGTGCAAAGGAAACCTAAGCCCCGATAAGAGGGCATCTACGTAAACAAATAAACGACTAGGATGCCAATGGCAGGTCCTGTCGCCAGGTTCAACTAAGGAAATGGAAAACCTAGGTGGAAAATTAAAAAGCTTGTTATACTCTTCTACTATGTCGGCTTCGAAAAATTTACTACTACGACTGTAAGAATCTAGATGGGATTGACTAGGGTATTCATCCCCCCGTTGGTTGATCATATCTATCAAGGACATGTATGTAGAAAAAATGGGGATTCGATTTAGGGATTTACCTCTCTTAGCTGATCCCGCGTTCATGGCTGCCAATCTAGAAGCTCTCTTATCCGCCATCCGATTTTCGACTTTATGTAATTCTTTGAGGAAGCTAACGATTTAAATTACTTGGCAGCTTGAGAGCTCGAATATAGAAGGGAGAAGTGAGGAGTAAAAAATGAGAAGTGTGAGAAATGAAGCCCACACCACTCATATATGCAACCCCAGCAGGTCACCTGACCGTTTAAATTCAACTTTTGACAGGCATCTCTAGGTCGAACAACCGTCGAAAGGTAAGTCAACCGGTATCACCGGTGAAGGGGCTTGAAAGCCCATATTCTAAGGCCCAAAACCTCTACAACCCATAAACTGGGAAAGATCTAAAACATGGGCCTGCCAAGCCCGTAGTCATAAAACCTCACAGGCCCATTCTATAAAGTCGAAAATAAAAGGCCATGAGGCCCTCAAGGAATTTCGACCTCAAAGAGTTTTGAGGTCTATTTCGACTTCAATCCAAGTCGAAAATAAAAGGCCATGAGGCCCTCAAGGAATTTCGACCTCAAAGAGTTTTGAGGTCTATTTCGACTTCAATCCAAGTCAAAAATAAAAGGCCATGAGGCCCTCAAGGGATTTTAAGCCCTTGTTCAACCTCGATCCAGGTCGAAATCGACCTCAATCACTATGTTCGACCTCGAGGCGTTTTGAAGTCCTGTTCGACCTCGATCCAGGTCGAAATCGACCTCAATCACTATGTTCGACCTCGAGGCGTTTTGAAGTCCTGTTCGACCTCGATCCAGGACGAAATCGACCTCAATCACTATGTTCGACCTCGAGGCGTTTTGAAGTCCTGTTCGACCTCGATCCAGGTCGAAATCGACCTCAATCACTATGTTCGACCTCGAGGCGTTTTGAAGTCCTGTTCGACCTCGATCCAGGTCGAAATCGACCTCAATCACTATGTTCGACCTCGAGGTGTTTTGAAGTCCTGTTCGACCTCGATCCAGGTCGAAATCGACCTCAATCACTATGTTCGACCTCGAGGCGTTTTGAAGTCTTGTTCGACCTCGATCCAGGTCGAAATCAACCTCGGCCCTCCAATCCTGGTCGAAATTAACTCCAATCCAGGACGATATTGACCCCGATCCAGGTCGACTTAGGGAGAAATGCAGAAAAAGCATCCTTGGCGACTTAGCTACAAATAAAGTCCTTTGGGGACCAATTTATATAATATTGATTCTTTAAAAGAATTAATAATAGAAGGCCTGAGTCCGAAAGTCAAGAAAAAATTGACTGAAACGAGTCAAATGCCCGATAAGGCAATGAAGACCCTTTGTAAAACTTTTACGAAAACTCACGAAGTTTTCCCAAAAGTTGGGGGGCAAATGATATGGGCAAAAATAACCCTGAGTAAATAATAATAAATATAGCATTTATTATTTCATTAATTAGACCTGTTATGGTCCAAAGGCTTGGGCCCTCAAAACGAGCTAGGAAAATAAATCCTCGGATCAACTGAACTTGTAAGTCTAGCTCACAAGCTCTGTTGAAGCCATAGGCCCATTAAGCCTTTGTTATTAATTAATTTCGTAATTAATAAATAAAGGCTCGGTAAAGGCCCAAGAAGTCTGTTGAAGGCCTTCATCCTAGAAGGATCTAGAAACCCAAACGTGGGAAGAGTCCAACAAGGACTCTCATTCCTATAAGGTTTTGGATACCCCTGCTGCTAGGAGACTTGGCCCCCAAGTCTCCTAACCCTAATTTGATTCCAAGGCCTTCATGTGCCTATTTAAAGGGCCTAACCCCTCAACATTAGAACTACGTTTTTTGGCTTGATTCTCATACGAACTGAGATACGTAGGCAGTTAACGAGGACCTGAGTTTAGTCACGAAACGTTAGTGCAGCCATTAAAGTTTGAAGCTCCCCCAAACCCTAGCACTAATTACGCATTAAAGACACCTCGTTTTTGATCCGTAACATATATATTATTCTATTAGAAAAGAAATTACTATAAATATATATAAACAAATAAATACATAAATGTTTATAATATAATCTTTTTATACACAATATTTAAGCATCAGGTAACATGGCAGCTCAATATTTTGTCAAACTCATTTTCCAACCAGTACATGATGAGCCCTCTTTATACATTCACACGCATATATATTTTATTCAAAGTTACTGGCTTCTTTTCTAAATTTTTTTGTTAAATCTTTTTCTTTGGTTTAACTTATTTGGTTTTATAATTCTTAAGACTTATTAGCATAAATCTTTGTATTTATTAAAATTAATAATAGAAATAATTTAAAATTAATTAATATTAAAAATATTTAAGTAAATTAAAAAATAAAATTGTTTAATTTTCTCTAACATAATATGTTTGCCCAGAAAGATAATCTATTATAGAAGGAGGGTTGAATGTAATAGTACCTAATAATCGATTATGAACACAAGTATGTAAAAAAAACACTGTTTTGTATTAATGATAATGAATGAAATACAAAACTCTCTCAAGAAATTCTTTGTTCTCAACTAGGTTATGAAAAATAAGATTTGATAGTTACAATAATGTTAACCTATTTCTGTGTTTATATAGATACAATTACAATTCAATTACAAAACAGATAATAGACTTGTATTAGGATTCCTTCTTCACTATCCTATTCAAATTCTAATTTGTCTGTTTCATTCACAAACTCTGATTGATTAACTCTGTCGGTTGTTTATTCTCTGATTTGAGTATTCTATTTTAGAGTAAACTCTGATTGAGTATTCTCTGATAGAGTAAACTCTAACCGACAGCTTCCTAAACTCTGATGACATCAGCAGTGTAAAATCTATTCTTTATTCTCTGACAGCATCAATGTTTGTTTCCTAACATAATATTAGCTAACTTTATAATTTTTAATTTTAAGTAAAAATATATTATCAACTTTTTATTACAATCAATTAGATCTCATCATTTTTATTTTTTAAATTATAATGAGATAAAAATAAGCAAATATGTAACTTAATTTGGCAAAAAAAAAAAGATAAGCAATAAAAAGTTTAAAAGATAAGAAAAAAAGACAATTATTTAGTAAGTAAATGTGAAATATGTGTTGATAATATAAAAGATAGAAAATAGATCAAGGTAAAATATCTAACTTAATTTAGCAAAAAAAAGATGTAACTTTTCAATATTGATAAACAAATCAAGCTGAATGATTCATAAAAGGTTTTATTAAACTGTTTAATAATTGAAATTTGTAAAAAAGACGGTCACTAGAAAGCGTAGTTGAGGTATATTTAGAATATGTTATTTATAGTATAATTTATACTATTTAAAGTTTGTTTATTTTATAAATTTTAAAATAATTTATGTAATTATTATTTTCAATCAGTATCTAAAAACAAATATTAACATTTATACTATTAGATATATATAACTTATTGTTTCTTAATTGTAGAATATTCTACTTTAGTTGGAGAACATTGTTCCTTACATGTAGAACATCTTATTCAATTTATATATTTACATTTCTATAATCAAATGAAATCAAACAACCCCAGCATATCTTGCTCAGAGCGGGCCGGGTGGGTAAAATGTAGGCAGACCATGTGTCTATCCCAAGAGAATAGAGAGTTTGTTTATGTGAAGACTAGTGCATAATAAAATAGTGAGTGTGTATACAGTGGTATAAGATTTATATATGGTAGAAGGTACTAAGAATAATTTTAAAGATATATAAAATTATTTACATAACTTATGAAGTTAAGAAAAATATGTAAGCCCGTGGTTTTCTTCACATGGTACTTATATTTACATTTTTTTTGTCAGTACTCATATTTACATTTCTATGATATAACAAAATGTATAATTACACCGTAAATCATATATTATTATATGCAACAGATTGCTATAATTGCTCACATTAACTTTTAATGACTAATACTCAATATTTGTTTACAAATTAGGGACATATTAGTTAATAAGCTTATACAAAATTAGAATTTTAATTGAAGTACATGTTATCATCAAATACAAATTCCAAATAGTTAACGGGGACATTGAGGAAATGACAATGTCTTTGTTTGATTTATCTACTTCTGCTCCAACTATTTTGATTGTTTCTTAGTCATCTTAGTGTGAATCTCCAAGTTTATGGTATTATAGTATATACAAATAATATATATTTATTTTCTATTATAAATAGAGGTGTAGGTCCTTGTTCACGCGTGAGAGATTTTTAAAAATTAAAAAGATTGTTATTTATGTGGGCGGTTATTTGAGCATAAAAATATTAACATGTTTAGGCATTGATGCAGTTAATTGACATGTCATCTTTTTTGTCATGGATGTGGCAAATTAATTTAACGGTATAGCATATAAACTCAAATATATTTGATAGCTCTGGAAATTTCTGTTAGTTTGGTCATAACATAGAAGTTTTTTGGTGATGAGATTGCAAGTTTTCACAAGTTCATTATCAAATAGCGAAATAAACCTAGAACCGGATTTTAAATTAATCCAAAAGGTTGGCATGTGATTTTAAATAGCGTATAAATATATTATGTCTGATTTTAGCTATTCTAGGTAATTGCCTTAAAAATTTGATGGTCATGTGAAGGCCGCGCATTGTGGACTAAACAGTCACTTCAATTTTATTTTCTTGATGTTTTTGACACTTAGTTCACACCAAGATCATCAAACTATCAAATTATGTTTAAGATCACCAGTAAAATAACATCTTACCTACTAAAAAAATGTATAGGATCTTTGCCTAAATCATATAAATACTTGACTTTGACAGGGTTGTGGAAGATCACTTTGGCTTATGCATGGAATGTTTAGGGCAAATGGTTGTTGTGGTTATGTTAAAAAACCAGACTTCTTATTAAAGGTTGGACCAGACAACGAGGTCTTTGATCCTGAAACTGCACTCCCACCCAGGACAACGTTAAAGGTCATTAAAGCACTATCAATGCTATTGACATCACTAATTCTTCATTTTGGTGGAAGTTGTTAATTTGCATCCAAGAAGTATATTATCCATATTATAGTTCTTATAATCTTCACTTATTATTTTATAACTAAGTACTTAAACTCTTGCTCTTCTATAGGTAACATTGTATATGGGTGATGGTTGGTGTTCTGATTTTAACGATACACACTATGATACATATTCTCCTCCTGACTTTTATGCAAGGGTGAGACTGTAGTAGGTTTTTTTTTCTTCACCTAATTGGAATGTTCATATTTATAAAGAATTGAATTCTTGTTACCTGCCTATATCCCCAAATGCCTTTTATAGGTTGTTTGCTACTGTAAGGTTGTCATGACCAAATAATGTTAACATGAGGTGTTTTTCTATTAAGTAGGATTTGTAAATATTGTTGCTTTGGTTTAATGCAACGCGCTCTACAGATCGGTATTGTTGGTGTTGATGCTGATACTGTGATGAAAAAAACAAAGAAAATCGAAGACACTTGGACTCCAAAATGGAATGAAGAGTTTGAATTTCCATTAACATGCCCAGAACTGGCTCTCCTTCGTTTTGAAGTTCATGAGTATGATTTATCCGAAAAAGATGACTTTGGAGGACAAACTTGCTTACCTGTTTCAGAACTGAAAAGTGGTATTCGAGCCATTCCACTTCATAGTAAAAAAGGAGACAAGTACAATTCTGTGATAGTCCTTATGCGCTTTGAATTTGTTTGAATAATTGTTTGAGCTTATACTTTCTTATTTCCTTATTTATTTTGTCCATTAACTATTCCCGGATATAGTAGCATGTGTGAAGAAAGGCACGAGTAAATAGAAAATGTTTCACATATTTATTTATTAACCTTTTTGCTTGTGTATATTCCCAGTTTATAAAATGGGAAAGTTTCTTTTTACTCTTTTATGATTGTGAGATTATATAGACTATATAGTCCAACTTGATATGATGATTATTGTTTTTTCTTAACCTAATTGTTGTGAGATAATGAAGTTTGAATTTTTTTTTAAGATCTATATTTTAATACGGTACCAGGTCATAACTTGTTTTAGTTTCTTTGATGTTTAAACTTTTGATTATTTTTTGAGCTGAAGAAAAATGGTTATAAAATATTAGTAGGAGGCGAGTTTTATATTTATGTTAAAGAAGAAGTTAAAGAAGATAAAAACAGAAGTCTAAGTTTTAGTATTAGCAGACCATATTTATAAGATTTAGTATAACAATGTTCCTTGTTATTTGTTATCGAATATTGAGGAGCTTCTAGCAAAAAATAGTCCCTCTTTTTTACATCGTATCCCTCTTTTTAGGTGGTGGAGCTTCTAGCAAAAAATAATTTCGGTGAAGTTATAGATATGATGGCTTTTTTGATTGGTTTCTCATCTAGGTGTTCAATAATGGCTATCGAGTTGACGATGCCTTCATAAATTTCATAGATTTTCATTCCTTATGTAACCGCGACCTATATTTCATAGGTTTCATTCCCTATGCAACCGTGTCTAGGTTGCGCACTTCCATATCTATATGTTTAGGTATTATAGTCTTCTAGGCTTCACTATACCATTCATTTTATTCATATTGGCAACCGTAAACGGACCCAATGCCTTTATGTGATGAAAATTTCATGGATTAGTAGTATATTCTAGTAAGAAATGACATTTCCCTTAAACTAGCCTCATAATAATCCCATTATATGACATGTGATAGTCTATTACAATAAACCTTATCAACGTCTCGTACGCAATAGTGCATATAATATGGTCATTGGTAGTTTGATGATGCCATGTTATGCTTCATGAGGTCTATGTAATTCTGTAGAGGTGGATAGGTATTGGGATATAACATCTTTTTGTCTAGGAAATTTATCGTAGGCTAGCATAATTACTAAGTTACCATTATCTATCAAGGCTAAGTATAATTAGCAGGGCCAATTTTTACCTTGATTAGCATGGTATTATTGTGTTCATGATGAATCTACATTTCATTTGCTTTCATGAATATTATTTAAAGACGTTCGTCGAAGAGTTTGGCAGGTATTTACGTAAAATGGTGTATATTGGTAAGAGTTCTATTTTTTATTTCCAATACATACCTTTCCTTTGTGCTTCTGTTATTGTCTCATATACGTGGTCCTCCAATAGTTGTGTAGACACTTTTCATCCCTTTGTGGATCTAGGTTTACTTTTTATCTCGATGATCATTATCATCTCCATTTAGCATTTTGACCTTGCTAAACAGCAACTTACTAAGTTGCAATGCCTTTATCATTTTTTTCAATTTCATCTTGCAATGCCCAAAATTCAAATTTTCATGTTTATGGCTTTCATGAAAAGGACATTATTTGTTTAGTTTGTTTCTTCTGATGGAATCCATACTTATTGAAACACCCATATTATCTTGTATACTAGAAAGATATGATCAATTGATGTAACAAATGGGTGTATTCTACAAAACTGCCACATGTCATCTTCCCTTGGTGATAGTACTATGACATTGATGATTTTAAATTGATGGTGTCAAAATAACTGGAAGCAAAAGAAGGGGGTGTTTGAATGATTTTTTGGAGTAAAAATCGGGAATGGGAGTGGAAGGTATGAAAATTGGGGTTAATGGGAATGAGAATGAGAATGATATGTAATCCCAATGGGTGAGGGTATGATTTAGCCACCTACAAGTAATGAGGTTCACATTCTATATTATTAAATTACTAATCAGAACACTAATATTTTGAAATGAAGTTCCCATTCTCGTTAACCAGATTTATTAATCATGATCCAAACGCCCTCAATGTTTTTTTAGGAACACTCCCAATGTTTAACTATAGCAATCATATGGATGCTAGAAAATATATTTTCAGAGATGATTTGTTTAACAAAATGAACATATACTATTAAATAATATGGATAATCTAGGAATCAGAATCTGTTAATCAATTTTAATTAATATTTGTCTTGAATCAATTTCAATAATAAGATGATTAAGCATATATTATGAAATTAATTTATTATGAAATCAATTTATTATGTAACAATAACTTATCAAAACTTCAAGGAACAATTATAGGCTATGGAAAATATATTCATTAACCTTAATTGTCAAGTCGATAGTGGTCTGGCAAGCAAAGTGCAGCTAACCCCAGAGTCTTAGTCTCTACAACTCTTTGTTGCAAGATGGGTTAGTAATAACCACACAATATAAATGATAGAAGTATATATGTGGAAACCCCAAACTTTTTATTACTCCACAAAAAGGAACCAATAATTTAAGCCTTCTACCCACACGGCAGCACATCTACCCACTAACTGCTAGTAATACAAGAGTGCTTCACTACAAATCTCTTTCTCTCTCTATAACTCTATAACTTTTTCTATATAGAGTATAACCATCTATAGCTATAATTATATATATATATGCTTATATACATATACACACACATATATATATATACATATACATATATGTATATATAGGTATACATATATGTATATATATGTATACATATATGTATATATATATGTACATTTATATATATATATATGTACATTTATATATATATATATATATATATATATATATATATATATATATATATATATATATATATATATATATATATATATATATATATATATACAATTCTATGTTTTAAGATTTAGCCTTTCCAGCAGGATCTTTGGATAACTCATAAGCTCAAGTAATAACAAACAAATAAATAAGTACATAATAAATAATATTAAGTTAAGTAATTACTACATCTAGTGCTAAACAATAGCTATAAATCTAGGAATTAGAATTTTCAAATTTTGTCACAACAAATACAAGATAATAATTTCTCCCTCAAAAACATTATTGTGTTCTTTAAAATAAAGATCAAGATCGACAACTGAATAGTGCTTGATGTGGGTAAAAATCACCCTGAAGAAATGATAAATATAACATTTATTATTTCATTAGTTAGACCTGATATGATCCAAAGGCTTGGGCTCTTGAAACGAACTAGGAAAATAAATCCTAGGATCAACTAAATTTTTAATCCAAGGATCAACTGGATTTGTAAATCCAGCCCACAAGCTCTGTTGAAGCCATAGGCCCAGTAAGCCTCTATTGTTAATTAATTATGTAATTAATTAATAAAGGCTCAGTAAAAGCCCAAGGAGCCTGTTAAAGGCCCTAATCCTATAAGGATCTAGAAACCCAAACGTGCGAAGAGTCCCGAGGACCCTCATTCCTAAGAGGTTTAGACAACGTTGTCACTAGGAGACTTGGCCACCAAGTCTCTTACTTCTAATCTGATTCCAAGGCCCTCGTGCGCCTATATAAAGGGCCTAACCCCTCAACATTATAACTATATTTTTTGGCTTGATTCTCACTCCCATTGAGATACGTTGTCAGTTAACGAGGACCTGAGTTAGTCACGAAACGTTAGTGTAGCCATAGAAGCTCGAAGCTCTCTCACACCCTAGTATTAGTTACGTATTAAATACGTCTCGTTTTTAATCCGTAACATTTGGCACCGTCTGTGTGAAAGTGAATAACAACCATGACAAGAACACGAAGAACTACGAGCACCCTCGAAGGAGAGATCCCTGACACTACTATTGAAGCCAACGATCCCCCCGCTGTGATGCATGAACAAGGAACTACTGTTCCTACCACCTCCGTTGAGGACCCTGAAGCAAGTGTCCGGCATACCAGACCACTGAGCGTCGTTGTTCATCCATCCAACCCCGACGTGTCCATCCATTCTTCGGTTCCTCCACTCCAGGTAATTTTGACCCTTCGTACAACTTTTATTGCACCTCCTACTTTGCAGATATCGTCTACCATAACACCTGACCCTCGTTATAGGCTCCCAAGAACTATGAACCCCCTTATGAACAAGGGCTATTGCCCGACTATACCTCATAGCGAAGAAGTCGGGACTTCTCTGGACCATACTCTACTGACGACGAGGAATCGTCTGACGAGGATATAAACCCACGATGGGGGCGACCCGGTAAGGAGCTCCTTGGAGGGAGGACTACCCAGCCCCGAGGGCCTCAAGATAATGAGTCCCTGAGCCTTCAAGACAGAATACACGCTCATGAAGCCGAAGCCCAATGGCTGAGGTAGGGTTGGAGAAGGCGTTAGTAAGGAGACAACGCCTCAAAATTGAAGGTGTTGGGGGGTCGATGAGAAACACACCTTTGATACATTTGGATGAGCCCCCAATTAGGAGGCAGACAAGGACGAGTCATATTAGGGCTGACCCCCAAGACTTGTTACCACTTGGAGATCCTGATGATCCTACTCCCCTTTTACTGAGATTATCATGAATGAGAGGATATCAAGGAAGTTCAAGATGCCTACAATTAGGGCCTATGATGGAACGGGAGATACCTCAAATAATGTTCTCACATTCTCTAATGCACTGTTGCTACAGCCTATAAACGATGCCGTCAAGTGTAGGGCGTTCCCCTAAACCCTGAGTGGTATGGCTCAACGGTGGTTTTGTCATCTACCACCAAACTCTGTTGGGTCATTCAAGGATTTGAGCAGGGCCTTCATTGGTCAATTCATCAGCAGTAAGACTCATGAGAAGAGCTCAGCTTCACTAATGAATATGCACCAGGGGAAGAATGAGTCCTTGAGGGATTATATGAATAGGTTCACAAAGGAAGCCTTAAAGGTCCCCGATTTAGACCAGAAAATAGCTATGATAACCTTACAACAAGGGATTTCTGACAAAAATTTCAAGAGATCGTTAGCCAAGAGGGCCCCCGAAAGTATGAACGAGCTCTAGCAGAGAGGTGGAAAGTATATCAAGGCAGAGGAAAGTATGAGGAAAGCCCAAGGGTTTCAAACCTCGAACACCTACTCTAAGAAACGACCCAGTGATACTGAGTATACTGTCGATATCAAGTATGCAAAGAATGATGATGTTATTGACTCCAAGAAGAAGGGATGATCCAGGTTCACCGAGTATGCAAGGCTAAATACGGCCCGTAGCCAAATACTGATGGACATTGAGAACGGTAAAGACCTTTGATGGCCGAAGCCACTAAGGACCGATCCTGAAAAGAGAAATAAGAACGTGTACTGCCGATTCCTTAGGGTTGTGGGACATAACACTGATGACTGTCGTTAGTTGAAAGATGAGATAGAGTTTCTGATTAGAAGAGGAAAGTTGGAAAAGTACACTAAGGAGGGTGCTAGACATGACAGAGGTCATAATGACAAACGAAGGGACTCAGACCCCAATGACAAAAATAATCAGCCCCAAAGGCCTGTGATCAACGTAATCTCAGGAGGGCCAACCGCATCAAGTAACTCCCGAAACTCCAGGAAGGCATATGCCCGAGAGGTAATGAGCATCGTAGGAGAACATCCTAAGAAAGCAAGGACTAAGGTCTCTTTGTCGTTTGATGATTCTCACTTAGAAGGGGTAAGGTTCCCCCACGATGATCCCTTGGTAATTACCCCTATCATAGGAACTCTCCGGTGAAGAGAGTCTTGGTGGACGGTGGATCATTTATAGACATCCTATTTTATGAAACCTTTGTGAAGATGGGGTATAACGATTCACAGCTGACCCCCTCCAACTTACCCATGACTATGAGCGAAGAACCTCGAAAGTCTACTCAGATGCTGATTTTCCTCGTCATTAAGGCAAACACCACTTACAATGCGATCCTTGGCAGGACTGGGCTGCTTGTCTTCAAGGCGATAGCCTCTACGTACCATCTGAAGCTCAAATTCCCGACTAGGAATGGAGTGAGAAAAGAGAAAGGAGAACAAAAAATGGCCAGGAGTTGTTATGTGGCCGCCTTAAAGCCTATTGGCACTGGGGGCAGGTCCTCCCTATTGAAGACATGGTTGTCAGGGACCGAGAAGAAAGGAGGGGTAAGCCCACAGAGGACTTAGAGCCTGCTCCTTTGGATCCTCTAAATCCTGAGAAGGTGACATATGTGGGGACTTCACTCCCCAAGTGTTGGTGTAGGTGCCCTAGAGGCAATACAATGTTTATTTTGATAAACCTTTATCTCAATTGATTATTCAATAAACATATTTATTATGACTTTAATTACTGCGATATATTTGTTAGCATAATAAATGTCCTTAGAATCATGATACACGTTGTATAGTTTAGTACATGACTTGAACTTGAGATTATATAATATATCATATTCTTAAATGTCCCTAGTCGAGTATTATTATTATAGGACAATAATAATACATAAATAGACTAGTATGTTGTTTGACTGATAACCACATCTCATTGGTTATAAGTATGGGGATACTAAAGTCAACACATAGGTACATGTAGGAGTACATGATACTGGACAGACCCACAATGAGATTCTTCATGTTTAATAAAGTCATAAGAAAGACTCACAGTGATAATGGTGTAATGATCCTTTGACTTGAGATCATTATATTTCTATACGAGGATTAATATACTTTGACTACATTAAAAGTTACCTTTGACCGGGTGATGATAAAAGTGGACATCGGGTATATCATGAGTCGTATGAGAAATATGAATGATAGATAAAGGATTTAACCCTCCTATAATTAGGAGAGATATTATTGGCCTCTTGATTGAGTGAGACTATAAAATGCATGGCCGTGCTCAAATAATGATTTGTTTTCATAGTCTACTCATGGATCAAGTAAACTCGGATTAAATGTTGAAGAGGATGACTAAATACATGCCTCGAGTTTAATCTATAATATATATGGTTAAAGGGATTATATTACACAGAAACATTAATCACGAAAGGTTTTATCGAATCACGATTTAATTATTATTTAATTGGGTAGCAATGATGTATTACTAGATACCGCTCATTGTTTATAATTTTATTGGAGAATAAAATTATTGCTAATTAAATAATAGCCTATAGGGTCACACACATAGAGTACTTGAAGGAATAATTAACTTAAATTATAGATTTAAATTAATTGATGATTATTTGAATTTTATTATATTAATTAAGTGAGACTTAATTAATTGAAATAATATAAATTCGAATTTGAATTCTGCCATTAATAATTAAGTGTGACTTAGTTATTAATTAAATAATAAAATTCGGTTTTATTATTTAATCCTAAACCTACATGGGTTAGGCTTTGCTATTATGGGCCTATTAACCAACCATTATAAATAGATAATGTAGGGTTAATAGGTATATTAAGTTTTTGAGAAAAAAAAAAACGAACCCTAGCAGCAGAAAAGGCAGAGGTAGATTTCGAAATCATCTAGAGGAGGCTAGTACATCCGTTCCATAATCAAGATCGTGAGACGTTCTTGAAGGTGCTCGTGTGGATACCATAGAGGTGTTTTCAAGAGGAAGACACAAGTCGTGAAAGCTAGGATCTCCGTTGAGTTCGTAGTAGTCAAGACCAAACAAAGGTATGATTCCGTTTCACCATAATCTGTCAATCTTATACATGATCCTGCGTTAGGGTTCTGAAATTTTTCGTTATATTTACGTTTAATCCGCTGCGTTTTATGCCTCGGAACCCAACAATGGTATCAGAGCTACGTGTATAAGGGACTGATTTGGTTACGTGTTTTATGTATTTGATGCATACATGCCTGTTTTGGTGACTGCCATGCCATGCTACTGTTTTGTCATAATCTGTTATGCCACTGCCATGCTTCTGTTATGAGACTGCCATGCCTGTTATGAGACTGCTATGCTTCTGCCAATATGTAACTGTCAGAGAATGTATATTCTGTGTCTGATCAGAGTTTGTGAAATTGGAGCTGGGTCAGAGTTTAACAAACTCTGATGGACTCGCTCAGAGTTTAATAAACTCTGATGGTCAGGTCATAGTATAGGGCATGGTCAGAGTTTAGTAGTAAACTCTGATGGACTGTGCTGATCAGAGTTTAGCAGTAAACTCTGATGGACTGTGCTGATCAGAGTTTAGCAGTAAACTCTGATGGACTGTGATGATCAGAGTTTAGCAGTAAACTCTGATGGACTGTGCTGATCAGAGTTTAGCAGTAAACTCTGATGGACTGTGCTGATCAGAGTTTAGCAGTAAACTCTGATGGACTGTACTGATCAGAGTTTAGCAGTAAACTCTGATGGACTGTGCTGATCAGAGTTTAGTAGTAAACTCTGATGGACTGTGCTGATCAGAGTTTAGCAGTAAACTCTGATGGACTGTATAAATTGCAGTGGGAAAAAAAAGGCCAACAGATATGCAATATTTTATTTTGTGTACTTGAGCATGGTGCTGGTTATGGCCCTTAGACCCCTAGATTAATGGTTTTGGTTTTGGTTTTATAAATACGACTTGCATGTCGTTTTCTTCATTCTTGTAATTGTTTAACCTCGAATGTAACTCGAGTTTTCTTATGTAAGTACATTAGTATAGGTTGTATTCAATTATTCCATGTAATGTACTTGAAGATTGAAGGATGATCCAAGAGAGGAGCAAGCACCCATGGATATAAGAAGAATGAAGACATGTAATTGTATTTATATTTCACCACCATAGATTGACTTTGATCCTTTCATTAGCTCGAAAGGATCACATAGGAAAGGGGCCATAACCAAGCACGTTTACATACTGCACTTTACATATTGATGTATGAATGTATGTGTAGAGTAGAAGATGCATGCTTTAATTAGATTAATGATGTATGCATGTATTAGATACGTCACCCATGCCATGCTTGCCATGCTAAACAAGATAAAATCTGTAACGATTTAAGATTTTAAAATTAACAAACGATCATGAGATTCTTGTGTTTATGAAATATGGATTTTTAAAACACGGAATTGAATATGGATTTTGATATCTATAATTGGGATTTTCTGACAAAAACGGATATGCGTATTCGTAAGGCTGATGGGTTTTAAGTGTGACCACTGGTATCCTCCATCTACCTGGGAAATGAACAATTTAAGATGTCAATTTGAAATATTTAGTTCAAGGAAAAATTGAGGATCTCTTCATGATGTGATCATGATCGTCGTAAATTTTCTAAACCCCTTAACAAAATATTAAGTTTTAATCAGATGCTTTCCAATGAATGAACACTCATCGAATCCTAGATCGATTAGGGGAAAGACTGTCAGTGGCAGGGGACTCCTATCTATCGTGGTGAGATGCGACGAATATAAACGGTTATATTCGGCCGTTGTATCATTGGGTCAAACTTAACTGAGTCGTCATAATAAGGTGAAAGTAAACGGTTATATTCAACTATTATGAACTTAGAAGCATAGAGTTTGGTTAAAAATCTATTAGATAGATAAGATCAATCGTTGCTCACCAAACTATCCAAGAATTATATATGATATAATTGATAAATGTTGTCTACCTAAATAATCATTCTTAAGGACCTCCAGTGGTTGACTTAAGACATGACGAAATATGGATCTTGGCTCACTAGAAAGAATTATGGGATATACTTTCCAAATTAATAGTAAGGGCTATTAATTTGATAAAAATAGTGGGAGATATATTATGAATGTATCATAATCATTTGAACATAATAAATAACTCAGACAATCTAATGTTTAATTTTGTGCTTTTATCATTGTAGATACCAAGTAATGACAAACAACACAAACACACTATCCGTACGATCTGTCCTTGAGAAGGATAAGCTGACAGGAGGAAACAACTTCCTAGACTGGCAGAGGAATTTGAGGATTGTCCTCAGGCAGGAGCACAAGCTTCATGTCATTGATATTCCTCCGGCAGGTCCCCTTCCTGAGGGCGCTACTGTTGAGGAACGAGCGGCCCATACAAAGGATGAGAATGATGCAACTGATGTTGCATGTCTTATGTTGGCAACTATGAGTGCTGAGCTTCAAAGACAACATGTGCATATGGATGCATATACTATCTATGAGCACTTGCAAAGCATGTTTGCAAGCCAAACTCGTCAAGAAAGGTTCAACACGAGTAAGTCACTCTTTAATTGCAAACAAGGGGCAAGTGAACCAGTTGGCCCACATGTTCTGAAGATGATTGGTTACATTGAGTATCTTGATACTTTGGGTTTCCCGATTGGTCCGGAAACTGGTATTGACCTAATCTTGAATTCTTTGAACAACAAAATCACTCAGTTTGTTATGAACTACAATATGAATGAATTTGACAAAACACCTACTGAATTGTTGGCTATGTTGAGAACATATGAGACCAACATGAAGACGGCTGAACCTGCTCCCATACTGATGGTGGGGAATAAAGGTAAGGCCAAAGGGAAAGGCAAGTGGAAGGGTAAGAAGAAGACAGGTTCTGATTCTACACCCAAGCCAAAGTCAGGTCCCAAACAGGCTTTAAAGCCTAAAGGTGGGGTCGCTAAGGGTGAATGTCACTACTGTAAGAAAACTGGTCACTGGAAGAGAAACTGTTCAGTTTACTTGGAGGATCTGAAGAAGAAGAAGGCTGAGCAAGCTTCTACTTCAGGTATATATGTTATAGAAGTCAATCTGTCTATTTCTACATCTTGGGTATTGGATACTGGATGTGCTTCTCACATTTGTATAAATATGCAGGAAATGCAGAGAAGTAGGACATTGGCTAAAGGAGAAATGGACCTACGAGTTGCCAATGGAGCAAGAGTTGCTGCTTTAGCTGTAGGAACATATTATTTATCTTTGCCCTCTGGGCTAGTTTTAGAACTGGAAAATTGTTATTACGTGCCTGCGATTCGCAGAAACATTATTTCTGTTTCTTGTTTGGACAAGAAAGGTTTTTCGTTTACAATAAAGAACAACAGTTGCTCTTTTGCTTTGAATGATTTAACCTATGGTGTTGCGCGTTTGTTTAATGGTTTATATGTTCTTGACTTAGATAATCCTGTCTGTAATATAGAAAACAAACGACTTAAAGTTAATGACTCAAATCAAACAAACCTCTGGCATTGTCGTCTAGGCCATATAAATGAGAAACGCATATCCAAATTACATAAGGATGGATATTTGGATAAGTTTGATTTTGAATCATACCAAGAATGCGAATCTTGTTTGCTTGGTAAAATGACTAAAGTCCCTTTCACTGGTAAGGGTCAAAGGGCCACTGAACGTCTGGAGCTAATACATAGTGATGTATGTGGCCCAATGCGTGTGATGGCTAGAGGAGGCTACTACTACTTCATAACATTTACTGATGATTTCAGTAGATATGGGTATGTATATCTTATGAAGAATAAATCCGATTCTTTTGAAAAGTTCAAAGAATACAAGGCTGAAGTAGAAAAACAAATTGGCGGAGGTGCAAGTATTAAAATCTTACGATCTGATCGTGGAGGGGAATACTTGAGCACAGAATTTAAAGATTATTTAAAGGAGTGTGGTATTGTATCACAACTCACTCCGCCAAGTACACCTCAATGGAATGGAGTTTCAGAGAGGAGAAATCGCACCTTGTTGGACATGGTGCGATCGATGATGAGTCATGCAGATCTTCCAATTAGTTTCTGGGGTTATGCTCTAGAAACAGCGGCTTTCACACTTAACCGTGTTCCTACTAAGAAGGTTCAAAAGACTCCATATGAGATATGGGAGAAGAAACGGTCAGGCATGAACTTTATGAAAGTTTGGGGATGCAAGGCGTTTGTGAAACGTCAAGTATCTGACAAGCTTGGACCTAAATCTGAAGAGTGCAATTTTGTGGGATACCCTAAAGAAACAAAGGCGTATTATTTTTATAGTCCTTCTGAGCAGAAGGTGTTTATTGCTCGAGACGCTGTTTTCATGGAAAGAGATTTTGTTTCCAAAAGAAATAGTGGGAGAACTATAGACCTCGATGAAGATCGAGAACCATAAAATAGCATTGAACCTGAAGTGGAACATGAGCAGGATAATGATAATGCTCAACAAACACAGGTTGTTCGTAGAACTGGTAGAATTCGCCATGAGCCAGAGAGATATGGATTTCTTTTGACTCAATGTGGTGATTTGATGCTTATAGATGAAGATGAGCCTCTCACATACCAAGATGCTATGAACAGTCCAGAATCTAAGAGATGGCTAGAAGCCATGAAATCCGAGATGGATTCCATGTATGAAAACCGAGTATGGACTTTGGTTGATCCACCTGAAGGGGTAAAACCCATAGGGTGCAAATGGGTTTTCAAGAAGAAAACTGACATGGATGGAAATGTTCAGACCTATAAAGCAAGGCTGGTTGCAAAAGGTTTCAGACAAATTCATGGTATTGACTATGATGAGACTTTCTCAGCAGTGGCTATGGTCAAGTCCATAAGGATTTTGCTTGCTATTGCAGCATTCCATGATTATGAAATCTGGCAAATGGATGTCAAAACAGCCTTCCTTAACGGAATCCTTGAAGAGGATGTGGATGTGTACATGACACAACCTGAAGGTTTTGTCGATCCAAGGAATGTTAGCAAGGTATGTAAATTACGTCGATCCATTTATGGATTGAAGCAAGCCTCTAGGAGATGGAATATCCGTTTTGATGAAACAGTCAAAGAGTATGGCTTTGTTCAAAACGAAGATGAACCTTGTGTTTACAAGAAGGTTAGTGGGAGCCATGTGGCATTCATAGTACTATATGTTGATGACATACTACTAATGGGGAATGACATACCTTCTCTCAAGGCTGTTAAGATTTGGTTAGGGAGCAACTTCTCTATGAAAGACTTAGGAGAAGCATCCTACATTCTAGGAATGAGGATCTATAGGGATAGATCTAGAAGGATGATCGGTCTAAGTCAGAGTACATACGTCGATAAGGTTTTGCATCGTTTTGGTATGCAAAATGCAAAAAAGGGATATGTCCCCTTGTCTCAAGGGATAACGATCTCTAAAGATCAGTGTCCGAAATCATTGGATGACAAGGACCGCATGAGTAAGGTTCCATATGCCTCAGCAATTGGATCCATCATGTATGCGATGGTATGTACTCGCCCAGATGTTTCGTATGCTTTAAGCATGACGAGCAGATACCAATCTAATCCAGGTGAAGGTCACTAGACGGCTGTCAAGAATATTCTAAAGTACTTGAAAAGGACTAAAGATTCATTCTTGGTGTATGGAGGAGAGGAAAAACTGGTTGTAAAAGGTTACACCGATGCAAGTTTTCAAACAGACAGGGATGATACTGTATCACAGTCTGGTTTTGTGTTTTGTCTAAACGGAGGTGCTGTAAGTTGGAAGAGTTCAAAACAAGAAACAGTAGCTGATTCTACAATGGAGGCTGAGTACATTGCAGCTTGTGAAGCGGCTAAGGAAGCTGTTTGGATTCGAAAATTCATTACTGATTTGGGAGTGGTTCCATCGATCGCAGATCCCATTGTTCTATACTGCGATAATAATGGAGCCATTGCACAGGCTAAAGAACCTAGAGCTCACTCCCGAACCAAACACATACTCAGGAGATATCACCTCATTCGAGAGATTAATGAAAGGGGTGACATACACATATGTAAAGTGCACACAAATGATAACATTGCAGACCCACTGACCAAAGGCTTGTCGCAGAAGAAGCACGACGGTCATACTAGTTCCATGGGTATTAGATACATGGGTGATTGGCTCTAGTGCAAGTGGGAGATTGTTGGTGTAGGTGCCCTAGAGGCAATACAATGTTTATTTTGATAAACCTTTATGTCAATTGATTATTCAATAAACATATTTATTATGACTTTAATTACTGCGATATATTTGTTAGCATAATAAATGTCCTTAGAATCATGATACACGTTGTATAGTTTAGTACATGACTTAAACTTGAGATTATATAATATATCATATTCTTAAATGTCCCTAGTCGAGTATTATTATTATAGGACAATAATAATACATAAATAGACTAGTATGTTGTTTGACTGATAACCACATCTCATTGGTTATAAGTATGGGGATACTAAAGTCAACACATAGGTACATGTAGGAGTACATGATACTGGACAGACCCATAGTGAGATTCTTCATGTTTAATAAAGTCATAAGAAAGACTCACAGTGATAATGGTGTAATGATCCTTTGACTTGAGATCATTATATTTCTATACGAGGATTAATATACTTTGACTACATTAAAAGTTACCTTTGACCGGGTGATGATAAAAGTGGACATCGGGTATATCATGAGTCGTATGAGAAATATGAATGATAGATAAAGGATTTAACCCTCCTATAATTAGGAGAGATATTATTGGCCTCTTGATTGAGTGAGACTATAAAATGCATGGTCGTGCTCAAATAATGATTTGTTTTCATAGTCTACTCATTGATCAAGTAAACTCGGATTAAATGTTGAAGAGGATGACTAAATACATGCCTCGAGTTTAATCTATAATATATATGGTTAAAGGGATTATATTACACGGAAACATTAATCACGAAAGGTTTTATCGAATCACGATTTAATTATTATTTAATTGGGTAGCAATGATGTATTACTAGATACCGCTCATTGTTTATAATTTTATTGGAGAATAAAATTATTGCTAATTAAATAATAGCCTATAGGGTTACACACATAGAGTACTTGAAGGAATAATTAACTTAAATTATAGATTTAAATTAATTGATGATTATTTGAATTTTATTATATTAATTAAGTGAGACTTAATTAATTGAAATAATATAAATTCGAATTTGAATTCTGCCATTAATAATTAAGTGTGACTTAGTTATTAATTAAATAATAAAATTCGGTTTTATTATTTAATCCTAAACCTACATGGGTTAGGCTTTGCTATTATGGGCCTATTAACCAACCATTATAAATAGATAATGTAGGGTTAATAGGTATATTAAGTTTTTGAGAAAAAAAAAATGAACCCTAGCAGCAGAAAAGGCAGAGGCAGATTTCGAAATCATCTAGAGGAGGCTAGTACATCCGTTCCATAATCAAGATCGTGAGACGTTCTTGAAGGTGCTCGTGTGGATACCATAGAGGTGTTTTCAAGAGGAAGACACAAGTCGTGAAAGCTAGGATCTCCGTTGAGTTCGTAGTAGTCAAGACCAAACAAAGGTATGATTCCGTTTCACCATAATCTGTCAATCTTATACATGATCCTGCGTTAGGGTTCCGAAATTTTTCGTTATATTTACGTTTAATCCGCTGCGTTTTATGCCTCGGAACCCAACACCAAGGACCTAAAAGAACAACTGGTTCAATTCTTGTAAGATAGCATGGATGTTTTCGCTTGGCAGCAGCCGACATACCTGGGATAGACCCCGAGCTTATAACATATCGGTTGAATATGAATCTTGGAAGGACAACAGTCAAGCTGAAGAAAAGGAACTTTGCTTCTGAATGACATGAGGCCATTAAGCAGGTGGTAGATAAATTGTTAGAAGCTGGATTTATTGAAGAAATTCAATTTCCTGAATGGCTGGCTAACCCTGTGATGGTCAGAAAGAGGAATGAGAAGTGGAGAATGTACGTGGATTTCACAGATTTGAATGATGCATGTCCTAAGGACTGTTTCTCATTGCCAAGGTTATACATGTTAATAGATGCCACAGTTGGGCACGAGATGCATAGCTTCATGGATGGATTCAGTGGATACAACCAAATTAAAATGCACCCCAATGACATCCCTAAGGAATCATTCATCACTGACTTTGGTGTTTTTTGTTATCTAGTTATGGCTTTTGGACTTGAGAATGCAGGAGCCATGTATAAAAGGCTTGTAAATAAAATCTTCAACCACCTCATTGGTAAAACCATGGAGGTCTATGTTGATGACATGCTAGTCAAAAGTCTAGACAAGGCCGATCATCTTGAGCACCTGAAGGAGGCATTCGAAGTTCTGAAAACCCACAAGATGATGTTGAACCCAGCTAAGTGTGCCTTTGGTGTAGGTTCTGGGAAATTTTTAGGCCTGATGGTTTCCAAAAGAGGCATTGAGGCCAATCTCGATAAGATTCAAGCAATCTTGGACATGGAGCCTCCCAAGACAGTAAAGGATGTCCAAAAGCTCACAAGAAGTGTAGCAAACGTGGGACGCTTCGTATCCAATTAAGGAGAAAAGTGCCTACCATTCCTCAAGGCCCTCAAGAAGGTTAAAAACTTCGAATGGAATGGCGAGAGCCAAGCATCTTTTGAAGAGCTGAAGAAATCTATTGCTGAGCCGCCCTTGCTTGCCAAACCAAAACTTGGAGAAGTGTTATACCTGTACCTTGTTGTCTCTGGTTCAGCCTTGAGCGCCATTCTCGTGAAAGAAGAATCAAAGGTTCAGAAACCCATTTACTATGTCAGCAAGATTCTGCATGGAGCAGAGCTGAACTACTCAAAAGTTGAGAAGTTTGCTTTAGCATTAATAATGGCTTCAAGAAAGATACGCTCATACTTCCAGGCACATGTTATTGAAGTCTTGACAGACCAGCCCTTGAGAAACATACCGCACAGTCCCAAGGCCAGTGAGAGGCTAATTAACTGGGCTATTGAGCTCGGAGAGTTTGAAATCAAGTACAAGACAAGGGTGGCGATCAAAGCTCAAGCTCTTGCTGACTTAGTGGTTGAATGAACCATTCCCAACCAAGAAGTCGGGGGGAATGAAGATGATAAAGAAACACAAAAGAACAAGGAGAAAGAGGAGGAACTCAAAGAATACTTGCTACTCTTTTTTTACGGAGCTTCAAAAACAAACACTAGCGGAGCTGGCTTGGTTTTGCAAAGCCCTGATTTGTTTGCTGTCGAGTACGCAATCAAGTTGGATTTCCCCACTACAAACAATGAAGCAGAGTATGAAGCTTTGATAGCCGAACTTGGCCTGGCCAGAACCCTGTGGGTGAACAAGTTGAAGGTATGTGGTGACTCAAGGCTAGTGATCTCTCAAGTGAATTGAGAGTTTGAGGCCCGAGAAGAGACCATGGCAAAATATTTGGGAATTGTTAAAGCTCAAGCTACGCAATTCGAAGAATGTCACTTTGAATATATTCCAAGAGAGGAGAATGTGAAGACCGATACGTTATCTAAGTTTGCATCCTCAGAAAGTGAGTGTTGTTCTGGCAGTGTTTATGTAACGATTGCGATATTTTAATTATTATAGTAATGTGAAATATATGATTGTTATGATCCAATGTGTAATGTGTGAAATGTGATCATATTATATGCCTATTTGACTGCTAGTTTGACCGGTATATGTTTACGTGAATTATAAAGTGTTTTATGACCTTTAAATACTTATTTGAGCCACTGTTTTATTTTTATAAAATTATTAGTGTGTCCAATAATTATGAATTTTATATGTAGCTTATATGTGATTTTAGAGACTTTCTAAAAATAGTGATGTAATTAATTTCAGTACCAGTATTTTTATATAATTTTCTCAGTCCTATTTTATCCTGGAAATGTTTATCTTCTAAATTCCATATTTAATCATTGGAATGTCCAAAAATCATAAAATTCTTTTACAAAATGTTTCCTGAATATTCAGAGACTTTGTAAAAATAAAAGTTTAATTTTATTTGAGCCCCAAAGTATTTTTAAAGATTTTCCTACTCTTATTTCTATTTAAAGTGATTTATCTTTAATGATTTTTATTTCATTATCTGTGCATCAGAAAAATATTTTAAAAATATATGTGAGCTTATAAAATGGTGGTCTTTATTTTAAAAATATAAAATTTATTTTTTAACCATTTTCCCATCAAAAGTCAAATATGTAATTGTTTTAAATATTAAAAAAAATTAGTATTTTTGAAATTCCCATCTTGCCCTTGCCATTATAAACACCCATCAACCCTCTTTCTTTCCCATTCTGCATCTGTGTTCTGTTCTAAGTCGGTGGTGAGTCTCCTCTTACATTTTCTCGATGTTCTTGGCATAATCCATGATTTGTACATGTTTTAGCTAGTATTAGTGTTAATAATCTCATCTTCTATTATTTTCTTGCAATTTGTATATATATGTGTGCTTGTCGTGTCTGTATGTATGTCTAAGACCTGCATGCAAAGCTTAAAGTGGGTTTGTTTTGATTTTTAATAGCAATAACAAGTTGATTATGATGCCATGAACTCGATTTGGTAGTTAATTAGCCATGCATGTTAATAATTATGTTTTTTCCAACCATAGCTTCGATTTTCCGATCAGTAGTGATGCAATCATGCATGTATTTATGTAAATGAGATAGTTTGAGTATGTACTTGTAGGGATTAGTTCAACTTGATAATTATAAGAGGAGTACATGTATGGTTGTGATTAAATTATGGATTAATTATATGTTATTGCAAATTTTTGAAATGATATAAACATATATATATATATATATATATATATATTATACTCGAATTAGTATCTATACATGAATGTTAGTTTGAGTTGGTGTTAATTACTATGTATCTATAGCTATTCGAATGGACTTTGCATAATTAGAATATAATTGTTTGGATATTAGGGATTTTCGAATTTATTATTATAATAATGTAAATTTTCCAAATATATTAATATAGTATATTTGAATTTCATAGTTTAATGGCAATGGGAGTTTAGTTTTTGTGAGTTAACTAGATTTAGTTTGGTATGTTATGTGTTTGGTATTATTTGGGATTCACTTATCTGTATGATTTAAGATTGATTGTGTCGGTTGTATTCCGACGGGAAGTCCTACTTACAGAGGAAGTGCTGCCGAAATCTTCTAAAAACGTAAATGGTTTTGTTATCAAGACGACACCTTAACCTGTATAGATAGGACTACTAGTCGAGAATAATGATAATGTTATATGTTAAAGGGATTGTCTATGTGTCATATACTTGTTGATGTAAACTTGTTATGTGATATACCTTATTAATATGCGTGTCAAGGGATTACAGTATCGAAAGGGTAGATTGAGTTAGACGTTAAAGATAACGTCGAGTGTGAATGAGATACTGAAATATTATTATATATGTGTAGATTCGAAGGAAATAGAAGGGAGAGATAAAGGGAAGGCTAAAGTAGAAAGCCAGTGACAGTATTAGTAGATCCACATGTTCAGCAGCCGAAGCAACTTTGAGGCAAGTAACTCTTGCCTATATTCTCTTTTAAAGATATGAACTGTTTTACACTTTTACAACTGCTTTACACCCTATAACTGTTTTATTATCTACAACATGTTTGATTCTAAATGTTAAACTTAAACTGCAATCCCATATAAACCTTGAATGTACCTTATACTTTTCAATCCCTGAACTGCTGAAACCTTGTTGACTATCACCTTATGAACTTGTTTCAAAATTCTTAAATTATTAACCCTGAACTGTTAACCTTAACCATGATTAGTACCCCATTGCTACTCCTTAAGTACTGTTTTAAATCAAATGATTTTAACTTGTTTTAGATCCTCTTTCTATCCCTTATAATTGTTTTAAAACTTGTGCCTATGACATGATTCTGATTCTTTACTTAAATCCTGCTCACTTTACTACAAAAGAGACTTGAATATATGCTTGTCTTCGAATAAAATTTACCTCTGTCTCCTGACTTTTAAAAATGGATTTAAATATGAAATCCGACTTTCAAGAAGTCTTTTTCATCAAATGATTTGGTAACTTTTAAAAGAAAGGTTTTGATATTATAGGAATTCCGATCAAAATGGTTTCTGCAGATTCCTATAAATTAGAGGCGTAAGAGGCCGAGTAACGCCGATCTAGCATTTTTTTTAGCGTAAGAGGCTAGGGCGGTCCTAGTCCAACATCTTTAATGGCCAATGTCAATAAAGGCTAATTATGAGTACTCCTTAAAGGTCCAAAGGGACTTCGGTCCTTTATGGGGACTTTACGTGGCTGATCACCCGTATTGTCCGGGCATTGTGAGAAAACTCCAATCAAAATGATTTTTGATTTTATGAAAATGATGTCCTAATGAGAGGATAGTTCCTACGAAAAGGGATTTCGATACTGATGTTTTAATAAGAGAATAATTTTTATTGAAATGATTAGTAAAGAAATAATTTTATGATGCCATGTTTATACAACTTTGAACTGTCAAGTTTACTATGATTTTGACTACTTTTTACTTATGTGCAATACTTCTTGTTATCCATCTAAAAACCACATGTTTACCTTCAAAGCTTGAACTGATTTACTTTAAAGATTTCCTTAAACCCTATCACATCACACTGTTACATACTTTACCTCTAATTAATTCTTTTTAGAATATTATCAATTTTACCCTAACTTTACAACCACAAATTTTATGCTAAATCTTGAACTGAACTCTTTCCTTACCTGTGCTTTTACCATTGAATAGTATTGAAGAAAGTTTTATGCATAAAGAATTCCCAGATTATTAATGAATTCTAGATTGATGTTTTAAGGACAATAAGGTCCAGTTATGGTTTTGAGAAATGATTTCCAAATTACTTATTTTACTGTAGAACTGTTCATAACCTTATGCATGGTTACTTGCTGAGCCTTTGTAGCTCATTCTTTTATTTTCTAACCTCTACAGCGTTTGAGAAATATGGTTCGATTTAGACAAACTGCGAGGAAGAACACCTCATATATTAATTGTGCTAGGCTGGCTGAATTGGAACAGGTAGGATCATAGCTAAGTTAGAAGGAAAGTACTTTATTATAAGTCTTATAATGTTTAGATGTTGATAGACTTTTGTGAGAAGATTCAGAGTTATAATGATATTTATTTTGGTAATGTAAGCTTAATGAATGTAGAGTTGTGCTTGTTTCATACCATTACCTATTAAAGGTCCAGGGTAGTAGTCGGGGTCATGTGCATATATATATATATATATATATATATATATATATGCTTTATTTATATTTATATAGGATGCATACATATAGAGTGTTAGTGACTCTCCGATCTAGACCCCGGGTCGGGAGGATGCCACAGGTTGGTACCAGAGCGACATGTTTTGGTCACTGAAACAAGCCAGGATTAGATTAACTGAGTAGATCACTTAAGAAAAGATGTGAGAGTAATAGTAAGATAGGAATAGGTAAGGAAGTATAGTGTAGACATTAGAATTTTAGACTTAAGATAACATTTATTTCCTTTGTACCCTATATATATTATGATATCATTGCAGGCTCATGGCATTAATGCACTACCTCCACCACCTCCTTCCGATACTTCTTCGGAGTCTTTGGATTCTCAGGATCCCGTTGACTATTCTAGTTCGGAGAATGAAGCTAGCGAGACCCTTGTACCTCCTATTTCTGTACCTCCTGTTCCTCCTAGGACCACTAGGCCAGTCATCACTCGAGGTGATTTGCGAGTTCCATATTATCCTATTGAGTGGTGAGAGGAAAGGATCTGAGCTGTTGAGGAGGAGGGACGCAGACAGATATCAGCGAGGGCCTTTACTGATGATGTAGTGGAAGAAGCTAGGCAGCTGACCCGACTACTTTGTAGACTGGTGACGGGGCTTAGGGCTGCACGAGACCGAGATCACAAACATGATTAGATGTTAGTGTTTGTGAGTGTGTTTAGATGGGACATCTGTTAGAGCTCATCCAGCCTGCCCTATTAGGCTTTATTTCCGCTTTCCATCTCGTACTTTTATTAACATGTTGTACCTTATACAGACTATTGTTGTATTTTTATTCAGACTTATCTTTCACCTTGACTTTGGTGTTATTTCACATTTATTATCGATGTTATTCCGTTCCAGTATTTTTCCATATACCTGTTGTTTACCTTTTTGCTTATCCATTTATATCTGTTGTACTAACCTGTTTTTGATAAAACCTTTATACCCTTTGTATTTCCTATAGTAAGATGCTGCCAAAGAAAAAGACCACCCCAAATACTTCTCAAAATCGTAACACTCAAGATCCACCCCAGATGGATCCCACCGTGGCTCAACTTATTCAAATACTCCAACAACAAACCGCTGTTTGATTCAACAACAACAACCACCAGTTCAACCCGTGACAACTTACAAATCCTTCCAAGCGGTTAAACCCCCAGAATTCAAAGGTACTGTAAACCCCATAGAGGCCAAAGGATGGTTGAAAGAGATAGAAAAAGCGTTTGCCTTAGTTAAAGTTGGAGAAGATCAGAAAACCGAATATGCAAGTTACTTTCTGAAGGCAGAAGCAAATTATTGGTGGGAATCTGTAAGATTGATGGAAGGTGAGGGAGTAATATCATGGCAAAGATTCACTGAATTGTTTTTAGAAAAGTATCTCCTAAGATATATGCAAGATCAACTAGAGATCATATTTTTGGAGTTAAAATAAGAAAACATGAGTGTGGCAAAATATGAGGCTAAGTTTACCGAATTAGCAAGGTTTGTTCCTGAATATGTAAATACGGAAGTAAAGAAAGCTAAAAGATTTCAACAAGATTTAAAATCTTGGATTCGAAGCAAGGTGGCAGTATTTGAGCTTCAAAACTATGCGACAGTGGTCCAGAAAGCGATGATTATTGTTGGAGAAAGTGAACTATCCCAGAAAGAGAAGATTGGAAAGAAAAGGAAGTTTGAAATATCAGAAGGAAGTCATGATGCTGGAAACATTCATAACAATTTCAAGAAAAGATTTGACAATCAGTCCAACAGTAACCAAGGATTTCAAAAACCGAAGAATGGAAATGGAAATCAAGACTGACGTCTCCAGAATGTTAACCAACAGAATACACCTAAACCACCTCTACCAGATTGTAAGATCTGTGGCAAGAAACACACTGGGATTTGTAACAGGTTGAGCATTACTTGTTTCAAGTGTAGCAAAAAGGGACATTATGCTAGTGATTGCCCCAATGTCAAACCAGGAGTGAAGTGTTATAAGTGTGGAAAGATCGGCCATATTTCGAGGGAATGCAAGGAATCACCTCAAACAGCTAATGTTTTAAGAATAGCAGGACCTCCATCTCAGATAACGACAACTCCACAAACTCGAGCCAGAACTTTCAACATGACAACGAAAGATGCTATTCAAGACGTCAATGTGGTTGCAGGTACGCTCCCTGTAAATTCAATAGAAGCTAAAGTTTTAATTGATTCTGGAGCTACCAAGTCTTTTGTTTGTAAAAAGTTTGTTGATAAGTTGAATTGTGAGATTCATCCTCTAGAATCAACTTTGATTATAGAAGTAGCTGATCAAAATAGAGTTCCTGTGACTCAAATATGTCCTCATTGTGAGATTAAGATAAGTGGCCAGTTTTTCCTTGTCAATCTGATACCCTTTGAGCTAGGATAATTTGATGTAATCTTAGGAATGGATTGGTTGGCTGGTTATGACGCTCAGATTGAATGTAAAACGAAGAAGGTAAGATCGAGAACTAGGGATAGTAAAGAAGTTGAATTCCAAGGACAGAAGCAAGTTAAGAAGTTTTTGAATATTATGCAAATTAAAAGGTTACTTCGTCAAGGCTATGAGGCCTATTTAGTGCATGTAAAAGATGTGGAGAAGAAGACACAAACAATGGAGGAGATTCTAGTGGTTAATGATTTTTTTGATGTTTTTCCTGATGATTTACCCGGATTGCCACCAGATTGAGAAATTGAATTTAGCATTGATTTGGCACTAGGAACCAAACCGATTTCTAAAGTACCATATAGAATGGCACCAATGGAGATGAAAGAATTAGAAACTCAATTACAAGAATTGTTGGAAAAGGGGATCATAAGGCCCAGTGTATCTCCATGGGGAGCGCCAATTTTATTTATGAGAAAGAAAGATGGAAGCATGAGATTGGATAATGACTACCGCGAACTTAACAAGCTGACAATCAAGAATAAGTATCCATTGCCAAAGATAGATGATTTGTTTGACCAACTTAAATGAGCATCATGGTTTTCGAAGATTGACTTACGGTCTGGATATCACCAATTGAAGATCAAGCCTGAAGATATTCTGAAAACAGCATTTCACACAAGGTATGGCCATTACGAGTTTCTAGTAATGCCATTTGGGTTAACCAATGCCCCGACCATTTTTATGGATCTTATGAATAGAGTTTTCAAGAAGTACTTAGATAAATTCGTGATTGTGTTTATCGATGATATATTAATATATTCCAAGACAGAAGAAGAGCATGTAGAATACCTAAGAATTGCATTGGAAATCTTGCGAGAAGAAAAGTTATCTGCTATTTTCTCGAAATGTGAGTTTTGGTTGAAAGAAGTACAATTTCTTGGCCATGTCGTCAGTAGTGAAGGAATTCTAGTTGATCCAATAAAGATAGAAGCTGTGGTAAACTGGGATAGACCAAAGACACCTACCGAGGTAAGAAGTTTTCTCGGATTAGCTGGTTATTATCGGAGGTTTGTTCATGACTTCTCTAAAATAGCCACTCCATTAACTAAGCTTACTAGAAAGAATGAAAAGTTTGTTTGGAATGACAAATGTGAAGAAAGTTTTCAGAAATTGAAGAAAAGGTTAGTATCTGCACCAATGTTAGTTTTACCAGATGATCAAGGGAATTTTGTAATCTACAATGATGCGTCGCACAAAGGCTTAGGATGTGTTTTGATGCAACATGGGAAGGTAATTGCTTATACTTCCAGACAATTGAAGATTCATGAACGGAAGTATCCAACACATGATTTAGAGTTGGCAGCTATTATTTTTGCTTTGAAGATTTGGAGACATTATTTGTATGGTGAAAAATGTGAGATTTACACGGATCACAAGAGTTTGAAATATATTTTTACTCAAAAAGAGCTTAATATGAGACAAAGAAGATGGTTAGAATTACTTAAAGATTATGATTGCACTATCAACTATCATTCAGGCAAGGCGAATGTCGTAGCGGATGCTTTAAGCAGAAAGGAGAGATTAAAAATGCTAGTTTCATCTGAGGAATTGATCAAGGAATTTGAGAAATTGGAAATAGAAATATATGATTTTGAATCAGTTGGAGAAATGGTGTATACAATGACATTCTAGCCTGAATTGTTAGAAAAGATCAAGCGAGGTCAAGAACAGATGATGAGTCAAGACAAAGCTAAGTTGACTGGAGAAGAGTTAAGAAGCCAGAGGGACGATAAAGGAATTTTTAGGTATTCCTCACGAATTTGGATTCCTAATGTCCAGGAGCTCAAGAATGAAATTTTGCATGATGCACAAAACTCAAGATACTTTATTCATCCAGGAGGCACCAAGATGTATAAGGACTTGAAAGAAAAATTTTAGTGGCCAAATATAAAGAAAGATATAGTAGAGTGGGTAAGCAAGTGTTACACGTGTCAGAGAGTCAAAGCTGAACATCAACGACCGTGGATTGTAGCAACCACTAGAGATTCCAGAATGGAAGTGGGAACATCTTGCTATGGATTTTGTAGTGGGATTACCAAGGACAAGGGCGAATCATGATGCCATTTGGGTGATAATAGATAGATTAACCAAGTCAGCACATTTTCTACCGATTAACGAGAGATTTTCACTGGACAAGTTGGTTCATTTGTACTTGAAGGAAATAGTTATGCGACATGGAGTCCCTGTATCGATCGTGTCCGACAGAGACCCAAGATTTAATTCTAGGTTCTGGAGAAAGTTTCAAGAGTGTTTGGGAACGAATTTAAATATGAGTACTGCATATCATCCTCAAACAGATGGTCAAAGTGAAAGAACAATTCAGACAATTGAAGACATGTTAAGGGTGTGTGCTTTAGATTTTAAAGGAAGTTGGGACGAGCATCTACCATTAGTAGAATTTTCAAATAATAACTGTTAGTAATTGTGCTCTAGAGACAATACTTTTTATATTTTAAGGAAAATATTTATTATTAAGGATTATGTTTTATTGATTATTATTGATTTATTATGTTTTATTTACTGCGTAATAAATTGAAAGCATAATAAATGTCCTTGGAATTTTGATACGTATTATATATCTTTAAGTATGTGACTTAAAAATGAGATTATATGAATAGAATCTTATTCCTAAAATTCCCTAGTCGAGTATTATTATTTAAGGACAATAATAATGCACAAAGACTAGTATGTTTTTTGACAGATAACCACATCTCATTGGTCATAGGTATGGTGATACTAGAGTCAAGAACATAAGTGCATGTATCAATGCATGGCACTGGAATGACCCGCCGTGAGATTATACATGTTAAATAAGTGTTATAAGTAATTCTCACTGTGATAATGGTGTAATGATCCTTAGATCTGAAATCATTATTTTAGTAGATACAGATATATGTATCTTTTGAAGAACTAATCTGAATCATTTGAAAAGTTCAAAAACTATAAAGATGAAGAAGAAAATATTAAAAAAAAAGTTTTTTTATAGGAGGGATCACACCTTGTTAGACATGGTGCAATCAATGTTGAGTCAAGGAATCTTCCAATTAGTTTCTGGGGTTGCACCCTGGAAACGGCTCCACATACACTTAACCGTGTTCCTACTAAAACGGTTCAAAAGACTCCTTATGAGATATGGACTGAGAAACGTCACATCATGTCATCTTTGAAAATTTAGGGATGTGAAGCGTTTGTGTCTCTGACAAGCTAGGACTAAAATCAGACAAATATAATTTTGTGGGATACCCAACTGAAACAAGGGGTTATTCTTTCTATAATCCTTCCGAGAACAAAGTGTTTGTTGCTTGAACTGCTATTTTCCTTGAGAGAGTTGCTCTTTAAGAAAGACAGTGGGAGGATAATAGATCTCGATGAAGTTCGAGACCCACATGATAACATTGAACCAATGGAGGAACCTAAGCAGAATGTACAAGGAAACAATATTGCTCAAGAAACACAGGTTGTTCGTAGGTCTGGTAGGATTCACTATGATCCCGAGAGATATTATGGTTTTCTCTTGACTCAAGATGGTGATGTGATGCTTGTGGATGAAGATGAACCTCTCACCTATCAAGACGCTATGAACACTCCATATTCTAAGAGATGGAACATTTATTTTCATGAAATAGTCAAAAAGAGTTTGACTTTATTTAGAATGAAGATGAAACTTGTGTTTATAAGAAGTTTAGTGGGAGCCCTGTGGCATTCCTAGTATTATATGTTGATGATATATTACTAATAGGGAATGACATTCCTTCTCTACAGACTGTGAAGACTTGGTTGAGAAATAATTTCTCAATAAAAGACTTAGGCGATGCGACCTATATATTAGGGATCAGGATCTATAGAGATAGATCAAGGAGATTGATCGGCCTAAGTTAGAGTACATACATTGATAAAGTTTTACATCAATTTCGAATGCAATGAGGCTAAAATGGATATGTCCTAATGTCTCATGGGATAGTGATATCAAAATAAAATTTGTCCTAAATCATTGGATGATAAGGACCGCATAAGTAAAGTTCCATATGCTTCAGCAATTGGTTTTATAATGTATGCAATGATATGTACTCGTATTGATGTCTCGTATGCTTTAAGCTTGACGAGTAGATACCGGTCTAATGCAGGTGAAGGTCACTGGACGGAAGTCAAGAATATTCTTAAGTACTTGAAGAGGACTAAAGATTCATTCTTGTTATATGGAGGAGATGTGAAGCTAGTTGTAAGAGGTTTCAGTGATGCTGGTTTCTAGACAGACAAAGATGATTTAATGTTTCTGTCTGGCTTTGTGTTTTATCTATTTTTATTGAGATGTTGTATGCTGGAATGGTTCACAGCAGAGACAGTTTTTGATTCTACAATAGAGCCTGAGTATATTGATGCTTGTGAAGCAGCCAAGGAGGCTGTTTGGGCATGTACTTAGGAGATATCACCTAATTAATGAGATTAATGATCAAGAAGATATACATATATGTAAAGTACATACTAATAATAATATTGCAGACCCACTGACTAAGGCTTTGTCGTAGCAGAAGCGCGAAAGTCATACTAGTTCCATAAGTATTGGATACTTGGGTAATTGGCTCTTGTGCTCTTGAGACAATACTTTTTATATTTTAAGGAAAATATTTATTATTAAGGATTATGTTTTATTGATTATTATTTATTTATTATGTTTTATTTACTGCGTAATAAATTGAAAGCATAATAAATGTTTTTGAAATTTTGATACGTATTATATATCTTTAAGTATGTGACTTAAAAATGAGATTATATGAATAGTATCTTATTCCTAAAATTTCCTAGTCGAGTATTATTATTTAAGGACAATAATAATGCACAAAGACTAGTATGTTTCTTGACAGATAACCACATCTCATTGGTCATAGGTATGGTGATACTAAAGTCAAGAACATAAGTGCATGTATCAATGCATGACACTGGAATGACCCCCCGTGAGATTCTACATGTTAAATAAGTGTCATATGTAATTCTCACTGTGATAATGGTGTAATGATCCTTAGACATGAAATCATTATATTTCTATACGAGAATTAATATACTTTGATTACATTAAAAGTTACCTTTGACCGGTTGATGAAAGTGGACATTGGGTAAATTATAAATCATATGAGAAATATAAATGATCTAGATGTGATTTAATCCTCCTAATTTTAGGAGTGATATTATTGGCCTCTTGTTTGAGTGAGACTATGAAATGCACGGCCGTGCTCAAATGTTGATTTGATTTTAATAGTCTACTCACCGATCAAGAAAATAAAGATTAAATTATGAAGAGGATGTCACGAGACATGCCTTGAGTTTAATCTATAATATCAAGATTAAAGTGATTATACTACATGGAATATTATTCACGAAAGGCTTAATCGAATCACCGATTTATTATTATTACTTGGGTAGCAATGATGTATTACTAGATGCCGTTCATTGTTTACAATTTTAATTAGATATTAAAATTGTTGTCGACGTAATAATAACCTACAGGGTCACACACAAAGAACGCTTGAAGGAGAAATAATTTAAATTATGAATTTAAATTAAATAAGTAATTTATTTTATTTATGATATTAATTAAGTATGACTTAATTAATTATATAAATAGAATAAATGAATTATTTAAACTAATTCCAATATTAATAATTAATTAATTAAGTGAGACTTAATTAAATAATTTAGAATTTTGGATTAGTATTAATTATAATTGGATTATAATTAGAAAATTTATTCCTCTCTCTATATAATCTCTTTATGGGCTGATTTAATAAAAAAGACATAATTTTACTAAAACCCTAGCCGTTTTGTGAAAAGAGGAAGATAGAGAGAGAGAAGTAGTTTTCGGGTGCTAGTACACATCAATCCTTTATGAAAAGTGTTCGTGTGGATACCGTAGAGCGTAGATCGCGAGAGCGGGATACGTGGTGATTAAACAAGCTTTGGACCACTATTAATCTTCCATTAATGAGCTGTTAAAGTTTCTAAAGGTATTTATTCTTTATCTACGAATTAAATCTTTTATTTTCGCATGGATCCTGCAGAGGGTTTCGCTATTTTGATTTATTTTTCACGTTTATTCGTTGCGTTTGAGCCTCGAAACCCTTCAATGGCACCAGAGCTACTTGCGAAACGTTTTAATTCAGTTATGTGCTTAATAGTTTTCGATATGTAAGCATGTATGCGATCTATCATGATTTTGTATTGATACAATATGTATATATTTTTATATATTATGAATATATGATATTCATATGATGTATAATCATGTGATGATTGTGTGTATTGATGTATGTATATGATACATGATTGTTCTTATAATGGGAATCGCATTCGATACGAATTCTGAAACGGCTGTCGTAGATTTTCTGAAATCTGTGTCCGTTGTCCAATTTTCGCAAACGATATGTGTTTTCTGACTGGAATCGGGTCACTGAGCAATACTGACATATTCATCTCTACGTCTGTAAGCCATTAAATGTCGTTACAGGCCCCAAAACGGTGATTTATTATTTTCTAAAAATCATTTGATTTTTTAAAATTTTGAGTATATGTATGTATATATTATGAATATATGATATTCATGTGATGTATAATCATGTGATGATTATATGTATCACTGTGTATGTATATATGATATATTCTTGTTCTTGTTATGGGGATTGTATATGATACGATTTCCGAAACACCGTCAAATTTGGTGAAATCTGATTGCCGAATCCGATTTTCGTAAACGATGTGTGTTTTCTGACTGGAATCGGGCCAATGAACAAAACTGATAGTTGTTCTATCATCGAAAGGTCTGTAAGGCGTTTGACGTCGTTAAGGGCCGCGAAACAACGATTTATTGTCTTTAAAAATCTGTTTTTTAATTTTCTGGAATTTCAAAATTTGTTATATATGATTATATGATATGTTTATATAATCTTAGATATATTATATGTGTTATGTGATAGCATGGTGGATGGTTATGGCCTAAAGACCCATAGTATAGTGGTTTTGATTTATGGTTTTGGTTTCTAAATACGACTTGAATGTCGTTTATTCATTGTAATTTAATTATCTCGAATGTAACTCGAGTTCTTCTTATAATTTTATTAGAATAGTTTTATATTTATTATTCAATGTAATTATCAACGAAGACTTGCAAGCAAGGAGGCGATCCAAAAGGGGATGATGGAGCAATGAAGAAAGAAGACATGTAATAAATAGTACTTTTAAAACCACCAAAGACTGACCTTGATACTTCCATTAGTTTGGAAAGATCACATGTGATGGGGCCATAACCAAACACGTTTAATTTACGCACATTACATATATGTATATGATTACATGTATTGGTATGTATGCGTAGATATAATCGAGATGCATGCTTAATATTGATTAATCATTTATGTATTAGATACGACACCCATGCCATGTTTGCTTAAGAAAGATAAAATCTGTAACGATTCAAGATTTTAAAATTGAACAAACGATCATGAGATTCTTGTGTTTATGAAACACGATACTAAATATGAATTTTCTTTTTCTGATATGGGGAGATTTTGTCAAAAGCGGATTATTAGTTTAATTCGTAAGGAAGTTGGGTTTTAAGTGAGACCGCTTGTGACTTCTCCGACGACCTGGAAATCAATCCATTGACGAATATTGAAATGAATTATTTGATCAAGGAAAAATTGAGAATCTCTTTATGATGGGATCATGATCGTTCATATAAACAATAAAAATCCCTAAATACATATTAAGTTAATCGGATGCCTTCCAATGTTTAATACTCGTCAAGATCTAGATTGAGAAGGAGTGGGTTTGCCAAAGCAATGTGCTTTTATCAATCATGGGAAGATGTGATAAGTAAGTGTACTTAGTTTATTGAAACATTGGGTCTAACTTAACTAAATCATCACAATAGGATTGTGGGTTTAGAGGCATAGAGTTTGGTGAGATTTATTGGATAAATGTGTACAAAGGGTTGTTCCACCAAACTTTCCAAGAGTTATATTTGATATAATCGACAAATGTTGTCTACCTAAATAGTCATATTTTGATTGTATTAGCCAACGCTATCTTAAAACATGGATGAAATATAGATCTTGGCTCACTAGAAAGATTTAAAGAAATGTTTTCCGAATTAATAGTTAGGGCTATTAGTTTGATAAAAATAGTGGGAGGTATATGGTGATATACCATAATCACTTAAACATAATTAATATTAAATTTGCAATATAGTTTATTTTATACACTTTAATATTGTAAATATCAAATGATAAACACAAATAACTTCTCTATGCGATCAGTTCTTGAGAAGGACAAGTTGACGAGAATATATTTCCTTGACTGACATAGAGCTTGAGGATTGTCCTCGGACACCACGATGTTAGTCAAATCTCTTCCCCTGTTCTTAAAGTTGAGAATGTAACATGTGCAAATCATAGTGCTTATTGGAAGCAAATTGATGTTGCGACTGATGTTTCATGTCTCATGCTCGCAAATATGTGTGCTGAGCTGAAGAAGCAACACGAGCATATAGATGCTTATGAGACGTTTGAGCACAAGATATATTTGAAAATAAAAGGGCACTATTTACTTACAAGAAGGGAGGGTGAGACCCGGTTACACCACATGTTCTAAAGATCATAGGGTTTAATGAGTACATTTGATATTTTGGGTTTCCAGATTGGTCTGGAGACTTAGTTAGATTTGATCTTACAATCCTTGGATAAATATTATTCTTAGTTTGTTATGAACAATAAAATGAATAAGATTGGTAAAACACCCATTGAGTTGCTAAGCATGTTGAGAAATGCTGAAAGCAATATGATAAATGCATGAACTACTACTATATTGATGGTAAACATAGGGAATGTGAAAGGGAAAGGAAAATGGAAAGGCAAGGAGAAGATTTGATCTAGTTGCATTGTCAAACCAAAGTCCAATCCCTAAAGCAGACTCTAAAGTCTGAACGAGGTGTTGATAAAGAAGACGATTGTCGCTTCTGTGGAAAATTGGGAGACTGGAAATTAAACTGTCATCCTTATTTGGAAGATCTGAAAAAGATGATCAATAAGGGTCAAGCTTCAAGTATCGGGTTGGAATTGGAGTAAAAGTAGTTGCTCTCGTTAGAGGAACTCGTTACTTAACTTTTAGCCTATAAGGAAAAGTTAGAACTTGATAATTGTTATAACGTGCTTGCAATTGACAGAGACATTATTTCAGTTTCTTGTTTGGACAAGAAAGGCTTTTTCATTTTAATTAAATAACAATAGTTATTTATTCTATTTTGATGATGAGGCTTATAATGTTGCACAACTAATTAACAATTTATATGTTCTAAGGTGACTCAAATCAAATATTACCTTTGGCAATGTTGTTGAGGCCATAGTAATGAGAAACACATTTCCAGAATACATAAGGATGCATTCATGGATAAGTTTGATTATGAATTATACAAAATGATGTGAATCTTGGTTTATTTGGCAAAATGAGTAAAGCTCCTTTTACCGGACATGGTGAAGGGGTCATTGAACGGGTATGACTTATACATAGTGATGTATGTGGTCATATGTGTATGATGACAAAAGGTAGATTTTATAAACTACATAAAATTTACTAATTATTTTAGTAGATACGGATATATGTATCTTTTGAAGAACTAATCTGAATCATTTGAAAAGTTCAAAGACTATAAAGATGAAGTAGAAAATATCAAAGCAAAGTTTTTTTGATAGGAGGGATCACACCTTGTTGGACATGGTGCGATCAATGTTAAGTCAAGGAATCTTCTAATTAGTTTCTGGGGTTGCACCCTGGAAACGGCTCCACATACACTTAACTGTGTTCCTACTAAAATGGTTCAAAAGACTCCTTATGAGATATGGACTGAGAAACATCACAGCATGTCATTTATGAAAATTTAGGGATGTGAAGCGTTTGTGTCTCTGACAAGCTAGGAACAAAATCAGACAAATATAATTTTGTGGGATACCCAACTGAAACAAGGGGTTATTCTTTCTATAATCCTTCCGAGAACAAAGTGTTTGTTGCTTGAACTGCTATGTTCTTTGAGAGAGTTGCTCTCTAAGAAAGACAGTGGGAGGATAATAGATCTCGATGAAGGTAGAGACCCATATGATAACATTGAACCAATGTAGGAACCTAAGCAGAATGTACAAGGAAACAATACTGCTCAAGAAACACAGGTTGTTCGTTGGTCTGGTAGGATTCACCATGATCCCGAGAGATATTATGGTTTTCTCTTGACTCAAGATGGTGATGTGATGCTTGTGGATGAAGATGAACCTCTCACCTACCAAGACGCTATGAACACACCATATTCTAAGATATGGAACATTTATTTTCATGAAATAGTCAAAAAGAGTTTAACTTTATTCAGAATGAAGATGAAACTTGTGTTTACAAGAAGTTTAGTGAGAGCCCTGTGGCATTCCTAGTATTATATGTTGATGATATATTACTAATAGGGAATGACATTCCTTCTCTACAGACTATGAAGACTTGGTTGAGAAATAATTTCTCAATGAAAGACTTAGACGATGCGACCTATATATTAGGGATCAGGATCTATAGAGATAGATCAAGGAGATTGATCGGCCTAAGTTAGAGTACATACATTGATAAAGTTTTACATTGATTTCGAATGCAAAGAGGCTAAAATGAATATGTCCTAATGTCTCATGGGATAGTGATCTCAAAATAAAATTTGTCCAAAATCATTGGATGATAAGGACCGCATAAGTAAAGTTCCATATGCGTCAGCAATTGGTTTTATAATGTATACAATGATATGTACTCGTCTTGATGTCTCGTATGCTTTAAGCTTGACGAGTAGATACCGGTCTAATCCAGGTGAAGGTCACTGGACGACAGTCAAGAATATTCTTAAGTACTTGAAGAGGACTAAAGATTCATTCTTGTTATATGGAGGAGATGTGAAGCTAGTTGTATGAGGTTTCAGTGATGCTGGTTTCTAGACAGACAAAAATGATTTAATTTTTCTGTATGGCTTTGTGTTTTATCTATTTTTATTGAGATGTTGTATGCTGGAATGGTTTACAGTAGAGACAGTTGTTGATTCTACAATAGAGCCTGAGTATATTGATGCTTGCGAAGCAGCCAAAGAGGTTGCTTGGGCATGTACTTAGGAGATATCACCTAATTAATAAGATTAATGATCAAGGAGATATACATATATGTAAAGTGCATACTAATAATAATATTGCAGACCCACTGACTAAGGCTTTGTCGCAGCAGAAGCGCGAAAATCATACTAGTTCCATGAGTATTGGATACTTGGGTAATTGGCTCTTGTGCAAGTGGGAGATTGTTAGTAATTGTGCTCTAGAGACAATACTTTTTATATTTTAAGGAAAATATTTATTATTAAGGATTATGTTTTATTTATTATTATTTATTTATTATGTTTTATTTACTGCGTAATAAATTGAAAGCATAATAAATGTCCTTGAAATTTTGATACGTATTATATATCTTTAAGTATGTGACTTAAAAATGAAATTATATGAATAGTATCTTATTCCTAAAATTTTCTAGTCGAGTATTATTATTTAAGGACAATAATAATGCACAAAGACTAGTATGTTTCTTGACAGATAACCACATCTCATTGGTCATTGGTATGGTGATACTAAAGTCAAGAACATTAGTGCATGTATCAATGCATGGCACTGGAATGACCCCACGTGAGATTCTACATGTTAAATAGGTGTCATAAGTAATTCTCACTGTGATAATGGTGTAATGATCCTTAGACCTTAAATCATTATATTTCTATACGAGAATTAATATACTTTGATTACAATAAAAGTTACCTTTGACCGGGTGATGATAAAAGTGGACATTGGGTATATTATGAATCGTATGAGAAATATGAATGATCTAAATGGGATTTAATCCTCCTAATTTTAGGAGTGATATTATTGGCCTCTTGTTTGAGTGAGGCTATGAAACCCACGGCCGTGCTCAAATGTTGATTTGATTTTAATAGTCTACTCATCGATCAAGAAAATAAAGATTAAATTATGAAGAGGATGACACGAGACATGCCTTGAGTTTAATCTATAATATCAAGATTAAAAGGATTATATTATATGGAACATTATTCACGAGAGGCTTAATCGAATCACCGATTTATTATTATTACTTGGGTAGCAATGATGTATTACTAGATGCCGCTCATTGTTTACAATTTTAATTAGATATTAAAATTGTTGTCAACGTAATAATAACCTACAGGGTCACACACAAAGAACGCTTGAAGGAGAAATAATTTAAATTGTGAATTTAAATTAAATAAGTAATTTATTTTATTTATGATATTAATTAAGTATGACTTAATTAATTATATAAATAGAATTAATGAATTATTTAAACTAATTCCAAAATTAATAATTAATTAATTAAGTGAGACTTAATTAAATAATTTAGAAATTTGGATTAGTATTAATTATAATTGGATTATAATTAGAAAATTTATTCCTCTCTTTATATAATTTCTTTATGGGCTGATTTAATAAAAGAGACATAATTTTACTAAAACTCTAGCCGTTTTGAGAAAAGAGGAAGATAGAGAGAGAGAAGCAGTTTTCAGGTGCTAGTACACATCAATCCTTTATGAAAAGTGTTTGTGTGGATACCTTAGAGCGTAGATCGCGAAAGCGGGATACTGTTAGTAATTGTGCTCTAGAGACAATACTTTTTATATTTTAAGGAAAATATTTATTATTAAGGATTATGTTTTATTGATTATTATTTATTTATTATGTTTTGTTTACTGCGTAATAAATTGAAAGCATAATAAATGTCCTTGGAATTTTGATACGTATTCTATATCTTTAAGTATGTGACTTAAAAATGAGATTATATGAATAGTATCTTATTCCTAAAATTCCCTAGTCGAGTATTAATATTTAAGGACAATAATAATGCACAAAGACTAGTATGTTTCTTGACAGAAGACCACATCTTATTGGTCATAGGTATGGGGATACTAAAGTCAAGAACATAAGTGCATGTCTCAATGCATGGCACTGGAATGACCCGCTGTGAGATTCTACATGTTAAGTAAGTGTCATAAATAATTCTCACTGTGATAATGGTGTAATGATCCTTAGACCTGAAATCATTATATTTCTATACGAGAATTAATATACTTTGATTACATTAAAAGTTACCTTTGATCGGGTGATGATAAAAGTGGACATTGGGTATATTATGAATCGTATGAGAAATATGAATGATCTCGATGGGATTTAATCCTCCTAATTTTAGGAGTGATATTATTGGCCTTTTGTTTGAGTGAGACTATGAAATGCACAGCCGTGCTCAAATGTTGATTTGATTTTATTAGTCTACTCATCGATCAAGAAAATGAAGATTAAATTATGAAGAGGATGACACGAGACATGCCTTGAGTTTAATCTATAATATCAAGATTAAAGGGATTATATTACATGGAACATTATGCACGAAAGGCTTAATCGAATCACCGATTTATTATTATTACTTGGGTAGCAATGATGTATTACTAGATGCCGCTCATTGTTTACAATTTTAATTAGATATTAAAATTGTTGCCAACGTAATAATAACCTACAGGGTCACACACAAAGAACGCTTGAAGGAGAAATAATTTAAATTATGAATTTAAATTAAATAAGTAATTTATTTTATTTATGATATTAATTAAGTATGACTTAATTAATTATATAAATAGAATAAATGAATTACTTAAACTAATTCCAAAATTAATAATTAATTAATTAAGTGAGACTTAATTAAATAATTTAGAATTTTGGATTAGTATTAATTATAATTGGATTATAATTAGAAAACTTATTCATCTCTCTATATAATCTCTTTATGGGCTGATTTAATATAAAAGAGATTTTACAAAAACCCTAGCCTCTCTGAGAGAGGAGGAAGATAGAGAGAGAAGAAGTTTTCGGGTGCTAGTACACATCAATCCTTCATGAAAGTGTTCGTGTGGATACCGTAGAGCGTAGATCGCGAGAGCGGGATACGTGGTGATTAAACAAGCTTTGGACCTCCATTAATCTTCCATTAATGAACTGTTAAAGCTTCTAAAGGTATTTATTCTTTATCTCCGAATTAAATTTTTTGTTTTCGCATGGATCCTGCGGAGGGTTTCGCTATTTTGATTTATTTTTTGCGTTTATTCCGCTGCGTTTGTGTCACAAAACCCTTCAATGGCATCAGAGCTACTTGCGAAACGTTTTAATTCGGTTATGTGCTTAACAGTTTTTGATATATAATCATGTATGCGATTTATCATGATTTTATATTGATATAATATGTATATGTATATATATATTATGAATATATGATATTTTATGATATATAATCATGTGATGATTATGTGTGTTGATGTATGTATATGATACATGTTTGTTCTTATTATGGGAATCGTATTCGATACGAATTCTGAAACGGCAGACGTTGATTTTCTGAAATCTGTGTCCGTTGTCCGATTTTCGCAAACGATATGTGTTTTCTGACTGTAATCGGGTCACTGAGCAATACTGACAAATTCAGCTCTGCGTCTGTAAGCCATTAGATGTCGTTACAGCTTCCAAAACGGTGATTTATGATTTTCTGAAAATTATTTGATTTTCTAAAATTTTGAGTATATGTATGTATATATTATGAATATATGATATTCATGTAATGTATAATCATATGATGATTGTATGTATCTCTGTATATGTATATATGATATATGCTTGTTTTTGTTATGAGAATTGTATATGATACGATTTCTGAAACACCGTCAGATTTGGAGAAATCTGACTGCTGTATCCGATTTTCGTAAACGATATGTGTTTTCTGACTGGAATCGGGCCAATGAACAAAACTAATAGCTATGCTATTTCCGACGGGTCTGTAAGGCGTTTGACGTCGTTAAGGGCCTCGAAATAGCGATTTATTGTCTTCAGAAATCTGTTTTTAATTTTCTGAAATTTCGAAATTTGTTATATATGATTATATGATATGATTATATAATATGAGATATATTATATGTGTTATATGATAGCATGGTGGATGGTTATGGCCTAAAGACCCATAGGATAGTGGTTTTGATTTATGGTTTTGGTTTCTAAATACGACTTGCATGTCGTTTATTCATTGTAATTTAATTATCTCGAATGTAACTCGAGTTCTTCTTGTAATTTCATTAGAATAGTTTTATTTTTATTATTCAATGTAATTATCAATGAAGACTTGCAAGCAAGGAGGCGATCCAAAAGGGGATGATGGAGCAATGAAGAAAGAAGACATGTAATAGATAGTATTTTTAAAACCACCATAGACTGACCTTGATATTTCCATTAGCTTGGAAATATCATATAGGATGGGGCCATAACCAAACACGTTTAATTTACGCACATTACATATATGTATATGATTGCATGTATTGGTATGTATGCGTAGATATAATTGAGATGCATGCTTAATATTGATTAATCATGTATGTATTAGATACGATACCCATGCCATGTTTGCTTAAACAAGATAAAATCTGTAACGATTCAGGATTTTAAAATTAACAAACGATCATGAGATTCTTGTGTTTATGAAATATGGATTTTTAAAACACGGAATTAAATATGGATTTTTGATATCTATAATTGGGATTTTCTGACAAAAGCGGATATGCGTATTCGTAAGGCTGATGGGTTTTTAGTGTGACCATTGGTATCCTCCATCTACCTGGGAAATGAACAATTTAAGATGTCGATTTGAAATATTTGGTTCAAGGAAAAATTGAGGATCTCTTTATGATGTGATCATGATCGTTATAAATTTTTTAAAACCCCTTAACAAAATATTAAGTTTTACTCGGATGCTTTCCAATGAATGAACACTCATCGAATCCTAGATCGATAAGGGGAAGGACTGTCAGTGGCAGGGGACTCCTATCTATCGTGGTGAGATGCGACGAATATAAACAGTTATATTCGGCCGTTGTATCATTGGGTCTAACTTAACTGAGTCGTCATAATAAGTGAAAATAAACGGTTATATTCAACTATTATGAACTTAGAAGCATAGAGTTTGGTTAAAAGTCTATTAGATAGATAAGATCAATCGTTGTTCACCAAACTATCCAAGAATTATATATGATATAATTGACAATTGTTGTCTACCTAAATAATCATTTTCTAAGGACTTCCAGTGGTTGACTTAGGACATGACGAAATATGGATCTTGGCTCACTAGAAAGAATTATGAGATATACTTTCCAAATTAATAGTAAGGGCTATTAGTTTGATAAAAATAGTGGGAGGTATATGATGATATACCGTAATTACTTAAACATAATTAATATTAAATTTGCAATCTAGTTTATTTTATGCACTTTAATATTGTAGATATCAAATGATAAACACAAACAACTTCTCTATGCGATCAGTTCTTGAGAAGGACAAGTTGACGAGAATATATTTCCTTGACTGACATAGGAGCTTGAGGATCGTCCTCGGGCACCACGATATTAGTCAAATCTCTTCCCCTGCTCTTAAAGTTGAGAATGTAACATGTGCAAATCATAGTGCTTATTGGAAGCAAATTGATGTTGCGACTGATGTTTCATGTCTCATGCTCGCAAATATATGTGCTGAGCTTAAGAAACAATACAAGCATATAGATGCTTATGAAACGATTGAGCACAAGATATATTTGAAAGGGCACTATACACTTACAAGTAGGGAGAGTGAGACCCGGTTACACCACATGTTCTAAAGATTATAGGGTATAATGAATACCATTGATATTTTGGGTTTCCAGATTGGTCTGGTGACAGTTAGATTTGATCTTACAATCCTTGGACAAATATTATTCTTATTTTGTTATGAACAATAAAGTGAATAAGATTGGTAAAACACCCATTGAGTTGCTAAGCATGTTGAGAACTGCTGAAAGTAATATGATAAATGCATGAACTACTACTATATTGATGGTAAACATAGGGAATGCAAAAGGGAAAGGAAAATGGAAAGACAAGGAGAAGATTTGATCTAGTTCCGTTGTCAAACCAAAGTCCAATCCCTAAAGCAGACTCTAAAGTCTGAATGAGGTGTTGATAAAGAAGACGATTGTCACTTCTGTGGAAAGTTGGGAGACTGGAAATTAAACTGTCATGGTTAATTGGAAGATTGGAATATGATGATCAATAAGGGTCAAGCTTAAGGTATCGGGTTGGAATTGGAGTAAAGATAGTTGCTCTGGTTCGAGGAACTCGTTACTTAATTTTTGGCCTATAAGGAAAATTTAGAACTTAATAATTGTTATAGCGTGCTTGCAATTGGCAGAGACATTATTTCAGTTTCTTGTTTGGACAAGAAAGGCTTTTTCATTTTATAACAATAGTTGTTTATCCTATTTTGATGATGAGCCTTATAATGTTGCACATCTAATTAACAATTTATATGTTCTAAAGTGACTCAAATCAAATATTACCTTTGGCACTGTCGCTGAGGCCATATTAATGAGAAACACATTTCCAGAATACATAAGGATGCATTCATGGATAAGTTTGATTATGAATCATACCAAAGGATACGAATCTTGGTTTATTTGGTAAAGTGACTAAAGCTCCTTTTACCGGACATGGTGAAGGGATCATTGAATGGGTATGACTTATACATAGTGATGTATGTGGTCATATGTGTACGATGACAAAAGGTAGATTTTATTAACTTCATAAAATTTACTAATTATTTTAGTAGATACGGATATATATATCTTTTGAAGAACTAATCCGAATCATTTGAAAAGTTCAAAGACTATAAAGATGAAGTAGAAAATATCAATGAAAAGTTTTTTGATAGGAGAGATCACACCTTGTTGGACATGGTGCGATCAATGTTGAGTCAATGAATCTTCCAATTAGTTTCTGGGGTTGCACCCTGGAAATGGCTCCACATACACTTAACTGTGTTCCTACTAAATTGGTTCAAAAGACTCCTTATGAGATATGGACTGAGCAACGTCACATCATGTCATTTATAAAATTTTGGGGATGTGAAGCGTTTGTGAAACGTCTAATCTCTAACAAGCTAGGACCAAAATCAAACAAATGTAATTTTGTGGAATACCCAACTGAAACAAGGGGTTATTCTTTCTATAATCCTTCCGAGAACAAAGTGTTTGTTGCTCGAACTGCTGAGAGACAGTGGGAGGATAATAGATCTCAATGAAGTTTGAGACCCACATGATAACGTTGAACCAGTGGAGGAACCTGAGTAGAATGTACAAGAAAAATAATATTGCTCAAGAAACACAGGTGTTCGTAGGTTTAGTAGGATTCACCATGAGCACGAGAGATAATATGGATTTCTCTTGACTCAAGATGGTGATGTGATGCTTGTGGATGAAGATGAGCCTCTCACCTACCTAGATACTATAAACACTCCAGATTCTAAGAGATGGCTGGATGCCATTAAATCTGAGATGGAATCCATGTATACTAATCAAGTATGGACTTTGGTTGATCCACCTGAAGGGGTAAAACCTATAGGGTGCAAGTGGGTTTTCAAGAAGAAGACCGACATGGATTCTAATGTACAGACCTATAAGGCACGATTGGTGGCAAAAGGTTTCAAGAAAATTCATGGTATTGACTATGATGAGACCTTTTCACCAGTTGTTATGGTCATGTCCATCAGGATTTTGCTTGCTATAGCTGCTTACTATGACTATGAAATCTGGCAAATGGATGTCAAAATCGCTTTCTTAAATGAGAGCCTTGAAGAAGATATGGATGTGTACATGACACACCCTAAGGGTTTTGTTGATCTAAAGGATGCTGGAAATGTATGTAAGTTGCGTCAATCCATTTATGGATTAAAGCAGGCCTCGAGGAGATGGAACATTTGTTTTCATGAAACAGTTAAAAAGAGTTTGACTTTATTCAGAATGAAGATGAAACTTGTGTTTACAAGAAGTTTAGTGGGAGCCATGTGGCATTCCTAGTATTATATGTTGATGATATATTACTAATAGGGAATGACATTCCTTCTCTACAGACTGTGAAGACTTGGTTGAGAAATAATTTCTCAATGAAAGACTTAGGCGATGTGACATATATATTAGGGATCGAGATCTATAGAGATAGATCAAGGTGATTGATCGGCCTAATTTAGAGTACATACATTGACAAAGTTTTGCATCGATTTCAAATGCAAAGAGACTAAAATGGATATGTCCAAATGTCTCATGGGATAGTGATCTCAAAATAAAATTTGTCCTAAATCATTGGATGATAGGGACTACATGAGTAAAATTCCATATGCGTCAGCAATTGGTTTTATAATGTATGCAATGATATGTACTTGTCCTGATGTCTCGTATGCTTTAACCATGATGAGTAGATACCGATCTAATCCAGGTGAAGGTCACAATACGACAATCAAGAATATTCTTAAGTACTTAAAGAGGACTAAAGATTCATTCTTGTTATATGGAGGAGATGTGAAGCTAGTTGTAAGAGGTTTCAGTGATACTGGTTTCTAGACAGATAACGATAATTTAATGTTTCTGTCTGGATTTGTGTTTTATTGAGATGTTGTATGCTGGAATGGTTCACAGCAAAGACAATTGTTGATTTTACAATAGAACCTGAGTATATTGATGCTTGTGAAGCAGCCAAGGAGGCTGTTTGGGCATGTACTTAGGAGATATCACCTAATTAATGAGATTAATGATCAAGGAGATATACATATATGTAAAGTGTATACTAATAATAATATTGCAGACACACTGACTAAGGCTTTGTCGCAGCAGAAACACGAAAGTCACACTAGTTCCATGAGTATTGGATACTTGGGTAATTGGCTCTAGTGCAAGTGGGAGATTGTTAGTAATTGTGCTCTAGAGACAATACTTTTTATATTTTAAGGAAAATATTTATTATTAAGGATTATGTTTTATTGATTATTATTTATTTATTATGTTTTGTTTACTGCGTAATAAATTGAAAGCATAATAAATGTCCTTGGAATTTTGATACGTATTCTATATCTTTAAGTATGTGACTTAAAAATGAGATTATATGAATAGTATCTTATTCCTAAAATTTCCTAGTCGAGTATTATTATTTAAGGACAATAATAATGCACAAAGACTAGTATGTTTCTTGACAGATGACCACATCTCATTGGTCATAGGTATGGGGATACTAAAGTCAAGAACATAAGTGCATGTCTCAATGCATGGCACTGGAATGACCCGCTGTGAGATTCTACATGTTAAGTAAGTGTCATAAATAATTCTCACTGTGATATTGGAGTAATGATCCTTAGACCTGAAATCATTATATTTCTATACGAGAATTAATATACTTTGATTACATTAAAAGTTACCTTTGACCGGGTGATGATAAAAGTGGACATTGGGTATATTATAAATCGTATGAGAAATATGAATGATCTCGATGAGATTTAATCCTCCCAATTTTAGGAGTGATATTATTGGCCTCTTGTTTGAGTGAGACTATGAAATGCACAGCCGTGCTCAAATGTTGATTTGATTTTAATAGTCTACTCATTGATTAAGAAAATAAAGATTAAATTATGAAGAGGATGACACGAGACATGCCTTGAGTTTAATCTATAATATCAAGATTAAAGGGATTATATTACATGGAACATTATTCACGAAAGGCTTAATCGAATCACCGATTTATTATTATTACTTGGGTAGCAATGATGTATTACTAGATGCCGCTCATTGTTTACAATTTTAATTAGATATTAAAATTGTTGCCAACGAAATAATAACCTACAGGGTCACACACAAAGAACGCTTGAAGGAGAAATAATTTAAATTATGAATTTAAATTAAATAAGTAATTTATTTTATTTATGATATTAATTAAGTATGACTTAATTAATTATATAAATAGAATAAATAAATTACTTAAACTAATTCCAAAATTAATAATTAATTAATTAAGTGAGACTTAATTAAATAATTTAGAATTTTGGATTAGTATTAATTATAATTGGATTATAATTAGAAAACATATTCCTCTCTCTATATAATCTCTTTATGGGCTGATTTAATATAAAAGAGATTTTACAAAAACCCTAGCCTCTCTGAGAGAGGAGGAAGATAGAGAGAAGAAGTTTTCGGGTGCTAGTACACATCAATCCTTCATGAAAAGTGTTCGTGTGGATACCGTAGAGCGTAGATCGCGAGAGCGGGATACGTGGTGATTAAACAAGCTTTGGACCTGCATTAATCTTCCATTAATGAACTGTTAAAGCTTTTAAAGGTATTTATTCTTTATCTCCGAATTAAATCTTTTGTTTTCGCATGGATCCTGCGGAGGGTTTCGCTATTTTGATTTATTTTTTGCGTTTATTCCGCTGCGTTTGTGTCACGAAACCCTTCAGATACGTCGTGATTGAACAAGCTTCGGACCTCCATTAATGAGCTGTTAAAGCTTCTAAAGGTATTTATTCTTTATCTCCGAATTAAATCTTTTGTTTTCGCATGGATCTTGCAGAGGGTTTCGTTATTTTGATTTATTTTTCACATTTGTTCCGCTGCGTTTGTGCCTCGAAACCCTTCATAACAGCTATCATGCCAGTATTGGAATGCCTCCGTATAAAGCATTATATGGAAAGAAGTGTAGATCTCCTGTGTGTTAGGATGAAGTTAGTTGAGCGTAAAATTTTGGGTCTCGAGCTTGTGCAACAGACCCAGGAAAAGATTGAACTGATTCAGAAAAGGTTGTTAACTGCCCAAGATAGACAAAAGAAGTATGCGGATCAATCAAGAAAAGATATGAGTTTTGAAGAAGGTGATCAAGTATTGCTAAAGATATCTCCGTGGAAAGGTGTTAGCAGATTTGGCAAGAAAGGAAAATAAAGTCCAAGATATATAGGACCTTTTGATGTTTTGAAGAAAATTGGGAAAGTTGCGTATGAGTTGGCTCTACCGCCACATATGCAACACATTCACAATATTTTCCATGTGTCGATGCTTAGAAGATATAATCCGGATGCGAGTCATATAATAGAATATTAACCCCTAGAGATTCAACCCGATTTGTCATATATAGAACAGCCTGTGGCAATCCAAGATCGTAAGGATAAAGTTCTTCGAAATAAGTCGGTTAGGCTTGTAAAGGTCTTGTGGAGAAATACTCAAGTTGAGGAATCCACCTGGGAACTTGAGAGTGAGATGCTCGAAAAGTATCTCTACTAATTTACTTCAGCTGATTCTGGGGACAGAATCCTTTTAAGGGGGGGAAGATGTAACGATTGCGATATTTTAATTATTATAGTAATGTGAAATATATGATTGTTATGATCCAATGTGTAATGTGTGAAATGTGATCATATTAAATGCTTATTTGACTGTTAGTTTGACCGGTATATGTTTACGTGAATTATTAAGTTTTTTATGACCTTTAAATGCTTATTTGAGCCACTGTTTGATTTTTATTAACTTATTGGTGTGTCTGATAATTATAAAATTTTATATGTAACTTCTATGTGATTTTAGAGACTTTCTAAAAATAGTAGTGTAATTAATTTCAGTACAGTAGTTTTATATAATTTTCTCAGTCCTATTTTATCCTGGAAATGTTTATCTTCTAAATTCCATATTTAATCATTGGAATGTCAAAAAATCATAAAGATCTTTACAAAATGTTTCCTGAATATTCAGAGACTTTGTAAAAATAAAAATTTTATTTTATTTGAGCCCCAAAGTATTTTTAAAGATTTTCCTACTCTTATTTCTATTTAAAGTGATTTATCTTCAACAATTTTTATTTAATTATCTGTGCATTAGAAAAATATTTTAAAAATATATGTACGCTTATAAAATGGTGATCTTTATTTTAAAAATATAAAATTTATTTTTTCACCATTTGCCCATCAAAAGTCAAATTTGTAATTGTTTTAAATATTTAAAAAAATCAGTATTTGTGAAATTACCATTCTGCCCCTGCCATTATAAATACCCACCATCCCTCTTTCTTCCCCATTCTTCATCTTTGTTCTGTTCTAAGTCGGTGGTGAGTCTCCTCTTGCATTTTCTCGATGTTCTTGGCAGACTCCATGATTTGTACATGTTTTAGCTAGTATTAGTGTTAATAATCTCATCTTCTATTATTTTGTTGCAATTTGTATATATATGTGTGCTTGCCGTGTATGTATGTATGTCAAAGACCTGCATGCAAATCTTAAAGTGGGTTTGTTTTGATTTTTAATAGCAATAACAAGTTGATTATGATGCCATGAACTCGATTTAGTAATTAATTAGGCTTGCATGTTAATAATTATGTTTTTTCCGGCCATAGCTTTGATTTTCCGATCGGTAGTGATGCAATCATGCATGTATGTATGTAAATGAGATAGTTTGAGTATGTACTTGCAGGGATTAGTTCAACTTGATAATTATAAGAGGAGTACATGTATGGTTGTGATTAAATTATGGATTAATTATATGTTATTGCAAATTTTTGAAATGATATATATATATATATCATTTATACTAATGCTCGAATTAGTATTTATACATGAATGTTAATTTGAGTGGGTGTTAATTACTATGTGTCTATAGCTATTCGAATGGACTTTGCATAATTAGAATATAATTGTTTGGATATTGGGGATTTTCGAATTTATTATTATAATAATGTAAATTTTCCAAATATATTTATATAGTATATTTGAATTTCATAGTTTAATAGCAATGGGAGTTTAGTTTTTATGAGTTAACTAGATTTAGCTTGGTATGTTATGTGTTTGGTATTATTTGGGATTCACTTATCTGTATGATTTAAGATTGATTGTGTTGGTTGTATTCTGACGGGAAGTCCTACTTACAGAGGTAGTGCTGCCGAAATCTTCTAAAAACGTAAATGGTTTTGTTATCAAGACGGCACCTTAACCTTGTATAGATAGGACTACTAGCCGAGAATAGTGATAATGTTATATGTCAAAGGGATTGTCTATGTGCCATATACTTGTTGATGTAAACTTGTTATGTGATATACCTTATTAATATACGTGTCAAGGGATTACAGTATCGAAAGGGTAGATTGAGTTAGACGTTAAAGATAACGTCGAGTGTGAATGAGATACTGAAATAGTATTATATATGTGTAGATTCGAAGGAAATAGAAGGGAGAGATAAAGGGAAGGCTAAAGTAGAAAGCCAGTGACAGTATTAGTAGATCCACCTGTTCAGCAGCCGAAGCAACTTTGAGGCAAGTAACTCTTACCTATATTCTCTTTTAAAGATATGACTTGTTTTACACTTTTACAACTGTTTTACACCCTATAACTGTTTTATTATCTACAGCATGTTTGATTCTAAATGTTAAACTTAAACTGCAATCCCCTATAAACCTTGAATGTACCTTATACTTTTCAATTCCTGAACTGTTGAAACCTTGTTGACTATCACCTTATGAACTTGTTTCAAAATTCTTAAGTTGTTAACCCTGAACCATTAACCTTAACCATGATTAGTACCCCATTGCTACTCCCTAAGTACTGTTTTAAATTAAATGCTTTTAACTTGTTTTAGATCCTCTTTCTATCCCTTATAATTGTTTTAAAACTTATGCCTATGACATGATTCTGATTCTTTACTTAAATCCTGTTCACTTTACTGCAAAAGAGACTTGAATATATGCTTGTCTTCGAATAAAATTTACCTCTGTCTCTTGACTTTTAAAAATAGATTTAAATATGAAATCTGACTTTCAAGAAGTCTTTTTCATCAAATGATTTGGTAACTTTTAAAAGAAAGGTTTTGATATTATAGGAATTCCGATAAAAATGGTTTCTATGGATTCCTATAAATTGGAGGCGTAAGAGGTCGAGTGACGCCGGTCCAACATTTTTTTAGCGTAAGAGGCTAGGGCGGTCCTAGTCCAGCATCTTTAATGGCCAATGTCAATAAATGCTAATTATGAGTACTCCTTAAAGGTCCAGAGGGACTTCGGTCCGTTATGGGGACATTATGTGGCTGATCACCCGTATTGTCCAGGCGTTGTGAGAAAACTACAATCAAAATGATTTTTGATTTTATGAAAATGATGTCCTAATGAGAGGATAGTTCCTACAAAAAGGGATTTCGATACTAATGTTTTAACAAGGGAACAATTTTTATTGAAATGATTAGTAAAGAAATACTTTTATGATGCCATGTTTATACAACTTTGAACTGTCAAGTTTACTATGATTTTTACTCCGTCTTACTTATGTGCAATACTTCCTGTTATCCATCTAAAAACCACATGTTTACCTTCAAAGCTTGAACTGATTTACTTTAAAGATTTCCTTAAACCCTATCACACCACACCGTAGATACCTTACCCCTAATTAATTCTTTTTAGAATATTATCAATTTTACCCTAACTTTACAACCACAAATTTTATGCTAAACCTTGAACTGAACTCTTTCCTTACCTGTGCCTTTACCAATGAATAGTATTTAAGAAAGTTTTATGCATAAAGAATTCCCAGATTATTAATGAATTCTAGATTGATGTTTTAAGGACAATAAGGTCCGGTTGTGGTTTTAAGAAATGATTTCCAAATTACTTATTTTGTTGTAGAACTGTTCATAACCTTATGCATGGTTACTTGCTGAGCCTTTGTAGCTCATTCTTTTATTTTCTAACCTCTACAGCTTTTGAGAAGCATGGTTCGAGGAGGAACACCTCATATATTAATTATGCTAGGCTGGCTGAAGTGGAATAGGTAGGATCACAGCTGAGTTAGAACACTACGCCATAAGTGCACATAGGCAATGCTCTCTGATGTTGCCTTATGTGCCAAATGGTGTTGCCTTAGGCCTGAAATCGAAAAAGGCAACACTTTTTGAGTGTTGCATCTGCGGCCATTGCCTTTGACCTCTAATGCAACGCTTTTGTTGTGTAATGCAACACCGCTGAAAGTATTGCATATTGGTCATAATGCAACACCGCCATGGTATAAATGCAACAAAATTTAGTGTTGCTTTAAATGTGAAGCTGAAACAAATGTGGGTCAGGTCAGTAGTGGGGCCCACTAGTGCCACGTCAGCAGTGGGGCCCAACAGTGCCTCGTTAGCAGTGGGGCCCACATGCCACGTCAGCAATGGGGTCCGTTTTGCCACGTCAGCAGTGGGTCCCACCAGTGCCACGTCAGCAGTGAGCCCATTTTTGCCATGTCAGCAGTGGGGCCCAACAGTGCCACGTCAGCAGTGGGGGTCCAATAGTGCCACGTCAGCAGTGGGGGCCAACTGACCATATGCAACACTTTTACGCTATAATGCAACACTAAATTGAAAGCCTTTAGCAACACTAAATTTGTAAAATGCAACATCAATATTGACATTGGCAACAGTGTATTATAATATATTGCAATACCAAATATTCATTATGCAACACTTATAAAAGCAAAAGGCAACACTTTTAATAAATTTTTTGAAATAGTCTTTTTGTACATACATCAATCCCATGAACAACCAAGGCAGATAATAAAACCAAAAGATTAATAGATCTAGCTATGTTCCTCAACAAATCTATCGATGATAAAATAAACTACCAAAAGCATAGAAATATGGCTAGTTTAAAATGTACCAAAACCAACTTCACATAATACTAGAAATAATCACATAATACGAACTCCATATCATTATTGTAACCCCGGTCTCTGACTCTTCCCTTGTCCCTCTCATGACCTATGCTCATGCATCTATCCATATCTTCGCGTTCCCTAAATTTGTTATCTCTTTCCTTGCCTCTGTCTCTGCTTTTCTCTCTTTTATCCCTATCATTCATACCTGTCAAAAATGACAGTTGTAAACAAACAAGCAAAAAATTTCCATAAGAGCAATGAATGCAATAATAGTCATGCCTGATCCAAAGAACAACTTTCTATTACTCATGTACATCTCATGTATAAATTCTAGGGTCATAAAAAAATTACATACCTGTCCTCTGTGAATAGATTACAGGCAAGCCCATGAAATTGTAAAACATATGAGCAATTATTGGAGCAGTAATATGCCCTGCAATTAACGTAAGATGATGTATTAGCAAAAATTAAAAAATGCCAGCGTAATAAGTAGACCAATGACCAATCTAATCAAAGCTATCCAAATAGATTAAAAATTGAGAATACATTTATAAGCAATATTAACAGATCACAAGTGTGTGTTAGCACTTAACAAGCTTTAATAATAAATTGGTACTACTTGTATAAGAGCCTTGGCATTAGAACTGGATGGTCATATTATAACCACCAATAAAATAATTGGATAAGACTTAAGAGAGATGAGGAATGGACGACATAGTGACTAAGAACTTATGACATGTTCCCAATGACAAAAACCTAGCTCATGAAGGAGTGGAACAACAAACTTGTACCAATGCCAAAACATATTAATATTGTGTTTCAAATCAAATGGATACAAAGACAGTAGTTTCATCTATTTTAGAATGAAAGAGTAATAGTGTGCTTGGATTATTATTTATGTAATTAAGTATAAGCAAAGCTTCAGCCCTCAAATTATGGCCATAAAATCCCATAGGCATACCTCCGTATAGTCCATAACACTAAGAACTTGAGAGGTTTCAGTGAAACAACAATACTAGAAGAAAATCTTAATTAGTTATGGAGTGAAGCATCGTCTACATGTTCGAACAAATAAAAAGGAGGCATACCACCCAAAAATGACTGTGTAGCCAAGCTGGAAACCTAATTCGCCAAAAAATAAAAAATATTAGGCAGGGTTTGATGAACTCAAATTGTAACTGGATCATTTTAGAGATAAAAGTACATACCTATGACGATCGAAGCTTGGAGTAGGCTACGATTTTGCAGGGTATCCAATAAATGGTTTAAATGAGCTACATGAAAATTATAACCATAACTATTAGCCATTTATATGCTAAAAGATATATAATAAGAGACAAAGTTTCAATTGATTATATTATCAAGGTTATGCCCTGTTCTAGAAAACTGCACGGTTATGCATAGTTTATCAGGGCTTAGTCCAAAGATCAAGTAGATTAGTAGTGATATGGTATCTTGAATATTATATATACTACACAACTAAGAATTATATATAGAATGCGGTCCCTGAACCTGAATCATATATAACGCATTCCTCCTAAATGAATGTCATCTAACTTACCCAAGCTGAAGAAAACAGGACAAAGAAACACAGCAGTGTATGTTGTAAGTCCTCCACAGAGAAGCAAAGGTATCATACAAGCTCTGAATACCAACTCTTCTGTGAGTGGTGCCTGTTTCATGGATGACCATTAGTTACTACAAAAAGATCAGCTTTGAAATTTCTCAATGTTCAATGGATAGAACTCTAACTAAACAAGATTTTTGTAGATGCCCAAAGATTGTAGTTCATGTGAAAATAACTAATGAATTTAGCATAAAAAAGCTATCATCATCCCCTTCACTACATATTTTGTAGTGCACATTGTTTTATAAAAAGAACCTGGTCACTGGTCAGCAACCATGGTCATGGTGCATAGTGACATTAATATTTCATGTAAGACCCTTCTTCCAGAGTTGGACATGAAAACATTAAGAAAATTATGTCAGATGATTTTTTTTATGGAAATTGTACGCACATAACACCTGTACTTTATAGAGGTAGTTACTTGAGTCTCCTTCAGCCTTTAAGAAGCTCAGATGGCGTTGAAAAGAAAATTTATGGAAATCATGTTACAGATGCTATCTCGGAGCTGACAACAACAAATTCAAAGGTTCCATTGTAGTACTACATCACGTTTAAGAAATTACTACACAAATGTGTGCATGCTAATGTCCGGTAAACCAACTATAGATAGTTTTTGCAAGGTAATCTAGATAGCAAAGTTCACAGTAAAAAAGGGTACTTATTGACAAAGAAAATTACACCATAAGGGAGCACGTTCCAACAGAATTCATCATGCTATATTAAATTTGCATCTGGAAAAACCTTATAGGCTAAAAATAAATTGCTAAAATTTAGATTAACAATAGGGTAAGATACTGACCACAATGAAGTTGCGCCACACCATGATATTAGAAGCAACTGATTTCATCCAAATGATTGATTTGCCTACAATGTCTTTTACACTGTCACATGAAATGCTATCACCATGATTCCACTTATCCTTCCATGAGTCCAGCAGCAACAAAGACTTTAAGACTAGAGATCCAGCATACATTAAAGGTGTTAAGGAAAGAGGAATGACGACAGCTTGCCACTGTTTCATACATAAAATTGCAATTCAGCATGAAATCAGCGATACTCACCCTTTTTGAATCTGCAAACAATACGAGGTATGAATAGAATACTAAATAAACATCACAACAGATCTCATTTGTCATATAGCCTTGGAGTACATAATTTACTCAACTTTGCACACAACAATAGGTAACTTCTCTTGTCACTCTTTATTCCATTTAGTAGCAGAGAAGTGTCTTCCATTGACAACCCTAATCAAACACATAATGGGCACCACTAAAACCAAATGAAACCCACTCAAAACATCAAGAAATCAAGCAAAAATACACGTAAAACATACCTTAAAATCTGTTGAATGACTGAACCTCTAATGAGCTGGTGCCTATCAGTATGCCAAGCTCTTCTAACACACTCATAAGGTCTTAGACCTGTTAGAACAGGACCTGACCTATGTATCTTCTTTCATCAACTCAATTAGTTTCAATAGTAAAATAAAATAGGCGTAAGTGAACAAAGAATCATAGTGGCTTCAATCAGCCACTATGAGCCACTGCATATATACTGGGGTTTAAAACTATACATATATACATACAACAGATAATGAAACAAGCATACACACATATATATACAGAATAGTTAGTAAAACAGAGTAGTTATACATATAAAAATAACATAGATTTGTAAATAATAAGACTACTTTAAGGTTTTTTTGGGTCTGACTGTAGATCGTAAACTAACAAATATCAATATATCCCTAAAGCATCAAATTCAGATAGTAAGCATCAAACCTGAGCAGAATATACTCTAGTCAAACAGAGTAAATACCTTAAATCGAAGAAGAGCAGTTAAGTCAAGCTCCAATTGAAGAACCCGATTAAATCAGTCCTAAAAAAACAAATGAAACGAATTAACGAGATAACTAGAAAAGCCCCAAGTCAAGAAACCAAATAAATAATAAACCCTTAATTCAAATACAAAAAACCCTTAATTTTGTTTGACTCAATTGAAGAAGCCCCAAGTCAAGAAACCCCTATTTCATTCGACTGAGATTTAAGAAGCCCCAAACTTAATTTAAGACACAAATGGGAGTACATAGACCAATTGAAAGAGAGAGGTCGAGCATAGAGAGACGAGAGAGCGGAGAGTGTGTAAATTGAGTTTGTAAAGTGAGTGCCCTAATTTTACCCGCTTGCTTTTTGTCCAAAATTTTGACACCCGCCGTGATATTTCCTCCCATTAAACCCGGATTCTTTTGAGCTTTTTTAATATAAATTATTAATTATAAATTTTAATAAAAAATCTTTATTATTTATAAAAATAATAAATCTTTGTTAACTTTATTATTAATTATTCATTATGAAATCTTTATGATAAAATTAATTCTATATGATATAAATAAATTTATTATTTTTAATTAATTTGGGAGTTTTTGTTTATTAAAAAATAATTGGTGCCACTAAAATAGTCATATATTAACATCTGTACGGTTGGATCGTAGTTATAGAAATTTAAAAAAATAGATTCAGCATTCAGCACAACAATAGTTACAGAGAAAGTCTCGTTTGACCGGTTTGACTAGTATAAAATCACATAAAATAAAACTGAATTTAAAAAAAAAAAATTGGCGCCACTAAAATAGTCAGATATTAACATCCGTACGGTTGGATCGTCGAAAAAGAAATTTAAAAAAATAGATTCAGTATTCAGCACAACACTAGTTACAGAGAAAGTCTCGTTTGACCGGTTTAACTAGTATAAAATCACATAGAATAAAACTAAAATTTTTTAAAAAAAATATTAGCGCCACTAAAATAGTCAGATATTAACATCCGTACGGTTGGATCATCGGAAAAGATATTTAAAAAAATAGATTCAACATTCAGCACAACACTAGTTATAGAGAAATTCTCGTTTGACCGGTTTGACTAGTATAAAATCACATAGAATAAAACTGAATTTTTTTAAAAAAAAATTGGCGCCACTAAAATAGTCAGATATTAACATCCGTACGGTTGGATCATCGGAAAAGAAATTTAAAAAAATAGATTCAGCATTCAGCACAACACTAGTTACAGAGAAAGTCTCGTTTGATCGGTTTGACTAGTATAAAATCACGTAGAATAAAACTGAAATTTTTTTAAAAAAATATTGGCGCCACTCAAATAGTCAGATATTAACATCTGTATGGTTGGATCATCGGAAAAGAAATTTTAAAAAATAAATTCAGCATTCAGCACAACACTAGTTACAGAGAAAGTCTAGTTTGACCGGTTTGACTAGTATAAAATCACATAAAATAAAACTGAAATTTTTTAAAAAAAATTGGCGCCACTAAAATAGTCAGATATTAACATCTGTATGGTTGGATGGTCGAAAAAGAAATTTAAAAAAATAGATTCAGTACAACACTAGTTATAGAGAACGTCTAGTTTGACTAGTATAAAATCATATAGAATAAAACTGAAATTTTTTTAAAAAAAATTGGCACCACTAAAATAGTCAGATATTAACATCCGTACGGTTGGATCGTCGAAAAAGAAATTTAAAAAAATAGATTCAACATTCAGCACAACATTAGTTATAGAGAAAGTCTCGTTTGACCAGTTTGACTAGTATAAAATCACAAAGAATAAAACTGAAATTTTTTTAAAAAAATTTGGCAATACTAAAATAGTCAGATATTAACATCCGTACGGTTGGATCGTCGGAAAAGAAATTTAAAAAAATAAATTCAGCATTCAGCACAACACTAGTTATAGAAAAAGTCTAGTTTGACTAGTATAAAATCACATAGAATAAAACTGAAAATTTTTTAAAAAAATTTAGCACCACTAAAATAGTCAGATATTAACATCCGTACGGTTGGATCGTCGAAAATAAATTTTAAAAAATTGATTCATCAATCGGGTTATACTAATTATTATATAAAGACTAGAAAATACAAAGGCAACACTAAACAACCAAATGCAACGCTACCATATTAAATGCAACGCTTGTGATGGGGACCACATGCCACGTCAGCATGGGAACGTCAGCAGATGTGGGCCCCACAACTGCCACGTCAGCGTGGGTCCCACTACCACGTCAGTAGTGGTGGGCCCCACACTGCCACGTCAGCATGGGCCCCACTGCCACGTTAGCGTGGGTCCCACTGCCACGTCAGCAGTGGTGGCCCACTGGTGGGTCCCACCAGCCACGTCAGCATGGGCCCCACTGCCACGTCACCCGTGGTGGGCCCCTTATTGCCACGTCAGCACTGGCCCACTGCCACGTCACTAATTATTAAAAAAAAAATTAGCAAATGCAACACCATTCGTTAGTGTTGCATTCACTGCAACACCGTGAGTAATATGCAACACGAAGTTTTATCTAATGCAATACTATTTTAGCAGTGTTGCAAAAGACCCAAAAATTCAGAGCTACCGCAACGTTTTCAGTGCAACGCTTTTTAAAAAGCATTGCCTATGAGCACTTATGGCGCAGTGGAAGGAAAGGACTTTGTTATAAGTCTTATAATGTTTAGATGTTGATAGACTTTTGTGAGAAGATTCAAAGTTGTAATGATATTTATTTTGGTAATGTAAACTTAATGAATGTAGAGTTGTGCTTGTTTCATACTATTACCTGTTAAAGGTCCAGGGTAGTAGTAGTGGTCATGTGCATATATAAATATATATATGCTTTGTTTATATTTATATAGGATGCATGCATATAGAGTGTTAGTGACTCTCCAATCTAGACCCCGGTTCGGGAGAGCGCCACAGGTTGGTATCAGAGCGACATGTTTTGGTCACTGAAACAAGCCATGATTAGGTTAACTGAGTAGATCACTTAATAAAAGATGTGAGAGTAATAGTAAGATAGGAATAGGTAACGAAGTATGGTGTAGACATTAGAATTTTAGACTTAAGATAACCTTTATTTCCTTTGTACCCTATATATATTATAATATCATTGCAGGCTCGTGGCATTCATACACTACCTACACCACCTCCTTCCGATACTTCTTCGGAGACTTTGGATTCTTAGGATCCCGTTGACTATTCTAGTTCGGAGAATGAAGCTAGCGAGACCCTTGTACCTCCTGTTTCTATACCTCCTGTTCCTCATAGGACCACTAGGCCAGTCATCACTCGAGGTGATTTGCGAGTTCCAGATTATCCTATTGAGTGGTGGGAGGAGAGGATCTGAGCTATTGAGGAGGAGGGACGCAGACAGATATCAGCGAGGGCCTTTACTGATGATGTAGTGGAGGAAGCGAGGCAGCTGACCCGACTACTTTGTAGACTGGTGACGGGGCTTAGGGCTACACGAGACCGAGATCACAGACATGATTAGATGTTAGTGTTTGTGAGTTTGTTTAGAAGGGACATCTGTTAGAGCTCATCCAGCCAGCCCTATTAGGCTTTATTTCCGCTTTCTATCTCGTACTTTTATTAACATGTTGTTGTACATTATGCAGACTATTGATGTATTTTTATTCACACTTATCCTGCACCTTGTCTTTGGTATTGTTTCACATTTATTATCGTTGTTATTCCGTTCCAGTATTTTCCCATATACCTGTTGTTTACCTTTATGCTTATCAATTTATATCTATTGTACTAACCTGTTTTTGATAAAACCTTTATACCCTTTGTCTTTCCTATAGTAAGATGCTGCCAAAGAAAAAGACCACCCCAAATACTTCTCAAAATCGTAACACTGCTGATCCACCCCAGATGGATCCCACCATGGCTCAACTTATTCAAATACTCCAACAATAAACCGCTGTTTGATTCACAACAACCACCACCAGTTCAACCCGTGACAACTTTCAAATTCTTCCAAGCGGTTAAACCCCCAGAATTCAAAGGTACTGTAAACCCCATAGAGGCCAAAGGTTGGTTGAAAGAGATAGAAAAAGCGTTTGCCTTAGTTAAAGTTGGAGAAGATCAGAAAACTGAATATGCAAGTTACTTTCTAAAGGCAGAAGCAAATTATTGGTGGGAATCTGCAAGATTGATGGAAGGTGAGGGAGTAATATCATGGCAAAGATTCACTGAACTATTTTTAGAAAAGTATCTCCTAAGATATATGCAAGATCAACTGGAGATCAAATTTTTGAAGTTAAAATAAGAAAACATGAGTGTGGCAGAATATGAGGCTAAGTTTAACGAATTAGGAAGGTTTGTTCCTGAATATGTAAATATAGAAGTAAAGAAAGCTAAAAGATTTCAACAAGGTTTGAAATCTTGGATTCGAAGCAAGGTGGCAGTATTTGAGCTTCAAAACTATGCGACAGTGGTCCAGAAAACGATGATTATTGAGGGAGAAAGTGAATTATCCCAGAAAGAGAAGGTTGGAAATAAAAGGAAGTTTGAAATATCAGAAGGAAGTCAGGATGCTAGAAACATTCATAACAATTTCAGGAAAAGATTTGACAATCAGTCCAACAGAAACTAAGGATTTCGAAAACCGAAGAATGGAAATGGAAATCAAGACAGACGTCTCCAGAATGTTAACCAACAGAATACACATAAACCACCTCTACCGGATTGTAAGATCTGTGGCAAGAAACACACTGAGATTTGTAACAGGTTGAGCATTACCTGTTTCAAGTGTTGTAAAAAGGGACATTATACTAGTGATTGCCCCAATGTCAAACCAGGAGTGAAGTGTTATAAGTGTGGAAAGATCGGCCATATTTCAAGGGAATGCAAGGAATCACCTCAGACAGCTAATGTTTTAAGAATAGCAGGACCTCCATCTCTGACAATGACAACTCCACAAACTCGAGCCAGAACTTTCAACATGACAATGAAAGATGCTATTCAAGACGTCGATGTGGTTGCAGGTACGCTCCCTGTAAATTCAGTAGAAGCTAAAGTTTTAATTGATTTTGGAGCTACCAAGTCTTTTGTTTCTAAAAAGTTTGTTGATAAGTTGAATTGTGAGATTCATCCTCTAGAATCAACTTTGATTATAGAAGTAGCTGATCAAAATAGAGTTCTTGTGAGTCAAATATGTCCTCATTGTGAGATTAAGATAAGTGGCCAGCTTTTCCTTGTCAATCTGATACCCTTTGAGCTAGGAGAATTTGATGTAATCTTAGGAATGGATTGGTTGGCAGGTTATGAAGCTCAGATTGAATGTAAAATGAAGAAGGTAAGATTGAGAACTAGGGATAGTAAAGAAGTTGTATTCCAAGGACAGAAGCAAGTTAAGAAGTTTTTGAATATTATGCAAATTAAAAGGTTACTTCGTCAAGGCTATGAGGCCTATTTAGTGCATGTAAAAGATGTGGAGAAGCAGACACCAACAATGGAGGAGATTCCAGTGGTTAATGATTTTTCTAATGTTTTTCCTGATGAGTTACCCGGATTGCCACCAGATCGAGAAATTGAATTTAACATTGATTTGGCACTAGGAACCGAACCGATTTCTAAAGTACCATATAGAATGGCACCAATGGAGATGAAAGAATTGGAAACTCAATTACAAGAATTGTTGGAAAAGGGGATCATATGGCCAAGTGTATCTCCTTGGGGAGCGCCAGTTTTATTTGTGAGAAAGAAAGATGGAAGCATGAGATTGTGTAATGACTACCGCTAACTTAACAAGCTGACAATCAAGAATAAGTATCCATTGCCAGGGATAGATGATTTGTTTGACCAACTTAAAGGAGCATCTTGGTTTTCGAAGATTAACTTACAGTCTGGATATCACCAATTGAAGATCAAGTCTAGAGATATTCCGAAAACAGCATTTCGCACAAGGTATGGCCATTACGAGTTTCTAGTAATGCCATTTGGGTTAACCAATGCCCCGACAGTTTTTATGGATCTTATGAATAGAGTTTTCAAGAAGTACTTAGATAAATTCGTGATTGTGTTTATCGATGAAATATTAATATACTCCAAGACAGAAGAAGAGCATGTAGAACACCTAAGAATTGCATTGGAAATCTTGCGAGAAGAAAAGTTGTATGCTAAGTTCTTGAAATGTGAGTTTTGGTTGAAAGAAGTACAATTTCTTGGCCATGTCGTCAGTAGTGAAGGAATTCGAGTTGATCCAGTAAAGATAGAAGCTGTGGAAAACTGGGATAGACCAAAGACACCTACTGAGGTAAGAAGTTTTCTCGGATTAGCTGGTTATTATCGGAGGTTTGTTCAGGACTTCTCTAAAATAGCCACTCCATTGACTAAGCTTACTAGAAAGAATGAAAAATTTTGTTTAGAATGACAAATATGAAGAAAGTTTTCAGAAATTGAAGAAAAGGTTAGTATCTGCACTAGTGTTAGTTTTACCAGATGATCAAGGGAATTTTGTAATCTACAGTGATGCGTCGCACAAAGGCTTAGGACGTGTTTTGATGCAACATGGGAAGGTAATTGCTTATGCTTCCACACAATTGAAGATTCATGAACGGAAGTATCCAACACATGATTTAGAGTTGGCAGCTATTATTTTTGCTTTGAAGATTTGGAGACTCTATTTGTATGGTGAAAAATGTGAGATTTACACGGATCACAAGAGTTTGAAATATATTTTTACTCAGAAAGAGCTTAATATGAGACAAAGAAGATGGTTGGAATTACTTAAAGATTATGATTGCACTATCAACTATCATCCAGGCAAGGTGAATGTCGTAGCGGATGTTTTAAGCAGAAAAGAGAGATTAAAAATGCTAGTTTCATCTGAGGAATTGATCAAGGAATTTGAGAAATTGCAAATAGAAATATTTGATTTTGAATCAGTGGGAGAAATGGTGTATACAATGACGTTCTAGCCTGAATTGTTAGAAAAGATCAAGCGAGGTCAAGAACAGATGATGAGTCAAGACAAAGCTAAGTTGACTGGAGAAGAGGTAAGAAGCCAGAGGGACGATAAAGGAATTTTTAGGTATTCCTCACGAATTTGGATTCCTAATGTCCAGGAGCTCAAGAATGAAATTTTGCATGATGCACATAACTCAAGATACTCTATTCATCCAGGAGGCACCAAGATGTATAAGGACTTGAAAGAAAATTTTTGGTGGCCAAATATAAAGAAAGATATAGTAGAGTGGGTAAGCAAGTGTTACACGTGTGAGAGAGTCAAAGCTGAACATCAACAACCAAGTGGATTGTTGCAACCACTAGAGATTCCAGAATGGAAGTGGGAACATCTTGCTATGGACTTTGTAGTGGGATTACCAAGGACAAGGGCAAATCATGATGCCATTTGGGTGATAATAGATAGATTAACCAAGTCAGCACATTTTCTACTGATTAACGAGAGATTTTCACTGGACAAGTTGGTTCATTTGTACTTGAAGGAAATAGTTATGCGACATGGAGTCCTTGTATCGATCGTGTCCGACAGAGACCCAAGATTTAATTCTAGATTCTGGAGAAAATTTCAAGAGTGTTTGGGAACGAAGTTAAATATGAGTACTGCATATCATCCTCAGACAGATGGTCAAAGTGAAAGAACAATTCTGACAATTGAAGACATTTTAAGGGTGTGTGCTTTAGATTTTGAAGGAAGTTGGGACGAGCATCTACCGTTAGTAGAATTTTCATATAATAACAGCTATCATGCCAGTATTGGAATGCCTCCGTATGAAGCATTATATGGAAGGAAGTGTAGATCTCCTGTGTGTTGGGATAAAGTTGGTGAGCGTAAAATTTTGGGTCCCGAGCTTATGCAACAGACCCAGGAAAAGATTGAACTGATTCAGAAAAGGTTGTTAGCTGCCCAAGATAGACAAAAGAAGTATGCGGATCAATCAAGAAAGGATATGAGTTTTAAAGAAGGTGATCAAGTATTGCTAAAGATATCTCCGTGGAAAGGTGTTAGCAGATTTGGCAAGAAAGGAAAATGAAGTCCAAGATATATAGGACCTTTTGAAGTTTTGAAGAAAATTGGGAAAGTTGCGTATGAGTTGGCTCTACCGCCACATATGCAACACATTCACAATATTTTCCATGTGTCGATGCTTAGAAGATATAATCCGGATGCGAGTCATATAATAGAATATGAACCCCTAGAGATTCAACCCTATTTGTCCTATATAGAACAGCCTGTGGCCATCCAAGATCGTAAGGATAAAGTTCTTCGAAATAAGTCGGTTAGGCTTGTAAAGGTCTTGTGGAGAAATCCTCAAGTTGAGGAATCCACCTGGGAATTTCAGAGTGAGATGCTCGAAAAGTATCCCTACTTATTTACTTAAGCTGATTCTGGGGACAGAATCCTTTTAAGGGGGGAAGATGTAACGATTGTGGTATTTTAATTATTATAGTAATGTAAAATATATGATTGTTATGATCCAATGTGTAATGTGTGAAATGTGATCATATTATATGCCTATTTGACTGTTAGTTTGACCGGTATATGTTTACGTGAATTATTAAGTGTTTTATGACCTTTAAAGGCTTATTTGAGTCACTGTTTGATTTTTATAAAATTATTGGTTTGTCCGATAATTATGAAATTTTGTATGTAGCTTCTATGTGATTTTAGAGACTTTCTAAAAATAGCGGTGTAATTAATTTCAGTACCAGTATGTTTATATAATTTTCTAAGTCCTATTTTATCCTGGAAATGTTTATCTTCTAAATTCCATATTTAATCATTGGAATGTCCAAAAATCATAAAAATCTTTTACAAAATGTTTCCTGAATATTCAGAGACTTTGTAAAAATAAAAGTTTAATTTTATTTGTGCCCCAAAGTATTTTTAAAGATTTTCCTACTCTTATTTCTATTTAAAGTGATTTATATTCAACGATTTTTATTTAATTATCTGTGAATCAGAAAAATATTTTAAAAATATTTGTGAGCTTATAAAATGGTGATCTTTATTTTAAAAATATATAATTTATTTTTTCACCATTTTCCCATCAAAAGTCAAATTTGTAATTGTTTTAAATATTAAAAAAAAACAGTATTTGTGAAATTATCATCCTGCCCCTGCCATTATAAACACCCACCAGCCCTCTTTCTTCCCCATTCTGCATCTTTGTTCTGTTCTAAGTTGGTGGTGAGTCTCCTCTTGCGTCTTCTCGATGTTCTTGGCATAATCCATGATTTGTACATGTTTTAGCTAGTATTAGTGTTAATAATCTCATCTTCAATTATTTTGTTGCAATTTGTATATATATGTGTGCTTGCCGTGTATGTATGTATGTCAAAGACCTGTATGCAAATCTCTTATAAGAGGTATATATATGTATGTATGTATGTATAATTATAAGAGGAGTACATGTATGGTTGTGATTAAATTATGGATTAATTATATGTTATTGCAAATTTTTGAAATGATATATATGTGTATATATATATATTAACATATATATATATATATATATATTATGCTCGAATTAGTATTTATACATGAATGTTAGTTTGAGTTGGTGTTAATTACTATGTGTCTATAGCTATTCGAATGGACTTTGCATAATTAGAATATAATTGTTTGGATATTGGGGATTTTCGAATTTATTACTATAATAATGTAAATTTTCCAAATATATTTATATAGTATATTTGAATTTCATAGTTTAATGGCAATGGGAGTTAGTTTTTGTGAGTTAACTAGATTTAGCTTGGTATGTTATGTGTTTGGTATTATTTGGGATTCACTTATCTGTATGATTTAAGATTGATTGCGTCGGTTGTATTCCGACGGGAAGTCCTACTTACAGAGGAAGTGCTGCCGAAATCTTCTAAAAACGTAAATGGTTTTGTTATCAAGACGGCACCTTAACCTGTATATATAGGACTACTAGTCGAAAATAGTGATAATGTTATATGTCAAAATGATTTTTGATTTTATGAAAATGATGTCCTAATGAGAGGATAGTTCTTACGAAAAGGGATTTCGATACTGATGTTCTAATAAGAGAATAATTTTTATTGAAATGATTAGTAAAGAAATACTTTTATGATGCCATGTTTATACAACTTTGAACTGTCAAGTTTACTATGATTTTGACTCTGTCTTACTCAATACTTCTTGTTATCCATATAAAAACCACATGTTTACCTTCAAAGCTTGAATTGATTTACTTTAAAGATTTCCTTAAACCTATCACACCACACCGTTAGATACCATACCCCTAATTAATTCTTTTTAAAATATTATCAATTTTACCCTAACTTTACAACCACAAATTTTATGCTAAACCTTGAACTGAACTCTTTCCTTACCTGTGCCTTTATTAATGAATAATATTGAGGAAAGTTTTATGCATATAGAATTCCCAGATTATTAAGGAATTCTAGATTGATGTTTTAAGGAAAATAAGGTCCAATTATGGTTTTGAGAAATGATTTCCAAATTACTTATTTTGATGTAGAACTGTTCATAACCTTATTCATGGTTACTTGCTGAGCCTTTGTAGCTCATTCTTTTATTTTCTAACCTCTACAGCTTTTGAGAAGCATGGTTCGATTTAGGCAAACTGCGAGGAAGAACACCTCATATATTAATTATGCTAGGCTGGCTGAAGTGGAACAGGTAGGATCACAGCTGAGTTAGAAGGAAAGGACTTTATTATAAGTCTTATAATGTTTAGATGTTGATAGACTTTTGTGAGAAGATTCAGAGTTGTAATGATATTTATTTTGGTAATGTAAACTTAATAAATGTAGAGTTGTGCTTATTTCATACCATTACCTGTTAAAGGTCCAGGGTAGTAGTCGGGGTCATGTGCATATATATATATATATATATATATATATATATATATATATATATATATATATATATATATATATGCTGTGTTTATATTTATATAGGATGCATGCATATAGAGTGTTAGTGACTCTCCGATCTAGACCCCGGGTCGGGAGGGCGCCATAGTTTATTTCCAGGTCTTGAAGACCCCAAGCATTAATGCTAAACTAGTAGCCCTGATTGGGCTGAGAGCATGTTGGATGGATCCCATCAAGCTCTACTTGGAGATGGGAAAGACACCGACTGACCCCATAGAGGCACACAAGCTATCGGTGAGAGCCTTGAGGTATGCCCTCATAGAGGGAATACTTTATAAGAAATCGTATGTAATACCGTACTTGAAGTGTCTAAGACCCCACGAGGCTGAAGCTACCCTAAGAGAAGTTCATGAAGGTATATGTCGCCAACACCTTGAAAGCAGGGCTCTTGTTCATAAAGTCGTAAGAACTAGATTCTATTAGCCTGAGATGCTTAGAGATGCTAAAGCTTATATTAAGAAATGTGATCGCTGCCAAAAGTTTGCGCCCATCGTTAGGCAGCCACCTGAGATGATGACATCCATTAACTCTCCACTCCCCTTTTCCATGTGGGGAATGGATATCCTAGGTCCATTTCCTATGGCCAGCGCACAAAGGAAGTTTTTCATTATCGTCATCGATTACTTCACTAAGTGGATAGAAGCCAAACCCCTTCCCAAGATTGATACCAAGAATGTAACTCAAATCTTCTGGGAGAATGTTATAGGCAGGTATGGGTTACCCCGAATCCTAGTGACGGACAATGAGACTCAATTTAACAACAAAGACTTCATAGAGTACTGTGGGAACTACAACATCGAACTACGCTTCACCGCAGTCTCTCATCCACAGTCAAATGGATAAGCCGAAGTGGCCAATAGAATCATCCTGGATGGACTTAAGAAGAGGATTGAACGCTCCCAAGGGACTTGGGCTGATGAATTTATTCCAATCTTATGGGCATACATAACTACTTGTAGAGCGTCAATAGGAGCTACACCGTTCCAACTAGCCTACGGGGCTGAGGCAGTGGTGCCCGTTGAAATTACTTATACATCACGAAGAGTTCCAGATTGACGCCAATGAAGAAGGCATGAAGTTGCCTTTAGATCTAATAGATGAGCTACGCGACAAGGCCAATCCCTGAATAGTGGCAAACCAGAAGAAAGCTTCATTCTTTTACAACCTTGGAGTGAAGGAAAGGTTCTTCCGTAAAGGAGACAATCCTACGAAAGATCGAGGAATCTGGAGCAGGTCCAAAGGGCAAGTTAGCTCCGAACTGGGAAGGACCGTACCAAGTGAGAGAGGTCACGGGTCAGGCGCATACAAGCTCCAAACCCTTGAAGGAGTTGAAATCCCGAGAAGCTGGAATGTTGCCAACTTGAAAATTTATTATGTTTAAGTTTTTGATTTCGATTTTCATAAATGTTTAAGTATTGGTTTATTAGCTTCGAAGGCATAACATATTTGAATAACTAAGTTACGATTGAGAACTTGATAAGTTTCAAGTGATGTTTTCCGTTATCCTTATATAACATTTATCATTTTCACTAAGTCTATTTACAAGCCTCGTAAGTGTTTGTTGTTTATGTTCAAGTTAAACACGAAAAACAAGCAAAACAAAGGCAGAAGGTAAAAAGACAGAAAAGTGAAAAACATTGTTATATAAAAAAAAGTCAAATGCTTTTACAAGCCCCGGGGACCAACATAAATATACGAAACAAAAACCTATCTACTTCGACGGTTCATCCTCCTCTTCTTTCGAAGACTCCTCCCCGCTAGCCGAAGACGAATCATCTCCGTCTTCGCTTGATTCTTCCTCTTCAGAAGAGCTTTCCTTCGTTGGCTCTCGAGTGATCGTCTGGGGAACGGCCTGCTGAGGGGATGGGGTAAGGCTAGGCTCGCGAGCCCTTTTCTGCCTTACATCAGGACTGTTGTCCCCCTCAGTTTCCTCCTCTTGACCAGTAATCAACCGTTTTAGAGCGTCGGATGATTGAGGACTCTTGAAGTCCACTGTAGGGGCAAACAGACCCAAATGTTTCTTCAGCACTGCCTCTAGTGCCTCATTCCACCCAATGGTGTAATTAGTTGGAAAGAGGAGATCGTCATGCTGAAGGATGAAGTCCTAATATTTTTCCGAAGCCAAGTATTTGTCGATGATCACGTTTTTGTCGGCCCGGAGTTCTATAATCTCAGCTTGAGCCTGCTTCAGAATCTCCTCTTTCTCAGCCAGCTTCTCCTCCAAATGTTTGATTTTGGCGTTCGCCAAGGTAAGTTCCTACTTATGTTTTCCCTCCTGAGCCTTCCATGACTCAGTTTGATGCAGGGAAGCTTGAAAATAGGCGTTGGCCTGAGAATAACAACCAAGTTAAAACATATAAAAAGCCAAAACATAAATAGTGTGTGTGCAAGAAAAATGAAATACAAATTAGACAAGTGAAGAAACTTACTGATGTCTGTGCCTGCGCACCCAAAGCTTTGGTACTCTCTTCGTCCCGACCCAAGACAATGTCCCTGTAATCACAAGGAGTTAAGGAATCAAGGGACTATCCCTAGCATGGTCCGTGCAGCCAACCACGGTATCTGACTTCCTAAATCCCTAGCCTGGCTTATATTCTAGGGATTTTGGTGCCTTGACGGTCTCGCTACCTTCAGCATCAGTTGGCCCGAAACGAGGCTTTAAGAAAACTAGCAGCTCCTTCCCCTGCCTGGGATCATTCAACAAACTTTTCCATTTCATACGACAAGTTTCTTTAATAGGTGGAATGGTCCACTCGTTGATTTGCGTAGTAGCTTAAAAAATAAAACATAAACACGTTAGTAAAGCAAAGCAATAAAAATTCAAAGTGGAAAGGTAAACCTAAGAGAAGTAGTATACCTTTGTTCGAGGCCCTTGATAGGCCCATAGCATTTAGTCTGCGCTAATCAAGAAGAGCCTAAGAGACTTCCTTGGTCTCCACTTGAGTAAACGCAACATAAGCATTTTACTCCTCCTTCGAGAGCATGATGGAATCGGCTCTCCCGTCTGCAACTTTGCCAAAGGTGGGCCTAAAGAGAGTCCCTCAATCTCCCCAGTCCAATGAAATTTGAACAAAATTTTACTTCCATTGAAGGTTGTTGTCGGGGATAGAAGAGTTATAAAAAATATGGTATTTATTTGGTCTATGGGCTTTGTGAATCCAACCCAAGGAAAGGCTAGATGAATTTTTAAATTGAAAGATTTTACGAAAAAGAGGGACATTCATTTTTATTTTATTTTTTAAACAAAGAATCATGAAACAATGGATGAGTCTCCATCCATTGGGAACGATTCGAGAAGGGTGAGTTTGAACGTCAGTTAAAAGTGTAGGGATGAATTCATGCAAAGGAAACCTAAGCCCCGCTAACAGGGCATCTATATAGATAAATAACTTAAAAGGATTCCAATGGCAGGTCCTATCACCAGACTCCGCCAAAGAAATGGTAAAGCGAGGAGGAAAGTTAAAGAGGTGATTATATTATTCTACTATGTCAGAATCAAAAAACATATAGCTACGATTGTATGAATCTAAATGAGACAGACTAGGGTATTCATTCCCCCTTTGATTTATCATATCAATCAAAGACATGTAAGAAGAAAAAATTGGGATTCGACGGAGGGTTTTACCTCTCTTAGCAGACCCTCTATTCATAGTCGCCAGCCTTGAAGCTTTCTTGTCGGTCATTACTTCTTCGATCTTGTGAATATCTTTGGGAGGACTAAGGACTAAAGTTGCTTGAAGGCTTGAGAGCTCGAAGGTGTTTGAGAAATTTAAGAATTGAGAAATGAGAAGTGAGGGAAGTGAAGCCCCTCACTTCACTCATATATAACCCCTAACCGGTCACCTACCCATCCAAATTCCAGTTTTAACGACGTCTCTAGGTCACATGACCGTTGAAGGGTATGTCAACTAGTACAACCGGTAAAAGGGCTCATGTAATAAAGCCCATGAAACGAAGGCCCAAAGGTAAAATATATATATATATATATATATATATATATATATATATATATCTAGAACTCAGAAGAATGATCTATAAGTTGGGCCTGTGAAACCCATGATCTACAAGACATGAAGGCCCACAAATTAATAGCAAAACCCAAGGCCCAGAAGAACGAATAAGAGTTAAAGGCTCGTAAAATAGTGAAGGCACATAATCCAAGACCCTTGGAGGCCCATTATCCAAAAGCCATAAAGGCCCACTATTTGGAAAAATCAATTGGACTCTTTAATGGAAGGCCTAGTGAGGACCCATATTATCTAGGGCCGAAAAGCCTGTAAGGCTCCTCTTAATCAAATCTGTAAGGGAACAATAACTTTTCAACCCATGAAGGCATTTGAGGTTCAGTTCGACCTCAATCTCCTTCTAAAAATATAAAGGCATGAAGCCCACAACAATTTCGACATGGAGAGAAAAATCAAGTGTTGATCGATCTCAAACCAAGTCGAAAATCAAAAACTATAGAGAAATAAAAAGAATCAACTTGGGTGCCTTTTTGAAGTACAATTCGACCTCAATCAAAGTCGAAAACACAGATATATCCTAGAAGGCCTGTCCAACTTTTAAAGTCAAGTTAGATCTCAAACAGGATCGATGTCCAACCTCAATCTCAAATCGATCCCAATGTAAATTGGAGGTAAAAATCGATACCAAATAAGGTCGACAATTGACCTCGAGTGTTATTCGACCTCAATTGAGGTCGAAATTAAGCTAGAGCCAAGAGGCCAATTGACTTCATTCCAAAATCGAGTTGGGAGAAAAAAATGATGATTACTTCGACCTCATTCCAAGTCGATAAACGACCTCGATTCTACATTGACCTCACTGAAAAATTAAGGCTTAACTCGACCTTAATCAAGATCGAATTGGAAGCCCAAGCCTAGAAGGCATATTATACTTCAAAGTCACGTTCGACCTTGAATGAGGTCGAAATCGATCTCAGCTACAAGTTTCGACTTCAATGGAAAATTGAGGCCTACTTCGACCTCAATCGAGGTCAAAATAGATGATAACTTCATATATCGACCTCAGTAGCCAATTAAGGCCTATATCGATCTCAATTGAGATCGAAATCAATTACAGAATAATGTTCTGGCTCCAAAGAGTTAATAAAGCCAATTTCGACCTCAATTGAGGTCAAATTCGACCTCAATTGAGGTCAAATTCGACCTCAGCCATTAAATCGATCTCAAGGTACATTTATCCTAATGATCGACTTCAATCAAAGTCAATAAACGACCTTGATTCCCCACATTGACCTAGGGTGAATTTCAACTCTTGTTCGACCTCGATCGAAGTCGAATTCGACCTCACCACCACATATCAACCTGGAAGTATATCTCAAGTCCTGTTCGACCACAATCTAAATCGAATTCGACCTCGATTCCTAGAATTGACCTGGGGTCGTATTTCAGGTCTTTTTCGACCTCATTCCAGGTCGAATTGGACAAGGTTTCCAAAATTTCTTATTTTTTTGAAAATTGTTACAAATGAAGTTGTTTGAGGACCAATTAATATAATATTGGTTCTTTAAAAGAATTAATAATAAAAGGCCTGAGCCCAAATGATGAAATAAGGTTGACTGAAATAAGTCAAAAGGCTGGTAAGGCACTTAAAATCCTTTGTGAAACTTTTACGAAAACTGACGAAGTTTTTCCAAAAGTTGGGGGGCAAATGATGTGGTAAAAATAGCCTTGGAGAAATGATAAATATAGCATTTATTATTTCATTAGTTAGACCTGATATGGTCCAAAGGCTTGGGCCCTTGAAATGAACAAGGAAAATAAATCCTAGGATCAACTAAATTTGTAATCCAAGGATCAACTGAATTTGTAAATCCAGCCCACAAACTCTGTTGAAGCCATATCCCCAGTAAGCCTCTATTGTTAATTAATTTCATAATTAATTAATAAAGGCTCAGTAAAGGCCCAAGAAGCCTGTTGAAAGCCCTAATTCTAGAAGGATCTAGAAACCCAAACATGAGAAGAGTCTTACGAGGACCCTCATTCCTAAGAGGTTTAGACAACCTTGCCACTAGGAGACTTGGCCACCAAGTCTCCTATTTCTAATCTGATTCCAAGGCCCTCGTGCGCCTATATAAAGGGCCAAACCCCTCAAAATTAGAACTATATTTTTTGGCTTGATTCTCACACCATTGAGATATGTAGGCAGTTAACGAGGACCTGAGTTAATCATGAAACGTTAGTGCAGTCATAGAAGCTCGTATTAATTGCGTATTAAATACATCTCGTTTTTAATCCATAACAGTGCTCCTTTTCTTTTTCTTATATTCCAGCAAAGCTTCTTTTTAGTGTAGAATCTTTAACTTGATGATGTGACCAAATGTGAGCCAAATAGCTTACAAGAGAGATTGGTATCTTTTTTAAGAGAGTGATAAATCTTTTGAACTTCAGTTATTTTGCCATAGGTAGTAGTTAAAGGGAATTGAAGTTAAAATTCTGTATTTTACCAATTTTTTATTATTTATTTCTCCACCCTTCCTTTTGCATTTTGATCCACAATATAGTAGTTCTAGTACTAAACCTTTGGGCTTGATTTATTCTACTAAATTTCGCGATATAATTAGGAACATCAATATTTTTTTCATACTTTGTTTGTCTTTCAAGCGCCAACTTTGGCGTTAGCTTTACCTTCTACACTATGGTACCAATTTGGCATTTAGAGTATTCACAGTGTAATTTTAGACAACCATGTTACTTAGATAAATCTGCCAAAACTCTCTCCACAACTTTGGTAATTGACCGAAATTGACTCGAGAACATTTTCATTTTTGAAATCTAATATTGTTATGGATTAGAAACTAAGATGTGTAATTACTTACGGTAAAGGAGCTTATCGAGCTTTAATGGTTGTGCTTATATTTCGTAGCTTAGTTCTGCCCTCACAAGATGCCTACGTATCTTAGTGCGTATGAGAATCAAGTCAACGTAATTCTAATAATGAGGGTTAGACCCCTTTATATAGACGTAGAGAGTCTAAGAATTAGATAGGTTTAGAAACCTTGGTGGTCAAGACACCTCCTTGAAGGATTCTGGATCCTTCTTGTGATAGAAGTAGTTTCCATGTAAGAATATGTTTCCTTGTTGATTGAGGTGTCTTGGGGGCTACTACTTGGAGTAGTTTCTTTGCAGTTGGACATAACTAATTAGCTGTATATTTAGCTAATTAATTAATTCCGAAATTATTTAAAAATTGGGGGTTTCGAGCCTCATTAAATGGGATTCCCTTTTGGACCAAACTAGGTCTAAGTAATGTTGTATTAATTGTGTCTTTAGGGCTTATTTTTAGCCCATATCATTTGCCCCCAACTTCTGTAAAGTGTGCAACATATTGTAGAAGTTAAGATTCACAAATTTATCATTAAAGTTCACTTTTATATCTTCCAGAATTTTTTCAAATTCCATTTTGTCCTCAAGGATTTTTCTTTATTTATGGAGAACTTTCCACAATTTTTTTTGTACCCACATGTATTTTTCTTAGTTTTTAGGAATTTTCCTCTATTTATAGATAATTTTCCATAATTTATTTGTTCCCACATGTATTTTTCCTTAATTTTTAGGAATTTTCCTTTATTTACAGAGAATTTTTCATAATTTATTTGTACCCACGGGTATTTTTCCTTGATTTTAAGGAATTTCCTCTATTTATAGAGAATTTTCCATAATTTATTTTCTATTTAAATCATTTTTAATGATTTTTTGGCATTTTCATGGGTTAATTTCGACCATGAATCCTAGTCGAATTCTACCAAGATCCTGGTCGATTCTAGGCTATATAGGAGTCTTGGTCGACAGGGGTTCCTAGTCGGCCATGGCCCCTTGTGAGGATCCTCGTCGAGCAGGGTTCCTGGTCGAATTCGAGCGAGCCTAGTCGGCTTTGGCATCTCTTGAAATCCTGGTCGACAAGGGTTCCTGGTCGGTCAGAATTTCCTTGGTAATTCCTGGTCGGCCATGATTCCTGGTCAGTTTTTGGCCTATCTTGGGCTTCTAGTGGAATGGGATCCTAGTCGAATTCGACTAGAATCCTGATCATTTTTATACCACTTCTGAGACTCTAGTCGATGTGGACTCCTGGTCGATTTTAGGCCATCAATTGGCTTCTAGTCGACAGAGGTTCCTAGTCGTTTTTAGGACAACTTTTGGCTTCTAGTCGACAGGTGTTTCTAGTCGATTTTAGGCCAACTTTTGGCTTCTAGTCGACAGGGGTTCCTGGTCAATTTTAGGCCAACTTTTGGCTTCTAGTCGACAAAGGTTCCTGGTCGATTTTAGGCCGTGTTTTGGCTTCTAGTCGACAGGGATTCCTGGTCGACTTTAGGCCATCCTTTGGCTCCTAGTCAACAAGGGTTCCTCGTCAATTTTAGGCCATCCTTTGGCTTCTAATCGATAGGGATTCCTAGTTGATATTTGATGATTTATGAAGTTTAATGTGCCCTGGCCCATGAATTATAAATTTTTCTCAAATCAATCTAGTGGTCTTAGTCCACATTGATTTTTGGGCCAAAGGTCTGCTAGGCCCAATTAGTTTTCGGGTCTTGTTTTTATTGGCTATAGAAAGTTTAACCGGTTGAGTTAACATTTTCCTCGACTATAAATCAGTGAAGTGAGAATTTCATTTTTCACTTATTACTTCCTTAATAAATTTCTATGTAAAAACTCCTATCTAGAATTCTGTTAGTAAGAGTGATTTCAGGTGATTTTTCTGATCAAACTTCATCTCTCTTGTTTCAAACTTTCATCCGTTGAACATCAATGGTGGACCAAGATGCTACTCAACGAAAACTCCTTGCCAGGGAGGCCAAAAGAGGTAATGTAGTCATTGTTAACCCAATATTTTATTCGATTTCTGATTTGTTGTAAACCATGGGTGATTAATTCCCCACCTTGGCGGAGTTATATGCCTTTAGGTACATCAGTATTTTCACCAACCAGATTCATTGTGATAAATTCACGAAGTTGTACAAGTTGCCCAATCGGTATAAGTTTGTTTTGGCCGGGCCTAGTGATCGGGCCTGTCACTAGCGGCCCAATAGGCTATGTGTGTTTTAGGGATACCCTCTTAGGTGGGCTTAGATTTCCTTTTCATGAGTTTATTGTTAGGCTTTTGGATGAAGTTATGATCAGCCCAAGTCAATTATGCCCGAATTCTTGGCCGACCTTCTTTGCTTTATGGTCTTATGCCTTAGCAATAATTATCCCTTTTCTATAATAGTTTTTAGAAATATTTTCCAATTCAAAAATAGCCCAACTTCGATGCTGGGCTGGGTTTACATCAGCCATAGGCAAGGTGTATCCCCAATTTTCAGCAATAAGTCTTTGCTCGATTCCAATCAAGAATGGAGGAGGGATTTTCCATTGTTGGAGTTGAAAGGCAGCGATTGGGGCTCCCTGTTTAGGCCCACATTTTGTAAAGTCAAAGATGGGAACGTGGCCTGATCCAACTATCTCCTGAAGAAATGCTGATAATTGTGGATTTAGGCCAAGATAGGTGCCTGACCCATCACAGGAAGCTTTTTGGAGGAGTTTTCTTTAAAGGCCGTGGGCTTTTCTAGTGTTTATGATAAAGGTAACTTTCTTGACTTACTTTTCTTTTTTTCTCAATTTTTCTGATTCCAATTTTTTATTTTCTTATTTGTTTCGCAGCTACTGAAAATATCAATTTTCATTTAGGTGTGGGTGACCAGGAAATTAACAAAATGCGCAAGGCTCGTGAGGCACTTGAAGTTTGTTAGGAATATATTCATTTGATTATGTACAAAATAATAGAACAGAGTCTAACATAGGTGTAATAAGTCTTTCTAGTCTCTGAAATATTATAATCAGAGTCTAGATAGTTTACATACTTGTACTTATAATATTTTCTGTAGAAAGTGAAACCAGAGTCTAGGAGGTGATCAGAGTCTATAGACTATCGGAGTCTACAATCTGTCAGAGTCTATAAATGATCAGAGTTTATAGCCTGAAAGAGTCCGAAAATTTCAGAGTCTATAAAGTTAAAGCTAAATTTGGAAGATGATCACAAGAATGGGAAGTCTTCGAAGATAAAGGCAAATATATTGCAGATATGTTATGGGAAGAAAGGAGAATTACAGAAGAAAATTGTCAATTAATAATTAATAATTTTATTCCTATTATAATTTGATTTTCTGTTATTAGTTGATAGGTAGCTCTCTATATAAACACTCTATGTAACCTAATTGTAATTGTCGAAGTTGAAAAGTTTTGTGAGAGCATAGAGATAGAGAGAGTTGATGTGAAAAATACAGAGAAGCTGCTACAATTTTTGTACACCTTAGGAGAGTTTGTATTTGATCATCAATAATACAAACAGTATTCTTTCATATCTTTTTGTTTGATCTTTGTTCTTAATTCAAAGTTTTAATTCATATTGAGTTGGTTTTAATCAGGCAAAAAAGAGCACACAAGTATTCAACCCCCTCTTCTACTTGTATAACTGGGAAAACATTTGGTATCAGAGCCTACCGTTTAAAATCGATCAAAGATGTCTGGAAACAAAGATGGCAATTCAAAGATTTCTATGATAAAAAAAAACGAGTACCCCCACTGGAAAGTTAAGATGCTACACCATCTAGAAGCTACAGACCCTGACTATCTTGACATGATTCGTGAAGAACCCTATTTTCCCTCAAAGCTTGTTCCTCAAACCATTGAAGAAGGTAAAATAACTGAAGAGCACTTCATTGAAAAACCAAAGGCTGAATGGTCAAAAGTGGACAAGGAGAATGCCCTTAAGGAGGCAAAAATAAAAAACATTCTCTTTAACAGTTTGGATTTTGTTCTTATAAACGGTGTTATATCATGCAAAACTACTAAGGAGATATGGATAAAACTTGAAATGCACTGTGAAGGGACTAAAGATGTTAAGAAGAATGCTAAGTCTCTGTTAATTCAGGAGTATGAGTATTTTGAGGTAAAATATGGGGAATCTATTACTGAGATGTATGATAGGTTCACAAAACTCCTGAATGAGATGGCTATACTTGGTAAGGTTTATGATTCTGAAGATACAAACACCAAGTTTCTGATAGAACTTCCTGAAAAGTGGGACAACAAAACTATAACCATAAGGGAAGCTAGAGATTTGGATGAAATAACTCTAGAAGAATTATATGGCATACTCAAGACATATGATTTAGAGATGCAACAGAGAAAGAATAAGAAATTTGTGAAGGAAAAATTTGTGGCACTCTTAATGGAGTCTGATAAAGAACAACAGGAAGAACCCACAGAAGCAAGAATCAAGGATTCACGGAAGAAGGGTAAAACTGTTGCTGAGTCAGAGTCTACTAACATAGACTCTGATTTAAACGAAGAGATTGATCTAAATCAAATAATGACTATGTTTGCTAAGAATTTCAAAAGGATGAAATTCAACAAAAGAACTGGTAAATTTAGCAAGAGGCCATCATTCAAGAATGAAGATAAAAAGGTTGAGAAGAGCAAGAGTACTATAATCAAGCTTGATAAAGAAAAGGTCAAGTGTTTCAACTGTGGAATATTGGGGCACTTTGCTAGTGAATGCAGAAAATTAAAAAGTCAAGACAAAGGGAAATCACTTCTCTCAACAGGAAAGGATTGAACAGATATAAGTTCAGAGGATGAAATTGATTATGAAAATCTAGCATTGATGGCTTCTTACTCCAGAAAATCAGAATATCCCAAAGAACCTTCATCTCCCAAGACTCAAGTATCAATCTTCTCTCCTGAATCCTTACTTAATTTAGACTCTAATGCTATAAAAATTGTGCAAAGTGAGATTAAGAATATAATAACAAACTGTAGGTCTCTCACTAATGAAAGTGAAAGGTTAAGAGAATAAAATTTAACCTTGACAAGCAGGAATAACCATTTAGAGTCTGAGCTAGTGTTAATGGAATAATACAAAAACGATTCTGAGAAATATAGGCACAACTACACTGAAATCTTGAAAGCCTGTGACCATGTTAAGAAAGAACTAGAGGAAGAAAGGCTTAAGTTCAGAGTATGGACATACTCTGGTAGAAAAATTCAGGATATTCTAAAGAACCAAAATGTGTGTCAAACTGCTGGTCTAGGCTATGACAAGAGTCAAGGCAAAATACCTATTGTTGAGAATGATAACAATGAAGAAGATAGCCAAATTAATAAGACTAAGGACAAAAGTACCTTTATTCCTGTTAAGTGTGTGACTCCTGAAAAAAGACTGATTTACTCAAAGAAACCACCAACTCATCTGTCAATGGTCCCCCTGATGTTGACAAAAAGACATGAAAAAGGAGCAAAAAAGTCTAAGAAAAACATCAATATAGGCTACATGTCTAAGTCTAAGTTAGAGGAAAGGCTAGATAACTTATCAGAGTCTACCAAGCCTAGTAGAAATATGAATGGTAAGGTAGGCATTAATAAGGCCAATAACTATCAAAATGATTCTAATGCTCCTAGAAAGAAGTGATATAGATGTGACAACCACAACCATTTAGCTTTAGACTGTAAAACAAAAATTGAGAAGAAATAAGAGTCTATTCTTGCATAGACTCTGAAAAGTCACTACATTCCACATAAGCCTTGTTATCACTATGGTAGCATATTTCATTCTATTTATATGTGTAGAGACTATCATGATTTATATTATAATTTTTATTAGCTAAAATCTTCAATTGATAAAAGTTGGTATGACATTGTCAAGATTCCACCAGAGTCTAAAGCAACAAAGGAGACAGGTAAAAAAAAGTGAAGAATACTAACCCCGTTTCACCCAAACGTAGAAAAGGATTCAAAACTGTTTGGATCCCCAAAACATCTAACTAGTTGCTTTATCTATGCAGGGAACTAGGGAAAAAAGGGTAACCTTAATCCTGGATAGTGGATGTTCAGGACACATGACTGGAAAGAGATCCTTGCTTACAGAGTTTGTGGAGATCATTGGCCCAGAAGTATCCTTTGGAGATGGCAACAAAGGATAAACACTGGGATATGACACGATTGTACTTGAGAATGTCATCATTGATGAAGTAGCTCTAGTTGAAGGAGTGAAACTCAACTTAATTAACATAAGTCAACTTGGAGATAAAGGTTACCATACTGGCTTTGACAGCAAATAGTGTCTTATGACTCACAAAGAAATAGGCATTTTGGTCTATAAAGGGCACATACATGGTAACATATATGATGCCAGCTTGGAGGATTACATTCACAATGAAGTCACATGTCTATATAGAAAGGCCTTAACTGAAGAAAACTGGAAATAAAACAAGAAACTGTCACACGTCAACTTCAAAACACTTAACAAGTTTGTGAAACAGAATCTTATGAGAGGACTACCACAGGTTGATTTTGTGCAAGATGGACTTTGCGAAGCATGTCAACTTGGAAAGCAAAGGAAAACATCCTTCAAGAGCAAGACAATAAAAACCATTTCTGAACCCTTTTATTTATTGCACTTTGATTTATTTGGTCCAATAAATGTCATGTCAATTACAGAAAGAAATATGCTCTTGTCATTGTAGATGATTTTACAAGATTCACATGGGTTTTCTTTCTGCATTCAAATGATGAAACTTCACAACACATAATAGACCATATCACTTTTCTTGAAACAAAATCAAAGAAGACAGTTAGAGTTTTAAGGAGTGACAATGGTAATGAATTAAAGAATTCAATCATGGAGGAATACTGTGCATTAAAAGGAATTACTTAACAATTTTCTGCACCAGGAACACCCCAACAAAATGGAGTTGTGGAGAGAAAGAATAGAACACTTATAGAAGCTGCCAGAACAATATTGGCAGAGTCTAAACTACTAGTATATTTTTGGGCTGAGACAGTCAATACATCATGTTTCACTCAAAACTGTACATTGATTAATATGCATGGATAGACTCCCTATGAAATGATAAAGAACAAGAAGCTAAGTGTGAAACACTTTCACATATTTGGATGCAAGTGCTTTGAACTAAAAGTACATCCTGAAAATTTAAGCAAATTTGAAGTCAAGGCTGATGAAGCAATTTTCCTTGGATATGCATCAAACACAAAGGCATTCAGAGTGTTTAATCTCAGAACCAAAATTGTTATGTAATCTATTCATGTTGCATTTGATGAAAAAAAGATTACAGGATTGCAGGATGAATTAGAGTCTATAAAAATGAAATTTGAAAAGTTCTGAGATAGATGAAGATGATGAGGATGAAGAACCTCAACTAACTCCTGAAACAACATAAGAATCTGCAAACTCTGACGGGGAGCTAGAAAATTTAACTCCAAACAATTCAGAGTCTAACAGTTTAGAGTCTACCCAGATAGAGTCTAGACAGACCGAATCAAGTTCTTCAGAGTCTAACTCATCAGGGTCTGTATCAGGCAACTCTGAATCTTTTTCAGAGGCAAATAATTCAAGGGGAGACTCTTTATTTAAATTTCACTCACACACAGGAAATGCCTATGATTTAGGGGGAGCTTCAAGTTCAAGAACCAATTTTCCGCTAGCTAGAAAATAGAAAAGGGATCACACTCCTGATTTGATAATTGGTGATCCTGAGAGTGGTGTATAAACTAGAATAGCCACTCAAAATGAATGTCTTTATAATTGTTTTCTCTTAAAGAATGAACCCAAGAAAGTTGAAGAAGCTTTGCAAGACCCTGATTGGATTATTGTAATGCAAGAGGAATTGAATGAATTTGAGAGAAATAAAGTGTGGAAACTTATACCAAGACCTAGAAATAGATCAATTGTTGGTGTAAAATGGGTGTTCAGAAACAAACTTGATGAGAATGGAACTGTTATTAGAAACAAAGCAAGGCTAGTTACAAAAGGATACTCTCACCAGGAAGGAATTGACTATGATGAAACTTCTCACCAGTACCAAGATTGAAAGCTATCAGAATGTTTCTTGCATTTGCAGCTCATTCAAAATTTAAGGTGTATCAAATGGATGTGAAAAGTGTCTTCCTGAATGGAAAATTGGAAGAAGAAGTCTATGCGGAGAAACCATCAGGATTTGTTGATCCAAAGTTTCATGATCATGTTTACAGGTTAGACAAGGCACTATATGGATTGAAGCAAGCACCTAGAGCATGGTATGAAACTCTATCAAAACTTCTTCTTGAAAATGGATTCATTAGATGTACCATTGACAAAACTCTTTTTATAAGAAAACATAAAGGTGATATTTTACTTTTCCAAATTTATGTTGATTGTAATAACCTGTATTTTTGACACTTGATATTATTAAGAATTTTGGATAAAATTTTTCATTTTATGAATAAACGATTTTATGGATTTATTTTTTTCATAATGTACTTGAGATATGAGGCCGTATTATTAATATACGGGGTATTCGAAAATATTTTGTGAGAACAACGATATATTGAAGTAAATATAAATCAAGTTATTTTTTCGACAATGTCCATTTCTTCTATTTGATTTGGATTTGCGAGATATTGGAGTGTATGTAAAACCGACATCTTTTGGGGAATTATAATTTGAAAATTCTTCATCATATCAGTGTTTAGGGTATCATGCATAATAAATATAGAACTTATAATTATTTTAGTCTAACAAAATAAATTTGAAATCCGGGTGAAAGTCGTAACAGAGTTTGAGAGACGGTGTAAGTGAATAGTGTTTATCCGAAAAATTGTTTCATAAATTCTCGAAATAATTAAAGGGCCATTAATTTAATAATAATAATTCATAATAGAATTATAAAATAAGAATTTGATATTTTAAAACTTAAGTTGTCGGATGAATAAAGTACGAGAATGAGAGATTAAAGCGTCGTCAGAAAATTACGCGACTACCGCACAAACCTTATTAAATATCAAGCTTCCACAACACACTTCCCAAAAACAAGAAAAAAACCAGTTTTCCCCCATTCTCTTGAAAAAAACCGAAGTGAAGGGGGAATGAAGAAGAAGGAAGAAGATAGAGTGCTTTCTTGCTCATTTCTCCACTAACTCTTGCGCTTAATAGCTTAAATCGATGGTAGTAAACTCATCTTGCTCTCTCTTGAATCTTACATCATTCCATCCATTCAATCTCTTACAATGATCAAAACCCTCAAGAACATGAATAGTGATTCCGAAAATAAAAATTTATTTTCTTTGATTCTTGGGTTCCTATGGCTTGGTTAATGATTGTTATAGCTTATACATGTTATGGGTAAGGTTGTTTAAGCATGGGTAGTCCTAGAAACACTTGTGTTCTTCATTTGATTTTGAACTACTTTTTATAAGATTGACTCATTTTGTTGGCTTGAGATTGGAGTATGTTGATTGTTGATGTTGTTTGAGGAGTTTGTGATTGCTTATTGGTTGAATTGAAGTAGAATAGAAATGGAAAACGATGAGTTTACAAATGTTACCATGCCAAATTTTCTGCAGAAACTGTCCAGAATATTCTGGGAAACTTTGTTCATTGTTCTTGACTTATGGCTGATATGGTTAAATAGTAGGTAGTCTCTAGATCATTTATGCGCTAATTTTGCATCATTCGGAGTTATGAGTCAAAAGTTATGAATGTTTTAGTAACTATAGCGCAGAAAATAGAAATTCTGTTTTCATCCAAATTTGAGGCTATGACTGGACTAGCTAGGTGACTTAATAAAATCTGAAACTTTGATTTAAAATACTAGAGTCATCTGGGATTATCCAGAAAAAGAATTCGGATTAAAAAGAGTAAAATCCAATTTATTAAAATTGTTGGAGTCAAGAAGGTGGAAGTAAGAAATCTAAGAATCAAGCTTGTCATGAGCCTAAGTTTGAGGCAGTTTCTGACTTATCTAGATTTCTTGGTTGGCTTTGAAACTTTTATGAGATATTCTTTGTCAGTCATAAAAGATCTCAGAAAAGAAATCGTGTCAAAATAATTAATTCCCAATTTATTAAAAATGCTAGAAAACAGGGTGTTAGGTGAAATGAACATAAGAAAAAGGTTGAACGACCAATTTAGGAGACGATTTCGAGCAAGATAGAGGACTTGTCTCGAGTCGGTCAAGTAACAAAAGTTATCAAGAAATATCATGACTATACGTGGGTGTAAAAAAAAGAACAAAATATAAATTTATGAAAAATATTTAAAGATGTGAGATTAGTAAAGAGTCCTTAAGAAGGCCATCTTAGGGAAGCATTGTGAGAATTAAATTCGAGTGAGTTAGAGGACTCCTCTTGAAATGATTAAAATATTAAAGTTGTTAATATCGATCTTGTCTAATTGTATACCAAGAATGATACAAATTGAATTGTTGGTTAATATTTTAACTTGTGATTTCAAAGAAGAAATAGTTGACAATGAATTGTGGATTGTTGTGAATATTTTGGGATTGTAATTGAGGTGTTTTTACACCGGGCATAGTCCAACTTACGAATAGGTCATGCCCAAATTTTCTGTAGAAAATACCTTCACTTAAGTTTAATAAACTTTAGAATTAGGAAAATGTGTAAATGAAATATTTCAGGGTAAAATAGAGAAGCATGGCCTAAAGGATATGGTGTTCTATATATGAATTAATATTGAGGATTTAGAGGGATTAATGCATAATAAATGTACATACATGATGACTTAAGAGATATGAAATTCTACAATGTGATACTATTGAGGCATAGTTATAATAAGAAGTTGTGAATTTCCCAAAGGGGGATTTGTTCATTTGGTTTGATTTTGGGTTTAATAAATAATGTGTATTTGAGTTGTGTTTGCTTGGGATATGAGACCAAGCTGATATATATCTTGTTATGTTAGAACATAATCAAGTTGGAGTAATGAGACATCATGTGACGAGATAAGATATGGACCTACTGTGATTGAAGGAGAATTAATTAGAATTTCTGCTTCATTGCTAAGGACCAAAGACAAGTTTTCGAACCTTTTTACATTTTGCCAAATATTACTTCATAAAAAAGTTCTGTTGTGTTTTGAAATTTATTTTCTTACAAACATACATATATGTCTGTAATGTTCACTATTCATTACCTTGTGATTATTTATCAACTCTGAATCTTATAAAGTTAGAGTGTGTATAAGTAGATAATGAGAAGTGTTCTAAGAGTTGAGTTTTCGAGTTTTTGTTTCAAGTTTTGACCGGGAGTTAGTGTGTGAGTTTCTGACAATTTGTCAACAGAGTCTCGAGGACTTTTCTTTGAGAAATTATTTAGAGTTATTCAAAGTGGATCAAAAATCTTATGAAAATGATTTAGCTATCCAACAATCATTCTGAGAACTTTGGTGATTTTAAAACAACTCCCTGGTCGTGTGATTTTGAAAACTTCTTGTGTGAAAAATATTTGAGAAAAAGAGATTATTTGACTATAAGTCAACATGTGCATATAAGATTACTTTCTCATAATTCTGGGAGTTAATCAATCATCTGGTGTTGAAATATGAGAAGATAATGAGATGTGCTTTTGGAATGAATTCATTTTCCTTCCAAACAAATTATTCAATTGGACTAAAGTACTAGAGAAAGTCGACGTGCTTGCATGGCGGATTATGTGTACAAAGTGTAAGAGCTACAAGACGGGTATGCCATCAAGTATACTATGGCCCAAATGCGGTCAGGGTGACGTCAGAGAAAAGGCGAATCATCCACTACTAGTAGAAGAGTAGAAAAACAGAGATGTCCCTCGGAGAGGCAATTGGGGCCACTGATCACCGACCTACATTGTTACTATAATTACTCCAATGAAAGTCCATTCTTCCCAATTGGGATTTGACATTAACACTGTAATGAAAGCCTAGGTGCTGAGTTACCGATAGTGTTAATGAGAATTGTTAAACTTTCACTATTCTTACACTATAATGAATGCCAAGGTGCTAAGTTACCAATAGTGTTAATGGGAATTGTTGAACCTTTACTATTCATTTCTCGATATTTTGAACGTCTTTCTTAGTGATTCTTAAATGAATAGTAACACTGTGACTGATGCCATTGTGGTAAGCTACTGATAGTGTGGACGAGAGCTTGAGAACTTTTGTGGTGTGCTTAGCAATATCTCGAATTGTTCACTTTTCAAACTTGTGGTGTATTATAAATTATGGTTCTTAAACTGTCTTTTATATTGAGTTAAAATTTCATAAATTATTTTAATTTTTATTATGACCGGAGTTATTGTTGGGCTATAGTAGGTCATCCTTGCTTTGTTTTAAAATTGTCCAAACAAAACAACTAGATCAGATGGATCGCATTAATTCAAATTGTAACCCTACAGTGAAAGGTATCTTGACAAGACTTATCTGCATAGTTCGGAAGAAGAAGGCAAGATGCCATGATGAAGATGATTTGGTTCAGAGTATCTAGATCTGGTGTAAGAATTATTTATAAGTTGATATGTAATAAATATTATCTTGTATAGAAAATTATTGGTAGCTGGTATACTTCTTATCATAGTTATACTAGTTTTATAAGATTTGTGTAAACAGAGAAAGGTTATAGTAATTGGAAAATTGTTTCAAAAATCTAATTTTGAGGAACTTTATGGATGCGGTCATAAGTGTGATTTGACTAATTGAGAAATGTAATAATTGACGTCTGACTTGTGATTCTTGTTTCTAGCCCTATAACCTAAAAGATTCTTGAGAGTTGGGGTCGTATATGTATTTTTTCCAGTTATTGAATGTCTACAGGTGAAATTATAATCGTTAAATAGGTGATTTTATATTGAGAATTTTCTTAGTGACGACCAGATCCATGACCCCGGATTTGGGGGCGTTACAGAATGGTATCAGAGATGAGGTTATAGTAAACTAGAAACGAGAGTTTTTAGGATTGTGTATAGTTATGTGAGGATGTTTGAGCTCATATAGAGTTCGTGTTGGACTAGTGGATGTAGTACCAATGAATAAGCTAACAAATTGGAGCGTTTGCTTGAGATGACTGTACTGAGTTGGATAGAACTGTTTGCGACTGTTGATGTCTACTTTGGAATCTCCAAAGATTATTACGAGTCAATGACGATGTAGGATATCGATAACCTCAGGACGTGGAGAACTAGAGTTATAGTTAAATGATGATCTTTTCGAAGAATTGATAGAAAATGCTTTGTGAAGACCTTGGCAATACCTTTCTTTTCTACGACTTATTTTGAAACCTCTCTAAAAATAGACTTTTGCTAGAAGATATATTACCACTTCTGAGTTATATTTTTGATATTGGTGTTCACCCGTATTTGGGTATTCAATAGTGCCAGAGGCTGTTGTGATACTTACTTTCAAATTTCTGAGGTCTGTCGAGTTTGTGTTACTTGATCTACCATTTTTCTCCAAGTGGTGGATAACTCTATTTGTAATATATTCCTCACTTGCTTATTATGTACCAATACTTTCTTTTCTGGTTATCATTTTCTCCGGAAATAACACCTTTGGAGTCCGTTCAGTTTTATTCCAAGGTGTGTCTTAGAGAATCAATTATCAAAAGACGAATTTTATTGGTCTGATTTTGAATTCATTTCATACTTCTTTACTCCAATTGAGACGAACAACCCTGTTTATAGGGGACACAAGGACTATCTGTTTGTGTGATAGAAGTTTGATGGGACACCATCACTTGTGAGTTGTACATCATATGAAGGGGAAACACCCCTTTACTTGTGAGTGTCTTAATAAGGCATGCAACGTTGAGTTCTTTTGATCATATTGATCTCTCAGTCATTCTTTTATTTAAAAATGATGACTACTTTAAAACTCATAATTTGATGACCACAATTATGTGACACTTGCATAGATATGAAATCTTTTCTATTCAAAATTCCATGATTCTTGTTATCTCTAAAAATTTTGAAGGTATGCCAACCAGGTCATAATGAGTTAGCTTCAGTAATATGAATTGGGAATTATGGTGAGATTATCGAGAACAAAAGAGGATCACGATAGGAGTCAGAGTACTATGAATTTTAAAGGATCTCATTTCATACGTACAGTAGTAATTATCTTTAATAACTAAATGATGGATTTAGCGTGTTTTGGTGCTCAGGGTTATATTTTAACCCATAGAGAATTATAATAGGACTACCGGTAGTGACTATAGGATGACCAAATCGTATAATATACCATGTTTCCCTACCTTGCCATATATAAGGTTATTATATGCTGATCAAAATTTCTGAAGAGAAATTGGTGGAGACCTAATAAGGTCATTGATTCAGTGAGAATTCTTATGAACCTTATCGAACAAAGATTTATTTAGCCATAACTATTTCTTGTATTATGCAACTGTTCCTAAATATTTAGAAATGCAGATGTAATTGAAATTTTAGACCTGAAACAAGAGTGTATTAGATTTTGAATTGAAGTTTATAGTTATTGGCAAGTTTATCACCTCGAATGTTGAGGATTTAATTAGATCCATAGTGTTGGAAATAACTACTATATATATTCAAGAAGTGGTTATAGAAGGAAGTAGAAATGAAATGGTTGAGAAAGAGACATGGAGAAAAAGGGAATTTGAAGAGCAACATATATAGAAATACCATGAACTTTTATTAAAGAACCAGAGTTCTACTTCGGAAAGAACAGTGGATTAAGATATATGAGCGTGTTGGCTTACAGTTAAATAAGGTTCACCCAAGCCAATCAAGACCTCACTTACTAAACAGTGAGACTGATATTGGAAAATATGTGAAATGGACAGCAATGGGCTATAATTATAAAGTCTAGATGTTATGATAATGATCGCCCTAAAAGAAGGGATAACATGTTTTAAATAAGGAGAATAAAGGATAGGTAATATGGTATCAAGACTGACTAGTGCACCGGTTTGACATAGATTTAAGTCCCTTCTAGATTTGGTGTAAGAATTATTTATAAGTGGATATGTAATAAATATTATCTTGTATAGAAAATTATTGGTAGCTGGATACTTCTTATCGAAGTTATACTAGTTTTATAAGATTTGTGTAAACAAAGAAGGGTTATAGTAATTGGTGGTAATTGGAAAATTGTTTCAAAAATCTAATTTTGAGGAACTTTATGGATGGGGTCACAAGTGTGATTTGATTGGTTGAGGAATGTAATAATTGATGTCTGACTTAGGATTCTTGTTTTTAGCCCTATAACCTAAATGATTCTTGAGAGTTGGGGTCGCATATGTATTTTTTTTCAGTTATTGATTGTCTACGGGTGAAATTATAATAATTAAATGGGTGATTTTATATGGAGAATTTTCGTAATGACGACCAGATCCATGACCCGGATTTGGGGGCGTTACATTGATGATATTATATTTGGTTCTACTAATGAAAAACTCTGTGAAAAGTTTAGCAATTTAATGCAGTCAAATTATGAAATGAGCATGATGGGAGAATTAAACTTCTTTTTGGGACTTCAAGTCAAGCATAATGATGATTGGATATTCATCAATCAATCAAAGTATGTAAAAGAACTATTAAAGAAGTTTGATATACAAGACTGTGCAACTGCCAAAACTCCCATGTCAACAACCACTAAATTAGACTCTGACTCAAAGGGTAAGAAAGTTGACAACACTAGCTAGTGGACCAGATATATTATTTGCAACATGCCTGTGTGCTAGATTTCAAGCCGACCCTAGAAAATCACATTTAATAGACGTGAAAATAATTTTTAGATATCTCAAGGGTGCACAGACTTTGGGACTTTGGTATCCTAGAGAGTCTGATTTTTCATTAATTGGATATTCAGACTCTGACTATGCAAGATAAAAAGTGGATAGGAAAATCACAACAGGTCAATGCCAATTTCTTGGCAACAAGTTAATTTCTTGGTTTATCAAGAAATAACAGATTGTATCAACCTCAACAGGTGAGGCTGAATACATAGTAGCTGGAAGTTGCTGTGCTCAAATTCTGTGAATGAGAAATCAGTTACTTGATTATGGACTAACATTCTCAAATATTCTTATGTATTGTAATAATATCTAGTTCTATTAAAATTACAGAGAATCCAGTCCAACATTCCAGAACAAAGCATATTGATGTCATGTATCATTTTATTCGAGTACATGTTAAGAATTGTACTGTGGCACTTCACTATATTCCAACTGACAAACAGATTGTAGACATTTTAACAAAACTACTTGATGAATCTACTTTTCTCAGACTGGTAGGTGAATTAGGTATGTTAAATATTTAAGTGATCAATCATAACAACAAACAAGGTATATACTTTAATTATAGTCCCTGATTTATTAAACTCTGATTTGTTATTGAAAAACTTTTTGGTACTTTATCTTGACAAAGTCTAACTCCAAGACTCTGACGAGTCTGTAGACTCTGACGAGTCTGTAGACTCTAAGAACATCATAGCGCCTAGACTCTAAAATGTTTTACATTCACGCCTGCAGACTCTGATTACGTTTAAACTGTTCAAATGACTTGAAATAGGTGGTAATAGTTACTTTTGACTGGATACAAGCTGTAGACTCCTGTGTATTTTATGCACTTCGAACAAAACTGAATTTTCACATACAATTTACTTACTTGTTTATTGCAATTATTTCCTAAGGCAAAAATAGGCTCAAAGCTTTTTCATGACCCCTAGCTAACTTTCTCAAGACTTGTTTTCATTCTCAACTCAACAATATCAATGGTTGTCGTTTCAACTGTCATGAGGGGTCATAAGGCAATTGCATTCACTTTTGGTGATTTTGAATTCATGACCACAAATCATGTTGCAGCCCTTGGAGACAAGAAAGGGGTAGACGCTGACTACTACCCTATGATGGATTTCTTAGAGCAATCTGAGCTCAACTACATTTTGAAATCATCCCTAGTGATTCATATGGATGAATATATCAGACTTGGAGGTCGGCCAAGGTTTTTTATCCTTCTCAAGATCAAACATGTAAGATTATGTTTACCTTTGGTGGCTTCACTATTGATGTCACTGCTGATGTGCTTAATTGAGTATTTAGGTTGCCTGTTAAACAACCTTTTGATGAGCCTGTTTCTAATTCTGATATAAAGAGCATGTTTAAATCACTAGGTTATTCTACTAGTTTGGAAAACATGAATAATTAACTAGGCCTTATATCAGAAAAGAATGGTCTTTTTTCTTTGATAAACTTGCTAACTATTTTACTGGTAACTGTAGTGGCTTTGATGCTATTACTGCTATTACTTTTCAAATTGGTGATAGTCTCTTATTTGACAAGGTGATTAACATTGGTGATATGTTGCTCACTCAAATGGGAGCAAAATTAAATAATGTGCAAGAGGGCATGAAGAAAGTCTAATATCATAGATTTTTTATGCTTCTCTTGAACCACTTCATTCCTAACATGTCTACCAAGCTTGCAGATGATTGTTGTGTGCAGGCCTATAAGTAACAAAGAATGATATTCTCTGAGATCAGGAGAATTGACGACAAAAAGAAGAGTCCACCTGCCATGACTTATATTTGGGTATCCCACAAAATTATATTTGTCTGATTTTGTTCCTAGCTTGTCAGAAATTAGACGTTTCACAAACGCTTCACATCCCTAAATTTTCATAAATGACATGCTGTGACATTTATCAGTCCATATCTCATAAGGAGTCTTTTGAACCATTTTAGTAGGAACACAGTTAAGTGTATTTGGAGCCATTTCTAGGGTGCAACCCCATAAACTAATTGGAAAATTCCTTCACCTAATATTGATCGCACCATGTCCAACAAGGTGTGATCCCTCCCATAAAAAAAAACTTTCTTTGATATTTTCTACTTCATCTTTATAGTCTTTGAACTTTTCAAATGATTCGGATTAGTTCTTCAAAAGATACATATATCCGTATCTACTAAAATAATTAGTAAATTTTATGATATTAATAAAATCTACTTTTTGTCATCGTACACATATAACCACATACATCACTATGTATAAGTCATACCCGTTCAATGACCTCTTCACCATGTCCGGTAAAAGAAGCTTTAGTCATTTTGCCAAATAAACCAAGATTCGCATCCTTTTGTATAATTCATAATCAAACTTATCCATGAATGCATCCTTATGTATTCTAGAAATGCGTTTCTCATTAATATGGCCTCAACAACAGTGCCAAAGGTAATATTTGATTGGAGTCACTTTAGAACATATAAATTGTTAATTAGTTGTGCAACATTATAAGCCTCATCATCAAAATAAAATAAACAACTATTGTTATTTAATTAAAATGAAAAAGCCTTTCTTGTCCAAACAAGAAACTGAAATAATGTCTCTGCCAATTGCAAGCACATTATAACAATTATCAAGTTCTAAATTTTCCTTATAGGCTAAAAGTTAAGTAACGAGTTCCTCTAACCAGAGCAACTAACTTTACTCCAATTCCAACCCGATACTTGAAGCTTGACCCTTATTGATCATCTTTTTCAGATCTTCTAAATAACCATGACAGTTTAATTTCCAGTCTCCCAATTTTCCACAGAAGAAACAATCGTCTTCTTTATCAACACCTCATTCAGACTTTAGAGTCTGCTTTAGGGATTGGACTTTGGTTTGACAACGGAACTAGATCAAATCTTCTCCTTGCCTTTCCATTTTCCTTTCCCTTTTGCATTCCCTATGTTTACCATCAATATAGTAGTAGCTCATGCATTTATCATATTGCTGTCAACAGTTCTCAACATGCTTAGCAACTCAATGGGTGTTTTACCAATCTTATTCATTTTATTGTTCATAATAAACTAAGAATAATATTTGTCCAAACATTATAAGATCAAATCTAAGTCTCCAGACCAATCTGGAAACCTAAAATATCAAAGGTACTCATTATACCCTAAAATCTTTAGAACATGTGGTATAACCGGGTCTCACTCTCCCTTCTTGTAAGTGTATAGTGCCATTTTATTTTCAAATATATCTTGTGCTCAATCGTCTCATAAGCATCTATATGATCGTGTTGCTTCTTAAGCTCATCACACATATTTGCGAGCATGAGACATGAAACATCAATCACAACATCAATTTGTTTCCAATAAGCACTATGATTTGCACATGTTACATTCTCAACTTTAAGAGCAGGGTAAGAGAATTGACTAACATCGTGTTGTCCGAGAACGATCCTCAAGCTCCTATGTCAGTCAAGGAAATATATTCTCGTCAACTTATCCTTCTCAAGAACTGATCACATAGAGAAGTTGTTTGTGTTTATCATTTGATATCTACAATATTAAAGTGTATAAAATAAACTAGATTGCGAATTTAATATTAATTATGTTTAAGTGATTATGGTATATCACCATATACCTCCCACTATTTTTATCAAACTAATAGCCCTAATTATTAGTTAGAAAAAAAATTCTTTAAATCTTTCTAGTGAGCCAAGATCCATATTTCATCCATGTTTTAAGATAGCGTTGGCTAATACACTCAAAACATGACTATTTAGGTAAACAACATTTGTCGATTATATCAAATATAACTCTAGGAAAGTTTGGTGGAACAACCCTTTGTACACATTTATCCAATAAATCTCACCAAACTCTATGCCTCTAAACCCACAATCCTATTGTGATGATTTAGTTATGTTGGACCCAATGTTTCAACAAACTAAGTACACTTACTTATCACGTCTTCCCATGGTTGATAAAAGCACATTGCTTTGGCAATCCCACTCCTTCTCAATCTAGATCTTGACGAGTATCAAACATTGGAAGGCATCCGATTAACTTAATATGTATTTAGGGATTTTTTATTGTTTATTTTAACGATCATGATCCCATCATAAAGAGATTCTCAATTTTTCCTTGATCAAATAATTCATTTCAATATTCGTCAATGGATTGATTTCTAGGTAGTCGGAGAAGTCACAAGCGGTTCCTTACGAATTAAACTAATAATCCGCTTTTGACAAAATCTCCCATATCAGAAAAAGAAAATTCATATTGAATACCGTGTTTCATAAACACAAGAATCTCATGATCGTTTGTTCAATTTTAAAATCTTGAATCGTTACATATTTTATCTTTTTTAAGCAAACATGGCATGAGTGTCGTAACTAATACATACATGATTAATCAATATTAAGCATGCATCTCGATTATATCTACGCATACATACCAATACATGCAATCATATACATATATGTAATGTGCGTAAATTAAATGTGTTTGGGTATGGCCCCATCCTATGTGATCTTTCCAAGCTAATGGAAATATCAAGGTCAAAGTCTAAGGTGGTTTTAAAAATACTATCTATTACATGTCTTCTTTCTTCATTGCTCCATCATCCCCTTTTGGATCGCCTCCCTGCTTGCAAGTCTTCATTGATAATTACATTGAATAATAAAAATAAAACTATTCTAATGAAATTACAAGAAGAACTCGAGTTACATTCGAGATAATTAAATTATAATGAATAAACGACATGCAAGTTGTATTTAGAAACCAAAACCATAAATCAAAACCACTATACTATAGATCTTTAAGCCATAACCATCCACCATACTATCACATAACACATATAATATATCTCAGATTATATAAACATATCATATAATCATATATAACAAATTTTGAAATTTCAAAAAATTAAAAACAGATTTCTGAAGACAATAAATCGCTGTTTCGAGGCCCTTAACGATGTCAAACACCTTACAGACCCGTCGATGATAGCATTTCTATCAGTTTTGTTCATTGGCTCGATTCCAGTCAGAAAACACATATCGTTTGCGAAAATTAGATACGGCAATCAGATTTCACCAAATCTGACGGTGTTTCAGAAATCGTATCATATACAATCCCCATAAAAAGAACAAAAATATATCATATATACATACACAGTGATACATACAATCATCACATGATTATACATCACATAAATATCATATATTCATAATATATACATACATATACTTAAAATTTTAGAAAATCAATTAATTTTCAGAAAATAATAAATCACCGTTTTGGGGCCTGTAACGATATCTAATGGCTTACATACGCAGAGCTGAATAAATCAGTATTGTTCAGTGTCCCGATTCCAGTCAGAAAACACATATCGTTTGCGAAAATCGGACAACGGACACAGATTTCAGAAAATCTACGGCAGTCGTTTCAGAATTCGTATCGAATACGATTCCTATAATAAGAACAAATATGTATCATATACATACATCAATACACACAATCATCACATGATTATACATCATATGAATATCATATATTCATAATATATAAAAACATATACATATTGTATCAATACAAAATCATGATAGATCGCATACATGCTTACATATCGAAAACTATTAAGCACATAACCGAATTAAAATATTTCGCAAGTAGCTCTGATACCATTGAAGAGTTTCGAGGCACAAATGCAGTGGAATAAACACGAAAAATAAATCAAAATAGCGAAACCCTCCGTAGGATCCATGCGAAAACAAAAGATTTAATTCGGAGATAAAAAATAAATACCTTTAGAAGCTTTAATAGTTCATTAATCGAAGATTAATGGAGGTCTAAAGCTTGTTTAATCACCACGTATCCCGCTCTCGCGATCTACGCTCTACGGTATCCACACGAACACTTTTCATGAAAGATAGATGTGTACTAGCACCCGAAAACTGCTTCTCTCTCTCTTTATCTTTCTCTTTTCTCAAAACGGCTAGGGTTTTAGTAAAAATATGTCTCGCTTATTAAATCAGCCCATAAAGAGATTATATAGAGAGAGGAATAATTTTTCTAATTATAATCCAATTAAAATTAATACTAATCCAAAATTCTAAATTATTTAATTAAGTCTCACTTAATTAATTAATTATTAATTTTGGAATTAGTTTAAATAATTCATTTATTCTATTTATATAATTAATTAAGTCATACTTAATTAATATCATAAATAAAATAAATTATTATTTAATTTAAATTCACAATTTAAATTATTACTCCTTCAAGCGTTCTTTGTGTGTGACCCTGTATGTTATTATTACATTGGCAACAATTTTAATATCTAATTAAAATTGTAAACAATGAGTGGCATCTAGTAATACATCATTGCTACCCAAGTAATAATAATAATCGGTGATTCGATTAAGCCTTTCGTGAATAATATTCCATGTAATATAATCCCTTTAATCTTGATATTATAGACTAAACTCAAGGCATGTCTCGTGTCATCCTCTTCATAATTTAATTTTTATTTTCTTGATCGATGAGTAAACTATTAAAATCAAATCAACATTTGAGCACGGCCGTGCATTTCATAGTCTCACTCAAACAAGAGGCCAATAATATCATTTCTAAAATTAGGAGGATTAAATCGCATCTAGATCATTCATATTTCTCATACGATTCATAATATACACAATGTCCACTTTTATCATCGCCCGGTCAAATGTAACTTTTAATGTAATCAAAGTATATTAATTCTCGTATATAAATATAATGATTTCAGGTCTAAGGATCATTACACCATTATCACAGTGAGAATTACTTATGACACTTATTTAACATGTAGAATCTCACGGCGGGTCATTCCAGTGCCATGCATTGAGACATGCACTTCTGTTCTTGACTTTAGTATCACCATACCTATGACCAATGAGATGTGGTCATCTGTCAAGAAATATACTAGTCTTTGTACATTATTATTGTCCTTAAATAATAATACTCGACTAGAGAATTTTAGGAATAATATACTATTCATATAATCTCATTTTTAAGTCACATACTTAAAGATATATAATACGTATCAGAATTCCAAGGACATTTATTATGCTTTCAATTTATTATGCAGTAAATAAAACATAAAAAATAAATAATAATTAATAAAACATAATCCTTAATAATAAATATTTTCCTTAAAATACAAAAAGTATTGTCTCTAGAGCACAATTACTAACAATTTCTTCTTCAACTAAGAAGTCAACAACATCTTCATTATGGTAATGGTCATGTTCTTACAAAAAGGACTTTTTCTAAAAAGCCTTAAGTCTTTCAGATTGGTGAATGGCCAAGATACATTCAAAAGTTATTTTATCATTAATGCCTTTGAGTTGTGTAGATTCCCAAGATTGAGAAAACACTTGATCAAAATAAATAAATGATGGACTAACTAGTCCATCATCCTAAGAAGTGCAATCATCATCAACAGGTTAAATCTTTGTAACTGGAGGTGTAGACTCTGGAGGTTGAATAGACTCTGAAACGGCAAAAAGGATTATAGACCTTGACTCCTCCTTAGAGTGATTAGAGTCTGTAGACTCTGGAAGCCTAGCCTTTATAGGCATAATAAGTAATGGTAAATCAGACTTCAATTTTATAGTCTCAAGTTGAATGGTAGTTGTATTCACCAAAGTCTCCATGACTCTGTCTGCTCTCCTTGCTAGAGAATCCACTAAATGTTATTGGGTCTCTGTGTGAATGATCTTTGTGCAGCTGGAGCCTCTTCCTTTTTTCTAATCTGCATGATAAGTAAGAAAGAATTTTCATCCATCCCCTACCCCAACTCATTGGATCAACCCTTTTTAAAATCTTGATCCTAATAAGTGAAGCTAGGTTCAGGATACCTCAATCTCTCATTCTCACTGTTGGGTTGGGCACCCACTTTCTCATTCTCACTCAAGCTCTCTACAGCCTTTTCTAACTCTTCTTTTGCCTGGACCAGTGCCAGCCTCTCATTTATTTTTTCACTCATTTGGATAGGTGCACTCATAAGTCCTACAGAAGAGGGGGTAAGAGATGGAATAGTTTCTTCAATACCTGAACCACCTTGATGGATGGGTACCCTTTCAAATATCTTAAGGCTAGGGGTTTCCACCAAGAGGTGAGCAGCAACAGACCGCAAACCCTTGACAGATGACCACATCTCATTAGTCATAGGTATGGTGATACTAAAGTCAAGAACATAAGTGCATGTCTCAATGCATGGCACTGGAATGACCCGCCGTGAGATTCTACATGTTAAATAAGTGTCATAAGTAATTCTCACCGTGATAATGGTGTAATGATCCTTAGACCTGAAATCATTATATTTTTATACGAGAATTAATATACTTTGATTACATTAAAAGTTACCTTTGACCGGGTGATGATAAAAGTGGACATTGGATATATTATGAATCGTATGAGAAATATAAATGATCTAGATGAGATTTAATCCTCCTAATTTTAGGAGTGATATTATTGGCCTCTTGTTTGAGTGAGACTATGAAATGCACGGCCGTGCTCAAATGTTGATTTGATTTTAATAGTCTACTCATCAATCAAGAAAATAAAGATTAAATTATGAAGAGGATGACACGAGACATGCCTTGAGTTTAGTCTACAATATCAATATTAAAGGAATTATATTACATGGAACATTATTCACGAAAGGCTTAATCGAATCACCGATTATTATTACTTGGGTAGCAATGATGTATTACTAGATGCCGCTCATTGTTTACAATTTTAATTAGATATTGAAATTGTTGCCAACGTAATAATAACCTACAGGGTCACACACAAAGAACACTTGAAGGAGAAATAATTTAAATTGTGAATTTAAATTAAATAAGTAATTTATTTTATTTATGATATTAATTAAGTATGACTTAATTAATTATATAAATAGAATAAATGAATTATTTAAACTAATTCCAAAATTAATAATTAATTAATTAAGTGAGACTTAATTAAATAATTTAGAATTTTGGATTAGTATTAATTATAATTGGATTATAATTAGAAAACTTATCACTCTCTCTATATAATCTGTTTATGGGCTGATTTAACAATAAAGACATATTTTTACTAAAACCCTAGCCGTTTTGAGAAAAGAGGAAGATAGAGAGAGAGAGAAGCAGTTTTCGGGTGCTAGTACACATCAATCTTTCATGAAAAGTGTTCGTGTGTATACCGTAGAGCGTAGATCGCGAGAGCGGGATACGTGGTGATTAAACAAGCATTGGACCTCCATTAATCTTCCATTAATGAACTGTTAAAGCTTCTAAATATATTTATTCTTTATCTCCGAATTAAATCTTTTGTTTTCGCATGGATCCTGCGGAGGGTTTCGCTATTTTGATTTATTTTTCGCGTTTATTCCGCTGTGTTTGTGCCTCGACACCCTTCAATTGCATCAGAGCTACTTTCGAAATGTTTTAATTCGGTTATGTGCTTAATAGTTTTCGATATGTAAGCGTGTATGCGATCTATCATGATTCTATATTGATACAATATATATATGTTTTTATATATTATGAATATATGATATTCATATGATGTATAATCATGTGATGATTGTGTATATTGATGTATGTATATGATACATGTTTGTTCTTATTATGGGAATCGTATTTGATACGAATTCTGAAACGGTTGCCGTAGATTTTCTGAAATCTGTGTCCGTTGTCCGATTTTCGCAAATGATATATACATTGGTAAGCCATTAGATGTCGTTACAGACCCCAAAACGGTGATTTATTATTTTCTGAAAATTATTTGATTTTCTAAAATTTTGAGTATATGTATGTATATATTATGAATATATGATATTCATGTGATGTATAATCATGTGATGATTGTATGTATCACTGTGTATGTATATATGATATATTCTTGTTCTTGTTATAGGGATTGTATGTGATACGATTTCTGAAACACCGTCAGATTTGGTGAAATCTGATTGCCGTATCCGATTTTCGCAAACGATATGTGTTTTCTGACTGGAATCGGGCCAATGAACAAAACTCGACGGGTCTATAAGGCATTTGTCGTCGTTAAGGGCCTCGAAACAGCGATTTATTGTCTTTAAAAATCTGTTTTTAATTTTCTAAAATTTTGAAATTTGTTATATATGATTATATGATATGTTTATATAATCTGAGATATATTATATGTGTTATGTAATAGCATGGTGGATGGTTATGACCTAAATACCCATAGTATAATGGTTTTGATTTATGGTTTTGGTTTCTAAATACGACATGAATGTCGTTTATTCATTATAATTTAATTATCTCGAATGTAACTCGAGTTCTTCTTGTAATTTCATTAGAATAGTTTTATTTTTATAATTCAATATAATTATCAATGAAGACTTGCAAGCAAGGAGGTGATCTAAAAGGGGATGATGGAGCAATGAAGAAAGAAGACATGTAATAGATAGTATTTTTAAAACCACCAAGACTGACCTTGATATTTCCATTAGCTTGGAAAGATCACATAGGATGGGGCCATAACCAAACACGTTTAATTTTTGCACATTATATATATGTATATGATTTCATGTATTGGTATGTATGCGTAGATATAATCGAGATGCATGCTTAATATTGATTAATCATGTATGTATTAGATACGACATTCATGCCATGTTTGCTTAAGAAAGATAAAATCTGTAACGATTCAAGATTTTAAAATTGAACAAACGATCATGAGATTCTTGTGTTTATGAAACACGGTATTAAATATGAATTTTCTTTTTCTGATATGGGGAGATTTTGTCAAAAGCGGATTATTAGTTTAATTCGTAAGGAAGTTGGGTTTTAAGTGAGACCGCTTGTGACTTTTCCGACGACCTGGAAATCAATCCATTGACAAATATTGAAATGAATTATTTGATCAAGGAAAAATTGAGAATCTCTTTATATGGGATCATGATCATTAAAATAAACAATAAAAATCCCTAAATACATATTAAGTTAATCGAATGCCTTCCAATATTTAATACTCGTCAAGATCTAGATTGAGAAGGAGTGGGTTTGCCAAAGCAAGGTGCTTTTATCAATCATGGGAAGACATGATAAGTAAGTGTACTTAATTTGTTGAAACATTGGGTCTAACTTAATTAAATCATCACAATAGGATTGTGGGTTTAGAGGCATAGAGTTTGGTGAGATTTATTGGATAAATGTGTCAAAGAGTTGTTCCACCAAACTTTCCAAGAGTTATATTTGATATAATCGACAAATGTTGTCTTCCTAAATAGTCATGTTTTGAGTGTATTAACCAACGCTATCTTAAAACATGGATGAAATATGGATCTTGGCTCACTAGAAAGATTTAAAGAAATGTTTTCCGAATTAATAGTTAGGGCTATTTGTTTGATAAAAATAGTGGGAGGTATATGGTGATATACCATAATCACTTAAACATAATTAATATTAAATTTGCAATCTAGTTTATTTTATATACTTTAATACTGTAGATATCAAATGATAAACACAAACAACTTCTCTATGCGATCAGTACTTGAGAAGGATAAGTTGACGAGAATATATTTCCTTGACTGACATAGGAGCTTGAGGATCGTCCTCGGACACCACGATGTTAGTCAAATCTCTTCCCCTACTCTTCAAGTTGAGAATGTAACATGTGCAAATCATAGTGCTTATTGGAAGCAAATTGATGTTGTGACTGATGTTTCATGTCTCATGCTCGCAAATATGTGTGCTGAGCTTAAGAAGCAACATGAGCATATAGATGCTTATGAGACCATTAAACATAATATATATTTGAAAATAAAAGGGCACTATACACTTACAAGTAGGGAGAGTGAGACCCGATTACACCACATGTTCTAAAGATTATAGGGAATAATAAAGACCTTTGATATTTTGGGTTTCCAGATTGGTCTGGAGATTTAGTTAAATTTGATCTTACAATCTTTGGACAAATATTATTCTTAGTTTATTATGAACAATAAAATGAATAAGATTGGTAAAGCACCCATTGAGTTGCTAAGCATGTTGAGAACTACTGAAAGCAATATGATAAATGGATGAACTACTACTATATTGATGGTAAACATAGGGAATGCAAAAGGGAAAGGGAAATTGAAAGGCAAGGAGAAGATTTGATCTAGTTCTGTTGTAAAACCAAAGTCCAATCCCTAAAGAAGACTCTAAAGTCTGAATGAGGTGTTGATAAAGAAGACGATTGTCGCTTCTGTGGAAAATTGGGAGACTGGAAATTAAACTATCATGCTTATTTGGAAGATCTGAAAAAGATGATCAATAAGGGTCAAGCTTCAGGTATCAGGTTGGAATTGGAATAAAAGTAGTTGCTCTGGTTAAAGGAACTCGTTACTTAAATTGTAGCCTATAAGGAAAATTTAGAACTTGATAATTGTTATAACGTGCTTGCAATTGGCAGAGACATTATTTCAGTTTCTTATTTGGACAAGAAAGGCTTTTTCATTTTAATTGAATAACAATAGTTGTTTGTTCTATTTTGATAATGAGTCTTATAATGTTGCACAACTAATTAACAATTTATATATTCTAAAGTAACTCAAATCAAATATTACCTTGGGCACTGTTGTTGAGGCCAAATTAATGAGAAACACATTTCCAGAATACATAAGGATGCATTCAAGGATAAGTTTGATTATGAATTATACAAAAGGATCCAAATCTTGATTTATTTGGAAAAATGACTAAAGCTCCTTTTACCGGACATGATGAAGGGGTCGTTGAACGGGTATGACTTATACATAGTGACGTATGTGGTCATATGTGTATGATGACAAAATGTAGATTTTATTAACATTATAAAATTTACTAATTATTTTAGTAGATACGGATATATGTATCTTTTGAAGAACTAATCCGAATCATTTGAAAAGTTCAAAGACTATAAAGATGAAGTAGAAAATATCAAAGAAAAGTTTTTTTTTATAGGAGGGATCACACCTTGTTAGACATGGTGCGATCAATGCTGAGTCAAGGAATCTTCCAATTAGTTTCTGGGGTTGCACCCTGGAAACGGCTCCTCATACACTTAACCATGTTCCTACTAAAATGGTTCAAAAGACTCCTTATGAGATATGGACTGAGAAACGTCACAACATGTCATTTATGAAAATTTAGGGATGTGAAGCGTTTGTGAAACGTCTAATCTCTGACAAGCTAGGACCAAAATCAGACAAAAATATAATTTTGTGGGATACCCAACTGAAACAAGGGGTTATTCTTTCTATAATCCTTCCGAGAACAAAGTGTTTGTTGCTTGAACTACTATGTTCCTTGAGAGAGTTGCTCTCTAAGAAAGACAGTGGGAGGATAATAGATCTCGATGAAGTTCGAGACCCACATGATAACATTGAACCAATGGAGGAACCTAAGTAGAATGTACAAGAAAATAATACTGCTCAAGAAACACAGGTTATTCGTAGGTCTAGTAGGATTCGCCATGAGCCCGAGAGATATTATGGATTTCTCTTGACTCAAGATGGTGATGTGATGCTTGTGAAAAAAGATGAGCCTCACACCTACCTGGACACTATAAACACTCCAAATTCTAAGAGATGGCTGGATGCCATTAAATCTGAGATGTAATCCATGTATACTAATCAAGTATGGACTTTGGTTGATCCACCTGAAGGGGTAAAACCTATAGGGTGTAAGTGGGTTTTCAAGAATAAGACCGACATTGATGGTAATGTACAGACCTTTAAGGCACGATTGGTGGCAAAAGTTTTCAAGAAAATTCATGGTATTGACTATGATGAGACCTTTTACCAGTGGTTATGGTCAAGTCCATCAGGATTTTACTTGCTATAGCTGCTTACTATAACTATAAAATCTGGTAAATGGATGTCAAAACCGCTTTCTTAAATGAGAGCCTTGAAGAAGATGTGGATGTGTACATGACATACCCTGAGGGTTTTGTTGATCCAAAGGATGCTGGAAAGGTATGTAAGTTGTGTCGATCCATATATGGATTAAAGCAGGCCTCGAGGAGATGGAAGATTCATTTTGATGAAATAGTCAAAAAGAGTTTGACTTTATTCAGAATGAAGACGAAACTTGTGTTTACAAGAAGTTTAGTGGGAGCCATATGGCATTCCTAGTATTATATGTTGATGATATATTACTAATAGGGAATGACATTCCTTCTCTATAGACTGTGGAGACTTGGTTGAGAAATAATTTCTCAATGAAAGACTTAGGCGATGCGACCTATATATTAGGGATCGGGATCTATAGAGATAGATCAAGGAGATTGATCGGCTAAGTTAGAGTACATACATAGACAAAGTTTTACATCGATTTCGAATGTAAAGAGGCTAAAATGGATATGTCCCAATGTCTTATGGGATAGTGATCTCAAAATAAAATTTGTCTAAAATCATTGGATGATAAGGACCGCATGAGTAAAGTTCCATATGCGTCAACAATTGGTTTTATAATGTATGCAATGATATGTACTCATTCTGATGTCTCATATGCTTCAAGCATGACGAATAGATACCGGTCTAATCCAAGTGAAGGTCACTGGACGACAGTCAAGAATATTCTTAAGTACTTGAAGAGGACTAAAGATTCATTCTTGTTATATGGAGGAGATATGAATCTAGTTGTAAGAGGTTTCAGTGATGCTGGTTTCTAGACAGACAACGATGATTTAATATTTCTGTCTGGCTTTGTGTTTTATCTATTTTTATTGAGATGTTGTATGCTGGAATGGTTTACAGTAGAGACAGTTGTTGATTCTGCAATAGAGCCTGAGTATATTGATGCTTGCGAAGCAGCCAAGGAGGTTGTTTGGCTATGTACTCAGGAGATATCACCTAATTAATGGGATTAATGATCAAGGAGATATACATATATGTAAAGTGCATAGATATCACCTAGTTAATGGGATTAATGATCAAGGAGATATACATATATATAAAGTGCATACTAATAATAATATTGCAGACCCACTGACTAAGGCTTTGTCGCAGCAGAAGCACGAAAGTCACACTAGTTCCATAAGTATTGGATACTTGGGTAATTGGCTCTAGTGCATGTGGGAGATTGTTAGTAATTGTGCCCTAGAGACAATACTTTTTATATTTTAAGGAAAATATTTATTATTAAGGATTATGTTTTATTGATTATTATTTATTTATTATGTTTTATTTACTGCGTAATAAATTGAAAGCATAATAAATGTCCTTGGAATTTTGATACGTATTATATATCTTTAAGTATGTGACTTAAAAACGAGATTATATGAATAGTATCTTATTCCTAAAATTCCCTAGTCAAGTATTATTATTTAAGGACAATAATAATGCATAAAGACTAGTATGTTTCTTGACAGATGACCACATCTCATTGGTCATAAGTGAGACTTAATTAAATCTTTTATTTTTGCATGGATCCTGCTGAGGGTTTCGCTATTTTGATTTATTTTTCGCATTTATTCCGCTGCGTTTGTGCCTCGAAACCCTTAAGAAAGAGCTATCGATGCATATATTAAGGCTGAGACAGAGAATGTTACTACACAATTGGCTAATGTAGTCAAGGACATCTCTCATATTCAAACCAAACTTACTGGTGTTGATAATACTACTTCTCTGCTCAAAACTCGGTTTGACAACATTCATTCCCAATAATTATCCAAAGATTTCACTTTCAAGGATGTTATTGCTGACATCTCTGCTAATTTAATCCATATGGTTCAACAGATCCTTATAGCTCACGGAGTTTGTATTACCTTTCCCAACACTCAGCAAATGGAGGTACCGTGAAAGAAACAAGTGTTTATGATCAAGGCTCAGCTTGTAACAGCTAGATTCCCACTGCAGTACCGACTGCGATTGTTCAAAATACTAACAACATCATAAATTGTCATGGAGCTGCATCCTTCGCCGTATGGAATGATACATGAGATCAGTCACCGAGGGTGAAGGGGAAACTAATACAACATGGTATACAAAACTAATTTTCCTAATTCTAATCATTAGACAAACTCCAAACAACAGTCTCTGATCTAACCACCAAGGTTGATTCAGTTATTGCAGAACATGCCAACATCTCCACAGTACTTAAACAGATTCTTTTGGTTGTCACAGGTGGTGATGATGTCAAAAAGGGGGGGAAGAAAGTTGGTGATTCTTCCAGGAGAAATAAGGATGATGTCTTCAAGGAGGCTAAAAAGGTAGTTAAAAGGAGGAGAGATGGTGATGATGATGAAGCTGGTGATAGTTCTCATGGTCCTAGGGGTCCTGGTGGTGTGCCACAAAAGCAGTCTGAAGTGGCTGTATTATCAAAATCTCAATCACATCAGTCAGGGACTGGACATGGGAAATCAGAGTCTAGGACAGACTCTGATAAGCAAAGAAAGAAGTCAGACTCTGATAAAGTTCAAGAACCTACATACTGGCAATGCAATCAATCTAATCTACAACTGAGAGCTAAAAAGAAAACAGGACTTGGAGACTTTGAAGAATTTGACATTGATAGAACATCAACTCTAACCAGGGATCCTCAATCATTGACATATAGGCAGTTTGAGAATATTACACAAAAACACTTGAACAAAGTGGTATCTGTTAAAATTATTTATAATATTTTTGAAATGAAGGTTCTAGGAGGTAAATGACGTACAGAAAAGATGCAAAATGAGATGCTTGTGTACTTTATGTAAGGAGGATCTATCAGATAGAATAGTCAATCAAACTTCATCTTTTTCAAACAGGCTAAGGAATTACAATATATTAGATTTCTCTTACAAATTGCTTATGAAGTGAATAAAAGCAAAGAGGTTGTCACCCACAATGGTTCAAGGAGATTGACAAAAAACTGACTCTATAAAGATAGACAAATCGATAGATGGACAATTTTTTTTTAAAATATGTTTATGCTGAAGGAAATGATCAAGACATGTCAGTAGAAGAAAAGAAAATCAAATTCCAAGAAGGTGTGGGTCATTACTTTGGATTTTAACCTATGAGTGAAAAAGTTAGTGTTCTGATGTTGAAAGATCTAAAGGAACAAGAATGTAGTGCAAATGATCTTAGAGCAGCCTATTGTCAAATCAAATATTCTATTGAAGAAATGAAGAAACTAAAGAAGTATGTTGGTGAAGCTCTTGCTATTGTGGAGGAGAATATGCTAAAATCTTTTTTGAAAAACAATCCAACCTTTGAGAAGATCAAGTGAGATGTAATTTTTTTTTACAAATTTTTTATACTATTTTAGATTAATTGTTTCATTCTTTAGTTTTGACATCATCAAACCATGATTTATGCTTACATTTTATAAAGTATAAATATGGGGAGATTGTTAGGAATATATTCATTTGATGTTGTACAAAATACTAGAACAATGTCTCGCATAGTTTATTTATAATACGTCTTTCTAGTTTCTGAAATTTTATAATCAGAGTCTAGATAGTTAACATACTTGTACTTAGAAGATTTTTTATAGAAAGTGAAACCAGAGTCTAGATGAAGATCAGAGTATGGGAGGTGATCAGAGTTTATAGACTATCGGAGTCTATAATCTGTCACAATCTACAAATGATCAGAGTTTATAGTCTATCAGAGTCTATAGTCTGGCAGAGTCTGAAGATTTCAGAGTCTTTAAAGTTAAAGCTAAATTTGGAAGATGATCATGGGAATGGGAAGTCTTCGAAAATAAAGGCAAATATATTGGAAATATGCTATGGGAATGAAGGAGAATTATAGAAGGAAACTATCAACTAATAATTAAGAATTCTATTACTATTGTAATTTGATTTTCTGTTATTAGTTGATATGCAACTCTTTATATAAACACTCTATGTAACCTAATTGTAATTGTCGAAGTTGAAAAGTTTTGTGAGAGCATAGAGATAAAGAGAGATGCTGTGAAAAACCCAGAGAAGCTGCTAGGGTTTGTGTACACCTCAGGAGAGTTTGTATTTGATCGTCAATAATACAAACAGTTTTCATTCATATCTTTGTATTTAATCTTTGTTCTTAATTCAAAGTTTTAATTCATATTGAGTTGGTTTTAATCAGGCAAAAAAAGCACACAAGTATCCAACCCCCTCTTCTACTTGTGTACTTGGGAAAACAAAGGCCCAATTAAGGAGCCCAATCTTCCGGGCTTTCTTTAACCTTATAAAGGGGCCCAAAAAAAGGCTAGGGGGAAGAGGCCTCGTGAGGAGGAGGACCTGCTTACGGCGGCGTGGAGGCCCAACTGGGGCATAAGGAAACAAGATACAATGGTCGGGAGTACCGTAAACCCCGTCGATTGGTCTAAGAATGCAATTCCTCCAGCTGACAAGGCCAAGATTGTCCTGAAAACGGACATTGAAGAGGCCGAGACTCTTAGGGTCCAAGCCATTGTTATGGTAAGGCCCAACCTTTTCTTTTAATTTTATTCGTACTTGGTCATTTTTTATGTCTTTCCACCTTTTGACTTAAATGCCTGTTGAATAGGTCAATACGTACTTCCAGACCATGGCCCATCAGGCCAAGACCTGGCGTTATTTTAAGAAGGCCCAAAGGAAGGACAAAGCCAAAGCCAATGAGAAGGTGGCCTTGCTCGAGAAGAAGCTTGCTCGAGAAGAAGCCACGAAGTTGACAAGAGCTTAAGACTTAATGGTCGTTCGAGGCTTATACTTGATGTCGAATTCTCCTAACTCTAATGCCCATTTAATCAATCTCCCACTTGTCTTGGGGCTATGTATGATGTTTCTCAAAGGTTGATCAGTTAACACCTCGATTTTATTTGCTTGAAAGTAAGGCCATAGCTTTCTTGACATCATCACCAAGGCTAGTGCAAAATTTTCAATCTTCGAATAGTTAAGTTCTACTTCATGCAAGACATTGCTCACATAATAAACTGACTATTGAATTTTTTCTTCTTCCTTTACAAGGACATCACTCAAGGCCTTGGGACTAGGCTTGGCTAACAATGGAGCTTCAACCATATACTTCTTCAGTTCCTCGAAGGCCGCTTGACTTTCCTTTTCCACACAAAATCTTTTACTTTCTTCAATGTCTTGAAAAAGGGTCGACATTTATTTCCACACTTCGAGATGAACCTTCCTAGGTCCGCAACTCTTCCTGTCAATTTTTGAACATCCCTTACTATCTTTAGGAGTTCCATATCGAGTATAGCCTTAATTTTGTCAGGATTGGCCTCAATCCCCCTATTAGAGACCATCATTCCTAAAAATTTCCAGACCCTACGCCAAAGGCACATTTCGCAGGTTTTAACATCATTTTATGGTGCCTCAGCACTTCGAAAACCTCTCTAAGGTGTTCTATTTGATCGGCCTTATCAAGGATTTTAACTAGCATATCATCAATATAAACCTCCATGGTTTTTCCAATAAGATGCTTGAATATTTTGTTAACTAGCCTCTAATAGGTGGCTCCTGATTCTTTAACCCAAAGGCCATAACAAGATAACAAAATACACCAAAGCCAGTAATGAAAGGTATATTGGCAATGTCATCCTCGTGCATCCTGATTTGATTGTACCCACTAAATCCATCCATGAAACTTAACATCTCATGTCCTGACATGGTATCTATAAGTGCATCGATCCTCGGAAGAGGGAAGCAATCCTTTGGACATGCATCATTTAAATCAGTAAAGTCTACACACATTCTCCACTTGCCATTGGATTTCTTGACCATCACAGAATTAGCAAGCCATTCGGGGAATTGAATTTCTTTAATGAAACCAGCCTCTAGGAGCTTCTCCACTTCTTGTTTTATGGCCTCTTGCCTTTCTGGAGCGAAGTTTCTATTCTTTTTCTTCACCGTTTTTCATCTTGGATCCACGTTAAGCTTATGAGTGATCAGTTCGGAGTCAATCCCCTGTATATTAGTCATTGTCCAAGTAAATAACTCCCTATTTTCTTGTAATAACTTTGTTAAATTTTCTTTCATAGGCTCTTTTAATGAGGTTCCAATGTAGGTTACTTTCTTTGGTTCTCCAAGAACTAAGGGAATTGAAACCAAGTCTTCAGTTGGCTTCTCCCTTCTTTCTTTGTCTTCCCTTGAGTCCATGTCCTCTATGGATAGAACTTGCCCACCGACTCCATCAAGTCTCAGGACGGCCACATAGAGATTTCTTGCCATTCTCTGGTCTCTTTTTTCCTCCCCAACGCCGTTTCTGATGGGGAACTTAATCTTCAAGTGATAACTCGAGGTAACAGCCTTAAAAGCATGCAAGCCTGTTCTTTCAAGGATTGCATTGTACATAGAAAATGCTTTGATTACCAGAAAGAGGCTCTCTTCCCATTGTCATGGGTAGTTGAATGGTTCCTTCTACTCTTGACTCCACTCCATTAAAACCATAGATTGGAATATCCGAAGGGGTTAGTGGGGAATCATTGTACCCCATCTTCACAAAGGCATCGTAGAACAAGATATCGATGGATGCTCCATTGTCCACCCAGACTCTTTTTACTTCCGAATTGACTATCAAAGGGGCTACGACAAGGGGATCATTGTGAGGGAACTTTATCCCTTCCAAGTCTAAGTCATTAAAGGATATGACCACCTCTGTTCTAGAGCGTTTAGGTGTTTCTCCTACGACTTGCATAACTTCTCTAGCATATGCTTTCCTTGAGTTTCTTGAGTTCCCTGCAGCTGTAGGTCCTCCAAAAATTAATAACTGGCCCTCTAGGCTGGGGATTCATATCCCGATTATCGTTGTTTCTCTCATTATCATCTCACCTATCACACCTTCCATTTTTATGAACTTAGTTTTTCTCTTCTGATAAGGAATTTTATTTAATCCTTCAGTTGTCTGCAATTATTCATGTCATGTCCGGTATCCTTATGAAATTGGAAAAATGCATTCTTGTTTCTCTTTTCAGGATTAGTCTTTAGGGGTTTAGGCTATTTCAGGTCTCGATCCCTTTTAATATCTATCAGGATTTGGCTTCGAGGTGTATTCAGCCTTGCATATTCAGCGAACCTTGATCCCAAATTATTTTTCTTATGAGGGGATTCTGAATTCTTATATGTCTTATAATACTTGTCATGCGCATCACACTCTTGATCGTCTTTTCTCTTTTTATTGTTCCCATTTGTCACCACTGGTATAGTGGTTTTCTTCATGCTTTCTTCTACCTTAATATATTTCCCTGCCCTGTCTCGGAGAAAAAGCATGTTCTCAGGCTAATGCTTGGCTAAAGATCTCTTGAAGTAAGGATCAGTTGTAATAACCCATATTTTTGACGCATTTTTTTATTTTATTTATACACGGCCTAGATAAATAGTAATTCTACGGATTATCAAAAACTTTTTAGCCCACACTAGGTAAGTGGTGGAATATGGGAAAACCGAAGATGTGATATTTTTGTATGAAGAAAATGAGTGAATGTAAAAGCCGTCAAAATTCGAAGGTTTTCACTTTTACGATTTGTTTAGTAATTTACGAGATATCAAGGAATAAGAGAATTATATTATGATCAGGAGGATTATAATTAAGAAATTACATGGTTATAATCAAATTATAGTATTTGGAATATTAAGGATTTATGGTACGGAATTCTTACGATGAAACACTTTTGGAAATTAATCGAACTTACATGGAGGATTAATGGTTAAGTGTTGGATGATAAGTGACTAAGGACAATTTCCATGCAAGAACCATGAAACCAATTGGTTAAAGAGGAACCAAGTCAACAAGTCAAGCAAACCAAATAACCAAGTATTAGTTAAAGATATGGTTCCATAAATCATGGAAAAGTAGAAAACAAGATCCTTAAATTCATGGAGCTTTAGTACTTTCCTTGGACTTTTGATTTTAAATCAACCAAGATTAGCCATATACATTACATACAAGTTATACAAACACAAAAATCAACCAACACAATTGGGAAAAGCAAAATGCTCTCTCGCCCTTGTTCTTCTTCTTTCATTCGGCCAAGTAAGAGAAAAGAGAAAATGAAATTCAAAAACAAAGCTCCACTCATGCATAAATCACCACATTTTGACCATAGCTTCCATAATGTATAACTAAGGTATGTTCAAAATTTTATGGCCATCTAACTAGTATAGCATAGCCAAATCTTTGCTCAAAATTGAGGGTGAATAGTAACTCTGAAAATTTACTAACTTGTTTCTTGATTTTCTCTTGCAAGTTTAAGGATGAAAACCATAGATCAAGGCTCCCTTAAGTCTTACAAGCTCTTGTTAGTAAGTTTAAGGATTCAAGAAAGGTATAAATACCATCCACCTTTTGATTTACTTTAAGTTATAAGCTTGAGTTTGAGTTATGTTTAAGTATATGTTGATTTAAGGAGTTTGGATGAAAATGGTTGAATAATATGGGTTGATGATGGTGATGATTTTATGATGTTTATAAAATTATGTTTAGTAAAAATATTTGGGTTGATGATTTGGGTTGTTGGTTGATGGATTTAACATAGTTAAATTCGGAAAACGTTACGTTTATAGCCGTCGTAATGACCATTTGTTTCTAGACTTACTTTGAACTATAATCCCGAACTAAAGAATCACTGGACCTTGTCACCACTAATCATGAATGCATAGGTCTCGTTCCATAGTTTGTTTTGACACTTGAATCATGTTATTCCGATTTACAGTTTAGGAGAAAAGCTAGTTTTAGTGGAGGTGACTAAAATTACCAAACTGCTACGAATGGCTCCCTTTGTAAATATAAACGGACCCTTTAACAGTTGTCAAAAATCATGAAATTTGGAGAATAACTATTTTGGAAAGTTTTTAAGGCCTCTGCAAAATTTCATGCACAGATGTTGAATTTGAGATTTTATACAAATATCGAAACCAAAGTTGTGCGATGACACTATTCATTAGAGAAGCCACTGCCTTGTTCAGTAAATTCGGAAATATGAGTCATCTGTCCAAGCCAAAATTTTGATGGATTGTATGCTAGGCATTCTCTAGTCCTGTAAGCGAAAACTGTGCGTCGATTGAGTTAACGGTTAGTGAGTTATGAACATTTTAGTGAAAGCGGTGTAAATAGGAGAATTCCGTAGTTGACCCAATTTCTAAAATACTTTTCACCAAGTTAAACTCGTGTTCCAAATTAAAATATTTTTGATAAATATTAAAAATACTCAAGAAGCTTCTTGATGTTTCATATTTAATTATGAATTTTATGATTTATTAAAATTGTTGGAGTGCAACTCGTGTAATAGTAATTCTCAGGAAAGTCAACTCTAAGAGCACTGTTTTGATGAGCCACTTTTGTAATAACCCTAATTTCTGTAGAATTTTGAAACTTTAATGAATATTAATCCTACGGATTTATGGAAAACTTTTTAGCCCATACTATATGAATGATGGGAGATGATAAATCTGAGATTATATTGAGATAGTATGAAATAATCTAGTGTATGTAAAAGCTGTCAGAATCCGAGGATTTTCACTTTTACTAATCGCTTCGTAATTTACGAGATATCGAGGAATACAAGAATTATGTGATAATCAAGAGTCTTATAAATCATAGAAATTATGATCCGAGGTGAATTGAAGTATCACGGATAGTTAATATTAATATTACAAAGTTAGTAACACGTAACCCTTTTAATACTAATCATGCTTTGACAAAGAAGATTAAGTGCTATTTATGGGATGGCAAGTAAAGTGCACCAAATCCGTGCAACCCATGCAAACTAGAATTGGTGGAAACCAAATGGAATCACCTAGCCATGCAACTAGAACTAGAACTAAGTTAGTAAGAGAAACCAAGCTGGTAACTAGTAGTTAGGAATATAGTTCCATGAATTGAGGAACAAGGACAAGCACCATACTTCTTTAACAAAATCAACCAAGTATACTTGACCTTTCTATCACACAATTTTCATAAAGAAAGTTCAAGTAAAGTAGAAACAAGAAAGGAAGAAGAAAAGAAAATTGCAAAGTTGAGCTCAAACCATCCATTAATTCTATGATTTTAGTCATAGACTCCATAATTTCTAGCTAAGGTATGGTTAACTTTTCATAGTCATCTAGCAAGTATTTCATGATCAAATAAATGTTCAAAGATGAACATAAATAGTAATGAATAGTAATACTAAATGTGTTCTTGGTGTTTTCTCTTGAGATCAAAGCTTCTAAGGCAAGATCAAGCCCCCCAAGGACATTAGACTCTAGCTAAGTATTGTTAAAGCTCCAAGAAGGTATAAACATCCTCCCACCCTTGTGTATATCTTGAGTAGCATGAAGCAAAACTTAGTATGTGGATGAATATAAAAAGCATGACTAAGATATTGTTTAGCTAGAATGATGTTTGTGTTGTTGGATGATTTTGTGAAGTAGTGTTGGTCAGGAGTTATTAAATGAGTTGTTAAATGATATGACCATAGTAGTATGCTGATGATTGAGCTCGGTTGTGAATGGATTCCACTTGCTTGAATCCGGAAAATGTTATGTTTATAGCCGTCGTAATGCCCATTTGTTTTTAAACTTATTTTGGATTATAACCCCGAAATGAAAAGTCACTGGACCTTGTCAACACTGACCATGGTTGCATAGATCTTGTTTCATAGTTCATTTTAACGCTTGAATCATGTAATTCCAATTTACGGTTTAGGAGAAAAGCTAGTTCTAGTGGAGGTGACTAAAATGTCCAAACTGTTGCAAATTGCTCCCTTTGTAAATATAAACGGACCCTTTAACAGTTGTCAAAAATCATCAAAATTGGAGGATAAATATTTGGACAGTGTTTAAGTCCCTGCAAAATTTCATGAGTAGATGTTAAATTTTCGATGTTATAAAAATGTTGAAGCTAAGGGGGTACAAGTGAGACTCCTTAAGTGGTTACTTGGAAAGTGGATTTTGAAATGACTAAGTAAAGTGGAAATTGAGAATGGGTCATAGACCAAGTGTTTGACTTAAATGATTAACATGTGTCCTTAGGATTAAACGAGTCTAGAATGAGATGTTTAATGGTTCGTGTGTGTGTTTTAAAGTGATAGTTGAGTTACGTAAGTAACTAATCGTACGTTCTATTTATTTTATAGATCACCCGACATCTTCATAGAACCCTATCACCCCAAGGACACCAGGAAAGTTTTCAAAACCTATACCTTATGTTCTACCGTTGATGTTGTGATATAACTGTTTACTTAAAAATTTGAATTGATTTAACTGTTGTTAATCTTTCGCAAATGATTTAGTTTATATGCTATAAGATATTATAGATATATACCTGTGTTATATAGAGGCTCTAAGAGTAGAGCGGTTTTCATATTTTGAACGTAGACCGGGAGTTAGAAGGTTATTTTACCGGTGTTAAGGAATGAATATTATTCTGAATATTCATTTAAAAAAGGGATTTAGTAATTGATTATTAATTAATAAATATTATTTCAATATTTATTAAATATTCTAAATTAATTTAAAAATTATTTAAAGTCTTTAATAATTATTTAAAATATTTTCTAACCTTCAGAAAATTTATTTAAATATAGTGAGGGTTCCCTAATATCTATTTATATTTTATTTTATTCTTTTAATAAGAATAAAATATTCTCCGACTTATCAAAAATAGGGAACTCAGTCAAGGGAGCAAAAGGTGATTTACTTTCTCAAAAGCGGTTGTGTTTGGAAATCACTGGCCTACTGTAGTAGGATTTTCAACTTATCAAATCATAAGAGGTTTTCTGATTAACTCTCAGGTCGTAGTTTTAAATGGTTTTCATTCCTTGATAAAGGACATCAGTTGACGGAGATCAACACACCTTTGTGATGAGCTGATTGCCCCGATAATTTTGGCAATACCTATTCAGAGTTAAGTGAATCTATTAACAAGTATGATATACTTGAGGAACTAAGAATAAATTCTGGTTCCAAGTTAGATAGATGAATCTATTAACAAGTATGATATACTTGGGGAACTAGGATTAAATTCCTGTTCCAAGTTTATAGATTGTTCTAGTAGACTAGGAGATACAGCGTAGGAGGCCGAGTGATGCACTGTCTAGCACTTTGGCCCACATGCGGTCTAGGATAATTACGACGGTCGGAGATATTTCCGTCGGCTCCCCCTTCTACACGTAGAGAAGTAACAAGAGCTGTCGTAGGTTGCGACTGATCATCGTGTATTACGGTAGCAACGTGTGAAAGGCTCCAGATACAGTCTCAACTTCCAATTGGAATTATGTTGCAACATCGTAATGAAAGCCTATGAGCTGATTTACCGAGGGTGTTGTCAGTGATTGATATGTTGAGATCTTCATACTCATTTAAACTAATTTGATAAAAAGTTTATTTTACAAACTCATAGAGTACGTAAAGTCTGAATAATATTGAAATTTTAAAAGATGTTTAAAAAGAATATATTTACAGTTATAAAGTTCTTGCTGAGCTATATTGCGCACTCTTGCTTTCTTTATATATATCACAACACAACAAGTCCAAAGAATGCCGCATAAGAGACACACAATGAGGAAGCGCGTAGGAAACGAATGCGTCTTTCGTAGACTCTTCTCCTCTACCCTACCTCAGGTAGGAAATATGAGTAGGACAGAAGTTCAGTTGATTTGAGTATGCCTTATTTATAAGTATGACTTATGTAAGCTTATTAATAAGAACAAAGGTTAAGCGGACAATATCGTTTCAGGAAGAAACTGTATTAATTTTATAAGTTTAGTACTTTCTCTTTTGGCATTGTAATAACTTATACTCTGATAGATCATATGACTTTTATTTATTAATGTCGTTTTGAGTATGTAGACTGTGGGGTCACTGCAGGTAAAGATTTATGAATTGTGATTTAAGTGTTAAATATTAATAACTAGAAAAAGAGAACGTGATGGCTTAGATCTCCGACCCCGGATCTAGGGGCGTAACAGAAATGGCATCAGAGCGTAAGATTATAACTCTCAGAAACGATAGTGAATTAAGAATAATAAATCCAATAATAATAATAATAATAATAATAGGAACTACCTTCGAGTTCACTGTTGGGCTACCGGATGTAGTGATGGCATTAAAACCCGTAAGGGAACCTTCAACCACAGCTAGTAACTTCACTTTTGATATATTATAGGAACCCGAGGCCCGAGAGGCTGAGGAGTTTGAGGCATAACATGACGCTGCTCTGCTCGAATTAGGAGATGACCCCGTGGATATCTCAGAGGAGGATCCAGACGAGGATACAGAGGAGGATCCTGAGGATAATTCAGAGGACGAGCCAATGGAGGACCCAAGAGAAGGGCCTCAGGATGCTAATTATGTTTTCCCTACTACTACTGAGGAGGAGCCTGTCGATGATGGTATCATCTGGAGGGATATAGAGATGTACCCCCTACCGGCTGTGAGATCCCCTACACCACCGATGCCCCCACTCAGCCCTTTTTCTCCTGAGGATCATTTTGAGGAGCTTACTCCTGAGGGGCCAGAGCTAGTCATGGACATGCCTGTAGATCCAAACACCCCACCTCCCTCGCCCCTAAGAGTACTAGTGGCTATCCATGAGTACATGATGAACCGTTTCACTGCAGAGCTTGCTTCAGCAGATGCCCACATAGATGAGCTGAGGCGTCAGCTAGCTGCTGAGCACGAGCTCCAGTATAACCAGCAGGGGGTATGAGATTGGTTACTCCCCAGTAGATGAGCCTTGGAGTCACGATGATAGAGATGCGAGCCCGTGACCACATGAGGAGCTTACCTACCCAGGCGGGGGGAGCAGTGAGTCTGAGTTAGGCTGATTCGATATAGGCAGATGCCATGATGCAGGTGCATGATCTGACCCATCCCGCAGAGTAGTCTGATGGGAGGCTAGTGACCTTACTTTTGATATAGGTGTCAGTGGCATTATCATTTTGTGGGAAGATACAGTATGTAGAGATATCCCTTTTGTAGCCACTTGTTAGGCACCACGGTTATTTATATTAGCGTTATTTCGAATTTGTATTCCACTTATTTAAACTTTTTCGTTTAGTGATTGCGATTTAGAGTCACCACATGTATTTATTTGACATATCCAGTTTAGCAAATTTCATGTTCTAAGCAGATTATTTTAAGTGTTGTCCTATATATCCTGTTGTCCTACATAACAACAACTTATCTATTAGAATATATAGAATTATGAATCTTTCATTTTGGTACAATGATTACCAGAACTACGATCGGTAACTAAAACTATAAACTCCCAAAGTTATTATGATAAGGAAATTTTTTTATGTATGTCAGAACAATGCCTCCGAGGTGTATGAGAATTAGAGCCCACCCGGCCGATTCTGTGGCCAGAGCAGTAACAACTATGAGGGGGTAAGTCAGAACTCCCAAGAAGAAGAGGAAGAAGAGGTAAGTTATAATGAATTGGATGACCAAAATTATGAAGAGGAAGAGTATGAAGACACCCAGGATGATGAGGGCTAGGAAGGGAATTAGATGGAACAATTTGTGCAGTTACTCAGACAGAACTTAAACCGCCAACCATCACCACTTCAACGCCCCGACCATGTGGTGGCTAATGCCTTTAAGGCCTTCAAGTCATTTAAACTCCCTAATTTTTAGGGGACTACAGATTCAGTCGAAGCAAGGGCCTGGCTGAAGGAAATGGAGAAAACCTTCAAGATCATGGGCACTGAAGAGGCCCAGAAGACTATTTTCGCCACCTACCTTCTAAAGGGAGAGGCCCAACTATTGGTGGGAGGCCAAGAAGAACTTAGAAACAGATGCCATCATCACTTGGGCAAGGTTTAGTGAATTGTTCTTGGAGAAATACTTTCCCAAGTTCATGAAAACACAGATGGAATTGAAATTTCTAGAGTTAACACAAGTAAACTTGACTGTGGAAGAATATGAAGCAAGGTTTACCGAATTGTCAAGGTTTGTGCCGGACTTTGTGAACACAGATGCAAAGCGAGCAAGAAGGTTTTAGCAAGGGTTGAAGCAATGGATCCAGAATAGGGTTATTGTGTTTGAGCTTACTGACTATGTCGCGCTAGTGCAGAAGGCCTCAATTGTGGAGGCAGGAAATGAACAAGTTTATAAGAACATAGAAGTAAAAAAGAGGAAGTTTAATGTTTTCCCAGTTGCACAAGTAGAAGGGGGGTTGAATACTTGTGTTCCTTTTATGCCTGATTTAAAACCAAATTAAAAACAAAACTCAAACACAAAGATATGAATAAGTACTGTTTGTATTATTGATTTGTAAATACAAAACTCTTCTAGGGTGTACACAAACCCTAGCAGATTCTCTGTGTTTATCACAGCAACTCTCTCTATCTCTACGCTCTCACAAAAATATCACTCAGATAAATTATGCTTCGACTTCCACACATTTACAATTAGGTTACATAGAGTTTATATAGAGAGCTACCTATCAACTAATAACAGAAAGATAAATTACAATAGGAATATAATTCCTAATTATTAGTTGACAGTTTCCTTCTAGAATTCTCTTTCTTTCCCATAGCATATCTGTAATATATTTATCTTGATCTTCGAAGACTTTCCATTCCTGTGATCTTCTTCCAAATTTAACTTTAACTGTATAGACTCTGAACCCTTCAGACTCTGATGATCTTCAGACTCTGATCATATGTAGACTCTGATAGATCATAGACTCTGATCACCTTCCAGACTCTAATCTTCATACAGACTCTGGTTTCACTTTCTACAGAAATTCTTCTAAGTACAAGTAACATGAATGTTGACTATCTAGACTCTGATTATACATTTCAGAGACTAGAAAGACTTATTACAAATAAACTAAGCTAGACCCTGTTCTAGCATTTTGTACATCATCAAATGAATATATTCCTAACAATCTCCCCCTATTTATGCTTTATAAAATGTAAGCATAAATCCAGGTTTGATGATGTCAAAACTAAAGAATAAAACTATCAATCTAGAACAGTATAAAAGAATTTCAAAGGAAAAAGAATTACTTTTCATTTAATCTTCTCAAAAGCTGGATTGTTCTTCAAAAATGAATTCAGCATATTTTCCTCCACAATTGCTAGAGCTTCACCAACAAATTTCTTCAACTTTTTCATTTCTTCACTTGAGCATTTTATTTGACAGTAAGCTGCTCTCAGATCATTTGCACTGCTTTCTTGATCTTTTAAGTCCTTCAACATTAGAACACTAACTTTTCCACTCATAGGCTGAAACCCAAAGTAATGACCCACACCTTTTTGAAATTTAATCTGTTTTTCTTCCAATGGCATGACTTGATCATTTCCCTCAGTATCAACATATTTTAAAGAAAATTTGCCCATTTGTCGATTTGCCTGTCTGTGCAAAGTCAGCTTTCTGTCAATCTCTTTGAACCATTTGTGAGTGATAGACTCTTTACTCTTATTTACTTCATATGCAATCTGTAAGAGAAATCTAATGTACTGTAACTCCTCAGCCTGTTTGAAAAAGATAAAATTTGATTGGCTAATTCATCTTACACTTCCTCCTTCTAAGAAATATACAAGCATCTCATTCTTCACCTTTTCTGTGCCTCCCTGTCCTTGTATCTTTCTTTCAAAAACATTATAAACAATTTGAGAAGACACCACTTTGTTTAGATGCTTCTGTGTGATCTTCTCAAACTGCCTATCTGTCAAAGATTGAGGATCCCTGGTTAGAGTGGATGTTCTGTAAATATCAGATTCTTCAAAACCTCCAAGTCCTGTCTTCTTTTTAGCTCTAAGTTGCAGATTTGACTGACTGCACTTCTAGTACGAAGGTTCTTGAGTTTGATCAGAGTCTGACTTCTTTCTTTGCTTATCAGAGTCTGACTTAGACTCTGATTTCCAATGTCTAGTCCCTGACTGATGTGTTTGAGTTTTTGCTACTGCAGATTGCTTTTGGTGCACATCATCAAGACCCCTAGGACCATGAGAACTATCACCAGTTTCATCATCATTACCATCTCTCCTCCTTTTAACTCCCTTTGATTTATCTTTGCAACCATCATCCTTATTTCTCCTGGAGGATTCACCTTTCTCCCCCCCCCCTTTTTGACATCATCAGTACTGGTGAAAGCCAAAAGAATCTGTTCAAGAACTGTGGAGATATTGGCATGTGCTGCAATGACCGAATCAACCTTGGAGGTCAAATCAGAGACTGTAGTTTGGAGATTGGCTTGAGTGGTAGTGATAGAAGCAAGAGCATCCTTGAAAGCAACCTCTTTGGATAATTGAAGGGAGTGAATTCTGTCAAATCTGGTACTGAGCAGAGAAGTAGCATTATCAACACCAGTGAGTTTAATTTTAATATGAGAAATTTCTTTGACCACAGTAGCCAATTGCTTAGCAACATTCTCTGTCTCAGCTTTAACATCTCCATCCAGAGTTTGATCCTCTTCACCAGGGTAGTGACCATGTTCCTGGAGATAAGATTTTTTCTGAAAAGCTGCCAGTCTCTCAGACTGATGAATAGCCAGAACACATGCAAAAGAATCCATATCAGTGAAGCCTCTTTTCTGGGCAGACTCCCAAGACTAACGAAACACCTGATCAAAATAGACAAAAGAAGGGTGAACTTCATCATCATCTTCAGAAGTGAACTCCTCAGCAACAGACTCAAGCTTTGTGATTGGAGGTGTAGACTCTGGTGGTGGTGTAGACTCTGAAACTGCAAACGGGACTATAGACCCTGACTCCTCCTGAAAGTGATCAGAGACTGTAGACTCTGGAAGTCTAGTCCTTATAGGCATGATCAAAAGTGGTTCTTCTGACTTCAATTTTACAGCCTCAGGTAAAATGACAGGTGATCCACCAAAGCCTCCATGACTTTATCTGCTCTCCTTGCTAGAGAATCCACCAGATGAAGTTATGGTCTCTGTGTAAATGACTTTTGAGCAGCAAGAGCCTCCTCCTTTTTGCCAATCTGCACAATCAATAAAAGTGACATTTCATCCATCCCCTACTCCAACTCATTGGACCAACTCTTTGGAAAATCTTGATCCCAATAAGTAAAGCTAGGTTCAGGATACCCTAATCTTGTTGGGTTCCGAGGCATAAAACGCAGCGGATTAAACGTAAATATAACAAAAATTCGGAACCCTAAACGCAGGATCATGTATAAGTTCGGACTGATTATTGTGAAACGGAATCATACCTTTTCTTGGTCTTGACTTCTACGAACTCAACGGAGATCCTAGCTTTCACGACTTGTGTCTTCTTCTCGAAAACACCTCTATGGTATCCACACGAGCACCTTCAAGAACGTCTCACGATCTTGATTACAGAATGGATGTACTAGCCTCCTTTGATGATTTCAAATTTTGTTCTTTCTGCCTCCTTGCTGATGCTGCCTTTAGGGTTTTGTTTCTAAAAAAAAAATATCCCTCTTAACCCTATCATTATCTATTTATAATGCTGGTTAAGAGGCCCAATCAGCAACCCATAACAGCAAAGCCTAACCCATGTAGGTTTAGGATTAAATAATAAAAACCGAATTTCTATTATTTAATTAATAACTATGTCATACTTAATTATTAAGGGCAGAATTCAAATCCGAATTATATTATTTCAATTAATTAAGTCTCACTTAATTAATATAATAAAATTCAAATAATCATCAATTAATTTAAATTAACTATTCCTTGAAGTGCTCTATGTGTGTGACCCTATACGCTATTATTTAATTAGCAATAATTTTATTCTCCAATAAAATTATAAACAATGAGCGGTATCTAGTAATACGTCATTGCTACCCAATTAAATAATAATTAAATCGTGATTCGACAAAACCTTTCGTGATTAATGTTTCCGTGTAATATAATCCCTTTAACCATATATATTATAGACTAATCCGGGTTTACTTGATCCATATGTATTTAGTCATCCTCTTCAACATTTAATCCGGGTTTACTTGATCCATGAGTAGACTATGAAAACAAATCATTATTTGAGCACGGCCATGCATTTTATAGTCTCACTCAATCAAGAGGCCAATAATATCTCTCGTAATTATAGGAGGGTTAAATCCTTTATCTATCATTCATATTTCTCATACGACTCATGATATACCCGATGTCCACTTTTATCATTACCCGGTCAAAGGTAACTTTTAATGTAGTCAAAGTATATTAATCCTCGTATAGAAATATAATGATCTCAAGTCAGAGGATCATTACACCATTATCACTGTGAGTCTTTCTTATGACTTTATTAAACATGAAGAATCTCACTGTGGGTCTGTCCAGTACCATGTACTCCTGCATGTACCTATGTGTTGACTTTAGTATCCCCATACTTATAACCAATGAGATGTGGTTATCAGTCAAACAACATACTAGTCTATTTATGTATTATTATTGTCCTATAATAATAATACTCGACTAGGGACATTTAAGAATATGATCTATTATATAATCTCAAGTTCAAGTCATGTACTAAACTATACAATGTGTATCATGATTCTAACGACATTTATTATGCTAACAAATATATCGCAGTATTTAAAGTCATAATAAATACGTTTATTGAATAATCAAATGACATAAAGGTCTATTAAAAGAAATATTATATTGTCTCTAGGGCACCTACACTAACAAATCTCTCATTCTCACAGTGGGGTTGGGCACCCACTCTCTCAATCTCACTCAGGCTCTCTACAGCCTTTTCTACCTCTCCTTTTGCCTGGACCAGCGCTAGCCTCTCAGATATTTTTTCACTCATGTGGAAAGGTGCACTCATGAATCCTACAGAAGAGGGGTTGAGAGATAAAGAATGTGCGTCAATACCTGAACCACCTCGATGGAGGGGAACACCTTCAAAAGTCTGAAGGCTAGGGGTTTCCACCAAGGGGTGAGCAATAATAGATTCTGAACCCTTACTATCATCTTCTTTCTTTTCAGAGTCTGTTGGCTCCAGTATTCCAGTCTCAGGGTCTACTCTAGACTCTGACTGCTTCAGTATGACTTCATTATAAGCCAGAGTCTGAGTGTTACCATCTTTGACTATTTGTGCATGAGACTCCCCCTCAAGGTGGATAGACTCTAAGAGAATAGATTGGAAAATTTCTTCAGGAGCATCCATCAGAGTCTGTCCTCCCATATCACTGGGGTTCTCATCTGCTCCTTGGTGAGTTGTCAAGGAGGGCCTTACAGCATACTCCCCTGCCCCATTATCACCCAACCTCTGACTAGGTGGTTCTTGTGTGGGTGAGGCAGACTGAGCATCTTTATCACTAGTCACCACTGGTGCACTAGTCCTAACCTCCAACTGCCTTGCATCACCTGCTACCGCCTGTGGTTCTACCAAAGTTAATGCATCCAAGTGTCCATTGAGAAAGATCCCGGCATGGAGTGCATTGATGGCCTGGGCAAAAGTCATGTGAAAGGAATCCTGCAGTTCCCTTACAAGCTTCTGATAATATGAGCCCTTGAGTTGATCCAATCTACTTTCATAGGTTGGATAGATGTATTTGTTGGCCACCTTTCCTACATTTTGGACAAGAAAATCAACCACCTTCCTTGAAAGAGGCTGAATAGTAGAAATCCAATCAATAGTTGTCCTGTAGGTAATCCCTTGATCCCAAATTGCTTCATAGTCAAAAACTGGTTGCTCAATCACAGTCTCCAACTCAACAACAGACTCTGATTCTCTCCTTTTGTAGATCCTAAGCTTTTTAGGCTTCTTTGTGATTTACTTTTCAGAGTTTGGCACACCTAGTGCTTTGAGAACTTCAGTTGTCCTGCCTTCTATGAGCCCAGCTGCTTTTTCTTGGAATGAAGAGTTGAATAGGTAGCTGTATAGAGATTTGACCACATCCTGTGCAGACATTTGTAGCTCCTGTTCCATTCTCTGCCTTAGGGCTTCATAGGTTGAAAGAAAATCTAAGACTTGAGATTTAGTCTGATGTTGCTCTGGATCTTCAACTGATTCCACCAAAGGATATAAGAATAGCAGTGCCTCATCACTTGGAGTAATGATTTCATCAATTAGACTTGAGACTGCATCCAATGGCATTCCTTCCCAAAATGTCTCATGATCAGAGTCTAAAGGCAGTCTAGGCTCTAACTCAACATTAGACTCTGGTTCAGGTAATTTCTTGCTTTCAGAGTCTGGCCCTGCAGGAGCCTTGGGAGCATCTGCTTCCTGCAAAACAGGGTTAGTAATAATAATAGGCTTGTGTGTGTGTGCAAAATAAGTCTTCCTTAACCTTCTGTACTTCTGAGCAAAAGATTTTTCAGGAGATTCAATTTGAGAATCCTGAGGTGCATTCCTAGGTTTTTTAGAGTCTGTAGCCTTTTCAGAGACTGCAGACTTGGCTTGAAGGTTAGAATCAAGTGTTTCATGACCTTCTTTTAGCAAAAAAAGACCTTCAACAACTTATTTCTCTAAAGGATTGAGCTCCTCATCACTGTGCTCATCTATAGGCCTAGTGTGAACCAATTTTCTTCTCTTTACAACTGGTGCCTGTTGAGAGACACTAGAGGTTGGTTTCTTTTTTGATTTTGGTTTTGAAGATTCTGTAATTGAAGGGGATTGGGTAACTTGGGTAGGTGCAGGGGGACTCTCCATTACTTGTTCCTGCACCATTTCACCACCAAAAAATGAAACATTGTAGAGAGAAGGTTTGTAGGTTGAGAGTTTTACATGCATTACCTCTGTATAAGTCATGGCAGGTAGACTCTTCTTCTTGTCATCAATTTTCTTAATGTTAGAGAATATTCTTCTTTGTTGTTTGTATGCCTGCACACAACAATCATCTACCAACTTGGTTGACATGTCAGGAATGAAGTGGTTAAGGAGAATCATAAGAAATCTATGATAGTAGACTTTCTTCCTCCCCTCATGCACATTATTTAATTTTGCTCCCATTTGAGTGAGCAATATATCACCAATGTTGATTACTCTATCAAATAGCAGACTGTGACCAATTTGATAAGTAACAGCAGTAATAGCATCAAAACCACTTCATTTACCAGTGAAACACTTAGCAATTTGATCAAAGAAAAATGACCATTCTTTTCTTAAGTAAGGCCTAGTTATCTTGCTTATGTTATCTAAGCTAGCAGAATAACCTATTGCCTTAAACATGCTTTTAATGTCATCATCGGATACAGTTTCATCAAAAGGTGTTTTCACGGCAATTTCAAAACTGAATTAAGCACATCAGCAGTAACATCAAAAGTAGTGGAGCCAAAGGTGAACATTATTTTAACTGGTTGATCCTGAGAATGATCACCTACCTATGCAGAACTCCATGCTTTGGATACAACATCCATATGAATCACTGGGGATGCCTTCAAAATGTGACTGAGCTCAGATTGCTCCATGAAGTCCATCATTGGGAAGTAGTCAGCATCTACTCCTTTCTTGTTGCCAAGAGCAGCAACATGATTTGTGGTCATGAATTCAAAATCCCCAAAAGTAAATGCAATCGCATTGGGTCCCCTCATGACAGTAGAAATTGCAGCCATTGAAGATGTCGAGTTGAAAGTGATGAAAAAGATTTAGAAAATTAGCTAGGGTTCGTAAAAAAGCTCTGTGAATAATTCTGCCTTACAAAAAAATAGCAATAAACAAGTGAGTAAAATGTATGAAAAAATCTATTTTGTTCAAGTTGCATACAATACGCACGAGTCTACAGTCTATCTCCAGTCAAAAACAACTGTTACCGCTTATTTAGAGTCATTTGAACAGTTTAGACACAATCAGAGTCTGCAGGCGTGAACTTGAACCGTTTCGGAGTCTAGACGATAATTATTTTTCAGAGTCTACAGACTCTCAGAGTCTACAGACTAATCAGAGTCTACAGACTCGTCAGAGTCTAAAAACTAGACTCTGTCAAGATAAAGTACCTCAAGAATTTTGCATTAACAAATTATAGTTTGACAAATCAGGAGCTATAATTAAAGTACATACCTTGCTTCTTGTAATTTGTAATCACTTACATGTTTAACATACCTAATTCACCTACCAGTCTAAGAAAGGTAGACTCATCAAGTGATTTTGTCAAAATGTCTGCAATCTGTTTGTCAGTTGGAACATAGTGAAGTGTCACAGTACCATTTTCAACATGTTCTCTAATAAAATGATACCTGACATCAATGTGCTTAGTTCTGGAATGTTGGACTGGAATCTCTGCAATTTTAATAGCACTGGTATTATCACAATACATAGGAATATTTTAGAATGTTAGTCCATAATCAAGTAATTGATTTCTTATCCACAGAATTTGAGCACAGCAACTCCCAGCGGCAATGTATTCAGCCTCAGCTGTTGAGGTTGATACAGTCTGTTGTTTCTTGCTAAACCAAGAAATTAATTTGTTGCCAAGAAACTGGCACTAACCTGTTGTGCTTTTCCTGTCTACTTTGCATCCTGCAAAGTCAGAATCTGAATAACCAATTAATGAAAAATCTGACTCTCTAGGATACCAAAGTCCAAGAGTTTGTGCCCCCTTGAGATATCTAAAAATTCTTTTTACAGCTATTAAATGTGATTCTCTAGGGTCAGCTTGAAATCTAGCACACAGACAGGTTGCAAACATTATATCTGGTCTACTAGTAGTTAAATATAATAATGAGCCAATCATACCTCTGTAGCTAGTGTTATCAACTTTCTTACCCTTTGGGTCAGAGTCTAGCTTAGTGGCTGTTGACATGGGAGTTTTAGCAGTTGCAGAATCTTGCATATCAAACTTCTTCATTAGTTCTTTTACATACTTTGTTTGATTGATGAAAATTCCTTCATCATTTTATTTGACTTGAAGCCCCAAAAAGAAGTTTAATTCTCCCATCATGCTCATTTCATAATTTGACTGCAATTAGTTTACTAAACTTTTCACAGAGTTTGTCATTAGTAGAACTAAATATAATATCATCAACATAAATTTGGACAAGCAAAATGTCACCTTTATACTTTCTAATAAAGAGAGTTTTGACAATGGTACCTCTTATGAATCCATTTTCAAGAAGAAATTTTGAAAGAGTTTCATACCATGCTCTAGGTGCTTGCTTCAATCCATAAAGTGCTTTATCTAATCTGTAAACATGATCAGGATATTTAGGATCAACAAATCCTGGTGGTTGCTCCACATAGACTTCTTCTTCTAATTTTCCATTCAAGAAGGCACTTTTTACATCCATATGATACACCTTGAATTTTGAATGAGCTGCAAAGGCAAGAAACATTCTTATGGCTTCCAATCTTGCTACTGGTGCAAAAGTTTCATCATAATCAATTCCTTCCTCCTGTGAGTATCCTTTTGCAACTAGCCTTGCTTTGTTTCTTATTATAATTCCACTCTCATCAAGTTTGTTTCTGTACACCCATTTTGCACCAACAACTGATCTATCTTTAGGCCTTGGTACAAGTTTCCACACATTGTTTCTCTCAAATTCATTCAATTCCTCTTGCATTGCAATTATCCAATCAGGGTCTTGCAAGGCTTCCTCAATTTTCTTGGGTTCATTCTTTGAGAGAAAACAGCTATAAAGATATTCATTTTGAGTGGTTGTTCTTGTTTGTACACCACTCTCAGGGTCACCAATTATTAAGTCAGGAGTGTGACCTCTTGTCCATTTTCTAGCTGGTGGAAGATTGATTCTTGAACTTGAAGCTCCCCCTAAGTCATTTACATCTTCTGTATTTAAGTGAAATTTAAATGAAGAGGCTCCCCCTACATTACTTGACTCTGACAAGGGTTCAGAGTTGCTTGATCCAGACCCTGATGAGTTAGACTCTGAAGAATTTGATTCTATCTGTCTAGACTCTGTCTGGGTAGACCCTGACTTGTTAGACTCTGAATCATTCGGAGTTGTATTTCCTAGCCCCCCCTCAGAATTTACAGGTTCATGTGTTGGATTAGGAGTTACTTAAGGGTCTTCATCCTCTTCTTCTTCATTTATCTCAGAACTTTTTAGATTTTCAAATTGCAGTGTAGTAGACTCTGACTCATCTTGCAATTCTGTAAACTTTTTATCATCAAATACAACATGAATAGATTCCATAACAATTTTGGTTCTGAGATTAAACACTCTGAATGCTTTTGTGTTTGATGAATATCCAAGAAAAATTGATTCATCTGTTTTTGCTTCAAATTTGCTCAGATTTCCAGGATGTACTTTCAGTACATAACACTTGCATCCAAATATGTGAAAATGTTTCACACTTGGCTTCTTGTCCTTTATCATTTCATAGGGAGTCTTTCCATGCATATTTAGTAAAGTACAGTTTTGAGTGAAACATACTGTATTAACTGCCTCTGCCCAAAAATATACTGGTAGCTTAGACTCTGCCAACATTGTTCTGGCAGCTTCTATGAGTGTTCTATTTTTCTCTCCACAACTCCATTTTGTTGAGGAGTTCCTGGTGCAGAAAATTATTGAGAAATTCCTTTTAATGCACAGTAGTCATCTATGATTGAATTCTTGAATTCAGGACCATTGTCACTCCTTAGAACTCTAACTGTTTACTTTGAATTTCTTTCCAGAAAAGTGATATGGTCTTTTATGTGTTGTGGAGCTTCATCCTTTGAATGTAGAAAGAAAACCCATGTGAATCATGTAAAATCATCTACAATAACAATAACATATTTCTTTTTATTAATAGACATAACATTTACTGGACCAAATAAATCAAGGTGTAATAAATAAAAGGGTTCAGAAATGGTGTTTATTGTCTTGCTCTTGAAGGATGATTTCTTTTGCTTTCCAAGTTGACATGCTTCACAGAGTCCATCTTGCACAAAATCAACCTGTGGTAATCCTCTTACAAGATTCTGTTTAACCAACTTGTTTAGTGTTTTAAAGTTGATATGTGACAGTTTCTTGTGCCATATCCAGCTTTCTTCAATTGAGGCCTTGCTATATAGACATGTGAGTTCACTGTGTATGCAATCCTCCAAGCTGGCTTCATAAATCTTACCATGTCTGTGTCCTTTAAAAACCAGAATACCTGTTTCTTTGTGAGTCACAAAACACTCTTTGTTGTCAAAGCCAGTATGGTAACCTTTATCTCCTAGTTGACTTATACTAATCAAATTATGTCTTAAGCCATCAACTAGAGCTACTTGTTCAATGATGACATTCCCAAGTATAACCTTGCCATATCCCAGTGTTTGTCCTTTGTTGCCATCTCCAAAGGACACTTCTGGGCCAGCCATTTCCACAAAGTCTGTAAGCAGGGATTTCTTTCCAGTCATGTGTCCTGAGCATCCACTGTTCAGGATTAGGGTTACATTCTTTACCCTTGTTCCCTACATATATAAAGCAACTAGTTAGTTGTTTTGGGGATCCAAATAGTTTTGGATCCTTTTCCTCTAACTTTTGGTGAAATAGGTTTAGTAATTTTCACCTTTGATTTTTACCTGTCTCCTTTGCTTTTGACTCTGGTGGAGTCTTAACAGTGTCATACCAGCTTTTGTCAATAGATGATTTTAGCTCATAAAAATTGAAATACAATTCATGATAGTCTCTACACATATAAATAGAGTGAAATATGCTACCACAGTGATAACAGGGTTTTTGTGGAATGTAGTGGCTTTTCAGAGTCTATGGAAAACTAAACTCTGATTCTTTTTCAATTTTTGCTTTACAATCTATAGCTAAATGGTTGTGGTTGCCACATCTAAAACACTTCTTTCTAGGAGCATTATGATCCTTTTGATAATTATTTGCTTTATTAATGCCTTCTTTACCATTCCTATTTCTCCTAGTTTTGGTAGACTCTGATAAGTTCTCTAGCCTTTCTTTTAACTTAGACTTAGACAAGTACCCGATGTTAACATTTTTCTTAGAGTTATTTGTTCTAGTTTCATCTGTCTTTTTGTCAACAACAAGGGGACTATTAACAGATGAGTTTGTGGTTTCAGTCTTTTCTTTAGGAGTCACAAACTTAACAGGAACAAATGTGCTTTTGTCTTTAGTCTTATTATCTTGGCTAGCTTATCCATTGTTATCATTCTCAACAATAGGTCTTTCACCTTGACTATTTTCATAGCCTAGACCAGCAGTTTGACAAACATTTTGGTTATTGAGAATTTCTTGAAATTTTCTGCCAGAGTCTGTCCAGACTTTAAACTTAAGTCTTTCTTCTTCTAGTTCATTCTTAACATAGTCATAGGCTTTCAAAATTTCAGTGTAATTATGACTATTTTTCTCAGAATCCTTTTTGTATTGTTCCATTAATATTAACTCAGACTCTAAATGATCATTCATTTTAGTTAAGGTTAAATTTTCTTCTCTCAAACTTTCACTTTCACTAGTAAGAGACCTACATGTTGTCATTATTTTATTAACCTCACTTTGCACAATTTCTATCCCATTAGAGTCTAAGTTAATTAAGGATTCAGGAGTAAAGATTGATACCTGAGTTTTAGGAGATGAGGGTTCTTTGGGAGATTGTGATTTTCTTGAGGAGGATGCCATTAATGCTAGATCTTCATAATCAATTTCATCCTCTGAGCTTGAATCTGCCCAATCCTTTCCTGTTGATAAAAGTGCTTTTCATTTTCCTTGACTTTTTGACTTTCTGCATTCACTGGCAAAGTGCCCCAATATTCCACAGTTGAAACATTTGACCTTTGCTTTGTCAAGTTTGATTATAGTACTCTTGCTCTTTTCAGTCTTCTCATCTTCCTTCTTGAATGATGACCTTTTGCTAAATTTGCCAGTTCTTTTGTTAAATTTCATTCTTTTGAAGGTTTTGGCAAACATAGCCATCATTTGACTTAGATCAATCTCTTCATCAGAATCAGAGTCTGTGTCAGTAGACTCTGACTCCACAACAGTTTTACCCTTCTTTCTTGAATCCTTGATTCTTGTTTCAGTGGGTTGTTCCTGTTGTTCTTTTTCAGACTCCATTAAGAGTGCTACAGATTTTGTCTTCACGTATTTCTTATTCTTCCTTTGTTGCATCTCTAAATCATTTGTCTTGAGCCTGCCATACAATTCTTCTAGAGTTAGTTCATCCAAATCTCTAGCTTCCCTTATGGCTGTAGTCTTATTGTCCCACTCTTTAGGAAGTGCTCTCAGAAACTTGGTGTTTGTATCTTCAGAATCATAAACCTTACCAAGCATAGCCATCTCGTTCAAGAGTTTTGTAAACCTATCATACACCTCAGTGATAGATTCTCCAGATTTTGCTTCAAAATACTCATACTCTTGAAGTAGAAAAGACCTAGCATTCTTCTTGACATCTTTAGTCCCTTGACAATGCACTTCAAGTTTTGTCCACATCTCTTTAGCAGTTTGACATGATATAACATAGTTTGTAAGAACAGAATCCAAACCGTTGAAGAGTATGTTTTTGACCTTTGTCTCCTTAAGGACATTCTCCTTGTCCTCTTTTGTCCATTCAGCCTTTGGTTTCTCAATGAAGTGTTCTTCAGTTACTTTGCCTTCTTCATTGATTTGAGGCACAAGCTTTAAGGGCACATAGGGTCCTTCATGAATTCTTTAAAGATAGTCAGGGTCTGTTGCTTCCAGATGGTGCAACATCTTAACCATCCAGTGGGTGAACTCGTTTCTCTTAAACATAGGAATCTTAGAATTGCCATCTTTGTTTCCAGACATCTTTGATCAATTTTAAACGTTAGGCTCTGATACCAATTGTTTTCCCAGTTGTACAAGTAGAAGGGGGGTTTGAATACTTGTGTTCCTTTTATGCCTGATTTAAAACCAAATTAAAAACAAAACTCAAACACAAAGATATGAATAAGTACTGTTTGTATTATTGATTTGTAAATACAAAACTCTCCTAGGGTGTACAAAAACCCTAGCAGCTTCTCTATGTTTATCACAACAACTCTCTCTATCTCTATGCTCTCACAAAAATATCACTCAGACAAATTATGCTTCGACTTCCACACATTTACAATTAGGTTACATAGAGTTTTTATAGAGAGCTACCTATCAACTAATAACAGAAAGATAAATTACAATAGGAATATAATTCCTAATTATTAGTTGACAGTTTCCTTCTAGAATTCTCTTTCTTTCCCATAGCATATCTGTAATATATTTATCTTGATCTTCGAAGACTTTCCATTCCTGTGATCTTCTTCCAAATTTAACTTTAACTGTATAGACTCTGATGATCTTCAGACTCTGATCATATGTAGACTCTGGTAGATCATAGACTCTGATCACCTTCCAGACTCTGGTCTTAATGCAGACTCTGGTTTCACTTTCTACAGAAATTCTTCTAAGTACAAGTAACATGAATGTTGACTATCTAGACTCTGATTATACATTTCAGAGACTAGAAAGACTTATTACAAATAAACTAAGCTAAACCCTGTTCTGGCATTTTGTACATCATCAAATGAATATATTCCTAACATTTGATACTCAAGGAGGTGGTTCGGTGAGCGGAAGCTTCCCAAGTAGATTAAACAGGGTACGGTGTCTCAGCCTATGAAAATCTCAGGATTTAGGAGAGTTGAGAGTGAGAGCGTAGGCCAGGGCGGCTGACAGATAGGAGTGTCTCACCTTAGTCAACCCCGACCCCTACTACCAGATTGCAGGAATTACGGAAAGAAGCATCCTGGTCCATGCACACAGAAAGCAGCAACATAATTCAAGTGTGGGCGAGTAGGCCATTATTCCACTATTTGTCCTCAAAACAGTTTAAATAGCTTCTAGTGTGGAATGGTAGGGCACATGAAGAAGGACTGTAAGGCGCCTATACCAACCATGTCCAGAATGACTGGAACTGCTTCCAATAAGCCCCCAACTGCCAGGACCTTCAATATGACAGTGAAGGATGCCGTTAGAAACACGGATGTGATAGTTGGTACACTTCTCCTTAATACAGTCCATGCAAATGTTTCATTTGATTCTGGAGCTATGAAGTCCTATGTATCTAAAGATTTTGCGTGTAAGTTAAATCTCAAGGTTGAACCATTGAAAGAATTGTTACAAGTAGAGATAGCCAACCGGGAAATAATCCCTGTTAGTCAAGTATACCCGAACTGTAATCTAGAAATAGATGGGCAAACCTTTAAGGTAGATTTAATTCCTTTTAAACTAGGGGAGTTTGACGTCATCTTGGGAATGGATTGGCTGTCGGGAAATGATGCGTAGATTGATTATGAGAGGAAAAAGATTAGGTTAAAAGCACTGGGAATGAGAGAAGTCGTGTTCAAGGGACAACGAAAAACCAAAAAGTTTTTAAACATAGCCCAAACCAAGAACTTGTTACGAAAAGGGTGCGAGGCTTACCTAGCCTATGTGGTAGACACAACCCGAGAGGTACCTAGCCTTCGAGCATTCGAATTGTGGCTGAATTCGAGGATGTGTTTCCAGAGAATCTCCCAGGACTTCCACCCGACCGAGCAATAGATTTGCAATTGAATTAGCCCTAGGGACGACGCCAGTTTCAGAGTCCCTGTACCGTCTAGCCCCGGTAGAGATGAAAGAATTAGCCACCCAGTTACAAGAACTATTGGAAATGGGAATGATAAGACCAAGTGTATCACCTTGGGGTGCGCCAGTGTTGTTTGTGAAGAAATAGGATGGAAGCATGCGACTGTGCATAGACTATCAAGAACTGAATAAGCTAACCATTAAGAACAAATATACCTTACCAAGGATTGATGATTTGTTCGACTAATTAAAGAACGCGTTGTGCTTCTTCAAGATTGACCTTAGGAATAGGTATCACCAGTTAAAGATTAAGCCAGAGGATATTCTGAAGACTACATTTCGCACTAGATATGGGCACTACAAGTTCTTGGTAATGTCGTTTGGATTAACCAATGCTCCAGCAGCCTTCATGGACTTGATGAACCGAGTTTTCAAGAAATACTTGGACAAGTTCGTCATTATTTTTATCGATGTTATTTTGATCTACTCAAAGACTGAAGAAGAATAAGCGAAATATCTGAGGATAGTTCCGGAGATTTTAAGGGAAGAAAGGTAGTATGCCTAATTTTCGAAGTGTGAATTTTGGCTTAGGGAAGTTCAATTTTTAGGACATGTGATAAGTAGCCAAGGGATATTGGTCGACCCTGCTAAGATAGAAGCTGTTTCCAACTGGGAAAGGCCAACCACGCCAACCGAGATAAGAAGTTTCATGGAACTGGTCGGTTATTACAGGAGATTTGTGCAGGATTTTGCCAAGATAGCCGCCCCACTGACTCGACTTACTCGGAAGACGGAAAAATTTCACTAGACAGAAAAATATGAGGAAAGATTTCAAGAACTAAAGAAGAGATTAGTAACATCCCATGTGTTAGCCTTACCCGAAGGAAAGGGAGACTTTGTGATTTACAGCGATGCCTCGCATAAGGGATTAGCGTGCGTGCTCATGCAGCATGACAAGGTAATTACATACATATCATGACAATTGACGGAATATGAAATAAGGTACCCCACCCACGACTTAGAATTGGACGCGATAGTATTCACACTGAAAATTTAGAAGCATTACCTGTATGACGAGATTTATACGGACCATAAGAGCTTGAAGTATATTTTTATACAAAAGGAGTTGAACATAAGGCAAAGGAGATGGCTAGAGTTAATCAAGGATTATGATTGTGAAATCCTCTATCACCCAGGAAAGACCAATGTGGTGGCCGATGCCCTTAGCAGAAAAGAGACACTTAAGATGATTACCTCTTTAGAAGAGCTAATTATTGAGTTTAAGAAAATGGAGATTGAAATAAAAGTGACCCGACCGGTAAAAACACAGAAGGGTTATTTGAGATCAGTATGCAGCCCCCATTAATAGAAAAGACCAGGCTGTGTCAAGAAAAAAAGCGAGAAGAAAAATGGAAATCCCTGACCGGAGAAGAGATAAAGGGTGAAATGAATGATAAAGGAATCAGGAGATATGCTTCCAGGATTTGGATTCTGAATGTTCAGGAGTTAAAGGATGAGATTTTGCATGAGGGATATAATTCAAGATACTCTATTCACCCAGGTGGTACCAAGATGTATTGAGATTTGAAAGAGTATTATTGGTGGCCGAACCTGAAAAAGGATGTGGTGGAATGGGTGAATAGGTGTTTGACATGCCAGAGAGTGAAGGTAGAACTGTTAGTGTAGGTGCCCTAGAGGCAATACAATGTTTCCTTTTGATAGACATTTATGTCATTTGATTATTCAATAAACGTATTTATTATGACTTTAATTACTGCGATATATTTGTTAGCATAATAAATGTCCTTAGAATCATGATACACATTGTATAGTTTAAGTACATGACTTGAACTTGAGATTATATAATATATCATATTCTTAAAGGTCCCTAGTCGAGTATTATTATTATAGGACAATAATAATACATAAATAGACTAGTATGTTGTCTGACAGATAACCACATCTTATTGGTTATAAGTATGGGGATACTAAAGTCAATACATAGGTACATGTAGGAGTACATGATACTAGACAGACCCACAGTGAGATTCTTCATGTTTAATAAAGTCATGAGAAAGACTCACAGTGATAATGGTGTAATGATCCTTTGACTTGAGATCATTATATTTCTATACGAGGATTAATATACTTTGACTACATTAAAAGTTACCTTTGATCGGGTGATGATAAAAGTGGACATTGGGTATATCATGAGTCGTATGAGAAATATGAATGATAGATAAAGGATTTAACCCTCCTATAATTAGGAGAGATATTATTGGCCTCTTGATTGAGTGAGACTATAAAATGCATGGTCGTGCTCAAATAATGATTTGTTTTTCATAGTCTACTCATGGATCAAGTAAAGCCGGATTAAATGTTGTAGAGGATGACTGAAATACATGCCTCGAATTTAATCTATAATATATATGGTTAAAGAGATTATATTACACAGAAACATTAATCACGAAAGGTTTAATTGAATCACCAATTATTATTATTACTTGGGTAGCAATGATGTATTACTAGATGCCACTCATTGTTTATAATTTTATTATTAGAAAATAAAATTATTGCCAACGTGATAATAACCTAAAGGGTCACACACAAAGAACGTTTAAACGGAGCTTTATTTAAATTATGAATTTAAATGATGTTATTATTATTAATTTCAATATATAATTAATTAAGTAAGACTTGATTAATTATAAACATACTAGAATTCAGATTAATAAATAAACCCAAAATCAGAATGGATTTTTTAGAAGCCCCATGGATTAGGGTTTGGCCCATTATCTCTAGCTTATATAAATACATTATGATGTGTTTACAAGGGCAGTACTTGTGAATTCGTTTTACAACAGAAACCCTAGCAGCTCATAGAAAAGAGAGGCTAGCAAGAGATAAGAGATAATTCGTGGCTGCCTTGGCTAGTACCATCTCCGCTGATCGTTAGACGAATCGATGTTCGTGTGGATACCGTTAGAGAGCAGTTCTTGAAGCAAAGGACTACTGTGATTCATCAAGCAAGGATCTCCATTGAGTTCGTGAAAGTCAAGACCAGAAAAAGGTATAATTCTGTTTCACCATAATCTGTCCAAGCTTATACACGGATCCTGGGTTTGGGTTTCGAATTTTTGTTATATTTACGTTAATTCCGCTGCGTTTTTATGCCTCGGAACCTAACAATGGCATTAGAGCTATGTGTATAAGGGAATGATTTGGTTACGTGTTAACTGTATTTGATGCAAATATACCTGTTTGGTGACTGCCATGCCACTGCCATACTACTGCCATGCTACTGCCATGCTACTGCCACTGCCTATATGTGATCTACAATGTTATAATCTGTTATGGCATGATATGTGTGATGCACTGTATGTATGTGATACGAGATACAGTCATACGAAGGTCGTCAGAATCGTTCTAAGACGTTTGAAAACACAACCGCATAAGATGCAGTTTTTTGTGAATAGTGATTCTGCAGTGAATAGTGTTTTTCGACGGAGTTAGAATGGGTCGAATTTACTCTTTCTAGAAAGGGAAAATCCCCATGAGCAAAACTCACACATCGCGGTGACCTAGGGTGTTTTTTGGCCATTTGACATCGTTAAGGGCCTCAAAAACGCAGTTTTCTGTTTTGAGATCATAATTTTAAATTTTTGATAATTTTTTTGATCATGATATATATGATGCATGATGATATGATTATGCATTCTGAGATGTCAGTAATTGTTATGTGGGCATGGTGCTGGTTATGGCCTTAGACCCCTCGATTAATGGTTTTGGTTTTCGTTTTATAAATACGACTTGCATGTCATTTTCTTCATTCTTGTAATTGCTGAACCTCGAATGTAACTCGAGTTTTCTTATGTAAGTACATTAGCTTAGGTTGTATTCAATTATTCCATGTAATGTACTTGAAGACAAAGGATGATCCAAGAAGAAAAGAAGGCAGCCATGGATGCAAGAAGAATGAAGACAAGCAGCTGTATTTATGTTTTACCACCACCATAGATTGACTTTGATCCTTTCATTAGCTCGAAAGGATCACATAGGAAAGGGGCCATAACCAAGCACGTTTACATACTGCACTTTACATATTGATGTATGAATGTATGTGTAGAGTAGAAGATGCATGCTTTAATTAGATTAATGATGTATGCATGTATTAGATACGTCACCCATGCCATGCTTGTCATGCTAAACAAGATAAAATCTGTAATGATTTAAGATTTTAAAATTAACAAACGATCATGAGATTCTTGTGTTTATGAAATATAGATTTTTAAAACACGGAATTAAATATGAATTTTTGATATCTATAACTGGGATTTTCTGACAAAAACGGATATGAGTATTCGTAAGGCTGATGGGTTTTAAGTGTGACCACTGGTATCCTCCATCTACCTGGGAAATGAACAATTTAAGATGTCAATTTGAAATATTTGGTTCAAGGAAAAATTGCGGATCTCTTTATAATGTGATCATGATCGTCGTAAATTTTCTAAACCCCTTAACAAAATATTAAGTTTTACTCGGATGCTTTCCAATGAATGAACACTCATCGAATCCTAGATCGATTAGGGGAAAGACTGTCAGTGGCAGGGGACTCATATCTATCGTGGTGAGATGCGACGAATATAAACGGTTATATTCGGCCATTGTATCATTGGGTCTAACTTAACTGAGTCGTCATAATAAGGTGAAAATAAATGGTTATATTCAACCATTATGAACTTAGAAGCATAGAGTTTGGTTAAAAGTCTATTAGATAGATAAGATCAATCGTTGTTCACCAAACTATCCAAGAATTATATATGATATAATTGACAACTGTTGTCTACCTAAATAATCATTTTTAAGGACTTCCAGTGGTTGTCTTTAGACATGGTGAAATATGGATCTTGGCTCACTAGAAAGAATTATGGGATATATTTTCCAAATTAATAGTAAGGGTTATTAATTTGATAAAAATAGTGGGAGATATATTATGAATATATCATAATCATTTGAACATAATAAATAACTCAGACAATCTAATGTTTATTTTGTGCTTTTATCATTGTAGATACCAAATAATGGCAAACAACACAAACACAATATCTGTACGATCAGTCCTTGATAAGGATAAGCTGACAGGAGGAAACAACTTCCTAGACTGGCAGAGGAATTTGAGGATCATCCTCAGACAGGAGCGCAAGCTTCATGTCATTGATATTCCTCCGGCAGGTCCCCTTCCTGAGGGCGCTACTGTTGAGGAACGAGCGGCCCACACAAAGGATGAGAATGATGCAAATGATGTTGCATGTCTTATGTTGGCAAGTATGAGTGCTAAGCTTCAAAGACAGCATGTGCATATGGATACATATACTATCAATGAGCACTTGCAAAGCATGTTTGCAAGCCAAACTCGCCAGGAAAGGTTCAACACATGTAAGTCACTCTTTAATTGCAAATAAGGGGCAAGTGAACCAGTTGGCCAACATGTTCTGAAGATGATTGGTTACATTGAGTACCTTGAAACTTTGGGTTTCCCGATTATTCAAGAAATTGGTATTGACCTAATCATGAATTCTTTGAACAACAAATTCACCCAGTTTGTTATAAACTACAATATGAATGAATTTGATAAAACACCTACTGAATTGTTGGCTATGTTGAGGACATATGAGACCAACATGAAGACGGTTGAACCTACTCCTATACTGATGGTGGGCAATAAAGGTAAGGCCAAAGGGAAAGGCAATTAGAAGGGTAAGAAGAAGACAGGATCTGATTCTACACCCAAGCCAAAGTCAGGTCCTAAACAGGCTTTAAAGCCTAAAGGTGGGGTTGCTAAGGGTGAATGTCACTACTGTAAGAAAACTGGTCACTGGAAGAGAAACTGTTCAGTTTACTTGGAGGATCTGAAGAAGAAGAGGGCTGAGCAAGCTTCTACTTCAGGTATATATGTTATAGAAGTCAATCTGTCTATTTCTACATCTTGGGTATTGGATACTGGATGTGCTACTCATATTTGTATAAATGTGCAGGAAATGCAGAGGAGTAGGACATTGGCTAAAGGAGAAATGGACCTACGAGTTGGAAATGGAGCAAGAGTTGTTGCTTTAGCTGTAGGAACCTATTATTTATCTTTGCCCTCTGGGCTAGTTTTAGAACTGGAGAATTGTTTTTACGTGCCTGCGATTCGCAGAAACATTATTTATGTTTCTTGTTTGGACAAGAAAGGTTTTTCATTTACAATAAAGAACAACAGTTGCTCTTTTGCTTTGAATGATTTAACCTATGGTGTTGCGCATTTGTTTAATGGTTTCTATGTTCTTGACTTAGATAATCCTGTCTGTAATATAGAAAACAAACGACTTAAAGTTAATGACTCAAATCAAACATACCTCTGGCATTGTCATCTAGGCCATATAAATGAGAAACGCATATCCAAATTACATAAGGATGGATACTTGGATAAGTTTGATTTTGAATCATACCAAGAATGCGAATCTTGTTTGCTTGGTAAAATGACTAAAGCCCCTTTCACTGGTAAGGGTCAAAGGGCCACTGAACGTCTGGAGCTAATACATAGTGATGTATGTGGCCCAATGCGTGTGATGGCTAGAGGAGGCTACTACTACTTCATAACATTTACTGATGATTTCAGTAGATATGAATATATATATCTTATGAAGAATAAATCCGATTCTTTTGAAAAGCTCAAAGAATACAAGGCTGAAGTAGAGAAGCAAGTTGGCGGAGGTGCAAGTATTAAAATCTTACGATCTGATCGTGGAGGAGAATACTTGAGCACAGAATTTAAAGATTATTTAAAGGAGTGTGGTATTATATCACAACTCACTCTGCCAGGTACACCTCAATGGAATGGAGTTTCAGAGAGGAGAAATCGCACCTTGTTGGACATGGTGCGATCGATGATGAGTCATGCAGATCTTCCAATTAGTTTCTGGGGTTACGCTCTAGAAACAGCGGCTTTCACACTTAACCGTGTTCCTACTAAGAAGGTTCAAAAGACTCCATATGAGATATGGGAGAAGAAACGGTCAGGCATGAGCTTTATGAAAGTTTGGGGATGCAAGGCGTTTGTGAAACGTCAAGTATCTGACAAGCTTGGACCTAAATCTGAAGAGTGCAATTTTATGGGATACCCTAAAGAAACAAAGGCGTATTATTTTTATAGTCCTTCTGAGCAGAAAGTGTTTATTGCTCGAGATGCTGTTTTCATGGAAAAAGATTTTGTTTCCAAAAGAAACAGTGGGAGAACTATAGACCTCGATGAAGATCGAGAACCACAAAATAGCATTGAACCTGAAGTGGTACAAGAGCAGGATAATGATAATGCTCAACAAACACAGGTTGTTCGTAGAACTGGTAGAATTCGCCATGAGCCAGAGAGATATGGATTTCTCTTGACTCAATGTGGTGATTTGATGCTCATAGATGAAGATGAGCCTCTCACATACCAAGATGCTATGAACAGTCCAGACTCTAAGAGATGGTTAGAAGCCATGAAATCCGAGATGGATTCCATGTACGAAAACCAAGTATGGACTTTGGTTGATCCACCTGAAGGGGTAAAACCCATAGGGTTTAAATGGGTTTTCAAGAAGAAAACTGACATGGATGGAAATGTTCAGACCTATAAAGCAAGGCTGGTTGCAAAAGGTTTCAAACAAATTCATGGTATTGACTATGATGAAACTTTCTCACCAGTGGCTATGGTCAAGTCTATAAGGATTTTGCTTGCTATTGTAGCATTCCATGATTATGAAATCTGGCAAATGGATGTCAAAACAGCCTTCCTTAATGGAAGCCTTGAAGAGGATGTGGATGTGTACATGACACAACCTGAAGGTTTTGTCAGTCCAAGGAATGTTAGCAAGGTATGTAAATTACGTCGATCCAATTATGGATAAAAGCAAGCCTCTAGGAGATGGAATATCTGTTTTGATGAAATAGTCAAAGAGTATGGCTTTGTTCAAAACGAAGATGAACCTTGTGTTTACAAGAAGGTTAGTGGGAGCCATGTGGCATTCATAGTACTATATGTTGATGACATACTACTAATGGGGAATGACATACCTTCTCTTAAGGCTGTTAAGACTTGGTTAGGGAGCAACTTCTCTATGAAAGACTTAGGAGATGCATCCTACATTCTAGGAATGAGGATCTATAGGGATAGATCTAGAAGGATGATCGGTCTAAGTCAGAGTACATACATCGATAAGGTTTTGCATCGTTTTGGTATGCAAAATGCAAAAAGGGGATATGTCCCCGTGTCTCAAGGGATAACGATCTCTAAAGATCAGTGTATGAAATCATTGGATGACAAGGACCGCATGAGTAAGGTTCCATATGCCTCAGCAATTAGATCTATCATGTATGCAATGGTATGTACTCGCCCAGATGTTTCGTATGCTTTAAGCATGACGAGCAGATATCAATCTAATCCAGGTGAAGGTCACTGGACGGCAGTCAAGAATATTCTAAAGTACTTGAAAAGGACTAAAGATTCATTCTTGGTGTATGGAGGAGATGAGAAACTGGTTGTAAAAGGTTACACCGATGCAAGTTTCCAAACAGACAGGGATGATACTGTATCACAGTCTGGTTTTGTGTTTTGTCTAAACGGAGGTGCTGTAAGTTGGAAGAGTTCAAAGCAAGAAACAGTAGCTGATTCTACAATGGAGGCTGAGTACATTGCATCTTGTGAAGTAGCAAAGGAAGCTTTTTGGATTTGAAAATTCATTGCTGATTTGGGAGTGGTTCCATCAATCGCAGATCCCATTGATCTATACTGCGATAATAATGGAGCTATTGCACAGGCTAAAGAACCTAGATCTCACTCCCGAACCAAACATATACTCAGGAGATATCACCTCATTCGAGAGATTAATGAAAGGGGTGACATACACATATGTAAAGTGCACACAAATGATAACATTGCAGACCCACTGACCAAAGGCTTGTCGCAGACGGAGCACGACGGTCACACTAGTTCCATGGGTATTAGATACATGGGTGATTGGCTCTAGTGCAAGTGGGAGATTGTTAGTGTAGGTGCCCTAGAGGCAATACAATGTTTCCTTTTGATAGACCTTTATGTCATTTGATTATTCAATAAACGTATTTATTATGACTTTAATTACTGCGATATATTTGTTAGCATAATAAATGTTCTTAGAATCATGATACACATTGTATAGTTGAAGTACATGACTTGAACTTGAGATTATATAATATATCATATTCTTAAAGGTCCCTAGTCGAGTATTATTATTATAGGACAATAATAATACATAAATAGACTAGTATGTTATTTGACAGATAACCACATCTCATTGGTTATAAGTATGGGGATACTAAAGTCAATACATAGGTACATGTAGGAGTACATGATTCTGGACAGACCCACAGTGAGATTCTTCATGTTTAATAAAGTCATAAGAAAGACTCACAGTGATAATGGTGTAATGATCCTTTGACTTGAGATCATTATATTTCTATACGAGGATTAATATACTTTGACTACATTAAAAGTTACCTTTGACCGGGTGATGATAAAAGTGGACATTGGGTATATCATGAGTCGTATGAGAAATATGAATGATAGATAAATGATTTAACCCTCCTATAATTAGGAGAGATATTATTGGCCTCTTGATTGAGTGAGACTATAAAATGCATGGTCGTGCTCAAATAATGATTTGTTTTTCATAGTCTACTCATGGATCAAGTAAACCCGGATTAAATGTTTTAGAGGATGACTGAAATACATGCCTCAAATTTAATCTATAATATATATGGTTAAAGGGATTATATTACACAGAAACATTAATCACGAAGGGTTTAATTGAATCACCAATTATTATTATTACTTGGGTAGCAATGATGTATTACTAGATGTCACTCATTGTTTATAATTTTATTATTAGAAAATAAAATTATTGCCAACGTGATAATAACCTAAAGGGTCACACACAAAGAACGTTTAAACGGAGCTTTATTTAAATTATGAATTTAAATAATATTATTATTATTAATTTGAATATATAATTAATTAAGTAAGACTTTATTAATTATAAACATACTAGAATTCGGATTAATAAATAAACCCAAAATCAGAATGGGTTTTTAAGAAGCCCCATGGATTAGGATTTGGCCCATTATTTCTAGCTCATATAAATACATTATGATGTGTTTACAAGGGCAACACTTGTGAATTCGTTTTACAACAGAAACCCTAGCAGCTCATAAAAAAGAGAGGCTAGCAAGAGATAAGAGATAATTCGTGGCTGCCTTGGCTAGTACCATCTCCGCTGATCGTTAGATGAATCGACGTTCGTGTGGATACCGTTAGAGAGCAGTTCTTGAAGCAAAGGACTACTGTGATTCATCAAGCAAGGATCTCCGTTGAGTTCGTGAAAGTCAAGACCAGAAAATGGTATAATTCTATTTCACCATAATCTGTCCAGGCTTATACACGGATCCTGGATTTGGGTTTCGAATTTTTGTTACATTTACGTTAATTCCGCTGCGTTTGTATGCCTCGGAACCCAACAAGAACAACAACGGCCCAGTGATCTTTTAAAACTATTAGAGATTCTCGAATGGAAATGGGAACAAATAGTTATGGACTTTGTAGTAGGCTTATCAAGGACAAACACGAACCATGATGTGATATGGGTGATTATAGATATACTAACCAAGTTAGCTCATTTCCTTCCAACCAACGAACGAAATAAAGCGACAGACTGGTGGGGATATACATCAAAGAGATTGTGGTTTGCCATGGAGTTCCCGTGTCCATAGTGTAAGACCGAGATCCAAGGTTTAACTCAAGGTTTTGGAGGGGTTTCCAAGAATGTGTAGGGACTAAGCTAAACATGAGTATCGTCTATCATCCCCAAATGGATGGACAGAGTGAGAGGACAATTCAAATCATAGAGGATATGTTGAGGGTCTGTATTATAGATTTTAAAGGAAGTTGGAGTGATCATTTACCTTTAATTGAGTTCGCCTACAACAATAGCTACCATGCGAGCATAGGAATACCACTTTACGAAGCCTTATATGGTAGGAGATGTCACTCCCCTTTGTGCTAGGATGAAGTGGGAGAGCGAAAAATATTGGGACCCGAGTTGGTCCAGTAGACGAGGGAAATAATAGAGCTTATCTGGAACCGACTTATAGCAGCTCAGGACAGACAAATGAAGTATGCCGATCAGACCCGGAAGGATAGAGAGTACGAGGTGGGAGACTCATTACTCCTAAAGGTAACACCATGGAAAGGATTAATGAGATTTAGTAAGAAAGGAAAGCTAAGTCCAAGATTTATTGGACCATTTGAGATTCTTAGACGAATTGGGAAAGTAGCCTATGAATTGGCCCTACTTCCAAACTTACAACAAGTCCAAATGTTTTTCATGTGTTGATGCTGAGAAAGTACAATGGTGATGCTAGGCATATAATGGAATATAAACACGTGGATCTACAACCCGACTTGACATATGTGGAGCAACCAGTGAAAATTATGGACCGGAAAGAGCAAGTGCTCAGGAATAAAGTAGTGAAGTTAGTAAGAGTCCTACGGAGGAATCAAAACCCCGAAGAGTCAACGTGAGAGCTGGAGAGCGCAATGATGGAAAAGCATCCTCATTTGTTTTCAGTGTAGATTCCGGGACAGAATCCCTTTAAGAAGGGGAGACTGTAATAACCCAAATTTATGTAACTTTTTGAAAATTAAATGTATATTAATCCTACGGATTTATGGAAAACGTTTTAGCCCACATTATATGAATGATGGGAGATGATAAATCTGAGGTTATTTTAAGATAGTATGAAACAAACAAGTGTATGTAAAAGCTGTTAGAATCCGAGGATTTTGACTTTTACTAATTGTTTCATAATTTATGAGATATCGAGGAATACAAGAATTATGTGATAATCAAGAGGATTATAAATCAGAAAAATTATGATCCGAGGTGAATTGAAGTATCACGAATAATAAATATTAATATTACAAAGTTAGTAACATGTAACGCTTTTAATACTAATCATGCTTTGTCAAAGAAGATTAAGTGCTATTTATGGGATGGCAAATAAAGTGCACCAAAGCCATGCAACCCTTGCAAACTAGAATTGGTGGAAACCAAATGGAATCACCTAGCCATACAACTAGAACTAGAACTAAGTTGGTAAGAGCAACCAAGCTAGTAACTAGTAATTAGGAACATAGTTCCATGAATTGAGGAACAAGGACAAGCACCATACTTCTTTAAAAAAATCAACCAAGTATACTTGACCTTTCTATCACACACTTTTCATAAGGAAAGTGCAAGTCAACTAGAAACAAAATCTCTCTCCCATTTCTCTAGCTTCCATTCGGCAAAACAAGAAAGGAAGAAGAAAAGAAAATTGCAAAGATGAGCTCCAACTATCCATTAATTCTAAGATTTTAATCATAGACTCCATAATTTCTACCTAAGGTATGGTTAAATTTTCATAGTCATCTAGCAAGTATTTCATGGTCAAATAAATGATCAAAGATGAAAATGAATAGTAATGAATAGTAATACTAAATGTGTTCTTCGTGTTTTCTCTTGAGATAAAAGCTTCTAAGGCAAGATCAAGCCCCCCAAGGACATTAGATTCTAGCTAAATATTGTTAAAGCTCCAAGAAGGTATAAACATCCTCTCACCCTTGTGTATATCTTGAGTAGCATGAAGCAAAAGTTAGTATGTGGATGAATGTAAAAAGCATGACTAAGATGTTGTTTAGCTAGAATGATGTTTTCGTTGTTGGATGATTTTGTGAAGTAGTGTTGGTCAAGAGTTATTAAATGAGTAGCTAAATGATATGACCATAGTAGTATGTTGATGATTGAGCTAGGTTGTGAATGGATTCCACTTGGTTGAATCCGGAAAATGTTACGTTTATAGCCGTCGTAATGTCCATTTATTTTTAAACTTATTTTGGATTATAACCCCGAAATGAAAAGTCACTCGACCTTGTCAACACTGACCATGGTTGGATAGATCTTGTTTCATAGTTCGTTTTTATGCTTGAATCATGTTATTCCGATTTACGGTTTAGGAGAAAAACTAGTTCTACTGGAGGTGACTAAAATGTCCAAACTATTGCGAATTGCTCCCTTCGTAAATATAAACGGACCCATTACCTATTTTCACAAATTATTAAAATTGGAGGATAAATAGCTTCGACTGTGTTTAAGGTCTCTGCAAAATTTCATGAGCAGATGTTAAATTTTCGATTTTATTAAAATGCTTAAGCTAAGGTGGTGCAAGTGAGACTCCTTAAGTGGTTACTTGAAAAGTGGATTTTGAAATGACTAAGTAAAGTAAAAATTGAGAATGGGTCATAGATCAAGTGTTTGAATTAAATGATTAACATATGTCCTTAGGATTAAACGAGTCTAGAATGAGACGTTTAATGGTGTCAGAAGTTTTGTTCGTGTGTGCATTTTAAAGCGATAATTGAGTTACGTAAGTACCTAATCGTACGGTCTATTTATTTTATAGATCATCCGACATCCTCACAGAACTCTATCACCCCAAGGACACCAAGCAAGTTTTCAAAACCTATACCTTATGTTCTACTGTTGATGCTGTGATATAACTGTTTACTTAAAAATTTGAATTGATTTAACTGTTGTTAATTTTTCACAAATGATTTGGTTTATATGCTATAAGATATTATAGATATATACCGGTGTTATATAGAGGCTCTAAGAGTATAGCGATTTTCATATTTTTGAATGTAGACCGGGAGCCGGAAGATTATTTTAAATACTGTTATAATCCGGGAGATGCCCGAGATAGATTATTTTAAAATAACGATTATAAATATTCCAATAAATATATTTTGATATTCTTTCGATAAATGAATTAAATAGAGTTAATAAATATTATTTGAATATTTATTTAAAGAATGAATATTATTCTATATATTCATTTAAAAAGGGATTTATTAATTGATTATTAATTAATAAATATTCTAAATTAATTTAAAAATTATTGAAGGTTTTTAATAATAATTTAAAATATTTTCTGAGCTTCAGAAAATTTATATAAATATAGTGTGGGTTCCCTAATAAATATTTATATTTTATTTTATTCATTTAATAAGAATAAAATATTCTCAGACTTATCAAAAATAGGGAACTCAATCAAAGAAGCAAAAGGTGATTTATTTTCTCAAAAGCGGTTGTGTTTTGACATCACTAGCCTACTGTAGTAGGGTTTTCAACTTATCAAATCATAAGAGGTTTTCTGATTAACTCCCGGGTCGTGGTTTTAAATGGTTTTCATTCCTTGATAAAGGACATCAGTTGACAGAGGTCAACACACCTTTGCGATGAGGTGATTGCCCCGATTATTTTGGAAATACCTATTCAGAGTTAAGTGAATCTATTAACAAGTATGATATACTTGGGGAACTAAGAATAAATTATGGTTCCAGGTTAGATAGATGAATTTATTAAAAAGTATCTTATACTTGGGAAATTAGGATTAATTTTTTTTCCCAAGTTTATAGATTGGTCCAGTGGGATGGAGAAACAGCGTAAGAGGCCGAGTAACGCGCGGTCTAGCACTTTAGCCCATATGCGGTCTAGGGTGATTACTAAGGTCGGAGGTATTTCCATCGGCTCCCCCTTCTACATGTAGAGAAGCAACAAGAACTGCCATAGGTTGCGACTGATCATCGTGTATATACGATAGCAGCGTGTGAAAGGCTCCAGATACAGTCCCATCTTCCAATTAGAATTGTGCTGCAAAATCGAAATGAAAGCCTATGAGCTGATTTACCGAGGGTGTTGTCAGTGGTTGATATGTTGAGATCTTCGTACTCACTCAGACTAATTTGACAAAAAGTTTATTTTGCAAACTCGTAGAGTACGTAAAGTGTGCATAATATTGGAGTTTTAAACGATGTTTAAAAAGAATATATTTACAGTTATAAATGTTCTTGCTGAGCTATATTGCTCACTCTTGCTTTCTTTATATATATCACAATACAACTGGTCAGTAGAATGCTGCGTAAGAGACGCACAGTGAGGAAACGCATAGGAAACGCACGTGTCTTCCGTAGACTCTTCTCATCTACCCTACCTCAAGTAGGAAATATGAGTAGGATAGGTGTGCAGTTGATTTTGGTACGCCTTATTTATAAGTATGACTTATATAAACTTATTAACAAGAACAAACGTTAAACGAATAATATCGTTTCAGGTAGAAACTGTATTGATTTCATAAGTTTAGTATTTTCTCTTTTGGCGTTGTAATAACTTATACTCTGATGGATCATATTGTTAGTAATTGTGCTCTAGAGACAATACTTTTTATATTTTAAGGAAAATATTTATTATTAAGGATTATGTTCTATTGATTATTATTTATTTATTATATTTTATTTACTGCGTAATAAATTGAAAGCATAATAAATGTCCTTGGAATTTTGATACGTATTATATATCTTTAAGTATGTGACTTAAAAATGAGATTATATGAATAGTATCTTATTCCTAAAATTCCCTAGTCGAGTATTATTATTTAAGGACAATAATAATGCACAAAGACTAGTATGTTTCTTGACAGATGACCACATCTCATTGGTCATAAGTATGGTGATACTAAAGTCAAGAACATAAGTGCATGTCTCAATGCATGGTACTGGAATGACCCGCCGTGATATTCTACATGTTAACTAAGTGTCATAAGTAATTCTCACTGTGATAATGGTATAATGATCCTTAGATTTGAAATCATTATATTTCTATACGAGAATTAATATACTTTGATTACATTAAAAGTTACCTTTGACCGGGTGATGATAAAAGTAGACATTTGGTATATTATGAATCGTATGAGAAATATGAATGATATAGATGGGATTTAATCCTCCTAATTTTATGAGTGATATTATTGGCCTCTTGTTTGAGTGAGGCAATGAAACCCACGGCCGTGCTCAAATGTTGATTTGATTTTAATAGTCTACTCACCGATCAAGAAAATAAAGATTAAAATATGAAGAGGATGACACGAGACATGCCTTGAGTTTAATCTATAATATCAAGATTAAAGGGATTATATTACATGGAACATTATTCACGAAAGACTTAATCGAATCACCGATTTATTATTATTACTTGGGTAGCAATGATGTTTTACTAGATGCCGCTCATTGTTTATAATTTTAATTAGATATTAAAATTGTTGCCAACGTAATAATAACCTACAGGGTCACACACAAAGAATGTTTGAAGGAGAAATAATTTAAATTGTGAATTTAAATTAAATAAGTAATTTATTTTATTTATGATATTAATTAAGCATGATTTAATTAATTATATAAATAGAATAAATGAATTATATAAACTATTTCCAAAATTAATAATTAATTAATTAAGTGAGACTTAATTAAATAATTTAGAATTTTGGATTAGTATTAATTATAATTGGATTATAATTAGAAAACTTATTCCTCTCTCTATATAATCTCTTTATGGGCTAATTTAATTAATGAGACATATTTTTACTAAAACCCTAGCCGTTTTGAGAAAAGAGGAAGATAGAGAGAGAGAGAAGCAGTTTTCGGGTGCTAGTACACATCAATCCTTCATGAAAAGTGTTCGTGTGGATACCTTAGAGCGTAGATCGCGAGAGCGGTATACGTGGTGATTAAATAAGCTTTGGACCTCCATTAATCTTCCATTAATGAACTGCTAAAGTTTCTAAAGGTATTATTCTTTATCTCCGAATTAAATCTTTTGTTTTTGCATGGATCCTGGTGAGGGTTTCACTATTTTGATTTATTTTTCGCGTTTTTCCAGAGACATTATTTCAGTTTCTTATTTGGACAAGAAAGGCTTTTTTATTTTAATTAAATAACAATAGTTGTTTGTTCTATTTTGATGATGAGGCTTATAATGTTGCACAACTAATTAATAATTTATATGTTCTAAAGTGACTCAAATCAAATATTACCTTTGGCACTGTTGTTGAGGCCATATTAATGAGAAACGCATTTTCAGAATACATAAGGATGCATTCATGGATAAGTTTGATTATGAATCATATAAAAGGATGTGAATCTTGGTTTATTTGGCAAAATGACTAAAGGTCCTTTTACCGGGCATGGTGAAGGGGTCATTGAATGGGTATGACTTATACATAGTGATGTATATGGTCATATGTGTACAATGACAAAAGGTAGATTTTATTAACTTCATAAAATTTACTAATTATTTTAGTAGATACGGATATATGTATCTTTTGAAGAACTAATCCGAATCATTTGAAAAGTTCAAAGACTATAAAGATGAAGTAGAAAATATCAAAGAAAAGTTTTTTTTGATAGGAGGGATCACACCTTGTTGGACATGGTGCGATCAATGTTGAGTCAAGGAATCTTCCAATTAGTTTCTGGGGTTGTACCCTGGAAACGGCTCCACATACACTTAACCGTGATCCTACTAAAACAGTTCAAAAGACTCCTTATGAGATATGGACTGAGAAACGTTACAGCATGTCATTTATGAAAATTTAGGGATGTGAAGCGATTGTGAAACGTCTAATCTCTGACAAGATAGGACCAAAATCAGACAAATATAATTTTGTGGGATACCCAACTGAAACAAGGAGTTATTCTTTCTACAATCCTTCCGCGAACAAAGTGTTTGTTGCTTGAACTGCTATATTTCTTGAGAGAGTTGCTCTCTAAAAAAGATAGTGGGAGGATAATAGATCTCGATGAAGTTCGAGATCCACATGATAACATTGAACCAATGGAGGAACCTAAGCAGAATGTACAAGAAAATAATACTGCTCAAGAAACATAGGTTATTCGTAGGTCTAGTAGGATTCGCCATGAGCCCGAGAGATATTATGGATTTCTCTTGACTCAAGATGGTGATGTGATGTTTGTGGAGAAAGTTGAGCCTCTCACCTACCTAGACACTATATTCAGAATGAAGATGGAACTTGTGTTTACAAGAAGTTTAGTGGGAGCCATGTGGCATTCCTAGTATTATATGTTGATGATATATTACTAATAGGGAATGACTTTCCTTCTCTATAGACTGTGGAGACTTGGTTGAGAAATAATTTCTCAATGAAAGATTTAGGCGATGCGACCTATATATTAGGGATCAGGATCTATAGAGATAGATCAAGGAGATTGATCGGCCTAAGTTAGAGTACATACATTGACAAAGTTTTACATCGATTTCGAATGCTAAGAGGCTTAAATGGATATGTCCCAATGTATAATGGGATAGTGATTTCAAAATAAAATTTGTCCTAAATCATTGGATGATAAGGACCGCATAAGTAAAGTTCCATATGCATCAACAATTGGTTTTATAATATATGCAATGATATGTACTCGTCCTGATGTCTCGTATGCTTTAAGCATGACGAGTAGATACCGGTCTAATCCAGGTGAAGGTCACTGGACGGCAGTCAAGAATATTCTTAGGTACTTGAAGATGACTAAAGATTCATTCTTGTTATATGGAAGAGATGTGAAGCTAGTTATAAGAGGTTTCAGTGATGCTGGTTTCTAGACAGACAACTATGATTTAATGTTTCTGTCTGGCTTTGTGTTTTATCTATTTTTATTGAGATGTTGTATGCTGGAATGGTTCACAGCAGAGATAGTTGTTGATTCTAAAATAGAGCCTGAGTATATTGATGCTTGCGAAGCAGACAAGGAGGCTGTTTGGGCATGTACTTAGGAGATATCACCTAATTAATGAGATTAATGATCAAGGAGATATACATATATGTAAAGTGCATACTAATAATAATATTGCAGACCCATTGACTAAGGCTTTGTCGCAGCAGAAGCACGAAAGTCACACTAGTTCCATGAGTATTGGATACTTGGGTAATTGGCTCTAGTGCAAGTGGGAGATTGTTAGTAATTGTGCTCTAGAGACAATACTTTTTATATTTTAAGGAAAATATTTATTATTAAGGATTATGTTTTATTGATTATTATTTATTTATTATATTTTATTTACTGCGTAATAAATTGAAAGCATAATAAATGTCCTTGGAATTTTGATACGTATTATATATCTTTAAGTATATGACTTAAAAATGAGATTATATGAATAGTATCTTATTCCTAAAATTCCCTAGTCGAGTATTATTATTGAAAGACAATAATAATGCACAAAGACTAGTATGTTTCTTGACAGATGACCACATCTCATTGGTCATAGGTATGGTGATACTAAAGTCAAGAACATAAGTGCATGTCTCAATACATGACACTGGAATGACCCGTCGTGAGATTCTACATGTTAAATAAGTGTCATAAGTAATTCTCACTGTGATAATGGTGTAATGATCCTTAGACCTGAAATCATTATATTTCTATACGAGAATTAATATATTTTAATTACATTAAAAGTTACATTTGACCGTGTGATGATAAAAGTGGACATTGGGTATATTATGAATCGTATGAGAAATATGAATGATATAGATGAGATTTAATCCTCCTAATTTTAGGAGTGATATTATTGGCCCCTTGTTTGAGTGAGACTATGAAATGCACGGCCGTGCTCAAATGTTGATTTGATTTTAATAATTTATTCATCGATCAAGAAAATAAAGATTAAATTATGAAGAGGATAACACGAGACATGCCTTGAGTTTAATCTATAATATCAAGATTAAAGGGATTATATTACATCGAACATTATTCACAAAAGGCTTAATTGAATCACCGATTTATTATTATTACTTGGGTAGCAATGATGTTTTACTAGATGCCGCTCATTGTTTACAATTTTAATTAGATATTAAAATTGTTGTCAACGTAATAATAACCTACAGGGTCACACACAAAGAATGTTTGAAGGAGAAATAATTTAAATTGTGAATTTAAATTAAATAAGTAATTTATTTTATTTATGATATTAATTAAGTATGACTTAATTAATTATATAAATAAAATAAATGAATTATTTAAACTAATTCCAAAATTAATAATTAATTATTAAGTGAGACTTAATTAAAAAATTTAAAATTTCGGATTAGCATTAATTATAATTGGATTATAATTAGAAAACTTATTCCTCTCTCTATATAATATCTTTATGGGCTAATTTAAATAATGAGACATATTTTTACTAAAACCCTAGCCGTTTTGAGAAAAGAGGAAGATAGAAAGAGAGAAGTAGTTTTCGGGTGCTAGTACACATCAATCCTTCATGAAAAGTGTTCGTGTGGATACCGTAGAGCGTAGATCGCGAGAGCGGTATACGTGTTGATTAAATAAGCTTTGGACATCCATTAATCTTTCATTAATGAACTGCTAAAGCTTCTAAAGGTATTTATTCTTTTTCTCCGAATTAAATTTTTTGTTTTCGGATGGATCCTGCGGAGGGTTTCGCTATTTTGATTTATTTTTCACGTTTATTCCGCTGCGTTTGTGCCTCGAAACCCTTCACATATGACTTTTATTTATTTATGTAGTTCTGAGACTATAATCAATGTGTGTGCATATATAGACTGTGGGGTCACTGCAGGTAAAGGTTTATGAATTTTGATTTAAGTGTTAAATGGTAATAACTGGAAAAAGAGAACATGATGGCCCAGATCTCCGACCCCGGATCTAGGGGTGTCAAAACTTTGGCCAAAATAATAGGATAATTTTGAGTCGGTTAAAATACAAAAGATGTTAAGGAATAACATGACTATGTATTGAAGTAAAAGGATTAGATTAAAAATCGTTGATGAGATGGTTTACGAATGGTCAAGTGTTGGGTCCCGAAGTATCGTAGAAGGGGGGTTGAATACGATACTCACAATAATTTAAATTCTTTTCGGAATTTGCGGATAAATAAATTATTGCTTCAGAGTGGGTTTGGCCATTTGTAATGTTTATGTGAGCTGCTTACTAATTTTCTGTGTGTCCGGATAAATCAATAATATTCTAGAAAATTAGCAAGTAATTAAATGAGACAAGTTTCCGGGAATATATCTTTCGTATATAAACCCAGAGGGGTGCTACACCCAGTTAAAAATATAACTGGCTTCCAAAGAATAAATTAGTTCTTTGCTACTAACACAAAAATATTAGGCTCAGTTCCTATACAAATATATCTAAATTAGTACAAGGAAATACTGAGTCCGTAGGGAGTGATATCTAGGAGCCCTGAACATTTTTTGTTAAAGAACCGGGTCCTAATATCTGACCGGGAGCAAGGTATGGGTGTGTATAAATTTTATATTCTTGCTCCAGCCATGGCAGTAGCTCCTTACATATTATTTTTGTTGAAGAAAACGACTCTCTTCTTTAATTGGTGTAGTCTTTAAATCAATGAAGTGGCTGCTTGAATTTGATTGGCTGAGGAATATATGGGGCTAAGAAATATTTTTGTTGCGCTAAAATATTTTATTGCGCTGATATATTTTGTTGCGCTGATATATTTTGTTGCGCCTACTAGAGTGAATCTCCTGTGTAAATATATGTGGCGCCTTGGAATTTAGAATAAGCTGGATGACATTTTTTGTTGCGCCTGTACTAGGCAACCCTTGGAGTGGCGCCACAAAAAAGTTGATCACTTAACAAATTCTTCAAGTCATGTAAGTGGCGCTTGACAGTTTGTTGCGCTTTATATTTTTATTGGTCAAAGTGCAATTTAGTCACTGCACTTTGACCCTCTATTCATTCCTTGACTAAAGTTCCCCAACTTCCATTTCTTGTACTAAAGTCTTGTGACCTTACACCCTGTACCCTGAGCTATTTCCGTTCTTCAACTATAGTTCGAAAACTTTCACTTTTCGTACCAAGGTTGTGACACTTTGCACCCTGCACCCTTTGAGCTGTTTGGCTGTAGCCTCTACAAATCACTTTTCGTACCTTAATAAATAACCGTTCTTTCTACGTACGTTCTTCAACTTAACAATTCTTCTATAGTTAATACTCAGATTCCTTTCTCAAACTGCTGACGCCTAGTGCAACTGGTCTGGTTCACAAACGATTAACTTTGATCCAGGTCTTCGTATTATTGCTTTACTTGCATTGTTAAGTTTGCAGCAACTTCATTGCTTCGAACACTGACTGTCAATAAACACTGTAACTTCACTAGAATCTTTTCTGGTACTTAGACAACGTCTCCATTATTACCACAATCTTGAATACTTCATTCTCTGTTCTTCACTAATGCTTGAACATATAACTGAACTTCTTTCAGTAAGTATAACTCCAAGACTGCAGCTGTCTTCTTAATCCTTTGTCTTTACCATGTCTTCAATCCTTCTAGATTCATATGTTTAGAACACTGTCTATTTTCAATCAATGCTTTTACACTGAAATCTTTTTGTGGCACTTCTATACTGAATCTTCAACACTTCTGAAATCCTGAAAGTCTTTACACATTATTCTTCACTGAGGCTTGAACATATTAATGAACTTCTTCTAGTGACCTGTAGTAGACTTCAAAACTTCTTCAAATGTCTTGATTCACTGTATTTGCCTTATCTTCATTTCTTCCTGATTTCTGTGTAGGCATAGTATTATTTATTTGTCATGTTCTAGTGTTGAGTTATCACGATTACTATTCATATAGCTTCATAATCTCACCAACAATCTCCCCCTATTTGATTGTTAAACTTAGCAAACAAATCTCGTAGAGAGGATAACTCAACTAACACCTAGAAAAAGTAATTATCCGAGACTTGTAAATAATTCTACTGGTTTTTCTGGATCAGATACTGCATTTCCAGAACTCTTGTATGACTGAAATGAAAGATGTTTGTTCCTCTCGCACTGAACTGATATTCATGTAGTATCATCTTCATTTCTGTCTGTCTGAGCTTTCTCTGCTTCAAAATCCTTCATAGTTTGAACTTAAAGAACTTATCATGAACAGAGATTCATAAGAATTCAAATTGTTGGGAACGTCTTCTGTTGAACATAGAACACAGATCAAATAATGTTCTCCCCCTAAGAATGTGATTCTTCTTCTCTTTCTTCTTCTCCCTTTAGATAATAAATGGAAGTGTCAATTCTTTTCTGTACTTCCCACTTGGATGAGGAATCCTCTACTGACAACTCCTTTCAAGTATATGATACAGTTTCTTGATTCTCCCATATTCTGTTGTTTCCCATAAGGATCAGAAGATAAGATTTTCTTTTTCTTTTCGTCTAAAATCTCCCTCTAAGGATATTAACATCTCCCAAGGATACGAACCCCCTAAGAATATTAAATTTTCCCAAGGATCTTCCCCTAAGGATATTAACTCCTCCCAAGGATACGAAGATAAGACTTTATTAACTTTCTTTTTCTTCCTATAAATTCTCCCCCTTAGTTGAGGAATCCTCCAATGGCCCATCTTTTAAATGGTTTGTCTTCCAAGGAAGGTTATCATCTGTCATTGATTGGGAAAACATAGTAGCTTTTCTTTCAGAAGTAGCAAGTAGCAAGGGTAAGTGTTTGGTCTATGGTTTCCTCACTTCTAGTACGTTCTGTTGGTGTTTACACTAAAGTGTCGAGCACTTTGAAGTGTTTCACTCTTTCTCTCCCTATCTCTCACTCAAGTGTATCTCTCCCTCACTTTCACTTAAGTGTTTCTCTTTCTCACTTTCACTCTACATTCCAAATATAGCATTATGTACCTGCAAGTGAAATCCGTCAATTCAGTTATATTCCCAACAACTGATTCATCAGAATGAACTGAATGACTATCAAGTGGAGAATTGCCTCGTTTAGGTGTTCTTGATCTATCATGCATAAGCACTGTCTCAGCACCAGACTCAATAGCTTTTGCTAAATCACTGTCTAGTGGAGCCTCACCTCTTTGAGATGGGTTATCCCAAGACTTGAAATCTATTAGGGAATCCTGCCTTGTTCTATCAAGGAGTTGCCTCACACCTTCTCCATAAACGGGAGGTGGACATTCCTTTTCAGGATCTGGAAATGTTCCTTCCAGGAGGGTCAACGTAGTAGGCAATGTAATGAATGACAATTTAGAGCCTACGTTTCCCTCGTAACCCTGTGACGGGAATTTGTGTAAAATACCCTACTTGACTCATCCGAAGAATTCTTGTCAAGCAGTTGCCTCTCAAGCCCAGATTAATCTGAACAAGAGATCTCCCTTTCGGGATGCAGAAGATTAACTTATGTTTGAGGTAGATACTTGGACAATGTACTGTTTGGCTAACTAGAGTCCGTATCTCCTCTGAATGCCTATACCTCTCACTGTGCACGCCTTGCAATGTGTTCCTAGAATTTATCTATTTAGGCTTACCATCAGCTTGAGTGCTAGTGGTGTGCTTGACTCATTACAAGATGCTCTGGCTGACGAGCGAATTTCAATGGACTCACCCTGTTGAGAGAATGATTCCAGAGACAGTTTTATTGCCTTTTCAGCTCTGCATCCTTTTGAGAAGATGCAGATGAGCTTACAGTTACCTCATTTATATACTACTTTGCTTCTCTAGAGGTAGAGCTGTGGGTGCACTTCCGACTTCATCCTTATTCGCTGCATCAAGTACAGTTTCTCCCATATCAACCTCTAACTTACATAAGTTCCTTATATCTCCAGGGGTTAATATATGGAAGTGGATGAATGAGTGTTTGGTATTATAACCTGGGTAAGAGATTGATGGGTTTTCAACCTCCTGGCCAGCTTCTGAAGCCTCTAGGGGCTAATCGAAAAGAATCAATCAAGATTAAAAGATAATCACTTTAACATTCCAAAACATATTTTTCATCCTAAAGAGAAGACAAAATATATGAAGGAATGGTAAACGATTTCATTATAGCACTTTTAGTAAAAGAGTTTTGTCGGTTCTAAGGATTTATCATTTAAGAACATGATACCAATAGAAATTTTTTTTAAGATACTTATCCCATAATAAAACGCGGGAAAGTGTATCAGAGAAAAATTATATCCCTTATGAATTTCTTATAAGGCAAACTTCCCATAATAAAATGCGAGAATTTATACCAAAGAGGAAATTCAACTCTCTTACCACATTTTATCTCAATAAAATGACTCTTTTCCATTAAACCTAAGCACTGTATGTTTTGAAAATAGTTTTGCAAAACATCCTTATCAGATAGAAGATAATGATTTTCCGACTCATAATGCAATTATGATTTACATCATTTTAATCCACCTGATAGTATCCCCGACTTAAAATAAAAATATGACAATTGGGGTGAATGAATGCTTAACAATACAGTACAAGGCCTTCAAAGCAACAACCACTGTTTTGGTACTATGAATCAATGTGAAACATACATTGAAACAAGTGTTTAAAAACAAATCATTTTACAAGTGATTGATACCTCGAAGTTAAAACAATTTCTCTGAATAAAATAGCAGTCACAACATTTCTGCCACTCTAAAAGGAAAAATTAAGAGAGAAAAAGCTTTTAAAGATAAAACTTTTAAAACTAGCTTTTGGGAGAGGATAAAATAGTTTGAGATTGGAGAAAAATTATCCTCAAGAAAAGTTTAATTCACACCCTAGGTTTGGGAAAATAAAGTAAGGCTGTAAATCAAAAGAATTTCAAAAGAGAAGTTTTGAAAAAGAATTTTAATGTTTTCTTTTTTTAAAACTGATAGAGAAATGAATGTATCTTTGAATAAAACGTTTTGAAAAAGAAACAGACAAAAATTTCTTTTTAATACATTCAGGTTTAAAATTCAGTCAAAAAAAGAAAACTAAATAGTAATACTTATGTAATACTAAACAGTTACCACAGACATGCATATATAAATCAAATAACATGTGGCAATTATTCAGTAGAACAATAAGCATTTAAACATATTTTTATTATTAGTGATTTCATATAAACAACTTGTATTATCACTAATATTAAAAATATCACAATTAATTGCACGCTGATACCAATTATTCGATATTTATCAATAATTTCAAGATGCAAGAAATTGTGCTTCTTATATTTTATCAAATCAAAATTATGAAACTGATAATCATTGAATTGCTTCAATCCATAATTTTAATAAGATAAAATAATTTCGCTAAATACTAAATTATTCATAAGATTGAATATTAGCATCTAACTTCCTACACTATATCTAATAATTGTCACTCTAGCATATTACAATTATACTCATAACAATTATTATTGATATATGTAAGCTCGAGAAAATAGTTGAATAGAAATTCACAAGTCCTTTAAATATAGACATTTAACACTTGTGTTCCTAATTGCAACTCCTCGCAAACAAAATCAAATTTAGAAATATTTTCTAAGTATATAAAATATTGAGAATATTATACACATAACTTAGAAAATACTTCGTCTTCCAATATTAGTGAGTTTTGAAATATGCATTAATTATTTAGAACAGAAATTCTAAATATTGTCACTAATATCAAAAGTATCACAATTATTTGTAATAAAATATTTAAAAATATCATAGCAATTAAGCAAAACATCGTGTATGTTCGGTAGCAGTATGTGAAAGGCTCTAGATACAGTCTCATCTTCCAATTGGAATTGTGCCGCAACATCGTAACGAAAGCCTATGAGTTGAGTTACCGATGGTTTTGTCAGTGGTTGATATCTTGATTTTCTCCTTACTCATCCGAGATGTTTTGACGAAAAGTTATTTTGAAAACTTAAGAGGGTACATGATGTACATCAAACAGTTTATAAATCTTCAAATTTTTTTACTGGATTTACACCTTACAAGTGGTATGGTTCAAAGTGATTTGAGTTGCGTATGATGAGAAATAACTATTATTATAATATCTTGAACTGTGTACTTATTATATTTATGGGTGTTTAGCAAAACTATAGTTGATCCTATTTTGCTAAGTTATTTATAATATTATTTCAAAAACTATGAACGTAATAAGTTCATTGGGTTTTATCTTAAAAGCTTCAGAGGAAGTATGAAAGAGTGGTAACACTATATTCGATAGTGTCTTATTTCATATAATAAACTAAATTGTTCAGATTATATTCTTCTAAACTTCATGTTGAGTATACATGCTTTTAACAGAAAACTCCGACTATATGTATCGTCGAGAGATACTTTGCTATGCTTACCCTATACCGGTAATCTTATGTTATACTATTGAGATAATAGTAATTATCATATTCTTGGATGAGAGTCACATAGATAATTGGGTGGATAATTTGATGAGCATTCTTTCGCTTATTCTTGCTTTATATTAATTTTTTTCAAAGAAAGTGATAATACGTTCGATTGGCTCCATACTTCGAGGAAGAAAGGTAGAAGATTCACATTTGAGATGGTTCAATTCAAACTTATTCTACGAAAATAAGTTGGATTGGTTTTCAGTATTGAGCTAGATATTAATGTCACTTCATGTAGAGGTTATCATTGATAGTTTGAGATCCTGGATAAGAATATTTAGTTTGTAATAACTAATGATACTAGTTGTGTATCATTTCTAAGACTATAACTTGTGTGTATGAGAGAGAGGGGTCTATGATGTGATTTCGTTGGATTATTGAGTTATTACAGGTTTTAAATGATTGGATGGTGACGTGGTGACTCAAATCCCTGACCCCATATTTGGGGGCGTTACATCAGTGGTCCCCTATTGTAAGGCTATCATAGCTACTTTCTGATCCAAGTCTGGTACTTTCAAGGCTTCCTTAGTAAAATGATTCAAGTAGTCCCTCAGGGATTCGTTCATTCCTTGCTCTAGGTTCATGATCGAAGCCGAACTCTTTTCGTGCACTCTCCCGCTTATGAACTGGCTTATAAAAGCTTTGTTTAGTTCTTTGAAGGACCCAATAGAGTTGGGAGATAACCGGCTATACCAACGTTGAGCCATGCCCCCAGGGTTTAAGGAAAAGCCCTACCCTTGACAGCATTGGTAATAGATTGTAATAACAGAGCATTCAAAAAATTTCTTATATGATTCGAATGGTTTCCCGTTCCATCATAAGTTTTGATGGTGGGTATCTTGGACTTCTTTGAGATGTGAGCGTTCATGATCATTTCGGTAAACGGTGGTGTTGGATCATCAAGATCTCCGAGTGGTAGCAAATTAGTGGGATCAGCCCTTCAGTTTCCCTTCTCCTCTCTTGAGGGGTTCCATCTAGCTTTATGATATCAGGGGCTTTATGCCTCGGGGCTGGCCTTGTGTCTTGCTGACCCAAGCTTTTCTTTAGATCTTTGTGTTCAGCCTTGTAGGAAGCAATTTTTTACTCTAGTGTCTTATGGGATTGAGAATGTTGGCTCCCTATAGGTTCCTTGCCAGACCTTCTTCTCCTAGGATTAATATCGGTGCCTTCAGAGCTTTCGTCATTAGTTGAATATTGTCCTGAGAAATCACGAATTTTTTCTCTAAGCCCATAGTTTTGTGGGGGTTCAAACCCTCTGAAGTATAGAGTGGGATAAGTTTGGGAGAGTCCAACCCTAGGTTGGGGAATAGTGCTATTGGGGATAATAACAGTAAAAATTTGTGCATGAGGAGGAATAGTAGTAATAAAAGGAATTTGAGTTACCTGATATAGAGGGTCGGATCCATGGATGACTTCCTCGGGATCGGTAGAATGGACGATTTCACTGAATGGGCCAAGCCTTTGAGTGCTAAAGCCTTGAGTTTCAGCTGGAATAGTGGTGGTAGCAAGGACCTCGGTAGTTTGAGTTTCATCAGGAGGAATCGCATCAGTCGGGTCTCTTGTGGTTGGGACGATGTCTCCATTAGCTCTTCGTGTTCTTACCATGGTTGATGTTGTATTCCCACAAACGGTGCCAAATGTTATAGATTAAAAACTAATGTGTGTTAATTGCTTAGGGTGTCGGAGCTTATCGAGGTTTAATGACTGCACTTGTGTTTCGTAGCTTAGTTTTGCCCTCAAAGATGCCTACGTATCTCAGCGCGTATGAGAATCAAGCCAGACTAGTTTTAAGAATGCAGGTTTAGACCCTTTTTACAGACTTAGAGAGTCTAAGAATTAGATTAGATTTAGGAACCTTGGTGGGCAAGGCACCTCCTTGAAGGATTTTGGATCCTTCTTGTTATAGAAGTAGTTTCCATGTAAGAATATGTTTCTTTGTTGATTGAGGTGTCTTGGGGGCTATTCTTTGGAGTAGTTTATTTATTGTTGGACATAATTAATTAGTTATATTTAGCTAAATAATTAATTCTAAAATTATTTTATAATTTGGGGTTTTAAGGCTCATTAAATGGGTCTCCCTTTTGGACCAAACTATGTCTAATTAATGCTATATTAATTGTGTCTTTAGGGCTTATTTTTATCTTATATCGAATGTGTACCTTGTTATGGCCGTTATGAGTTCGGCATTTTCTTTCCTCCACTTCAAATTTGGTGTTAAAAAAATTCCCTTATAATGTCATTTGAAATATATTTTACACTTTCATTTCTTTCACCAAATTTGTTTATGAGATTATACACTTGTTGAAGAGTTTTTCCTAGTAGTTGAAACTGGATGCACTAGTCTACTTCATAAGTGACTAACCTTTACTAAGAACCTATATTCTGTATATACTTGCTGAATCATTTTTTCAACAATCTTATTACTTTAATAATGATTACAATAATTAGTATGCATACATGAAAACTTTCTGCACTTAGACAAATTTTTTATTGCTTTCACATTCTTGAATACTTTAATTTTATTATCGAATAAGGCATGAACATATTAATGAACATTTTTCAGTGAACCAATATTTCAAGTTTGTAGAAATTCTTCTTAGTTTTTTGTCTTCATGAACCCTGTGCTAGTTTCACATTATTTACATGTATAGTTTTTCTATTATGTTATAATCTCTATGTTACATATAGGTGTCACATACATCATTCCAATGGACCCCAATTAAGTCCTGACTATGGAAAAAATTAGTGTTTATTAACTAGAATTAGGTTCCAGTACATACAAATTAGGGAAAGTCTTCTAATTAAAGCTTAAAAAGTGACATTATGAATTATCAATCCAAAATAGGCTCAATTCAGCCCAAATTAGGGATGGTCCCCTAATTAAGAACTGATTCATGCAAATGTTAGTTTAGGTCATCATAAATTATGCTCGATTAAGCCCAATTTAGGGGCAGTCCCCTAATTAGGGTAAAACTAAAGCTTATTAATTAGAATTTGATCAATTTACACTAAAATTAAGGTTGCAACCCCAAAAAATTTTGTAATAAGGTTATTAAGTATAGATTACCTAATTAAAAGAATATTATCATGATTTAAGCTTGGGAAAATGTCTTGAAAACCTTGCTTACAAGATGTGGACTCTACTAACAGCCGATATATGCCCGACATGCAATATATGGATGATCAGGCTACTATTGAAGCTGCTAGAGAACCACTGAATGAGCTCAACCCACAAGAACATTCACCTCAAAGTGGTGAAGTAGCTGAAATAGCTCAGGCCCTATAAGAACCACCTTCTCAAAGTATACCTGAAGGTCGAACCACAACTGTTGTAGAAGAAATGATACCAAGTCCTAACTCTGACAAACTTGAGTCTGAAGATGAAACTAATACCCTATCAATATCCGATGCTCTTGTCAGTCCTCTAACCACTTCAGTATCATTTCCCTTTACAAGTACATATACTGTAAGTCAAGGTATAAACTCTGGCTTACCTACATCAGAATTTATAAACTCTGATTATGTTAATTCGAAATTTAAGTTTCCTACATTTACTGATTGGATAACCATGGATAATCCTTTTAGGCTTCCTCCTATTCATATGACCATATCCAACCTTTCTCAACCACTTCTTATTTCTGTAGGATTATGTGGCTTGATCATTTCTTGTGAGTCTGACGTAAAATATGTGAAAAACAGAAATAATAATGAGAGGCATGCGTAAGACTTGGCAAAAGGTGAGGTAGAATTGAGACTGAAGTTAGTTACTTCTAGTTAAAAAATTCTGACTATTAAGAGTTATGATATGTGTGCTATGAGAAGTAATGATATTACTTTAAAAGAATATTATGAGGCCCCCTAGATTCGGGGTCAGGGATCCAAGTCATCACGGTCTAATTCCAACAATAAAAGTAATCTCTTGCTTAACAATTATAATAACTAAACATAACTTCAGTGACCCCAATCCAAATCCAAAACTCGAGTCATAGTCTCAGGAAACACACTTAAAATAATGATAGTTAATACATGCCATGTGTAATCTCCAAATCTCATACTACTAACATAACTTCTACATGATTTTACATTAGAAGTAAACATTCTTTTAAGATTTGTTATTACCTTACATATTTTATAATAAGTCTTAGGATTCTAAGCTGAAATCTTGTCTAACTTGCACCATTTTTGGAAGCCCTGAACACGAGTAGCTCAAGCTCGAATCTTCTAATTCCTTTGCATATTATGCGAAGTAGAAAAATCATAATCACCTCTTACTGCAAGATGTAATGTTTATAAAAAGTAAGAATGAGCCAAACATTGCTCATCAAGATATTTATCAGAATATTTATTTAGTTTGCACCAAGAAAAGGGGTGGTAACCATAATTATCCTAACTGGATGCCCAATAGTATAAGTAAAGTGTTCACGATGCAATAAATCAGTGTAGTGAGTTATATCTCAATAATAAATAAATCAGTGTTCACGATGCAAGAAGGTATTCACGATAAGTATATAGTTCTATTTATTGTAGTCCAGATAATTTAAGTTCACAAATTTAAAATTTCATTATCGGTAATTTACCAGGATGGCATCAGTTATAGTATTTGTATTCATTTAAGAATCAATAAGTAAGTATTTCAAGATACTGCAAAAAGAACAATAAAAGTTCACTAGTTCTAATTAACATTATCGGTAACTTAGAACATAGATTTTTGTTATAGTGTTAATGACAAATTCTAATTGTACGAAGGGACTATAAATTTGGAGTATTCCACGCCCTACTATACATAATGATCAGTCACATTGTACAATAGAAAATTGTAATTTTCTCTACTAGTATAAGGATGGTCCACAACTGGGTATCACCCTTGGCAACACATGGGCCTTTTATCTGTTAGGTCATGTGTCACTCGGCCACTTACGGTACCGACTACAGTCCACTTTCAGAAATATATCAGTGAGTTTAGAATGAAATTGAATTCTAAGTTCTAGAATAAACAACAATCTTTACTAAGATTTCAATATGAGATAATTGATTTGCTTCTAGAATTATGGGAAAGTAACCTCGTAACTATGTGGGTTGACTCTCAATCAAAATAGGATCAGGAATATCCCAACAGAAGACTCGGAGGACCCGACCGGGGAGTCCCTACAAAAAATAGAATAATATCAGTGAAGAAATATTTAATAGAGTATGATACTAGTCCCTAACAATACAAGTATATATGAAAATAATGTCAAAATTGTTTATTCATTCCCTAATGTGGAGTTGTTAACTCAAAAATAATTATGGAATTTTGAATCATAACTTAATAATTATTATTTAATTGAAAATAATATTCAAAGTTTCTACAGAAGAATTAAAGAAAAAAAATAAAATAATATTCAAAAAAATTTAAATGACACCAAAATATTTTTAAAGGTCAAATAATATATTTAGGATACTTAAGCGACCTAAAATAATACCTGAATAATATTTAAAAGGGTTTCAAATGATTAAAATTATTTAGTTTGTATTTAAATAATATTTAATCAACATTAAATAATTTTAAATGAAGTAAAATATTTAATCAATATTTAAAAAAAATCAACATTAAGTAATATTTAAATAAATTAAAATAAATTAAAAATATTTCATCAAGATTTAAATACTATTAAATCTCTTATCAATAATATTTAATATTTTAAAATGGGTTAAACACATTTCATTACTTTAAATAATATATCTTCTATATGGAACTTATGAGGTGGTTAGGTTTGGGGCTTGGCATAAAAGCTTTCGCGGAATAGCAAATGCAGGCACAAGAGAAAGGGTAACTTATCTTATGGGGTGACAGAATTGTTAGAGCTGATGTCCTTTTCAAAGGGCAGAATCGAAGTATAGCAAATACCATTTGTTTTGATTTTGGATCTTCCCTCGAAGTATAACATATACCATTTGTTTTGGTTTTGGATCTTCCCATCCAAGTTCCATTATCCCCATCATGATTTTACATAATAGACATTTGTGAGTTCAATGTGAAAATTGTTACGAATTAGTAAATAATCCTAACATAGAAGTACTTGTGGTTTAAGATCTTTCCGAACGAGGAGTGTCGGTTGAGATCACCCCAAAGACTCTTTCGGCATCCAGTTATCAGTAGCACTTTTGGTCACTACATTTCGAAGATCGTAGTTCTCGAACGAGCAATCAAAAAGCCAAAGATCTTACTATTTCTGAAAGAACTAGAGTTCAAGATTAATAATATTTATATAATTTGCAGGGATGTTAAACTAATAAGTAAATAATACATATTTATTATTAGTTAATATCCACATATATTCTAAGGGGAGATCCTTGAATAATATTAACTGAAAGTTGGAAAACATTAATGGACTACTACCGGTCAAATATCGAGTGCGAAAAGGGGTAAATCTATACTCAAACCAACTATTCCTAATCACTACCATGCACTCTCTAACTTTTAAAGAAGTTTAGATTCACCAAAGAAGATAAGGTAGGCAGGGAATTACAATTTAGTTATACGAATAATTTGATATAACTAGTACATACACAACAGACCTTTATGAGCTAGAAAAGTTGTCATAAAGTTCAGGGTCAAGGGAAATTGCATAACAAGAACTTAAAATATTCTGAAATAGAATTAAAGAACAGAGTTAGAAAACATGTCTAGAGACATATATCTGAAGTCCTTTATACCTTCCGGAAGTTCTATAATTAAATATGATATGATAATCTCAATTAGTTCAATTAACAAAAGTGTTACATTAACTATTAATACACAAAATTGAACCTGTTAACTAATTATGAGATTGTGATAACCATTAGACTTCATAACATCTTCATTCTAACACCTCGGTGTTAATCCTCAAGCTTATATCTAGTGTACTTGTATTCATTCCACTTACACTTCATAATTATATTTTCATTACTACCAGTTGTGGCGTGTGTTAGTAATTGTGCCCTAGAAACAATACTTTTTTTTAAGGAAAATATTTTATTATTAAGGATTATGTTTTATTGATTATTATTTATTTATTTATTATGTCTTTATTTATTACGTTATAAATGTTAGCATAATAAATGTCCTTGAAATAATGATATGTATTATATGTCTTTAAGTATGCGACTAAAAATTGAGATTATATGAACAATGTCATTATTCTTGAATATCCCTAGTCGAATGTTATTATTTTAGGACAATAATAATACATAAAGACTAGTATGTTTGTTGACTGATGACCACATCTCATTAGTCATTAGTATGATGATACTAAAGTTAAAAATATAGGTGCATGTAAGAGTACATGGCACTGGATTGACCCACCGTGAATTTTTACATGTTAAAACTGTCATAAATAATTCTCACTATGATAATGGTGCAATGATCCTTAGACCTGAAATCATTATATTTCTATACGAGAATTAATATACTTTGATTACATTAAGAGTTACATTTGACCGGGTGATGATAAATGTGGACATTGGGTATATTATGAATCATATGAGAAATATGAATGATATAGATAGAATTTAACCCACCTAATTTATGAGTGATATTATTGGCCACTTGTTTGAGTGAGACTATGAAATACACAGTCGTGCTCTAATGTTGATTTGATTTAATAGTCTACTCATCGATCAAGAAAACTAAGATTAAATTATGAAGACGATGACACAATACATGCCTCGAATTTAATCAAAAATATTAATGTTAAAGGAATTATATCACATGGAACATTATTCACGAAAGTCTTAATCGAATCACCGATTTTATTATTATTACTTGGGAAGAAATAATGTATTACTAGATGCCGCTCATTGTTTAAAATTTTAATTAGATATTAAAATTATTGCCAAGGTAATAATAACCTACAGGGTCACATACAAAGAACACTTAAAGGAGGAATAATTTAAATTATGAATTTAAATTAATTAAGTTTGAATTAATTAATTAAATAAATAAAATAAATGAATTACTTAAACTAATTCCAAAATTAGTAATTAAGTTTATTATTGGAGTCCCCATTTGGCGCCAATCAGGTGCCATTAGAGCTATTAGCGTAGGAAGCATTAGGACCATTATTGGAGGTCCCCATTTGATGGGTTCCAGCAAGAATGCCATGGAAAGATATGCCCGGAAAGCTAAAGGAATTCCCTTAATAAATGTGTTCAACCTGGCACAAAGACCCTCAAAGTTGTTTAAAGGAGAAACTGCTCAAATCTCTTTTGATGAAAATGATGCTAAGTGGGTTCACTATTCACATAATGATGCCCTAGTGGCAACTGTCATGATTAGAGGTCTAAATGTGCACAGAATCCTAGTTGATAATGGAAGCTCTGTGAACATTCTAGCCTACACAACATACCAGAAAATGGGACTATTGGACAAAGAAATGGGTACCACTAGGAATGAATTGTATGGCTTCATTGGAAATTCTGTGAAAATCCTTGGATGGATTAACCTCCTTGTCACCATGGGAGAGGAACCTAAAGTGGCTACATAATTGGCTAAGTTCATAGTGGTGAATGAGGATATTTCCTAAAAGGCAATTTTGGGAAGGCTAGTACTAAAAGACATGAGGATAGTAACCTCCATTTACCACATGGCCATGAAGTTTTCCACACCAAATGGGGTGGGGTGTCTTAGAGGCTGCCAATATGAATCAAGTGAATGATACAACAAAACAATTGTTAGGAATATATTCATTTGATGATGTACAAAATACTAGAACATGGTCTAGATTAGTTTATCTGTAATAAGTCTTTCTAGTCTCTGAAATGTATAATCAGAGTCTAGATAGTCAACATTCATGTTACTTGTACTTAGAAGAATTTCTATAGAAAGTGAAACCAGAGTCTGCAGGAAGATCAGAGTCTGGAAGGTGACTAGAGTCTATAGACTATCAGAGTCTATGATCTATCAGAGTCTATATATGATCAGAGTCTGAAGATCATCAGAGTCTAAAGGTGTTCAGAGTCTATACAGTTGAAGTTAAATTTGGAAGAAGATCACAGGAATGGAAATTCTACGAAGATCAAGATAAATATATTGCAGATATGTTATGGGAAAGAAAGAGAATTCTAGAAGGAAACTGTCAACTAATAATTAGGAATTATATTCCTATTGTAATTTATCTTTCTGTTATTAGTTGATAGGTAGCTCTCTATATAAACTCTATGTAACCTAATTGTAAAGTTGTGGAAGTCGAACCATAATTGTCTGAGTGATATCTTGTGAGAGCATAGAGATAGAGAGAGTTGCTGTGATAAACACAGAGAAGCTGCTAGGGTTTGTGTACACCCTAGGAGTGTTTTGTATTCACAAATCAATAATACAAAACAGTACTTATTCATATTTTTGTGTTTGAGTTTGTTCTTAATTTGATTTTAAATCAGGCAGAAAACACATACAAGTATTCAACCCCTCCTTCTACTTGTATAACTGAGAAAACAATTGGTATCAGAGCCTAATGTTTAAAATTGATCAAAGATGTCTAGAAACAAAGATGGCAATTCTAAGATTCCTATGCTTAAGAGAAACGAGTTCACCCACTGGAAGGTTAAGATGCTGCACCATCTGGAAGCAACAGACCCTGACTATCTTGAAAGAATTCATGAAGGACCCTATGTGCCCTTAAAGCTTGTGCCTCAAATCAATGAAGAAGGCAAAGTAACTGAAGAACACTTCATTGAGAAACCAAATGCTGAATGGACAAAAGAGGACAAGGAGAATGTCCTTAAGGAGGCAAATGTCAAAAATATACTCTTCAACAATTTGGATTCTGTTCTTACAAACTGTGTTATATCATGTCAAACTGCTAAGGAGATGTGGACAAAACTTGAAGTGCACTATCAAGGGACTAAAGATGTCAAGAAGAATGCTAGGTCTTTGTTAATTCAAGAGTATGAGTATTTTGAACAAAATCTGGAGAATCTATCACTGAGATGTATGATAGGTTTACAAAACTCTTGAATGAGATGGCTATGCTTGGTAGGGTTTATGATTCTGAAGATACAAACACCAAGTTTCTGAGAGCACTTCCTGAAGAGTGGGACAATAAGACTACAGCCATAAGGGAAACTAGGGATTTGGATGAGCTAACTCTAGAAGAATTGTATGGCAGACTCAAGACATATGATTTGGAGATGCAACAGAGAAAGAATAAGAAGTCTGTAAAGACAAAATCTGTGGCACTCTTGATGGAGTCTGAGAAAGAACAACAGGAACAACCCACTGAAGCTAGAATCAAGGATTCAAGAAAGAAGGGTAAATCTGTTGTGGAGTCAGAGTCTACTGACACAGACTCTGATTCTGATGAAGAGATTGATATAAGTCAAATGATGGCTATGCTTGCTAAAAATTTCAAAAGAATGAAATTCAACAAAAGAACTGGAAAATTTAGCAAGAGGCTATCATTCAAGAAGGAAGATGAGAAGGTTGAGAAGAGCAAGAGTACTATAATCAAACTTGACAAAGCAAGGGTTAAATGTTTCAACTGTGGAATATTGGGGCACTTTGCCAGTGAATGCAGAAAGTCAAAAATTCAAGGAAAAGGAAAAGAACTTCTATCAACAGGAAAGGATTGGGCAAATTCAAGCTCAGAGGATGAAATTGATTTTGAAAATCTAGCATTGATGGCATCCTCCTCAAGAAAATCATAATCTCCCAAAGAACCCTCATCTCCTAAAACTCAGGTATCAATCTTTACTCCTGAATCCTTAATTAATTTAGACTCTGATGGTATAGAAATTGTGCAAAGTGAGGTTAATAAAATAATGACAACATGTAGGTCTCTCACTAGTGAAAGTGAAAGGTTGAGAGAGGAAAATTCAACCTTGACTAAAAGGAATAATTATTTAGAGTCTGAGTTAATATTAATGGAACAATACAAAAAGGATTCTGAGAAACATAGTCATAACTACACTGAAATCTTGAAAGCCTATGATTATGTTAAGAGAGAACTAGAAGAAGAGAGACTCAAGTTTAGAGTCTGGACAGACTCTGGTAGAAAAGTTCAAGAAATTCTCAATAATCAAAATGTGTGTCAAACTGCTGGTCTAGGCTATGACAAGAGTCAAGACAAAAGACCTATTGTTGAGAATGATAACAATGAAGAAGCTACCCAATTTAATAAGACTAAAGACAAAAGTACATTTGTTCCTGTTAAGTTTGTGATCCCTAAAGAAAAATCTGAAACCACAAACTCATCTGTCAATAGTCCCCCTGTTGTTGACAAGAAGACAGATGAAACAGGAGAAAATAACTCTAAGAAAAATATTAACATAGGGTACTTGTCTAAGTCTAAGTTGAAAGAAAGGCTAGAAAACTTATCAGAGTCCACCAAAACTAGGAGAAATAGGAATGGTAAGGAAGGCATTAATAAGGCTAATAATTATCAAAAAGATCCTAATTCTCCTAGAAAGAAGTGTTATAGATATGGCAACCACAACCATTTAGCTATAGATTGTAAAACAAAAATTGAGATGAAATCAGAGTCTAGTCCTTCTCAGACTCTGAAAAGTCACTACATACCACAGAAACCTTGTTATCAATGTGGTAGCATATTTCATTCTATTTATATGTGTAGGGACTATCATGATTTGTATTACAATTTTTATGAGCTAAAATCTTCAATTGATAAAAGTTGGTAGGACACTGTTAAGACACCACCAGAGTCTAAAGCAACAAAAGAGACAGATAAACCAAAGGTGAAAAGTGTTAAGCCTGTGTCTCCTAAAGTTAGTAGAAAAGGATCCAAAACTGTTTGGGTCCTCAAAACATCTAACTAGCTGCTCTATGTATGCAGGGAACCAGGGTAAAGAAAGTAACCCTAATCCTGGACAGTGGATGCTCAGGACACATGACTGGAAAGAAATCCCTGCTTACAGACTTTGTGGAAATGGCTGGCCCAGAAGTATCCTTTGGAGATGGCAACAAAGGACAAACACTGGGATATGGCAAAATTGTACTTGGGAATGTCATCATTGATCAAGTAGCTCTAGTTGATGGCTTAAGGCACAATTTGATAAGCATAAGTCAACTTGGAGATAAAGGTTACCATACTGGCTTTGACAACAAAGAGTGTCTTGTGACTCATATAGAAACAGGCATTTTGGTTTTCAAAGGACACAATACTAGAACAGGGTCTAGATTAGTTTATCTGTAATAAGTCTTTCTAGTCTCTGAAATGTATAATCAGAGTCTAGATAGTCAACATTCATGTTACTTGTACTTAGAAGAATTTCTGTAGAAAGTGAAACCAGAGTCTGCAGGAAGATCAGAGTCTAGAAGGTGACCAGAGTCTATAGACTATCAGAGTCTATGATCTATCAAAGTCTACATATGATCAGAGTCTCAAGATCATCAGAGTCTAAAGGTGTTCAGAGTCTATACAGTTGAAGTTAAATTTGGAAGAAGATCACAGGAATGGAAATTCTACGAAGATCAAGATCAAGATAGGTAGCTCTCTATATAAACTCTATGTAACCTAATTGTAAAGGTGTGGAAGTCGAAGAATAATTGTCTGAGTGATATCTTGTGAGAGCATAGAGATAGAGAGAGTTGCTGTGATAAACACAGAGAAGCTGCTAGGGTTTGTGTACACCCTATGAGAGTTTTGTATTCACAAATCAATAATACAAAACAGTACTTATTCATATATTTGTGTTTGAGTTTGTTCTTAATTTGATTTTAAATCAGGCAGAAAAGACATACAAGTATTCAACCCCCCCTTCTACTTGTACAACTGGGAAAAAAGCAATACATGTAGCAGAAAGGCGAAAGAAGAGCTTCCAGGAAATAAAGAAAGAAGGTGATGAGGTACTAGTATTAGAACCTGCAGAAAAATGGAAAGGTTCATGTAATGGCATCAGAATTGTGGAGTTGACTTGTGAGGAACCTCTTCCAGAGGTTCCAGTTTTTCGAGGGTAGCACCATCAGGATTGTTAATGTTGGAAGCTGCACCAATAGAGATTCTCACCATAGAGGAGGTCTAGATGTCGAAGATGAGATAGATTTGGATCCAAGAATACCTGAAACAACCGAGAAAACAGGACCAATTGGTGATAAGGTTGCAGTGGTGATGGATGACAGTGATGCAATAAAAGTACTATGTTAGAAATAAAGAACTGATGCTGTCAGAGAATGTTTCAAACAAAGTTTATTGAAGCCAATCAGAGTTTAAGCTGACGTCGTCAGAGTTTAGAAGTCGTCGATAGTGTTACTCAATCAGAGTTTACTAACCTATAGAGTTTATGATGATCAGAGTTTAACAGATGGAAACCGACAAATCAGGGATTGATTGGAGATAAAGATGGAAGTGTTTCTATAAATAATAATTGCCTTTCTAGAAGCTATCATTTAGGAAGATAATGATGGAAATAATATTTCTGCATTTAATGATCATTATCTTTTCTGTAATTAGATAGGGTAGTTGTGTACTATATAAACACAGAATTAGGTTTACATTGCAATCATTCAAGTTATTATATTTCTCATAACCTAGCAACTCTTAAGAAATTTGTTTTTCTTGAAAGAGTTTTGTATTAAGTCAATCAAAGTTAATACAATATAGTACTTCTTTTACATACTTGTGTTCATAATCGATTGTTTGATAATATTATATTCAACCCCCCTTCTATAATAGTGTATTATCTCGGTAACATACTAACTATCGGGAAGCACCTGAAACCTGGTATAAGAGAGATGCTAATTAGGTTCATGAAGCAGAACCTGGATGTTTTTGCTTGATGTCATTCAGACATTTTTGGAGTTGACCCCAAAGTGATGTGTCACCGTCTAAATATTGATCCTGAAAAGAAAGGGGTAAGACAGAAAAGAAGAGCTGTAAGTAGAGAAAGAGCTTCTGCCTTAAAGGAGGAGGTGGATCGGCTGTTTAAAGCTGGTTTGCTCAAAGAGTCATTCTACCCCATATGGTTAGCTAACCCAGTATTGGTTAAAAAAACCTTATGGGAAATGGAGGGCTTATGTGGATTTTACAGACCTAAACAAAGCATGTCCCAAGGACAGCTTCCCTCTTCCAAGGATTGACCAGCTAGTAGATGCCATAGCTGAACATGCCTTGCTCATTTTTACGGATGCATATTCAGGCTATAATCAGATTCCTATGTATGAACTGACCAGGATTGTTGGGTCCCGGAGATCGTAGAGGGGGGGTGAATACGATTCCCAAATTAAAATTATGACTATTAATTATTTTTGGGACAACATAAAAATTACTTTGGTTCAAACCCGGGTACTGTTCATCATCTTCTTCAACCTCAAGAACACCATTAAAATAACCAAGATAATGAACGGTAAATCATCCAAAACACACAACACAACAAGATCCGAGAATATAACTTTATATTCATTGAAGTGGGGTAGATGCTACAAACAAGCTCAAGAACACAACAAAGAAGTGATTTTTGTCTCCTCTAAAACTATTACATTTTGTAGATCTAGGAGACAAAAATCAACCCTATCTTCTATACAAGATTTAACAAGTGTTTTCAATAGAAGAATAGAGGAGTGGTATAATAAAGAAAATCATGGCTACAAATATATTCAAGATCTAGTTTGGCCATGGGGGAGAGAATAATTTCTCTCTCCCCCCTTTTCTTTTCTCATCCGGATGCACACCCATTTGAGATGGAGACTTGGGTTTCCTTTTTATTATTGAAAAAAGTGTTGCTTTTTTCTTTTTTCTTTTTGCTCTTTGTTATTCCACCTTTTACTCTTGTCCACTCAAATCTTATCTTCAAAGTCATCAGGTTGTGCCGTCTGTCCCTTATCCATTAGGCTGTCATTTCTCCAACACTGATTTACCACCTTTGTTGATCCTCCACATGACTCAAGAAAACCAACAACTTTAGAATGTTTAAAACCATATTAACCGACGAGAGCTTGCCTCCAATGTCCTGACACTTTATGCAACGGTCTGGTTCATAAGTGACTAGTCTTGATAGGGTCTCTTGATTCAGAACATGATTCCTCATTCTTCTTTGCAAACCTTACTTGTAGCTTCGATTGTAATGCACTGAAATCTTCATAGACTAAGACAATCTTCTGTAGCTTCCACATCCTTGAATAGATGTCAATATCTTTTATTCTCCACTGAGGCCTGAACATGTTAATGAACTTCTTCCAGTGAGCTTCAAGTCTGTAGATGATCCTTTGATACTTTGTCTTAACTGAACTCTGTGATCCAAGATTTCTGTGCACCTGCATATTATTACATGTCATGTTCTATTGTTGAGTTATCATCAACCATTACATAGAGATTACATTTAGCATTTCTAGTACTCATGAAAGTGCAGTGAGTTACTTCCCTTCACTCTTGTCTCCCCTTTCAATCTCCCCCTATTTAGTTGATATGGAATAGCAATCAAATACTATTTCCCTTTACAATCTCCCCCAAAAGCAATTAAATAAAATTAACTACTAGAGGATAACTCAACTAACATACAAGAAATAATTAAAGTACTGGACATGAAAATAATATACAAAAGGTTCTGGAAAGATATAATCAGTTAAATCCAGATTTCCTGAGTTGTTGAAAATGAATGATGAATTTCTGAATTTCATTTTCCTTTAGCTTCCTCCACTTCAATGTTTTTCAAAGATGGGGTTCTTTCAATAAAGAAACAAATCATTAGTAAAGACTTCTAAACAATCATTCTTGTTCATCTTGTAATTCGAACTAGAACATACAGCTCTCTATGTTCCCCATAAGAGGTCAACTCATTCTCCCCTTAAGGTTGTTCTCTCTTGGAATGAAAGTCACTTCCTCTTTTTTCTTCAGGATGTTCTATTTCCAGGAAACATATTTTTCTTTCTTCCCTGCACTACTCCACTGACTTCATCTATCACTGAAACAAGAACTAGAACACACTTGGACACTTCTCAGATGCCCCTTGAAAATCTCCTCACATTCTTCTTTACCCAGAAAACTTCTACTTAGCAAAAACTCCCCCTGAGTTGATACTTTTCAAAGAAATCTTCATTTTCATTCATTGATCATGCCAGAAAGAATTCTTCTACCGAACCTCTCCTAAGAATGTTCCAAGGACAGATCTTCAAACAAATAGAGCAAAATCCCTTAAATATCTTTTCAGAATAAGATATAGCATTGCAAACCAAGATGTTAAGATTCTCTATAACTTCTCCACTTCAGATGAAAAATTAGTTAAATCTACAACACCTTTAGGGATAAGGCTTCAACCAATTACTAAGAAAATCCCCCTTAGTAATTTCTCCCTTGCATCACTAAGGTTTTAATTTTATCTAATTCTCCCCTTAGTTCATGCAAGCTCCAATCCACCCTTGTGTCTTTAGATATCCTCTAAGTAACCTCCACAAGATAGGATTGACAGATCTCGTTTCTTGTGTCACCAAATTCTCCCCCTTAGTTGAGAATATCCTTTAAAACAATAAAAGTATCATCTACATCCAATCGAATAAGAAACTCTCCTCCAACTGAACATAAAATCCTCCTTAGGCCTAAAAATTAATGTCTCCCCCTTTGAGATTGAGAACAACATGAATTAATAGACCCAAAGGTAATAGTTTGGACATTCCCACTAAGCTTCAGCTAGACTCTTCTTCAGCTTGTCTTCCAGAAAAGAATCTCTTCAACATTTCAGAGCTGGAAAATTCAGTAACAGGATTCAAGCATAGTAGCAAGGTTAGTGTTTGGTCTATGGTTTCCTTACTTCTACTACGTTATGTTGGTGTTTACACTTTCAAGCGTAAGTGTTCCACTCATTTCTCTCCCTATTTCTCTCACTCAAGAGTATCACTGCCTCACTTCACTCAAGTGTTTCTCTCCCTTACTTGCACTCATTCCATTTATAGCAATTTATACCTGCAAGTAAATCCATGCTAGTCTCACCAAGATATTATGGATCGTTGACTATAGCATTTGTCGATCACTAATGATCTAGGTTCTGAGATGGAATCTCATACAGGGTTTTAGTTAGGCCGTCACCCAACTCACCATGAGCAAATCCATGCACACGTGGCTCGTCGTCGGGGAATAACCCTTCTGAAATTGGAATCTCCTCCATTCCAGGAGTGATTGAAATCCCAACACCCTAATCCTCAAAAGACTCATCAAATTGGTAAACTAACTGAATCATAGTCTACGAGTTGTTGCTCAGCTACTTTTAACATCAACAATCTCCCCATATGCAAATCCATGCACTAGATCATTGAATGTGGTATGCGTACTAGCAGCTATCTAAGCATCAACCGACTCCCCATATGCAAGTCCATGCACTGGATCGTTGACGGTGATATGCCTTTAAGTTTTGAGCGATCCATGTATGCCAGAATTTGAATTCCAGGGAGAGTAGACGTGTACAAACATCTCTCTCAATCACCTGTGAAGATGAATTAACTCACTATTTTCAGTCATGGAAAACTGTTAGTGATTGCCTCTCAACATCAACAGATTGCTCTGCGGATATGAAATCCCGTTAGGGAACTAGGACTGTTCCTCCTAGGAAGGTTGACAAGGATTCTAATATATGGCAAGAAATCCAAGTTTCCCTTAAATGCCTGTGAAGGTGGCTCAACAACTTCATTCACCATGAATGGTAAACAAAGAAGTTTAGGGGTTTTACCTATACCTCACAATGTGCACTTCTTGCAATGTGTCCTCACAATTGTTAGTCCCAAGAGAGGCTAGAGAACTGTTAGGTCCTATAACATCCCTTAGAAGCAAAAACTTTAGGATTACCATCAGCGTGAATGCTTTTGGTGTGCTTGATTCATTACAAGGTGCTCTGGCTGACGAGCTAATTTTCAATGAAATCACCTTGTTGAGAGAGTTCATTCAGAAACGGTTGAATTTCCTTTTCAGCTCTGCATCCTTTTGAGAGAATACAGATGAGCTACAGATAACTCAATTTGTATACTTCTTTCCTTCTCGAGAGGTAGAGCTGTGGGTGCACTTCCGACACATCCTTTGTTGCAATTAATGCAGTTTCTCCCTTAACAACCGCTAATCTACATAAGTTCCTTATATCACCAAGGGTTGAAAGTTTGAATTAGAATGATAGTGTTTGGTACTAAGGCCTTGGTTAGAAATTGATGGATTATTCAACTTCTTGACCTTCCCCTATAGCTACTAAAGCCAAGCCATTACGGCTAAATAGATAGAGTTGATCAGAGCTATATAAAATTTGGTAGAGTATGATTAAACTTATTCTCTATTCCTTCTCAGAAATATAGCATCGGAGCAATGTGTCCTCAAGAAACAATGCACTAGAGCTAAAATGTGGGAATTAATAAAGAATAGGTAAAAGAATATTAAGCCAAATTTCATAAACTCACAATTTTGAAAAAAAATTTAACAGATTAACAAAAGTGTTCTTTTGAATTTCTCTTAGATTAATATCCAATTGAAATTCAACTCTTTTAACAAAAACATTTTGATTAATAACTCAAATCTATTTCATCTTGTTCACTGTATGTTTTCAGAAATTGTTTTGCAATTCATTCTTATCGGATATTATCTCCGACTTAAAACATAAATCATAAAAAAAATTGAATGAATGCTTTAATCATACAGTCCAAGGCACTAATCCCAAAGCAAACAACTATTGTTTTAATACTACAGGTCAATGTGAAACAGACATTAACAAGAGTTTTGAAAAACGTTTTACCAATAGTTGATACCTCAAGATCAAAACAATCTACTCAAATAAAATAGCCTGATACCATGCAACCTAAGTTACAAGTTATCAAGTAACTTTATTTAAACAAATTGTGGAGACAAAACAGTTTTTATTACAAAACATTTAGAGAGAGAGAGAGGATATATGATTTTGAAATAGAAAGATAATTCTCAAGAAATGTTTTATTTCAAAGGGAGTTTTAAAAAAAAAACTTTTAGTGGCTTTTCATTCTCTGGCAAATGAATGCATGTTTAGATAAAACATTTTTCACAAGAAATAGACAAGAAATTTCTTTATGTATTCAAGTTCTAAAGAATGAAAAACATATGTTAATACTAATGAATTATCAAATATATGAATGAACAAGACATTCAAAAGTACTAACATCATTCAATCATTTTGTAATAAAATGCATCTTACTACAAAACAATCAAGAACATAAGATACTTACATTATGCTAGACAATTACCATTTGTCGCTTGAAACAAACACATATTGCAATATAGATCATGGTAATTCTAAAGCATAAAACATAAGCATCCGCTAAACACTGAACATACATTGACCGAATGACAGCATTTAACTTCTTACACTACATCTCAACAATTATCACATAAGCATATTGAAAATACTCATGACAATCAGAATGTATGTAAGCTCGAGGTACTAGTTGCATCAGAGATCAAATACCTTTAAATATTAATGCTAAAATTTATGATCTTTGACAACCCCTCGCGACGTAGTAAATTAATTTCAATATCAGTGTTTTTGAAATAATCTTTTTGTCACTTAGTACAGAAATTCTAAGTGGCATCACTAATATCAAAAGAATGACAACTAATATTAATGGATTTTGCAAAAGACATGAATTACATCACTTAAACTACATATTAAGTGGTTCCATTAATATTAGCATTAACCAATTAAAAGTAAATAAAATTACAATTAATTAATATATACAAATACTTATGATGAAACATATGATACATATAGCATGAATAACATATAACAGCACAAAGTACGAGGTCCTGGATATAAATTGACTATACAAAGAGATGCTACATTGTTAGGTCCCTAGGTCCCGGGTGATCATAGGTAATCTCATACTGATAATATTGGGTCCCGGGTGGTCACAAGCCAAACATTAATCAGTTCCTAGATATCGTAGACATCTAAATAGCATGAACACTCTCTATAAACTTTACATTTAAATAAATCAATATTAGACTAGAGTGACATACCTTAGTCAATAGAGCTTTTACTGGTGTATGATCGTTGAATGAACAATTACTCCTCTTTGCCCGAGAGATCGAACGTTTACTCCTTTCGAGATCGAACGTTTATTCCATTTGGACAGGAATAACTTTTCAGCTACCAGTTAACATTGTTCCTCGAAACAATACCACGCTCATCCAGATGTAAACTGCATTACTTTCAACACCCAAATATTTCCTTGTAGATATTGGTCTTGGCAGCAACTTCACTAAACTCAGCACTCTAGAAACCAGTAGTCCTGACACTAGAAGAGTAGAACCTTCAAAAACTCCGAACTACCCTTCAACTTCTGTATCAATACCAAGTCTTCATGTGGATTGATTCCTTGTGCTAAGTGTATCTGCCTCTGGTTCAATTGAGTTAGTTCCTTGATTCGAACCCTACTCAATCTTGATTAGTTAGTGCATCTTCAGTCTTCATTGAATTCACTCAGAAAAACCAATGAAATACTCTTATACATGCACGACCAATCACTACTCCAGCCCAGATTCATCAAGAACTGACTTTAGGAAATGTTGTTACACAAAACCCTTTGTCATGACAGATGTGTCCTTAATGTTTCCTTAGATATTCAGTGGGTAGATTAGTCTTCTTCAAATATGATTGAGATCATCTTGCATTATCTTTAAATTGACAATTTGCTTTCTAATATGCAATCACTCAATCTGGATCACTCAGTGTTCTTAAGAATCTCAACTCTTACTCAATGAGCACTGCTAGCCTTTGAACATCAAACACGACTAGTTGATCCAACTTACTGATGCTCCCCCTGTGATGCTGCTTTCAGCTTTTCTTCATCTGGTGTCATCTGATCTTGAGCCCTAAACAGGATGTCAACCTTTAGAAATTCAAAGCTAAAATCAAACGAATGTTAGGGAGCTTGATGATGATGTTCACTGCATCTAGATCATCTTAAATCAATCACAGACTGTGTGTAAGCTCTTAACTCCAAAAAAGATAGCCTTCCATCACACTATATGACTTCAGGCATGATTAATCTTACTTGATGTCTTCTTTTTACATTTGTTGATTAGACTTGCTGTGTCAACTGATTCAGCCGTAGTGAATAGGAAACCTTAACTCTATCCATTATCCTTGTAATTCCACTCAAGGTCTGGATTTCCCTATCAACTCCTCCATTTGGTCATGAAGTCCGGAAACTGAACTTTATTCTAGAATACTCCTTTCAGTGCAGACATAACATAGAACTTCGTTCGTCAACAAATTCCATTACCTGCCCTCAAAGTGTTCTTATAGTAATCTGCCTAATCCTTTGAATGTGATTAATCACTGAGATGCTTCATCTATCGAATGCACGAACAAATACCAAAACTAAACAGGGTAGTCTTTGACTTGACTTTCCTTCAACTGACATACTTCACTAATGTCCTTCTTAAAAGAATTTCATTAGAAGTAGTCCTTTCTCACTAACTTCATCTTTACCGTCGAATCTGTTATCTTGATAAACCAAGTATTAGTTGATAAACCAAGTGTGAGAGCATCACTTGTTGTTGCAGCTAACTCTATTCTGATAAACTTCAACGAATAGTTGACTTCATCATAAGCATTACATTTTGTGTCATCAATAACCTCACTTCTAGTAGAGTGAGCTTCTATTTCTCTTGACCCCGATCAATATTGTTCATCCTCGAACTGATATTAGGAAACCCTTCGCAAAGAGTTCCCTAGGACTTCCTTAATATTGTGCTTCAGATCATTCAAGAAAAATAGGTAACCTTGCTTAACCATTTGAATACCAAAACAAAAGTAGTTACATGCCTCGGACATGAAAATGTCAGAGATATATAACTTGTACATGTTGAAAGATACTCTGCATTCACAAATGATTAAGACACGTGGTCCTCAATTTGATTGAGTCCAAGGGTTAGAGATATTTCTAAACATAGTTAACAACAAAGCATTCAAGTTCAACATGCTCATTCTTATCTGACTAATCACTCCTCATCTATATCAGCCTCAACAAGTAGTCTTGGCTATGAGCTCAGTGATCCCAACCTAACTTAAGGTGGACTAGCGGTCTATAAGAATCATGTCGTACATATATGTAGTCATAGAAGAATCAATCACTCAGATTCCTAATTCTTCTAAATCACCTTTGTTGTTCACTTTAACATTATATTATCTCTAATTACCTGAGTCAATTTAAATTTAAAATTTTAATTCATGGTTTATTATACTGACCCCTAGGCAATTTCCAAATTAGAAACAAACTCATCTTAACAAGCACATGATCAGATATAGCATTTAATACAACCATGCGAGTATAGACAGATTATAGACAATGTAAACATCAAGGCACTTAGCATGCAGCAAATACTCTTTCCGGTAAATGTACCCCTACAAATACCTAAGACTCTATATGCTAACATGATCAATTATCGTAAAGCAAGCATTAAATCACACTAGATCTAATCATGAAGTCAAATACTGATAAACAAGCAACACTAACAAACTAGCATAAGTTATCTAATTTATATAGAAATCAAGGTGAGACATGCATTACATCAAACTTATAATATAATGCAGTTCAGTACTTAATACTCTATAATTGAATCAAACAAGTATAAACTAGTTAGAAAGTATACCTGAGCGATGCTTAGCATTCCATCTCGAGTGATAATCAATTGATCCAAATCAATTTCCATTCTACTAACACTCATGAAAGTATCCTTGCATTTGACCTCAATAACAAATGATGTTCCTGCTTCAACCCAAACTGATACCTGATTGTTCTACTTAAAGACCCCAACATAGAATGTCTCATGTTCTGCTTGAAAAGATCACTCTTCTTTGTATGTGTAGCAATAACCCCTTGATTATCATATGTCAGTGATAATCAAACCTTGTGTATTTCTGCCACTGATGTCCTTTAACCAAATCTTCAATTGTTGTTTTGGTTCTTTGACCGATAAACTGAATTCCTTTTCAAAATCCCGAATTCTTCAAATATTGATTCGAAAACCACTGATCGAAGACTCTTCCCTAAATGAACTAATCCCCTTTCAATAACCAAATGATCCACTGAGTAGACCGATGTAGAAATACATCTCCAATGGTAAGATCAGGTCACAACTCCATTAGAATGTTCTTCAGTCAGTTCGTTTGTCCTCAACGAACGAAGAATCAACTCCTGTTGTTTCGTTTAATAAAACATTTTGTTCAAACAGAATATTTAATTTTTTAGGAATTTAAATAATCAAAATAATTGAAAATACCTTTTTTTATATAAGTAATAATAAATTTCTCAATTTCAAATTATAAATAAAATAAAATAATTCGAAAAGAAAGTTTTGATATAGAGATAACAAATTTTTCAAGGTATATTAAATAATCCTAAAAAAGAAATTATTTCAAATCAAAATTAGTTTTCAAAGAATTTTATAGAATTTATAATCCAAAACAGTTTTAATTATAATTAAAATAAAACAGATTGAAAATATAAGTTTGATATAAAAATAATAAATTTTCAAGTCATCTAAGATATTCTTAAAAATAAATTATTTCAACCAAAATGATTTTCCAAAAAGTTTTATGAGATTTATAATTAAAACTTCCAAGCTTAAATTATAATTAAAATAAAACAACTCGAAAACATAATTTTGAAATAGAAATACTAAATTTTCAAAACATTTAAAATATTCATGAAAATAAATTATTTCAATCCAAAAAATATTTTCCAAAGAGTTTTATAAAATTTTTAATTAAAGTTTTATGAAAAATAAATTATTAAACCTCAAAAATAATTCTCAAAATACTTTTAAGAATATTAAACTCAAAAGAAATTAAATTAGATTTTAAGATTAATTTTAGTTTTCAAATTAATAAAATTCTTAACTAAGAATATTAAACATATAAAATATTTAACTCTAAAATTTAAAAGAAAATAAAATATTTTCCAAGACGTAAAATAAACTTGAAGAATAAATTATTTAAATTTAAAAATTATTTCCAAAATATTTTAAATAATTAAATTCAAATTTAATTATTAAATTAATTATTAAACTAAAAATAATTTGAGAGAAAAATAATTTTTGTTTTAAATAAAAGTTAAGTTATGTAGCCATGTGTCATGTTGAAACAGACTTCGAAGTAGAAATTCTACATAGGAATTTCTACATAGACTCTATCTCGAACATCAAGTAGAACTTCTACATAGGAATGTTTTACATAGATTCTATCTCGAAATATCTATCTCGAACATCTAAGTCGAACATCCAAGTCGAACATCCAACTCGAACATCCAACTCGAATATTCTAAGTCAAATTTTCTAACTCGAATATTCTAAGTCGAATATTCTAAGTCGAATATTCTAAGTCGAATATTCTAATTCGAATATTCTAACTCGAATATTCTAACTCGAATATTCTAACTCGAATATTCTAACTCGAATATTCTAAGTCGAATATTCTACATAGGAATGTTCTACTTGGCCATCTCGAACATCTAAGTAGAACTTCTACATAGGAATGTTCTACTTGGCTATTTAGAACATTTAAGTAGAACTTCTACATAGGAATGTTCTACTTGGCTATCTAGAACATTTTGTACTTAGAAAAATTCTGGGCTTCAACTTGAAACTTCAATACCTACTACTTCCTTTCTGGATGCCCAGTGAACCAATCGTACCCTCTTTAATCTCAAAAATAAAAATAGATCCAATCGATTTGTATGTCAATCGAGTAGCTCTGATACCAATTGTTGGGTCCCGGAGATCGTAGAGGGGGGGAGGGGTGAATACGATTCCCAAATTAAAATTATGACTATTAATTATTTTTGGGACAACATAAAAATTATTTTGGTTCAAACCCGGGTACTGTTCATCATCTTCTTCAACCTCAAGAACACCACTAAAATAACCAAGATAATGAACGGTAAATCATCCAAAACACACAAAACAACAAGATCCAAGAATATAACTTTATATTCATTGAAGTGAGTTAGATGCTACAAACAAACTCAAGAACAAAAGCTCAGGAACACAACAAAGAAGTGATTTTTGTCTCCTCTAAAACTATTACATTTTGTAGATCTAGGAGACAAAAATCAACCCTATCTTCTATACAAGATTTAACAAGTGTTTTCAATAGAAGAATAAAGGAGTGTTATAATAAAGAAAATCATGGCTACAAATATATTCAAGATCTAGTTTGGCCATGGGGGAGAGGATAATTTTTTTCTCTCTCCCCTTTTCTTTTCTCATCCGGATACACACCCATTTGAGATGGAGACTTGGGTTTCCTTTTTATTATTGAAAAAGGTGTTGTTTTTTGCTTTTTGCTCTTTGTTATTCCACCTTTTACTCTTGTCCACTCAAATCTTATCTTCAAAGTCATGTGCCAAGCATGCCTTTGGAAATATTTAATGTAAAAGTAATATTTAAATAAATATATATAATATAAATAAAGAATGTCTTTATTTATAAAATATATAAATAAATAAATAAATACTTTATTTAATTAAATTAAATATTTCCATTCCACTCTTCAATTTGTGTAGACTTCCTTATCCAAATACTTGGCCCCGTATACGTGACTCCACCACGTCCAAGTATTTGGCCTTCTAATTTGTGAAGCTTTAGTAAGATCCAATCTGGTTGTGCCGTCTGTCCCTTATCCATTAGGCTGTCATTTCTCCAACACTGATTTACCACCTTTGTTGATCCTCCACATGACTCAAGAAAACTAACAACTTTAGAATGATTAAAACCATATTAACCGACGAGAGCTTGCCTCCAATGTCCTGACACTTTATGCAACGGTCTGGTTCATAAGTGACTAGTCTTGATTGGGGCTCTTGATTCAAAACATGATTCCTCATTCTTCTTTGCAAACCTTACTTGTAGCTTTGATTGTAATGCACTGAAATCTTCATAGACTAAGACAATCTTCTGTATTTTCCACATCCTTGAATAGATGTCAATATCTTTTATTCTCCACTGAGGCCTGAACATGTTAATGAACTTCTTCCAGTGAGCTTCAAGTCTGTAGATGATCCTTTGATACTTTGTCTTAACTGAACTCTGTGATCCAAGATTTCTGTGCACCTGCATATTATTACATGTCTTGTTCTATTGTTGAGTTATCATCAACCATTACATAGAGATTACATTTAACATTTCTAGTACTCATGAAAGTGCAGTGAGTTACTTCCCTTCACTCCTATCTCCCCTTTCAAGGATCATACCTCTTTCATCACAGATAGAGCCTTATATTGCTATGTGCGGATGTCATTTGGGTTGCTCAATGTAGGAGCTACCTACTAGAGGTTAAATATGATATTTCAAGAGCAGATTGGCAAAATAATGGAGGTTTATATGTATGATATGCTGGTCAAGTCTAAGAAAGCTACTGATCATGTAAAACACCTCAAAGAAATTGTTGGTCCCTGATATTGTAGAAGGGGGGTTAAATACAATATCTAAATTTATCGCGAAATTTCAGATTTAAAAATATTATTTTAATTAATCACGAAATATTAATGTTAATGAAATATTGTTCAAGTAGAAGATATACTTTTTAACTTGAAATGTATTACAAAATTAATATGATGAAAAGTGTATATAATTGATAAAGTGTTCTAGAACGATTTTGACATGAATTGTTCGGGTTTAACAATTACAATGCTTACAAATTTATGAATTTGAATGTTTTTCAATCAACTAATAATGAAGCCATTCACCTCATATTTATAGATGTTGAAGCTAGCAAGACTTTTGCATAAAACTTATTTAAAAAATCAAAAAGACTTTATAAATAAGCCTTCAAGACTTTTTAAAATAGCTGGGCAAGACTTCTAATCCTCGGTAAGACTTTTTAGAGCTCAGTAAGACTTTTCAAAAAGTGTTGCCGATATAATTCAGTAGTACTTTTAGAAAGTCTTACCGAGATAATTCAGTAGGACTTTTTAGAAAGTCTTACCGAGATAATTCGGTAGGACTTTTAGAAAGTCTTGTCGAAATAATTCGGTAGGACTTTTAATATTCTTATTGAATTAAATTCGTTAAGACTTTTAATAATAATACAACAATACTTTATTTAATTAATAAATAAAATGCTCTTTTAACTTAATTAATTCCACCAATTTTTAATTAAATAATTTATAAATCAAATTAATTTAAGGTCAATTAATTTTAGTAGATAAATTAAATAATTAAATAACTTTTAATATGAGAATTAATGTAGTTTCTTCACTGCACAACCACTGTAGATTTGACTAGAATCTTTCTGTCTTCTGTCTGAAAATCACTTGAGCTAGGTGATAAATATTTATTAAATTAGTTGACACACAAATGTACTATCTGGTTCATTTGTGATATACTAAATATATATTCTTCACCTTTTAACTTTAATAGCTGTGATCTTCTGTCTTGTTCTTGCTTCTAACTTTATCTTCAATATTTTCTTTTCTTGGAATCTTTCTGCAGTAGCCACTTGGAATCTTCTGTATCTTCTTAACTCTTCTAAAATTCTACTTTTTTATTTTTCGCTGACGCTTCAACATATTAATGAACTTCTTCCGGTGTAGAGTAGTAGCTTCATTAGAACACTTCTAATATTTAGGATTTTTTGTGTCTAGTTAACTTTCGTCATCTTGATTCCTGTTATCATATTTAATATTTACTTCAATTTCTTATCTGAGTTGAGTTGTCATTTAATTATTACAAATAGTCCTAGTCATATATCTTTCAATCTCCCCCTATTTATTGTTAAACATGAAGGAATTTATGCACCAGCGGAAACATTGAATAACATTTATTTGCATATATTCCTATGTATACATACATATAGATACAAAACTATTTTATAAATTGAAGAATACCTCGATTGCTTTCCGGCAACAACTAGAGAAGATCTTGTTCTTCAATCCTTGCAATCACCCCTCAAGTGTGGAGTGCTCTAAAGATATCCACCAAGAATCAAACTAAAAGATGAAGGAGGAGGTTAGAGAGGAAATTAGGGTTGGCTCCTTTTTAAAATATTTCTCACAAATATTAGGGTTGAATTATTAGGGTTTATAATCCTATATTTATAGGCAAATATCTCAGTTGAGATATTTTCTATAAATATCTTATTATTAATTCCTTTTTTAATTAATTAATCTTATTAATTAATTAGTTAATGATTAAAACTATTTTAATCATTAATTCCTTTTTCTAAACTCTTTTAGAAAATTATTCTCTCTTCATATTTAATTACTTTAATTAAATATTTAAATAATAATATTAAGATCTTATCTTAAATAATTTTTAATCAATTCAATCTCATTTAATTAATTTATAAAATTTGCTAAGTAATTATTTATTTCATAAATAAATAGTGACTAGCTATTATTAATTATTCCTTCATCTATAATTTAATCTCTTTTATGGTGTGACTCTTTAGGTTCAATATTAAGCCGGTAGTAGAAATAAATAATAATAAATATTTTATTTATTATTTATATGAATTCTATTAATTTATTAAATATAATTAATCTGATTAATTATATTTATTCTACATCGTGAGTGATGCTTCTCAACATATCGCGACTATCCAGATAATACGAAATCATTGCTTAGAATACTTAGAACCTGTCAGTAATTAGTTACCGTACAATTAATTCCTTCTACCCTTCAATATCTCGATTAAATACTAGGCATGGAACTCGTGTCAAGTCTATCTAATTTAATCATATGATTTCTTATTCATAATGCAAAGTTCCTTTTAATGCAAATTAGAAACTCTTTCAAATTTCATTCAGTCTGGCCAGAGATTCCTGAACTTGCATATCTAAGAATAACGTAGGATATTCAGTTCCTTTACTAGAAGGGGCAGATCCTTTATTGATCCGTTAATTATCTCCATACACAAATCACTATGCCCAGAATGGACCTAATGAATGTCCTAGAGATTAAGGACTAAACCAAAGCATAAATCATTGTGTACGAGATTACTCTAACGATCTCAAGTCTAAGGATACTTGTACAACTATTTACTTAATAAACAACTATCGACACGTGAGTAAACTCCATTAGTTGTTCTACTTATCGAGTCATGTTCGGTGAACTTATTCCTTACCTACATACTAAATATAGTGTCACCACACAAATGTGTATGAGAACAGACATCCTCCTAAGAGAGCTAGCATAGTATGTACTGATCTTTACAGATTTACCAATTTCCAATTAGTTATCCTATGATCAGGAACTGTTTAAGTCTAAAGCTATTATCTTCTAGATCTCATTATTACAATCTCATTATAATTCTAGAAGCTTTGCTCTAAAACATCTTATTTAATACACTTCAAATAGATTAAGTCCGTAACATAACAAATAAATACTTTATTATTATCAAATGAAATTAAATAAGAGTAGCATAAAGTTTTTCCTAACTCATCATACATGATTGGTTTTAGGTCAAACACTTTCAATCTCCCACTTAGCCTAAAGCCAATCACTCTAGTATCTAATACCCATCCGCTCCTTATGACGATCAAAATTTAACTGAGACAGCGGCTTCGTGAACGGGTCTGCTATGTTGTTATGTGTGTCAACTCTTTCGATCTTGACATCTCCTCTTTCAATGATCTCCCTAATCAAATGAAACCGCCGCAATATATGTTTGGTATTCTTGTGAGACCTCGGTTCCTTGGCTTGAGCTATTGCAGCGTTATTGTCACAATATAACACAATAAGCCCCTCTATGCCAGGAACTACTCCCAACTCAAAAACAAATTTCTTCATCCAAACAGCTTCCATTGCAGCCTCACTTGCAGCTATATACTCTGCTTCTGCTATGGAGTCAACCGTCGTAGATTGCTTACGACTTCTCCAACTAATCGCCCCTCCATTTAGAGTAAACACATACCCTGACATGGATGTACTATCATCACACTCTGACTGAAAACTAGAGTCAGTGTAACCCTCTATTTTCAACTCAGACCCACCAAAAATAAGAAAAATATCCTTAGTCCTTCTCAAGTACTTAAGGATGTTCTTCACTGCTTTCCAGTGGTCTTCACCTGGATTTGACTGATATCTGCTAGTCACACTAATTGAGTGAGCAACATCAGGTCTAGTACATAACATCGCGCACATGATAGATCCTATTACCGATGCATAAGGAATCCTACTCATACGCTCTCTCTTTCTTCAGGTGTCTTAGGAGACATCTTGTCAGAAAGGGAGACTCCATGGCTCATCGGTATGAGACCTCTCTTGGAGTTTTCCATGCTAAACCTTTTAAGCACCTTATCGATGTACGTACCTTGTAACGATTGAGGTATTTGTATATATTTAATTGATATGAGTTATAATATTTTGGTGCTCCAATATGATAAGATGTGGTATGTGGTCATTTTATATGTCTAGTTGACTACCTGTTTGACCACAATGTGCTTAAGTGCTTTATTAAAGTGATTAATTGATTTCGTATGCTAAATTAATTAACTGTTTGATTTTTTATAAAATTATAGGTGTGTCCAATAATTATGAAATTTTATATGTGGCTTCTATGTGATTTTAGAGACTTTCTAAAAATGGTTGTGTGATTAAATTCAGTTACAATAGTTTTATATGATTTTCTCAGTCTTATTTTATCTTGAAAATATTTCTCTTCTAAATTCCATATTTAATTAATGGAATGTCCAAAAATCATAAAATCTTTTCCAAAATATTCTTTATATATTCTGAGACTTTTGAAAAATAAAAGTTTATTTTATTTGAGCCCCAAAATATTTTTAAGGATTTTTCTACTCTTATTTCCATTTAAAGTGCCTAAATTTCCCCGATTTTTATTTAAATAATTATTCATCAGAAAAATATTTTAAAAATACGGGTGAGCTTCTAAATTCATGATCTTTATTTTAAAAATATAAAAATTATTTTTGTACCCTGTTTCTCTCAAAATTCGAATTTTTAATTATTTTAAATTCAGAAAATGGCATTGTGAAATTACTTTTATACCCCTGGCCTTATATGACCAAACCCACTACCCATTTCTTCATTCTTGCTCTGCACCCCATTCTCGCAGGTCGTCTCCTTCACCTCACCTGCGGTTTCTTTACTGTTTCTGTGAAGTTGTAATAGCAATCTTGTTAAATCTTGAGTAATGCTAGTAAACAAGTTGTGTAGATTGTTATTGTTGCTGCTAGGCTTCATTTTATATATATATATATATATATATATATATATATATATATATATATATATATATATATATATGTGTGTGTGTGTGTGTGTGTGTGTGTGTGTGTGTATGCCGTATGTATGTACATGTCCTACAGTTGCATGCAAGGCCTGTTGGTTAGTTATCTTCGATTTTGAAGCTTGGTTGTGAGGTTAATCGTGATTAAAAGCAAGAATCAAAGCTATGGTGTTGAGAATCCGATGAACGGAACTCCACCGGAGCTTTGGCCGCCGGCAACGAGTACTACGAGCTGGCAGGTCATGGCAATGATGTTACTTGAGCCTTTACATCAATTACATACTAGTTTTAGCAATTATAGATGTTGCATGCTTTAATTCCGAATTATATGGTGATTTTCCGATTAGATTGTAAACTTCCGATTTGAATGCTTTGTATAGCTTCGTTTGTGTTGGTACAGTAGTAATTAAACTCGTGGATGGTTGTTTAGCTACTATGAATCTGACTTATTGCCAATTGATGGTTGCATGAGTAGAGTTTTAAATTTTCCGGCCATAGTTGTGATTTTTCCGATTGCTACCGAATGCATGTGAGCTTGTCTTCATATTCCGGGCAAAATCCATGATGTATATAGTTTTGTCAAGTGTTAACTGATCCAATTAGATGTGATGGCAGTTTGATTATTCTTATTAAGGCCAATTCCGAATATATATATATGCATGTACACATATGTAATTCAAAAAAAAAGAGATGTTATATGTATTTTGATTCGAGTTTGATGATTGATTAGTATCATGGTTAATTATTTGAATAATATATGTCTAATTGGGATTTAATTGATTGGTTAGTTGAGATATTCGAATATATATATATATATATATATATATATATATATATATATATATATATATATATATATATATATATATATATATATATATATATATATATATATATATATATGTTCGAAGTTAGTTAATGCTTGAATTGTAATATGAGTTTTACTTGCATTTGATATTGATTACTAAGTAACTATTACTAATTGAATAGTATATGGATTTTTAGAAACTATTCAATTGAGCTTTGGAAATTCAAATTATATATGCATATTTTAGTTCAATTATAAGATGGTACCTGTGCATTAGTTTAAGTTGATATGATTGCCATGTTGTAGATATAAAACCGAATGGTATATAACTTTTGGGAACTTGTTGGTTTGATTATTGGGAATATTGAACTTTACCTACACTATGATGTTCGAATATGACTTGATATGTGAATTATGATTCAAATTAATGCTAGTTGTCCTAATGATTTTACTATGCTATTGAGACATAAGAGAGTAGTATATGGTTAATGGTAAAATTTGAGGTGAAAGTATGTATGCTTATTTGATCTTGATGATTGGTTGTGTCGGTTGTATTCCGACGGGTAGCTCCACTTACAGAGGAGATGCTGCCAAAATTTTCTAAAACTAAAATGATCTTATAAAACACTATTGGCATACCACTTCTGTATAGGAAATGCTATCAGTCAGGAATACTGTGGATAATATGATTATTTATGTGCTAAGTGCCTGCCAGTGTATAATTGATTGATTAGTAGAGTATGTCTATAGTATGTTATTATATATATGTTAAGGGGTTATATTAACGAAAGGGTAGAATAGCTAGACGTTAAAGAGAACGTCGAGAGTGTATAAGATTCTGATATGGTACTATTTATGTGTAGCTATAAAGGACGTTGAGGTGAAAGACAAAGGGAAGGCAAAAGTATAAAGTTAGAGTTGGTGTAGTGAGATCTACCTGTTCAGCAGCCGTAACAATCATTTTGAGGCAAGTAAATACTGCCTAATCTCTTTAAACTTAAGAAGTATTTTATGAACTGTTTTATGACCTTGCGACTATTTTACGTTATCTCAACTGTTTTAAGTTATAGCCTGCCTTACTTTAACTGCTTACTTAAATTGCAACCTTATACCAGTTTTGATTGTACCTTCAACTTTTCAATCCCTGAACTGCTACTGACAGCTTATAAACTATTTTTAAAATCTTAAACCATTAACCTTAAGTTGTGACTTATGTTTTCACCATTTCCTTAACTGTGTTTATTTAAACTTTAACCATGAGAAGTATCCTATTGCTATTGCCTAACTACTATTTTAATCAGATGCTTTATAACTGTTTTCAAAACCTATTGTTATACCTGTGAAATTTACCCTACAACCTGACTTTACTACTATAACATGATTTTGATCCCTAGTTTATGATTTCTGCTTACTTTACTACAATAGAGACTTGTGTTGAAACTTATCTTGGAATAAAATTTACCTTTGACTCGTGATTTTTAAAATGGATTTAAATATGAAATCCGACTTTCAAGAAGTCTTTTTCATCAAATGATTTGGTAACTTTTAAAAAGAAATGGTGTTGATATTATAGGAATTCCGATCAAAATGGTTTTTGCGGATTCCTATAGGTTGGAGGCGTAAGAGGCCGAGTGACGCCGGTCCAACACTTTTTATGTGAAGACTATAATGAGATACTCAATGGCTATAATGAGATAGCCCAAGGCCAATGGCAATAAGTGCCTTTATGAGTACTCCTTATGTACAGAGGGACTTCGGTCCGTTATGGGGACTTTACGTGGCTGGTCACCCGTATGTCAGAAAACTCCAATCAAAATGATTTGATTTTAATAAGAAAAAGCCCTAATGAAAGGACAGTTTTATGAAACGATTTGGAAAATAATATCCTAATGAAAGGATAGTTTTACAAGAAGGATTTTTGAAATGATTAGTAATGAATTTTGGAAATCTCTTACAATACCCTGCTTTATTTAGCCTAGAACTGTAAGATATATCTTGATTTTGACTTCGTTTCATTTATTGTACATTGCTTCCTGTTATCCATCTAACCCCTGCGAAGTATTCTTAAACATTGAAATGATTATTTCTAGAAGTTTCTTAAAACCTTTTACCCTAGATAATTAAAAACATTAACCCTGTAATGAACTTTTCAAATACTTGTGCTTCTAGCAGTAAAACCATGAAAGAAAGTTTTTCGTATAATGAATACTAAGACTGGAAATTTTGGAGTATAATTATGGGACAATGATGTCCAGGAATGATTTTCAAGCATGATTTTGAGAAAAGATTTCTAAATCTTATATAATATTGTAAAACTGTTTTAACCTGTATGGTTACGTACTGAGCTTTTGTGGCTCATTCTTTTATTTTCTAACCTCTATAGCTTTTGAGAATCATGGTACGTATTAAGCAGACTGCCAGGAAGAACATGTCTTACATGAATTATACTAGGTTGGCTGAGATTGAACAAGTAGGATCGAGACAGAGTTGAAAGGAAAAGACTTTACTAAGTCTTGTATTTTGTTAGTAGATTTTGAGATGCTGTAGAAGTTGTAATAATATTATTTTGTTATTATAAATATAAATGTAAATGAATGTAGATCTGTGCTTGTTTCATACCATTACCTTTAGAGGTCCAGGATAGTAGTCGGGGTCATACATATGCGTATTTTCTGTTATTGTTATATAGGGTGCATGCATATAGAGTGTCAGTGACTCCCCGATCTAGACCCCGGGTCGGGAGGGCGTCACAGGTTAGTATCAGAGCTAAAGGTTTTGGTCACTGAAACAAGCCAGGATTAAGTTAAATAAGTAGATCATTTAATAAAGAAGAGAGAGTAATATTAAGATAAGATTAGATAACGAAGAGTGATATAGATGTTAGGATTTCAACTATAGATTTAAGATGATCTTATCTCCTTTTTGCACTGCATATTATTGCAGGCTCGTGGCATTTATGAGTTACGACCACCCTCTCCTGGTACTTCCTCGAATTCTACTACGGATTCTGATGATGATGCTATAGTCATTTCTAGTTCCGAGAGTGAGGAGGAGCTGATTCCTGAGCCCCCTGTTCAGCCTGATCTACCATCAGGGAGTGCCCTACAATCAGAGAGTGCCCGTGCCCCTCTACGCCGTAGGATCTATAGGCCAGCCATTACCCGATCCCAGTTGCGAGTTCCTGAGCATCCCGTTGAGTGGTGGGAAGAGCGGATTAGAGCCGTGGAGGAGGAAGGTCGTCGGCAGTTAGCAGCTAGAGCCTTCACTGATGATGTGGTGGAGCAGGTGAGAGAGTTGACCCGATTGGTTAGCAGATTGTTGGTTAGACTCAGGGCTGCCCGAGACCGGGACCACCGGGGCGACTAGATGTTAGGGTGTTTGAGTGCTTAGATGGGACATCTGTTAGAGCCCTCTAGCACACTCGATCAGACTTTATCTCCGCTTTTCATCTCGTACTTTTTTTTGTTGTACTTTGACATGAACTTGTTCTACACTTTAATGTTGATATTCCTCGTATTTATTTATGGTTGTTCTTCAGTTTCCAGTGCCTTCTTATATACCTGTTATTTACCCTTCGCACATCTGTCCATAACTGTTTCTTACCTTTATCAGTTCCTTGTTTATACCTGTTGTTAACCTTTATGATTTCCTTATTCATACCTGTTGTGCTAACCTGTTTTCTATAGAACCTTATACCCTTGTTGTACAGGCAACTTATATAGTAATGATGCTATAAGGTTGATTTTAAATGGTGTTTTTAATTTCCAAATGGTTTTAAAAGTATTTGAACTGTTTACGATATGATATAGTGTATTGCTCAATAAGTTGCTTGTTTTCCCTATAGTAAATGCCGCCAAAGACCAGAAACACATCAAATTCATCCCAAAATCGTGATACACAAGATCAACCCCCTATGGACCCCACTGTTGCCCAACTTATCCAGTTGTTACAACAACAGACGACTATTTTGACCCAGCAACAACAAAGACCCCCAGTACCCCCAGCGGTCACTTTCAAATCATTTCAAGCGGTTAAACCTCCTGAGTTTAGAGGATCAGTAGACCCGATAGAAGCCAAGTCATGGCTTAAAGTGATGGAGAAAGCTTTCCAGTTAGTAAATGTAAGGGAAGACAAGAAGACAGAATATGCAAGTTAGTTTCTAAGAGCTGAAGCTAGTTATTGGTGGGAGTCTACAAAGGTACTACAAGGTGAATGTGTGATTACATGGGCCCAGTTCACAGAGTTGTTCTTAGAGAAGTATTTTCCTAGTTTCACGAAGGATCAAATGGAGATTAAATTTTTAGAATTAAAGCAAAGAGGCATGAGTGTGGCAGAATATAAAGCTAAGTTCTCTGAAATGGCCAGGTTTGTACCTGAATTTGTCAATACTGATGTGAAGAAGGCCAAAAGATTTCAGCAAGGCTTGAGGCCATGGATTAGAAGCAGAGTGGCACTTTTTGAGCTACAGAGCTTTGCTGCAATGGTTCAGAAGGCAATGATTGTGGAAAATGAAAGTGATATGTCTCAGAAGGAAAAGGATAACAAGAAGAGGAAGTTTGGGGCTAGAGAAGAAGGTCAAGGACATAGTAGTTTCAGAAGCAAGTTCAACAAAAGATCGTATAACAACCCAAATTTTTCAGAATTTCATTTTTATTATTATTTAAATAATTATTGATTTTCTGAAATATTGGAGGATTTTTTTTTATTATTCTAGTTGGATGGATTTCCAACATTATTTATTTAGTTAATTCCCGATTCAGAGGAATTGAGTTTGTTTAAAAATTTTACTGATCGAGTTGATATCTCGAGTCAGTATTTTATTCAGGTGAATAGTTTATTTGTTTAAATGGTGAAAAATATTTATGTAAGTATTTGAGGATTTATAAAAAATTGTAGAGATGGAGATTTTAATTTTATTAAATGGTGGTTGGATAAAATTTATATATATTTTATTCAAATCAAGGGGAAATCAATTAATTTTGATTCTCGCTTATTAAAGTTTTGAGATATTTTAAGAATGAGATTACATATTTATAAATATAATTTCATTCCATGAATATTTTATTCTCATTCTTATTTATTTTAAAATAGAGTTAATTCTCAAAATCATTAAATGATTAATGATTTTTAAAATGCATATCAATTTGGAAAAATTAGATTTAATTCTAATTCTTTTTCCATAAATCTTTAAAAGTATTCTATTATTTAATTATGTTAGAAATTTAATTTTTACAAATTAGAATTTCTAGCTCAAGATATGAATTAGCCGAGTGTGGTAGCAAAAACGAGGAGTAAAGCTAGCATTTTATTTATGTGGTTTGCAAGCTTCCACCTAAGCTAGTTTTAACCACACAATTGTGGTTAACCTAATAAGATCAGCACCCACCCCATTTCCTAGAAACCCCGATGAAAACAAGAAGAGAGAAAGAGAGAAGAGAGAAAAAAAAGAGATGAGAGAAAAGAGAGAAAGAGAGAAGAGATAAAGAGAGGAAGAGGAAGAAGAGAAAGGAGGTAAGGAAACTACTTCTCCACTTCCATGTCAGCTGATTGAAGATTAAGGAGGAGAGTAGAGATTGGGGGAAATCAAGAAGCTTGGTGGAACAGAGAAGTTGATTTGTAATAAATATTATCTTGTATAGAACATTATGGTAGCTGGTATACTTCTTATCGAAGTTATACTAGTTTTATAAGATTTGTGTAAACAGAGAAGGGTTATAGTAATTGGTGGTAATTGGAAAATTATTTCAAAAAAATCTAATCTTGAGGAACTTTATGGATGGGGTCACAAGTGTGATTTGACTTGTTGAGAAATGCAATAATTGATGTATAACTTGGGATTCTTGTTTCTAGCCCTATAACCTAAAAGATTCTGAGAGTTGGGGTCGCATATGTATTTTCAGTTATTGAATGTTTACAGGTGAAATTATAATTGTTAAATAGGTGATTGCATATTGAGAATTTCCGCAGTGACGACCAGATCCATGATCCCGGATTTGGGGGCGTTACAGAATGGTATCAGAGCTGAGGTTATAGTAAACTAGAAACGAGAGTGTGTAGGATTGTGTATAGTTATGTGGGGACGTTTGAGCTCATGTAGAGTTCGTGTTAGACTATTGGATATAGTACCAATGAATAAGTTAAAAATTAGAGCATCTTGAGATGACTGTATTGAGTTGGATAGAACTCTTTGCGGCTGTTGATGTCTACTGTGGAATCTTCAGAGATTATTACGAGTCGACGACGATGTAGGATATCGATAACCTCAGGACGTGGAGAACTAGAGTTGTAGTGAAACGATGATCTTTCGAGGAATTGATTGAGAAAACGTATATGAAGACCTTTGCAATACCTTCATTTCCTATGGTTTATTGGGAAACCTCTCCAAGGGAGACTTTTGCTAAAAGATATATTTCCTCTGCTGAGTTATATTTTTGATATTATTGTTCACCCGTAGTTGGGTATTCAATTGTTCCAGAGGCTGTTGTGATACTTACTTTCAAATTTCTGAGGCCCTGTCGAGTTTGTGATACTTGAACTTCCAATTTTCTCCAAGTGGTGGATAACTCTATTTGCAATATATTTCTCACTTGCTTGTTGTGTACCAGTACTTTCTTTTCTGATTGTTCTTTTCTCCGAAAATAACACCTTTGGAGTCTGTTCAGTTTTATTCCAAGGTGAGCCTTAGAGAATCAATTATCAAAAGTTGAAATTTATTGGTTTGATTTTGAATTCATTTCATACTTCTTTACTCCAACTGAGATGAACAACCCTATTTATAGGGGACACAAGGACTATCTGTCTGTGTGATAGAAGTTTGATGGGACGCCATCGCTTGTGAGTTGTACATCATAAGGAGGGGAAACACCCCTTTACTTGTGAGTGTCTTAATAAGGCATGCAACATTGAGTTCTTTTGATCATATTGATCTCTCAGTTATTCTTTTTATTTTAAAATGATGACTACTTTAAAACTCATAATTTGATGACCCCAAAGGTGTGACACCTAGTTGATATGGAATCTTTTCTCTTCAAAATTCCATGATTCTTCTTATCTCTAAAAGCTTTGAAGGTATGCCAACCAAGTCATAATGAGTTAGCTTTACTAATAGGAACTGAGGATTGTGATGAGATTACCAAGAAAAAAAAAGGGATCATGATACGAATAGAGTGTTGCTGGACAGAGTAACTGAGTCGGCTTGTTTTCTTCCTATCAAGGAGAGTTATTCCATCGAGAAGTTGGGTACCCTGACGAAGGCCCGTGACGCATGTGGAACTCTAGTAACAATGGTGTGGGTTGAAATCCCAGATTTAATTCGAGGTTTTAGAGAAATGTTTAAGAGAAACTAGTAGGTTGATAAGTCAACTTATGTATCAGTAATAGAAAGTTGGAAGAGGGAACCTTGTGATTTCTTAGCTGATTCCGAGGACGGAATCCTTATAAGGTGGGTAGACTATAACAACCCAAATTTTTCAGAATTTCATTTTTATTATTATTTAAATAATTATTGATTTTCTGAAATATTGGAGGAATTTTTTTTTTATTATTCTAGTTGGATGGATTTCCAACATTATTTATTTAGTTAATTCCCGATTCAGAGGAATTGAGTTTGTTTAAAAATTTTACTGATCGAGTTGATATCTCGAGTCAGTATTTTATTCAGGTGAATAGTTTATTTGTTTAAATGGTGAAAAATATTTATGTAAGTATTTGAGGATTTATAAAAATTTGTAGAGATGGAGATTTTAATTTTATTAAATGGTGGTTGGATAAAATTTATATATATTTTATTTAAATCAAGGGGAAATCAATTAATTTTGATTCTCGCTTATTAAAGTTTTGAGATATTTTAAGAATGATATTACATATTTATAAATATAATTTCATTCCATGAATATTTTATTCTCATTCTTATTTATTTTAAAATAGAGTTAATTCTCAAAATCATTAAACGATTAATGATTTGTAAAATGCATATCAATTTGGAAAAATTAGATTTAATTCTAATTCTTTTTCCATAAACTTTAAAAGTATTCTATTATTTAATTATGTTAGAAATTTAATTTTTACAAATTAGAATTTCTAGCTCAAGATATGAATTAGCCGAGTGTGGTAGCAAAAACGAGGAGTAAAGCTAGCATTTTATTTATGTGGTTTGCAAGCTTCCACCTAAGCTAGTTTTAACCACACAATTGTGGTTAACCTAATAAGATCAGCACCCACCCCATTTCCTAGAAACCCCGATGAAAACAAGAAGAGAGAAAGAGAGAAGAGAGAAAAAAAAAGAGATGAGAGAAAAGAGAGAAAGAGAGAAGAGATAAAGAGAGGAAGAGGAAGAAGAGAAAGGAGGTAAGGAAACTACTTCTCCACTTCCATGTCAGCTGATTGAAGATTAAGGAGGAGAGTAGAGATTGGGGGAAATCAAGAAGCTTGGTGGAATTTAGAAGCAATCAAGGTATGGTGGTTCTTGATGCTTGTTCTTGGTTTTTGAAGCTTCAATTTCAATTTTATTTTGTATGAGCATGTTTCCTTAATTTGGGCATACTCCTAGGTTTCATGTGAATCAGGTTGTGTTGGGGTGATGATTATTGATTTGGGTTGTTTATTGTAATAGAGATGATGAATGAGGATGGTTGTGTGCAGCTTGCCAAACAACTACTCAGCAACTGCCCTGTTTTGCTGAATAAACTGGGATGTTTAAGCACTGTTTTGTGCAGTGGTTATGTGACAAAATTGTTCCTTATGTTTTCTAGTTTATTTGGGCGCTAATTTTGCGTTGATCGGATTTACGAGCTAGGAGTTATGGCAGTTTTAGTGTAGCTTATACATAACCTCCGAATTTGACTAAACGTTGAAATTTGAAGCAATTTTTCACCTAGTTAAACTCTTTAATTCGAACTGAAAATTTTATTTAAGGTGTATAGGTGACTAAGGAAGAGGTATGTAAAATTTGGTAATTTATGGAACATTTTTGGATTTATTAAAAATGATAGAGTAAGTGGTGCGCAGTAGAGTTTGATTTTCCAGATTGTCTGCCCTGTTTTGGGTAATTATTTCGAAAGGGTTAGAAGCCTTATCTCATGTTAGTCAAATGATAAAAGTTGTATGTTTAGGTGTCAAGTACATGTCTACAAGTTTTGGTTGCAATCAAACCTTTAGATTGTTTCTTATAGCTGAATTACTCTAGGTATGTAGTCTTGAATTTAAACATGCTGCAGGGCCAACTTTAATATTGTGTTGTAAATTGAAAATTTCATATTATGAAGTGAATTTCGGGTATGTCATAGCCCTGAATGTGTTATTTACTCAGCAAAAGGAATCAATGGATTTTATTAAACCAGCTGGGAGTTATTAATTGTTTTGTGAAGCCAATCAGGGCTGATAGGATAGAAAAAGAAGTCATGGATGCATGTGTTCATTATATAGTCTTAATTTCACTTTTGAATCTTTAGAAATGTTAAAGTTCGTAATGTTTTAAGTGGGATTCTAATAGTATGTTCGAAGTTTTAGTTAAGGTATTGGAGTCAAAAATGTATAAAGTTATAACCTTGACTAAATTAGAGATTTTGTTTTGATTTGTTAAAGTAGTTAAGGGTTTATAATGGATTGAATTTTGGTAATGAGTTGGTTGAGGTTCACTTGGTTGTGCCAACTGGTTTGACTTGGTTTTCTGTAGATTGCTAGTATATATTGATGTATGAGGAGTTTGGGATTGATTGATGTTGGTTTTGGTATATTTTTAAAAATGGAAAACGATGATTTTACAAACATAATCACGCCATTTTTTTTTCTGGCCATAACTGACCTGGGGAAACCGAAGGGGTTGCCCTGCATTTCTGAACCAGTTCTGGGCATAGATGGGTAGAGGATGGTCTCTAGATCGTTTAGGCGCAAAATTCATGTCAATCGGAGTTACGAGCGAAAAGATATGAATTATTTAGTAAAGGTAGTCCAGAATTGTTAAAGTCTGTGATCACTGAACTTTGAGGCTATAATTAAATTAGCTAGAGTGCTTAATAAAATGTGAAACTTTTGTCTAAAATACTAGGGACATCTGAAAAGACTTGGAAAAAGGTTTCGGAGTAAAAAGATTAAAGTTTGATTTATGAAAATTGTTGGAGTCAAGTAGATGCAAGTAAGAAAGCCTTGTAGAACTTGTTGTTTTGACCTTAACTAAACAAAGTCATAAGTAAGGTTTCGAGGCTAGTTTATAAAACGAACTTTAAATGAAAGTTGTTAAGGAATATCATGACTATGCGTAGGTGTCAAAAGAACAAGATATAAATTTATGAAAGATGTATAAAAATGAGAGGTTAATAAAGGGTCCTTAAGAATGCTATCTCAAGGAAACATTGTGGAAATTAAATTCGAATGAGTTAGAGGACTCCTTTAGAAATGATTAAAATATGAAAGTTATTAGTTTCGATCTTATCTAGTTGTATACCAAGAATGGTACGAATTGATTGGTGTTTAATATTTTATCTTATAATTCCAAATGTGTAATAGTTCAAAATAATAGATAAATTGATATTGGAGATGAATGAGATACTGAGATGAATTGTGGATTGTTGTAAATATTTTGGGATTAATTTGAGGTTGTATTTGAGGTGTTTTACACCGGGCATAGTCCAATTTACGAAAAGGTCATGCCTAATTTTCTATAGAAAATACAGTCGCTTAGGCCTAATAAGCGTCTAGGATTAACAAATTTTGTAAATGAAATGTTTAAGTATAAAATGGGTGACCCTAGGGGTTTGATTAAGATGAAGGCATAGAGATAATATCTAGAATTAGTTTCAAAAAAGAAGTTGCGGGGAATAATTGATAAAGCAAGTCGGCAATAAGAAGTTGTGAGTTTCTCAATGGAGATTTGTTCGTTTGAGTTGATTTTGGGGTTAATAACTAAATGTGTATTTGAGTTGTGTTTGCTTAGGATATGAGATCAAGATGATATATATCTTGTTATGTTAGAACGTTATCGAGATGGAGTATTCTGACATCTAGTAACGAAAGAAGATCTATCCCACGTTGTGATCAAAGGAAACTTAATTGGAATGTCTGCCTGTTGCTAAGGACCAAAGGCAAGTTTTCTAACTCCGTACTTTTATTCTATATAAGAATATTGGGAAGCATGTTTATGCAAGTGTTTCGTTCTCAAACTCATGCCTTGCAAACTTTCTGTTCTTAACCTATATGTATTCAAAGGTTATATTCAAAGGTTTTATCCTGTCAATGAACGATTCAACTTTGGGTTCTATTTCATGAATTATTATAAAATTGTATCGAGCTTGTGAACCTCGTTTTACAAAATTGTTGGAACCTTGAATTATTGATTGTTGAAACTTCTTAGTCGAAAAACACTTTACCCAATGGGGATTAGTTGACGAAAGGTCAACCTGCACATACGAGATTACTTCCCCATAATTCTGGAAGTTAATCAAACATCAGGTGTTGAGATCTTAAAAGAGAATTGAGGCCTTCTGGAACTTGAATTCAATTTCCTTCCAGATAAAGTATCATCTTTCCAAAGCGGACCTATCAACAAGCATTATGCTTGGGGAACTTAAAGTAATTTCCGTTCCAGATATGGATAGGATTCTTCAAGGGATTGGAGAAAATTGTTTTCGGGCCTTTGATGTCGCCCGGTTAGCGTAAGCGGTCGATTGACACCGACCCAGCGGAAAATTGTTTTCGGGCCTTTGATGTCGCCCGGTTAGCGTAAGCGGTCGATTGACACCGACCCAGCGGATAAATATTTTAAGGCCCATGTGTTGCCTTGGGTGATGACCGGTTAGGATCATCCATCTACTAGTAGAAAATTTCACGGTACTATACGACTGATCATCGTGTACTGTGGTTGTGCTCCAGTATAGTCCCACTTCTTCCAATTGGAATTTGACATTAACCTTGTAATAAAAGCCTATGTGCTAAATTACCGATAGTGTTCATGAGAACTATTGAACTTTTATTGATTCATTTCGCAGTAACTCGAACTGCATACTTATTGTGAGCACTTTCTTGCATCGTGAACTCTGATTTATTTATTGAAGAAATATACCTTGCTACACTTTCCTCAGTTATATTGCTCAGTTATCAAAAGTTTTTGTGAACTTCTAAATTGTTCAATTCTGAAGTTATCATACTTGCTCCTATGTATGCGATGTGCTATGAATAAATATCAAAATTGTTTTAAAGTTGTTGAGGTGAATCATTTCTAGAATTCAGTAAACCTCCCTTCTGTTTAGAAATTTGTTGTTACAAATGTTTCTTTCAGTATTAATTACCGTTCGAAGTTGAAAACCCCTTACTTAAGTTGAAATATCCTTTTGTTCTTTACTAATAAACTTGCTGAGCATTTCTTTCGCTCATACTTGCTTGTTTCAAATATTAACCTTTCAGAAAAAGGTAGATTGGCGAGACTTATCCGCATAGTCCAGAAGAAGGAGGCAAGATGCCATGATAAAAATGATTTGGTTCAGAGTATCTAAATCTGGTGTAAGATTATTTATAAGTTGATTTGTAATAAATATTATCTTGTATAGAACATTATGGTAGCTGGTATACTTCTTATCGAAGTTATACTAGTTTTATAAGATTTGTGTAAACAGAGAAGGGTTATAGTAATTGGTGGTAATTGGAAAATTATTTCAAAAAAATCTAATCTTGAGGAACTTTATGGATGGGGTCACAAGTGTGATTTGACTTGTTGAGAAATGCAATAATTGATGTATAACTTGGGATTCTTGTTTCTAGCCCTATAACCTAAAAGATTCTTGAGAGTTGGGGTCGCATATGTATTTTCAGATATTGAATGTTTACAGGTGAAATTATAATTGTTAAATAGGTGATTGCATATTGAGAATTTCCGCAGTGACGACCAGATCCATGATCCCGGATTTGGGGGCGTTACAGATCGGAAGGTCAGAAAGGTGATTTTCAACAATCTAAGAATGGTAACGAAGGACGAGGAAGACAGAATAGTAGAGCCCAAGGTTTCAACCAGCCAAAGGCAATAAGACAATACGTTCCTGAATGTAAGACTTGTGGAAAGAAGCATTCCGGAGTATGTAATAAGCCAAATGTTACCTGTTTCAAATGCAACAGGAAGGGACACTATGCTGTGGAATGTAATAGTCAAACTCAGAATCAAAATCAAAAGTCTGGAATCAAGTGTTACAAGTATGGCAAGCTAGGCCATATAGCAAGGGAGTGCCAACTTACTCAGCCTACCAATGTTCTCAGGATAGTTGGAACTCCATCGCAATCTTCAGCACCACAATCTAGAGCAAGAACTTTCAACATGTCCCAGAAAGAAGCAATCCAAGATGTGGATGTGATTTCAGGTACACTTCCTGTTAATTCAGTTCAAGCTAGTGTATTGATTGATTCTGGAGCTACTAAGTCTTTTATATCTCAAGAATTTATTGGTAAATTACAATGTGAAGTTCAACCTTTTGAGCAAGCCTTAGTTATAGAAGTAGCCAATCAGGCAAAGATTCCAGTGAGTCAAGTTTGTCCTAAGTGTGATATTGAAATAGGCAGTTGTCATTTTCTCGCTAACTTGATACCTTTTAAGTTAGGTGAATTTGATGTAATCCTAGGAATGGATTGGTTATCAGAGTATAAGGCTCAGATAGATTGTAGAAATAAGAAGTTAAAAGTGAAAACCCTAGAAGGTAAGGAAGTTGAATTTCGAGGCACCAGGAAAGTTAAGAAGTTTCTGAATATCATTCAGGCGAAGAGATTTTTGCGTCAAGGATGTGAGGCTTACTTATCCTATGTTGTAGATACTGAGAAGAAGCCAATTCAATTAGAGGATGTTCCTATAGTCAATGAATTTCTCGACGTGTTTCCAGATGAATTGCCAGGTTTACCTCCCGATAGAGAAATCAAATTTTCTATTGATTTGGCCCCAGGCACCGAGCCGGTTTCTAAAGCTCCATATAGGATGGCGCCAGTTGAGATGAAAGAGTTGGCAAGTCAAATATAAGATCTTTTAGATAAGGGAGTTATAAGGCCTAGTGTGTCCCCATGGGGAGCACCAGTGTTGTTTGTAAAGAAGAAAGATGGAAGTATGAGATTGTGTATAGATTATCGAGAGTTAAACAAGTTGACTATCAAGAACAAGTACCCGTTGCCAAGAATCGACGATCTATTTGACCAGTTAAAAGGAGCCGTATATTTTTCCAAAATTGACTTAAGGTCCGGGTACCATCAACTCAAAATTAAACCTGAAGATATATCTAAAATAGCGTTCAGAACGAGGTATGGACACTATGAATTTTTGGTTATGGCTTTTGGATTGACAAATGCTCCAGCGGCGTTTATGGATTTGATGAACAGAGTTTTTAAGAAGTATTTGGATAAATTTGTGATTGTATTTATCGACGACATCCTGATATATTCAAAATCGGAGGAAGAACATGTTGATCACTTGAGAATTTCTTTAGAGATTTTAAGAAAGGAAAAGCTGTATGCAAAGTTTTCTAAATGTGAATTTTGGCTGAAGGAAGTACAATTCTTAGGACATGTTGTCAGCAAGGAAGGCATCAAAGTTGATCCTGCAAAGATAGAAGCAGTGAAGTGGGAAAGACCAAGAACTCCAACAGAAGTAAGAAGTTTTCTGGGATTAGCGGGATACTATCAAAGATTTGTTCAAGATTTTTCGAAGATAGCTACCCCTCTGACCAAGTTGACTAGGAAGAATGAAAAGTTTGTGTGGAATGAAAAGTGTGAAGAAAGTTTCAAAGAACTAAAGCAAAGATTAGTGTCTGCACCAGTGTTGGTATTACCTGACGATCAAGGAAATTTTGTTATCTACAATGATGCTTATCACAAAGGCTTGGGATGTGTTTTGATACAACACGGAAAGGTAATTGTGTATGCTTCCAGGCAGTTAAGACCTCATGAATTGAAGTATCCTATACATGATCTAGAATTAGCTGCTATTGTGTTTGCACTGAAGATATGGAGGCACTACTTGTATGGAGAAAAGTGTGAGATTTACACTGATCACAAAAGTTTGAAGTATATCTTTACTCAGAAAGAGCTGAACATGAGACATAGAAGATGGTTGGAATTGATTAAAGACTACGACTGTACGATTAACTATCATCCAGGCAAAGTGAATGTTGTAGCAGATGCTTTAAGTAGAAAGGAAAGATTGAACATAATGGTTTCATCTGAAGAATTGATCAAGGAGTTTGAGAAATTGGAAATAAAAGTATGTGGTTCTGATTCAGTAGAAGAAATGGTGTATACAATGACTTTTCAGCCAGAGCTGTTAGAAAAGATCAAGAGATGTCAAGAATAGATGATGAGTCAAGACAGAGCCAAGTTGACTGGAGAAGAGTTAAGAAGTCAGAAAGACGATAAAGGAATTTTTAGGTATTCCTCACGAATTTGGATCCCTAATGTTCAAGAGCTCAAGAATGAAATTTTGCATGATGCGCATAGCTCAAGGTACTCTATTCATCCGGGAAGCACAAAGATGTATAAGGACTTGAAAGGAAATTTTTGGTGGCCCAGCATGAAAAGAGATGTAGCAGATTGGATCAGTAAATGTTATACATGCCAGAGAGTCAAAGCTGAACATCAGAGACCTAGTGGATTGTTGCAACCACTAGAGATTCCGGAATGGAAATGGGAGAATCTTGCTATGGATTTTGTAGTAGGATTACCAAGGACAAAGGCTAATCATGATGCTATTTGGGTGATAATTGATAGATTAACCAAGTCAGCACACTTTCTACCGATTAACGAAAGAGTTTCCCTGGACAAGTTGGTTCATTTGTACCTGAAAGAGATTGTTATGCGTCATGGCGTTCCTGTATCGATTGTGTCCGACAGAGACCCGAGATTTAATTCTAGATTCTGGAAGAAGTTTCAAGAATGTTTGGGAATGAAGTTGAATATGAGTACTGCATATCATCCTCAGACAGATGGCCAGAGTGAAAGGATAATTCAGACCATTGAAGACATGCTGAGAGTATGTGCCTTAGATTTTGAAGGAAGTTGGGACGAGCATTTACCGTTAGTGGAGTTTTCATATAACAACAACTTTCATGCCAGTATTGGAATGCCTCCGTATGAAGCTCTGTATGGAAGAAAGTGTAGATCACCAGTGTGTTGGAATGAAGTTGGTGAACGAAAGATTTTGGGTCCAGAATTGGTTCAACAAACCAAAGAAAAGATCGAATTGATTCATAAAAGGGTATTAGCTGCTCAAGATAGGCAAAAGAAGTATGTTGATCAGTCATGGAAGGATATGAGTTTTGAATTTTTAATTGTTTTAAATTCAGAAAATGGCATTATGAAATTACTTTTATACCCCTGGCCTTATATGACTAAACCCACTACCCATTTCCTCATTCTTGCTCTGCACCCCATTCTCGCAGGTCGTCTCCTTCACCTCTCCTGCGATTTCTTTACTGTTTCTGTGAAGTTGTAATAGCAATCTTGTTAAATCTTGAGTAATGCTAGTAAACAAGTTGTGTAGATTGTTATTGTTGCTGCTAGGCTTCATTTTGTATATATATATATATATATGTATGCCATATGTATGTCCATGTCCTACAGTTGCATGCAAGGCCTGTTGGTTAGTGATCTTCGATTTTGAAGCTTGGTTATGAGGTTAATCGTGATTAAAAGCAAGAATCAAAGCTATGGTGTTGAGAATCCGATGAACGGAACTCCACCGGAGCTTTGGCCGCCGGCAAAGAGTACTACGAGCTGGCAGGTCATGGAAATGATGTTACTTGAGCCTTTACATCAATTACATACTAGTTTTAGCAATTATAGATGTTGCATGCTTTAATTCCGAATTATATGGTGATTTCTCGATTAGATTGTAAACTTCCGATTTGAATGCTTTGCATAGCTTCGTTTGTGTTGGTACGGTAGTAATTAAACTCGTGGATGGTTGTTTAGCTGCTATGAATCTGACTTATTGCCAATTGATGGTTGCATGAGTAGAGTTTTAAATTTTCCGGCCATAGTTGTGATTTTTCCGATTGCTACCGAATGCATGTGAGCTTGTCTTCATATTCCGGGCAAAATCCATGATGTATATAGTTTTGTCAAGTGTTAACTGATCCAATTAGATGTGATGGCAGTTTGATTATTCTTATTAAGGCCAATTCCGAATATATATATGTATGTACACATATGTAATTCAAAAAAAATGAGATGTTATATGTATTTTGATTCGAGTTTGATGATTGATTAGTATCATGGTTAATTATTTGAATAATATATGTCTAATTGGGATTTAATTAATTGGTTAGTTGAGATATTTGAACATATATATATATATATATATATATATGTTCAAAGTTAGTTAGTGCTTGAACTGTAATATGAGTTTTACTTGCATTTGATATTGATTACTAAGTAACTATTACTAATTGAATAGTATATGGATTTTTAGAAACTATTCAATTGAGTTTTGGAAATTCGAATTATATATGCATATTTTAGTTCAATTATAAGATGGTACCTGTGCATTAGTTTAAGTTGATATGATTGCCATGTTGTAGATATAAAACCGAATGGTATATAACCTTTGGGAACTTGTTGGTTTGATTATTGGGAATATTGAACTTTACCTACACTATGATGTTCGAATATGACTTCATATGTGAATTATGATTCAAATTAATGCTAGTTGTCCTAATGATTTTACTATGCTATTGAGACATAAGAGAGTAGTATATGGTTAATGGTAAAATTTGAGGTGAAAGTATGTATGCTTATTTGATCTTGATGATTGGTTGCGTCGGTTGTATTCCGACGGGTAGCTCCACTTACAGAGGAGATGCTGCCAAAATTTTCTAAAACTAAAATGATCTTATAAAACACTATTGGCACACCACTTCTGTATAGGAAATGCTATCAGTCAGGAATATTGTGGATAATATGATTATTTATGTGCTACGTGCCTGCCAGTGTATAATTGATTGATTAGTAGAGTATGTCTACAGTATGTTATTATATATATGTTAAGGGGTTATATTAACGAAAGGGTAGAATAGCTAGACGTTAAAGAGAACGTCGAGAGTGTATAAGATTCTGATATGGTACTATTTATGTGTAGCTACAAAGGACGTTGAGGTGAAAGACAAAGGGAAGGCAAAAGTAGAAAGTTAGAGTTGGTGTAGTGAGATCTACCTGTTCAGCAGCCGTAGCAATCATTTTGAAGCAAGTAACTACTGCCTAATCTCTTTAAACTTAAGAAGTATTTTATGAACTGTTTTATGACCCTGCGACTATTTTACGTTATCTCAACTGTTTTAAGTTATAGCCTGCCTTACTTTAACTGCTTACTTAAATTACAACCTTATACCAGTTTTGATTGTACCTTAAACTTTTCAATCCCTGAACTGTTACTGACAGCTTATAAACTATTTTTAAAATCATAAACCATTAACCATAAGTTGTGACTTATGTTTTCACCATTTCCTTAACTGTGTTTATTTGAACTTTAACCATGAGAAGTTGAAAGGGGAGATAGGAGTGAAGGGAAGTAACTCACTGCACTTTCATGTGTACTAGGAATGCTAAATGTAATCTCTATGTAATGGTTGATGATAACTCGACAATAGAACAGGACATGTAATAATATGCAGGTGCACAGAAATCTTGGATCACAGAGTTCAGTTAAGACAAAGTATCAAAGGATCATCTACAGACTTGAAGCTCACTGGAAGAAGTTCATTAACATGTTCAGGCCTCAGTGGAGAATAAAAGATGTTGACATCTATTCATGGATGTGGAAGCTACAGAAGATTGTCTTAGTCTATGACGATTTTAGTGCATTACAATCGAAGCAACAAGTAAGGTTTGCAAAGAAGAATGTGGAATCATGTTCGGAATCAAGAGCCCCTATCAAGACTAGTCACTTATGAACCAGACCGTTGCATCAAGTGTCAGGACATTGGAGGCAAGCTCTCGTCGGTTAATATGATTTTAATCATTCTAAAGTTGTTGGTTTTCTTGAGTCAAGTGGAGGATCAACAAAGGTGGTAAATCAGTGTTGGAGAAATGTCAGCCTAATGGATAAGGGACAGACGGCACAACCTGATTGGATCTTACTAAAGCTTCACAAATTTGAAGGCCAAATACTTGGACGTGGTGGAGTCACGTATACGGGGCCAAGTATTTGGATAAGGAAGTCTACACAAATTGAAGAGTGGAATGGAAATATTTAATTTAATTAAATAAAGTATTTATTTAATTATTTATATATTTTATAAATAAAGACACTCTTTATTTATATTATATATATTTATTTAAATATTACTTTTACATTAAATATTTCCAAAGGCATACTTTGCACATGACTTTGAAGATGAGATTTGAGTGGACAAAAGTAAAAGATGGAAAAACAAAGTAACACCTTTTTCAATATATAAAGAAGAAACCCAAGTCATCATTTGGAGAGAGTATTCGGATGAAAAAGAAATGGGGAGAGAGAGAGAAAATTATTTTCTCTCTCCCCCATGGCCGAACTCATACTTTAATATTATGGGGCCATGAATTTCTTTGTCATACCACTCATCTATCTTCTATTGTAAACATTGCTAAATCTTGTTTAGAAGATAGGTTTGATTTTTGTCTCCTAGATCTAGAATTTGTAATATTTTTAGAGGAGCCAAAAATCATTTCTTTGTTGTGTTCTTGAGCTTTTGTTCTTGAACTTGTTGTAGCATCTACCCCACTTCAATGAATATAAAGTTATATTCTTGGACCTTGTTGGGTTGTGTGTTTTGGATGATTTACTGTTCATTATCTTGGTTATTTTAATGGTGTTCTTGAGGTTGAAGAAGATGATGACCAGTACCCGGTTTTGAACCCCAAGTAATTTTTATGTTGTCCCAAAAACAATTAAAAGTCAGATTTTCAATTGGGAATCGTATTCACCCCCCCTCTACGATCTCCAGGACCTAACAATTGGTATCAGAGCTACTCGATTGACATACAAATCGATTGGATCTATTTTTATTTTTGAGATTAAAGAGGGTACAAAAATAAAAATTATTTTTGGTGCAAATGGGTGTCCAGAAAAATAACAGTAGCTATTTTTGTTGTTTATTAAAATTTTGGTTAAGTACATCTCGATCTGGGTTGATCGAGATGCGGATCGACTTTTGCTAAATGGAAAGAAAGACAAGCAGTATATATATATATATATATATATATATATATATATATATATATGCTCCCTACGCGCCATTGGATCGTTTTTTTGTACCACACGCGCTAACCTGGATCGACTTGCGGGAGCCTCCAGGTCGACTTGTGCTAAAAGGAGCCGACATCGAGATTTTCACAGATCGAGATCGAGATGGGTCCAGGCGAAGATCGAGATATGCTACTGTATATATATATACTGGATCGAGATCGAGATCGAGATCGAGATCGAGATCGAGATCGAGATCGAGATCGAGATCGAGATTTTCACAGATCGAGATGGGTCCAGGCGAAGATCGAGATACGCTACTGTATATATATATGCTTACAAAACTGATTTTCTTATATGTTTTTAATTAGTTTAGTTTAATAATTAATTTAATAATTAAATTTGAATTTAATTATATAAAAAAAAATTTGGAAATAATTTTTAAATTTAAATAATTTATTTTTCGAGATTATTTTATATCTTGAAAAATATTTTATTTTCTTTTAAATTTTAGAGTCAAATATTTTATATACTTAATATTCTTATTTAAGAATTTTATTAATTTGAAAACTGAAATTAATTTTAAAAAAATCCTATTTAATTTCTTTTGAGTTTAATTTTTTTTAAAGTATGTTGAGAATTATTTTTGAGGTTTAATAATTTATTTGTCATAAAACTTTAATTATAAATTTTATAAAACTCTTTGGAAAATTATTTTGGATTTAAATATTTTATTTTCAGGAACATTTTAAATGTCTTGAAAATTTAGTATTTTTATTTCAAACTTATGCTCTCAATCTGTTTTATTTTAATTATGATTTAAACTGTTTTGGATTATAAATTCTGTAATATTCTTTGGAAATTAATTTTGGTTTGAAATAATTTCTTTTTCAGGATTATTTTATATAGCTTGAAAAATTTATTATTTCTATATCAAAATTTTATTTTCAAATTATTTTATTTTATTTATAATTTGAAAGTGAAAAGTTTATTATTATTATTTATCAAAAATATATTTTCAATTTATTTTGATTATTTAAATTCCTAAGAAATTAAATACTTCTGTTTGAATAAAATGTTTTATCAAACGAAACAACAGGAGTTGATTCTTCGTTCGTTGAGGACAAACGAATTGGCTGAAGAACATTCTAATGGAGCTAGTTTCTGATTTTACCATTGGAGATGTGTTTATACATCGGTCTACTCAGTGGATCATTTGGTTATCGAAAGGGATTAGTTCGTTTAGGGAAGAGTCTTCGATCAGTGATTTTTGAATCAATGTCTGAAGGTTTGGGATTTGAAAAGGAATTCAATTTAGCTGTCAATAACCAATATACTTAGAGATTTGGTTAAAAGACATCAGTGGCAGAAACACACAAGGTTTGACTATAACTGACATATGGTAGTCAAGGGGTTATTGCTACACACACAAAGAAGAGTGATCTTTTCAAGCAGAACATGAGACATTCTATGTCGGGGTTTATAAGCAGAACTGTCAGGCATCAGTTTGGGTTGAAGTAAGGGTTGCTGAGGTCAAATGCAAGGATACTTCCATGAGTGTCAGTAGAATGGAAATTGATTTGGATCAATTGATTATCACTCGAGATGGAATGTTAAGCATCGCACAGGTATACTTTCTAACTAGTTTATACTTGTTTGATTTAATTATAGAGTATTAAGTGCTGAACTGCATTATATTATAAGTTTGATGTAATGCATGTCTCACCTTGATTTCTATATAAATTAGATAACTTATGCTAGTTTGTTAGTGTTGCTTGTTTATCAGAATTTGACTTCATGATTAGATCTTGTGTGATTTAATGCTTGCTTTACGATAATTGATCATGTTAGCATATAGAGTCTTAGGTATTTGTAGGGGTACATTTACCGGAAAGAGTATTTGCTGCATGCTAAGTGCCTTGATGTTTACATTGTCAATAATCTGTTTATACTCGCATGATTATATTAAATGTTATATTTGATCATGTGCTTGTTAAGATGAGTTTGTTTCTAATTTGGGAATTGCCTAGGGGTCAGTATAATAAACCATGAATTAAATTTTTAAATTTAAACTGACTCAGGTAATTAGAGATAATATAATGTTAAAGTGAACAACAAAGGTGAATTAGAAGAATTAGGAATCTGAGTGATTGATTCTTCTATGACTACATATATGTACGACATGATTCTTATAGACTGCTAGTCCACCTTAAGTTAGGTTGGGATCACTGAGCTCATAGCCAAGACTACTTGTTGAGGCTGATATAGATGAGGAGTGATCAGTCAGATAAGAATGAGCATGTTGAACTTGAATGCTTTGGTGTTAACTATGTTTAGAAATATCTCTAACCCTTGGACTCAATCAAATTGAGGACCACGTGTCTTAATCATTTGTGAATGCAGAGTATCTTTCAACATGTACAAGTTATATATCTCTGACATTTTCATGTTCGAGGCATGTAACTACTTTTGCTTTGGTATTCAAATGGTTAAGCAAGGTTACCTATTTTTCTTGAATGATCTGAAGCACATATTAAGGAAGACCTAGGGAATTCTTTGCGAAGCATTTCCTAATATCAGTTCGAGGATAAACAATATAGATCGGGGTCAAGAGAAATAGAAGCTCACTCTACTGGAAGTGAAGTTGTTGCTGACACAAAATGTAATGCTTATGATGAAGTCAACTATTCGTTGAAGTTTATCAGAATGGAGTTAGCTGCAACAACAAGTGATGCTCTCACACTTGGTTTATCAACTAATACTTGGTTTATCAAGATAACGGATTCGACGGTGAAGATGAAGTTGGTGACAAAGGACTACTTCTAATGAAATTCTTTTAAGAAGGACATTAGCGAAGTATGTCAGTTGAAGGGAAGTCAAGTCAAAGACTACCCTGTTTAGTTTTGGTGTTTGTTCATGCATTCGATAGATGAAGCATTTCAGTGATTAATCACATTCAAAGGATTAGGCAGATTGCTGTAAGAACACTTTGAGGGCAGGTAATGGAATTTGTTGACGAATGAAGTTCTATGTTATGTCTGCACTGAAAGGAGTATTCTAGAGTAAAGTTCAGTTTCCGGACTTCATGACCAAATGGAGGAGTTGATAGGGAAATCCAGACCTTGAGTGGAATTACAAGGATAATGGATAGAGTTAAGGTTTCCTATTCACTACGGCTGAATCAGTTGACACAGCAAGTCTAATCAACAAATGTAAAGAGAAGACATCAAGTAAGATTAATCATGCCTGAAGTCACATGGTGTGATGGAAGGCTAACTTATTTGGAGTTAAGAGCTTACACAGAGTCTGTGATTGATTTAAGATGATCTAGATGCAGTGAACATCATCATCAAGCTCCCTAGCATTCGTTTGATTTTAGCTCTGAATTTTTAAAGGTTGACATCCTGTTTAGGGCTCAAGATCAGATGACACCAGATGAAGAAAAGCTGCAAGCAGCATCACAGGGGGAGCATCAGTAAGTTGGATCAACTAGTCGTGTTTGATGCTCAAAGGCTAGCAGTGCTCATTGAGTAAGAATTGAGATTCTTAGGAGCACTGAGTGATCCCGATTGAGTGATTGCATATTAGAAAGGAAATTGTCAATTTAAAAATAATGCAAGATGATCTCAATCATATTTGAAGAAGACTACTCTACCCACTGAATATCTAAGGAAACATTAAGGACACATCTGTCATGACAAAGGGTTTTGTGTAACAACATTTCCTAGAGTCAGTTCTTGATGAATCTGGGTAGTAGAGTAGTGATTGGTCGTGCATGTATAAGAGTATTTCATTGGTTTTTCTGAGTGAATTCAATGAAGAGTGAAGATGCACTAACTAATCAAGATTGAGTAGGGTTCGAATCAAGGAACTAACTCAATTGAACCAGAGGCAGATACACTTAGCACAAGGAATCAATCCACATGAAGACTTGGTATTATTACAGAAGCTGAAGGGTAGTTCGGAGTTTTATTTGAAGGTTCTACTCTGCTAGTGTCAGGATTACTGGTTTCTAGAGTGCTGAGTTTAGTGAAGCTGCTGCCAAGACCAATATCTACAAGGAAATATTTGGGTGTTGAAGGTAATGCAGTTTCCGTCTGGATGAGCGTGGTATTGTTTCGAGGAACAATGTTAACTGGTAGCTGAAAAGTTATTCCTGTCCAAAAGGAGTAAACGTTCAATCTCGAAAGGAGTAAACGTTCGATCTCTAGGGCAAAGAGGAGTAATTGTTCATTCAACGATCATACACCAGTAAAAGCTCTATTGACTAAGGTATGTCACTCTAGTCTAATATTGATTTATTTAAACATAAGGTTTATAGAGAGTGTTCATGTTATATAGATGTCTACGATCTCTAGGAACTGATTAATGTTTGGCGTGTGACCACCCGAGACTCAATATTATCATTATGAGATTACCTATGATCACCCGGGACCTAGGGACCTAACATTGTAGCATCTCTTTGTATAGTCAATTTATATCCAGGACCTCGTACTTTGTGCTGTCATATGTTATTCATGCTATATGTATCAAATGTTTCAGCATAAGTATTTGTATATATTAATTAATTGTAATTTTATTTACTTTTAATTATTTAATGCTAATATTAATGGAACCACTTAATATGTAGTTTAAGTGATGTAATTCATGTCTTTTGCAAAATCCATTAATATTAGTTGTCATTCTTTTGATATTAGTGATGCCACTTAGAATTTCTGCACTAAGTGACAAAAAGATTATTTCAAAAACACTAATATTGAAAGTAATTTACTACATCGCGAGGGGTTGTCAAAGATCATAAATTTTAACATTAATATTTAAAGGTATTTGATCTCTGATGTAACTAGTACCTCGAGCTTACATACATTCTGATTGTCATGAGTATTTTCAATATGCTTATGTGATAATTGTTGAGATGTAGTGTAAGAAGTTAAATGCTGTCATTCGGTCAATGTATGTTCAGTGTTTAGCGGATGCTTATGTTTTATGCTTTAGAATTACCATGATCAATATTACAATATGTGTTTGTTTCAAGCGACAAATGGTAATTGTCTGGCATAATGTAAGTATCTTATGTGCTTGATTGTTTTGTAGTAAGATGCGTTTTATTACAAAATGATTGAATGATGTTAGTACTTTTGAATGTCTTGTCATTTATATCTTTGATAATTCATTAGTATTAACATATGTTTTTCATTCTTTAGAACTTGAATGCATAAAGAAATTTCTTGTCTATTTCTTGTGAAAAATGTTTTATCTAAATATGCATTCATTTGCCAGAGAATGAAAATCCACTAAAAGTTTTTTTTAACTCCCTATGAAAGAGAACATTTCTTGAGGATTATCTTTCTATTTCAAAATCATATATCCTCTCTCTCTCTAAATGTTTTGTAATGAAAACTGTTTTCTCTCCACGATTTGTTTAAATAAAGTTACTTGATAACTTGTAACTTAGGTTGCATGGTATTAGGCTATTTTATTTGAGTAAATTATTTTGATCTTGAGGTATCAACTATTGGTAAAATATTTTTCAAAACTCTTGTTAATGTCTGTTTCACATTGACCTGTAGTATTAAAACAATGGTTGTTTGCTTTGGGATTAGTGCCTTGGACTGTATGACTAAAGCATTCATTCGATTTTTTTTAAAGATTTATATTTTAAGTCGGAGATAATATCCGATAAGGATGAATTGCAAAACAATTTCTGAAAACATACAGTGAGCAAGATGAAATAGATTTGAGTTATTAATCAAAATGTTTTTGTTAAAAGAGTTGAATTTCAATTGGATATTTGTCTAAGAGAAATTCAAAATAACACTTTTGTTAATCTGTGAAACTTTATTTTCAAAATTATGAGTTTATGAAATTTGGCTTAATATTCTTTTACCTATTCTTTATTAATTCCCACATTTTAGCTCTGGTGCATTGTTTCTTGAGGACACATTGCTCCGATGCTATATTTCTGAGAAGGAATAGAGAATAAGTTTAATCATACTCTACCAAATTTTATATAGCTCTGATCAACTCTATCTATTTAGCCGTAATGGCTTGGCCTTAGTGGCTATAGGGGAAGGTCAAGAAGTTGAATAATCCATCAATTTCTAACCAAGGCCTTTGTACCAAACACTATCATTCTAATTCAAACTTTCAACCCTTGGTGATATAAGGAACTTATGTAGATTAGCGGTTGTTAAGGGAGAAACTGCACTTGATGCAGCAAATAAGGATGAAGTCGGAAGTGCACCCACAGCTCTACCTCCAGCGAAGTAAAGAAGTATATAAATTGAGGTATCTGTAGCTCATCTGTATTCTCTCAAAAGGATGCAGAGCTGAAAAGGCAATAAAACTGTCTCTGGAATCATTCTCTCAACAGGGTAAGTCCATTGAAATTCGCTCGTCAGCCAGAGCATCTTGTAATGAGTCAAGCACACCACTAGCGTTCACGCTGATGGTAAGCCTAAACAGATAAATTCTATGAACACATTGCAAGAAGTGCACATTGTGAGGTATAGGTAAAACCCCTAAACTTCTTTGTTTACCATTCATGGTGAATGAAGTTGTTGAGCCACCTTCACAGGTATTTGAGGGAAACTTGGATTTCTTGCCATATATTAGAATCCTTGTCAACCTTCCTAGGAGGAACAATCCTAGTTCCCTAACGGGATTTCACATCCGCAGAGCAATCTGTTGATGTTGAGAGGCAATCATTAACAGTTTTCCATGACTGAAAATAGTGAGTTAATTCATCTTCACAGGTGATTGAGAGAGATATTTGTACACGTCTATTCTCCTAGGAATTCAAATTCTGGAATACATGGATCGCTCAAAACTTAAAGGCATATCACCGTCAACGATCCAGTGCATGGATTTGCATATGGGGAGTCGGTTGATGCTTAGATAGCTGCTAGTACGCATACCACATTCAACGATCCAGTGCTTGGATTTGCATATGGGGAGATTGTTGATGCTGAAAGTAGCTGAGCAACAACTCGTAGACTATGATTCAGTTGGTTTACCAATTTGATGAGTCTTTTGAGGATCAGGGTGTTGGGATTTCAGTCACTCCTGGAATGGAGGAGATTCCAATTTCAGAAGGGTTATTCCCCGACGACGAGCCACGTGTGCATGGATTTGCTCATGGTGAGTTGGGTGATGACCTAACTGACACCCTGTCTGAGATTCCATCTCAGAACCTAGATCTTTAGTGATCGACAACATGCTACAGTCAACGATCCATAATATCTTGGTGAGACTGGCATGGATTTACTTGCAGGTACAAATTACTATAAATGGAATGAGTGCAAGTAAGGGAGAGAAACACTTGAGTGAAGTGAGGGAGTGATACACTTGAGTGAGAGAAATAGGGAGAGAAATGAGTGGAACACTTACGCTTGAAAGTGTAAACACCAACAGAACGTAGTAGAAGTGAGGAAACCATAGACCAAACACTAACCTTGCTACTATGTTTGAATCCTGTTACTGAATTTTCCAGCTCTGAAATGTTGAAGAGATTCTTTTCTGGAAGACACGCTGAAGAAGAGTCTAGCTGAAGCCTAGTGGGAATGTCCAAACTATTACCTTTGGGTCTATTAATTCATGTTGTTCTCAATCTCAAAGGGGGAGACATTAATTTTTAGGACTAAGGGGGATTTTATGTTCAATTGGAGGAGAGTTTCTTATTCGATTGGATGTAGATGATACTTTTATTGTTTTAAAAGATATTCTCAACTAAGGGGGAGAATTTGGTGATACAAGAAACGAGATCTCTTGGGGATACAAGAAATTAGATCTGTCAATACTATCTTGTGGAGGTTACTTAGAGGATATCTAAAGACACAAGGGTGGATTGAAGCTTGCATGAACTAAGGGGGAGAATTAGATAAAATTGAAACCTTAGTGATGCAAGGGAGAAATTACTAAGGGGGAGTTTCTTAGTAATTGGTTGGAGCCTAATCCTTAAAGGTGTTGTAGATTTAACTGATTTTTTGTCTGAAGTGGAGAGTCACTTTTTGTCAATTGGGAAGAAGTTACTTGTCGTACTAGGGGGGAGAAGTTATGGAGAATCTTAACATCTTGGTTTGCAATGCTATATCTTATTCTGAAAAGATATCTAAGGGATTTTGCTCTATTTGTTTGAAGATCTGTCCTTGGAACATTCTTAAGAGAGGTTTGGCAGAAGAATTCTTTCTAGCACGATCAATGAATGAAAATGAAGATTTCTTTGAAGAGTATCAACTCAGGGGGAGTTTTTGCTAACTAGAAGTTTTCTGGGTAAAGCAGAATGTGAAGGAGATTTTCAAGGGGCATCTGAGAAGTGTCCAAGTGTGTTCTATCTCTTGTTTCAGTGATAGATGAAGTCAGTGGAGCAGTGCAGGGAAGAAAGAAAAATATGTTTCCTGGAAATAGAACATCCTGAAGAAAAAGAGGAAGTGACTTTCATTCCAAGAGACAACAAACTTAAGGGGAGAATGAGTTGACCTCTTATGGGGAACATAGAGAGCTGTATGTTCTAGTTCGAATTGCAAGATGAACAAGAATGATTAGTCAGAAGTCTTTACTAATGATTTGTTTCTTTATTGAAAGAACCCCATCTTTGAAGAACATTGAAGTGGAGGAAGCTAAAGGAAAATGAAATTCAGAAATTCATCATTCATTTTCAGCAACTCAGGAAATCTGGATTTAACTGATTATATCTTTCCAGAACCTTTTGTATATTATTTTCATGTCCAGTACTTTAATTGTTTCTTGTATATTAGTTGAGTTATCCTCTAGTAGCTAATTTTATTTAATTGCTTTTGGGGGAAATTGTAAATGGAAATAGTATTTGATTGCTATTCCATATCAACCAATTAGGGGGAGATTGAAAGGGGAGATAGGAGTGAAGGGAAGTAACTCACTGCACTTTCATGTGTACTAGGAATGCTAAATGTAATCTCTATGTAATGGTTGATGATAACTCAACAATAGAACAGGACATGTAATAATATGCAGGTGCACAGAAATCTTGGATCACAGAGTTCAGTTAAGACAAAGTATCAAAGGATCATCTACAGACTTGAAGCTCACTAGAAGAAGTTCATTAACATGTTCAGGCCTCAGTGGAGAATAAAAGATGTTGACATCTATTCAAGGATGTGGAAGCTACAGAAGATTGTCTTAGTCTATGACGATTTTAGTGCATTACAATCGAAGCAACAAGTAAGGTTTGCAAAGAAGAATGTGGAATCATGTTCGGAATCAAGAGCCCCTATCAAGACTAGTCACTTATGAACCAGACCGTTGCATCAAGTGTCAGGACATTGGAGGCAAGCTCTCGTCGGTTAATATGATTTTAATCATTCTAAAGTTGTTGATTTTCTTGAGTCAAGTGGAGGATCAACAAAGGTGGTAAATCAGTGTTGGAGAAATGTCAGCCTAATGGATAAGGGACAGACGGCACAACCTGATTGGATCTTACTAAAGCTTCACAAATTTGAAGGCCAAATACTTGGACGTGGTGGAGTCACGTATACGGGGCCAAGTATTTGGATAAGGAAGTCTACACAAATTGAAGAGTGGAATGGAAATATTTAATTTAATTAAATAAAGTATTTATTTAATTATTTATATATTTTATAAATAAAGACACTCTTTATTTATATTATATATATTTATTTAAATATTACTTTTACATTAAATATTTCCAAAGGCATACTTGGCACATGACTTTGAAGATGAGATTTGAGTGGACAAAAGTAAAAGGTGGAAAAACAAAGTAACACCTTTTTCAATATATAAAGAAGAAACCCAAGTCATCATTTGGAGAGAGTATTCGGATGAAAAAGAAATGGGGAGAGAGAGAGAAAATTATTTTCTCTCTCCCCCATGGCCGAACTCATACTTTAATATTATGGGGCCATGAATTTCTTTGTCATACCACTCATCTATCTTCTATTGTAAACATTGCTAAATCTTGTTTAGAAGATGGGTTTGATTTTTGTCTCCTAGATCTAGAATTTGTAATATTTTTAGAGGAGCCAAAAATCATTTCTTTGTTGTGTTCTTGAGCTTTTGTTCTTGAACTTGTTGTAGCATCTACCCCACTTCAATGAATATAAAGTTATATTCTTGGACCTTGTTGTGTTGTGTGTTTTGGATGATTTACTGTTCATTATCTTGGTTATTTTAATGGTGTTCTTGAGGTTGAAGAAGATGATGACCAGTACCCGGTTTTGAACCCCAAGTAATTTTTATGTTGTCCCAAAAACAATTAAAAGTCAGATTTTCAATTGGGAATCGTATTCACCCCCCCTCTACGATCTCCAGGACCTAACAGAAGTATCCTATTGCTATTGTCTAACTACTATTTTAATTAGATGCTTTATAACTGTTTTCAAAACCTATTGTTATACCTGTGAAATTGACCCTACAACCTGACTTTACTACTATAACATGATTTTGATCCCTAGTTTATGATTTCTGCTTACTTTACTACAATAGAGACTTGTGTTGAAACTTATCTTGGAATAAAATTTACCTTTGACTCGTGACTTTTAAAATGGATTTAAATATTAAATCCGACTTTCAAGAAGTCTTTTTCATCAAATGATTTGGTAACTTTTAAAAAGAAATGGTGTTGATATTATAGGAATTCCGATCAAAATGGTTTCTACGGATTCCTATAGGTTGGAGGCGTAAGAGGCCGAGTGACGCCGGTCCAGCACTTTTTATGTGAAGACTATAATGAGATAGTCAATGGCTATAATGAGATAGCCCAAGGCCAATGGCAATAAGTGCCTTTATGAGTACTCCTTATGTCCAGAAGGACTTCGGTCCGTTATGGGGACTTTACGTGGCTGAACACCCGTATTGTTCGGCGTTGTGAGAAAACTCCAATCAAAATGATTTGATTTTAATAAGAAAAAGCCCTAATGAAAGGACAGTTTTATGAAACGATTTGGAAAATAATATCCTAATGAAAGGATAGTTTTACAAGAAGGATTTTTGAAATGATTAGTAATGAATTTTTGAAATGTCTTACAATACCCTGCTTTATTTAGCCTAGAACTGTCAGATATATCTTGATTTTGACTTCGTTTCATTTATTGTACATTGCTTCCTGTTATCCATCTAACCCCTGCGAAGTATTCTTAAACATTGAAATGATTATTTCGAGAAGTTTCTTAAAACCTTTTACCCCAGATAATTAAAAACATTAACCCTGTAATGAACTTTTCAAATACTTGTGCTTCTAGCAGTAAAACCATGAAAGAAAGTTTTTCGTATAATGAATACTAAGACTGGAAATTGTGGAGTATAATTATGGGACAATGATGTCCAGGAATGATTTTCAAGCATGATTTTGAGAAAAGATTTCTAAATCTTATATAATATTGTAAAACTGTTTTAACCTGTATGATTACTTGCTGAGCTTTTGTGGCTCATTCTTTTATTTTCTAACCTCTACAGCTTTTGAGAATCATGGTATGTATTAAGCAGACTGCTAGGAAGAACACGTCTTACATGAATTATGCTAGGCTGGCTGAGATTGAACAGGTAGGATCGAGACAGAGTTGAAATGAAAAGACTTTGGTAAGTCTTGTATTTTGTTAGTAGATTTTGAGATGCTGTAGAAGTTGTAATAATCTTATTTTGTTATTATAAATGTAAATGTAAATGAATGTAGATGTGTGCTTGTTTCATACCATTACCATGAGAGGTCCAGGGTAGTAGTCGGGGTCATACATATGCATATTTTCTGTTATTGTTATATAGGGTGCATGCATATAGAGTGTCAGTGACTCCCCGATCTAGACCCCGGGTCGGGAGGGCGTCACATACCTTGGGTTAGACCTATCATTCTTCTTGATCTATCTCTATAGATCTTCATACCAAGAATGTAGGATGCTTCTCCCAAGTCCTTCATAGTGAAGTTCTTTGATATCCACATTTTTACTGATTGCAGCATTGGTATGTCATTTCCTATTAAGAGTATGTCATCTACATACAAAATAAGAAATGTTACTGCGCTCCCACTAACCTTCTTGTAGACACATGGTTCATCTATGTTTTTGATAAAATCAAACTCTTTGATTGTCTCATCAAAACGAATGTTCCATCTTCGAGAAGCTTGCTTTAACCCATATATGGTTCGTAGTAGCTTACATACTAGATGTTCATTTCCTATGGAAATAAAACCCTTTGGCTGTGTCATATACACTTCTTCTTCAAGTTCCCCATTGACGAAAGCCGTCTTTACGTCCATTTGCTAGATCTCATAGTCATAGTAAGCTGCAATAGCAAGTAAAATCCGAATTGATTTGAGCAAGGCTACAGGCGAAAAAGTTTCATCAAAGTCAATCCCTTGTCTTTGTTTGAATCCTTTTGCCATGAGCCTGGCCTTGTAGGTCTTTACCTGGCCATTTGCTCTAATATTTCTCTTGTATACCCACTTTCACCCTATAGGCTTCATATCCTTGGGTGCCTCTACCAAAGTCCATACTTGGTTGGCATACATGGAGTCCATTTCGGATTTCATGGCACTCTGCCATTTCTCTGAGTCAACACTACTCACAGCCTCGTTGAAGGTCATAGGGTCGTCTCCATCAATGACCGCCAATTCATTGTCATTCTCAATGACAAGGCCATAATACCTCTCAGGTTGGCGAGACACCCTTTGTGATCTACGGATGGGCTGTTCTACGGAAGGTTGTTCAATATGAACAAGTGTTTCCTCTTGAACCGTAGTAGTTTGTTCTTCATGAACTTCATCAAGTTCAATCTTGCTCCTACTATTCCCTTCAAGGATAAACTATTTTTCCAGGAAGGTAGCATGTCGGGAGACAAACACCCTTTGTTCGGTGTAAAAGTAATACCCTAAAGTCTCTTTAGGATACCCTATAAACCTACATTTCACGGATCGAGATTCTAGCTTATCGGGGTCAACTTTCTTGACATAAGCCGGACATCCCCAAATCTTAACGTGCTTAAGACTCGGTTTCCTTTCTTTCCATATCTCATACGGAGTTTGAGGAACAGATTTGGAAGGCACCTTGTTCAATATATATGCTGATGTTTCCAATGCCCCAAAGTGATACTGGAAGATCTGTATAGCTCATCATGGATCGAACCATGTCCAACAAAGTTCGATTTCTCCTTTCGGATACTCCATTCAACTGGGGAGTGGCCGGAGGAGTCCATTGAGAGACTATACCATTTTCTTTGAGATAATTTAGAAACTCGCCACTTAAGTATTCACCTCCTCGATCTGATCGAAGGGTTTTAATACTATACTTGGTTTGTTTCTCTACTTCATACTTATATTCTTTGAACTTTTCAAAGGCTCCGGATTTGTATTTCATCAAATACACATATCCAAATCTAGATCGATCATCTGTAAAAGTAATGAAGTATGAAAATCCACCCATGGCTTGCGTGGACATCGGCCCACACACATCTGTATGTACCAATCCAAGCAACTCCGCAGCTCTTTCTCCATGTCCACTAAATGGAGATTTGGTCATTTTGCCTAACAGACAAGACTCGCATGTAGGATATGATTCAAAATCAAAAGGTTCTAGTAACCCTTCCTTATGCAATGTCTTAAGTCTATTTTCACTAATATGACCAAGTCTGTAGTGCCACAAGTAGGTGGGATTTTCATCATCTCTTTTTCTTTTATTACTATGTTCAATTTGAAGTAAACTATGTTCTACGTCACATACATACAAAGCATTATTTAAAATACCAACACCATAAAGAACATTATTTCTAAAAATTGAACATTTATTATTCTCAATAACAAACGAAAAACCATCCAGGTCTACAATGGGAATAGAAATAATATCCTCACAATTGAGGGAAAAAATAACAATTATCCAAAATAATAGTCTTGCCCGTAGGCATAAGTAAATCAAACGATCCTATAGCTACATCAGCAACTCTTGCTCCATTGCCCATACGTAGGATCACCTCCTCTTCTTCAAGAGTCTTACTTCTCCTTAGTCCCTGCAACGAATTGCAAATGTGAGAACCACAGGCGGTATCTAATACCCAAGTAGAAGTTTGATTAAGTGACATATTTAGTTTGATCATGAACATACCTGAAGAAGAAGCGGTAGTCTCACCACCCTTCTTCTTCTTCAATTCTGGAAGGTAAGCCTTACAGTTTCTCTTCCAGTGCCCCACTTTGTTGCAGTGAAAACAAACAGCTTTGCTTTTGGGATCTTCAGCTTTTGGAGGAACTGGCCTTTTCTCACCTACCTTCTTCTTCTTCTTAGGAGGGCTCTTCTTCCTCTTCTTAGGGTTAGAGCCTTCACCAATTAGAAGAACATAACTCTTCTTTGTGGGAAAATTCGACTCAGCAGTTTTCAGCATGTTATGGAGTTCAGGCAAGCTGACATCCAACTTGTTCATGTGAAAGTTCACAATGAACTGCGAGAATGAATCTGGAAGTGATTGCAAGACCAGATCTTGATTCAGCTCCCCATCCATGACAAATCCAAGTTGTCCAAGACGCTCAATCAAATTGATCATCTTGAGCACATGAACATTCACAGATGATCCCTCAGTCATCCTACAACGGAACAGCTCCTTCGATATCTCATATCGAGCTGTCCTTCCTGCCACATCATATAAATCTTGTAGATGCATAAGGATAGAGTGAGCATCCATATGCTCGTGTTGCTTTTGGAGCTCATCATTCATGGATCCCATCTTAATACACTGCGCAACTCTTGCATCATCTATCCAATTACGATACACATTATGTTCATCATTATGTGTATCCTAAGCAGGTTCAGCAGGTTTAGGTGAGTCTAGTACATATTCCTTCTTCTCAATCCTGAGAACAATTCTCAGGTTTCGAAGCCAATCAGCATAGTTGGGACCAGTTAATTTGTGTGCATCGAGCATGCAACGGAGTGATAATGCAGAAGACATTATGTATATAGTAAATCCGCAAATAATAAACACATAACAACATTTAGCAAATACTCTATTTCATTATCTAAAACACCATATGAATCGGGTCTTTATTCATAAGTGCCTCCCACTATTCTATCTAATTTCTATATCCCTTATTGAAATTAAGCATTCATAATGCTAGTGGGATAGGGATCCTACATTCCATCACACAACCTCGGCTGTAGCACGAAACGCCATGTAACGTTCAATAGGCAGACAACTCTTATCAGCTACATCTCATGTTATTCCCTAATCTTACTTTAGCCTCTTGAATACTTGAGTCACGGCTGTGGCACGATAAACTCAATATTCTAAGTCAAGTCAATCCCAACATCTCGTATAATTAAACTAGTTTCAAATAGCCCACGGCTGTAGCACGTAACGACCATAAGATTCCAATTCATCATACACATCTCATGTTATAGACAAGTATCTCTTCTTTCGGAAACAACGCCCTCAGCTGTAGCACGAAACGACAGAGTTTCAAAAACAACAAATACTTTCTATTATGTTGGAAGGCTATGACCAACACAAGCCCTTTGTGTTTTATGGCCAATTACTACTTGATATTCTTTATATTTTAGGGGATTATATTATGTTACAATCATAATCATATTATAAAGAGATTCTTTTAGATTGGTTTAAATATTTCAAATCAACTATTGATACTTGGAGTCATCCCAGGCCAGGGGTGGAGCATTGTCAAGATGCGTCTCTTAATAACCCCTTTCTTACAGATAGAGCATCTGTTGTTTGACAGAATCATCCTTTCACTTAAGTTGAAAATTCATATTCAATCACGTGTTTCATAAACACAAAAATCTCATGATTGTATTCATAATATGTAAATAAAGGTCACGAAATAATTTCACTATTCTAGATTGTCTAACATACGCCTTATATTAATTAAGTTCACCTAAATCTATCATCTCATGATAATTCAAGCATATATCACATATATATAATCACGAATAAACATAATGTAGGCATGTTAAATCATATATTACAACATATAAGCATTATACATCTCCATGTATCACATGGTGTATTTAAAAGAAACTTAAAACTGTTAAAACTTGCTTTAAAATACTTTTGGAAGTTCTAAACAGTCCGAAACAATTTCAGAAAAATTATTGTAATATACCATTAGAACCGTCTCGGAAAAACGAATCCAACGGTATATTACACGCCCCATTCTGAGCTCCACGCGCCCCGAGAAATTTTTAACGCATCCCCATGCGCGCACGCGCGTCAGGCGTGTGCAAGACACCCTGTCACGCATCTCGGGTATGCGTTACAAGCCAAAACCCCTTTTTTAGCTTGTAACGCATGCGCAGAATGCGTTACACCTTTTTTTCCCCAGATATTATTATTTAATTACGAATTAATTAAAAACAGCTTTAAAAATTCATAATAAATAATCTATAGCTCAGAAAAATATTCTAAAAATACTTGGACGATCTACAACACTTGTAGAACACATGAAAAATATAAAATAAATTTTGAGGAACAGTAATGAATTAAATCATTATTATTGTTTTCAAAATTCATAATAAATATTCTATGCATCAGAAAATTATGAAAAATTAACTGGACTATCTACAACACTTATAGAACCCAGGAAAATTATCAAAACAATTTTGACGAACAGTATCATATTAATCATAATTAAAGCATGATATTGCTTGTATAAATCATAATAAATACATAAATGCTCATAAAATTCTGAAACTTGACCACAAATCTACATGCATACAACCTATGCTCTGATACCATTGAAGGAATTTATGCCCCAACGAAAGCATTGAATAACATTTATTTGCATATATTCCTATGTATACATACATATAGATACAAAACTATTTTATAAATTGAAGAATACCTCGATTGCTTTCCGACAACAGCTAGAGAAGATCTTGTTCTTCAATCCTTACAATCACCCCTCAAGTGTGGAGTGCTCTAAAGATATCCACCAAGAATCAAACTAAAAGATAAAGGAGGAGGCTAGAGAGGAAATTATGGTTGCCTTCCTTTTAAAATATTTCTCACAAATATTAGGGTTGAATTATTAGGGTTTATAATCCTATATTTATAGGCAAATATCTCAGCTGAGATATTTTCTATAAATATCTTATTATTAATTCCATTTTTAATTAATTAATCTTATTAATTAATTAGTTAATGATTAAAACTATTTTAATCATTAATTCCTTTTTCTAAACTCTTTTAGAAAATTATTCTCTCTTCATATTTAATTACTTTAATTAAATATTTAATTAATAATATTAAGATCTTATCTTAAATAATTTATAATCAATTAAATCTCATTTAATTAATTTATAAAATTTGATAAGTAATTATTTATTTCATAAATAAATAATGACTAGTTATTATTAATTATTCCTTCATCTATAATTTAATCTCTTTTATGGTGTGACTCTTTAGGTTCAATATTAAGCCAGTAGAAGAAATAAATAATAATAAACATTTTATTTATTATTTATATGAATTCTATTAATTCATTAAATATAATTAATCTGATTAATTATATTTATTATACATCGTGAGTGATGCTTCACAACATATCGTGACTATCTAGATAATACGAAATCATTGCTTAGAATACTTAGAACTTGTCAGTAATTAGTTACCGTACAATTAATTCCTTCTACCCTTCAATATCCCGATTAAATACAAGGCATGGAACTCATGTCAAGTCTATCTAATTTAATCATATGATTTCTTATTCATAATGCAAAGTTCCTTTTAATGCAAATTAGAAACTCTTTCTAATTTCATTCACTCTGGCCAGAGATTCCTGAACTTGCATATCTAAGAATAACATAGGATATTCACTTCCTTTACTAGAAGGGGCAGATCCATTATTGATCCGTTAACTATCTCCATACATAAATCACTATGCCCAGAATGGACCTAATGAATGTCCTAGAGACTAAGGACTAAACCAAATCATAAATCATTGTGTACGAGATTACTCTAACGATCTCAAGTCTAAGGATACTTATACAACTATTTACTTAATAAACAACTATCGACACGTGAGTAAACTCCATTAGTTGTTCTACTTATCGAGTCATGTTCAGTGAACTTATTCATTATTAAGCACCTACATACTAGATATAGTGTCACCACACAAATGTCTATGAGAACAGACATCCTCCTAAGAGAGCTAGCATAGTATGTACTGATCTTTACGGATTTACCAATTTCTAATTAGTTATCCTATGATCAGGAACTGTTTAAGTCTAAAGCTATTATCTTCTAGATCTCATTATTACAATCTCATTATAATTCTAGAAGCTTTGCTCTAAACTGTGGAACATCTTATTTAATACACTTCAAATAGATTAAGCCCGTAACATAATAAATAAATACTTTATTATTATCAAATGAAATTAAATAAGAGTAGCAGAAAGTTTTTTCTAACTCATCATACATGATTGGTTTTAGGTCAAACACTTTCAAAACATAAAACACATAAATTTCTAGAGGATAACTCAAATAACACCTAAGAAAGTAATACAACATGTAAGAACTGTATATAATAAACAAAGTTTCGGTATTATATTTAATAAATTTCTCAGATTCATGTTTTGAAAGATAAATACAAGATAGATATTCCTCTAGACTGAATAAATATTACATTGTTTCTATCTTGACCTGTCTAACTCTTGAGTCTTCAGAACTATCAACTTCTACAGCATCTCAAAATCTACTAACAAAATACAAGACTTAGCAAAGTCTTTTTCTTTCAACTCTGTCTCGATCCTACCTGTTCAATCTCAGTCAGCCTAGCATAATTCATGTAAGACATGTTCTTCGTGGCAATCTGCTTAATACGTACCATGATTCTCAAAAGCTGTAGAGGTTAGAAAATAAAAGAATGAGCCACAAAAGCTCAGCAAGTAACCATACAGGTTAAAATAGTTTTACAATATTATATAAGATTTAGAAATCTTTTCTCAAAATCATGCTTGAATATCATTCCTGGACATCATTGTCCCATAATTATACTCCACAATTTCTAGTCTTAGTATTCATTATACGAAAAACTTTCTTTCATCGTTTTACTGCTAGAAGCACAAGTATTTGAAAAGTTCATTACAGGGTTAATGTTTTTAATTATCTGGGGTAAAAGGTTTTAAGAAACTTCTAGAAATAATCATTTCAATGGTTAAGAATACTTCGCAGGGGTTAGATGGATAACAGGAAGCAATGTACAATAAATGAAACGAAGTCAAAATCAAGATATATCTGACAGTTCTAGGCTAAATAAAGCAGGGTATTGTAAGACATTTCCAAAATTCATTACTAATCATTTCAAAAATCCTTCTTGTAAAACTATCATTTCATTAGGATATTATTTTCCAAATCGTTTCATAAAACTGTCCTTACATTAGGGCTTTTTCTTATTAAAATTAAATCATTTTGATTGGAGTTTTCTCACAACGCCGGACAATACGGGTGATCAGCCACGTAAAGTCCCCATAACGGACCGAAGTCCCTCTGGACATAAGGAGTACTCATAAAGGCACTTATTGCCATTGGCCTTGGGCTATCTCATTATAGCCATTGACTATCTCAATATAGTCTTCACATAAAAAGTGCTGGACCGGCGTCACTCGGCCTCTTACGCCTCCAACCTATAGGAATCCGCAGAAACCATTTTGATCGGAATTCCTATAATATCAACACCATTTCTTTTTAAAAATTACTAAATCATTTGATGAAAAAGACTTCTTGAAAGTCGGATTTCATATTTAAATCCATTTTAAAAGTCACGAGTCAAAGGTAAATTTTATTCCAAGATAAGTTTCAACACAAGTCTCTGTTGTAGTAAAGTAAGCAGAAATCATAAACTAGGGATCAAAATCATGTTATAGTAGCAAAGTCAGGTTGTAGGGTCAATTTCACAGGTATAACAATAGGTTTTGAAAACAATTATAAAGCATCTGATTAAAATAGTAGTTATGCAATAGCAATAAGATACTTCTCATAGTTAAAGTTCAAATAAACACAGTTAAGGAAATGGTGAAAACATAAGTCAAAACTTAAGGTTAATGGTTTAAGATTTTAAAAATAGTTTATAAGTTGTCAGTAGCAGTTCAGGGATTGAAAAGTTTAAGGTACAATCAAAACTGGTATAAGGTTGCAATTTAAGTAAGCAGTTAAAGTAAGGCAGACTATAACTTAAAACAGTTGAGATAACGTAAAATAGTCGCAGGGTCATAAAATAGTTCATAAAATACTTCTTAAGTTTAAAGAGATTAGGCAGTAGTTACTTGCCTCAAAATGATTGCTACGGCTGCTGAACAGGTAGATCTCACTATACCAACTCTAACTTTCTACTTTTGCCTTCCCTTTGTCTTTCACCTCAACGTCCTTTGTAGCTACACATAAATAGTACCATATCAGAATCTTATACACTCTCGACGTTCTCTTTAACGTCTAGCTATTCTACCCTTTCGTTAATATAACCCCTTAACATATATATAATAACATACTGTAGACATACTATACTAATCAATCAATTATACACTGGCAGGCACGTAGCACATAAATAATCATATTATCCACAATATTCCTGACTGATAGCATTTCCTATACAGAAGTGGTGTGCCAATAGTGTTTTATAAGATCATTTTAGTTTTATAAAATTTTGGCAGCATCTCCTCTGTAAGTGGAGCTACCCGTCGGAATACAACCGACACAACCAATCATCAAGATCAAATAAGCATACATACTTTCACCTCAAATTTTACCATTAACCATATACTACTCTCTTATGTCTCAATAGCATAGTAAAATCATTAGGATAACTAGTATTAATTTGAATCATAATTCACATATCAAGTCATATTCGAACATCATAATGTAGGTAAAGTTCAATATTCCCAATAATCAAACCAACAAGTTCCCAAAAGTTATATACCATTCGGTTTTATATCTACAACATGGCAATCATATCAACTTAAACTAATGCACAGGTACCATCTTATAATTGAACTAAAATATGCATATATAATTCGAATTTCCAAAACTCAATTGAATAGTTTCTAAAAATCCATATACTATTCAATTAGTAATAGTTACTTAGTAATCAATATCAAATGCAAGTAAAACTCATATTACAATTCAAGCATTAACTAACTTCGAACATATATATATATATATATATATATATATATATATATATATATATATATATATATGTATATGTTCGAATATCTCAACTAACCAATCAATTAAATCCCAATTAGACATATATTATTCAAATAATTAACCATGATACTAATCAATCATCAAACTCGAATCAAAATACATATAACATCTCATTTTTTTTGAATTACATATGTGTACATACATATATATATTCGGAATTGGCCTTAATAAGAATAATCAAACTTCCATCACATCTAATTGGATCAGTTAACACTTGACAAAACTATATACATCATGGATTTTGCCCGGAATATGAAGACAAGCTCACATGCATTCGGTAGCAATCGGAAAAATCACAACTATGGCCGGAAAATTTAAAACTCTACTCATGCAACCATCAATTGGCAATAAGTCAAATTCATAGCAGCTAAACAACCATCCACGAGTTTAATTACTACCGTACCAACACAAACGAAGCTATGCAAAGCATTCAAATCGGAAGTTTACAATCAAATCGGAAAATCACCATATAATTCGGAATTAAATCATGCAACATCTATAATTGCTAAAACTAGTATGTAATTGATGTAAAGGCTCAAATAACATCATTGCCATGACCTTCCAGCTCATAGTACTCATTGCCGACGGCCAAAGCTCCGATGGAGTTCCGTTCATCAGATTCTCAACACCATAGCTTTGATTCTTGCTTTTAATCACGATTAACCTCACAACCAAGCTTCAAAATCGAAGATCACTAACCAACAGGCCTTGCATGCAACTATAGGACATGGACATACATACGGCATACATATATATATATACAAAATGAAGCCTAGCAGCAACAATAACAATCTACACAACTTGTTTACTAGCATTACTCAAGATTTAACAAGATTGCTATTACAACTTCACAGAAACAGTAAAGAAATCGCAGGAGAGGTGAAGGAGACGACCTGCGAGAATGGGGTGCAGAGCAAGAATGAGGAAATGGGTAATGGGTTTGGTCATATAAGGCCAGGGGTATAAAAGTAATTTCTCAATGCCATTTTCTGAATTTAAAACAATTAAAAATTCGAATTTTGAGAGAAACAGGGATGAAAAATAAGTTTTATATTTTTAAAATAAATATCATGAATTTAGAAGCTCACCCATATTTTTAAAATATTTTTCTGATGAATAATTATTTAAATAAAAATCGGGGAAGTTTAGGCACTTTAAATAGAAATAAGAGTAGAAAAATCCTTAAAAATATTTTGGGGCTCAAATAAAATAAACCTTTATTTTTAAAAAGTCTCAGAAAATATAAAGAATATTTTGGAAAAGATTTCATGATTTTTGGACATTCCATTAATTAAATATGGAATTTAGAAGAGAAATATTTTCAAGATGAAATAAGACTGAGAAAATCATATAAAAATATTGTAACTGAATTTAATCACACAAACATTTTTAGAAAGTCTCTAAAATCACATAGAAGCCACATATAAAATTTAATAATTATTGGACACACCTATAGTTGTATAAAAAATCAAACAGTTAATCAATTTAGCATACGAAATCAATTAATCACTTTAATAAAGCACTTAAGCACATTGTGGTCAAACAGGCAGTCAACTAGACATATAAAATGACCACATACCACATCTTATCACATTGGAGCACCAAAATATTATAACTCATATCAATTAAATATATACAAATACCTCAATCGTTACATTGACAGCTTCCAGAAGTACTTTTCATATCCATCCTGCATCTTACATAATCTGACTCTGTATAGCCTATTAGATCAAAACCTGTATCTTTAGGGTGCAAAATTCAAAGATTTGGTGTACCTTTCAGATATCTAAAAATTCTTTTAACAACTATAAGATGAGATTCCCTAGGATCAGATTGAAACCTTGCACAGAAGCATGTTACAAACATTATATTAGGTCTACTAGCAGTTAGATATAATAATGAGCCTATCATACCTCTGTAACTTGTGTTGTCAACTTTCTTACCTGTGACGCCCTCCAAATCCGAGGTCTAGATTTAGGGGTCACCAACCAAAACAAGAATAAATCAGAGGCACACTGGCTTCCACCAATAACCAATAATAATAAAATAATAAATCATAGGCGCACTTACCCCGCCAACAACTAAGGATCGCTAACAGGTTATAGTATGAAATTAAGCAGCTAAAACTAAAAGTAAATTCAAATACTTTATTACAAGCCCACTACTAATCCACAAACTCAAATCCATAAGTCTAGATAGGTTTTAAGTCTAGATTCAGTTTTATTACAAGCACTATCTACAGACATACTAAAATAACTAAATACTTGGGAGGCTCGAGAAGTGAGCGGTCCCGACATCTGTCTCTCGCTACGCCTGCTAGAACTGCTGGAATGGCTCCTATTGACAGTCTGACAGGATTTAGAGAAAAAACAAAAGTGAGCCAAAGAAATGCTCAGCAAGTATATGAACAATTGAAATTAAATCAAGATATGAGATCTGTATTGAGAACGGAATATAAAATAGTTTATCATCAAAATTGAAAAATAAATAAATCATAGTTTATCTCAACTGAAACAATGCATTATGTCATCAAAATGAACCAATTGCTTAAAATCAATATATAATATCCATGTTGGCAATATGGATCGGAAAACAACATATAAACACTATTGCCCACTGATCAGGTTCAAAAGCAATAGGACTAGTTATGCCACCCCGCATAATCTAGATTTCATTTAGGTACCATAGGCAATTAATGTTAGCCTATAAGAAGATTGAATGGTTACTATATCCTTTTAAATATGTTAGACTAGTCCCACTAGCCTCTTACATAACGTTGGACTAGTCCTACTAGCCTCTTACGCAATGTCAGACAAGTCCCACTGGCCTCTTACGCTAAAATTCCAATCCAATAGAGCAATCCCAAATAAAATAAGGTATGCTTAGTTTCAACTACAGATCATATCCTCATTATTTACTACGATAACACTGGATATGATGTGTTTATTATAATAAACTTCCAATATTAAGAGCACGAATAACAAGTAATTCTGATGCACAAAATAAAACATGAATCATAAATAGTTCTAAACAATTACTATTTATCATGATATGAATAATCGAAATAATAAAACAAAGGTGTTTAGGATAATCAAAGAGGAAATACTTGCATGCAAAGTGTTTAAAATGATCAAGTAGAAAATACTTGCTCAATAAAAATATTTAAGATTCACAAATAGCTCTGAACAATCACTATCTGTCATGATATGAATAAATTAAACAGCAAAATAAAAATATTTAGGATGATCAAGGAAGAAATACTTGCCTGATGTTGAAACTGTCCTAAGCTGGAATGGGACGACTACACTGTTCATCTATCTACTACCTCGCTCGTATCTACCAACAAAATATTCTAATTTAAATTCTAGTGTCTACCCATGCGTTCTATTAATAATAACCACCAAATAATAATTAATAAACAAGTAATATCAATTAGCAGGCATATAGGCACATAAATCATATAACAAGTAAGACTCACTAATTACAGATCAGACAAATAATTAATAGTAGACTCTAAAATATTATTTGAATTAAAGTGGACCATTATTATCCACTCCGGATAATAATTGGATCCTAAAATATTTAATAAAATATTAATCCAGGTTTATAAGTAAATTAGGGAGTCTCAAACTATTTTTGTCACTTTTGGATTATTTTTAGGGTCTTAAATAAATTTGTTTCATTTAAAACGGGTAAAAAAATATATAATTAAATAAATAAATCATTTCTATTTCTCAAAATAATTAAATCCAATTATTTTTAATTATATTTAAATAATATTTAATTAATTAAATTAATTAATTAAAATAAGTTAACCAATCAATTTAGATTAATTAAATTATTATCTAAATAAATTAAAATAATTAAACTAAATCAATTTTGAAATAAAACTAATTTTAGAAGAGGAAATTGATTTTTTTACTCTAAAAACACTTTAAAGAGTAAAGGTCAGGGATTTTAAAGATTAAAGCCTCATTTTAACGAGAAGGTCACCGGAAGGTTGAAGAACAAACCAACACATAGGATTAAACCATTTAATCAGACAAGTCAAGCATAATCATGATTCTGAACAGCCATAATGCAGCTTATTAGTTGACCAGGCAAATGACAAAATGTATGTTGCACTATGATCATGTTTATGAAAGATGCAGAGTATGGGAAGCTTTTTATTTTGACCACTATGTTAATAATTTCCACATGATTCAGTTAATATCATGGCAGTCATAATATTTAGAATTTTCATACACAAGTGATAACACACAATCAGTTTGCAGTGAACATAGTGTGCGATGGACATGTATAGAAGACTGTTTTAATTAACCAAACTAATACAGAGTACATGTTATAGCAGGTGGCAAGAAAAATATGATTAATGTAAATTTAGGACAATTGTAGGAGTTAAGTATCTTTATTAGTCTAGCATGTATTGTAATTAAATTATTTCATGTTGCTTAGTCTAAACAGACAGTATGCAACATATAGCAGATAAGAGTTATGGTAGAGTCAAATATTTAAACAATGATCTAAGTAGGATAGACATGTCATATATCAAGGTACTGACTGATAAGAACATGGAAGTTTAATTAATTTGGTAGACTTTTAGCACAAGGATGAACACATCACATGAACATAAGCATGGTGACTGTTTTAAAGATTGAATGTGACTAAGTTTCTAAGTGCAGGTTTCTCAGTTAGTCTAATAATAATACATATCATAATAGAAGCAACATTCAGTTGTACATATGATTTGGCACAAAGCACATATGCACAAGTTTTACTGATGACCGTTCCAATCAAGACAGATTATCATGTATGACTCACATTATAAACATGAATTATTCTATAGTAGCATTTTCATGTTAAGAGATTAGCACATATCACAGAATAGGATACATGGATCAGATATATCAAGACAGGGCAATTAAGCATTGATTGAGCATGAATCAGATCTGTAAATGTGTAGATTGAACAAGTTGACATACAAGCAATCATGGCAGATCACAGATGTAACACAACCTTACCCTATTTTTCAGATAGATTGTTTAAGGTTCAAACCTTTAAGCTGGAGAATAACAAGTAGGCACTTGCCAATTGTGCCAAGCACAACCTCCAACAATCTGACTACTCATATTATTGTTAATCAACATAAATAGTTTCATGCTACTTGTGTAAGATTTCTCTTAAATTTGATGAAAAATACTTATATAAATGTGTTCAGTAATCTGTAGTATTACAGTATTCTTCTAAAGTTCTCTTGGCAAAGAATTAGAACCGCAGCGCTGTTTTTTTTAGGGAAAAACACTTTATCTAGTTTAGTAATTGCAAAACAGCCAAGCTATAAAAACAAAACAAATCAAAGTCGAACCTATATCCCTAACATATATTAAAAGGATGCCATTACATAACTAACAAAAAAATTGTAATAGTAGTGCTTTTCGCTCGCTTAATAATTAAGATACTTGTTTAGGAAAGTCACGAGCAAAACTCCATGTTGCAAACTAATAAATGTTCATAAATTCAAGTTATTTAGTTCCATTACCAAATCAGTATCTTATATTCTAAATTAAACAGATAATACATATAATACGTTATACATATGCATATAAAAGGTAAATTCTACACTAAACAACCAGGACAATGACTTCAACTAACAAATCAAACTATCAAAGCCTGGTACTTAGTTACGGCCATTCAATTTCTGGCAACCACAGACGCAAGATCACAAAAATATATACATACAACTCTACACAATTATAAGCAACACAACCAGAACTAACAGACTCTAGTTGGACATGAAATTCCGGCGAAGTCAGACAACTTCAACGACCCCCGGCTCCGGCAACTCCAAACACCAATCAAACCTAGCAAAACACGTATCAAAACAAAGCTACTATCTACAGAACAATACACATAACAATCATACAAATAAATAAGCTGAAAAAAAGTCAGAAAATTAACGACTATGACCGGAGTTTCATTTTTCAGGTCAACCGCAAACGGCTCAACAACTAACAACAAAAATACTAGTAGCATGCTTGTTCTTAGCTCTACACAACTATATCAATCAATGAATCATATAATCAAAGGAACTCTGATTCGAAATTCAGACCCAAGGCAGTCAAAAATGAAATCACAAAAATAACATTTTTAATTAAATAGATGATACAGGCACATAACATGAATCAAGAGCTACAAATCGGTTATTCAAACTTGATAAACGACTTAGGGAATCACCTGTAATCAAGCTTTGATTCACTAACACATCAACCCTAATTACCTCTGCGTTCTCCCCCAAATTGTCAAGTGTGTTAATCTGATTGTCATTAAATTATTATTAATAAAAACTATTTATATTTTTGAAAATTTTAGGGACTAAAATTTGATTAAAAGGTAATTTACCCCATAATTAAAATAAAGAGCCCCCAAATTACTTTTATGAGATAAAATATAAAAATAAATATTTTCGAAATAACTACAATATATATATCAAAATTCCTCAAAAATTATGAATGTTTTAAAAATAATAAAATAAATTTATTTTGAGGATTTTTATCATTTTTATAAAAATAAAGTTAAGAAAAACATGGTCTCTAGTCTACTATAGGGGTTGTGTCCGATAATCTCAACTCGAAATAATCATATTCTAACGATACAAAAATTACACTAAAATAGAATAAAATATTCTAAGCTACACAAAAGTCACATAACACATAATAAACAATTTTCCTATTTATTAAAAATCCTAACACAAATAAATGCATATATATAAAATAATAATAATAATAATAATAAATCTAACACCCTAAAAAATTTATATTAAAAACATATTTAAGTATTATAAAATACACGTAATTCTCACGGTCATTACACTACCAGTTTCATCTTTGTCAACCACGGAGGCTGTTGGCATTGGAGTTTTTGTCGGTGAAGAATCTTCTAGACTGTATTTTATCAAAAGATCCCTTACGTACTTTGATTGGCAAATAAAAATCCCATATTCCTTTTGCTTTCTTGCAATCCAAGAAAGAATGATAGCTCACCCATCATGCTCATCTCGTACCTACTCTACATTAACTTAGCAAATCTCTTGCACACGTTTTCGTTAGTAGAACCAAATATAATATCGTCAACATAAACTTGGACAAATATCATATCTTTATCATGCAATTTATAGAAGAGACTTTTATCTATGACACCTCTAATGAAATCATTTTTAAGTAAAAACTTAGAGAGAGTGTCATACTATGTCATCGGTGCTTGTTTGAGTCCATAAAGAGCTTTGAATAGAAAATACAAAAAATTAGCAAACTATGGATTTTCAAAGCCAGAGGCTGTTCCACATATACTTCCTCTTCTAACTCTTCATTCATAAATTCACTCTTCACATTCATTTGATAAGCTTTGAAATTGAAATGTGTTGTGAATGCTAGAAATAACCTGATTGCTTCAAGTCTTGCAAATGGTGCGTAGGTTTCATCATAGTCAATTCCCTCTTCCTTGGAATAACCCTTTGACACCAGTCTGGCTTTGTTTCTTGTAACAATGCCATCACCGTCTAACTTATTTATGTATACCCATTTTGTGCCAATTACAGATCTATCTTTTGGCCTGGGTACCAGTATCTAGACTTCTTGTCTCTCAAACTGATTGAGTTCTTCTTTCATGGCAAGAACCCAATCTGGATCAGTTAATGCATCTTCAATCTTCTTTGGTTTTTCTTGAGATAGAAAAACTGAAAATAGACATTCATTTAAAGTTGAACTTCTAGTTCTAACTCCAACATCTGGATCACCTATGATCAATTCAAAAGGTTGATCTTTGCTCCATATCCTTTCCCTTGGTAGGTGTTGCGGATTAAAAACTTGGTGTATTTAATGCATAATTAATACTAGGGTTAGAGAAAGCTTCGAGCTTTAATGGCTGCACTAACGCTTCGTGACTAACTCGGGTCCTCATTAACTGCCTACGTATCTCAGTGGGTGTGAGAATCAAGCCAAAACATAGTTCTAAGAATGAGGGGTTAGACCCTTTATATAGACGTAGAGAGTCTAAGAATTAGATTAGAATTAGGAGACTTGGTTCCAAGTCTCCTACTGACAAGGTTGTCTAAACCTTTTAGGAAAGAGGGTCCTTGATGGACTCTTCCCTCGTTAGGGTTTCTAGATCCTTCTAGGATAAAGGTCTTCAACATGCTTCTTGTGCCTTTACTGAGCCTTTATTAATTATGAAATTAATTAATACCAAAGGATTCTTGAGCTAGTGGGCTTGACTTACAAATCCAGTTGATCTTTAGATTACAAATCCAGTTGATCCTGGGATTTATTTTCTAGTTCGTTTAAAGGGCCCAAGCCTTTGGATCATACTATGTCTAATAAATGAAATAATGACTACTATATTTATTATTTCCTCATGGCTATTTTTACCCATATCATTTGCCCCCTAAATTTTGGAAAAACTTCGTGAGTTTTCGTAAAAGTTTCTCAAAGGTTTTTCAGTACCTTTTTGGGCTTTTGACTCGTTCCAGTCAACTTTATTTCATCTTTTGGCCTTAGGCCTTTTCATTATTAATCCTTTCAAAGAATTAATATTATATAAACTGGTCCCCAAAGGACTTTATTTCTAGAAAACTTCTAAAGGATGATTTTTTTGTAGACCTGCCCTAAATCCACCTGGATTGTGGTCGAACATGGGCTCATTTCCACCCCCAGATCGATTTGGGGGATCGAGGTCGATTTTGACCTCGATTGTGGTCGAATTATGGGACTGAGTTCGAATTCGACCTCGATTGAGGTCAAATTATGCGACTAAACACCTTGAGGTCGAATTGTGGGAATGAGGTCGAATTCGACCTCAATTGAGGTCGAATTATGCCACTGAACACCTTGAGGTCGAATTATAGGACTGTGGTCGAATTCGACTTCGATTGAGGTCGAATTATGTGACTGAACACCTTGAGGTCGAATTAGGCCTTCTTGGCTTATCATTCAATCAACCTAGATCAAGGTCAATTTTAACTTTAAATATACCTCCAGGTCGATTTTAGATTTGAGGTCGATCATCGACTTGAAACGAGGTCTAATTATTCCTCAAATTTTCACTGAGATCGATTGGGGATTGAGGCTGATTATCGATCTCATTTGAAGTCAAACTGTGCTTTGAGATCGAATGTGCCTTCTTGGCTTGGGCTTCATTTTCGACCTCATTTGAGATCAAACTATGCCTCAAATCCACCTTGAAGTCGAATGATAATCGATTTGATTTATCGATCTCATTTGAAGTCGAGCATGGTATTGAGGTCAAGTAGGCCTTCAGGGCTTCATCTTCATTTGGACCTTGATTAAGGTCAAATTATACCTCAAATGTACATCCAAGTCGATTCTTTTTTATTTTTCCAATATTTGGTGATTTTTGACTTGGTTTGAGGTCGATTAAATCCTTGTTTTCCCTCATATGTCAAAATTGTTTTGGTTTCAAAACCTGTGTTGTGTTCGACCTAAATTAAGGTTGAATTATCCCTTATTTTACTCTCTAGGTCGATTTATAATGGGCTTCATGTCTTGATGTTTTTGACTGAAATTGATGTCGAATTGAACCTCAAATGCCCACCTAGGTCGAATATATTTGCCCCCTTATGGATTCGAGTAAATTAAGCCTCACAGGCTTTGGGTTTTTGGGCCCCCAACAATGTGGGACTTTACTAGGCCTTCTATTGAAGAGTCCACCTAGTTTCTCTAAATAATGGGCTTTCAAGGTTTTTGGATCATGGGCCTCCAAGGTTCTTGGATCATGGGCCTCTATTATCTTACGAACCTTTCACTTTTATTGGGCCTTCTGGGCCTTGGATTTTCCATATTCTAGGCTTTCAAGGCTTTTTCCATTGGGTTATGGGCCTTCATAACTTATAGGTCATGGGTTTCACAGGCCCAACTTCTAGATCCTTCTCTTGAGTTCTAGAAAACTCTCTTTTTCTTACCTTTGGGCCTTCGTTTATGGTCCTTGTCATATGAGCCCCTTTGCCGGTTTTACCAGTTGATTTACCCTTCAACGGTCATGTGACTTAGAAACACCTGTAAAAAGGGGAATTTGAAAGGTTTGATGACCGGCTAGAGGGTTATATATGAGTGGTGTGAGGGGCTTCACTTTCCGCACTTCTCATTTCTCACTTCTCTACTTTCTCAAAAACACTTGAGCTCTCAAGCCTTCAAGAAAATCCATCTTCCAATTCTCTCAAGGGTATTCACAAAGTCGAAGGATCAATGGCTGATAAGAAGATTTCTTGATTGGCAGCTATGAATGCGGGGTCTGCAAAAAGAGGTAAACCCCTCCATCGAATCCCCATTTTTTCCTCGTACATGTCTTTGTTAGATATGATTAATCAAAAGGGGGATGAGTAACCTAGTCGTAGGAACAAATTTTTTGATACTGATCTGGTAGAAGAATACAATCGTCTGCTTAACTTTCCCCATCGTTTCACTATTTCTTTGGTAGTGCCTGGTGACACCACCTGCCATTGGAAACCCAATTACTTATTCATTTATGTAGATGCCCTGCTAGCGGGTCTTAGGTTCCCTATTCATGAATTCATCCCCACACTCTTTGCCGATGCCCAATTAAATCCTTGAAAAATCATACCCAATGGATGGAGACTCATCCATTGTTTCATGGTTTTGTGTTTGGACAAGAAAATCAAAATGACCGTCCCCCCCTTTCGTATGATTTTTCAATTCAAAAATTCTTCTATACTTTCTTGGGCTTGGTTCACATAGCCCATAGACCCAACAGACCCTACATTTTTTACAATTCTTCCATCCCTGATAATAACCTCCTCTGGAAAGAGAGTTTTGTTCATATCGAATGGGAGGGGGGAGATTGGGGGACTCTTTTTAGGCCAACCTTTGAGAAAATTGCTGATGGGAGCGTCGACTCCATTAAGCTCTCAGAGGACCAAGGAGGTTTCTTGAGCTCTTTTAGATGAGCATAGGTTGAAAGTTGTGGGCCTATCTAGGGCCTCAAGTAAAGGTATATCACTTTACTTAGGTTTGTCTTTGTACTTTGATCGTTCTATTGTTTTACTAACGTATTTATGTTCCTTTTTCAGCTGTTGCGCAAATTAACAAGTGGACAATTCCACCCATTGAAGAAATAATCCACATGAAGTGGCTAAGGTTGATAAAAGACCCCATGCAGGGGAAAGAGCCTCCGACTTTTTTGCAGCCTCATATTGGGCCAATCGAGGCTGAAGGCAGTGGATCTGCCAAAATGCCAAAATCCCTGGCGTACAAACTAGGCTGGGGATTTAGGAAGTTTGATACCGTGGCAGGTTACACAGACCATGCTAGGGATTGGTCCCTTCATTCCATCACTCTTTGTGATTATAAGTACATTTTGTTGGGATGTGACGAGGAGAGCACCAAGGCTTTGGGTGAACAGGCACTGGCATCGGTAAGTTTCCTTACCCGACTAATTCACATTTTACGTTGCTAGCACACACTCTCATCTTTTAGCTTTAACATTTTTTCTATTTATGATGTGGCTTTCTATCGTGATTTACCTTGGTTTATTGGCTTTTCAGGCCAATGCCTACTTTCAGGCTTCCTTGCACCAAATAGAGTCATGGAATGCTCAGGAAGGAAAGCACAAGAAGGAGCTTACAGTGGCTTATGCCAAAATTAAACATTTGGAGGAGAAGCTGGCCGAGAAGGAGGAAATCCCGAAGCAGCATAAAAATATTCGGGCTGATAAAAATGTTATTATCGACAAGAATTTGGCCTCGGAGGAATACTAAGACTTGAGCTTACAGCATGGCAACCTCCTCTTTCCTATCAATTACACAATCGGGTGGAACGTGGCACTGAAGGAGGTGCTGGAGAACCATCCGGGCCTGTTTGACTCTAAGGTGGGCTTCCAAAGTCCTCAGTCAGTCAAGGCTTTAAAGCGGTTGATTGAGACTCAAGAAGAAGAAACTGAGGGGGACAGCAGTCCTGATGTTAGGCAAAAGAGGGATCGCGAGCCTAGCCTTACTCATTCCCCTCGTCAAGCTATTCTTGAGAAGATTGTTCATGTAGCAACTTCTCAGAAACCAATGGAGGAAAGTTCTTCCGAAGAAGAATAATCAAGCGAAGATGGAGAAGATTCGTCTTCATCTAGCGGAGAGGAGTCTTCAGAAGAGGAGAAATCGTTAAGTAGTTAGGTTTTCTATCTTTGTATTTATGTTATCCCCTAGTGGCTTTGTAAAAACATTTAGCCCTCTGGTTTTTAGTTATGTACTCGTGTTTTTTCACATTTTTAACTTTTACTTTCTGCCTTTGTTTTGCTTGTGTTTCGTATTTAAGTTGAACATAAACAACAAATACTGACGAGGCATGTAAAAGACTTAGTGAAAATGACTAATGTTATATAAGGAGAATAGAAAACATTCTTTAGGAACTTATCAAGTTTTCAAATGAAACTTAGTATTAAAAACATGCCATGCCTTCAAGGCAAATAAACCGACAATTGAACATTTTTGAAAATCAACGTCAAAAATTTAAACATAATAACTTCTCAAGTTGGCGGCATTCCAACTTCTTGAGATTTCAATCCTTTTGAGGGTTTGGAGCTTGTACGCACCCTACCCTATGACTTCCTTCACTCGGTATGGTCCTTCCCAATTTGGAGCTAACTTGCCTTTGGGACTAGCTCCAAATGCCTCGATTTTTCGCTGGACTAAGTCTCCTTTGCGGAAGAACCTTTCCTTCACTTTAAGGTTGTAGTAGAATGAAGCTTTCTTCTGGTTTGCCATAATTCTATCATTGGCTTCGTCGCGCAGCTCATCTATCAAGTCTAGAGCCAATTTCATGCCTTCTCCATTTGTGTCAATCTTAAACTCTTGCACTCTTGGTGACGTATGAGAAATTTCAATAAGCACCATTGTCTCAGCCCCGTAGGCTAGTTGAAAAGGTATAGCCCCTGTTGAAGCTCTACAAGTAGTTCTGTATGCCCATAAGATTGGGAACAACTCGTCAACCCAAGTCCCTTGGGAGCGTTCAATCCTCTTCTTATGTCCATCCAAGATAATCTTGTTGGCAACTTCATCTTTCCCGTTCGACTGCGGATGAGCTACTGAAGTTAAACATAGTTCAATGTTATAGTTTCCACAGTACTCTATGAAGTCCCTGTTGTTAAATTGAGTTCCGTTATCTGTCACCAGGATTCGGGGTAGCCCATACTTACATATAATATTATTCCAGAAGAACTGAGACACATTCTTAGTGTTAATCTTAGCCAAGGGCTTGGCTTCTATCCACTTAGTAAAGTAGTCGATGGCAACAATGAGGAACTTCCTTTGTGCACTGGTCATAGGAAACGGACCTAAAATATCCATTCCCCACATAGAAAGGGGAGTAGGGAATTGATGGATGTTAGCATCTCAGGGGTCTGCCTAAGATGGGTGCAAACCTTTGGCTGCGATCACATTTCTTAACATAAGCTTTAGCATCTTTAAGCATCCCATGCCAATAGAATCCCAGCCTTATGACTTTATGAGAAAGAGCCCTGCTTCCAAGGTGTTGGCCACATATACCTTCATGAACTTCTCTTAGGGTAGCTTCAGCCTCATGGGGTCTCAGACACTTCAAGTAGGGTATCACGTATGATTTCTTATAAAGTATTCCTTCTATGAGGGAATACTTCAAGGCCCTAGTCTCTTCTCAAATATTTTGCCATAGTATCATTGTTTGAGCTTTAACAATTCTCAAATATTTTGCCATAGTCTCTTCTCGGGACTCAAACTCCCTATTTACTTGGGAGATTACTAGCCTTGAATCGCCACATATCTTCAAGTTGTTTACCCTCAGGGTTCTGGCCAGGCCAAATCCAACTATCAAAGCTTCGTATTCTATTTCGTTGATTATTGTTGGGAAATCCAACTTGATTGCATACTCGACAACAAATCCATCATGGCTTTGCAAAACCAAACCAGCTCTGTTAGTGTTCATTTTTGAAGCTCCGTCAAAAAAGAGTACCTAGTATTCTTTGAGTTCTCCTTCTTTTTCCTTCTCTTCAGCTTCTTTATTCTCTTCTTGCCCCCCCGACTTCTTGGTTGGGGATGGTACATTCAACCACAAAGTCAGTTAGGGCTTGAGCCTTGATGGCCGTTCTTGGTTTGTATTTGATTTTGAATTCTCCAAGCTCAATAGCCAATTTCATTAGCCTCCCACTGGCCTTGGGGTTGTGCAGTATGTTTCTCAGGGGCTGGTCTATCAAGACTTCAATAACATGTGCCTGGAAGTATAGGCGTAGCTTTCTCGAAGCCATTATCAATGCTAAGGCAAACTTCTCAACCTTTGAATAGTTCAGCTCTGCTCCATGCAGAATCTTGCTAACATAATAAATGGGTTTCTGAACCTTTTCTTCCTCTTTCACAAGAACGGTGTTCAAGGCTGAACTAGAGACAACAAGGTACAGGTAAAACACTTCTTCAGGTTTAGGTTTGGCAAGCAAGGGTGGTTCAGCCATATATTTCTTTAGCTCTTCAAAAGCTACTTGACTCTCGTCATTCCATTCAAAGTTCTTGACCTTTTTGAGGGCCTTAAAGAATGGTAGACACTTTTCTCCAAACTTGGATATGAAGTGCCCCAGGGCTGCTACCCTTCCTATGAGCTTTTGGACATCTTTTAATGTCTTGGGGGGCTCCATGTCCGAGATTGTTTGAATCTTATCAGGATTGGCCTCAATGCCTCTTTTGGAGACCATCAGGCCTAGAAAATTTCCAAAACCTACACCAAAGGCACATTTGGTCGGGTTTGTTAGTGTTTTCTGTTCCTTTTGAGAAGTATTTAGGCTTTTGCACAACATATAGATCTCTTCGTTAAGAGCCCCGTTCTGCACCTTATAATCATCAATAGACATTTCTTCTTGTAGGGTTAGAACTGGTACCTCTGGTTCATCTGATGTCTCAGCCATAAGGGCAAAGTTTGCTGCATGAACAACTTCTTCCTCATCTGAATCATCCCAAGCTCTGCCTTCTGTAACAACTAAAGCTCTCTTTCCATGTCTTTCCTTCACCAGGGATTCATACTTGCTTTTGAGGGTTTCATATGTTTCTTTGGGATAAGTCTGTTTCGGCTTTTTGCAGTCGGTAGCAAAATGTCCAACTTCACCACAGTTATAGCATTTGAACTTCATTTTGTAATCTAAAGGAGATTATTAGCTGGTACTCTTGCCTTTCCCTTTGTAACCTTGAGAACTACCACCACCCCTAGTAACCTGATAGTAAGATGAAGATTTTCTTTGTGGTCGGTTACTCTTTTTGAATCTTATGTTGCTGAACTTCCTTGCCATGTAAGCCACGACAATATCATCCATATTGTCCAGCTCTTCTTGGGTGAAGTAGTCATCATCACTATTTGATGTGCACTCGTCATCATTTTCAACTTGATGTGGTGCAGGTGATGATCTAGCCTTTTCTGCAACCATTGCCTTTTTAGACTCTTCCTCATCAGCAACTAATCCTGATGCCGCTTCCTTTCCTCTTGAATCATTATTCCATGCTTGATCTTGAAGGGTCTCCAGCTCATAGGTCTTCAGAATTCCATAATATTCTTCCAGTGAAGTTGTGTGCAAATCTCTGGTTTCTCTAACAGCGTAGACTCTATGTTCAATGCTTTTTGGCTGGTTCCTTAGATATCTCGTGTTGACTTCAACCACGGGGAGAGTTACACCTCTCAGATTCAAATCCAAAACCAATTGACTGAATCTTAGATAGACATCTGTTATGCTTTCACCTTTTCTTATTCTGAAGGTATCATACTCCATCTTGAGTATAAGTGTTTTGTTGCTTCTGACCTCAGCAGTACCTTCCATGACGACCTCTAGCTTATCCCAAATCTTCTTCGCTGTAGTTAATCCTTTAACTACATTAAACATCTCATGATCTAGGGATTCCATCAGTGTTTTTCGAACGGATGTATCGAAAGCTATTTGCTCCTTATCGCATCTGAAAAGTCTACTACCTTTTTAGGCTCAGACCGTTGTGGTACTACCACATCTCCTTCCATAAGTTCAGGAACAACAACCATTGGAACAAATTTACCTTTGTCAAGGACTTCCAGATATTCAGGATTGATGGACTCAAGATAAAGTTTCATTCTCAACACCCATTCTTCATAATGATCTCGGTCGAACATTGGAATTTTGAAGTTGTCCTTGGAAGAAATTTGCTACAGGTCACTTTAATATTGAATAAACAATATTACTTTTCACACTTTGACTTTTGTGGCTATTCTCACCTAACTCATCTAACCCACGTGCTAGGTATTGAATATCTTTTGTAATACTTTTTGTTGTGAGATATATGTCAAATCAAAAGCCAATAACACTTTTTTAACTTTATGTCTTTTGAAAAGGTAATCAAAAGTTGTTGGGTTTGTCTTCTTTATCAAGAACAGTGATGACTTCTTGAAGAACACCAAAAATCAAAGTACCCAGAAATATTCACAAAAATTATCTAAAGTCCACCCAAGCTAAATAATCACACCTGGAGTATTTAAATAATTTTTAGACTGAGTTTTCTATATTAAACAAATTAAAGCACACTTTCCAAGAAAAACTTGAAAAGTAGATCTGTAAAAGAAAACTCACGAATCTTCTACTAATCACAAGGATCTATGTTTTGTATATTAAACATGAAGCTCTGATACCAATTGTTAGGTCCAAATGTGTTGTAGAGGGGGGGGGGGTGAATACAACTTTTCGAATTTAAGAAGCAATAAATACCATGTAATAAATGAACACAATGATTCAAGGAATATATGTCGTATATATAACTTGAAAGGGTTGCTACAACATTCATTACAAAGTACACCAGAAGTAAAGAGGGTAGTAAATGATACTAAGCTCTGTGAATACTCTCTCTCTCTTTTACAAGTGTTTATCTTGAAAATATTGCTCTCTTAAAATAATACACAAGTACTTCTATTTATACTACTTGTAATCTATGTCCTGTAGTCTTCAAAAACTAAGATATACGTGGCCCAATGATATCCATATAAATCTTATCTTATCTTGAAAGCTTGGAAATCTGCCAATTAGATGATGCCATGTGTCATGTTGAAACTGCCCTCTATGTAGAACATCTACTTGAGAATTTCTACATAGGAATATTCTAGTTGGCTATCTACAATATTTAAATAGAACTTCTACATAGGAATGTTCTACTTGGCCATCTCGAACATCTAAGTAGAACTTCTACATAGGAATGTTCTACTTGGCTATCTCGAACATTTAAGTAGAACTTCTACATAAGAATGTTCTACTTGGCTAACTCGAACATTTTGTACTTAGAAAAATTCTGAGCTTCAACTTGAAGCTTCAATGCAACATCTTGAACTTGTGATTTCTTTATGTCTTCCATATTCTTCAACAAGCTCTTGAACATGGGTCTCTATTACTGACATAAACTTGCTATCAATGTCCTGACACTTGATTCAATGGTCTGATTCATAAGTGACTAGTCTTGATAGTGTCTCTGCTTCTTGAATAGATTAACATATTCAATTAGTAATGTGGCTTTCCAATTATTGCTTTCCTTCTAGTTCACTTGAAATCAATTAGTCTTATTGATACTGATAGTTATGATCTTGAATCTTTAAGTTACAAATCACTGAGGCATGAACAACTCTGTCTTGAACTTCTTTCAATAATTTCTTCTTTGTTTGATCATAGTTAACATGTTGAATTGAATCAATTACCTTGTCTTAATTTAATATTGATTTCTTTATGGCTTCATGTTCTTGATTGTCTTCCGGTTAAGTATCTTTTCTTTTAGTTGAGTTACATAAGTTATAGTGTTACAAGTTTAGACACTCTTCCTTTCAATCTCCCCCTATTTGATAGTCTAATAATGACATTCAAATTAACAAGGGATAACTCAACTAAACAATGAGATGAGAAAAAGATAAATAACATTACTGTCTTGTTTAAATTACAACTGAAATAAACTTGGAAAACAATTCAAAGAACTAGAATAAATAAAACTTAAGCTAGACAGAAAATTCGTACTTCGAAATAAAGATCATTTGACTGATTCCTATCACCTGGATTATTTCATATCTTTCAGTCAAACTTATATCACCTTATTGGATCCACTCTGATTCACGGTTACAGTATGGTAAGTTAGCCTATCTCGCATACCGTGATCAGGTGAATTTTCCTCAAGTGAGTTAAAGCAACCAACAGATATGAAGTTTTTCCAACTTCAAGTTCACACCACTCTGACCTTTAATTCTAATTCTGTCTCCTCTTCCTAGCTTCTTCAGCTTGGCGCTTCTATTCTTTTAGCTTTCTGCGCCTTTCCTTCTGCTGCTGTTCTCTCTTGTAGACTGGATCATGAAGCTGCTTCCACCTTGCATTCAACAGACTTACCGCTTCCATTTCTAGAGGATTCCTAGGCTCTGGATAAGGATGCTTGAAAAGCCTTCTGAGTTTGTCCACCTCCTGAGTAGTTCTGATCTTTGGAATATCCTCAAAATTCTTCATTATGAGCTGAGATTTCTAATGTGATTTATCAGCCTTGAACTGACCGTAGATCATTTTGGGGTAGCCCTTGACACGGTTAGTATTGTAGACACTAGCCGCATCTCGCTCCATTCGCTTCTTCTCCACCACTACTTCAGACAAGTACTTCAGAAGTCTCTGCTTCTCATCCACATTCTCATTCTCCACTTCGCCCCATTTAAACACTTCTAAAACTCTTTCCAGAAATGCGACATCTTGAGTCTGCAGCAGCCATTTCCTACTCATATGCAATAATGTTTGATTCTGGTCTGCATCTATGAACGCCAAAGCATCAGCTGTGTCATCGTCGTATGAGTGTATGCAGTATACACTATCTCTTCCTAGAACACCGATTGCCTCCCTTATCTCTCCTTGTTCCAGTGATCCAGAAGGAAGAGTCAGAGTTTCATCTCCATTTTTAACAGCGTGTAGAATATTCCATTTTCTTTCAATTAGCTCCGGCTCAACCTTTACATTGTCTAAAGGGTTTGGAGCAATAATGTCGCACTTCCAAATCTCAATGCTCATCTTGAATATGATCCTCTCAATAAACTCCACTGACTTCTCCTTAATGTCAGAGGTGAATCCCTTACTCATCATTTGCCTGCAGACAGCTTTTAGGGATTCTACCGATAGAGCCATTAGGTCATTTTCCTCTAAACTAACCCTCTTCATCTTCCCATCAACAACCATCCGAACAACATCAGGATTCGCTGAGAATTCTGGTCCCTTGTCCTCTGTTAGCTGCATTAACTGATCTCTATACAGAATGCTAAGCTCCTCAGCTTGAGAATATTAAATTTTTGTTGCTAGCAAGAACAACTCTGACGCAGATCTTCTCGAGATGAATTGATCATCCACATACAAGAAAGATGTCGGGACTCCTTCAACTAAAGACAAGATGACCTGCCACTCCTTAACCATCGCATTATATCCAACTCTGACTTTAGAGATCAATCTTTTCAAAGCATTTATATAGTCAACAATCAGTGGATTCTGCAAGTTTAAGTTGTAGAATAAGTCCTCCGCCTCTTTGTTATGAGTTCCTTTCGTACAAACTCCCAATATAATCTTCCTTGCATCATCCCATTTCTGTCCGATCCTTCTCTTGTCCAGATCAACTTGAGGATCAGCTAACCTTGCAAGCTCATGATCATACTGTTTCTCCTTGAGCTCCGTTTGATTTTCAAGGAAAACAGCCTCATCCTGCATCATCTTCATTTTATAGAACTGAGCTTGTTCCAAGGCCAACTGTTGAGCTTCCAGGGTCTCTTTATCAACAGGTATTTCTTCAGGCTTTCCGGAAGACATTCCAGCACCTCCACCTTGTTCCTTCAAAGATCTTCTCATTGTATGTGCTAAAAGAACGTCCTCCATATCAGAATCTGAATCAAGTACCTTATGTACTTCTTCCTGATGATGACTCAAGTCAATGAATGGCTCTTCTTGCTCGGCCACCACTGCCTTACCCTTTCTTTTCCTCTGAGACTCCTCTTCAATTACTAGTTCATTTTCTTTGACAAAATCAGTAGTCTGTTCTTAAATTTCTTCAATAACTAGCGACTGCTGTCTCGTCTCCTTTCCACTCTCCCCCTTAGGTGAGTTATCCGGAACACCACCTTTGTCTCCAGACCCACCAGTAGCATAAGACCCACCAAAACCAGAACCCGAGGGTCTAGCTCCACCAGTATCTCCAGCACCACCAGCACTATCATTATCAGGGGGAGGTTGAGTATAGTGATCATCAAAACACTCTGGGGGAACAAAACTCCTAACTGCATACATCATTCTGTTTATCTCCGTTGCTATGGTATGCAATATGCTTTCCACTGCTCCTATTCTCTCATTAAGAGTGTTGCCCAAGACATCACCAGCATGGCCCAAGTCATTGACCTTGTTTGTCAACTCATCGAATGCTGTTGCTTGACTTGCCATTCGTGCTGCGTAGTCATCAAGAGCTCTCTAGTTGTCTCCAACATTGATCCCTAACTGCCCCATCGACTGCCCGAACTGCTTTATTTCATTTTCAATTGCTGTCATACGCGTGTCAAGATTTTCAAGATTAAGGGACGGTGTTTGGCTTGGGTGTCCTCGCTCTAAAAATCGTTCTGTTACTGTTTGTCGCTCGGTTTCGGGCCTTAAAAATGAAGGTCCCTCACTCCCTAAACGCTCACACACACTCCCTGTCTCACGCTCGTGTATGTCTTCAACAATATTCCTGAAAGTAAAAGTAGTACCTGCAGAAACTGGATAAGCAAAGTAAGTAGCAGTTATGGGATCTGTTCCTGTCATTTCCTGAGGTGGAATCTCAGGCTGAGAGGCTGCAGAGTGTTCTAGTACATCATTAGAACCGATCCTCTCTGTAGCATCAGTATGTACCGGTGAAGGTACTTCGAAAGCAATGAAAGCTTCTTGCCTTTCTGAAGTTACAGGCTCTTCAGAAGGCATAAAATCCTCACCAAAATCCCTATGTGTAGAATGTGCAAGGGGCGAACCACTCTCGTGAGGTGGAGTGGTTGTGATAGACATACTAGGTTTGGACTGGGCTTGTGAAGTTGCAGCATGTGAAAATTTGGCATTCTTCCGAATAAGAGGCTGCACTTCGGGGTCACTCTCAGAATCTTCACCTAAATCTACAGGTGCCTGCCTTTTGACTCCCGTCAGTGAGGGTGAAAGAGAGGAAGCAAGAGTATCAGACTCAGAATCAGAAATATAGCTCTCGCCCTGGGATAGATCCTGCGGGTTAGCAGAATCTTGGGCCACGGAATCAGATTTAGATGAAGAAGTATGAGTAGTGTGAACAGAGAGTTGCTCTTGTTCAAAGAAATTACCTTCTTCATTACCTTGTCCAGCAAAGGAAGAAGAATCAGCATGTGGAGTAGGTTGTCTGTCCCTTTGACCGGCAGAAGATTGACCGTGAGAATGCCCATCATCATCTTCATCACCAATTTTGTCATCAGGAATCCCCTGGAATGCGTCAGCATGGGCAGATGGATTCTGAGCATGTGATGAAATGTGGGAGGTCCCCGCCATTGAAGTAATACCTGCATCATACTTAATCCACACTTGAATGTTATCAGGAATAGACATTGCTTTACCATGATGTTTATCTTGATTAGCAATTGTTGTGAGGGACTTGGTGCCCATTCCCAGTGATGTAGATATTGCACTTGTGGCAAATGCCTGTCTTACAGCTAAAGCATCAGTCGGTACTAAGTGATTAATAAGCATCTGTAAGAAGCGAGGATACCAGCATATAACATCAGTAGTTGAAAGGTCTCTGCTTGCAGATGATCCCATTGCAGCCACGATCTCTGAAAGAACGATTCTGCCATAATTAATATCCAGTTCACGGGCTAGGGAAACTTCAAAGACCTGCATGGGAATTGGAATCTGATGATAATCTTTTTCGCGTGCCCGAAAACATCTTGTGATGGCCTCGAAAAAGTAATTCCATTCCACATGGAAATATTGTTTCTGGATGGCGCCAGTTAAGATCCGTCCAGAAGGAGGATAGCATCCAATCTCCTCAAAGAACTTAATACGCTCTGCCGTGGGAGGTTTGGGGCCATAAACATCCTTGATGGGGAATCCCAGAACCCTGTTGAACACTTCCTCGGTCACTTGATATTCCTGACCCGCCAAGGTAAACCTGAAACCATAGGGGGTAGATTTACTCCTAAATGGAACCGCACTAGTTCATAATTGCTGTAACACTTCATGGACTAGTGTTGGTTTGGCAGTAAAAGCAACACTAGCCTTGGAGTACAAATTAAGAAATCGTACCCAAAACTTGAAGCGCGGGAGATGATCACCAATTTCCGTAGAAATATTATAAAAATTGTTTTTGGCAAGTGAAAACTGGTGAGCCATGCTTGTAAATATTTTTTGGTGAATTAATTATATTTTTTGTTTAAAAAAAATTAGCACATATAATTAAGCACAGAAAAAAATAGAACAATGTCTTTTAATTAAATAAAGAACTGAATTTGTAATTAAACTACGAAATTGTTCTCAAATAAAGATGCGAAATCAAAACACACCAACCAAGTTTGTAATCAATACCACAGATTTGTGTATATATCGATCACTATGTAATCAAGAACACAGATTTATGTGAAACTATTAATGAAAGTACTGACTACTATGTGATCAATATTACGATGTGCGTGCGTGTGTAGATATGTGTGTATGCACAGAAACACACAATAATGGGATGCAAATGATGGAAGATTAAAAACGAGCAGAAATTCGAGATATGTAAGAGTATTAATACAAATCGAATGAACAGGTCGCTGAAGGTTTGAAATCGCAGGGAGGGAGGGTGGGGGCTGTAAAAATTTAGGGTTAAAACAATTAGGTAAAAGTGAAAATTGATGCGAGTTAGAGATGTATATATAGGCATATATGAGCAAAGACAAAAATACCCCTGTGAAAACAAGAAAAAAATGCTAAGTACGCACTGGGGAACATCAAGTCGAACACTATCTCGAACATTTAAGTCGAAATAAGAGATGAGGTTCGAGATAGAGACTATCTCGAACATCAAGTCGAATATTCGAGATAAAGTTCGAGATGACACTAACTCGAATAAATAATCATTTGATCAATTAAGACAGCATAAAAACCCACCTTGGAATCCTATCTCGAATTGCAAGTCGAATATTCGAGATAGTGTTCGAGATAGAGACTAACTCGAACATCAAGTCGAATATTCGAGATAGTGTTCGAGATAGAGACTAACTCGAACATCAAGTCGAATATTCGAGATAGTGTTCGAGATAGTGACTAACTCGAACATCAAGTCGAATATTCTAGATAGTGTTCGAGATAGAGACTAACTCGAACATCAAGTCGAATATTCGAGATAGAATAACTCGAATGCTATCCCAGACTTGGAATTTTCAAAAATTTTAATTTTGAAGATAGTTAGAATCATTTGGCAATATTTGCAATAAAAACAACAATTAAATTTTGCCAAATTAATATAAATATCAATTCAAGGATTTTTAACAATGTAAATAATTAAAAACATTCCTTGACAATCCTAAGTCCAAAAAAAAATACATGAAAAATACAGGTAAATTCATCAAAAAATCATGAAAAATTTAGAATGATATGAATTTAACTCCCCCTATGATCATGCAATCTAACTAACATAAATTCAAAGATTTAACAAAAAAAATACACATAAAGCACAATGAATTGATGTAAAATAACACAACATGCATCCTATAATACTCATTAATTAACCATTTTAAAGTCTAAGTCCATAATGATTAATTAGCATGCAGAAGTGATATTTTGAGCAACTGTAGAGATTATTTACATATGTTTTCAACTTTGCACAAATAAAATAGGCAATTGACAAGACTAAAAACATATGAACATGATTAAAACTGGAATTTTACAGATAGGAGAAACTACTAACTTGTGTTAAGCATCCCCAATTCACTAACTAACCTATTGAATGTTACTTCAACAAGAGGTTTAGTGAATATATCTACAATTTGTTGCATTGTGGGAACAAAATGTAACTCCACAGTCCCCTCCTCGACATGTTCTCAAATGAAGTGATACCTGATATCTATGTGCTTGGTTCTTGAGTGATCTACAGGATTGTTGGTCATGGCAATGGCACTTGTGTTGTCACACATGATTGGAATCTTTTTGTGCTCCATGCCATAATCTTTCAATTGGTTCCTCATCCATAGTATTTGAGCTACACAGCTTCCTGCAGCAATGTACTCAGCTTCAGCAGTAGAAATAGATACTATGTGTTACTTTTTACTTTTCCAGGACACCAATCTTCTGCCAAGAAATTGACATGCACCAGATGTTCTTTTCCTATCAATCCTGCAACCTGCATAGTCTGAATCCGAATAGCCGATTAGATTAAAACCTGTATCTCTTGGGTACCAAATCCCTAGATTTGATGTGTCCTTGAGATACCTAAAGATTCGTTTGACGGCTATGAGATGTGATTCTCTAGGATCCACTTGGAACCCTGCACACAAACAAGTTGCGAACATAATATCGGGTGTACTTGCAGTTAAATAAAGGAGTGAGCCAATCATACCCCGATAGCTTGTGATGTCAACTGGTTTACCTGATTTGTCTTCATCAAGCTTCGTGGCTGTTGCCATGGGAGTCTTAGCTGTTGATGCATCTTCTAGATTATACTTCTTGAGTAAATCTTTGATGTACTTGGACTGACAGATAAAGATTCCATATTTTCTTTGACTAATCTGTAATCCAAGGAAGAAGGACAGCTCTCCCATCATACTTATCCTGCATTAACTTGGAAAATTTCTCGCACAAGCGCTCATTAGATGACCCAAAAATAATATCGTCCACATAGACTTGAACAAGTATTAAATCACCTTTTACATTTTTATAGAACAATGTTTTATCAATTACTCCCCTAGTAAAACCACTTGCAATTAAGAACAAGGATAAGGTTTCATACCATCATCTTGGGGATTATTTAAGGCCATAGACAGCTTTGAAGAGAAAGTACACAAAATCTACAAGTTCTGGATCAACAAAGCCAGGTGGTTGTTCCAGATATACTTCTTCTTCTAGCTCTCCATTCAGGATGATACTTTTCACATCCATCTGAAAAACCTTGAAGTTCTTGTGTGCTGCAAAGGCTAAGAACATCCTGACTGCCTCAAGTCTTGCAACTGGAGCATAGGTCTCATCATAATCAATACCTTCTTATTGAGAATAACCCTTCGCTACCAAACGAGCCTTATTTCGTGTTACAAGTCCGTCTTCATCCAGTTTATTTCTGAATACCCACTTAGTTCCAATTACTGATCTGTTCTTCGGTCGGGGTACCAGTTTCCAAACTTTTTGTCTTTCAAACTGATTGAGCTCCTCTTGCATAGCAATCACCCAATCAGCATCACCAAGAGCTTCTTCTATTTCTTTAGGTTCAAGCTTGGATAAGAATCTAGAATATAAGCAAATATTAGCCATGTCAGCTCTTGCGGTTCTTCTAGTAGTCACACCATCATCTGGATCACCAATAATTAATTCAAACGGATGGTCTCTACTCCATGCTCGTTCTCTTGGAAATTGTCTTGATGATTCAGTTTGATTTTCTGAATTGTTGTGTTGACTACTTGTGTTATTTCCACTAACTCCCCCTGAGTTAGTGTCAGCTCCTACAGAACTAGTGTCATCTCGTCTTGAGCCTTGAACACTTGTCCTTGAGCTGCTGTTTACTCCCCCTGAGTTGTTGCCGGAATGTGCGGAAGAAGTTTCCACTGATCTTTCACCAGAATCAGGTATATCTTCTTGAACACTTGGCATATTTGAAGTAACAACCAACTCAGGTTCATCTTCAATTTCATCTAAGTCCAGATTTTGAAACATTAGGGACTCAGGTTCACTATTATCTTTAGAAATTTATAGGAGTTTGGTATCGTCGAATCTGATGTTGTAGCTTTCAGTCACTTTTCGATCAATCACTAAGAATACCTGATAAGCTGCCACTACATCTGTAGAATAACCAACAAAGATTTCTTCACGAGCTTTTGCGGAAAACTTGCCTAGATTTTCATCGTCTATAAGCACATAACATTTAGCTCCAAAGACATGAAAGTAATTGACTGTTGGTCTTCTGTTATTCATTAGTTCACATGGTGTCTTTTCTTTATCTTTTATGATCAGGGTTCTATTTTGAGTGTAACACACTGTACTCACTGCTTCGGCCCAAAAGTATAGGGGAAGTTTTGAATCGTACAACAAAGTTCTTGTTGCTTCAACCAATGTTCTATTCTTCCTTTCAACTACTCCATTTTGCTGTGGAGTTCTCGGGGCTGAGTACTGACGACGTATTCCCTTAGATACACAGAAGTCATTCAGCACTGCGTTTTTAAATTCAGTGTCGTTGTCTATTCTAATCGTCTTCACAGTAAGTGTTGAAACATTCTCAATTTGAGTGATGTGATCAATGATTATGAAAGGTACTTCGTCTTTCGTCATTGCGAACAATACCCATGTATACTTGGAGAAGTCATCCACGATTACCAATGCATATCTTTTCCTAGATAAGGATAGGACGTTCACTGGGCCAAACAAATCCATATAAAGAAGTTGTAGAGGCTCAGTGATACTAGAAATTTCTTTACTTTTATATGATGCTCGCTTTGACTTTCCCATTTCACAAGCTTCACAGAGTCCTTTAGGAGCAAACTCCTTCTGAGGTAGATCTCTCACTAATTCTCGCCTCGCTAGAGCATTCATCGTTTTAAAGTTTAAGTGAGATAGCTTTTTGTGCCATAACCAGCTTTCATCATCCGAAGCTTTGCTGTAGAAACAGGTGACTTCATTCTGATTTGCCGAATCCATGTCCGCAACAAAAAGATCTGCCTTACGAACTCCTCTTAAAGCCAACGAACCTTCCTTGATGTGAGTTATTGATACACCTTTCTTATTGAAGACAATTTCATAACCTTTGTCACAGAATTGACTGATACTCAAAAGATTGTGACTCAATCCCTCAACATAAGAAATATCTTCCATGATGACATTACTAGTCTTCAGTTTTCCATATCCCTTTGTCACTCCTTTGCTGTCATCTCCAAAGGTAACATAAGGGCCAGCCTTTATAACCAACTCTGTAAGCAGAGACTTGTTTCCTGTCATATGCCTTGATGCTCCACTATCTAGCACCCATATAACTTTATTTCTGTTCCGCTTAATGCCCTGCAATGACAGATTGATTACACGTTCTTCGGAACCCAAGATTGATTAGGCCCGACTTTTCTATAAGATCGAGAACTATCAGATTAAACAACAGGAGATGCACTTTCTTTAACATTCTTAGAGCTTTCGACTTGGTCTTTTCCCTTTTCAGACTTAACAGATTTGTTAGTCTTAGGAGACAGCTTGTCACTCCTAACTTTAGGAGGACTGGCAGTCTTAGCTCTTACATGCTTCTTTTTGACATTAGAACTAGCAGAAGAATTTAGACATGTTTGGCTAGTTGCATTCATCAAATTCACAAAGGTTTGCAGGACATTAAAAGTGCATGACATACAATTAGGTTGACCACATTGTACATGATTCTGATGCATATTATTCATTGTGTGTGGTACAGGCATGGCATGTGCAACAGGAATATTCATGTTAGATTTACATGCATAAGAAAGATGTTCAGTAGATTTACAGTGATAACATGCTTTCTTTATTCGTTCTGCCTTAACCTCTTTTATGCCTTTTTCTTTCTTAACCTGATGTTTAACAGCCTTAGCTCCTAATCCTGGTCTAGATTCTTCTCTAGGGGATTTGATTTTAACTTGCTTAATAGGAGTTATCGGTTATTCTTTCTTGCGATCTTCCATTTCTATCTCATATCTAACTAATAATTCAGTTTCTTCTTCTTCACGAGGAATGAAGTGTTTAAAGATAGGTTTGACAGCAGATTTAAGAATAGTAGATATTTCCTTATTAATCTCACTAGAACTAGTGTCTATAGGCCTTTTTCCTTCTTTCTTAGATAAGTTAGAATAGTCAAGTCCTACACTGACACCAGTTATCTTCTTAAATGTGCCACTATCAACATTCACTTTACTGGCTGCTAGTTTATAAGCTTCGCATTTAGTTTCTAACTCAACTAGTTTATTCCTAAGACATGCTTCTATTTCATCTTTAAGGTTAAGCTTGTGTTCCAAGCTTTTAATAGAGTCTCTTAGGGAAGTATCTATAGTGCAAGCAGCCTCTAATTCTTCCACTTTTGCCTCAAGCATTCTGCATTTGGCAACAAGTGTTTTCTGTTCCTTTTGAGAAGTATTTAGGCTTTTGCACAACATATAGATCTCTTCGCTAAGAGCCCCGTTCTGCACCTTATAATCATCAATAGACATTTCTTCTTTAAGGGTTAGAACTAGTACCTCTGGTTCATCTGATGTCTCATCCATGAGGGCAAAGTTTGCTGCATGAACAACTTCTTCCTCATCCGAATCATCCCAAGCTCTGCCTTCTGTAACAACTAAAGCTCTATTTCCATGTCTTTCCTTCACCAGTGATTCATACTTGCTTTTGAGGGTTTCATATGTTTCTTTGGGATAAGTCTATTTCGGCTTTTCTTTGGGATAAGTCTATTTCGGCTTCACCACAGTTATAGCATTTGAACTTCATTTTGAAATCCAAAGGAGATTTGTAGCTGGTACTCTTGCCTTTCCCTTTGTAACCTTGAGAACTACCACCACCCCTAGTAACCTGATAGTAAGATGAAGATTTTTTTTGTGGTCGGTTACAATTTTTGAATCTTATGTTGCTGAACTTCCTTGCCATGTAAGCCACGACAATACCATCCATATTGTCCAACTCTTCTTGGGTGAAGTAGTCATCATCACTATTTGATGTGCACTCGTCATCATTTTCAACTTGATGTGGTGCAGGTGATGATCTAGCCTTTTCTGCAACCATTGCCTTTTTAGACTCTTCCTCATCAGCAACTAATCCTGATGCCTCTTCCTTTCCTCTTGAATCATTATTCCATGCTTGATCTTGAAGGGTCTCCAGTTCATAGGTCTTCAGAATTCCATAATATTCTTCCAGAGAAGTTGTGTGCAAATCTCTGGTTTCTCTAACAGCGTAGACTCTATGTTCAATGCTTTTTGGCTGGTTCCTTAGATATCTTGTGTTGACTTCAACCACGGGGAGAGTTACACCTCTCAGATTCAAATCCAAAACCAACTGACTGAATCTTAGATATACATCTGTTATGCTTTCACCTTTTCTTATTCTGAAGGTATCATACTCCATCTTGAGTATAAGTGTTTTGTTACTTCTGACCTCAGCGGTACCTTCCATGACGACCTCTAGCTTATCCCAAATCTTCTTCGCTGTAGTTAATCCTTTAACTACATTAAACATCTCATGATCTAGGGATTCCATCAGTGTTTGTCGAACGGATGTATCGAAAGCTATCTGCTCCTTATCAGCATCTGAAAAGTCTACTGCCTTTTTAGGCTCAGACCGTTGTGGTACTACCACATCTCCTTCCATATGCTCAGGAACAACAACCATTGGAACAAATTTACCTTTGTCAAGGACTTCCAGATATTCAGGATTGATGGACTCAAGGTAAAGTTTCATTCTCAACACCCATTCTTCATAATGATCTCAGTCGAACATTGGAATTTTGAAGTTGTCCTTGGAAGAAACTTGCTGCAGGTCACTTTAATATTGAATAAACAATATTACTTTTCACACTTTGACTTTTGTGACTTTTCTCACCTAACTCACCTAACCCACGTGCTAGGTACTGAATATCTTTTGTAATACTTTTTGTTGTGAGATATATGTCAAATCAAAAGCCAATAACACCTTTTTAACTTTATGTCTTTTGAAAAGGTAATCAAAAGTTGATGGGTTTGTCTTCTTTATCAAGAACAGTGATGACTTCTTGAAGAACACCAAAAATCAAAGTACCCATAAAAATTCACAAAAATTATCTAAAGTCCACCCAAGCTAAATAATCACACCTGGAGTATTTAAATAATTTTTAGACTGAGTTTTCTATATTAAACAAATTAAAGCACACTTTCCAAGAAAAACTTGAAAAGTAGATCTGTAAAAGAAAACTCACGAATCTTCTACTAAAAACAAGGATCTATGTTTTGTATATTAAACATGAAGCTCTGATACCAATTGTTAGGTCCAAATGTGTTGTAGAGGGGGGGGGGGGTGAATACAACTTTTCGAATTTAAGAAGCAATAAATACCATGTAATAAATGAACACAATGATTCAAGGAATATATGTCTTATATATAACTTGAAAGGGTTGCTACAACATTCATTACATAGTACACTAGAAGTAAAGAGGGTAGTAAATGATACTACGCTCTGTGAATACTCTCTCTCTCTTTTACAAGTGTTTATCTTGAAAATATTGCTCTCTTAAAATAATACACAAGTACTTCTATTTATACTACTTATAATCTATATCCTGTAGTCTTCAAAGACTAAGATATACGTGGCCCAATGATATCCACATAAATCTTATCTTATCTTGAAAGCTTGGAAATCTGCCAATTAGATGATGTCATGTGTCATGTTGAAACTGCCCTCTATGTAGAACATCTACTTGAGAATTTCTACATAGGAATATTCTAGTTGGCTATCTAGAATATTTAAGTAGAACTTCTACATAAGAATGTTCTACTTGGCCATCTCCAACATCTAAGTAGAACTTCTACATATGAATGTTCTACTTGGCTATCTCGAACATTTAAGTAGAACTTCTACATAGGAATGTTCTACTTGGCTATCTCGAACATTTTATACTTAGAAAAATTCTGAGCTTTAACTTGAAGCTTCAATGCAACATCATGAACTTGTGATTTCTTTATGTCTTCCATATTCTTCAACAAGCTCTTGAACCTGGGTCTCTATTACTGACATAAACTTGCTATCAATGTCCTGACACTTGATGCAATGGTCTGATTCATAAGTGACTAGTCTTGATAATGTCTCTGCTTCTTGAATAGATTACCATATTCAATTAGTAATGTGGCTTTCCAATTATTGCTTTCCTCCTAGTTCACTTGAAATCAATTAGTCTTATTGATACTGATAGTTATGATCTTGAATCTTTAAGTTACAAATCACTGAGGCATGAACAACTCTGTCTTGAACTTCTTTCAATGATTTATTCTTTGTTTGATCATAGTTAACATGTTGAATTGAATCAATTACCTTGTATTAATTTAATATTGATTTCTTTGTGGCTTCATGTTCTTGATTGTCTACCAGTTAAGTATCTTTTCTTTTAGTTGAGTTACATATGTTATAGTGTTACAAGTTTAGACACTCTTCCTTTCACAGGGGTCTGCCTAAGATGGGTGCAAACCTTTGGCAGCGATCACATTTCTTAACATAAGCTTTAGCATCTTTAAGCATCTCATGCCAATAGAATCCCAGCCTTATGACTTTATGAGCAAGAGCCCTGCTTCCAAGGTATTGGCCACATATACCTTCATGAACTTCTTTTAGGGTAGCTTCAGCCTCATGGGGTCTCAAACACTTCAAGTAGGGTATCACGTATGATTTCTTATAAAGTATTCCTTCTATGGGGGAATACTTCAAGGCCCTCACTGATAGCTTACGTGCCTCAACAGGGTCAGTTGCTGTTTTCCTTGTTTCTAAGTAGAGCTTGATGGGATCCATCCAACTTGTTCCCAGCCCAATCAGGGCTACTAACTTAGCATCAATGCTTGGGGTCTTTAAGACCTGAAAATAAACACTGCCAGAATAACTCTCAATCTCTGATGATGCAAACTTAGACAAGGCATTGGCCTTCACGTTCTCCTCTCTCGGAATATATTCAAAGTGACATTCGTCAAATTGCATTGTTTGAGCTTTAACAATTCTCAAATATTTTTCCATAGTCTCTTCTCGGGCCTCAAACTCCCCATTTACTTGGGAGATTACTAGCCTTGAATCGCCACATATCTTCAAGTTGTTTACCCTCAGGGTTCTGGCCAGGCCAAATCCAACTATCAAAGCTTCGTATTCTATTTCATTGATTATTGTTGGGAAATCCAACTTGATTGCATACTCGACAACAAATCCATCATGGCTTTGCAAAACCAAACCAGCTCTGTTAGTGTTCATTTTTGAAGCTCCGTCAAAAAAGAGTACCCAGTATTCTTTGAGTTTTCCCTCTTTTTCCTTCTCTTCAGCTTCTTTATTCTCTTCTTGCCCCCCGACTTCTTGGTTGGGGATGGTACATTCAACCACAAAGTTAGCTAGGGCTTGAGCCTTGATGGTTGTTCTTGGTTTGTATTTGATTTTGAATTCTCCAAGCTCAATAGCCAATTTCATTAGCCTCCCACTGGCCTTGGGGTTGTGCAGTATGTTTCTTAGGGGCTGGTCTATCAAGACTTCAATAACATGTGCCTGGAAGTATAGGCGTAGCTTTCTCGAAGCCATTATCAATGCTAAGGCAAACTTCTCAACCTTTGAATAGTTCAGCTCTGCTCCATGCAAAATCTTGCTAACATAATAAATGGGTTTCTGAACCTTTTCTTCCTCTTTCACAAGAACGGTGTTCAAGGCTGAACTAGAGACAACAAGGTACAGGTAAAGCACTTCTTCAGGTTTAGGTTTGGCAAGCAAGGGTGGTTCAGCCATATATTTCTTTAGCTCTTCAAAAGCTACTTGGCTCTCGTCATTCCATTCAAAGTTCTTGACCTTTTTGAGGGCCTTAAAGAATGGTAGACACTTTTCTCCAAACTTGGATATGAAGTGCCCTAGGGCTGCTACCCTTCCTGTGAGCTTTTGAACATCTTTTAATGTCTTGGGGGGCTCCATGTCCGAGATTGCTTGAATCTTATCGGGATTGGCCTCAATGCCTTTTTTGGAGACCATCAGGCCTAGAAAATTTCCAAAACCTACACCAAAGGCACATTTGGTCGGGTTTAAAATCATCTTGTGGGCTCTCAGAACTTCAAATGCCTCATTCAGGTGTTCATGATAATCGGCCTTGTCTAGGCTTTTGACTAACATGTCGTCAACGTAAACCTTCACAGTCTTACCGATGAGGTGCTTGAAAATTTTATTCACAAGCCTTTGATAGGTGGCTCCTGCATTCTTAAGCCCAAAATCCATAACCAGATAACAAAAAACACCAAAGTCAGTGATGAATGTTACCTTAGGGATGTCATCAGGGTGCATTTTGATATGGTTATATCCACTAAATCCATCCATGAAGCTAAGCATCTCGTGCCCAGCTGTGGCATCTATTAGCGTGTCTATCATTGACAGTGGAAAACAGTCCTTAGTACAGGAATCATTTAAATCTGTAAAGTCCACGCACATTCTCCATTTTCCATTGCTCTTCCTGACCATCACAGGGTTAGATAGCCACTCAGGAAATTGAATTTCTTCAATAAATATGGCTTCCAATAACTTATCTACTTCCAGCTTAATGGCATCTTGCCTTTCAAGAGCAAAAATTCTTTTCTTCTATTTGACTGTTTTCCATCCAGGATTCACATTCAATTGATGTGTTATAAGCTTGGGGTCTATCCCTGGCATGTTAGCCGTTGTCCAAGCAAAAACATCTCTATTATCTTGCAAGAATTTAACTAGCTGTTGTTTCAGGTCCTTGGGGAGTGAAGTCCCTACATGTTACCTTCTCTTGATCAAGAGGATCCAAAGGAGCAGGATTCAAGTCCTCTGCGGGCTTACCCCTTCTTTCTTCTCGATCCTTGACATCCATGTCTTCGATAGGTAGAACCTGTCCCCCAGTGCCACTAGGCTTTAAGGAAGCTACATAACAACTCCTACCATTTTTTGATCTCCTTTCTCTTCACCCACTCCATTCCTAGTCGGGAATTTGAGCTTCAGAGGGTACGTAGAGGCTATCTCCTTGAAAGCATGGAGCCCAGTCCTGCCAAGGATCGCATTGTAGGTGGTACTTGCCTTGATAATTAGGAAATTCAGCATTTGAGTAGATTGTCGAGGTTCTTCTCCCATAGACATGGGTAATTGTATAATTCCCTCTATCCGAGATTTTACTCCATTGAAACCATAGATAGGCATGTTGGAGGGGGTCAGTTGTGAATCGCTATATTCTATTTTCACAAAAGTGTCATAAAATAGGATGTCTACGGATGATCCACCGTCTACTAAGACTCTTTTCACAAGAGAGTATCCTATGACAGGGGTGATTACTAAGGGATCATCATAGGAGAATCTTATCCCTTCTAAGTCAGAATCATCAAATGACAAAGAGGCATTAGTCCTTTTTCAGTAATAGTCGTGGAAGTGGTACCTCCAGAAGCATCATCTTCAACAAGAGGGGATGGAACCTCTATCTGCATGGGATGAGATGTGGGAGCTGGCTCCACCATCTTCTTAGCCACTTCCACCACATTTGGGGCCTCTAAGTTTCCCTCAATAGCCACCTGATTCTCATTCTTTAGCTCTTCCACCAAGGCCACCGCATCCTCGACAAAGAGAGACCAGTTGAAGTATGGTACATTCTCGTACATAGACCTCAGATAGTGCTTGACACCATTGTCATAACCATCTTCATACTTGACCTTTTCCATGGGAGCTCTCAGAGTCTTGTAGGTATTCACGGCACCTTGAAGAGTATCCAGTTAATTCTTCAGCTCCTGAAACAACACGACATAGTTGGATTCAAGCCCATATTCTTCTCCTATTCTTTGATTAAGTTGCTCAGTTGTCCTATCTCCTTTGATAAATTGGACAATGAAGCTTTCAACTACTTGTTAACATCAACAAGTTTTTTCTTCTCATCTTCGGAGGCTTTAAGTTTATTCTTCACATCCTTCATCTCCTCTCTCAACTTTTGGTCACCCCTAGCTGTTGTTGCCTGCTGCTCAACAAATCTCAATTACAAGAAAGTGCTTTGAGCAGCAGAAGCCAACAAGGCTTGAGAAGCTTCATTTAATCTCATCTTTGACCATTCAGCCACAGCCTTCTCTAGAACATGTTCCCCTAGCATCCTGGTGAATGCCTACATCTCATGGGAAGCTGCAGGCACCACTACCGAAGGATGTGCACATGCAAGGCAAGCAAGAAAAGGAGTTGTATATATATGTAAGTAATGAGGATTGTGGAACCTTCTTCATGGGAGGTTTCACCAGCAGTTTCCTCCACATCAATTGGAAGGCTAGGACCTTTACTAGCACATAAACCAAACATTTTCAGGTTGGCTGTTGGTCCCTGATATTGTAGAAGGGGGGTTGAATACAATATCTATTAATTATCGCGGAATATTGGATTTAAAAATATTATTTTAAATTCACACGACATATTAATTGAAATGAAATACTGTTCAAGTAGAAGATATAATTTTAACTTGAAAAGTATTACAAAATTAATAAGTAGAAAGTTTATATAACTATTTAAAAGCTTAGAACGATTTTGACATGAATTGTTCGAGTTTAACAATTATATTCCAAACTTGCACAGAAATATGTGAATATTATAATGCAGAAATTTTTTTGAATTTGAATTGTTTTTCTAACACTGAAATAGTGAAGCACAATCCTCATATTTATAGAGGTTGAAAATGCTTAGAATGACCTTTATCAATATGACTTAATTTATTAAAATTAAGCCTTGTATGACTTAGAAAAAGACTGGGCATGACTTAATAAGTTCGGTATGACTTATTCTGAGCTCGGTATGACTTTTTGTAAGTCATATTCGAATTTTCTTTATTTAAAATAAATCAGAATGACTTATTTTAAAAGAAAGAAACTCGGTATGACTTATTCTCACTTGCTCCAGCATGACCTTTTCACATAAAATTTCGGTATGACTGTTATTCCTTAGAACAATGTCAATATTTGTAGAAGGGGGGGTTGAATACAAATATTAAAACTTTTTGTGTGTTCTAATATTTGTTCTTGATGTTTGATAGAATAAGAGAATAAGTTCGAACAAATTAATGCTGAAAAATAAAACTGAACAAAGAGATTTAAAATTATTGATGGATTGGTTTTTCCATCAATATGTATTTTTGCTCAATGCTCCTAGGTTAGAAGAAACCTAGCTTCGTTTTTACAAGATTAGAAAACAAATCAACTGTTCTTACAAATGTGCTCTCAAGCTTGAACAGTTGATTGTAAAATAATGTCTAACTTGTATGTTTTCTAATAATGCTACTACACTTGTTTATATATCACAAGTGTACTTTTACAATACCTATTCTAGGATTGTTTCTACCTGCCTTCCTTTTACCTTTTTCTATTTTACAAAAAGGTTTGAAAGACAGCTTCTGATTGAGTCTTCACAGTCACTCTAGACTGTCTTCCATAGGCGTGCTTTTGTTCTCTGGATCTTCAACAGATATTCTTTCTGTGTTGTCACACTCAATTGATAATTTGCTGTTAAGCATATCAATTGATCCATTCTTTAATCCATCAACTGATGTACTTCTTCGATTGATCTTTATATCCATCGATTGATAAAAGATGTCTTATCGATTGATAGATGTTATCAATCGATATATCAGTCGATGGGTCTTCACATCAGTTGATGGTCTTCAATCCTTGGCTTGGCTTCTTCGATTGATCCTTCATCCATCGATGCTTCAATATCAATTGATCATCCTTCACTTGTGCAATTTCCTATCTTCTCATAATTACAATTTAACAGTTTAATTTACGCATCAATTGATGATCTATATCAATCGACTCTAACATCAATTGATGAACAAAATATCAATTGATTTACACCTTATCGATTGAAATAGACTAAGTACACCTATGCTACAATCCAAATTATCAGTTGATTCATATAAACATTTCAACTGATAAATGGTTTCCTGATTAATTGATATTTATAACTTTCATATCAATTGATCAGTTACAACAAATAAAATTTCTATGATTCTAAGATTAATGTTATCATTAAATCACATGTAGATTCCTAACAATCTCCCCCTATTTGTGTTTGTGTTCTTAACAGGCATAAATCTACTTGATGATAACAAAAACCCTTAAAAATTTACATTCAGATAAAATCAAGAAATTTAATTGGCACATTTATTTTGGAAGTACCAGATTGATAGATAACTCCTGCAAGCAGCTTCAATGTCTTCATGATTTAAATTAGTTCCTCTTCCTTCTCTTCTCAGCATTTTCCTTTAGTTGCCTCATGAAAGAAATTCTCAATATTGCTTCATCCCTGTTAGTTTCTCCAAGTTGCCTCATAAGGTAGTGTATTTCTTCATCTGTGATTTTGTCCAGATATTTGCAGATATCAAAGAACTTTGTATTGCCCTCTATATCTGTAAAAATCATAGCATACTTTGGCTCCAACACCACCTTTTTGACCTGTGACTTCCATAGCTTTAGAGGTGAATCAGGTTCAGCTTCAGCCTTGGATCTCCTTAACTTTGATATTTGCTGTTGAATCTCCTGAGCAATTGTAATGTTGAGTTTGTACCTTCTGTTGAGTAAAGGAAGAATAGTCTTTAAAACATTGTAGCTTTGCTTCATTATCACTTTCAATGAATAGATTGTTTTCACTCCATTTTCATACTCCAACCTCATTGATTCTTCATGGTTAGAGGTTGCAGGGTGAGTCCTTACTCCAATTAATCCTTTTTCATTGATTACTGGTATTCCCTTCAAATCATATCCTTCAATTGTGACCTCCTCCTTGATTTCTTCTTGTTGACCCTGGAGGTTTTCCTGAACCACTATTTCTTGAGTAGAACTTGACCGTTTCTTGGCCATAGTAACTTTTCTCCTTTTTCTCAATGGTTGCTCTACCTGTAGCTCTTCTTCCAAATGCCATTGCATTTCCATCTGTCTAGCAATCTCTTCATTCTCCCTTTCTCTCCTTGAGGCATCTGAGATTCCTATAGTGATGGCTCCTTGAAGTAGCTTTTGACTTACTGGTTCAGTCTCTTTCTTCTTCTCTTATCCAATCACTATTGCTTTCCCTTTCTTCTTTTCTTTAAGAGCTTCAATATCCAATTGAAGAAAAGCTTCTGTATTTGAGTTTCTTTCCTTGGCAGCCTTTTGTGCATCTTCATTTATTTTTCTTGTTTGAGCAATGAACTCATCCAAGTCTCCTTTTTCTACTGCCTCTGTTACTAACTCAGTGCTTCTCCTTAGATCTTCAATTCTTTTCTTTTCCCTCTCAATCATTAATTGAGTTTCTTTCTCCCTAGAAATTCTCCTAGCTTCAATATCTTCATCAAACTTCTTGTATTCTTTCTTTTTCTGTTCTAAATCATCTTTTGGAGAATTAGATGACTTAGATTTCTTTGAAGATTGATTGTCCCTGTTACTTCTGCTTTTATATCTTTTGGGTACAGAACCACCAATGCCACTTGACTTATCCATACCAGAACCACCATTACCATCACCATCATCCTTCTTCTTTGTATTCTCCCCCTTTTTGTTATCATCAATTGGAGGGGGTGGTGGAAGTCTGTCAAGAAACTTTTGAAGAATGGAAGCATGAAGATTTTGACCTCTGATAATATCATCCATCTTCTTTTCTAGAGAACCTACTCTTGTCTCCAAGGATGTAAAATTTTTGGATTCTTTGAAAAGCTTGTCTTTGATGCTATTCATGGTGTTGAATGGTAGCTTCTCATCCAATCTTCTGTCCATTGCATCCTTGTTAGATGAGATAGAGTCATTGATCCTCTCCAGTTCCCTCCTTACTCCTGTTACTGTCATCTTTTGAATTTTCATTGATTCTCTCATATAGTGAGCAATTCTCCTTTGAGTAGGATCTTCAATGTCTCCTTCCATTATTGTTCTTCTATATTGAGAGAGAATCTCAGTCTCAGCAGCTTCTAAGGAACCATCAATAGTGCTCATCCATGGCTCTTCATCAGAATCACTCTCCAACTCTTCAGGTGCCATATAACAAGTGTCTGTTGTATTGGCAATGCTTTCCTTCAGATTCCTGGTCCTTTGATTTGTATGATCAATGCCCAAGAGTTGTTCTGCATTCCTGTTACTTGAAGTAGCCAACCCTTGATATTGTGGATCAGGATGAATGAAATTCTTTGGATCCAATTCACCAGCATCTATTTCCTCTTCAAAGTCTTTAGCAATTCCACTCCCACTAGCTTCAGCATTATTTGCTCCCCCTATCTCCTTTACTCCTTCTTCTGCCATCAGTTCAATTTCCAATTCATGTGCAAAAAGTAGAATGTTTTTATCACTTTCACTCATCTCTCTATTTTGCATCAGGATCTCATCCTGGAATCTCACCTCTCCCTCACTCATTTCTTGTGCACCTACTAAGGTGGGGCCCTCAAGTGTTTCACTCTCATTCCTGTAAGAAATAGGAATGTTTTTACTCACTTCCTCTCCTTTTGCCAGGTTACAATCCTGCCTCTCACTCAACTCACTCAATCCTAAGAGTGTTTGTGCAACATCAATTGATTGAGCATCAATTGATGTATTGACATTATCAGTTGAAGTGGTGTTTGGGATATCCATCGATTGATGCATACCCATCGATTGATCTTGAGTATCGATCGATGGCTTATCAGTCGATGGTTGAATATCAATTGATGAAGGAACATCAGTTGATGGAGTAGAAACAGTTGAATTAATTTGAGAAGTAATGTTTGAAATGATATGGGAAATAGAATCCTGAAAATTCTGAGAAGAAGATTCAGGAGAGAGTGTTGGCTTCTCCTTGAAAAACAAAGAAGGAGAATCTGAAAATGTTCGATAATCTATCAAAACATTTTCTGAAGAAGTTTGAGATGGGGAAAGAAGAATAGAAGAGATAGGAATTGAAAGAGAATGGGGCTGCATCTCATCATTTATATGAGATGCATCAAGCAGACTTTGTGAAGACTCCTCCATAGTTTCCTGTGGTTTTGCAGTGTGTGATTCCCCAAGTGCAAAGGTGACTTTCTTTTCTCTTCTTTTGTATGGTGTTAGTGTTTTGGCTTTTGTGTCCCCAATTTGATTCTGTGCCCCTGGTTGTGGGCTATTTTCAATATTGTCATCCTTTTGAGAGAATGGCAATAGGGATGTGGTTTTTTCCATGTTAACATCCACAGTCTTTTAGGAGACTATGGAGTGGCTTGGTTGAGGTTGCACACCCTCACTCTCCTTATCCTTCTGGGTTCTTTGATGTTCCCCAGTTCCCTCACCACCTACATCCTCCTCTAATCTATCTACCACAATAGTTGATTTTCTTTTCTTGGTTTTTACAACAGCAGGTTTTTGAGAACCTGTTGAGGTTGGTTTCTTAGATTTGGATTTAGAGATTGGTTGTGTGGCTTGGGTAGGTGGGTTGGGGTCATTACTACCACCCTCCATAGTCACAGAAGGCAAAGAAGAATTAGGTTGAGAAGAGTTTAAAGTAGAGATAAATACCTGAACAAAAGGGGGATAGATCAATTCCACATTGCTGTGAAGATTGATCCTAACCAAGTCTTTAAAGACCCTTTTGTTTTGAGTCCAGCAATCCAAAATTTATGTATTCCTGTCAATCTCAATATCCTTGACAAAGTGGTTAATAATAATCATAATAAATCTTGCATAATAAATATGATTAGATCTATTTATTTTATTCCCCAATTTGGCAGATATTTCATTGAGTAACAGGCTTCCTAAATTATGATATCTATCATATAAAATGCTATACCCTACTTGTTGCATACTTGTTGTTATTGCATCAAAATTACTAACCTTACCAGAAAAACACTTTATTAAAGCATCAAAGAAATATGACCATTATTTTCTTAGATTCTTTCTAACAATACTACCTAGACTAGCATCAGGAGCAGTATAATTGATTTCCCTAAGCATGTTTCTAATATCTGTGTCAGTGGGTGCATTTTCAGTATTATTTGACGGAATATTTAAACACTCACCCAAGACCACAGTGGTTAGAATATACCTTTGTCCTTTGCAATCAAAGGAGATTGTAGAAAAATCATCTGCTACTTCTGCTGTTGTCCAGAATTCTTCAACTAGATTGCACACTATTTTTGGTGCTTCTGAGAGGGCCTTTGAAATTTTTGAATTCTTTAGAAATTCCATTAGAGGATGGAATTCTGTTGGGGCTTCCTCCACCATAGTGCAAGCAACGAAGTTGTTGAGCTCATAGTAGAATCCAGATTGTGAGACTTTCTTTGAAGATGCCATTATCGAGTTTGAAGATTTATAATAGAATTAACTGGCAAACTTGTTAGTAATTATAACAGAAACAATAATTAGACAGTAGCAGTTTAGGGTTCTTAGCAAGAGATAGATACAGAGTAAGTTCAAAGATTGATAAAGAGAAAGAGATAGAGAAGTCGTTAGTAAAAAAAATTGCAAGTAAGAATTAAAAGATGTTTTAATCTCACTATTTATATTTACTGATTTCTCAATCAATTACTTACTCAAAATAGAACAAAATTGACCGTTGGAAGAGTATTTAAGAGTAAAAGTTACCAATTTTGGCAATCGACTGATATACATACAGGAGTGTATGTATTAATCAATTGATAAAATAAGTAATCAACGGCTAGAGTTTGTACAGATCGATTGATGACTTGGACTATTAAAATTCCAGGTCATCGATTGATAAATTTCTTATCCATCGATAGGTACAATTATCCATCGATAGACAAATATATCATTGATTGATATATCTATCTGTCGATAGTTACCCCTATCCATCGATAAACAAATATATCATCAATTGATATATTTATCTGTCGACAGCTCCAATAATATCCATTGATATGTAAAATATTTATCAGTTGATTATTGAAGAATCAATAATTTAACATAATCAATGGCTACCATCAATATAATTACATAACTTGTCAGACATTTAAAGGAATAAATATAATTAAGCATTCCTAAATCACAGATCAATCTATTGAAGGTAGATTCATCTAATGGTTTGGTAAAAATGTCTGCAAGTTGTCTTTCACTAGGGACAAAATGTAATTCAAATGTACCATTCATTACATGTTCCCTAATGAAGTGATACCTTACATCAATGTGCTTGGTTCTGGAATATTGCACAGGATTTTCTGTTATAGCAATGACACTTGTATTATCACAGAAAATAGGAATCTTGTTCAAGTTGAACCCATAGTCAAGTAGTTGATTCCTCATCCATAATATTTGTGCACAGCAACTTCCAGCTGCAATGTATTCAGCCTCTACAGTAGATGTAGACACTGAATTCTGCTTCTTGCTAAACCATGAAACAAGCTTATTTCCTAGAAATTGACAGGAGCCTGTTGTACTTTTTCTATCAATTCTGCAACCTGCATAATCTGCATCTGAATAGCCAATTAGATCAAATCCAGAATCTCTAGGATACCAAATTCCAAGATTTGGAGTTCCTTTGAGATATCTGAATATTCTTTTTATTGCAATCAAATGAGATTCTCTAGGATCAGCTTGAAACCTAGCACAAAGACATGTAGCAAATATTATATCTGGCCTACTTGCAGTTAAATAAAGTAATGAGCCAACCATGCCTCTATAACTTGAAATGTCCACTATTGCTTCCTTAGTGTTTAATTCAAGTTTAGTTGCAGTGGCCATGGGAGTTTTAGCAGAAGAACATTCACTTAAATCAAATCTCTTTAATAAATCAGAAATATATTTGGTTTGATTTATGAAAATACCATTTTTGACTTGTTTGATTTGCAAGCCAAGAAAGTAGGTAAGTTCTCCCATCATGCTCATTTCATATTTACTCTGCATCAACTTAGCAAACTTTTTACAAAGTTTTTCATTAGTTAAGCCAAAAATAATGTCATCTACATAGATTTGAACAAGAATCATAGAGCCATTTACATTTCTATGAAAGAGAGTTTTATCAACATTACCTCTTGTGAAGTGATTCTCAATCAAGAATTTAGACAAGGTGTCATACCAGGCTTTAGGTGCTTGTTTTAATCCATAAAGTGCCTTGAGAAGATAGTATACAAATCCAGGATGAATAGGATCAATAAAACCAGGAGGTTGTTCTACATATACTTCTTCTTCTAGTTCTCCATTGAGAAAAGCACTTTTCACATCCATCTGATACACCTTGAAATTTGCATGAGCAGCATATGCTAAGAAGATTCTGATTGCTTCCAACCTTGCAACAGGTGCAAAGGTTTCATCAAAATCTATGCCTTCTTCTTGTGAATAGCCCTTTGCCACTAATCTTGCTTTATTTCTTGTTACTGTACCAGATTCATCCATTTTGTTTCTGAACACCCATTTTGTACCAATGATAGACTTGTTCTTTGGTTTGGGCACCAGCTTCCATACCTTGTTTCTTTCGAATTGATTCAACTCTTCTTGCATAGCAATTATCCAATCAGGATCATTCAAGGCTTCTTCAATCCTTTTTGGTTCTTCTTGAGACAGGAAGCTACTATACAAGCATTCATTTTGAGTTGCACTTCTAGTTTTGACACCATCATTTGCATCTCCAATTATTAATTCAAAGGGATGGCTTTTTGTCCATTTCCTTTGTGATGGTAAATTTGTCCTTGAAGATGATGCTTTATGATCATTGGAAGTGTTATGATCATTGTGATGTGATTGACTATTTGAGAACCCTCCCCCTGAGATGGACACTCTACTTGAAGATTGTTGAGCAGATTTGATATCCATCGAATGATTATCAATTGATGTATTATCAGTTGATTGATGATTGTCAACTGATAAGTTATCTGTTGATGCATTGACATCAATTGATGGGAGGATTCTAGGTACTTGAACTCTTGTGTTTTCCACATCATCATTACTATCTTCAATATTACTTGTGGATTCATTTTCAAAATGTAATAGATCATGAAATCCTTCATCAAACAACCCTTGAATTTTCTTGTCATCAAAGACTACATGCATAGATTCCATAACAATGTGTAATCTAAGATTGTAGACTCTGTATGCTTTGGTTGTTATTCCATATCCAACAAATATAGCTTCATCAGCTTTGGCTTCAAATTTTCCTAGATTATCACCTTGATTTCTCAGTACAAAGCATTTGCAGCCAAAGACATGAAGAAAATTAACTGTTGGCTTCTTGTCTTTATTTATCAATTGATATGGTGTTTTGCCTTGAAATCTATTGACCATGGAGATATTTTGAATGTAACAAGCAGTATTAATTGCTTCTGCCCAGAAGTATGTAGGTAGTTTTGCTTCTTCTAACATAGTTCTAGCAGCTTCAATTAAGGTCCTATTTTTCCTTTCAACTACTCCATTTTGCTGTGGAGTTCTTGGAGAAGAGAAATGATGAGTGATACCTTTTTCTTCACAGAATTCTCTCATGGTTGAATTCTTGAATTCAGTACCATTATCACTTCTAAATTTCTTGACCTTCCATTCAGTACCATTGTCAACATTCTTCACATGATTAATAATTAATTTGTTTGCCTCATCCTTAGAATGTAAGAAATATACCCATGAAAATCTTGTGAAGTCATCCACAATTACTAAGGCATGTTTCTTTTTGGCAATTGACATGATGTTGACTGGTCCAAATAAGTCCATGTGCAGTAATTCCAGAGGCTTATCAATTGATGTTTCAGACTTTGACTTGAATGATGCTTTTCTTTGTTTTCCCTTTTGACAAGCATCACATAGTCCATCCTTGGTGAATTCCATCCGTGGAATGCCTCTAACCAGATTCTTTCTAACCAATAAATTCATGGCTTTGAAATTCAAGTGGGCTAGTTTCTTGTGCCAAATCCAACTTTCATCTGTATTGGCTTTGCTAAGTAGACATGTCATTGAATTTGCTTTTACAGAGAGAAAATCAGCCACATAGACATTTCCTTTTCTTTCTCCCGTTAAGAGAATTTCACCAGATTCTTTGTTGGCTATGATGCATGATTCAGTTGTAAACCACACACCATTACCATTATCACACAGTTGACTTATACTGAGCAGATTATGCTTCAATCCATCAACCAGTGCTACAGTTTCAATGATAACATTTTCTTTTGCAATTGAGCCATATCCCAGAGTAAAACCTTTGCTGTTATATCCAAAAGTAACTCCTGGGCCAGCCTTTTACACAAACTTTGTGAGCAGGGACAAATCTCCAGTCATGTGCCTTGAACATCCACTATCCAAATACCAGAGATTTTTCTTCCTGTTTCCCTGCACACACATAAAACAATCAAGTTGCTTTTGGTACCCAAGTTGCCTTGGGTCCTCTTTTATTAGTTGCAGCCTGAGCCCCTGTTGTCAACTTAGGTTCCTTTTGTTTTGGTGGGTTTAAATCCACTTTATCTTTGGGAGTTGACTTTTGGGGCTTTGACACCTTAGAACTCATGGCAGAATTTCCATGGATTTCATCATTTACATTAGGCATGTTCCATGGCATACCAGGCATGTTCATGTTAGGATATGCAAAGAAGGGATTATACATGTATGGAACTTGTGCATAAGGCATATGAACATTAGGTGCAACCAAATTAGAAGACATGGCATTCATGAGCATAGGATTGGTAAACATGGCATTTGCAGTCATGGCATGTATATTTAAATCATTTGCAGATATAGACTTCTTTTCATTCTTGCATTGCATGGACAAATGATTTACACTACCACATTTAGCACATACCTTTCTAGGGGCATACATATCAGGAGTGTAGTTGTTGTGCTTATTTATGCCTACTTTACCATTCCTATTCTTTTTCTTTTTCTCAGACTTAGGTTGAGTAATTTCCACAGGTGCTATCTTTTCTAATTTTTCTTTTAGTTGTTTCTTGGATAAGCTTCCTATGTTGATTTTCTCAGCCTCAGCCTCAACTTGATTTTTGGTTTCCTTAACAAACTTAATAGGAGTGCTAAATTTGTTCTTTTTATTAGCCATTGATGATTTACTTGTCGATGGATGCTTATCGATTGATTCAGCATCAATCGATTGATAATCCTTATTAGTTGATGAAGGATTAGCAGTCGATTGATCTTTATCCATTGAAGTATCAGCCAATGACTTGCCTATTGATTTGGGGAGTTCTCCTAGAGTATCTACACCCTGAACATCAATAATTTGTTTGGCAGTTTTAGCAGACCTATTCCATTTGCTAATGGTTTCAATTTCTTCAGCCAATTGTTCTTTCAACAATTCTTTCCTTTTCAAACTGTTTACTAGTTCATTCCTAGCATCCTTTCTTTCCTGCTTAAATCTTTCTAAACAAACAAGTTCATTTTCAAGAAAAATATTCCTCTCAGTTAAGGCATCAATGGTGCTCTTTAACTTGAGATTTTCTTTGTTTAGAGATTTTAGAGTGACATGCAAATTGTACAATTCATTGGACATTTCATTAATAGTACTATTGCATTCATCAGCTGAAAGCTCAGAAAAGTTTGTAGCTAATACCTGATTGGATGCTGAACTAGCTTCTTCATCTTCATGGTTGGCCATTAATGCAAGATTGACATATTCTTCAGAATCACTATCCTCAGCAGCCCAGTCCTTCTCCTCAGTGACAAAGGCCTTTTCTTTCTGTTTTAAAAGGTCAAAGTATTTGTTCTTATAGTCAATACCCTCATATGACTTTGCCTTTTCTTGTTTTGGCTTTCTGCACTCATTTGAGAAATGACCAGCCAATCCACAGTTAAAACATTTGAATTTAGATCTATCAACCAAATTTTTATTTTGATTGTTGCTTCTAAACTGGGATCCAGGCCTTTGAGCATATGGATTCTTCTTGAATTTTAGCTTTGAAAATTTCCTTGATAGAAATGCAAGGTGCTCATCAATCTCATCCAAATCATCCTGAGAACATGTTTCATCTTCTTCACACTTGCTCTTTCCTTTTCTCTTGAATGATTCTTCAACAGCATCACCAGCCATCATGACAGACTCTTCTTCATAGCCATTTTCTTTCTTCTCTTCATTTCCCTTGACTACCAAAGCCACAGTTTTCTCTTTTCTTTGATTCTTCTCAATCTCTTCATCTTGTTGGATTTCCAACTCATATGTCTTGAGAATACCATAAAGTTTCTTTAGTGTAAAATCCTTGAAGTCCTGAGATTGTCTAATGGAAACAGTCATTGGTTTCCATTCTTTTGGAAGAGATCTAAGAAATTTTAGATTTGTATCCTCAGTTGCATAAACCCTACCATATAGCTTCAGTCCATTTAACAACTTCTGAAATCTGCTATAGGTGTCATTGATAGATTCTCCACTCTTGAAATGAAATGATTCATATTTTTGAATCAAGAGTTGCATCTTGTTTTTCCTTACTTATTCAGTTCCTTCACACAGAGTTTGAAGTGTATCCCATACTTCTTTTGATGAAGTACAGTTTATAACATTGTCAAACATATCTTCATCTAGGCCATTAAACAGAATGTTCATAGCCTTCTTGTCTTTGAGTACTTCTTTTTCATCCTCTTCTGTGAACTCAGAAATGAGTTTTGGAACATGTCTGTCAAGTGCAGGAGTTCCATCAGGGTTTACACCTGTGACTAGCTTCATGGGAACATGAGGACCTTTCTCTATGCAGTGAACATAGGAATGGTCAAGAGAAAGAAGATGCAGATGCATTTTTACCTTCCATGGAAAATATTCATCTTTCTCTAAAACTAGAATCTTCACACCTGAATCTTTTTGGCCCATATTGACTGTTCTTGATCTTTAAACTTTCTGTATGTTGAAAGCCTGCTCTGATACCAATTGTTATTCCTTAGAACAATGTCAATTTTTGTAGAAGGGGGGGTTGAATACAAATATTAAAACTTTTTGTGTGTTCTAATATTTGTTCTTGATGTTTGATAGAATAAGAGAATAAGTTCGAACAAATTAATGCTGAAAAATAAAACTGAACAAAGAGATTTAAAATTATTGATGGATTGGTTTTTCCATCAATATGTATTTTTGCTCAATGCTCCTAGGTTAGAAGAAACCTAGCTTCGTTTTTACAAGATTAGAAAACAAATCAACTGTTCTTACAAATGTGCTCTCAAGCTTGAACAGTTGATTGTAAAATAATGTCTAACTTGTATGTTTTCTAATAATGCTACTACACTTGTTTATATATCACAAGTGTACTTTTACAATACCTATTCTAGGATTGTTTCTACCTGCCTTCCTTTTACCTTTTTCTATTTTACAAAAAGGTTTGAAAAACAGCTTCTGATTGAGTCTTCACAGTCACTCTAGACTGTCTTCCATAGGCGTGCTTTTGTTCTCTGGATCTTCAACAGATATTCTTTCTGTGTTGTCACACTCAATTGATAATTTGCTGTTAAGCATATCAATTGATCCATTCTTTAATCCATCAACTGATGTACTTCTTCGATTGATCTTTATATCCATCGATTGATAAAAGATGTCTTATCGATTGATAGATGTTATCAATCGATATATCAGTCGATGGGTCTTCACATCAGTTGATGGTCTTCAATCCTTGGCTTGGCTTCTTCGAATGATCCTTCATCCATCGATGCTTCAATATCAATTGATCATCCTTCACTTGTGCAATTTCCTGTCTTCTCATAATTATAATTTAACAGTTTAATTTACACATCAATTGATGATCTATATCAATCGACTCTAACATCAATTGATGAACAAAATATCAATTGATTTACACCTTATCGATTGAAATAGACTAAGTACACCTATGCTACAATCCAAATTATCAGTTGATTCATATAAACATTTCAACTGATAAATGGTTTCCTGATCAATTGATATTTATAATTTTCATATCAATTGATCAGTTACAACAAATAAAATTTCTATGATTCTAAGATTAATGTTATCATCAAATCACATGTAGATTCCTAACAATGACTTTCTTCCACTTGCTCCAGCATGACCTTTTCATCTAAACTTCGGTATGACTTTCTTTTAAGGCTCAGTATGACTTATTTTAGAGATATATATATATAACTCTCGGTATGACTTATTTTAAGTCATTTGATATGACTTATTATTAAGTCATTCGAAATATATATATATATATAAGTCATATTAATTCATTTCTTTTATAATAAATTAATTCTACTTAAATTAATTAAATAATTTATAAATTAATTTAAATTCAAGTTGAATTAATTTAATTAAATAAATTAAATAACTAACTAACTTAGATTGTAGAATTAAAAATACTATAGAGATCTGATCAAACTGCAGTCAGCTTTGAAATCTTCTTGTCTTTTCTTTGTCTTCTAATCTTGAAATCTCTTGATTTAAATGAGGAATAAATATTATTTTAGTTGACACACAAATATACTGTCTGGTTCATTTGTGTCATACTAATAAATATTCTCCATTTATTAACAATTTGAGTTGAGGCCTTCTGTGATTCTTCTGCTTCACTGTCTGTGTTCTTCTTCTTGAATCTACTGAAGTAACCACTTGAAATCTTTTATATCTTCTGTATTCTTTAGAAGTACTACCTCTTTATTATTTACGCTGACGCTTGAACATATAAATGAACTTCTTCCAGTGTTGAGTAGCAATCCCATAAAATACTTCTGATTCTTAGATCCTTTGCGATTAGTTGACTGTCTTCGTCTTGATTCCTGTGTGGTGTTTATTATTTACTTCTCTTTATTAGCTAGAGTTGAGTTGTCATCTAATTATTACAAATAGGCCTAGTCATATGCCTTTCAATCTCCCCCTATTTGTTGTTAAACATTTAACACACAAATTCCTAGAGGATAACTCAACTAACAACTAAGAAAGTAGTACGACATGTAATGACTGTAAATAATAAACAAAAGTTCTGGTTTTATATTTAAAAATTTTCCAAATTCATACATAAAAGATAAATACAAGATAGATGTTCCTCTAGCACTGAACAAATATTACAAAGTTTCTATCTTGTTCTATCTAAGTCTTCAATCTTCTGATGTATCAACTTCACCTTCTTCTAGGATTGAACCTTTATGAACTGGTGTCCTCGGTACTTCTTCAGATACTGATTGGACTATTTTCGGGTTTCTCCATACAAGCTTCTTTGTTCAGCTCTTGCCAACTGCCACAATACTTCCTGTTCAACAGGATCTACTATCTCTTCTTCTACATCATTTTGTTGTGTTGAATCTATCTTTGGTATTTGCCTGATGTATGAAGGAATTCTTTTTGACAGACAGTAGTTTCTTATCTTTTCTGCAGCATCCATCTTAGCTTGGGATCTGAATCCTTTCGACCTTAACATCCTTTCAACTTGAATCATGTACTTAACTGTGTAGCCCTTAAAAGATTCCTCATTTAACTGCATGATTTGATACAACTTGTTTGAGAAAAATCTTACCTCGTGAGGATCAAATAAGATCTGAGGACTAACAGCTGTTGCAAAGACTCTAAGTCTATCCCTGAGAAGTTCATATTCTTCTGAGCTTCTCTTTACTCTGTTCAATATCGTCCATATTACAGATAAGCTTCTTTGCCTGAAAAATTCTAAGGAAATTCTGAATGTTCCATTCCTGTAAGTGTAGACTAGAATCTGCCAGTCTTCAAGAATGTGATCCACTAGGATAGTGATGTAGTCCACTTCCTCTTTCAGAGCTTTCATGAAGTTGTCAATGTTGTCATTTGACTTTTCTAGACGCTCAATTATTGATTTCAGATGCTTGTCTTCAAATGGACCCTTATGTTATTTGTCCATTATTTCTCTTTTGCAGTATCCCATTTCTTTCCAATCTTGAGCTGTACATCTCTCTTCTTTTCTCTGACTGCTATGGCCCAGAGATTTTGCTTTTCTTGGCTTGCTTTTTTTTCAGCCTTTGTTCCTTCCATGACTAGAGCTTTCAGATTTTCAGTCTTTGCATGACTTGCCTTGATGTCTTCTTTTAGTTTTTTCATTGCCTCTTCATAGGCTGGATCAACTTCTTTTTCTTTTGGAAACAAAAAATCTTCATCAAATGCAGTCTCTTCCTCAGCTCTGCAGTAGTCAGGAATGTTTGATTCATCATGAGTACTGTCATCAATGAATTGCTCTTGAGCATAAAACTATTTTTCTGGTTCTGGATCATACGATTAAAATTGATCTTCAGAATACAGCTTAGCTTTCCCTTTGTCTTGAGTTGTAGCCCATTCATTTCCAGCTACTTTCTCCTTTGATTTATCCCCCTTAGTTGAGGGATCCTCTTCAGTTTTAGAGGCTTCAAAAGATGTCAACATTTTCTGCATAGTCAGATAGACTTGTTTCATTCCTTCATTCAAATGTGTCATTCCATAATCCAGTTTGCTTAATCTTTGAGTAGAGATCTTTTCATTTTCAATGATTGTTAAGGTCAAGCTTTTCTCAACTTCATCAATCTTTTCATGTAATTTGCTGACTTCTTTCATGTCTTCAGCAATAAGATTCTGTACGTTCTGGATATCTTGAGTTTTTAGTAGAATGGAGGATTTGACATCATTAACATCTTTTCGTACTATTGTCATCTGCTGTGTTACAGAGGCAGATGTAGATTTTTCTTCTGCTTGTGCTTTAACTTTTAATAACTCAGCTTGAACAATTTGCATTTCCTTCTGGAGAGCTTCCATTTTGGATAATAGTTCACTGTATGTGTGTGCACTCATCTCACTTGCACTCCTGTTTAACTCACCGTCACTCTGTGCATGTGTTTCACTCTGTGTATGCCTCACATCACTGGTGTTTCGCTCCTCTCCAGATCCAGATGTTGTACCTGTATATATAATAATAGCTTTTGAAGAGTCGAAATGCTCTTCTGATGCCTGTGAAGGCGCGTCCTCAACAAGATTAACTTGCCTTGGCTCCGCTACTGACGTAGCTACTCCGTGAATGGAGTACCATCTCCCTCTATGGAGTGGTTGCCTCTCAAATCCACCAGTGGATTCGAGACCTTCTCGAAAGAGAACTGGATGAAAGAAATCCAGCGGAGACACCACCTTAGACAATGTAATGGCAGGCTCTTGAGAGTCTGTGGTGCTCCTTAGTACCTCGGAGGGTATCTGATGCTGCACTGCATCGAAAATGTCATGGTCCACAACATAGGTGGCATCCAACGAGTTTTTATTAAAAACATTTTCTTCAACAAATGTGCCCTCCTGTGTTTGTATAACTTCAAGTGAAGGTCCTGCTAGAGTGATTGCTAGCTGTGTGTTTTCCTCACTCTTTGATGCTGTAGCCGAGCAGCGAATTAGATCACCTGGTTGAGCAAGTGTATCTAGAGAATCTTGGATGGCCATATCAAAATCCATATCCCATTGACCGGAATAGGTTGAGGCTGCAGTTGTCTCAGGTTCAAATCTAGATTTTTTAGAAGGAGGAGACAGAGCTGCGGGTTCACTCACATCAGCACCAAGACCCCTAATTATTCTGACAGGTTTCTTCCTTTTTCTGACTTGTAAAGAAGAGGAGGATGAAGGAGAAACTGTTTGAGGCTCTAATTCAGCTTGGGACATAACCTGTGTATTTTCAGGTTCCTAGCTGACATCCTGGAGTGTAAGAACACCATCATAGTCTGCTACAGATAAATCTAAAAGTGCAGAAGATATATTTATAGGTAATGAACTAGAAGTCAGTGATTGAGATATTACCTGTTGATCCAGTGCCTCTTGTTCGATATGTTGAGCAGCTTCAAGTAGAAGTTGCACAGGATGATCCATTTGCATTGGCACTTGTTCTGGCTCTTGATCCTGCACAGGATTAACAATATGATCTAGTATCCCAGCCATATAATTTGTCCTTACCACTTGCACATTTTGAAACTTGGGGTTGTTGTGGAACCTTGTAAACAAGTTATTGTGAGAAGTCGGAGATTCTTCTATAGGACTATTCTGAAATAAGGCTTTATCTTCATCCAACAACAAGTCATTCAAGAATAGCATCAGGAACCTCGGATAGTAGACTTGTACATTCTGTTCCCTGCTTTCTGGTTTCCCCATTTTCTTGATTATTTCTTTCAGAATCAACTTTCCAAAATTTATCCTCCGGTTGTGGGCCACAGAAAACCCTATGATTTGCAGTAGTGAAGATATATTGTTGAAGTTGTTCTTCGTAGTGGGTGCAAACACTTTGGCTAACGTGTCAAAGAAGTAGTCCCACTCGCTTACCAACTTGGCTTTTGACAATCTTACCAAATTGATCTCACCCTGATATCGAATGGTATTGAAAAATTCTAGTATATCTGGTACAGTGGGTGGATCCTCAAAATTGTCAGTTGGAAAGCCTAAGATCCTGTTCACATCCTTTTCAGATACCATGTATTCTCGTTCTCCTATGGTGAATGAGAATTGAACTCTATCTGCAGTACTCCGGTTCCTTGCAGTGGAATACAGAGCCCTAAGTGCTAACACTTGCAACGGGGCGTCTAGAGTGATTGCAGTTTTGACTAATGAATGTTCATTCATAAACACGATCCATGGTCGAAACCTCTCGACTGAACAATTCACCGAATTAAAAAATCCTATAAAATTAGTTTTTACTAATTCGCAAAGACCAGCCATTTTCCTTTAAACTATTACAATTAAACAAATTACAAAGTGCGATTACAAATTAAAAATAACAATTACAAGTCAAAATTCGAAAATTACACTTAAAAATTAACAACCCTAATTCTTATTAAAACCCAAATCATCTTTAATCAGCAAATCACTACACAACAGTCCTCTAGTCACAAACAAAACCAATTGCTTCGATTTTTACCAAGAACAAGACCAAATACTACGATTTTTGTAAAAAAAAATGGGCAGAGATTGGCTAGGTTTTAATCAATTTCAACAAACTAGCAAGTAAAGATACTTGTAATCAGAGAGTAGCAACTGAAATCAGTTGAAATGGGTGAAAATCGATTGATTTTTTTAAAAAAAACTGTTCGTGGGTTTTTATATGTATATAGCAGTGTGTGTGTGTATATGACTGAGCATGACTTATTTAAAGAAAAAAAAACTATTATACTCGGTATGACTTATTAAAACAAAATACTAGCATATCTCGGTATGACTTTTCAAAAGTCATACCGAGTTTTATTTACATAAAACTGAATGATATAGGTCGGTATGACTTATTTGAATTAATTCTCGGTATGACTTTTTATTAAACATAAAAAGTCACGCCGAGTTTTATTATAAATAAGTCATTCCGAGAGTTTTGTTATAAAAGTCATGCTGAGATAATAAAAATAATATATATACTTATATTATTAATTGTTTCTAAATTCAAAATAAAATAACAAAATTCTAATTCGATTTATAGAAAAAATAATAATGATAACATAACTATTTGATAGACAATTATTATTTAGAAACTTTAAGATAAATATCAATAATTTACATACTAATAAATTATTAAAGACATAAAATAAATATTTACATTATTAATTGTTCTAATTAATTTAATAATTAAATTAACTCATGTTTGAATTAATTTAATAAGTAAATTAATTGAATGATTAATAACATAATCATTTATATTAATGTATAACAATAATTAGTGAAAATATACATTAATTACATAAATGCTTATGAAAGCTTAATTTAAACAAAAGTACTTATGCTCTAATTGAAATAATTATCTTTCAAGAATATTGATTTAATCTTAAGATAATTTTCCAAAAATTCATAAGCCCTAGGATTTTATTAATTCAAGTCTCATAAACTCTTTAAATATTAACATTTAATATTTATGAGCTTAAATTAATTCCTAGCAACCAAAAATTTAGCCATTGTTTAACATCCCTAATTCACTGACCAGGTTTGAGAAAGTGGATTCATCAAGTGGTTTCGTGAAGATGTCGGCTAATTGTTCTTCTGTGGGTACAAAATGTAACACCACAGTTCCGTTCATGACATGCTCTCGGATAAAGTGATACCTAATGTCAATGTGCTTGGTTCGTGAATGTTGTACATGATTGTTGGAAATAGCTATAGCACTTGTGTTGTCGCAGAAAATTGGAATTTTGTTCAACGCAAGTCCATAGTCATTTAGCTGATTCCTTATCCACAAGATCTGTGCACAACAGCTACCTGCCGCAATGTATTCTGCTTCGGCTGTCGAGGTAGACACTGAGTGCTGTTTCTTGCTATACCAGGAGATCAACCGACTTCCTAGAAACTGACAGCTTCTAGACGTACTTTTCCTGTCCATCATGCACCCTGCATAATCTGAATCTGTATAGCCTATTAGTTCAAAACCTGTATCTTTAGGGTACCAAATTCCAAGATTTTGTATACCCTTCAGATATCTAAAAATCCGTTTTACGGCTATAAGATGAGATTCCCTTGGGTCAGATTGAAACCTTGCACATAAGCATGTTGCAAACATTATATCGGGTCTACTAGCAGTTAGATACAATAATGAGCCTATCATACCTCTGTAGATTGTGATGTCAACTTTCTTACCAGATTCATCTTTGTCAAGCTTGGTGGCTGTTGGCATTAGGGTTTTTGCCGGTGAAGAATCTTCTAGACTGTATTTTCTCAGAAGATCCCTTACGTACTTTGATTGGCAAATAAAAATCCCATCTTCCTTTTGCTTTACTTTCAATCCAAGGAAGAATGACAACTCACCCATAATGCTCATTTCATACCTGCTCTACATTAACTTAGCAAATCTTTTGCACAAGTTTTCGTTAGTAGAACCAAATATAATATCGCAACATAGACTTGGACAAATATCATATCTTTTTCATGCAATTTATAAAAGAGAGTTTTATCTATGACACCTCTAATGAAACCATTTTCAAGTAAAAACACAGAGAGAGTGTCATACTATGTCCTCGGTGCTTGCTTGAGTCCATAGAGGGTTTTGAATAGAAAATACACAAAATCAGCAAACTCTGGATTTTCAAAGCCAGGGGGCTGTTTAACATATACTTCCTCTTCTAGCTCTCCATTCAGAAAAGCACTCTTCACATCCATTTGATAGATTTTAAAATTGGAATGTGCTGTGAATGCCAGAAATATCCTGATGGCTTCAAGTCTTGCAACTGGTGCGTAGGTCTCGTCGTAATCAATTCCCTCTTCCTGGGAGTAACCTTTTGCAACTAGTCTGGCCTTGTTCCTTGTAACAATGCCATCATCGTCTAACTTGTTCCTGTATACCCATTTCGTGCCAATAACAGATCTATCTTTAGGCCTGGGTACCAGTGTCCAGACTTCTTGTCTCTCGAACTGATTGAGCTCTTCTTGCATGGCAAGAACCCAATCTGGATCAATTAATGCATCTTCAATCATCTCTGGTTCTTCTTGAGATAGAAAAACTGAAAATAAACATTCATTTGAATTTGCACTTCTAGTTCTGACTCCAACATCTGGATCACCTATGATCAATTCAAAAGGATGATCTTTGCTCCATATCCTTTCCCTGGGTAGGTTTGATCTTGATGATTCGCCTCGAAATTCATTGTGATGTTGTGTTATACTAGTTGATCCTTCATCTCCCCCTGAGTCGCTGCCAGGATGACTTGTTGATCCACCACTGGTATTAGTAGTATTTCCAGTGTTACCATTGTTTCCACCACTGTTACCTGGATCATCATTATTATTGTCATCATCATTTCCTGTTGCAACCTCAGGTTCTTCTTCGTCATCAGAATGTGAGTCTGGATAATTATCAAATTTTAATGACTCAGAAGAATCTTTAGTTTAGATACTTGGGAGTTTAGTGTCATCAAAAGTTACATTGAAACTTTCCTTCACTTGGTGCTGATCAATTATGTACACCCTATATGCTCTTCTTGAATATCCGACAAAAATAGCTTCATGTGCCTTGGCCTCAAATTTGCCACGATGTACATCTCCATCCTTTAGCATAAAACATTTGGCTCCAAATACATGAAAGTACTTGAGAGTATGTTTCTTGCCAGCCATTAATTCATAGGGAGTTTTCATATGATCTTTGTTGATCAGAGTTCGATTCTGAGTATAACAAGCTGTATTTACTGCTTCAGCCCAGAAGTAGATAGGTAACCTTGATTCACTTAGCATAGTTCTTGCAGCTTCAATCAGGGTTCTATTTTTCCTTTCTACAACTCCATTTTGTTGCGGAGTTCTTGGTGCTGAATATTGCCTTGTTATCCCTTTGTCTGAGTAGAAGCTATTCAGAACTTCATTTTTGAATTTTGTTCCATTATCTGATCTGATTGCCCGGACAGGTAACTTAGAATCTAACTCAATCAGTTTTATATGATCAATCACCAACTGTGGAGTTTCATTCTTAGAGTTCAAGAATAAAACCCATGTATATTTTGTGAAGTCATCCACAATCACTAAGGCGTATTTCTTCTTTGACATAGACAGAATATTTACTGGACCAAATAAATCCATGTAAAGGAGTTGAAGTGGTTCAGTGATGTTTGTAGTGTCTGCGCCTCTGTGAGTTACTTTCTTTGACTTCCCTTTCTGACATGCCTCACACAAGCCTTCTTGTGTAAATTCCATCGGAGGCAGTCCTCTCACTAAATCCCTCTTGACTAAAGAGTTCATTGTTTTGAAGTTTAGATGTGAGAGTTTCTTGTGCCATAGCCAGCTTTCTTCTGATGAAGCCTTTGAGTAGAAACAGTTTGCTTCATCTTCAGTTCCTGAATTGAGATCGGCTACGTACAAGTTTCCTTTCCTTACTCCACGCAAGGCCAGTTTGTCATCTTTAGAATGAGCTATTAAGCATTTCTCCTTGATAAAGTTTACTTTGTACCCTTTATCACAAAATTGACTGACGCTGAGTATATTGTGCTTAAGTCCTTTCACTAAAGAGACGTTTTCAATGATAACATTTCCAGTATTTAACTTGCCATATCCCGTAGTCATTCCTTTGCTATTATCTCCAAAGGTGACGATTGGGCCAGCTCTATCAATCACGTCTGATAGCAGGGCTCTATCTTCGGTCATATGCCTTGAAGATCCGCTGTCCAGGATCCATATAACTCGGTTTACCTGTTTAACTCCCTGCAATTATCAAACGGATTAATTCGTCTTCGGAGCCCAAAATTGATTGGGCCCGGCATACTTAAAGAATTGACCTTTGTCTGCTTTGACAACAGATCCTCTTCGAACAACATCATTATCTTCCTTGACTGTTCCTACCTTCCTAATAACAGTCTTAACAACTTTCTGTTTAGACTTAGGAATATATGATTCCTTCTTCTCAGGTGAAGGAGTCGCAGTCTTGGATTTAGCAAATTTACTATTGATATGCTGTCTAGGTGTCATGTTATCTTTCTTAGCTATCATGCGTTTAAAGTAAGCAGTCATAGTATTAAAGGCACATAACATACAATTCATTATACCACAAGGTTTATGGAAATCATCAATAGTAGGCATGTTATTCAATACAGTAGGGGGCTTAACAGATTCTACTTCAATTTTATCAGCATCTTTGAAGTTTTCAGTAGAATGGAATTTATTATTACTGTTCTTACTGTTAACAAACGTGTTGGGTCTGTTCATTTTATTCCTTAAGTATTTTACACCTACACCAGGTCTGGGGGAATCAGAAGTTCCCACATCTTTCACTGGTGTCTCCGGTGCACACTTCTCTTTCTGGACATTAACTCCTTTTATGTCCTTAACCTATTTTCCTCTCTTCTTCTCTTCCTCAAGATCTTCCAACTGCATTTCATATGCAATCAGTACAGAGCTCTCAAGGATAGGTTCAGCTATCGGTGTTATGAAGAGAGGTTTCAGTGTGTCTTTAACAACATGCGGGATACCCCTTTCTACAGCACTTTTTCTAAAGGGGGTTATGTTTCTTGGCTTTCCTACAGATTTATTGTACTCGAAACCTATTCCAACTTTACGACTTATTTCTTGTTGGTCAACTAGGTTCTTTACAATATATGAGGAATTCTTATATGCAAGACACTTCTTCTTTTCTTCTTCTATCTAGTTTCTGAGATTAGTTTCTACTACTTGTTTCTATCAACTAAGCCGGTCTTGTAGCCGCTTTTTGATACTGCTGTCGAAGAACCTCCATTTTGGAATCTTCCAAAATTAGGCTTCACTCTGAATGAGGAGTTTCTTCGGAATCTCATGTTGCCAAACTTCCTGGCAACCATAGTGAGAGATTCATCTTCCAGCTGATCTAGTTCTTCCAGTGAGTAGAACTCACCATCTTCTTGTTTGTCAGACGTATGTCCAAGTTCTGGAACCACGTACTCTGTTGAACTGTTAGAAGGTGCAACAGCCTTCACTTCTACTTTCTCTGGTGCTTCTACCATTAAAGCCTTGGAGGAACTCAGTACCTTACCTCTCCCGTACATTTCTCTGGTTTGGATCTATTCCAGCTCATAAGTCTTTAAAACTCCGTAGAGTCTTTCTAGGGTTACTTCTTTCATGTCCCTAGATTCCCGGATGGCTGCAATCCTGTGTTCCAGATGCTCTGGTAAGGTCAGCAAAAATTTCTTATTCACCTCCTGGTTCTGATAAAACTTTCCATTCATATTGAGCTCGTTTATCAGTTTGTTTAGTCTCTGCAACACCTCAGAGATACCCTCACCAGGGTTAGATCTAAACTGCTCATATTGGGAGGTCAGGATTTCCAGTCTATTCTCCTTTACTTCTTCAGTTCCCTCATTGATAATTTCAATTGTTTCCCAGATCTGTTTTGCATTCTTGCAATTGACTACTTGATTGTACATTACGTAGTCCAGGGATTCAATTAATATAAGCTTCAGGTTATTATCAAGGGACGCAGCTTCTGCTTCCTCATCTGTATAGTTTGCCGGACTTTTCAGAAACTGTCTGTGGGGAATTACGACCCCATCTACCGTATGTTCGAGAATAACTGATATAGGGGGCTCAACACCTTTGGCCATGACTAATGCGTACTTGGGATTTGCAATCCCGATAAAAAGTAGCATTTTATGTTTCCACAGATTGTAATGTTCTCTGTCGAACTGTGGAATTTTGATACTAGTCACTTTCTGGATACTCATCTTAATAAGATTTAAAAATTAAGTGTTTCAAAAAATTATTTTAATTTTTGTCTGAAAACAATTTTTGATCAAAAATAATTTTTAGTGAAAAAATTATTTCGAATAAAAAATTATTTCGAATTAAAAATAATTTTTGATGTCTGTATGAGTTGCGGAATATTTGATTTGGATCTGATAAAAATATATCAACCAACTCTGATGCCAATTGTTGGTCCCTGATATTGTAGAAGGGGGGTTTAATACAATATATATTAATTATCGCGGAATATTGGATTTAAAAATATTATTTTAAATTCACACGACATATTAATTGAAATGAAATACTGTTCAAGTAGAAGATATAATTTTAACTTGAAATGTATTACAAAATTAATAAGTAGAAAGTTTATATAACTGTTTAAAAGCTTAGAATGATTTTGACATGAATTGTTCGAGTTTAACAATTATATTCCAAACTTTCACAGAAATCTGTGAATATTACAATGCAGATAAATTTCTGAATTTGAACTGTTTTTCTAACACTGAAATAGTGAAGCACAATCCTCATATTTATAGAGGTTGAAAATGCTTAGAATGACCTTTATCAATATGACTTAATTTATTGAAATTAAGTCTTGTATGACTTAGAAAAAGACTGGGCATGACTTAATAAGTTCGGTATGACTTATTCTGAGCTCGGTATGACTTTTTGTAAGTCATATTCGAATTTTCTTTATTTAAAATAAATCAGAATGACTTATCTTAAAAGAAAGAAACTCGGTATGACTTATTCCCACTTGCTCCAGCATGACCTTTTCACATAAAATTTCGGTATGACTTTCTTCCACTTGCTCCAGCATGACCTTTTCATCTAAACTTCGGTATGACTTTCTTTTAAGGCTCGGTATGACTTATTTTAGAGATATATATATATAACTCTCGGTATGACTTATTTTAAGTCATTTGATATGACTTATTATTAAGTCATTCGAAATATATATATATATAAGTCATATTAATTCATTTCTTTTATAATAAATTAATTCTACGTAAATTAATTAAATAATTTATAAATTAAATTAAATTCAAGTTGAATTAATTTAATTAAATAAATTAAATAACTAACTAACTTAGATTGTAGAATTAAAAATACTATAGAGATCTGATCAAACTGCAGTCAGCTTTGAAATCTTCTTGTCTTTTCTTTGTCTTCTAATCTTGAAATTTCTTGATTTAAATGAGGAATAAATATTATTTTAGTTGACACACAAATGTACTGTCTGGTTCATTTGTGTCATACTAATAAATATTCTCCATTTATTAACAATTTGAGTTGAGGCCTTCTGTCATTCTTCTGCTTCATTGTCTGTGTTCTTCTTCTGGAATCTACTGAAGTAACCACTTGAAATCTTTTATATCTTCTGTATTCTTTAGAAGTACTACCTCTTTATTATTTACACTGACGCTTGAACATATAAATGAACTTCTTCCAGTGTTGAGTAGCAATCCCATAAAATACTTCTGATACTTAGATCCTTTGCGATTAGTTGATTGTCTTCGTCTTGATTCATGTGTGGTGTTTATTATTTACTTCTCTTTATTAGCTAGAGTTGAGTTGTCATCTAATTATTACAAATAGGCCTAGTCATATGCCTTTCATTGGCATATGTCAACAAACTCTCATCATCCTATAAATTGGCACACATGGATAATATTTTCTCATCTCTCTCTCTAGGAGTTCCTTCTAGTGGAGTCTGTTTGCGGATTCTTACATGAAAGATCCAGGAAGGGCAAAAGTCAAGGGATGTTTTAAATTGAGGGAATTCTAAAGGAATAAGGAAGTGAAAAATAAGTTCCTTACGTGGGGAGACATTGAAATTTTTCCTCAAAACAGGGCAGTCATAGCAGTATAAAAACTGCTCATCCCAGTCATACATGCTTTTCTTATTGCATCTAATGCACTTGCCATAATGAACCCCCTACGCAGTCAGGTAAAGGTAACCAATCTTTTTCCCAGTTTCATTCAACTAATAGAAGTAACCTAACTTAGGCGCTGTGAGAGGTTCCTTGTATTGGTCATCATACAGAATATACATGCACACTGCCATCCTGTAAAAGAATTGGGGGTCAATTGCATAGGTGCCAAGTCATAAAATTTCAGCACCTCAATTTGAAATATGTTGCAGACATCACGACTTCAGGTACTAGCCTACCATGAGTCCCCCTGTCAAAATTATGACACCTATCACTACCTAGAGGTATCACCAACCTACATCTTGGGAACCTAGTTTCTAGAAGCTTCTCCAACTTGGTATTCCTCATAGTAGAATCCATCTCCTCACAAGCATGGGTGGCACCTCCAATTTTTTGATAGCTCTCTTTTTATCACCATTTCTCTAACCTCAACCTCGTCAGAAGAGGCCTCAGTAATGTCAAAGAATGGTTGCTCAGACTGACCTAGAAAGAAGGTCCCAAAGTCTAGTGGGGACACATCTTGAGGGTTTATAATCTTACCATCCCCACCCTCAGAGGACAGAGAGATATCTATGGGGGTAGTGTTGTTGGTAGGAGGATTGGTAGGGTCCATAGGAGGGCTAGGTGTTTTCATAGATATGGTAGTAGCTGTGGCATCTAAAACCACCACCCTTAATCTGGTTCGGCCACTAACTGACTATGATACCTTTAAAAGAGTATCTCCTACATTGGATGTCTTCTCTTGGGATGAGTCATTGTTTGATGAAGAGGTGTAGGAACCTGCTAAGACTGTAGGGTTCTATATATGTCCCAGAAGAAAAAGTGACTTAGGTACTGATAAGGGTGAGTTTTGTGATGAAATCTAAAGGCTTTAGCAAATTTTGGTACCAACAAGTATAGCTTGTGGTTGCAGGCAAGGGAAAATTATATGGGGATCTAGAGGTTTTACACCTCAAAGCCTATAGGACTTAATGTCAAACAGGTTCCAGATTGTGTATTTTCATGTCCTTACCCATATATTAGTAAATGCAGATTCTTGTTAATTGGGGTAAGTATGCACAACTTAGTTTAGGAGAGGTATTTCAGGTGTTAATAAGGATGGCAGGAATTGTTACAGTTAACTACTAAGTGATTCAATTGTGTGACATGTAATATGTCCTAGAAAAGTTATGGGTGAAGAAGATGTACAGTGGGTTCAAGGAAATGCATGACAATTATATCCAATACATGCAAGTTTCAGAACACCAAGGGAGGATTGGGCATCACATATATATGTATATCAAATTCATCAAATATAGTGGTGGTGTGTATAGATGGATGTGGGATTGAAAGAATGTATTCGAAAAACACAAAGAGAGGTGGGTGTGATTTGAGAAAACAAAGCATGAAGGTACGGTGTTAGTGTATGCTGACACGTATGGGATTGCTTTAAAATATGACAAAGGAAGCTTAGGTTGAATAGTGATGGAAAAAGAAATCCTGGTGCTGATGTTGGAAGATCGAGCTGTAATGGAGTCTTGGCTGGCATGAAAGATGAAGAGACGTAGAAGAATTGAAGTTTTGAAGAGATGTGGAGGAGTAAAAGTGAACAAGGGTTTATGTGTATGTATATATAGGTGAAGAATGGTAGCAGTTAGTGGGGGACAGAGTAGACAGGTTGTTAGTTAAGATGTGTGTTGCAGAAGGGGGGTTGAATACAACTTGATTAATTATGAAGGATTCTCGCTAACAACAAACAAGAATGATAATTAACAAGTTAATGATGCAAACAAACTAAGCAGATAAAATGACAGGGTTTTTAAACTTCAAAAATTAATTTTAATAATTTTTGTTTTGCTACAACTGTCTGGAAAATAATTCCAGCTTCGATAGATACAATAACAATGAGTTTGCTTATGTTTCTATACTTGAGAAATTCTTGCTCAGTTGCATAAATGAAAGTACTTGTGAGATAAGTGTATTTATACTGAAACACATATCCCACTTACAAGTTTGCTTTCCCTTGTTTCTAGAACAAAGCTTGAAATAAAAACTTTGCTTTTTCCATTCAAATTTGTCTTCTATCCATTTGCAGATAAAGCAGCTCTAAGATATGCAGAAATATTTTACTCTTTACACACACTTTACCTTTTGCTTGAATTCTCTCAAGTTGAAGTAGAGACTTGAAAGACTAGATAGTAATCTCAAAATCATTCCTTCTATTTTCACTATCTAGTCTGCTACTTGAAACAGACTGTCTGCTTCACTAAATGTTTACTGTCAACTTTTAGCTTCCCTCTGGTGCAATATCTTCGGCTCAGCATACTTTGTTGTCAATCTTAATAGTCTTCTAAAACATATTGTCTCCAAAGCTGTTGTCAACTACTCTGCCAAAGTTGCTGTCAGTAAAATTTGTTGTCTTCAATTCTTCATTCTCTGCCAGGTTTAGTATCAATGGAATAGTTGCTTTCAGTAATACTTGTTGTCTTCAAATCTTCATTCTCCTTCAAGTTTACTATCAATAGAATAGTGGTTGTTGTCTGTTCTAATTGTGATGCCACTTCTAATGTACTGTCATAGGCTTGAGTACTTGAAATGCTACTGTTTGAGTTTTGAATCATGTTGTGCATGAAAACTTAGTGAACGTCTACTACATGACTCATATTTATTCTTTCGTACAACATAGTTACTTTTAAATGTACTGTCACCTAACTAATACTTGTTAAATGTATTGTCTACAAGTGACTATCAACTATACTGTCAATTTTCATATGAAAATATGTTTTACTTAACTTATTAACCTTAAACTAAGTACATTAGTTGATTACACCACAATCTCTAACAATCTCCCCCAATTTATTTTTATGTAAAATAAAGACAAATTAAAAGTTAATTGCAAATGCAAAATCAACTAACAGAAATTGAAGTGTTTGTACAAGAAAAAATACAGAAAATTACAAGTACAAATACAATAGATTATTTTTCTCAACTAGGCTCCCTTAGACTGAGATGATCTTCAATTTGTGTTTGAGCTTCCTGTTAGTATTGGTGTCCTAGAGACAATACTTTTAATGTTTTATTGAAAACAATTAAGGATTATGTTTTATGTGATTATTTAATTAATATTTATTATATCTTTATTTACTGCGTCATAAATTGAAAGAATAATAAATGTCCTTGGAATATTAATACGTAATATATATCTTTAAGTATGTGACTTAAAAATGAGATTATATGAATAGTATTTTATTCCTAAAATTCCCTAGTCAAGTATTATTATTTAAGGACAATAATAATACAATAAGACTAGTATGTTTGTTGACGGATGACCACATCTCATTGGTCATAGGTATGGTGATACTAAAGTCAAGAACATAAGTGTATGTATCAATACATGACACTGGAAAGACCCGCTGTGAGATTCTACATGTTAATAAGTGTCATAAGAAATCTCACTGTGATAATGATGTAATGATCCTCTGACTTGAAATCATTATATTTCTATACGAGAATTAATATACTTTGATTACACTCAAAGTTACCTTTAACCGGGTAATGATAAAGGTGTATATTGGGTATGCTATGAATCGTATGAGGAATATGAATGATAGATATAGGATTTAACCCTTCAATTCTAGGAGTGATATTATTGGCCTCATGATTGAGTGAGACTATGAAATGCATGGCCATGCTCAAATATTGATTTGTTTAAATAGTCTACTCATTGATCAAGGAAACCAAGATTAAACGTTGAAGAGGATGACACTATACATGCCTCGAGTTTTATCTATAATATAAGGTTAAAGGGATTATATTACATTGCACATTATTCACGAAAGATTTAATTGAATCACCAATTATTATTGTTACTTGGGTAGCAATGATGTATTACTAGATGCCGCTCATTGTTTATAATTTTATTATTAGATAATAAAATTATTGCCAACGTAATAATAACCTAAAGGGTCACACACAAAGAACGTCAAAACGGAGATTTATTTAAATTACGAATTTAAATATATTATTGTTTATTCGAATTTAATTATTGAATTAATTAAGTGGGACTTGATTAATTATATTAGAATTCGGATTTAATAAGTATTATTATTATTATTCGAATTTAATTATTGAATTAATTAAGTGGGACTTGATTAATTATATTAGAATTCAGATTTAATAATAATAATAACCCAAAATCATAATGGGTTTTGGAAACCACATAGATTAGGGTTAGGCCCGAAATCTCTCTCTCCCCTATATATTGTTGGTGTAGGTGCCCTAGAGGTAATACAATGTTTATTTTGATAAACCTTTATGTCAATTGATTATTCAATAAACATATTTATTATGACTTTAATTACTGCGATATATTTGTTAGCATAATAAATGTCCTTAGAATCATGATACACATTGTATAGTTTAGTACATGACTTGAACTTGAGATTATATAATATATCATATTCTTAAATGTCCCTAGTCGAGTATTATTATTATAGGACAATAATAATAATACATAAATACACTAGTATGTTGTTTGACAGATAACCACATCTCATTGGTTATAAGTATGGGGATACTAAAGTCAACACATAGGTACATGCAGGAGTACATGGTACTGGACAGACCCACAGTGAGATTCTTCATGTTTAATAAAGTCATAAGAAAGACTCACAGTGATAATGGTGTAATGATCCTCTGACTTGAGATCATTATATTTCTATACGATGATTAATATACTTTGACTACATTAAAAGTTACCTTTGACCGGGTAATGATAAAAGTGGACATCGGGTATATCATGAGTCGTATGAAAAATATGAATGATAGATAAAGGATTTAACCCTCCTATAATTAGGAGAGATATTATTGGCCTCTTGATTGAGTGAGACTATAAAATGCATGGCCGTGCTTAAATAATGATTTGTTTTCATAGTCTACTCATGGATCAAGTAAACCCGGATTAAATGTTGAAGAGGATGACTAAATACATGCCTCGAGTTTAATCTATAATATATATGGTTGAAGGGATTATATTACAAGGAAACATTAATCACGAAAGGTTTTATCGAATCACGATTTAATTATTATTTAATTGGGTAGCAATGATGTATTACTAGATACCGCTCATTGTTTATAATTTTATTGGAGAATAAAATTATTGCTAATTAAATAATAGCCTATAGGGTCACACACATAGAGTACTTAGAGGAATAGTTAATTTAAATTATAGATTTAAATTAATTGATGATTATTTCGAATTTTATTATATTAATTAAGTGAGACTTAATTAATTGAAATAATATAAATTCGAATTTTTAATTCTGCCCTTAATAATTAAGTGTGACTTAGTTATTAATTAAATAATAAAATTCGGTTTTATTATTTAATCCTAAACCTACATGGGTTAGGCTTTGCTGTTATGGGTTGCTGTTATGGGCCTATTAACCAGTCATTATAAATAGATAATGTAGGGTTAATAGGTCATAACGTTTTTGATAAGAAAAACCCTATAGAGGCAGCAGCAGCAAGCACATCAAAGGCAGTTTTGAAATCATCTAGAGGAGGCTAGTACATCCGTTCCATAATCGAGATCCTGAGACGTTCTTGAAGGTGCTCGTGTGGATACCATAGAGGTGTTTTCAAGAGGAAGACACAAGTCGTGAAAGCTAGGATCTCCGTTGAGTTCGTAGTAGTCAAGACCAAACAAAGGTATGATTTCGTTTCACCATAATCTTTCCAAGCTTATACACGGATCCTAGGGTTTGGGTTCAGAAAATTTTCGTTATATTTACGTTTAATCCGCTGCGTTTTATGCCTCGGAACCCAAAAATGGTATCAGAGCTACGTGTATAAGGGACTGATTTGGTTACCTGTTTTATGTATTTGATGCATACATGCCTGTTTTGGTGACTGCCATGCCATGCTACTGCTTTGTCATAACTGCCATGCCACTGCTTATGCTACTGCCATGCCTGTTATGAAACTGCCATGCCTGTTTGATGACTGCCATGATACTGCCATGCTTCTGCTATGCTACTGCCATGCTACTGCCATGTATATTCGAATTGTTATTCATATGATGAGTATATAGATTATGATACTAGCATGTTAATGATTTGTCATGACTGATTTATATGCCTTATTGCGATTTGTATACTATGCATGAGGGTCAGTTTGTATAGTGATATAAACTGGTGGACAGATTGTGTTGGACATGATTTGTTAACTGGGATATGATAAGTATGTATATGATACATGCTTCTAAAACTGTATAAATTGTAGTGGGGAAAAAGGCCAACAGATATGATCTGTAGTTCAGAAATTGATGATTTCTGAATAGCTCGACCCCAGCTGGGGGCTGCCGCCCCCAGACCCCGCCCGGGGGCTGCCGCCCCCGAACCCCTGCCCAGGGGCTGCCGCCCCCGAACCCCCGTAATATTTTATTTTGTGTACTTGAGCATGGTGCTGGTTATGGCCCTTAGACCCCTAGATTAATGGTTTTGGTTTTGGTTTTATAAATACGACTTGCATGTCGCTTTCTTCATTCTTGTAATTGTTTAACCTCGAATGTAACTCGAGTTTTCTTATGTAAGTACATTAGTATAGGTTGTATTCAATTATTCCATGTAATGTACTTGAAGATTGAAGGATGATCCAAGAAGAGGAGCAAGCACCCATGGATACAAGAAGAATGAAGACATGTAATTGTATTTATATTTCACCACCATAGATTGACTTTGATCCTTTCATTAGCTCGAAAGGATCACATAGGAAAGGGGCCATAACCAAGCACGTTTACATACTGCACTTTACATATTGATGTACGAATGTATGTGTAGAGTAGAAGATGCATGCTTTAATTAGATTAATGATGTATGCATGTATTAGATACGTCACCCATGCCATGCTTGCCATGCTAAACAAGATAAAATCTGTAACGATTTAAGATTTTAAAATTAACAAACGATCATGAGATTCTTGTGTTTATGAAATATGGATTTTTAAAACACGGAATTGAATATAGATTTTGATATCTATAATTGGGATTTTCTGACAAAAACGGATATGCGTATTCGTAAGGCTGATGGGTTTTAAGTGTGACCACTGGTATCCTCCATCTACCTGGGAAATGAACAATTTAAGATGTCAATTTGAAATATTTAGTTCAAGGAAAAATTGAGGATCTCTTCATGATGTGATCATGATCGTCATAAATTTTATAAACCCCTTAACAAAATATTAAGTTTTAATCGGATGCTTTCCAATGAATGAACACTCATCGAATCCTAGATCGATTAGGAGAAAGACTGTCAGTGGCAGGGGACTCCTATCTATCATGGTGAGATGCGACGAATATAAACGGTTATATTCGGCCGTTATATCATTGGGTCAAACTTAACTGAGTCGTCATAATAAGGTGAAAGTAAACGGTTATATTCAACAATTATGAACTTAGAAGCATGGAGTTTGGTTAAAAATCTATTAGATAGATAAGATCAATCGTTGCTCACCAAACTATCCAAGAATTATATATGATATAATTGACAAATGTTGTCTACCTAAATAATCATTCTTAAGGACTTCCAGTGGTTGACTTACGACATGACGAAATATGGATCTTGGCTCACTAGAAAGAATTATGGGATATACTTTCCAAATTAATAGTAAGGGCTATTAATTTGATAAAAATAGTGGGAGATATATTATGAATGTATCATAATCATTTGAACATAATAAATAACTCAGACAATCTAATGTTTATTTTATGCTATTATCATTGTAGATACCAAGTAATGACAAACAACACAAACACACTATCCGTACGATCTGTCCTTGAGAAGGATAAGCTGACAGAAGGAAACAACTTCCTAGACTGGCAGATGAATTTGAGGATTGTCCTCAGGCAGGAGCGCAAGCTTCATGTCATTGATATTCCTCCGGCAGGTCCCCTTCCTGAGGGCGCTACTGTTGAGGAACGAGCAGCCCACACAAAGGATGAGAATGATGCAACTGATGTTGCATGTCTTATGTTGGTAACTATGAGTGCTGAGCTTCAAAGACAGCATGTGCATATGGATGCATATACTATCTATGAGCACTTGCAAAGCATGTTTGCAGGCCAAACTCATCAAGAAAGGTTCAACACGAGCAAGTCACTTTTTAATTGCAAACAAGGGGCAAGTGAACCAGTTGGCCCACATGTTCTGAAAATGATTGGTTACATTGAGTATCTTGATACTTTGGGTTTCCCGATTATTCAGGAAATTGGTATTGACCTAATCATGAATTCTTTGAACAACAAATTCACCCAGTTTATCATAAACTACAACATGAATGAATTTGACAAAACACCTACTGCATTGTTGGCTATGTTGAGAACATATGAGACCAACATGAAGACGGATGAACCTGCTCCCATACTGATGGTGGGCAATAAAGGTAAGGCCAAAGGGAAAGGCAAGTGGAAGGGTAAGAAGAAGACAGGTTCTGATTCTACACCCAAGCCAAAGTCAGGTCCCAAACAGGCTTTAAAGCCTAAAGGTGGGGTCGCTAAAGGTGAATGTCACTACTGTAAGAAAACTGGTCACTGGAAGAGAAACTGTTCAGTTTACTTGGAGGATCTGAAGAAGAAGAGGGCTGAGCAAGCTTCTACTTCAGGTATATATGTTATAGAAGTCAATCTGTCTATTTCTACATCTTGGGTATTGGATACTGGATGTGCTACTCACATTTGTATAAATGTGCAGGAAATGCAGAGAAGTAGGACATTGGCTAAAGGAGAAGTGGACCTACGAGTTGGCAATGGAGCAAGAATTGCTGCTTTAGCTGTAGGAACCTATTATTTATCTTTGCCCTCAGGGCTAGTTTTAGAACTGGAGAATTGTTTTTACGTGCCTGCGATTCGCAGAAACATTATTTCTGTTTCTTGTTTGGACAAGAAAGGTTTTTCGTTTACGATAAAGAACAATTGTTGCTCTTTTGCTTTGAATGATTTAACCTATGGTGTTGCGCGTTTGTTTAATGGTTTATATGTTCTTGACTTAGATAATCCTGTCTGTAATATAGAAAACAAATGACTTAAAGTTAATGACTCAAATCAAACATACATCTGGCATTGTCGTCTAGGCCATATAAATGAGAAACGCATATCCAAATTACATAAGGATGGATATTTGGATAAGTTTGATTTTGAATCATACCAAGAATGCGAATCTTGTTTGCTTGGTAAAATGACTAAAGCCCCTTTCACTGGTAAGGGTCAAAGGGCCACTGAACGTCTGGAGCTAATACATAGTGATGTATGTGGCCCAATGCGTGTGATGGCTAGAGGAGGCTACTACTACTTCATAACATTTACTGATGATTTCATTAGATATGGATATGTATATCTTATGAAGAATAAATCCGATTCTTTTGAAAAGTTCAAAGAATACAAGGCTGAAGTAGAGAAGCAAATTGGCGGAGGTGCAAGTATTAAAATCTTACGATCTGATCGTGGAGGAGAATACTTGAGCACAGAATTTAAAGATTATTTAAAGGAGTGTGGTATTATATCACAACTCACTCCGCCAGGTACACCTCAATGGAATGGAGTTTCAGAGAGGAGAAATCGCACCTTGTTGGACATGGTACGATCGATGATGAGTCATGCAGATCTTCCAATTAGTTTCTGGGGTTATGCTCTAGAAACAGTGGCTTTCACACTTAACCGTGTTCCTACTAAGAAGGTTCAAAAGACTCTATATGAGATATGCGAGAAGAAACGGTCAGGCATGAGCTTTATGAAAGTTTGGGGATGCAAGGCGTTTGTGATGCGTCAAGTATCTGACAAGCTTGGACCTAAATATGAAGAGTGCAATTTTGTGGGATACCCTAAGGAAACAAAGGCGTATTATTTCTATAGTCCTTCTGAGCAGAAAGTGTTCATTGCTCGAGATGCTGTTTTCATGGAAAGAGATTTTATTTCCAAAAGAAACAGTGGGAGAACTATAGACCTCGATGAAGATCGAGAACCACAAAATAGTATTGAACCTGAAGTGGAACAAGAGCAGGATAATGATAATGCTCAACAAACACAGGTTGTTCGTAGAACTGGTAGAATTCGCCATGAGCCAGAGAGATATGGATTTCTCTTGACTCAATGTGGTGATTTGATGCTCATAGACGAAGATGAGCCTCTCACATACTAAGATGCTATGAACAGTCCAGACTCTAAGAGATGGCTAGAAGCCATGAAATCCGAGATGGATTCCATGTACGAAAACCGAGTATGGACTTTGGTTGATCCACCTGAAGGGGTAAAACCCATAGGGTGCAAATGGGTTTTCAAGAAGAAAACTGACATGGATGGAAATGTTCAGACCTATAAAGCAAGGCTGGTTGCAAAAGGTTTCAGACAAATTCATGGTATTGACTATGATGAGACTTTCTCACCAGTGGCTATGGTCAAGTCCATAAGGATTTTGCTTGCTATTGCAGCATTCCATGATTATGAAATCTGGCAAATGGATGTCAAAACAGCCTTCCTTAACGGAATCCTTGAAGAGGATGTGGATGTGTAAATGCCACAACCTGAAGGTTTTGTCGATCCAAGGAATGTTAGCAAGGTATGTAAATTACGTCGATCCATTTATGGATTGAAGCAAGCCTCTAGGAGATGGAATATCCGTTTTGATGAAACAGTCAAAGAGTATGGCTTTGTTCAAAACGAAGATGAACCTTGTGTTTACAAGAAGGTTAGTGGGAGCCATGTGGCATTCATAATACTATATGTTGATGACATACTACTAATGGGGAATGACATACCTTCTCTCAAGGCTGTTAAGATTTGGTTAGGGAGCAACTTCTCTATGAAAGACTTAGGAGAAGCATCCTACATTCTAGGAATGAGGATCTATAGGGATAGATCTAGAAGGATGATCGGTCTAAGTTAGAGTACATACATCAATAAGGTTTTGCATCATTTTGGTATGCAAAATGCAAAAAGGGGATATGTCCCCGTGTCTCAAGGGATAACGATCTCTAAAGACCAGTGTCCGAAATCATTGGATGACAAGGACCGCATGAGTAAGGTTCCATATGCCTCAACAATTGGATCCATCATGTATGCGATGGTATGTACTCGCCCAGATGTTTCGTATGCTTTAAGCATGACGAGCAGATACCAATCTAATCCAGGTGAAGGTCACTGGACGGCTGTCAAGAATATTCTAAAGTACTTGAAAAGGACTAAAGATTCATTCTTGGTGTATGGAGGAGAGGAAAAACTGGTTGTAAAATGTTACACCGATGCAAGTTTTCAAACAGACAGGGATGATACTGTATCACAGTCTGGTTTTGTGTTTTGTCTAAATGGAGGTGCTATAAGTTGGAAGAGTTCAAAGCAAGAAACAGTAGCTGATTCTACAATGGAGGCTGAGTACATTGCAGCTTGTGAAGCGGCTAAGGAAGCTGTTTGGATTCGAAAATTCATTTCTGATTTGGGAGTGGTTCCATCGATCGCAGATCCCATTGATCTATACTGCGATAATAATGGAGCCATTGCACAGGCTAAAGAACCTAGAGCTCACTCCCGAACCAAACACATACTCAGGAGATATCACCTCATTCGAGAGATTAATGAAAGGGGTGACATACACATATGTAAAGTGCACACAAATGATAACATTGCAGACCCACTGACCAAAGGCTTGTCGCAGAAGAAGCACGACGGTCACACTAGTTTCATGGGTATTAGATACATGGGTGATTGGCTCTAGTGCAAGTGGGAGATTGTTGGTGTAGGTGCCCTAGAGGCAATACAATGTTTATTTTGATAAACCTTTATGTCAATTGATTATTCAATAAACATATTTATTATGACTTTAATTACTGCGATATATTTGTTAGCATAATAAATGTCCTTAGAATCATGATACACATTGTATAGTTTAGTACATGACTTGAACTTGAGATTATATAATATATCATATTCTTAAATGTCCCTAGTCGAGTATTATTATTATAGGACAATAATAATACATAAATAGACTAGTATGTTGTTTGACAGATAACCACATCTCATTGGTTATAAGTATGGGGATACTAAAGTCAACACATAGGTACATGCAGGAGTACATGGTACTGGACAGACCCACAGTGAGATTCTTCATGTTTAATAAAGTCATAAGAAAGACTCACAGTGATAATGGTGTAATGATCCTCTGACTTGAGATCATTATATTTCTATACGATGATTAATATACTTTGACTACATTAAAAGTTACCTTTGACCGGGTAATGATAAAAGTGGACATCGGGTATATCATGAGTCGTATGAAAAATATGAATGATAGATAAAGGATTTAACCCTCCTATAATTAGGAGAGATATTATTGGCCTCTTGATTGAGTGAGACTATAAAATGCATGGTCGTGCTTAAATAATGATTTGTTTTCATAGTCTACTCATGGATCAAGTAAACCCGGATTAAATGTTGAAGAGGATGACTAAATACATGCCTCGAGTTTAATCTATAATATATATGGTTGAAGGGATTATATTACACGGAAACATTAATCACGAAAGGTTTTATCGAATCACGATTTAATTATTATTTAATTGGGTAACAATGATGTATTACTAGATACCGCTCATTGTTTATAATTTTATTAGAGAATAAAATTATTACTAATTAAATAATAGCCTATAGGGTCACACACATAGAGTACTTAGAGGAATAGTTAATTTAAATTATAGATTTAAATTAATTGATGATTATTTCGAATTTTATTATATTAATTAAGTGAGACTTAATTAATTGAAATAATATAAATTCGAATTTGAATTCTGCCCTTAATAATTAAGTGTGACTTAGTTATTAATTAAATAATAAAATTCGGTTTTATTATTTAATCCTAAACCTACATGGGTTAGGCTTTGCTGTTATGGGTTGCTGTTATGGGCCTATTAACCAGCCATTATAAATAGATAATGTAGGGTTAATAGGTCATAACGTTTTTGATAAGAAAAACCCTATAGAGGCAGCAGCAGCAACAAGCACATCAAAGGCAGTTTCGAAATCATCTAGAGGAGGCTAGTACATCCGTTCCATAATCGAGATCGTGAGACGTTCTTGAAGGTGCTCGTGTGGATACCATAGAGGTGTTTTCAAGAGGAAGACACAAGTCGTGAAAGCTAGGATCTCCGTTGAGTTCGTAGTAGTCAAGACCAAACAAAGGTATGATTTCGTTTCACCATAATCTTTCCAAGCTTATACACGGATCCTAGGGTTTGGGTTCAGAAAATTTTCGTTATATTTACGTTTAATCCGCTGCGTTTTATGCCTCGGAACCCAACATATATACATAATGATGTATAGTATTAGGGTTTAATCATTAAATTTCGTTTTTAGAGAAAAACCCTCGCTGCTCAACATCAAAAGAGGCTAGAGAAATAGAGAGAGAGAGAGAGAGAGGCAAGCGGCAAACAATTCGGCTAGTACCGACTCCGGTGATCGTAGGACGATCGGGCGTTCGTGTGGACTTCTTTAGAGAGCAAATCTTTGCAAAAAAGGGCTGCTGTGATTCATCTTTCTGGACCTCCATTAAACAACATACGGAAAGCTTTGTTAAGGTACAGACTTCTTCACCATAATCATCCAACGTTATACATGGATCCTGCGATTGGGTTTCGATTTTTTATTGTTTTTACGTTAATTCCGCTGCGTTTTCATGCCCGAAACCCTTCAATGGCATCAGAGCTACGTGTATAATGGGATGATTTGGTTATGTGTTGAACAGTTTTTCGATGTATGTAAACATATATATGATATGCCATGACTATATATTGATATATATGTTTTATATGATTTTGAATATATGATATTCATGTGTTGTATAATCATGGGATGATTGTGTGTATTGCTGTATGTATATGATACATGTTTGTTCTTGTTATGGAAATCGTATTCGATACGAATTCTGAATCGGCTTCGGTAGATTTTCTGAAATCTGTGTCCAGTGTCCGATTTTCGCAAACGATATGTGTTTTCTGACTGGAATCGTGTCACTGAGCAATACGGACAAAGTCAGCTCTGCGTCTGTAAGCCGTTTGACGACGTTACAGGCCCCGAAACGGCGATTTATTATTTTCTAAAATTTATCTGATTTTCTAAAATTTTGAAATTTATTATATATGATTATATGATATGTTTATATAACCTGAGATATATTACATGTGTTATGTGATAACATGGTGGATGGTTATGGCCTAAAGACCCATAGGATAGTGGTTTTGTTTTATGATTTTGGTTTCTAAATACGACTTGCATGTCGTTTATTCATTGTAATTGTTAATCTCGAATGTAACTCGAGTTCTTCTTATAATTTCATTAGAATAGATTTATTTATTATTCAATGTAATTGTTCAATGGAGACTTGGAAGCAAGGAAGCTAGGAGGCAATCCAGGTGATGGAGCAATGAAGATAATAAAGACATGTAATAGTGTAGTATTTGAAACCACCATAGATTGACCTTGATAATTCCATTAGCTTGGAAATATCACATAGGATGGGGCCATAACCAAACACGTTTAATTTACGCACATTACATATTGATGTATGGATGTATGTGTAGAGTAGAAGATGCATGCTTTAATTAGATTAATGATGTATGCATGTATTAGATACGTCACCCATGCCATGCTTGTCATGCTAAACAAGATAAAATCTGTAAGGATTTAAGATTTTAAAATTAACAAACGATCATGAGATTCTTGTGTTTATAAAATATGGATTTTAAAACACGGAATTAAATATGGAATTTTGATATCTATAACTGGGATTTTCTGACGAAAACGGATATGCGTATTCGTAAGGCTGATGGGTTTTAAGTGTGACCACTGGTATCCTCCATCTACCTGGGAAATGAACAATTTAAGATGTCAATTTGAAATATTTGGTTCAAGGAAAAATTGAGGATCTCTTTATGATGTGATCATGATCGTTATAAATTTTCTAAACCCCTTAACAAAATATTAAGTTTTACTCGGATGCTTTCCAATGAATGAACACTAATCGAATCCTAGATGGGGAAGGACTGTCAGTGGCAGGGGACTCCTATCTATCGTGGTGAGATGCGACGAATATAAACAGTTATATTCGGTCGTTGTATCATTGGGTCTAACTTAACTGAGTCGTCATAATAAGGTGAAAATAAACGGTTATATTCAACCATTATGAACTTAGAAGCATAGAGTTTGGTTAAAAGTCTATTAGATAGATAAGATCAATCGTTGTTCACCAAACTATCCAAGAATTATATATGATATAATTGACAACTATTGTCTACCTAAATAATCATTTTTTAAGGACTTCCAGTGGTTGACTTAAGACATGACGAAATATGGATCTTGGCTCACTAGAAAGAATTATGGGATATACTTTCCAAATTAATAGTAAGGGCTATTAATTTGATAAAAATAGTGGGAGATATATTATGAATATATCATAATCATTTGAACATAATAAATAACTCAGACAATCTAATGTTTATTTTATGCATTTTAAACATTGTAGATATTTAAATGGCAAACAATACAAATACTTTCTTCGTACGAGCAACCCTTGAGAAGGACAAGCTGACAGGAACTAACTTCCTGGATTGGTATAGGAATTTGAGGATTGTCCTCAGGCAAGAGCGTAAGATCCATGTCATTGAAATTCCTTCACCTGCTCCTCCTGCTGAGAATGCAACTCGCGTTCAGCAAAATGCTTATCAGAAGCATATTGATGATGTGAATGATATTGCATGTCTCATGCTGGCAACCATGAGTGTTGAGCTTCAAAAACAACATGAGCATATGGATGCTTATGAGATGATTGAACACCTTCAAAGAATGTTTGTGGGACAAGCTCGTCAAGAAAGGTTCGAAACGAGCAAAGCACTGTATGCTTGCAAACAGGGAGAGCGTGAACCTGTTAAACCACATGTTTTGAAGATGATAGGTTATATTGAGTATCTTGATACTTTGGGTTTCCCGATTGGTTTGGAAGCTCAGATTGAATTAATCTTGCAATCTTTGAACCGCAACTATACTTATTTTGTTATGAACTACAATATGAATGAGATAGACAAAACACCCACTGAATTGTTGGCCATGTTACGAACTACTAAAACCAACATGAAAAGGCTGAACCTGCTGCCATGTTGATGGTAGATAACAAAGGTAAGGCTAATAAGAAAGGCAAATGGAAGGGAAAGAAGAAGATTGGATCTACTTCTGGTCCCAAGCCAAAGGCTAATCCCAAACAGGCTTTAAAGCCTAAGGGTGTTGTTGCAAAGGGTGATTGTCACTACTATGGTAAACCAGGTCATTGGAAGAGAAACTGCCATGCTTATTTGGAGGATCTGAAGAAGAAGAAGGCTGGTCAAGCTTCTGATTCAGGTATTTATGTTATAGAGGTCAATTTGTCAACTTCTACATCATGGGTATTAGATACTGGATGTGGTTCTCACATTTGTATAAATGTACATGAACTACAAAGGAGTAGGACTTTGGCTAAAGGAGAGGTCGACCTACGAGTTGGCAATGGAGCAAAGGTTGCTGTTTTAGCTGTAGAGACTTATTATTTATCATTGCCCACTGGGCTTATTTTAGAACTTGAGAACTGTTTTTACGTGCCTGCAATTTGCAGAAACATTATTTCGGTTTCTTGTTTAGACAAGAAAGGTTTTGCATTTTAATTCAGAACAATAGTTGTTCCTTTTCTTTGAATAATGTTACCTATGAGGTTGCACGTTTATTTAACAGTTTATATGTTCTTGATTTAGACACTCCTATCTATAATGTGAATAACAAACGTCTTAAAATAAATGACTCAAATTAAACATACCTCTGGCACTGTCGTTTAGGCCATATAAATGAGAAGCGCATTTCCAAGTTACATAAGGATGGATACTTGGATAAGTTTGACTTTGAATCATACGAAGCATGCGAACCTTGTCTCATTGGAAAAATGACTAAATCTCCTTTTACTGGAAAAGGTGAAAGGGCCACTGAACGATTAGAACTTATACATAGTGATGTATGTGGTCTTATGCGTACTATGACAAGAGGTAGCTTTTACTACTTTATCACGTTTACTAATAATTTCAGTAGATATGTGTATCTTATGAAGAACAAATCCGATTCTTTTGAAAAGTTCAAAGAAACAAAGCTGAAGTAGAAAAGCAAACTGGCGGAAGTATTAAGACTCTACGATCTGATCGTGGAGGTGAATACTTAAGCCATGAATTTAAGAGTTTATTAAAAGAGTGTGGTATTGTATCACAACTCACTCCTCCCGGAACACCACAATGGAATGGAGTTTCTGAAAGGAGGAATCGTACTTTGTTGGACATGGTACGATCGATGATGAGTCATACAGATCTTCCAACTAGTTTATGGGGCTACGCCCTGGAGACGGCTGTTTATACACTTAACCGAGTTCCTACTAAAACGGTTCAGAAGACTCCATATGAGATATGGACTAAGAAACGTCATAGCATGTCATTTATGAAAATATGGGGATGTGAAACGTTTGTGAAACGTTTAACTTCTGACAAGCTAGGACCTAAATTAGACAAATATAATTTTGTGGGATACCCAATTGAAACAAAGGGTTATTCATTCAATAATCCTTCCGAGAACAAAGTGTTTGTTGCTCGAACTACAGTTTTTCTTGAAAGAGAAAAGCTTTCAAAGAAAAACAGTGGGAGGATAATAGATCTCGATGAAGTTCGAGGCCCACAAGATAACATTGAACCATTGGAGGAACTTGAGCAGGATGTACAAGACCACAACACTGCTCAAGAAACACAGGTTATTCGTAGGTCTAGTAGAATTCGCCATGAGCCTGAGAAATATTATGGATTTCTCTTAACTCAAGATGGTGATGTGATGCTTATCGACGAAGATGAGCCTCTCACCTACTAAGATGCTATGAACACTCCAGAATCCAAGAGATGGCTGGATGTCATGAAATCTGAGATGGAATCCATGTATACTAATCAAGTATGGACTTTGGTTGATCCACCTAAAAGGGTAAAACCTATAGGGTGCAAGTGGGTTTTCAAGAAGAAGACCGACATGGATGGTAATGTACAGACCTATAAGGCACGATTGGTGGCAAAATGTTTCAAGCAAATTCATGGTATTGACTATGATGAGACTTTTTCACCAGTGGCTATGGTCAAGTCCATCAGGATTTTGCTTGCTATAGCTGCTTACTATGATTATGAAATCTGACAGATGGATGTCAAAACCTCTTTCTTAAATGGGAGCCTTGAAGAAGATATGGATGTGTATATGACACAGCCTGAAGGTGTTGTTGATTCAAAGAATGTTGTAAAGATATGTAAGCTGCGTCGATCCATTTATGGATTGAAACAAGCCTCAAGGAGATGGAACATTCGTTTTGATGAAACTATCAAAGAGTTTGGGTTTATTCAAAATGAAGATGAACCATGTGTTTATAAGAAGGTAAGTGGGAGCAATGTGGCATTCCTATAATTATATGTTGATGATATATTAATAATAGGGAATGACATTCCTTCTTAACAGGCTGTTAAGACTTGGTTGAGTAAGAATTTCTCAATGAAAGACTTAGGCGAAGCGACCTATATTTTAGGTATCAAGATCTATAGAGATAGATCAAGAAGAATGATCAGCCTATGTCAGAGTAGATACTAGTCTAATCCAGGTGAAGGTCACTGGACAGCAGTCAAGAATATTCTTAAGTACTTGAAGAGGACTAAAGATTAATTCTTGGTATATGGAGGAGAAGATAAGCTGGTTGTAAAAGGTTACACCGATGCTAGTTTCTTGACAGACAAGGATGATTCGATTTCTCAGTCTGGATTTGTGTTTTGTCTAAATGGAGATATTGTATGCTGGAATGGTTCACAGCAGAAACAGTTGTTGATTCTACAATAGAGCCTGAGTATAATGATGCTTATGAAGCAGCCACGGAGATTGTTTGGGGATGTACTTAGGAGATATCACCTAATTAATGAGATTAATGATCAAGGAGATATACATATATGTAAAGTGCATACTAATAAGAATAATGCAGACCCACTAACTAAGGCTTTGTCGCAGCAGAAGCACGAAGGTCATACTAGTTCCATGGGTATTAGATACATGAGAGATTGGCTCTAGTACAAGTGGGAGATTGTTAGTATTGGTGTCCTAGAGACAATACTTTTAATGTTTTATTGAAAACAATTAAGGATTATGTTTTATGTGATTATTTAATTAATATTTATTATGTCTTTATTTACTGCGTCATAAATTGAAAGAATAATAAATGTCCTTGGAATATTAATACGTAATATATATCTTTAAGTATGTGACTTAAAAATGAGATTATATGAATAGTATTTTATTCCTAAAATTCCCTAGTCAAGTATTATTATTTAAGGACAATAATAATGCAATAATACTAGTATGTTTGTTGACGGATGACCACATCTCATTGGTCATAGGTATGGTGATACTAAAGTCAAGAACATAAGTGTATGTATCAATACATGACACTGGAAAGACCCGCCGTGAGATTCTACATGTTAATAAGTGTCATAAGAAATCTCACTGTGATAATGATGTAATGATCCTCTGACTTGAAATCAATATATTTCTATACGAGAATTAATATATTTTGATTACACTCAAAGTTACCTTTAACCGGGTAATGATAAAGGTGTAGATTGGGTTTGCTATGAATCGTATGAGGAATATGAATGATAGATATAGGATTTAACCCTCCAATTCTAGGAGTGATATTATTGGCCTCTTGATTGAGTGAGACTATGAAATGCATGGCCATGCTCAAATATTGATTTGTTTAAATAGTCTACTCATTGATCAAGGAAACCAAGATTAAACGTTGAAGAGGATGACACTATACATGCTTCGAGTTTTATCTATAATATAAGGTTAAAGGGATTATATTACATTGCACATTATTCACGAAAGATTTAATTGAATCACCAATTATTATTGTTACTTGGGTAGCAATGATGTATTACTAGATGCCGCTCATTGTTTATAATTTTATTATTAGATAATAAAATTTTTGCCAACGTAATAATAACCTAAAGGGTCACACACAAAGAACGTCAAAATGGAGGTTTATTTAAATTACGAATTTAAATATATTATTTTTTATTCGAATTTAATTATTGAATTAATTAAGTGGGACTTGATTAATTATATTAGAATTCGGATTTAATAAGTATTATTATTATTATTCGAATTTAATTATTGAATTAATTAAGTGGGACTTGATTAATTATATTAGAATTCATATTTAATAAAAATAATAACCCAAAGTCACAATGGGTTTTGGAAATCACATAGATTAGGGTTAGGCCTGAAATCTCTCTCTCCCCTATATATACATAATGATGTATAGTATTAGGGTTTAATCATTAAATTTCGTTTTTAGAGAAAAACCCTAGCTGCTCAACATCAAGAGAGGCTAGAGAAATAGAGAGAGAGAGGCAAGAGGCAAACAATTCGGCTAGTACCGACTCCGGTGATCGTAGGACGATCGGGCGTTCGTGTGGACTTCTTTGGAGAGCAAATCTTTGCAATAAAGGGCTGCTGTGATTCATCTTTCTGGACCTCCATTAAACAACATACGGAAAGCTTTGTTAAGGTACAGACTTCTTCACCTTAATCATCCAACGTTATACATGGATCCTACGATTGGGTTTCGATTTTTTATTGTTTTTACGTTAATTCCGCTGCGTTTTCATGCCAGAAACCCTTCACTTCCTTGACTAGGTTTCTTCCTTTCATACAGCAACTCCAAAGTTCTCAGGGCCCTCTTTTCCTATGAAGTCTTGGCATGTTCAGATACACAATCAAGTGTTAGCTTCACCAATTTATGAGAAAGATTCTTCAAGTCTTGATAAGAATAATTGGCTTCCACTAGTCCTTTGGAGATGCATAGAAATTTGACACCGAATTCATCAAACAGAAACATGTCCTTGGAAGATGTGAATACTTGATTCACCCTTAGTTTGTTTACTTCATCATCTTCCTTGGACCTAGCATCAATTATCTTTCCAGCTTCTGTACTTAGATTTCTTTGAACTTCTAGATGCGAGCATGTGGTTGATCTGAAAATTCTTCTAAAGTTTACAGTGATGAGTACTCTAAAATCTTCATTGACTTCAATTCTGTCAATGATGATTCTGAGTAGATTTGTAAAGACAAGAGAGATATAATCAGCTTTTCTGGAGAATTGATCATTAAGCTTAGCACACTTTAGATCAATCTCAGCTTCTTTGATTTGTCTGTTAATTCTTTCTATCTCCTTCTTTGTGACTTCAACATCAGCTGCAACCCTGTTCTTCTTCTCTTCCTCCACTTCTTTTTTTTCTCCTTCAAATCACAGATTTCCAGAGCTTTCTTCTTAAGATTCAACACCTTAAAATTTGTAATATTGAGGAGTTGTCTCTTGATGAGTTCTATGATTTGTGGTTCCTTTTCAGCCAGAATTCTTAATTGATCAAAAGTGATCTCTTCTGCATATCCACCAGTATTGTAGAAGATTATCCTTTCAGGATTTCTGAGAAGACATTTTTGAGTCCCCTCATACTCAATCTTCCTTTTAAATTCCTGCTTCCTCTTGGATTGAATGATTCTTTGGATTTTAGGAATGAGTCTTTGCTCTTCAGGATATAGAAATTCTTAAAGTTGATCCACAAACTTCATTAAGAGATCAATATTTTTGTCTTCAGAGGAATCCATGCTCCAGAATTCCTTGACTCCATCTTTATTCACAAACATCACCCCATCTGACTACACTACAGTCTCAGGTTCCTCAACATCAACAAAATCCAAGGGATGAGTTTTGAAGGGCTCCATTAGCACCAAGAATTTCCTGATTAGAATTCCCCTTAAGACTCGAGTCCTAATATTTAGGCCCTTGATGATTTGCAGCATCCTTCTGATCATAAAATAGTTTGCTTCCTTTAGTTCATGTCCCATAACTTCAACATCACCAGTGGAAAAGAAGACATTTACCCTACTCAAAGAATTTAGCTAAGTCCACTAAAAAAAACCCTTGGTGATTGATTCTGCCTTTGACTCAGCCAAATTGTTAATTGTTGGTCTTCTAATATCTATGCAGTCTTCTTGAATAACTTCTGTCATCAGCTTACACTGTTTCCTGTTAGGCTTCCTACTTGAATGTGGTATTGGTTTCTCAGCCTTTATTTTCTTGTATTTTTAAGATAAAGAAATTTTTCTTAAGAGTAACTCTTCTCTTACTTCTTTTGTCAATGACTTTAAAGTTACTATGAATACAGGTGTGACAGCAGGTTTAGGTTCTTTGACAGCAAACTCCTCATTCTTCCTCCTTACATCATCTTCATTATCTGCTTCAAAACCAAGCACCACGACCTTCATAACCCTTCCTTCAATCTCACCAACCATCTTCACATCTTCTCCATCCTTATCACCAATTTTAGAGGTCCCTGCATCACCAATATTGTTGTTATTGGACTTGGAACTACCTGCACTTCCATCAGGCTTTTCATCATCACCATTTTTTCCTTCTTCATTCTTCTTCTCTGTCTTCCTTGATTTCTTTTCTTCCGACCTTCTTGTCTTCTTTGAAAGCTTCTTTGACTGATCTAGGCCTACACAAACTGACTCTGTCCAAGTTCATTGATCTATATTTACCATCTGTGGAGCAGCTGAACTTGATACAAAGTGGATTGACAGTAACTTCAGATAACTTTTCAACCACCATTTTTACAGGACTCTCTTCAAGTTTTCATTAAACCAAGACTTATCTGTCTTGATTTTGAGCTTTATGGCTTCAATTACTGTAATATCCTGCCTACAAAAATAACCCATGCTGATATATAAACTCAAACCACCCTCAATCTAACAGAGATCACCTATTTGTTTCTCTTTGAAACCATGACAGCAGCTCCAACTGTTGACTCCCTCATGGCTTTAAAATATTTCCTGGGATCTCTGCTGGAAGAGTTTCTTAGAGCATTAATATTATCATTGAAGCTATCATCCTGAAACACCCTATTGTTCTTATTTTCATCCACCATTAGTAGAAATGCTTCTTCATCATTCAAGTCATCATTCTCTTCAACAATAAAATCATCTGAGTTTTCTTGAAACATCTTTTCCTTTCCTTTCTCAGCCTCATAAATAGGAGCCTTCACAACTCCCTCCCTGATCACAATTCTTTACTCTACCTTATGTCTACCAAGCTTTTCAGCCATCTCAGTGGCAACCATGGACAACAATGTCAATTGGCCCTCCAGCTGAGATGCAGCTTGTGTCTCCTTATTACTCTCAGCTTCAAACTCTTCACCAGCTTCACCAACATTTTCCCCCTTAGTTGAGTTAGCAGCTGCAGGGATTGTCTAGTGAGTCTGCATCTCCTTCAATTGAGCAAATACAGCCTGAAAGTCATCATTCATACATTTTTCAAACTGCTCCATCTTGTCTACCAGTTTGACTTGATTTCTCCCCGCAATGGCCACTTGCTTAGACAATTTAGAGACTTTCCTTCAAAGGAATTTCAAGCTTCCATCAGTTTGTTTAGAACTAGGGGTTGTGGCGGTGCTCAAACACTCTGGTTTTTTATGGATGATCTCATCATCCCTCATACTCTCACTCGTAGGGCCTAGTGTCGTAGATTTTTTGGTGCCCTCTTTTATGTTATGGTAATGCTCAGGGCCCTCTCCTTTTGCCAGGGTCTTTCCCTGCCTCTCTAGTTTTTTTCTTGCTCACTTCTCTCTTTTCTTTTAATCTTATTCTTTTTCACACCCTCACTTCCAGGCCTCTGAGCATTTGGATTCCTTTTGAATTTCAACTTTAAAAAATTCCTTACCAAGAAATTTCATCCAAATCATCTTAAGAGCATGTTTCACTCTCATCACCTTTGGCCTTTCTTTTAGCTTTGGATTCAATAATGGCATCATTAGCCACCATGTTAATACCATCTACATAGCTACCTTCACTACCAACCTTTTTGTCTTCATTTCCCTTGACTATCAAAGCCACATTTTTGTCTTTTCTTTGATTCTTCTCAATCTCTTTATCCTGTTGGATTTTCAACTCATATGTCTTGAGAATGCCATAGAGTTTCTCAAGAGTGTAGTCCTTGAAGTCCTGAGATTGTCTAATGCAGATAGTCATTGCCTTCCATTCTTTTAGAAATGATCTAAGATATTTTAGACTTGTATCTTTAGTTGCATAAACCCTACCACACATTTTTAATCCATTCAGCAGCTTCTGGAACCTACTATAGGTATCAGTGATGGAATCTCCACTCTTGAAGTGAGAGGCTTCATACTTTTGAATCAAGAGTTACATATTATTTTTCCTAGACTTGTTCAGTTCCTTCACAGAGGGTTTGAAGAGTGTTCTAAACTTCTTTAGATCTAGTACAATTTATCACATTGTCAAACATATCCTTATCCAGACCATTAAATAGAATATTCATGACCTTTTTATCTTTTAACACTTCTTTTTATCTTCTTCTGTAAATTTTATGACAAGCTTTGGAACATTCTTATCAAAAGTAGGAGTTCCAACTGTGTTTAGACCTGTGACTAGTTTCATGGGAACATGATGTCCTTTTTCTATATAGTTGACATGAGAGGTGTCAAGTGAAAGTAGATGAAAGCGCATTTTTAATTTCTTGTGAAAGTAATCTTCCTTTTTCAACACATAAATTTTCACACATGAATCTTTGTGGCCCATATTGACTTGTTAGTGATCTTAAAACTTTCTGTATATTGAAAATCTTTCCCTGATACCAATTGTTAGTTGTTCCTAAAAAATTCTAATATTTGTAGAATGGGGGGTTGAATACAAATATCAAAACTTTTTTAATACTTTTAAAGTTTTGTATTTATTCTTCATTGTTTTTGTGTTTTAGATGTATTGTGGTTTTGACTTGATATAAAAGCTGAATATATAAACTAAAACTTGAACAAAGATATAAAAATTACTAGTGGGTTTTTTACTCCACCGATTAATTGATTTGCTCAAATAATCTAAGTTCTAAGACCCAACTGCTTTTACAAGGATAGATGTGAATCAACTAATCTTACAAGTTCTTAAAAGCTTGAACAATTGATTCTTAAAAATGCTTTATATCTCTATTACATTTGTCTATGCTACCATTCTTGTTTATATATCACAAGAGTGTTTGTAAACTCGAGAATAGAATAAAACAAAATTATATATTCTAGGAATGTTACTAAACTATCTTTCTTATTTACCTTTAGCTATTTTGAGTACATTTTTCAATATAAGAAAGACAACTTCATTTGAGTCTTCACAGTCATAGTAGACTGTCTTCCATAGCTGTACTTTTGTCTGCAAGATTCCTAACATTTTGTCCTTTTGTACTTTCCTTATCAATTGATAATTTGTTGTTAAGCATATCAATTGATTCTTCCTTGCATACTTCAATTGATGTCTTCCTTCGATTGATCTTGATATCTATCGATTGATAATAGCAATTGACTTATCGATTGTTAGATGTTATTGATCGATATATCAATCGATGGGTCTTCACATCAGTTGATGGTCTTCAATCTTTGACTTGACTTGACATCAATTGATCATCCTTCACTTGTATATTTTTCCTGCCTTCAAACATTTATAATTTTGATAGTCTAAAACATACATCAATTGATGACCTATATCAATCGACTCCAATATCAATTGATCTAGTCATATTGATTGATTAAGTCTAAATACAACAGTGTTTCATTAAAATAAATATCCATATTATCAGTTGACTACTACAAACAGTTCAATTGATAAATAATTTCCTAATCAATTGATATTTATAAGTCCATATCAATTGATCAGTTACAATATCAATTTCTATGATTCTAAAGTCAATTTATCATCAAGACTAATTCCTAACAACCTAGTACTTTGAAAGTTAATGTTCTTATTGCAGACAAGTCAATCACTGCAAACTCTGAAGATGAAGATGATCTTAGTGAAGAAAAGGAATAAATTGATTTGTGTATTTCGTATAAGGATAGATATGCTACAAAGAGATGACTCAAGTCTGCATATCATTCCTTGAATGACTATGTCAATGAATAAGAATATTTTCTAGTAGTGGTAGATCTGAAACATCATATAAAGTCTGCACTTGTCCTGAAAGGTTTTTCTAAAGTCAGTGTTTGTGATGAGTCATCTTCTCAAAGGGCTATTTAAATGAAGGATGAACCATGGGGGAGCAAATGGAAGCAAGCCGCAGTGTCTGTCAGTAATCATATTGCACATGAACATTTACGTACTGTTCATACTTTAATAAATTATGATGAGATGAAGGCTCACTTGAGGGCCTCTGTTATACTAACCAAATCCATTCATCTGGCAGTTGATGCTGTTAAGCAAAGTATGGAAAATCTCATGACTGAACTTTCTTCTTCAATATCACTTAATAAGAAAGTATGGAATAAGAAATTCTCAACTCTTACAAGCTCTCAATCTTCCTTTATGACCTCAATCACTAATATGCAAGACAAATTGAAACAACAAGTGGACAACATCCAGATGGATCTAGTTTCAGTCAAATATAAACTTGATTCCATTTTAATCTTGATTACTTCTGGACAACAAATTGTTGATGTCAAAATGGGGGAGATGGAAGCATTGCACAAATATATATTTGATCAGATTATATTCAAGAATGTTGTTGGTTTAGATGTAGGGAATAAGGGTGGAAATCCTAGGAGTAATAAGGTTGGACAAACTCTTATTCTGAGGACTACTTCTAGTGCTCAAATTATAAAATCTTCAACTCAAGATCTTTTAGGATTGAAACAACAAACTATGATTGTTGAACAAACTCTATCTTCACAAACTCTAGTTGAAAAGTTTGAGGACAAAATTATTGAAATAGAAACTGAGGCTGTTAAGTTCATGCAACAGATCAAACTCAGGAATGGGAAAACAATTTATCTATTTCATAAAGACCTAAAGCTAATGAAAATTTACGAACTAAAGGCAAAAAAGTTATTTAAAAAGGAAAAACCATGAGTTGATTTTGAAGAAACTGTTGGGTCCCGGAAGTATCGTAGAAGAGGGGTTGAATACGATACTCACTAAATTAAAAAAATTCTTTCGAATCTTTTGCAGATAAATAATTTAGAGTTCGGTTAGTGGGTTCAAATTCATGAGGAGAATAGTGTTTAAGGGCTGGCTTATTAATTTTCCGTATTTATGAATAAACATTAAAGTTCCAGAAAATTAGCGAGTAATTAGACGAGACAAGTTTTGGGGAATATATCTTTCGTATATAAACCCAGAGGGGTGCTACACCCGGTTTCAATGAACCGGTTTCCGAAGAACAAATTAGTTCTTCGCTATAACAAAGAGATATGACTCATTCCTATTACAATGTATAGATCTGTGAATGTACAAAAAGGAAATCAATCTAACAGAGAGTGTTTTATAATAGCCCTCTATTTTTACAACATAATGAACCAGCTAGAATATAAAACTCTGGTGAAGAAGGTATATGTATAGCTTTGTATCTCTTCTTCTCCGGCTTCTGTTTCTCTCTCTGTATCTCTTTGTGTCTATGTATATTTTCACTCACACATCAAATGAATTGAATTCATTTGTTTATATAGTGTAGGCTTTAAAATAATTGAACTACTTTTATGAGTATCGAATTCTTCTCCCTTTATTGTTGACTTGAGTTGACTTTAAGAACCCCGTGGATATTTTCTATGTGTCGAATATTGTTACCATATATTAACACCTAGAAAATAATCCATGTGTCAAATTCTATGTCCATGTATACTTCACTTAGTCACATAAAAGGTAACTGTCGAATTCTTCTTCAATGTGCAGCTAGGTGTCGAGTTCTATTTCATTGTACATGCCTTAGTGATTTAAATTCTATGTGTCGATTTTCCTTCCTTGAACTATAATCACCATATACAAAAGTTATGTGTCGATGTTTTCATTTGACTTGGTCAAATTACCATTTGATCACCAACCTTTTGTAACTCTTACACTTGGTCACTTGCGGTTTGTTTCTTGAGCTGTTCGGCTGTTTGACTATTGAGTTGTTCAACACCAACCTTTTGTACCTCTTGCGCTTGGTCACTTGTAGTTTGGGTGTTGAGCTGTTCGGCTGTTTGACTATTGAGTTGTTCAGCTATTTTTCTTTGGACCCATGAACCTTTACAAGCATTTCAATCCTCGACCCTTTTCTTCCATTTCCTTCACTCCACATACTTAGTCAATGTTCTACTTCATAGATGTAATTACTAGTATCCTTCATGTTGACGTTTAGTGCACTGGTCTGGTTCTCAAACGACTAACACTGATCCTGATCTTCACATCTCATTTAATTCAAATGACAAGAATGTTGCCATTCTTTATTGTTTTGAACACTGACTGTCAATAAATATAGTACTTTTACTGGAATATTGTTTGGTACTTAGACAATGTCTCCATTACTACCATAGTCTTGAATACTTCATTCTCTGTTCTTCATTGACGCTTAAACATATGAATGAACTTCTTTCAGTGAGTACAACTTCAATACTGTAGTTGTCTTCTTTAACCTTTGCCTTTACCATATCTTCAATTCTTCTAGATTTATATGCTTCAAACACTGTCTATCTTCAATCAATTTCTTTACATTGAAATCTTCTAGTGGCACTTCTATACTGAATCTTTAACACTTCTGAAACCCTGAAAGTCTTTAACCATTATTATTCACTATGGCATGAACATATTAATGAACTTCTCTCAATGACCTGTAGTAGACTTCAAAACTTCTTCTAATGACTTGATTCACTGTATTTGACTTATCTTCATTTCTTCCTGATTTCTGTGTAGGCGTAGTATTATTTATTTATCATGTTCTAGTGTTGAGTTATCACAATTACTATTCATATAGCCTCGTAATATCACCAACAATCTCCCCTTATTTGATTGTTAAACTTAGCAAACAAATCTCATAGAGAGGATAACTCAACTAACAACTAGAAAAAGTAATCATCTGAGACTTGTAAATAATGCTACTGGTTTTTCTAGATCAGATTCTGTATTTCCAGAATTCTTGAGTAACTGAAATGAAAGATGTTTGTTCTTCTAGCACTGAACTGATATTTATGTAGTATCATCTTTATTTCTATCTGTTTGAGCTCTCTTTATTTCAAAATCCTTCATAGTTTGAACTTAAATAACTTGTCATGAACAGAGCTTCATAAGAATTAAAATTCCTAGGTACGACTTCAATAGAACATAGAACATTGTTCAAAAAATGTTCTCCCCCTGAGAATGTGATTCTTCTTCTTTATCTTGTTCTCCCCTTCAAATGAATAATGGCAGTTTCAATTCTTTTATGTACATCCCACTTGGATGAGGAATCCTCTACTGACAACTCCTTTCAAGTATAGGATACAGGTTTTTAATTCTCCCATATTATGTTATTTCCTATAAGGATCAGAAGATAAGATTTTTTTCTTTTTCTTGTCTAAATTCTCCCCCTAAGGATATTAACTTCTCCCCTAAAGATACGAATATAAGACTTTCTCCTTTTTCTTGTCTACTAAATTCTCCCCCTTAGTTGAGGAATCCTCCAATGGCCCATGATCTTTCAAATAGATTGTCTTCCAAAGAAGGTTCTCGTCTATCATTAATTGGGAAAACATAGTAGTTTTTTCTTGCAGAAGTAGCAAGTAGCAAGGGTAAGTATTTGGTCTATGGTTTCCTCACTTCTAATACGTTCTGTTGGTGTTTACACTGAAGTGCCGATCACTTTGAAGTGTTTCACTCTTTCTCTCCATATCTCTCACTCAAGTGTATCTCTCCTTCACTTTCACTTAAGTGTTTCTCTCCCTCACTTTCACTCTGCATTTCAAATATAGCTTGCTGTACCTGTAAGTGAAATCCGTCAATTCATTTATATTCTCATCACCTGATTCATCAGAATGAACTAAATCACTATCAAGTAGAGAATTGCCTCGTAGAGGTGTTCTTGATCTGTCATGCATAAGCATTGTCTCAGCACCAGACTCAATAGCTTTTGTTAAATAACTGTCTAGTGGAGCCTCACCTCTTTGAGATGGGTTATCCCAAGATATTAATATCTGTTAGGGAATCTTGCCTTGTTCTATCAAGGGGTTGCCTCACACCTTCTCCGTAAATGGGAGGTGGACATTCCTTTTCAGGATCTGGAAATGTTCCTTCCAGGAGGGGCGACGTAGTAGGCAATGTAATGAATGACAATTTTGTATAAAATACCCTACTTGACTCATCTGAAGAGTTATTGCCGAGCAGTTACCTCTCAAGCCCAGATAAATCTGAACAAGAGATCTCCCTTTCGGGATACAGAAGATTAACTTCTGTTTGAGGTAGATACCTTGGACAATGTAATGTATGGCAAATTAGATTCTGTATCTCCTTTGAATGCCTATACCTTTCACTGTGCACGCTTGCAATGTGTTCCTAGAATTTATCTGTTTAGGATTACCATCAGCGTGAGTGCCGGTGGTATGTTTGACTCATTACAAGATACTCTAGATGATGAGCGAATTTCAATGGATTCACCTTATTGAGAGAATGATTCCAGAGACAGTTTTATTGCCTTTTCAGCTCTGCATCCTTTTGAGAAGATGCATATGAGCTTACAATTACCTCATTTTATATACTACTTTTCTTCTATGGAGGTAGAGTTGTGGGTGGACTTCCTACTTCATCCTTATTTGCTTCATCGAGTGTAGTTTCTCCCTAATCAACCTCTAACTAACATAAGTTCCTTATATCTCCAAGGGTTAATATATGGAAGTGGATGAATTAGTGTTTGGTACTATGGCCTGGGTAAGAGATTGATGGGTTTTCAACCTCTTGGCCAGCTTTTGAAGCCACTAGGGGCTAAACAGATAGAATCAATCAAGATAAAAAGATAATTATCTTAACATTCCTAAACATATTTTTCATCTCAAAGAGAATGAAAAGTATAAATGGGAATGGTAAACGATTGCATTAAATCACTTTCCGTAAAATAGTTTTGTCGGATCTAAAGATTTATCATTTAAGAGCATGAGCCGAAATTTTCTTTAAGATACTTATCCCATAATTAAGTGCGGGATCAGAGAAGAAAGTTTTTATCCCTTATTAAGTTCTTAGAAGGCAAACTTCCCATAATAAAACACTGGAAGTTACACCAAAAAAGAAATTCAACTCTCTTACCAAATTATATCTCAATAAAATGACTCATTTCTATTAAAACTTTGCACTGTACATTTTGAAAACAGTTTTTGTAAAACATCCTTATCAGATAGAAGACTATGATTTAATGACTCATAATGAAATTATGATTTACATCATTTTCGTCCACCTGATAGTATCTCCGGCTTAAAATAAAAACATGAGAATTAGGGTTGGATGTATACTTAACAATACAGTACAAGGCCTTTAAAGCAACAACCACTGTTTAGGTACTATGAATCAATATGAAACATAAATTGAAATAAGTGTTTGAAAATAAATCATTTTACAAGTGATTGATACATCAAAGTAAAAACAATTTCTCCAAATAAAATAGGAGTCACAAAGTTTCTGCCACTTTAAAAGGAAAAATTAAGAGAGAAAACGGTTTTCAAAATATAGCATTTAAAACCAGTTTTTGTGAGATGATAAAATATTTTCAGATTTAAAGAAAGATTATCCTCAAGAGAAGTTGATTCACACCCTATGTTTTAGAAATCAAAGCAGGGCTGTAAATCAAAAGATTTTCAAAATGAGAAGTTTTGAAAAAGAATTTTGAAGTTTTCTTATCTAAAACTGATAGAAAGTGAATGTATTGTAGGATAAAACATTTTGGAAAAGAAATAGACAAGAAGTTATTTTCAATAAATTCAGGTTTAAAATTCAGTTAAAGAAAAAAAACTAATAGAAATACTCATGCAATACTAAACAGTTATCACATACATGCATATATAAATCAAATAACACATGGCAATTAGTCAGTAGAACAATAAGCATTTAAACATATTTTTATTATTAGTTATTTTTTGATAAACAACATTTATTATCACTAATATTAAAAATATCACAATTAATCGCAAAGAAATATTAACAAAGTATCATTACTTGATAATTATTAATAATTTCAAAATGCAAGAAATTATGCTTCTAATATTTTATCAAATCAAAATTATAAAACTAATAAACATTGAATTGTTTCAATCCATAATTTTAATAAAATAAAATAATTTCACTAAATACTAAATATCCATAATTTTGAATATTAACATCTAACTTCCTATGTTATATCTAATAATCGTCACTCAAGTATATTGCAATTATACTCATAACAATTATTAATAATATACGTAAGCTCAAGAAAATAGTTGAAAAGAAATTCACAAGTCCTATATATATTGACATTTAATACTTGTGATCCTAATTACAACTCCTCGCAAATAAAATCATATTTTAGAAATATTTTCTAAGTATATAAAACATTGAGAATTTTATACACATGACTTAAAAAATACTTCATCTTCCAATATTAGTGAGTTTTGAAATATGCATTAATCACTTAGAATAGAAATTCTAAATAACGTCACTAATACCAAAAGTACCATAATTATTTGAAATAAAATATTTAAAAATATCGGAGCAATTAAGCAAAATATCATTGACTAATATTCATCAAATATTTAACATACAAATAATTTTGCTGCTAACTTACGCTAAATCATTTAACTACCACATATGCATATAACATTGTAAGCATGATAATTAAACTAATAGCAAAAAGCACTAGGTACTGGATTTCAAACAAATTCACAAGTCCTTTAAATATGAAAAATTTAATACTTGTAAACTCATTTAAGAATTCCTTGCTGATGGGATTTCCAACAAATATACACATAAATAGTATCCTAAGTTCACTAACCAAATTAGACAAAATGAATTTATCAAGTTGTTCAGCAAATATCTGCAAGTTATTCTATTAAGGACAATCTCAAAAGAAGTGATACATGATGTCCTTGAACTTGTTCCATACGTGGTGTAGAGAATATCCAGCAGAGTTGTTGGAGTTGAAGAATTTTCCTTGTCCAGAAGATCAGAGCATCACATTCGCAGGTTGCTTTAATTTCCGACTTTTGCTACAACTGTGTATTGAGTGATTCTTCTCATTTCAGCAAGAAATCAACTTCTTCCACGAAATTGACAACTTCTAGGAATTACTTCCATGTCTTTCTTACAACCTGCATCATTTATATCTATATAGTCAATTAGGTTAAACCTATTATCTTCAGGGTACCTGATTCTAAGAATTGGTGATCCCCTAAGATAACTAACAATTCATAACTTAGCTATAAGATAAGATTCTCTAGTATCCACTTCGAAACTTGTACATAGGCATATCGAGAATAAAATATATAGTCTTTATGCACTTGAATAAGTAATGAGCTAATCATACCTCTATAGCTTGTCATTTCAGTTCATATGCCTGATTTGTCCTGATCAAGCTTAGTGGTTTATTGGCAAGAAGTCTTGGCAGGTCTAGAATCTTCCAAATTGTGCATCTTCAAAAGATTCTTAACTTACTTAATTTGTCATCATTCTTTTGAATTAATTTTAATCCAAAAAGAATTGCAAATCTTCCAACATGCTCATCTTGTACATAATCTGCATTTATTTAGCAAAATATCTTTTGCACAAGTTTTGTTAGTAGACCCACATATAATACAATCATGGTATACTTGTACTAATATTACATTATGTGTGTGCCTTGTATTCTAGAGAGATATATGTATTACGACTCTAATCTAAAATCATTTTCAAGTAATACACAAGTTAGAATGTCATACCATGACCTTGACGATTTGCTTGAATCCCTAACTCCATTCATGGAGAGTTTGGGAAGAGAATGATATACGAATTCCAATGTATCCGCAACTTCAAAGTCCAGGAGTTGTACATCTACTTCAACTTCTAACTCACCATTCTGGAGTACACTTATTCACATTCATCTAATAGATATTTATGCTTGCATGCTCAACATGTGCTAGGGATTGAAGGAATTTATGCACCAGTGGAAACATTGAATAACATTTATTTGCATATATTCCTATGTATACATACATATAGATACAAAAACTATTTTATAAATTGAAGAATACCTCGATTGCTTTCCGGCAACAGCTAGAGAAGATCTTGTTCTTCAATCCTTGCAATCACCCCTCAAGTGTGGAGTGCTATAAAGATATCCACCAAGAATCAAACTAAAAGATGAAGGAGGAAGCTAGAGAGGAAATTATGGTTGCCTCCCTTTTAAAATATTTCTCACAAATATTAGGGTTTTAAGTATTAGGGTTTATAATCCTATATTTATAGGCAAATATCTCAGCTGAGATATTTTCTATAAATATCTTATTATTAATTCCCTTTTTAATTAATTAATCTTATTAATTAATTAGTTAATGATTAAAACTATTTTAATCATTAATTCTTTTTTCTAAACTCTTTTAGAAAATTATTCTCTCTTCATATTTAATTACTTTAATTAAATATTTAATTAATAATATTAAGTTCTTATCTTAAATAATTTATAATCAATTAAATCTCATTTAATTAATTTATAAAATTTGCTAAGTAATTATTTATTTCATAAATAAATAATGACTAGCTATTATTAATTATTCCTTCATCTATAATTTAAACTCTTTTATGGTGTGACTCTTTAGGTTCAATATTAAGCCGGTAGTAGAAATAAATAATAATAAACATTTTATTTATTATTTATATGAATTCTATTAATTCATTAAATATAATTAATGTGATTAATTATATTTATTCTACATCGTGAGTAATGCTTCTCAACATATCGCGACTATCCAGATAATACGAAATCATTGCTTAGAATACTTAGAACCTGTCAGTAATTAGTTACCGTACAATTAATTCCTTCTACACTTCAATATCCCGATTAAATACAAGGCATGGAACTCGTGTCAAGCCTATCTAATTTAATCATATGATTTCTTATTCATAATGCAAAGTTCCTTTTAATACAAATTAGAAACTATTTCTAATTTCATTCACTCTGGCCAGAGATTCCTGAACTTGCATATCTAAGAATAACATAGGATATTCACTTCCTTTACTGGAAGGGGCAGATCCTTTATTGATCCGTTAACTATCTCCATACACAAATCATTATGCCCAGAATGGACCTAATGAATGTCCTAGAGACTAAGGACTAAACCAAAGCATAAATCATTGTGTACGAGATTACTCTAACGATCTCAAGTCTAAGGAAACTTGTACAACTATTTACTTAATAAACAACTATCGACACGTGAGTAAACTCCATTAGTTGTTCTACTTATCGAGTCATGTTTAGTGAACTTATTCCTTAATAAACACCTACATACTAGATATAGTGTCACCACACAAATGTCTATGAGAACAGACATCCTCCTAAGAGAGCTAGCATAGTATGTACTGATCTTTACGGATTTACCAATTTCCAATTAGTTATCCTATGATCAGGAACTGTTTAAGTCTAAGGCTATTATCTTCTAGATCTCATTATTACAATCTCATTATAATTCTCGAAGCTTTGCTCTAAACTATGGAACATCTTATTTAATACACTTCAAATAGATTAAGCCCGTAACATAACAAATAAATACTTTATTATTATCAAATGAAATTAAATAAGAGTAGCAGAAAGTTTTTCCTAACTCATCATACATGATTGGTTTTAGGTCAAACACTTTCAATCTCCCACTTGGCCTAAAGCCAATCACTCTGGTATCTAATACCCATCCGCTCCTTATGACGATCAATATGAACAGGTGTTTCCTCTTGAACCGTAGTAGTTTGTTCAATATGAACAGGTGTTTCCTCTTGAACCGTAGTAGTTTGTTCTTTATGAACTTCATCAAGTTCAATCTTGCTCCCACTATTCCCTTCAAAGATAAACTGTTTTTCCAGGAAGGTAGCATGTCGGGAGACAAACACCCTTTGTTCGGTGTAAAAGTAATACCCTAAAGTCTCTTTATGATATCCGATAAAACTACATTTCACGGATCGAGATTCTAGCTTATCGGGGTCAACTTTCTTGACATAAGCCGAACATCCCCAAATCTTAACGTGCTTAAGACTCGGTTTCCTTTCTTTCCATATCTCATACGGAGTTTGAGGAACATATTTGGAAGGCACCTTGTTCAATATATATGCTGATGTTTCCAATGCATAACCCCAAAGTGATACATGAAGATCTGTATAGCTCAACATGGATCGAACCATGTCCAACAAAGTTCGATTTCTCCTTTCGGATACTCCATTCAACTGGGGAGTGGCCGGAGGAGTCCATTGAGAGACTATACCATTTTCTTTGAGATAATTTAGAAACTCGCCACTTAAGTATTCACCTCCTCGATCTGATCGAAGGGTTTTAATACTATACTTGGTTTGTTTCTCTACTTCATACTTATATTTTTTGAACTTTTCAAAGGCTTCGGATTTGTATTTCATCAAATACACATATCCAAATCTAGATCGATCATCTGTAAAAGTAATGAAGTATGAAAATCCACCCATGGCTTGCGTGGACATCGGCCCACACACATTTGTATGTACCAATCCAAGCAACTCCGCAGCTCTTTCTCCATGTCCACTAAATGGAGATTTGGTCATTTTGCCTAACAGACAAGACTCGCATGTAGGATATGACTCAAAATCAAAAGGTTCTAGAAACCCTTCCTTATGCAATGTCTTAAGTCTATTTTCACTAATATGACCAAGTCTGCAGTGCCACAAGTAGGTGGGATTTTCATCATCTCTTTTTCTTTTATTACTATGTTCAATTTGAAGTAAACTATGTTCTACGTCACATACATACAAACCATTATTTAAAATACCAACACCATAAAGAACATTATTTCTAAAAATTGAACATTTATTATTCTCAATAACAAACGAAAAACCATCCAAGTCTAACATGAGAATAGAAATAATATTCCTCATAATTGAGGGAACAAAATAACAATTATCCAAAATAATAGTCTTGCCCGTAGGTATAAGTAAATCAAACGATTCTACAGCTACAGCAGCAACTCTTGCTCCATTGCCCATACGTAGGATCACCTCATCTTCTTCAAGAGTCTTACTTCTCCTTAGTCCCTGCAACGAATTGCAAATGTGAGAACCACATGCGGTATCTAATACCCAAATAGAAGTTTGATTAAGTGACATATTTAGTTCGATCATGAACATACCTGAAGCAGAAGCGGTAGTCTCACCACCCTTCTTCTTCTTCAATTCTGCAAGGTAAGCCTTACAGTTTCTCTTCCAGTGCCCCACTTTGTTGCAGTGAAAGCAAACAGCTTTGCTTTTGGGATCTTCAGCTTTTGGAAGAACTGGCCTTTTCTCACCTACCTTCTTCTTCTTCTTAGGAGGGCTCATCTTCCTCTTCTTAGGGTTAGAGCCTTCACCAATTAGAAGAACATAACTCTTCTTTGTGGGAAAATTCGACTCAGCAGTTTTCAGCATGTTATGGAGTTCAGGCAAGCTGACATCCAACTTGTTCATGTGAAAGTTCACAACGAACTGCGAGAATGAATCTGGAAGTGATTGCAAGACCAGATCTTGATTCAGCTCCCCATCCATGACAAATCCAAGTTGTCCAAGACGCTCAATCAAATTGATCATCTTGAGCACATGAACATTCACAGATGATCCCTCAGTCATCCTACAATGGAACAGCTCCTTCGATATCTCATATCGAGCTGTCCTTCCTGCCACATCATATAAATCTTGTAGATGCATAAGGATAGAGTGAGCATCCATATGCTCGTGTTGTTTTTGGAGCTCATCATTCATGGATCCCAGCATAACACACTGTGCAACTCTTGCATCATCTATCCAATTACGATACACAATATGTTCATCATTATGCGTATCCTGAGCAGGTTCAGCAGGTTTAGGTGAGTCTAGTACATATTCCTTCTTCTCAATCCTGAGAACAATTCTCAGGTTTCGAAGCCAATCAGCATAGTTGGGACCAGTTAATTTGTGTGCATCGAGCATGCAACAGAGTGATAGTGCAGAAGACATTATGTATATAGTAAATCTGCAAATAATAAACACATAACAACATTTAGCAAATACTCTATTTCATTATCTAAAACACCATATGAATCGGGTCTTTATTCATAAGTGCCTCCCACTATTCTATCTAATTTCTATATCCCTTATTGAAATTAAGCATTCATAATGATAGTGGGATAGGGATCCTACATTCCATCACACAACCTCGGCTTTAGCACGAAACGCCATGTAACGTTCAATAGGCAGACAACTATTGTCAACTACATCTCATGTTATTCCCTAATCTTACTTTAGCCTCTTGAATACTTGAGTCACGGCTGTGGCACGACAAACTCAATATTCTAAGTCAAGTCAATCCCAACATCTCGTATAATTAAACTAGTTTCAAATAGCCCACGGCTGTAGCACGTAACGACCATAAGATTCCAATTCATCATACACATCTCATGTTATATAGACAAGTATCTCTTCTTTTGGAAACAACGCCCTCGGCTGTAGCACGAAACGACAGAGTTTCAAAAATAAGAAATACTTTCTATTATGTTGGAAGGCTATGACCAACACAAGCCCTTTGTGTTTTATGACCAATTACTACTTGATATTCTTTATATTTTAGGGGATTATATTATGTTACAATCATAACCATATTATAAAGAAATTCTTTTAGATTGGATTAAATATTTCAAATCAACTATTGATACTTGGAGTCATCCCAGGCCAGGGGTGGAGCTTTGTCAAGAGGCGTCTCTTAATAACCCCCTTTCTTACAGATAGAACATCTGTTGTTTGACAGAATCATCATTTCACTTAAGTTGAAAATTCATATTCAATCACGTATTTCATAAACACAAAAATCTCATGATTGTATTCATAATATGTAAATAAAGGTCACGAAATAATTTCACTATTTTAGATTGTCTAACATACGCCTTATGTTAATTAAGTTCACCTAAATCTATCATCTCATGATAACTCAAGCATATATCACATATATATAATCACGAATAAACATAAGGTAGGCATGTTAAATCATATATTACAACATATAAGCATTATACATCTCTATGTATCACATGGTGTATTTAAAAGCAACTTAAAACAATTAAAACTTGCTTTAAAACACTTTTGGAAGCTCTAAACAGTCCCAAACAATTTCAGAAAAATTATTGTAATATTCCATTAGAACCGTCTCGGAAAAAAGAATCCAACGGTATTTTACACGCCCCATTCTGAGCTCCCACGCGTCCGCACGCGCCCCGAGAAATTTCTGACGCGTCAGGCGCGTGCAAGACACCCTGTCACGCATCTCGGGTATGCGTTACAAGCCAAAAACCCTTTTTTAGCTTGTAACGCATGTGCAGAATGCGTTACATCTTTTTTTTCCAAATATTATTATTTAATTACGAATTAATTAAAAACAACTTTAAAAATCCATAATAAATAATATATTGCTCAGAAAAATATTCTAAAAATACCTGGACAATCTAAAACACTTGTAGAACACATGAAAAATATAAAATAAATTTTGAGGAACACTAATGAATTAATCATAATTAAATCATTATTATTACTTTCAAAATTCATAATAAATAGTCTACGCATCAGAAAATTATAAAAAATTAACTGGACGATCTACAACACTTATAGAACCCAGTAAAATTATCAAAACAATTTTGACGAATAGTATCATATTAATCATAATTAAAACATTATATTACTTGTATAAATCATAATAAATACATGTATGCTCATAAAATTCTGAAACTTGACCACGAATCTATATGCATACAACCTATGCTCTGATACCATTGAAGGAATTTATGCACTAGCGGAAGCATTGAATAACATTTATTTGCATATATTCCAATGTATACATACATATATATACATAAACTATTTTATAAATTGAAGAATACCTCGATTGCTTTTCGGCAATAGCTATAGAAGATCTTGTTCTTCAATCCTTGCAATCACCCCTCAAGTGTGGAGTGCTCTAAAGATATCCACCAAGAATCAAACTAAAAGATGAATGAGGAGGCTAGAGAGGAAATTAGGATTGCCTCCCTTTTAAAATATTTCTCACAAATATTAGGGTTTTAAGTATTAGGGTTTATAATCCTATATTTATAGGCAAATATCTCAGCTGAGATATTTTCTATAAATATCTTATTATTAATTCCTTTTTTAATTAATTAATCTTATTAATTAATTAGTTAATGATTAAAACTATTTTAATCATTAATTCTTTTTTCTAAACTCTTTTAGAAAATTATTCTCTCTTTATATTTAATTACTTTAATTAAATATTTAATTAATAATATTAAGATCTTATCTTAAATAATTTATAATCAGTTAAATCTCATTTAATTAATTTATAAAATTTTCTAAGTAATTATTTATTTCATAAATAAATAATGACTAGCTATTATTAATTATTCCTTCATCTATAATTTAATCTCTTTTATGGTGTGACTCTTTAGGTTCAATATTAAGCCGGTAGTAGAAATAAATAATAATAAACATTTTATTTATTATTTATATGAATTCTATTAATTCATTAAATATAATTAATGTGATTAATTATATTTATTCCACATCGTGAGTGATGCTTATCAACATATCGCGACTATCCAGATAATACGAAATCATTGCTTAGAATACTTAGAACCTGTCAATAATTAGTTACTGTACAATTAATTCCTTCTACCCTTCAATATCCCGATTAAATACAAGGCATGGAACTCGTGTCAAGCCTATCTAATTTAATCATATAATTTCTTATTCATAATGCAAAGTTCCTTTTAATGCAAATTAGAAACTCTTTCTAATTTCATTCACTCTGGCCAGAGATTCCTGAACTTACATATCTAAGAATAACCTAGGATATTCACTTCATTTACTGGAAGGGGCAGATCCTTTATTGATCCGTTAACTATCTCCATACATAAATCATTATGCCCAGAATGGACCTAATGAATGTCTTCGAGACTAAGGACTAAACCAAAGCATAAATCATTGTGTACGAGATTACTCTAACGATCTCAAGTCTAAGGATACTTGTACAACTATTTACTTAATAAACAATTATCGACATGTGAGTAAACTCCATTAGTTGTTCTACTTATCGAGTCATGTTCAGTGAACTTATTCCTTAATAAGCACCTATATACTAGATATAGTGTCACCACACAAATGTCTATGAGAACAGACATCCTCCTAAGAGAGCTAGCATAGTATGTACTGATCTTTACGGATTTACCAATTTCCAATTAGTTATCATATGATCAGGAACTGTTTAAGTCTGAAGCTATTATCTTCTAGATCTCATTATTACAATTTCATTATAATTCTAGAAGCTTTGCTCTAAACTATGGAACATCTTATTTAATACACTTCAAATAGATTAAGCCCGTAACATAACAAATAAATACTTTATTATTATCAAATGAAATTAAATAAGAGTAGAAGAAAGTTTTTCCTAACTCATCATACATGATTGGTTTTAGGTCAAACACTTTCAGGGATATCCTATTATTAGGTCCTCAACGTGTTCAGCCCTAATAGGATCAAGTCTCGTCATTGGTGCATACTGTTTGATCTTAAAAATCCCGAAGATTCTGTTTTCATCATCGTCGATACCTTCTAATTTATAGTAACCTGTAGCAACCAGTTTGGCTTTGTCGCTCATAACAATGTCAATAATTATCCAGTTTCTGCAAACCCTTTCTGTACAAATTTCAGCTTCGTCTTGTGGTTTGGGTTCCAGCTTCAGTAGATTCTACCTTCGAACTGATTGAGATCATCTTGTATTGAAATCACTCAATCTGGATCAATCAGTACTTCTTCAGTATTCTTTAGGATTCCAGATGTTAGGTACCGAAAAATATATGTTCATTTTGATTAGCACTTCTAGCCTTTACTCAATAATCCGGTTTACTAAGAACTAGACTACATGATTGACTTTGACTTCAAACCTTTTGTCTTGGCATATATTTTATTGACCTATTCCTTTGATCTTCATTATGTTGAGTATGACTAGTAGATCCTTCTTTTATTTGCTCCTCCTGAGTTGTTGCTAGGATGTGTTAAAGATCATCCACCTTATTAAGTGGATTCTGTTAAAGTTCACGAGTTGTGTAGTTTCACTACCATTTCCACTAATAGGATCTGAATCATCATCATTATCATTGATTCCTTCTGCAACCTCAATTTCAACACCAGTATCTGAATTTGACTCTGACGGGATGTCAAACTTCAAAGATTCAGAATAGTCTTTCTATTGAATGCTTGGGAGCTTGGTGCAGTAGAACGATACATTCAGACTTTCAATCACCTTCTGATTTTCCATCACACATGTGTTGAAAGAATTTGACATCAATGAGAAGATGAGGAGAATTGTTCCTTGAGCCTTAACTACAAACTTGCCAAGATGCTCATCTAGATCTTCAATAAATATCAATTTCCTCCAAACACACGAAAGAGCTTCAGTGTTTTCTTTTTGTCGGCCATTAACTCATATGATGTCTTTTCACGATCTTGTTGATTAAAGCAGCATGTTGTGTTAATTGCTTCATTTATAAGTGCAGACTTCATTTAGAACTTCATTCACGAAATTCAGTTCTATTGTCTGACTTCAAAGTTCTCACAACTTACTTTGCTTCCAACTTGATCTACCTGATGTGATCAATTACCATCTGTGATATATTATCTGTTCAATGCACGAACATTACTAACTTGTAATTAGGGTTGTCATTAATTACCACTAAGCATATTTCTTTCATTCCATAATTTGCTTCAGTGTGATGTTTTTATTGACTACCTTATATGATATGCTTCAAAATGTCCTTCTGGATAGAATTCCAAATGAAGCAGTCATCCCACCAATTTCATCTTTATCGCATAATCCATTGTCTCGATCATCAAGTGTGAGAGCTTCATATGCCATAGCTAACTCTTTACTGATAAAGCTTTACTAAGAAACTCACTTCATCTTTACATATTGAATCCATATAAGCTACGAACAAATTTCCTCACTCTCAGTTGAGTGAGCTTCCAACCTTCTTGTTTGAGATCAAACACTTTTCCTTTTCAATGCTTTTTTAGAAAATCCTTAACAAAGAATTCCCTAGTGCCCTGTAGATAGTGCTTAAGTCATTCCACAAGAAAGATGCTTCCAGTGATGACAATTCCAAAAATCATTATAGCTAAATCCCTTGTACATCCTTTGATGTCATCTCCAAAGGTTACAATTGGATATACTTTCTAAACCAACTATGATGTCAGAGCTTCAATCTTAATCATATGCCTCGTATAATACATGTCACAAAATCACATAACTTTTGTCTTTTGTTACATACTTTGAAATCACAAATGATTAAGTTTCTTGGTACTCAACTTCAATTGAGTCCAGATGGGTTAGAGATATTACTTTCAATAGTGGTAACAACAACTTCAATATGCATATTAGAAAATTCAGTACTATCTACTTTAATCATTCTACACAAGTGTAACAGATGTAAAGCAGATTTACAGATATTCAAAAATTTTCTAAAAGCACACTGATAGAAGAATTAAGAAATTAATTACTAATTTTGTCTAATCCATTTCTATTCTTATCTAATATTTTTAAGTATCTTTAATTACTTAAGTTAGTTTTAGATTAATCCTTGAATCAACAAGTCTTACTGACTACTTAGACAATTCTCCAATCTTTTAATCTTATACTCCTTAATAAACAATTCATGAACTGATTTGACATTTAAGTACAACTATGTGGATGGAAGCAAATCATATGAAAAGAACCACATAAACAATTCAAGAATATGCAAAATATTTGAATAAAATATTATGAGCAATATCCAATTCCACATATACTTATCAAGTCATTTATCACAATAAGAACAAATATAAAATATCTTATCTATGAGCTATTTGGCTATTTAGCAATTCTCACAACATTAGTAGAGGTATTAAATCACGGAAGATTTAAGTCAAGTTCCAGCAAATGTTTAGGGATACACCTAACCATCTAGAACACCCTATCTAATTCTAGATATTCATTTTACTGCATAGACAATCAAGTATGAAATGTATTTATTTAAACTCATGAATCCTAGCATTCAAATCTCATTCTTAACAATATAATATATTTCAATACCTAATAATCATATAGTTCTAAATTACATAAACGTATACTAGTTAGATGTGTATCTGTGAAGTGCTTAGTGATTCATCTCTAGTGTTGGTCATTGATGTCAGATATCCATATGGTTCATCACTGTCACTGATAGAATCAACCTTGCATTTAACTTCATTAACAAATGCTTTACCTTATTGCATCCTCACTAATGCCTCATTATCCTACTTTAACCCAACATAGTGTATGTCATCTTTTGCTTGTACAGGCTTCTTCAACTTGTGTAGCACAACCCTGATCTTGTCTTTGATATCCAACCATCCCTATTTTGCAACTGCATCTTGAACTGACTGAAATTAAACCCTAAGATTTTTCATTCAAAAAATTAACTGAAATTAACAAAAAAATGTACAAAATTTATTTCTTCTTTTCCAGCTTCTGAAATATTAGTGGGATCCTATGGAGTAAACCTCTAAGGAAATTAATACCACTTTTTCTTCAACATATTCTAGAATTAACTTAATTGGATAATTTTTATTCAATTTTAGTTGTCTTCAATACTCAGAAAAATCTTCAACTACTTCTTCTTGAGCACCCTCGAATTAATATTTTAAGAAAAATTTAAATTTACAGAATTTTTAATTTTCTTAGAAAATAAATTAATCAAAAATTAAAATTTACAAATAATTAATTTTCAAGAATATTTGAAATTTCTTAAAAAATTAAAAATCCGTAAATTAATATTTTAAGAAAAAATTTAGTTTTCATGAATTTTAAATTTTCTAAATAAATAAATAAATCTAAAATAAAAAAATTAAAGAGTACAAAACTTGGGGTACCAAATTACATTTTGGTGCATGTATCGACTTTTTTCTTTTATGTGTCGATAATTTGCTAAATGCATGAATTGAAAATCGACACATCTTTTATAATAATTTTTTTCACCTGATGCCTGTCCATTTTGAAAACAAGTGTCGATTTTGCCTGTACCTTGTTGCGTGAATCTTCACCAATATACATGACATACACGAACAGGAGCGATGGCCGAGTTAAAATGTGTTGATGTTCTCTTACAACCTTGTATAGCTCATGTGTCGACTTCTACATCAATGTGTACAACACTTAGATTATTTTCACCACTTCAATGCTGCTGCTGCTTCAAATGGACAAAATAATTTTAATAAATTTAAATTAAAAACTTAATTTTTAAAATTTATAAAATCAATTAATTAAAATTTATAACATAAACTAATAAAAATTTATAAAATAACTTTTATAAGAGTTTACAAAATAAATTTTATTTAAAATTTATGAAATAAACTAATTAAAATTTATAACATAAACTAATAAAAGTTTATAAAATAAATTTTATAAAAGTTTATAAAATAAATTTTATTAAAAATTTATGAAATAAACTAATTAAAATTAATAACATAAACTAATAAAAGGTTATAAAATAAATTTATTAAAAAATTTATAATTAAATTTATTTAACAAGGCCTCCTCATTTTGAGTCTAGACAGCTTCGGCACGGTAAGTTTCACTAGGCTACGAATCCTGATTTGTATATCAATCAGCAAGCTCTGATATCAATTGTTTGGTCCTGGAAGTATCGTAGAAGGGGGGTTGAATATGATACTCACTAAATTAAAAAATTCTTTTAAATCTTTTACGGATTAATAATTTAGAGTTCGGTTAATAAGTTCGAATTCAGAGGTAAATAGTGTTTAGGAAATTGGCTTACTAATTTTTTATATTTTTTAATAAACATTAAAGTTCTAGAAAATTAGCAAGTAATTAAACGAGATAAGTTTTGGGGAATATTTCTTTCGTATATAAACCTATAGAATTGCTATACCCGGTTTCAATGAACCGGTTTCCGAATAACAAATTAGTTATTCGCTACAACAAAGAGATATGACTTATTCATATTACAATGTATAGATCTGTGATTGTACAAAAACGAAATAAATCTAACAGAGAGTGTGTTAGACCCAAGTCAAGCCTAGCCTATGTAATTATTTGTCTTGTTATAACATAGTTTGTATTTCTATAATAGGGTAGTGACTTAGATATCTCTATGTATTATTGCAGATAGAAGTCTAATCAGATTGTATTTCATGTTGTAAATAAAGTCAAGAATAAAGTCTCTTAGAAGATTCAAGTTGAAACATGCAACAAGACAAAGAAGACTTTTTGGAGAAATAAGGAAAGCAACCTGAGAATTTCACTAAGGCAATTACTCAGTCGAGAAGTTACCAATTCGAGAAGTCAGAACTATTTAACCAGTCGAGAAGTCTCAAGACAAACTTAGTAGCTCAGTACTCGATCGAGAAGTCAATCATTCGAGAAGTCAAAATATTGAAGCCATTCGAGTAGTGTGAAATGTTACTCATTCGAGAAGTCCAGACAAACAATTCGAGAAGTTAGCAAAAGAAGCATTCGAGAAGTAGTAAAGCTGAGTAAATCGAGAAGTCATAGTTTCAAGTGTTCATTCGAGAAGTCAATCTCTTAAGAAGTAATCGAGAAGTCACATCTAGTACTCAATCGAGAAGTCAATCACTATGACTTCTCGAATTAATTTAAACAGAGTACTCGACTGCACCAAGGAACTATTTTCTAGGAGAATTGCAGAACAAGACAGATAATTTACAGCTCTATTTTTGCAGGAATAGTCAAGCCTGCAAAGATAGAGACAAGTCTACAATGAAGTTGGGAAGATAGTCAAAACAAGTGACAGAAAATATAAGGCTGGATGTAGCAGTCTGTTACAACAGTGTTAACTAGAAATAATTATTAGTAAAATGTAAAGTATGTCTTGTCTATTTCTAGTTTTATCCAAACTGTCTTATGTGAGCATGTGCATAGGACATGTTATCTATATATTTTATGCACAACCACATTTGACAGCAGTCTTAGAATTTACATTGTAATCTTCCAAGAACAAGAAGCTGAAGTTCAATTTGAACTTCAAATTGTAGCAAAGATTCTTTCTAATGCAATTAGATTGAAAGTTATATTTGTGTTTATTTTCATGTTTCATGATTTAGCAAACACTTTGATAAACACTTAACTTATTCAAAGATTTAAGTAGTAAATCAGTTCACCAAAGTTCATTGCATCTACAAAGAAAAGAAAAAGGTTGAAGTATACATTCACCCCCCCTGTAAACTTCTGGACTCATTATTCCTAACAAGTGGTATCATAGCATAGGCTGTAAGTACAGACTAAAGATCAAGATGAGTTCTCAGAAGCTAAGCAGTATAAAGATTCCTACTTTTGACAGAGAAAATTACAACCTATTGAAGAGGAAAATGCTGATGTTCATAAAGGCTGCAAACTCCATGTACCCAGAAATATTGAAGAATGGTCCTTTCATGCCAGTAACACTAGTTCCTGAAACTACTAGTGGGTCTGAAGTTATTCCAGTAACATGGATACCTAAGGACCCATCTCAGTACACAGATACAAAGAAGGAAAAAGTGTCTCTTGACAATATTTTGATGCTTATATTAATTGAGTCACTGGACATTGTCATGTACAATAATATTGTCAATTGCACATCTGCCAAACACATATGGGAGACAATAGAAATTCTGTGTGAAGGAACTGAAGAGGTAAGGGAAAATCAAAGGCAGCTCCTTGTTTCTCAGTATGAAGCATTTATGTCAAAACCAAATGAAGGCATAACTGAAGTATTTGAGAGGTTCAACAAACTAATCAATAATCTTCAACTTCATGGGAAATACTATGAAATAAAGGAGAAAAACATGAAGTTTTTGTTAACTCTCTCAAAGCACCTGGAGCACAAAATTTCTGCAATAAGAGAGGAAAGAGATTTAATAAAGCTTCCACTTGAGACACTCTATGGAATACTAAAGACATATGAGGTGGAATTTTATCAAAAGAAGGCCATTTTAGCAAATAGAGGAAAAATGACAAATGCCTCAAATACCTCAAATGCCTTGGTTACTAAGGAACCGTTAACAACAGAAAAGACTAGTACAAGCAAGAAGTTGAAATCTAAAGAATTTGAAGAGCAGGAACAGGAAGAAAAGGACTTTGTCAAGAGTGAATCAGGAGAAGAAGACTTCTACACCATTGAAGAACTTGAAGGCAAGGATAACAAAACTATGGCCTTCATGGCAAAGAAGTTTGGAAATCTGATGTTCAAAAGAAACAAAAGTTTTAAACTAAAACCAACCTTCAAGTCTTCAAGCAAAGGAAAGAATCTAACAAGAAGCACCAACAATGGAGGATACAAAAATGGAACAGTTGATAGATCTAAGATAAGATGCTATAACTATAATAAGCTTGGACACTTTGCAACAGAATGCAGAAAACCTAAAGCAATCAAGAAGGATAAAGACTATTTGGAGTTGGAAGCCAAGTATGAATCTCTTCTCAAAAAGCAGACAGGAAAGACTTATATTATTGAAGGAAAATGTTGGGATGATGCAGATGAAGATGATGAGGAGGAATATGGGAATCTGGAACTCATGGTCAACTCACATGATAGAGCTTCATCCTCAAGCTCTCAGGTACCTTCATTAATCTCTCTTGATATGTCAAATTCTCAATATAAGAAAACCGTGGAAGAATTGAGCATTGAAATGTTTAACATTCACACCAGTATGACCGCTGCATATGAGGAAATTGCCAGGTTAGTAAAACCTAATGATGAACTGACTGCTAGGAATGAGACTCTAAAAGTGTCTGTAATAACTCTGGAAAACTTGAAACAGGAAAATGAGTATCTCAAAAACAAAGTTGTTTGTTATGAACAAATTGAAAAATTTGTTAAAGAACAAATTTCTGAAAATGAGGTGAAAATCAGATCCTATCAAAACTCAGCCACTATTGCTTAAGAGTTCCATGAGAAGAATACGGAAAACTCTAGGATTGGAGTTGGTTTTGATTATGAGAATCTCAAGAAGAAGAAATTTGGTTTAACAAAAGGCAAGAAAGTTGAAATCCATGGAAATCCTCACATTTTGAAAAATGTCAAGGAACCAATTTTTAAGAAAGCAACTGCTGAATTTGATGAAGTCAGTATGGTCATCAAACAACAGTTGGACGATGAGGATAAGGAAGCAGCTAAAAAAAATGTGCCTTCTGTTGAAGAAGAAAAACCCACAATCAAAACCAAGTCTATTTCTGTTCAAACTGAAATAAAACAAAATGCTCAGAAAAATGACACCATGCATGCTAAGAAGATAAAGACAAATAGAAATGGAAAGATAGGCATCAACAAACACAACAATTATGCACTTGTTCATAATGCACCAAGAAAGATTTGTAAAAAATGTGGTTCAACAAATCATCTTACTCATATGTGCAAGAAACCTGTTGTTGAAAATAATAAATTTGTCTGTGGTTATGTCAAATCTTTGATGTATGATGATCATAAATTTTATGACAAATTTGATTATATGCCATGCAACTTGAATATCATGAATACCTGTTTTTGGCTCAGGAAACAGTTTGTTGATGGATAAGTCAAAATCTGAACATCAATAATCCTAGGCCTAAATCTGCCAGTCCTGTAAAGCATAGAAAACATTCCATATCACTTAAGCATGCATCTAGTTCTGAAAGTACTAATCAAGCTAAGAGTCAGAATAAGAAAAATGAGAACATGCATGTGCAGGAAACTAAAAATGCTAAAACCTGGAATGACATTCATGTAACTAAGCATAAAGGATCCAACCTTGTTTGGGTACCAAAGAAAAGTTGATTTGTGTTTGTTTGCAGGGCACAGGTAAGAAGAAGGTCATGTGGATTTTGGACAGTGGATGTTCAAGGCATATGACTGGTGACAAGGCCCTGGTGTTACAATTCAAAGAGGAGGCTAGCCCAATGGTAACTTTTGGAGACAACAACATTAGTTTCACCATGGGATATGGCAAATTAATTCATGGAAATGTTATCATTGAAGATGTATCCCTGGTCAGTGCTTTGAAGCATAATCTTCTCAGCATCACTCAATTCTGCAGAAAAGATTTGAAGGTGGAATTTGACAAGGAATTGTGTCTCATATCACACAGAAAGATCAAGGAAATTGCTCTGCAAGGAGTGAGAAAAGGAAGCCTGTTTGTAGTAGATTTGGATTTTGCAAACAAGGAGAAAATTTGTTGTTTCTACACCAAGGCCTCAGAAAATGAAAGTTTGCTTTGGCACAAGAGATTGTCCCACTTAAATCTCAAAAACATTTATTCTTTAGTCAAAAGAGAATTAGTGAAGGACTTGTCTACATTTGAATTCTGCATAGAAGGATTGTGTGAGGCATGTCAGAAAGGGAAAATGAAGAGATCAAGTCACAAGAGTAAGGAATTCACTTCAATCACCAAACCACTACAATTAATTCATATGGATCTGTTTGGAGCAGTGAATGTTATGTTATGTCTAAGAAAAGATTTGCTCTAGTCATGATTGATGATTTTTCAAAGTACACTTGGGTAGAATTTTTGCACTCAAAAGATGAAGCTCCTGATGTTATCATTGAAAATTTGAGAAGATTGGATAAAGGTCCTATACCAGTAGTTGCCATAAGAAGTGACAATGGTACAGAATTCAAAAATGCTATACTCAATGAATTCTGCAAAGAAAAAGGAATCACTCATAAATTCTCAGCCCCAAGGACTCCACAACAAAATGGATTGGTTGAGAGAAAGAACAGGACTTTTATTGAAGCTGCAAGAACCATGTTAGCAGAAACAAATCTACCAACTAGTTTTTGGGCTGAAGCTGTTAGGACTGCATGTTACACTCAAAACAGAACCCTCATCACAAAACCAGTTGGAAAGACTCCTTATCACATCATGACAAGTAGAAGACCATCTATAAAATACATGCATGTGTTTGGAACAAAGTTTTTTGTTCTCAAAGATGATGTCAGCAATCTTGGGAAGTTTGAAGCCAAGGCATATGAAGGAATTTTTGTGGGATATTCATTGGACAAAACTGTCTATAGCGTATATGTGATTGGTCAATAAAATATTATGGAAAGTACAAATGTGACATTTGATGATTTCAAATTCCCTGCTATGAATTTGGAAGATGAAAACTATAACACCATGATATTTGAAAATGAAATGGATTATGAAACAGTTGTAACTGAAAATGGTGTCAACACTCATGAAGAGTCACATGTAGACATGTCACATGGATCAATTGAAGAAAGAGGTAATGAAGAGTACAGTCACATTCAACTTGAGAACTCTCCTCACAACCCGAGCATCAACTCAGGGGGAGATTCTTAAGGATCTGCAATAATTGGCAACAACTTCAATCAGGAAGAATCTTGCTCAAATGATAGAGATGGATCTCATCAAACTAAATGGAATAGAGCTCACACAACTGATCAAATCATTGGAAATCCTGATAAAGGTGTGAGAACAAGAAGAGCAACTATGAATGAATGCCTATTTTCTTGCTTTTTGTCTCAAAATGAACCAAAATAGATTGAAGAAGCCTTACTAGATCCCGACTGGATAATTTCCATGTAAGAGGAATTGAATCAATTTATGAGTGACAATGTTTGGGAATTAGTGCCACCTCCAAAGGACAGATCAGTAATTATCACTAAATGGGTCTACAAGAACAAAATGGATGAACATGGAATAGTAATAAGGAACAAAGCAAGGCTGGTTGCAAAATGGTATTCACAAGAATAAGGCATTAACTACGATGAGACTTTTGCTCATGTTGCAAGATTGGAGGTAATCAGAATTTTCTAGCTTTTGCATCACACTCAAACTTTAAGGTCTATCAAATGGATGTTAAAAGTTCTTTTCTCAATGGTGAACTAGAAAAGGAAGTATATGTACAATAGCCACCTGGCTTTGAAGATCCAAACTTTCCAGACTTTGTTTACAGACTAATCAAAGCATTGTATGGACTCAAACAATCCCCTAGAGCATGGTATGACACTCTGTCAAAATACCTTCCAGAAAATCAATTCACTAGAGGAACTATTGACAAAACTCTTTTCTACAAGAAGTACCATGAAGATGTTATACTAGTTCAAATTTATATGGAAGATATCATTTTTGGATCAACAAATGAAAAACTATGTCAAAGGTTCTATAATCTTATGTAAAGTGTATATGAGATGAGTATGATGGGAGAACTCAATTACTTTCTAGGTCTTCAAATAAGCCAAAGGGTTTATGGCATTTTCATAAGTCAAACAAAATACATCAATGACTTACTCAAAAGGTTTGACATGCAAGACTGCTCAACTGCCAAAACTCCAATGTCTATAGCTACAAAACTGGATAAAGATAAGAAAGGAAAGAGTGTAGACATAAAGACCTACTATAGATGAATGATTGGATCTCTTCTCTATCTCACATCTAGTAAACCTGACATAATGTTCTCTACATGCCTATGTGTAAGGTTTCAGGCAAATCCCAAAGGATCCCATATCATTGTTGTCAAGAGAATTCTGAGATACCTCAAAGGAATATCCTTCATGGGGTTATGGTACCCTAAAGAAAAAGGATTAAACCTAGTTGGATATTCAGATGTTGATTTTACTAGATGCAGAGTGGATAAGAAAAACACCTCAGGAAGCTATCAATTTCTTAGACAGAGATTGGTGTCTTGGTTTAGTAAAAAGCAACAATCAGTTTCTACTTCCACAGCTGAGGCTGAATATATTGTTGCTGGAAGTTGTTGTGCTCAAGTGCTTTGGATCAGGAATCAATTAAGAGACTATGGACTTGTGTTGGAAGGAATTCCCATCATGTGTGACAACACTAGTGCCATATCAATTGTTGTCAATCCAGTCAACCATTCCAAGACAAAGCATATTGATGTAAGGTACCATTTCATAAGGGAACATGCTAAAAATGGAGTGATTAAATTGTTCTATGTTCCTACACAAAAACAGTTGGCTGATATATTTACTAAACCACTTGATGAAGCCACCTTCAACAGGTTGGTTAGTGAGATTGGAATGGTAAATTCTTCAGGATGAGTGGCTCAATAAATATATCTCTCCAACTGTTACAACAATTATTTCACAGACATGAACATAAATGATTTATCTAAGTGAAACAAAACTGGTGTATATTTATAAATATGTCAGTTATATTTTTGTACATATTTTTAATTAAAATTTGTACTCTCTAAAAACTAACTTGGAACTATTTCCTTGTTCTGAGAAAGCCTGAAAAGAATTATCATACTTGGACATCCTTAAATAACAAGTGTGACAATTAAAACTTCAGGAATATAAATCAAACACATTTCTCATTTTAGGATGAATAAATAAATTTTATTTATCTAAGAAATGATGGTTGTAAAAAATTATTTTATTTTTCAAGTGAAGATAGAATAATTTCTTAAAAACTGGAGTTTGTAGTTAAGTTGCCATTCTTTCTGACTTCTCGACTAAGTATAAATTCTTGAGTTCTTAAATCATTCAATTCTAAGAGTTCTTGAATGTCTTGAGTTCTCGAATCATTCAATTCTAAGAGTTCTCGAATATCTTGAGTTCTCGAATCATTCAATTCTAAGAGTTCTCGAATCATGATGTTGTGAGTTCTCGAATAGATCATTTCTAGAGTTCTCGATCAAGTACTATTGAGAGTTCTCAAATCATCAGATTTCTCGACTATAACTTGAGTGAGTTCTCAATTGTCTTAGTTCTCGATCAAAGTCTGACACTTCTCTACTAAAATAGCTTTAATCTTTTTTTGAGTTCTCGATCACTAAATTCAATTACTATTCTAGTCGAGTTGTCTGTCATATAAATAGCAAAGTAGATCTAACATTTCATTTCTACGCTTTACAAACTCAAAGAAACCCTTGCATTCAAACTGTTACTCTTGAACCCTCATTTCTTCTCTCTAAAACTTCCGTTTCTTCTTTTCTCTCTTTCTATACACTAATTCAATGGCGTCCTCAAGTTCCAACCCTAGCACCAAAGTCTTTGTCATTCCTGAAACTAGCTTCTTAGCCATAGCCAGAGATGCTGATGCAAAACCCCAGTATAAATGTTTCACTAGATTTCTCATAGACTCATATCTAAAGGAAGCTCTATTAGCAAACCCCACTCTCTACCTTGACGTTCTTGAGCAATTTTGTGCAACTGCAGACTGGGAGAATATAGCTTTGGAGGATGGGAGCTCGAAGGTAGTTGTCACTTGTAAGATTCAAGGAGAAGATATTAGCTTTGATGAAGAGGATGTGAACTTTTAATGAAGATATTAGCTTTGATGAAGATATTAGCTTTGCCTGAAAGTACCAACTGAAAATTTTAATGAGGAACCAACTGAAGATGACCTTTTAGACTTCCTGGAGTTCAATAGGTATTGTGACACAGTGGACAAAGGAGCTGAGAAGTTCAAGCTCGGAAAAATCAATAAGAAGTTCATGAGGAAGGAGTGGTCATTCCTGTTTCGCACCATCTTGAGAGTCTTCACCTGCAAGAAAACAGGGTTTGAATAGATTAGCCTCATTGCCATGAAGTTGGCCTACTCATTAGCCTACAATTAAATGCTCAATGTTGGAAAGCTAGTTCTTGGGGAACTCATAACCAGGATTCCCAAGAAAGGTAATGAGATTTTCTTACCTCGCTTTATTCAATCAATTCTCAACTATAAAAATGCTAGAGTAATTAAATTGCATGGGATGAACAAACAGAGAATTGGCTATTCCAAATCCATGTCAAAAATTATATTTGCTACATTGGATAGGAGAAACACAGTGAATCTGCCCCTTCCAATTACACCTCACATGGTGAGTGTATTTAGGGGGTACCCACTTGTGCAGCCTAAATATAGTTACCTTGATGCAGTAGGGGGTCCTAAGGTTGCAGAAGAACAAAATGCACCTAACCCAAGGACCTCTAACCCAACTGCTAGCCCTTCTTTGAATCCACTAGATACTAGCCAACCAACCTCTACATCCTCTCAACAGGGTGTAGTTGTAAAGAAGAAGAAGGAGAAAACTGTTAGAAAAAGAGCATTAGAAACTGTAGTAGAAGAAAATGAATTGGCTGAGTCACCTGTGGATCCTTTAGCTAGGAGAAAGAAAAATAAAAAGGCCACAACAGACCACTCTACATCCTACTAACAGGATGTAGAGATTAACAAGGGACTAAACCTGCTTCTAGGTGCACTTTTTCAACAAAGTACATTTATTAAAGCTTCTAAAGGTATTTATTCTTTATCTACGAATTAAATCTTTTGTTTTCGCATGGATCCTGCGGAGGGTTTCACTATTTTGATTTATTTTTCGCATTATTCCGCTGCGTTTGTGCCTCGAAACCCTTCACAACCAAGATAAGTTTTGGTCATGATAAGTAAATAATACTACGCCTACACGAAAATTGGAAAAAAATGAAGACAAGGCAAATACTGTGAATCAAGACATTAAAAGAAGTTTTGAAGTCTACTACAAGTCATTGAGAGAAGTTCATTAATATATTCATGCCTCAGTGAAGAATAATGGTTAAAGACTTTCAGAGTTTCAGAAGTGTTGAAGATTCTGTATAGAAGTGCCACAACAAGATTTCAGTGTACCAGCATCGATTGAAGGTAAACAGTGTTCGAAGCATAGGAATCTAGAAGGATTGAAGACAAGGTAAAGACAAAGGTTAAAGAAGACAGATGCAGTCTTGAAGTTATACTCACTGAAAGAAGTTCAGTTATATGTTCAAGCGTCAGTGAAGAACAGAGAATGAAGTATTCAATATTGTTGTAATAATGGAGACATTGTCTAAGTACCAGAAAAGATTCCAGTGAAAGTACTATGTTTATTGACAGTCAGTGTTCGAAGCAATGAAGTTGCTGCAAACTTAACAATGCACGTAAGGCTATGAAAGGGGAGATAGGAGTGAAGGGAAGTAACTCACTGCACTTTCATGTGTAATAGAAATGCTAAATGTAATCTCTATGTAATGGTTGATGATAACTCAACAATAGAACAGGACATGTAATAATATGCAGGTGCACATAAATCTTGGATCACAGAGTTCAGTTAAGACAAAGTATCAAAGGATCATCTACAGACTTGAAGCCCACTGGAAGAAGTTCATTAACATGTTCATGCCTCAGTGGAGAATAAAAGATATTGACATCTATTCAAGGATGTGGAAGCTACAAAAGATTGTCTTAGTCTATGAAGATTTTAGTGCATTACAATCGAAGCTACAAGTAAGGTTTGCAAAGAAGAATGTGGAATCATGTTCGGAATCAAGAGCCCCTATCAAGACTAGTCACTTATGAACCAGACCGTTGCATAAAGTGTCAGGACATTGGAGGCAAACTCTCGTCGGTTAATATGGTTTTAATCATTCTAAAGTTGTTGGTTTTCTTGAGTCAAGTGGAGGATCAACAAAGGTGGTAAATCAGTGTTGGAGAAATGTCAGCCTAATGGATAAGGGACAGACAGCACAACCTGATTGGATTTTACTAAAGCTTCACAGATTAGAAGGCCAAATATTTGGACGTGGTGGAGTCACGTATACGGGGCCAATTATTTGGATAAGAAAGTCTACACAAATTGAAGAGTGGGATGGAAATATTTAATTTAATTAAATAAAGTATTTATTTAATTATTTATATATTTTATAAATAAAGATATTCTTTATTTATATTTTATATATTTATTAAATATTACTTTTACATTAAATATTTCCAAAGGCATGCTTGGCACATGACTTTGAAGATAAGATTTGGGTGGACATGAGCAAAAGGAGAAAAAGTGAAAAAGTAACCTTTTTCACTTTGAATAAAAGTCTTCCATACTTGTTTTTCAAGAAGTGTGGGTGCAGGAGAAAATAAGGGGAGAGAGAGAAAAATTATTCTCTCCCCTATGGCCGAACTAGATCTTGAATATTTTAGAGCCATGATTTTCTTTATTATACCACTCCTCTATTCTTCTATTAAAAACACTTGTTAAATCTTGTATAGAAGATAGGGTTGATTTTTGTCTCCTAGATCTACAAAATGTAATAGTTTTAGAGGAGACAAAAATCACTTCTTTGTTGTGTTCTTGAGCTTATGTTCTTGAACTTGTTTGTAGCATCTACCCCACTTCAATGAATATAAAGTTATATTCTTGGATCTTGTTGTGTTGTGTGTTTTGGATGATTTACCGTTAATTATCTTGGTTATTTTAATGGTGTTCTTGAGGTTGAAAAAGATGATGAACAGTACCCGGGTTTGAACCAAAGTAAATTTTATGTTGTCCCAAAAATAATTAATAGTCATAATTTTAATTTGGGAATCGTATTCACCCCCCCCCCCTCTACGATCTCCGGGACCCAACAATTGGTATCAGAGGTACTCGATTGACATACAAATCGATTGGATCTATTTTTATTTTTGAGATTAAAGAGGGTACGATTGGTTCACTGGGCATCCAGAATTTTTTTTGAAGCCCAGAATTTTTCTAAGTACAAAATGTTCGAGATAGCCAAGTAGAATATTTCTATGTAGAATATTCGACTTAGAATATTCGAGTTAAATATTCGACTTAGAATATTCGAGTTAGATATTCGACTTAAAATATTCGAGTTAGATATTCGACTTAGAATATTCGAGTTAAAATATTCGACTTAGAATATTAGAGTTAGAATATTCGACTTAGAATATTCGAGTTAGAATATTCGAGTTAGAATATTCGAGTTAGCATGTTCGAGTTAGCATGTTCGAGTTAGCATGTTCGAGTTAGCATGTTCGAGTTAGCATGTTCGAGTTAACATGTTCGAGTTAGCATGTTCGAGTTAGCATGTTCGAGTTAGAATATTCGAGTTAGAATATTCGACTTAGGATGTTCGACTTGGATGTTCGACTTGGGATGTTCGACTTGGGATGTTCGACTTGGGATGTTCGACTTGGGATGTTCGACTTGGATGTTCGACTTGGAATGTTCGACTTGGGATGTTCGACTTGGAATGTTCGACTTGGATGTTCGACTTGGAATGTTCGACTTGGATGTTCGACTTGGATGTTCGACTTGGATGTTCGAGATAGGATGTTCGACTTGGATGTTCGAGATAGGATGTTCGAGATGGAATCTATGTAGAACATTCCTATGTAGAATTTCTACTTAGAAGGCTGTTTCAACATGACACATGGCTACATAGCTTAACTTTTATTTAAAACAAAAATTGTTTTTCTCTCAAAATGTTTTTAGTTTAATAATTAATTTAATAATTAAATTTGAATTTAATTATATAAAATATTTTGGAAATAATTTTTAAATTTAAATAATTTATTTTTCAAGTTTATTTTACATCTTGGAAAATATTTTATTTTCTTTTAAATTTTAGACTCAAATATTTTATATTTTTAATATTCTTAATTAAGAATTTTATTAATTTGAAAACTAAAATTAATCTTAAAATCCAATTTAATTTCTTTTGAGTTTAATATTCTTAAAAGTATTTTGAGAATTATTTTAGAGATTTAATAATTTATTTTTCATAAAACTTTAATTACAAATTTTATAAAACTCTTTGGAAAATATTTTTGGATTGAAATAATTTATTTTCATGAACATTTCAAATGTTTTGAAAATTTAGTATTTCTATTTCAAAATTATGTTTTCAAGTTGTTTTATTTTAATTATAATTTAAGCTAGGAAGTTTTAATTATAAATCTCATAAAACTTTTTTGAAAATCATTTTGGTTGAAATAATTTATTTTCAAGAATATCTTAGATGACTTGAAAATTTATTATTTTTATATCAAACTTATATTTTCAATCTGTTTTATTTTAATTATAATTAAAACTGTTTTGGATTATAAATTCTATAAAATTCTTTGGAAATTAATTTTGATTTGAAATAATTTCTTTTTCAGGAATATTTAATATACCTTGAAAAATTTGTTATCTCTATATCAAAACATTCTTTTCGAATTATTTTATTTTATTTATAATTTGAAATTGAGAAATTTATTATTATTTATCAAAAATTGTATTTTCAATTTATTTTGATTATTTAAATTCCTAAAAAAAAATACTTCTGTTTGAATAAAATGTTTTATTAAACGAAACAACAGGAGTTGATTCTTCGGTCATTGAGGACAAACGAACTGACTGAAGAATATTCTAATGGAGTTTTGACCTGATCTTACCATTGGAGATGTATTTCTACATCGGTCTACTCAGTGGATCATTTGGTTATTGAAAGGGGATTAGTTCATTTAGGGAAGAGTCTTCGATCAGTGGTTTTCGAATCAATATCTGAAAAATTTGGGATTTTGAAAAGGAATTCAGTTTATCGGTCAAAGAACCAAAACAACAATTGAAGATTTGGTTAAAGGACATCAGTGGCAGAAATACACAAGGTTTGATTATCACTGACATATGATAATCAAGGGGTTATTGCTACACATACAAAGAAGAGTGATCTTTTCAAGTAGAACATGAGACATTCTATATCGGGGTCTTTAAGCTGAACAATCAGGTATCAGTTTGGGTTGAAGCAGGAACATCATTTGTTATTGAGGTCAAATGCAAGGATACTTCCATGAGTGTCAGTAGAATGGAAATTGATTTGGATCAATTGATTATCACTCGAGATGGAATGCTAAGCATCGCTCAGGTATACTTTCTAACTAGTTTATACTTGTTTGATTCAATTATAGAGTATTAAGTGCTGAACTGCATTATATTATAAGTTTGATGTAATGCATGTCTCACCTTGATTTCTATATAAATTAGATAACTTATGCTAGTTTGTTAGTGTTGCTTGTTTATCAGTATTTGACTTCATGATTAGATCTTGTGTGATTTAATGCTTGCTTTACGAAAATTGATCATGTTAGCATATAGAGTCTTAGGTATTTGTAGGGGTACATTTACCGGAAAGAGTATTTGCTGCATGCTAAGTGCCTTGATGTTTACATTGTCTAAAATTTGTTTATACTCGCATGGTTGTATTAAATGCTATATCTGATCATGTGCTTGTTAAGATAAGTTTGTTTCTAATTTGGGAATTGCCTAGGGGTCAGTATAATAAACCATGAATTAAATTTTTAAATTTAAATTGACTCAAGTAATTAGAGATAATATAATATTAAAGTGAACAACAAAGGTGATTTAGAAGAATTAGGAATCTGAGTGATTGATTCTTCTATGACTACATATATGTATGACATGATTCTTATAGACTGCTAGTCCACCTTAAGTTAGGTTGGGATCACTGAGCTCATAGCCAAGACTACTTGTTAAGGCTGATATAGATGAGGAGTGATCAGTCAGATAAGAATGAGCATGTTGAACTTGAATGCTTTGTTGTTAACTATGTTTAGAAATATCTCTAACCCTTGGACTCAATCAAAATTGAGGATCACGTGTCTTAATCATTTGTGAATGCAGAGTATCTTTCAACATGTACAAGTTATTTATCTCTGACATTTTCATGTTCGAGGCATGTAACTACTTTTGCTTTGGTATTCAAATGGTTAAGCAAGGTTACCTATTTTTTCTTGAATGATCTGAAGCACAATATTAAGGAAGACCTAGGGAATTCTTTGCGAAGGGTTTCCTAATATCAGTTCGAGGATGAACAGTATTGATCGGGGTCAAGAGAAATAGAAGCTCACTCTACTGGAAGTGAGGTTATTGCTGACACAAAATGTAATGCTTATGATGAAGTCAACTATTCGTTGAAGTTTATCATAATGGAGTTAGCTGCAACAACAAGTGATGCTCTCACACTTGGTCTATCAACTAATACTTGGTTTATCAAGATAACGAATTCGACGGTAAAGATGAAGTTGGTGAGAAAGGACTACTTCTAATGAAATTCTTTTAAGAAGGACATTAGTGAAGTATGTCAGTTGAAGGGAAGTCAAGTCAAAGACTACCCTATTTAGTTTTGGTGTTTGTTCATGCATTCGATAGATGAAGCATCTCAGTGATTAATCACATTCAAAGGATTAGGCAGATTGCTGTAAGGACGCTTTGAGGGCAGGTAATGGAATTTGTTGACGAACGAAGTTCTATGTTATGTCTGCACTGAAAGGAGTATTCTAGAGTAAAGTTCAGTTTCCGGACTTCATGACCAAATGGAGGAGTTGATAGGGAAATCCAGACCTTGAGTGGAATTACAAGGATACTGGATAGAGTTAAGGTTTCCTATTCACTACGGCTGAATCAGTTGACACAACAAGTCTAATCAGCAAAAGTAAAGAGAAGACATCAAGTAAGATTAATCATGCCTGAAGTCACATGGTGTGATGGAAGGCTATCTTATTTTGAGTTAAGAGCTTACACAGAGTCTGTGATTGATTTCAGATGATCTAGATGCAGTGAAAATCATCATCAAGCTCCCTAGCATTCGTTTGATTTTAGCTCTGAATTTCTAAAGGTTGACATCATGTTTAGGGCTCAAGATCAGATGACACCAGATGAAGAAATGTTGCAAGCGGCATCACAGGGGGAGCATCAGTAAGTTGGATCAACTAGTTGTGTTTGATGTTTAAAGGCTAGCAGTGCTCATTGAGTAAGAGGTGAGATTCTTAGGAGCACTGAGTGATCCAGATTAAGTGATTGCATATTAGAAAGGAAATTGTCAATTTAAAGATAAAGCAAGATGATCTAAATCATATTTGAAGAAGTCTACTCTACCCACTGAATATCTAAGGAAACATTAAGGACACATCTGTCATGACAAAGGGTTTTGTGTAACAACATTTCCTAGAGTCAGTTCTTGATGAATCTGGGTAGTAGAGTAGTGATTGATCGTGCATGTATAAGAGTATTTCATTGGTTTTTCTTAGTGAATTCAATGAAGACTGAAGATGTACTAACTAATCAAGATTGAGGAGGTGTAATGCCCCCAAATCTGGGGTCCGGGATTTGAGTCGTCACGTCATCATCCAATCCTTTAAACCTGCAATACTCAACACTTCAACAAAATCACATCATAGACCCCTCTCTCACACACATACAAGTTATAGCCTTAGAAACGATATACAACAAGTACCATTAGTTATTACAAACCAAATGTACTTAACCAGGATCTCACGCTATCAATGATAACCTCTACCTGAAGTGACATTGATAACTAGATCAAAACTGAAACCTATCACTTACTTCTGCGGAATAGTTCTGAACTGAACCTTCTCAAAGGTGAATCTCCTACTTCCTTCCTCGAAGTATGGAGCCAATCCAATGCGTTATCGCTTTCTCTGAAAAATTTATTATAAAGCAAGGGTGAGCGAAAGAATGCTCAGCAAATTATCCACCCAATTATATAGGTGATTCTCATCCAAGAACATGATAATCACTACTATCTCAATAGTATATCATAAGGTTACCGGTATAGGGTAAGCATAACAAAGTATCTCTCGACGATACATATTGTCGGAGTTTTCTCTTAAAATCATTTATCCTCAACATGGGGTTTAGAAGAATATAATCTGAACAATTTAGTTCATTATATAAAATAAGACACTATCGAATATAGTGCTACCACTCTTTCATACTCCCTCTGAAGCTTTTGAAATAAAACTCAATGAACTTATTATGTTCACCGTTTTGAGATAATCTTATCAATAACTTAGCAAAATAGTATCAACTATAGCTTTGCTAGATTCCCATAATTATAATAAGTACTCAATTCAAGATACCGCAATAATAGTTGATCCTTATCATAAGCAAATCAAACCCCTTTAACCATACCCCTTGTAAGGTTTAAAATCTAGTAAAACATTTTAAAGATTTATAATTTAATTGGTATATATCATATATCCACTTAAATCTTTAAAATAAACCTCTTGTCAAAGCCTCTTAGATAATTCCAGCATACTATGGCTGTTCGGCGTACATCATGTACCCGCTTAAGTTTTCAAAATAACTTCTCATCAAAATATATCGACTGACCTGTTGTGTTGTGATATATATAAAGAAATCAAGAGTGAGTAATATAACTCGGCAAGAACATAAATAACTGTACATATACTCTTTTTAAACCTCGTTTAAAACTGCAATATTATGCATGCTTTACGTACTTTACGAGTTTGCAAAATAAACTTTTTGTCAAAGCAGTTTGAATGAGTACGAGGATTTCAACATATCAACCACTGACAACACCCTCGGTAAATTAGCTCATAGGCTTTCATTTCGATGTTTCAGCACAATTCCAATTGGAAGAATGAGGATATACTGGAGTACCACGGTACCCGGTGATCAGCCGTATGTACCGAATTCTTTTCTACTAGTAGATGGATGACTACCCTAACCGGGCCTGCACCCAGGCCAAATATGAGCCTTTATGCTGGACTGTCCCACCGCCTCTTACGCTTGGATGGACTGCCACGCAGCCTCTTACACTCTTTCCGACCCCTAGTGTCGGCTACTCCAATCCCTGGAATAATTTGTAACCTGATACTTGTTAATAGATGCACAACTCGGAATGGAACAATCTATAAACCTGGAACTGGAACTTAGTCCAAATTCCCCAAGTGTATACTTGTTAATAGATTCATCTACCTAAACCTGGAACCAGAATTTACTCTTAGTTCCCCAAGTATATCATACTTGTTCATAGATTCATCTATCTAACCTGGAACCAGAATTTACTCTTAGTTCCCCAAGTATATCATACTTGTTAATAGATTCCCCAAACTCTGAATGGGTACTGCTAGAATAATTGAGGCAGCCCCCTTCCCATAAATGTATGTTGACCTCCGTCAACTGATGTCTTTTATTGAGGAAATAAAATCATTTTAAATTCACGACCCGGGAGTTAGTCGAAAAACCTCACATGTTTTGATAAGTTGAACACCCTACTATAGTAGGCCAGCGATGTCAAAACATAACTGTTTTTGAGAAAGTAAATCATCTTTTACTTCCTATACCTCGTTCCCTATTTTTGATAAGTCCGAGAATATTTTATTCTTATTAAAAGAATAAAATATTATATAAATAAATATTAGGGAACCCTCACTATTTTTAAATAATTTTTCCGAAGGTCAAAATATTTTAAATAATTATTAAAGACCTTCATTAATTTTTAAATCAATTTAGAATATTTAATAAATATTTGAATAATATTTATTAAATAATTAAACAATTAATAACCCCTTTTTAAATGAACATTCAAGAATAATATTCATTTAATAAATAAATATCCAAATGATATTTATTAATTGATAACCAATTAATACCTTATATTTAAATGAATATTTAAGAATAATATTCATTTATTAGATAAATACCCAAATGATATTTATTAGATGATGAACAATTAATAACTTATATTTAAATGAATATTCAAGAATAATATTCATTTCTTAGATAAATATCCAAATGATATTTATTAAATGATGAACAATTAATAACTTATATTTAAATGAATATTCAAGAATAATATTCATTTATTAGATAAATATCCAAATGATATTTATTAATCCCATTTCAAACCCTTGTCGTAAAATATTCCAATATTTATATCCTATGAATATTTACAACCCCTATTTTAAAATACCCTGTCTCCGGCTTCTCCCGGATTATAACAACATTTAAAATAATTTTTCCGACTCCCGGTCTACGTTTTGAAAATACGAATATATGCTCTAATCCTAGAGCCTTTTTAAACACCGGCTTATATCTATAATCCTTATAGCATATAGCCAATCAATTACGAAAGATTCGTACAATTATTAAATCAATACGTAATTTCAAAAACAGTTCATATCACAACCACAACAGCAGTATATAAAAAGTACATTAGGTACATGTTTCGAAAACTTGCATAAGCATACATTATTTTCCTATGCAACTCAAGAATATAACCTTTTGAAAATAAAAGTATAAGGTTAGGAAAACTTGCATACGTAGTGATACAAATATTTTAATATGTAAAACATAGGGATAGAAAACTTGCCTGGAGTCCAAGACACGTTCTCAGAATCTTACTCGTTCCAGATTTTCTATCAATAGATATCATAATCTTGATTAGTACTCTTAATCCCATCAACTACTTATATTACTAATAAGTATAATCACATAACGAGTCCAATTATGATAACTCCAATTTGTACTTAGTATTTTTACTAACACTTATTCTACCCGGCATTCACCTCCTCGGGTCTATCTCAACCGTTCATAAACCATCTCATCAACGGCTTTTAATCTAATCTTTTTTACTCCAATACATAGTCGTGTTATTCCTTAACATCTTTCGTGTTTTAACCGACTCAAAATTATCATATTATCTTGGCCAAAATGGCTCGTCAAAATCGTGTCTCTGTAGTTGACTTTCCTGAGAATTACTATTACGCGACTCGCACTCCAACAATTTTAATAAATCAGAAAATTCATAATTAAATATGAAACCACCTCAAGGAGCTTCTTGAGTATTTGTAATATTTATCAAAAATATTTTGATTTAGAACACTTGAGTGTAACTTCGTGAAAAGTATTTTAAAAGTCAAGTCAACTACGAATTGTACTATTTTCACCGCTTTCACTAAAACGCTCATAACTTATTAACCGTTAATTCAAATGATGCACCGTTTTCGCGTGCAAGATCTAGAGAATGCCTAGAATACAATCCACAAAAGTTTGTTGCTGGACAGAGAGACCATTTTCCCGAATTTACTGAAGAAGGCAGTAGCTTCTCAATGAATAGTGTCATCGCGCAACTTTGGTTTCAACATTTTTATAAAATCGAAATATTAACATCTGTACATGAAATTTTACAGGGGCCTTAATCACTGTCCAAAATATTTATCCTCCAAAGTTCATGATTTTTTATAACTGGTAAGGGGTCCGTTTATATGTACAAAGGGAGCACAAGACAGCAGTTTAGTTTCCTTGCGCGACTTTCACTAAAACGGACTTATCTCCTAAACCGTAAAACGTATCGATATGATTTTTATACCAAAACAAACTACAAAGGAAGGCCTACACATACATGGGCAGTGGTGTTCAAAAACATCATTTTGACAGTTCGTAAATCTTGGTTAAAACAGGCCTATTTGCAAACGGGCATTACGACGGCTATAATCGTAACGTTTTCCGGATTTAACTATGTTAATCCATTCAACATCAACCAAATCATCAACCCGAACATTTTTACTAAATAATCAGTTTATATACTTCATAAACTTATCACCATCAACAACCCATAATTTTCATCCAACAATATTCAACCATATACACCCAAACTCCTTAAATCAACTTATACTTAACATCACTTAAACTCAAGATTATAACTTAAAGCAAAATCAAAGGGTGGATGATGTTTATACCTTCCTTGAGTCCTTAACATACTAACAAGAGCTTGCAAGCCTTGATCTATGCTTAACATCCTTAAACTTGCAAGAGAAATCAAGAATCAAGTTAGTAAATTTTCGGAGTTACTATTCATCCCTCTGAAAGAACTCGAAAAATGATGGTCTTACCTTGCTCAAATGGAAGAGACTTATGAACAAGAAGTGTAGGATACTTCAAGATCTTTCTAAAGAGCTATAGAACATAATTTTTGGATGAGTAGAACTGAAGTTATGCATGGTTCTTTCCACCTTACTCTAATTTGGCCGAAAATGGAGAAATGGAGGGGGAGAGCTTTTCTCTCTTTTCTTTTCACTTGGCTACCTTTTTGAACTTGGCTAATTTTATTTGTATGATATATATGCTGTGTATATAGATATATAATCAGCCATATATATGCAATATAAGTCATATATGTAAGATTTTGTCAAAAAGTTGAATAGTTGCAAGCATGGTCATGTACTTCTTTCCTTAAAATGTGGAAGTATGTTTCTAACTAGCTAGTTTCTTGATCACTTGGTTTGGTTTATTTCTAACCAATTCGGTTGCATGGTTATTGCATGAGACTTGTCTTTAGTCACTTATCATCCAACACTTAACCATTAATCATCAACGTAAGTTCGATTAATTTCTGAAAGCTTTTCGTCGTAGGAATTCCGTAGCGTAAATCCTTAATATTCCAAATACTCTAATTCGATTATAACTATTGACTTTCTAAATTATAATCCTCTTGGTCATAACATAATCCTCTTATTCATCGATATCTCGTAAATTACAAAACAAATCGTAAAAGTGAAAATCTTCGAATTCCGACGACTTTTGCATTCACTCATTTTCTTCATACAACAATACCACATCTTCGGTTTTCCCATATCCCACCACGTACCTAGTGTGGGCTAAAAAGTTTTCGTAAACCGTAGAATCGCTATTCATCAGGGTCGTTTATAAATAAAAAAAATTCGTCCAAAAATCCGGGTTATTACAGTTTACCCTCCTTAAAAGGATTCCGTCCTCGGAATCTAAACAAAAGTAACTAAGGGTTGTCTCTTCACCCTTTTTGATTCACCCATACACCCTTTCTGGTGTTATGGTTTTACTTCTCCACACTTTCTCTTTTCGGTCACTAATCTTTACCGGTCATAAAACACATTTCGTTCACATCTTCTATAATTTCTTATTCTAACACGTGTCTAGCATCCACATTGATCTTTTGTAATATAGGGGTAGGGCGCGCGAAGTTTTCGTATTATAACTTTTTGCGAAATAGCGCCAACGTGTAAGCGTTTTCCTATCATGCTTCAGAACCTACCAGCTTTAATACCTTCGAGCTTAACTACTCTCTTTTCCAAATCTCATTACCACTTTCCGCGATAATGCTTCTAGAAATATGAAGTCTCTCACTCCATGCTTTCTTTCTTTCCTCATTTCATTAACGTACCTGCGGGTTCCTTCTAGATACCCAACATTTCCTTGTTCTTTATCTTAGTCCTAATGTGAGGGAGATCGACACTTTTCTTCCATATAAACTTTGTAAGGTGGCATGGTTACTCTCTGAATGGAAACCATTCTCGAATCAAAACTATATCCCTATTACGTTATTATCTCAACTCCTTTCGATACCCAAGGCATAAACCTTTTATCAAGAGCTAACTTTGCACGAGGTTTTAATCAGAGATCCTTTTTATCGAACATCATTGCAACAAAATGATCAGAGTGATTCAAAGATGAATAAACTCACTTCCAAATGTATATGAGAATAGATTTTTTTTCCCATATGAATGAGAACAACCATATATGTACTTGTGATGGAAAGTCTTTAGTATGATTTGGCTTTTCAACACATAATTGGGCGGCGTCCCACCAGACTTTTGTCACACAGACAAGAAGTCACACCATATGTATTGTCAATCCCAATCGGATGACGAATTGTCAAATATAGGAAGAAGGAAAAAATGATGTTGAAAAGATGTGAGGATTTTTCTTTCCTTAATGTGTTACAGAATCATAAAACAAGTCTGTATTTATCTGGAATCGATTTTACAAGGTCTCAAACCTATCATCCCAATTCTAGACTTCCGGCTTGAATATTTCTATGACACTCATGTTCTTCATAATTCTTAAACTCTCATCTGCACAATATATTACTCTTATATCTCATGTACAGATACTATAGCTATCGGCTGTGATCATGTGTCAGATACCATAACAATCATTTATATAGACCTCTAGTCCACAAGTTCTTGCCTCCTTTAGTACATCGGGTCTTTCCCAATTCTCAATAATTTCAAAACGTCAACACATTTCCTTTGCTACTCATTAATTTCCCAAAATTTAACTTTACTCGACCAAATCTCACACTTTAGAGAAAATGGCAAACAATCTCTTTCATCTTTCTAAGGCTAATTACACTTGCTCTTCACTCCCTCTCTTCATCTTTTGGTGGACCAAAATATCATTTATAAATACCTTGGCCATCGGTCCAATCATTTCTTAAAATTCTATTGATTAACTCCATAAAAGTTATAGGTGTATTCATTAATCCAATTGACATCCCAAAACTCATAATGTTCATAACTCTTATCGAATGCACCTTTGGCAAATCATCTAGGTCCATCTCTATTTCACGATATGTGATCCTCAAATCTATCCTCGAAGGGTAAATTATGATTCCAAAGGGTCAGATAATCTCTATCCATGGTTAGGATATTCATTCCTAATTGAAATCTTAATCTTAATCAATTTTGGCAATCAACACACTGACTCATGGTGTTATCTTCCTCTTCAACAATCAAAATAGGTGCACTTCATGGTGACACTTTCAATCTCATCATGCCTTTCTCTAATACTCCTTATAATTGAGTGATTAATCCTTTTTATCTTGGTAGATGCAAACTCCTAAATGGCTCTGATGCTAGTGTTATTCCCGTCACTAGATCGATGTTAAATTATATAATTCTGTTAGGTAACACCTCATAAGGTCGCTAATAATTACATCCTCAACCCATTAACTACTACATACACTTTTTATTTTCCATATATTTCCTCTATGGTACCAATCACGGTTGCCCAACAACCTATCCTCCAAAGTGTAATATATCTTTCATTTCCATCGTAATCAAAATCCCTCAGTTTGTCTCTATGTCCTTTAACACAACTTCATCACTATCGTGTAATCTTAACTTTCACCACTTTATCTCTATCGTTAGTTTGAACATCCTTATGCAAACGATATTTTTCTCCCAACATTACATCTCTTCTCTTTTCTCAAAAGAAATCAAATCTCCATTGAATGGCACTAGTAATTATCCATTCAATATTACTCTTCATGCCTCAGTTTAACATTCTCGAATCACCACTCCTAATGCTTCAACTTTTGTTTATATAACAATTTCCTAAATCATCTCCACTTAATAATTTATATCCAGCACGACAATTTTATTTGGTCACAGCATACGAGACAACCACTCAACATTTGTGATAAACTTTAATTCATAATATTCCATACTTAGGCTCTTTCGTCTTAGTCTTAAATTCCAACTTCATCTAGCTTCCCAATTAATTTAGGGAAATATTTATAAGATACACAACTTAGTCCTTGTAACAGACAGATTCACTTAAGAAGTTCATACTTACTATCGTGACAGCAATAATTTCTAGGCTTGACTATACACATTGATTATTCCACCAGCTCTGGTTTAGAATCAACTCTCGGTTATATCCTTCCTGGATTTCCCCTCAATCACAGGTCTTTGATGAATTGAACTTATGGGTGATACTTTCGGAGGGTGAAACAACATGTAGGTGCCAAAATAGGTTGACGCTCATTAAATATATCCTTATCACTGTTCATATCAGCAGGACGATCATATTACTCAACAGGCTATCAAACACAACACGTTTGATGTGTCGGATCAATATTACCTATCAGGTTACTAGCTAAGGGGAGATTCCTCACAACTTGTATCATTTTCATGTTCATACATTTATCATCAGGTCCTTCCGACCGCCACTTTTTAAAACTCATGGTCTACATGACATATGGTACATTACCAAAGGACGAGACATACTGTCCATTATGTAGTCTCAATCAATTCACACTTAAGGGTCTAAAATTGTATTATGGGACCTCTTTCCCTGAACTATTTATCTCAACTAAACAATTAAATTCTCAGTGAATGCTCAGAACCCCCTTCTAGCCGTAGTCTCACCACTACTAGAAGGAGATTTGCACCAACACCTAGACACTGGGTCATTCATACTTTTCATTCTGACCACAATATCCTGAATATATGGGTCACTACACTAAGGGCCCACTTTGATCCGAAAATATTTAACATACTTAGAAGGTACAATAAATGTGCGTCTTAACCCCTCGTTGCAACTTTATACCGTCTCAATACCACGCATCATCTCAACAATTATCCTCGACTTCTTATTTCCAACAGAACCCTCGAAATCTTTATACTTATCATCTTTGTACAAAATATATCATTGCCTCTTCCGGAATGGTCTTGCCAATTTCCGTCCAAAATCTATATCCCAAATGTCATTCATAATCTCCTCACTACTAACTCCGAATAGATGACCTTTTCTTAACTCCTTCATTGGTACCACATCTGGTAGTCCAATTACGAACTCTACATAAGTTCTCAAGTTATCCTCTTATATACTAACAACTCTTAACACTCTCGTATCTAAGTACTATAACTCATGCTCTGATACCATTTCTGTAACGCCCCCAAATCCGGGGTCCGGGATTTGAGTCGTCACGTCATCATCCAATCCTTTAAACCTGCAATACTCAACACTTCAACAAAATCACATCATAGACCCCTCTCTCACACACATACAAGTTATAGCCTTAGAAACGATATACAACAAGTACCATTAGTTATTACAAACCAAATGTACTTAACCAGGATCTCACGCTATCAATGATAACCTCTACCTGAAGTGACATTGATAACTAGATCAAAACTGACACCTATCACTTACTTCTGCGGAATAGTTCTGAACTGAACCTTCTCAAAGGTGAATCTCCTACTTCATTCCTCGAAGTATGGAGCCAATCCAATGCGTTATCGCTTTCTCTGAAAAATTTATTATAAAGCAAGGGTGAGCGAAAGAATGCTCAACAAATTATCCACCCAATTATATAGGTGATTCTCATCCAAGAACATGATAATCACTACTATCTCAATAGTATATCATAAGGTTACCGGTATAGGGTAAGCATAACAAAGTATCTCTCGACGATACATATTGTCGGAGTTTTCTCTTAAAATCATTTATCCTCAACATGGGGTTTAGAAGAATATAATCCGAACAATTTAGTTCATTATATAAAATAAGACACTATCGAATATAGTGCTACCACTCTTTCATACTCCCTCTGAAGCTTTTGAAATAAAACTCAATGAACTTATTATGTTCACCGTTTTGAGATAATCTTATCAATAACTTAGCAAAATAGTATCAACTATAGCTTTGCTAGATTCCCATAATTATAATAAGTACTCAATTCAAGATACCGCAATAATAGTTGATCCTTATCATAAGCAAATCAAACCCCTTTAACCATACCCTTTGTAAGGTTTAAAATCTAGTAAAACATTTTAAAGATTTATAATTTAATTGGTATATATCATATATCCACTTAAATCTTTAAAATAAACCTCTTGTCAAAGCCTCTTAGATAATTCCAGCATACTATGGCTGTTCGGCGTACATCATGTACCCGCTTAAGTTTTCAAAATAACTTCTCATCAAAATATATCGACTGACCTGTTGTGTTGTGATATATATAAAGAAATCAAGAGTGAGTAATATAACTCGGCAAGAACATAAATAACTGTACATATACTCTTTTTAAACCTCGTTTAAAACTGCAATATTATGCATGCTTTACGTACTTTACGAGTTTGCAAAATAAACTTTTTGTCAAAGCAGTTTGAATGAGTACGAGGATTTCAACATATCAACCACTGACAACACCCTCGGTAAATTAGCTCATAGGCTTTCATTTCGATGTTTCAGCACAATTCCAATTGGAAGAATGAGGATATACTAGAGTACCACGGTACCCGGTGATCAGCCGTATGTACCGAATTCTTTTCTACTAGTAGATGGATGACTACCATAACCGGGCCTGCACCCAGGCCAAATATGAGCCTTTATGCTGGACTGTCCCACAGCCTCTTACGCTTGGATGGACTGCCACGCAGCCTCTTACACTCTTTCCGACCCCTAGTGTCGGCTACTCCAATCCCTGGAATAATTTGTAACCTGATACTTGTTAATAGATGCACAACTCGGAATGGAACAATCTATAAACCTGGAACTGGAACTTAGTCCAAATTCCCCAAGTGTATACTTGTTAATAGATTCATCTACCTAAACCTGGAACCAGAATTTACTCTTAGTTCCCCAAGTATATCATACTTGTTCATAGATTCATCTATCTAACCTGGAACCAGAATTTACTCTTAGTTCCCCAAGTATATCATACTTGTTAATAGATTCCCAAATCTCTGAATGGGTACTGCTAGAATAATTGAGGCAGCCCCCTTCCCATAAATGTATGTTGACCTCCGTCAACTGATGTCTTTTATTGAGGAAATAAAATCATTTTAAATTCACGACCCGGGAGTTAGTCGAAAAACCTCACATGTTTTGATAAGTTGAACACCCTACTATAGTAGGTCAGCGATGTCAAAACATAACTGTTTTTGAGAAAGTAAATCATCTTTTACTTCCTATACCTCGTTCCCTATTTTTGATAAGTCCGAGAATATTTTATTCTTATTAAAAGAATAAAATATTATATAAATAAATATTAGGGAACCCTCACTATTTTTAAATAATTTTTCCGAAGGTCAAAATATTTTAAATAATTATTAAAGACCTTCATTAATTTTTAAATCAATTTAGAATATTTAATAAATATTTGAATAATATTTATTAAATAATTAAACAATTAATAACCCCTTTTTAAATGAACATTCAAGAATAATATTCATTTAATAAATAAATATCCAAATGATATTTATTAATTGATAACCAATTAATACCTTATATTTAAATGAATATTTAAGAATAATATTCATTTATTAGATAAATACCCAAATGATATTTATTAGATGATGAACAATTAATAACTTATATTTAAATGAATATTCAAGAATAATATTCATTTCTTAGATAAATATCCAAATGATATTTATTAAATGATGAACAATTAATAACTTATATTTAAATGAATATTCAAGAATAATATTCATTTATTAGATAAATATCCAAATGATATTTATTAATCCCATTTCAAACCCTTGTCGTAAAATATTCCAATATTTATATCCTATGAATATTTACAACCCCTATTTTAAAATACCCTGTCTCCGGCTTCTCCCGGATTATAATAACATTTAAAATAATTTTTCCGACTCCCGGTCTACGTTTTGAAAATACGAATATATGCTCTACTCCTAGAGCCTTTTTAAACACCGGCTTATATCTATAATCCTTATAGCATATAGCCAATCAATTACGAAAGATTCGTACAATTATTAAATCAATACGTAATTTCAAAAACAGTTCATATCACAACCACAACAGCAGTATATAAAAAGTACATTAGGTACATGTTTCGAAAACTTGCATAAGCATACATTATTTTCCTATGCAACTCAAGAATATAACCTTTTGAAAATAAAAGTATAAGGTTAGGAAAACTTGCATACGTAGTGATACAAATATTTTAATATGTAAAACATAGGGATAGAAAACTTGCCTGGAGTCCAAGACACGTTCTCAGAATCTTACTCGTTCCAGATTTTCTATCAATAGATATCATAATCTTGATTAGTGCTCTTAATCCCATCAACTACTTATATTACTAATAAGTATAATCACATAACGAGTCCAATTATGATAACTCCAATTTGTACTTAGTATTTTTACTAACACTTATTCTACCCAGCATTCACCTCCTCGGGTCTATCTCAACCGTTCATAAACCATCTCATCAACGACTTTTAATCTAATCTTTTTTACTCCAATACATAGTCGTGTTATTCCTTAACATCTTTCGTGTTTTAACCGACTCAAAATTATCATATTATCTTGGCCAAAATGGCTCGTCAAAATCGTGTCTCTGTAGTTGACTTTCCTGAGAATTACTATTACGCGACTCGCACTCCAACAATTTTAATAAATCAGAAAATTCATAATTAAATATGAAACCACCTCAAGGAGCTTCTTGAGTATTTGTAATATTTATCAAAAATATTTTGATTTAGAACACTTGAGTGTAACTTCGTGAAAAGTATTTTAAAAGTCGAGTCAACTACGAATTGTACTATTTTCACCGCTTTCACTAAAACGCTCATAACTTATTAACCGTTAATTCAAATGATGCACCGTTTTCGCGTGCAAGATCTAGAGAATGCCTAGAATACAATCCACAAAAGTTTGTTGCTGGACAGAGAGACCATTTTCCCGAATTTACTGAAGAAGGCAGTAGCTTCTCAATGAATAGTGTCATCGCGCAACTTTGGTTTCAACATTTTTATAAAATCGAAATATTAACATCTGTGCATGAAATTTTACAGGGGCCTTAATCACTGTCCAAAATATTTATCCTACAAATTTCATGATTTGTTATAACTGGTAAGGGGTCCGTTTATATGTACAAAGGGAGCACAAGACAACAGTTTGGTTTCCTTGCGCGACTTTCACTAAAACGGACTTACCTCCTAAACCGTAAAACGTATCGATATGATTTTTATACCAAAACAAACTACAAAGGAAGGCCTACACATACATGGGCAGTGGTGTTCAAAAACATCATTTTGACAGTTCGTAAATCTTGGTTAAAACAGGTCTATTTGCAAACGGGCATTACGACGGCTATAATCGTAACGTTTTCCGGATTTAACTATGTTAATCCATTCAACATCAACCAAATCATCAACCCGAACATTTTTACTAAATAATCAGTTTATATACTTCATAAACTTATCACCATCAACAACCCATAATTTTCATCCAACAATATTCAACCATATACACCCAAACTCCTTAAATCAACTTATACTTAACATCACTTAAACTCAAGATTATAACTTAAAGCAAAATCAAAGGGTGGATGATGTTTATACCTTCCTTGAGTCCTTAACATACTAACAAGAGCTTGCAAGCCTTGATCTATGCTTAACATCCTTAAACTTGCAAGAGAAATCAAGAATCAAGTTAGTAAATTTTCGGAGTTACTATTCATCCCTCTGAAAGAACTCGAAAAATGATGGTCTTACCTTGCTCAAATGGAAGAGACTTATGAACAAGAAGTGTAGGATACTTCAAGATCTTTCTAAAGAGCTATAGAACATAATTTTTGGATGAGTAGAACTGAAGTTATGCATGGTTCTTTCCACCTTGCTCTAATTTGGCCGAAAATGGAGAAATGGAGGGGGAGAGCTTTTCTCTCTTTTCTTTTCACTTGGCTACCTTTTTGAACTTGGCTAATTTTATTTGTATGATATATATGCTGTGTATATAGATATATAATCAGCCATATATATGCAATATAAGTCATATATGTAAGATTTTGTCAAAAAGTTGAATAGTTGCAAGCATGGTCATGTACTTCTTTCCTTAAAATGTGGAAGTATGTTTCTAACTAGCTAGTTTCTTGATCACTTGGTTTGGTTTATTTCTAACCAATTCAGTTGCATGGTTATTGCATGAGACTTGTCTTTAGTCACTTATCATCCAACACTTAACCATTAATCATCAACGTAAGTTCGATTAATTTCTGAAAGTTTTTCGTCGTAGGAATTCCGTAGCGTAAATCCTTAATATTCCAAATACTCTAATTCGATTATAACTATTGACTTTCTAAATTATAATCCTCTTGGTCATAACATAATCCTCTTATTCATCGATATCTCGTAAATTACAAAACAAATCGTAAAAGTGAAAATCTTCGAATTCCGACGACTTTTGCATTCACTCATTTTCTTCATACAACAATACCACATCTTCGGTTTTCCCATATCCCACCACATACCTAGTGTGGGCTAAAAAGTTTTCGTAAACCGTAGAATCGCTATTCATCAGGGTCGTTTATAAATAAAAAAAATTCATCCAAAAATCCGGGTTATTACAGGAGGGTTCGAATCAAGGAACTAACTCAATTAAACCAGAGGCAGATACACTTAGCGCAAGGAATCAATCCACATGAAGACTTGGTATTGATACAGAAGCTGAAGGGTAGTTCGGAGTTTTTTTTTGTTCTACTCTGCTAGTGTCAAGACTACTAGTTTCTAGAGTGCTGAGTTTAGTGAAGCTGCTGCCAAGACCAATATCTACAATGAAATATTTAGGTGTTGAAGGTAATGCAGTTTCCGTCTGGATGAGCGTGGTATTGTTTCGAGGAACAATGTTAACTGGTAGCTGAAAAATTATTCCTGTCCAAATGGAGTAAACGTTCGATCTCGAAAGGAGTAAACGTTCGATCTCTCGGGCAAAGAGGAGTAATTGTTCATTCAACGATCATACACCAGTAAAAGCTCTATTGACTAAGGTATGTCACTCGAGTCTAATATTGATTTATTTAAATGTAATGTTTATAGAGAGTGTTCATGCTATTTAGATGTTTACGATCTCTAGGAACTGATTAATGTTTGGCTTGTGACCACCCGGGACCCAATATTATTGCTATGAGATTACCTATGATCACCCGGGACCTAGGGACCTAACAATGTAGCATCTCTTTGTATAGTCAATTTATATCCAGGACCTCATACTTTGTGCTGTCATATGTTATTCATGCTATATGTATCAAATGTTTCAGCATAAGTATTTGTATATATTAATTAATTGTAATTTTATTTACTTCTAATTGTTTAATTCTAATATTAATGGAACCACTTAATATGTAGTTTAAGTGATGTAATTCATGTCTTTTGCAAAATTCATTAATATTAGTTGTCATTCTTTTTATATTAGTGAAATCACTTAGAATTTCTGCACTAAGTGATAAAAAGATTATTTCAAAAACACTGATATTGAAAGTAATTTACTACATCGCGAGGGGTTGTCAAAGATCATAAATTTTAGCATTAATATTTAAAGGTATTTGATCTCTGATGCAAGTAGTACCTCGAGCTTACATACATTCTGATTGTCATGAGTATTTTCAATATGCTTATGTGATAATTGTTGAGATGTAGTGTAAGAAGTTAAATACTGTCATTCGGTCAATGTATGTTCAGTATTTAGCGGATGCTTATGTTTTATGCTTTAGAATTACCATGATCTATATTGCAATATATGTTTGTTTCAAGCGACAAATGGTAATTATCTAGCATAATGTAAGTATCTTATGTGCTTGATTGTTTTGTAGTAAGATGCATTTTATTACAAAATGATTGAATGATGTTAGTACTTTTGAATGTCTTGTCATTCATATCTGTGATAATTCATTAGTATTAACATATGTTTTTCATTCTTTAAAACTTGAATGCATAAAGAAATTTCTTGTCTATTTCTTGTGAAAAATGTTTTATCTAAATATGCATTCATTTGCCAGAGAATGAAAAGCCACTAAAAGTTTTTTTTAAAAACTCCCTTTGAAAGAGAACATTTCTTGAGGATTATCTTTCTATTTCAAAATCATATATCCTCTCTCTCTCTAAATGTTTTGTAATGAAAACTGTTTTCTCTCCACGATTTGTTTAAATAAAGTTACTTGATAACTTGTAACTTAGGTTGCATGGTATCAGACTATTTTATTTGAGTAAATTGTTTTGATCTTGAGGTATCAACTATTGGTAAAACGTTTTTCAAAACTCTTGTTAATGTCTGTTTCACATTGACCTGTAGTATTAAAACAGTGGTTGTTTACTTTGGGATTAGTGCCTTGGACTGTATGACTAAAGCATTCATTCGATTTTTTTTAAGGATTTATGTTTTAAGTCGGAGATAATATCAGATAAGAATGAATTGCAAAACAATTTCTGAAAACATACAGTGAGCAAGATGAAATAGATTTGAGTTATTAATCAAAATGTTTTTGTTAAAAGAGTTGAATTTCAATTGGATATCTATCTAAGAGAAATTCAAAAGAACACTTTTCTTAATCTGTTAAACATTTTTTTCAAAATTGTGAGTTTATGAAATTTGGCTTAATATTCTTTTACCTATTCTTTATTAATTCCCATATTTTAGCTCTGGTGCATTGTTTCTTGAGGACACATTGCTCCGATGCTATATTTCTGAGAAGGAATAGAGAATAAGTTTAATCATACTCTACCAAATTTTATATAGCTCTGATCAACTCTATCTATTTAGCCGTAATGGCTTGGCCTTAGTGGCTATAGGGAAAGGTCTAGAAGTTGAATAATCCATCAATTTCTAACCAAGGCCTTAGTACCAAACACTATCATTCTAATTCAAACTTTCAACCCTTGGTGATATAAGGAACTTATATAGATTAGCGGTTGTTAAGGGAGAAACTGCACTTGATGCAGCAAATAAGGATGAAGTCGGAAGTGCACCCACAGCTCTACCTCTCGAGAAGGAAAGAAGTATACAAATTGAGGTATCTGTAGCTCATCTGTATTCTCTCAAAAGTATACAGAGCTGAAAAGGCAATTCAACCGTTTCTGAATGAACTCTCTTAACAGGGTGATTTCATTGAAAATTCGCTCGTCAGCCAGAGCACCTTGTAATGAGTCAAGCACACCAAAAGCATTCACGCTGATGGTAAACCTAAAGTTTTTGTTTCTAAGGGATGTTATAGGACCTAACAGTTATCTAGCCTCTCTTGGGACTAACAATTGTGAGGACACATTGCAAGAAGTGCACATTGTGAGGTATAGGTAAAACCCCTAAAATTCTTTGTTTACCATTCATGGTGAATGAAGTTGTTGAGCCACCTTCACAGGTATTTGAGGGAAACTTGAATTTCTTGTCATATATTAGAATCCTTGTCAACCTTCCTAGGAAGAACAGTCCTAGTTCCCTAACGGGATTTCACATCCGCAGAGCAATCTGTTGATGTTGAGAGGCAATCACTAACAGTTTTCCATGACTGAAAATAATGAGTTAATTCATCTTTACAGGTGATTGAGAGAGACGTTTGTACACGTCTACTCTCCCAGGAATTCAAATTCTGGAATACATGGATCACTCAAAACTTAAAGGCATATCACCGTCAACGATCCAGTGCATGGACTTGCATATGGGGAGTCGGTTGGTGCTTAAATAGCCGCTAGTACGCATACAACATTCAACGATCCAGTGCATGGATTTGCATATGGGGAGATTGTTGATGCTGAAAGTAGCTGAGCAACAACTCGTAGACTATGATTCAGTTGGTTTACCAATTTGATAAGTCTTTTGAGGATCAGGGTGTTGGGATTTCAGTCACTCCTGAAATGGAGGAGATTCCAATTTCAGAACGGTTATTCCCCGACGACGAGCCACGTGTGCATGGATTTGCTCATGGTGAGTTGGGTGACGGCCTAATTGAAACCCTGTCTGAGATTCCATCTCAGAACCTAGATCTTTAGTGATCGACAACATGCTACAGTCAACGATCCATAATATCTTGGTGAGACTAGCATGGATTTACTTGCAGGTACAAATTGCTATAAATGGAATGAGTGCAAGTAAGGGAGAGAAATACTTGAGTGAAGTGAGGGAGTGATACACTTGAGTGAGAGAAATAGGGAGAGAAATGAGTGGAACACTTACGCTTGAAAGTGTAAACACCAACAGAACGTAGTAGAAGTGAGGAAACCATAGACCAAACACTAACCTTGCTACTATGCTTGAATCCTGTTACTGAATTTTCTAGCTCTGGAATGTTGAAGGGATTCTTTTCTGGAAGACAAGCTGAAGAAGAGTCTAGCTGAAGCTTAGTGGGAATGTCCAAACTATTACCTTTGGGTCTATTAACTCATGTTGTTCTCAATCTCAAAGGGGGAGACATAAATTTTTAGACCTAAGGAGGATTTTATGTTCAATTGGAGGAGATTTTCTTATTCGATTGGATGTAGATAATACTTTTATTGTTTTAAAGGATATTCTCAACTAAGGGGGAGAATTTAGTGATACAAGAAACGAGATCTGTCAATCCTATCTTGTGGAGGTTACTTAGAGGATATCTAAAGACACAAGGGTGGATTGGAGCTTGCATGAACTAAGGGGGAGAATTAGATAAAATTGAAACCTTAGTGATGCAAGGGAGAATTACTAAGGGGGAGTTTCTTAGTAATTGGTTGAAGTCTAATCCCTAAAGGTATTGTAGATTTGACTAATTTTTTGTCTGAAGTGGAGAAGTTACTTTTTGTCAATTGGGAAGAAGTTACTTGTCGTACTAAGGGGAAGAAGTTATGGAGAATCTTAACATCTTGGTTTGCAATGCTATATCTTATTCTGAAAAGATATCTAAGGGATTTTGCTCTGTTTGTTTGAAAATTTGTCCTTGGAACATTCTTAGGAGAGGTTCGGCAAAAGAATTCTTTCTAGCACGATCAATGAATGAAAATGAAGATTTCTTTGAAGAGTATCAACTCAGGGGGAGTTTTTGCTAAGTAGAAGTTTTCTGGGTAAAGAAGAATGTGAAGGAGATTTTCAAGGGGCATCTGAGAAGTGTCCAAGTGTGTTCTATTTCTTGTTTCAGTGATAGATGAAGTAGTGGAGTAGTGCAGGGAAGAAAGAAAATTATGTTTCCTGGAAATAGAACATCCTGAAGAAAAAGATGAAGTGAATTTCATTCTAAGAGAGAATAACCTTAAGGGGAGAATGAGTTGACCTCTTATGGGGAACATAGAGAGCTGTATGTTCTAGTTCGAATTGCAAGATGAACAAGAATGATTGTTTAGAAGTCTTTACTAATGATTTGTTTCTTTATTGAAAGAACCCCATCTTTGAAGAACATTGAAGTGGAGGAAGCTAAAGGAAAATGAAATTCAGAAATTCATCATTCATTTTCAGCAACTCAGGAAATCTGGATTTAACTGATTATATCTTTCCAGAACCTTTTGTATATTATTTTCATGTCCAGTACTTTAATTGTTTATTGTATGTTAGTTGAGTTATCCTCTAGTAGTTAATTTCATTTAATTGCTTTTGTGGGAGATTGTAAAGGGAAATAGTATTTGATTGCTATTCCATATCAACCAAATAAGGGGAGATTGAAAGGGGAGATAGGAGTGAATGGAAGTAACTCACTGCACTTTCATGTGTAATAGAAATGCTAAATGTAATCTCTATGTAATGGTTGATGATAACTCAACAATAGAACAGGACATGTAATAATATGCAGGTGCACATAAATCTTGGATCACAGAGTTCAGTTAAGACAAAGTATCAAAGGATCATCTACAGACTTGAAGCCCACTGGAAGAAGTTCATTAACATGTTCATGCCTCAGTGGAGAATAAAAGATATTGACATCTATTCAAGGATGTGGAAGCTACAAAAGATTGTCTTAGTCTATGAAGATTTTAGTGCATTACAATCGAAGCTACAAGTAAGGTTTGCAAAGAAGAATGTGGAATCATGTTCGGAATCAAGAGCCCCTATCAAGACTAGTCACTTATGAACCAGACCGTTGCATAAAGTGTCAGGACATTGGAGGCAAGCTCTCGTCGGTTAATATGGTTTTAATCATTCTAAAGTTGTTGGTTTTCTTGAGTCAAGTGGAGGATCAACAAAGGTGGTAAATCAGTGTTGGAGAAATGTCAGCCTAATGGATAAGGGACAGACAGCACAACCTGATTGGATCTTACTAAAACTTCACAGATTAGAAGGCCAAATATTTGGACGTGGTGGAGTCACGTATACGGGGCCAATTATTTGGATAAGAAAGTCTACACAAATTGATGAGTGGGATGGAAATATTTAATTTAATTAAATAAAGTATTTATTTAATTATTTATATATTTTATAAAGAAAGATATTCTTTATTTATATTTTATATATTTATTAAATATTACTTTTACATTAAATATTTCCAAAGGCATGCTTGGCACATGACTTTGAAGATAAGATTTGGGTGGACATGAGCAAAAGGAGAAAAAGTGAAAAAGTAACCTTTTTCACTTTGAATAAAAGTCTTCCATACTTGTTTTTCAAGAAGTGTGGGTGCAGGAGAAAATAAGGGGAGAGAGAGAAAAATTATTCTCTCCCCCATGGCCGAACTAGATCTTGAATATTTTAGAGCCATGATTTTTTTTATTATACCACTCCTCTATTCTTCTATTAAAAACACTTGTTAAATCTTGTATAGAAGATTTGGTTGATTTTTGTCTCCTAGATCTACAAAATGTAATAGTTTTAGAGGAGACAAAAATCACTTCTTTGTTGTGTTCTTGAGCTTATGTTCTTGAACTTGTTTGTAGCATCTACCCCACTTCAATGAATATAAAGTTATATTCTTGGATCTTGTTGTGTTGTGTGTTTTGGATGATTTACCGTTCATTATCTTGGTTATTTTAATGGTGTTCTTGAGGTTGAAGAAGATGATGAACAGTACCCGGGTTTGAACCAAAGTAAATTTTATGTTGTCCCAAAAATAATTAATAGTCATAATTTTAATTTAGGAATCGTATTCACCCCCCCTCTACGATCTCCGGGACCCAACAGGCTATAATACGAAGACCTGGATTGAAGTTAGTCGCCTGTGAACCAGACTAGTTGCATTAAGCGTCAGCAGTTCGTGAAAGGAATCTGAGTAATACCTATAGAAGAATTGTTAACTTGAAGAACGTACTTGGAAAGAACGTTTATTTATTAATGTACGAAACGTGATTTGTAGAGGCTACGCCCAAACAGCTAAATAGCTCAAAGGGTGCAGGGTGCAGGGTGCAAAGTGTCACAACCTTGGTACGAAAAGTGAAATTTTATGAACTACAGTCGTAGAACGGAAACAGCTCAGGGTACAAGTGTAATGTGACAAGACTTTGGTACAAGAAATGGAAGTTGGCGTACTTCAGTCAAGGAATGAAAAGGGGGTTAAAGTGCAGTGATCAAATTGCACTTTGACCATATAAAATAAATCAAGCGCAACAAAAATATGAAGCGCAACTAAAGTTCCTAGCGCCACAAAAATTCTAACGCAACAAACTTGAAGAAATTTTGGTAAGTAATTAAAGGCGCCATTTAAAGCTACACAGGGGATACACTCTACAGGCGCAACAAAATATTCTTGGCGCAACAAAACATTTCTTGGCCCCACTTATCCCTCAGCCAATAAAATTACAGCAGCCTACTTTTATTGATTTAAAGTCTACACAGATAAAAAAATAAAGCCAATCATTTCAAGAGTCGTCTTCATCAAAAAATATCATATGTAGAGAGCTACTGTCATGGCCGGAGCAAGAAGACTTAAATATATACACATTCATACCTTGCTCCCGGTCAGATATTAGGACTCGATTCTTTAATGAAAAATGCTCGGGGCTCCTAGATATCACTCCCTACGGACTCCGTTTTTCCTTGTACTAATTTAGATATATTTGTATAGGAACTGCGCCTTATATTTTTGTGTTAGTAGCAAAGAACTAATTTGTTCTTTAGAAACCAGTTATATTTTTAACTAGGTGTAGCAACCTCCGGGTATATATATAAAAGATATATTCCCCGAATCTTGTCCCGTTTATTTTACTTGCTAATTTTCTTGACCCTAATTGATTTATCCAGACACACAGAAAATTAGTAGGCAGCTCACTTAAACACTACAAATGGCTGAACCCATTCTGAAGCAATAATTTATTTATCCGCAAATTCTGAAAAGAATTTAAATTATTGTCAGTATCGTATTCAACCCCCCTTCTACGATACTTCGGGACCCAACAATTGGTATCAGAGCAAACTGATTGATATACAAATCAAGATCCGTAGCTCAGTGAATCCCAGAGTGTCGAAGCTGGTTGGACTCGGATTGTTTAGATGCCTTGTTAAACAAGTTTAATTATAAACTTTTAATAAGTTTATTTTATAAACTTTATAAATTTTATTTTATAAATTTTTATTAGTTTATGTTATAAATTTTAATTAGTTTATTTTATAAACTTTTATAAAATTTATTTTATAAACTTTTTATGCTATAAATTTTAATTAGTTTATTTTATAAATTTTAAATTAAATTTATTATATAAACTTTTATAAAATTTATTATATAAACTTTTATTAGTTTATATTATAAATTTTAATTAGTTTATTTTATAAACTTAATATTAAATTTATTTTATAAACATTTATAAAATTTGTTTTATAAACTTTTATTAGTTTATATTAGTTTATTTATAAATTTAAAAAAAGTTTCTAATTTATATTTGTTAAACATTTTTTTATAGCAGCTGTCCATCGCACTGAAATTGACTTGTCTGTGGTTGTAATGGAAGATATTGAAATTGAAGGCACTGCACTTCGTACTTCAGAGTCTGTTGCGCCACTAATTTTTGTTGCGCCTCTCCTCTTGCGCTACTGTGTAAGTGCAACATACGGACTTTTGTGCCACCAAAGTTCTTAGCGCCGCTAACCCTAGAATGCTATTTGGTACTCCAAGTTTTGACCCTTTAATTTTTAATTTTTATTTTAGATGTATTTATTTTTCCAGAAAATTTAAAATTCTTGAAAAATAAAATTTTTCTTAAATATTAATTTATGATATTTTAATTTTTAAGAAAATTTGAAATTCTTGAAAATTAATTTATTGTATATTTTTATTTTTGATTAATTTATTTTCTAAGAAAATTAAAAATTCTGTAAATCTAAATTTTTCTTAAATATTAATTCGAGGGTGCTCAAGGGGTTTGTAGTTGAAGATTTTTCTGAGTATTGAAGGCAACTAAAATTGACTGAAGATTATCCAATGAAGTTAATTCTGGAACAGGTTGAAGAAGAAGTGGTACTAATTTCCTCAGAGGTCTACTCCATGGGATCCAACTATTTATTCGGATGCTGAAAAAGAAGAGATTAATCTAGGTACAGTTTTTGGTTGATTTGAGTTGAATTTTTGGATGAAATAGGGTTTAATGTAGTGAATGAGAACAGACTAGACTACCTGGAATCTCAGTACAAGCCTTAAAGATTATTCTACAGGGAGATTACAGGAAGTTCGTGCTAACACTGTAGATCATCTGGAACACAGAATTACAGCCAATAGGGATCTAATGATACAACTACATTGTCTGTAGAAGAACTGTATGTGCTGAAGGCCTATGAACTAGAAAAAGAGCTGAAGAAGATAATATTTGGTAAAACAAGTTGTTAGCATATCCACTGTATTTGTGACCTAGGAACCAAATTTGATTGAATTCAAGGTTGAGAACCTCTAAACCGAAATGAAATGATTCAAGAAGCTGAATTGAAGATGTAGTAGCTTGAAGTAGTGCTCAAGGTGTTGTAAGTGAATTTGACACTTTGGAATAACCTGAGAATTGGACTGCAAGTCAAGCCTGCAGGAAAAACAGGATGTTCAATGACATCAGATTCAGACGGAATCCAAATTTTTAATCTAAGGTCCTTACCTATAGATTCCATAAAGGAGATTTTCGAGAACAGTTCAAGAGGTGTTTGCAAAACATAGATGGTTTAAAATAGAAAGACAAAATCAGGGGTTTGCTACACAATTTGAAGAAACATGTACAAGCAAAAGATGATAGACACTATGTTGGGTTGAAGCAGGAATCTCAAGCATTAGTGAGGATGCAGCAAGGGAAAGCATTTGTTGGTGAAGTTAAATGCAAGGTTGATTCTATCAATGACAGTGATGAACCAAGTGGATATCTGGCATCAATGACCAACACTGGAGATGAATCACTAAGCACTTCATAGGTACACATTCTAACTAGTATATGTTTATCTAATTCAGAACTGTATGATTATTAGGTATTGAAATGTATTATATTCATGTCAACATGTTAGCATCTTAGGACTTAAATGCTTAATTGATTGCTAAGAATAAGAGTGCATGCTAGGATTCATGAGTTTAATTAGTACATTTCATACTTGATTGTCTATGTAGTAAAATGAATATCTAGAATTAGATAGGGTGTTCTAGATGATTAGGTGTATCCCTAAAAAATATCTAGAATGAACAAGGGGTCAAAGTGCAGTGATCAAATTGCACTTTGACCATATAAAATAAATCAAGCGCAACAAAAATATGAAGCGCAACTAAAGATCCTGGCGCCCCAAAAATTCTAGCGTAACAAACTTGAAGAAATTTTGTTAACTAATTAAACGCGCCACTTGAAGCTACACAGGGGATACACTCTACTGGCGCAACAAAATATTCTTGGCGCAACAAAATTTTAAGGCGCAACAAAATTTTAAGGAGCAACAAAATATTTCGTGGCCCCACTTAACCCTCAGCCAATCAAATTACAGCAGCCTACTTTTATTGATTTAAAGTCTACAAAGATAAAAAAATGAAGCCACTCATTTCAAGAGTCGTCTTTTTCAACAAAAATAATATTTAGAGAGCTACTGTCATGGACGGAGCAAGAAGACTTAAATTTATACACACTCATACCTTGCTCCCGGTCAGATATTAGGACCCGGTTCTTTAATGAAAAATGTTCGGGGCTCCTAGATATCACTCCCTATGGACTCAGTTTTTCCTTGTACTAATTTAGATAAATTTGTATAGGAACTGAGCCTTATATTTTTGTGTTAATAGAAAAGAACTAATTTGTTCTTTGGAAACAAGTTATATTTTAACTGGGTGTAGCAACCTCCGAGTAAATATATAAAAGATATATTCCCCGAATCTTGTCCCGTTTATTTTACTTGCTAATTTTCTTGAACCTAATGATTTATCTGGACACACAGAAAATTATTAGGCAGCTCACTTAAACACTACAAATGGCCTAACCCATTCTGAAGTAAATTCCGAAAAAAAATTAAATTATTGTCAGTTTCGTATTCAACCCACCTTCTACGATACTTTGGGACCCAACAGACTTATCGATTGATAGATGTTATCAATCGATATATCAATTGATGAGTCTTCACATTAGTTGATGGTCTTCAATATTTGACTTGGCTTCTTCGACTGATCTCCTATCCATCGATTCTTCAATATCAATCGATCATCCTTCACTTGTATAATTCCTGTCTTCAAATAATTATACTTTGATAATTTAATTTACACATCAATTGATGATCTATATCAATCGACTCTAACATCAATTGATCGGAATAATATCAATTGACTTACACTTTATCGATTGAAATAGACTAAGTACACCTATGCTACAATCCAAATTATTAGTTGATTCATATAAACACTTCAACTGATAAATGGTTTTCTGATCAATTGATATTTATAACTTTCATATCAATTGATCAGTTACATCAAATAAAATTTCTATGATTCTAAGATTATTGTTATCATTAAATTATATGTAGATTCCTAATAGTCTTCCCCTATTTGTGTTTGTGATATGAACAGGCATAAATCTACTTGATGATAACAAAACCCCTAATTATTTTCATTCAGACATAATCAAAAAATTTAAACATCACTTTTGAATTTTAAAAATACCAGTTTGATAAATAACTCCTGCAAGCTACTTCAATGTCTTCACCATCTTCATAATCCATTTAGTTCTTCTTTTTCTTCTCAGCATTTTCCTTTAATTGCCTCATTAAAGAACTCCTCAAAATTGTTTCATCTCTGTCAGTTTCTCCAAGTTGCCTCATAAGGTAGTGTATTTCTTCTTCTGTGATTTTGTCCAGATAATTGCAGATATCAAAGAACTTTGTGTTTCCCTCTACATCTGTAAAAATCATTACATACTTTTGCTCCAATACCACCTTTTTGACTTGAGACTTCCATAGCTTAAGGGGTGAATCAGGTTTAGCTTCTGCCTTTGATCTCCTTAGCTTTGAAATTTGTTGTTGAATTTCTTGAGCAATTATTGTGTTAAGTTTGTACTTTCTGTTGAGTAGAGGAAGTATGGTCTCTAGAAGATTGTAGCTTTGCTTCATTATCACCTTCAATGAATAAGTGATTTTCCCTCCATTTTCATACTCCAACCTCATTGATTCTTCTTGGTTAGAGGTTGCAGGGTGAGTCCTGACTCCTATCAACCCTTTTTCACTGATCACTGGTATTCCTTTCATATCATATCCTTCAATTGTAACCTCCTCCTTGATTTCTTCTTGATTAGCCTGGAGGTTTTCCTAAACCACCTTTTCTTGAGTAGAATTTGTCTTTTTATTAGCCATGACTATTCTCCTCTTTTTCCTTAGTGGTTGCTCCATCAATTGATCTTCCATGTTCCATTCCATTTACATTTGACTTGCAATTTCTTCAATCTCCTTTTCTCTTTTTACAGCATCTGGCAATCCTAAGGAAATGGCTCCTTGAAGAAGCTTTTAGCCAACTGGCTCTTTCCTTTTCTTCTCTTCTTCAATCATTATGGATTTCCCCTTTTTCTTCTCTTCAAGGGCTTCAAGATCAATTGTTAGAAAGGCTTCTGCATTTGAGTTACTTTTTTTGGCAGCCTTCTATGCATTTTCATTTACTTTTCTTGTTTGAGCAATGAATTTATCCAAGTTTCCTCTTTCTGTTGCCTCTATCACCAACTTAGTGCTTTTCTTAAAATCAACAATTCTTTTCCTTTCCCTCTCAATCATTGATTGAGTTTCTCTTTCTCAAGAAATCCTTCTAGCTTCTAGATTATCTTTAAACTTCTTGAATTCTTTCTTTTCAGTTCTAAATTATCTTTGGGTGACTTAGATGTCTTCGAAGATTGATTATCCCTATTGCTTCCATATTTAGTCCTTTTTGCTGCAGAATTGGTAGAATTAATAGAATCCTTGATAATTTAAAATGGATCCTTGTTAGAATTGATAGAGTCCTTGATAATTTCCAATTCTCTCTTCACTCCTATCACTGTGATCTTTTGAATTTTTAGTGATTCCCTCATATAGTGAGCAATTCTCCTTTGATTGGGATCTTCAATTTCTCCTTCCACCATTGGCCTCATATATTGGGAAAGAATCTCAGTTTCAGCAGCTTCTAAGGAACCATCAATTGTTCTCATCCATGACTCCTCATCAGAATCATCTTCTAACTCTTCAGGTGCCATATAACATATATCTGTTGTATTGGCAATGCTCTCCTTCAGATTCCTAGTCCTTTGTTCTGTATGCTCAATTCCCAATAGTTGTTTTACATCCCTGTTACTTGAAGCATCCAACCCTTGATATTGTGGATCAGAATGAATGAAATTCTGTGGATCCAAGTCACCAGCATCAACTTCATCTTCAATTTCCTTATCAATTCCACTCCCACTAGCTTCTGAATTTGATACTCCTCTTATCTCCTTAACTCCTTCCTCCTTTGGCATCAACTCATTTTCCAACTCCTGTGCAAATAGAAGAATTATTTTATCTCTCTCACTCATCTCTCTATTTTGTATCAGGATCTCATCCTGGAATCTCACCTCACCCTCACTCATATCCTGTGCACCTTCTAAGGTGGGGCCCTCAAGTGTTGCACTCACATTCCTGGAGGAAATATGAATGTCCTTATTCACTCCCTCTACTTTTGTCAGGCTGCAATCCTGTCTCTCACTCAACTCACTCAATCCTAAGAGTGTTTGTGCAATATCAATTGATTGAGCATCAATTGATGTATAGATATTATCAGTTGAAGTGTTTGGGATATCCATCAATTGATGCATACCCATCGATTGATCTTGAGTATCGATCGATGGCTTATCAGTCGATGGTTGAATATCAATTGATGAAAGAACATCAATTGATGGAGTAGAAACAATTGAGGTAATAATTTGAGAAGTGATATTTATAATGACATGAGAAATGGCATCCTGAATTTCCTGGGAAGAAAATTCAGGAGAGAGTGTTGGCTTCTCCTTGAAAAATATAGAAGGAGAATCTAAAAATGTCTGATTATCTATCAGAACATTTTCTGAATAAATTTTGTGAGAAGAGGAAGGGAGAATAGAAGAGATTGGAATTGAGAGATAATAGGGCTGCATCTCATCATTTATATGAGATGCATCAAACTGACTTTGAGAAGGCTCCACCACAATTTCCTGTGATTTTGCAGTGTGTGATTCTCCATGAGCAAAGGTGACTTTCTTTTCTCTCCTGCCATAGATTTTTGTAAATTTGGATGGTGTGTCCCCAGATTGGTTCTGTGCCCCTGGTTGTGGGCTATTTTCAATACTATCATCCTTTTGAGAGGATGCCAATAGAGATGTGGTATTTTCCATATTAACATACACAGTCTTTTGAGAGATTGTGGAGTGACTCGGCTTAGGTTGCACACCCTCACTCTCCTTATTCTTCTGGATTCTTTAATGTTTCCCAGTTTCCTCTGTTAGTAATTGTACTCTAGAGACAATACTTTTTTATATTTTAAGGAAATATTTATTATTAAGGATTATGTTTTTATTGATTTTTATTTATTTATTATGTTTTATTTACTGCATAATAAATTGAAAGCATAATACATGTCCTCGGAATTTTGATACGTATTATATATCTTTAAGTATGTGACTTAAAAATGAGATTATATGAATAGTATCATATTCCTAAAATTCCCTAGTCGAGTATTATTATTTAAGGACAATAATAATGCACAAAGACTAGTATGTTTCTTGACAGATGACCACATCTCATTGGTCATAGATATGGTGATACTGAAGTCAAGAACATAAGTGCATGTCTCAATGCATGGCACTGGAATGACCCGCCGTGAGATTCTACATGTTAAATAAGTGTCATAAGTAATTCTCACTGTGATAATGGTGTAATGATCCTTAGACCTGAAATCATTATATTTCTATACGAGAATTAATATACTTTGATTACATTAAAAGTTACTGATGTGTTAAAAATACTGCAAGCGCACAGTGTTTAATTGTAGCAATCACAGATCGATCCTCAGAGACTATGAAACTTCCAAACCCTAATAAATAAATCAGGCAGACTAGACAAATAATGTTGAGATGAGATTTGTTTGACCTAATAAGCAAATAAGAACAAATAAATATGAAGAACCTAGGAATCCGACTCCATCAATTAATCACAATTAATATCCAACTTACCCTAAAAATCAATTCTCTTTCTTCAACAAATAAATATCAATCAACGAGACAAGCATATACTATGAAACTTTTTATCTAACAATAACCCATCAAAACTTCATGGAGCAAGCATAGGCTATGAAAAATAAATTCGATAACAATAATATATCAAAATCACTTTGTTAATCAAACAATTAAGCACCAAGAAAAATCATGAGAATCAAATAATAGGAACAAACAAATACTAAAAACAATCAACTAACTTCACCTTCATCCTAGGGCTAGAGAATTAGCTAGACATGCTTGAAGAAGAAAACAAAAAAACTAATATAAAACATGCAAATAACAAATAACATAAAAAGTGTTTGAAAGATAAAAACTTGTTTGTATTGAAAGAGCAATAAAATAAAAGTACTCTACTCCTACTCCTAACTATTGAAAATTAAAATTACAATTAAGGTTCAAGGTCTAGGTCTTAAAATACAAGAGAGGAGGCCCATATATATAGGGAAAATAATGTAGGTTTTCTAAATCGATTACATATTGAATTCTAAATATTTCCTTCTATTCCTTTTTCTTCTCCAACAAGCATTCGATTTTATCTCCTTTTTCTTTGCCTCCAAGTAATTCCATCTCCTTCCTTGTATTCTCCTTTTTCTGCTACAATTCTGATTTTAATTAATTTCCTACAAAACAAAATAAAAACAATTAATTAACTAATAAAATTATGAAAATAAACATAAAATAGGTATTAAATATGTATTAATTATGGACTCATCAAATACCCCCATACCTTTCTTTTGCTCGTCCTCGAGAAAAATCAAAAGAAAAAAATATTATAAAAGTCCTATGCTCTTTTTCGTAGGCGTGACGGATAATTTTAGGTTTACCAACCCGTTAAACTCGTAGACGATCTCTACCAGAGGAGTGTTGTCTCCTAAGGGTTTACAGAAGATATACCCATAAAATCCGTGAAATATTCTAGCAAGCATCCCACTCTATCAATAACGTTCATCGGTGTCAATAAAAGAAGATTTTTAGGAAAATACATACCTTAAAGAGTCTTCTAATAATAGATAAGATATAGGTATCTAAAATCCACTTATATCGACGCAAACGTTTGCAAAAACTACCAAGGTGTGTCTTGAAAATAGGTCTCTGAAGAATTAATTGAATAAGTACATTTCCTCTTTTTCAACCAATATTGAACTGACCCAATCTCTATCAAAATAAGTATCTAGCCAAATTTCACAATTTTTTCCAATTGACTGTGCAATGTCTGTTTTCTTAGGCTTTCTATGTTTCCCATGTAGCGAGCTTTGGGTCAATGACTCCCAAACCAGTTGGTTTTAGGGCACTAGGTTTCAAAATACCCCTACGAACTTAATTACTCGAGTAACAAAGGCCACAAAACAAGACTAGTCAATTACTACTTTTATTCTAGCTCGTCAAGTAATTCTCCAGTACCCAAGGGCAGTGAAAAGTCACCAAGAAAATTTTATTTCTCATACAATCGCACTTAATACCAGCACATGTACATGGATCGTCCCTTTCATATAACATTGTATTTGCCACCCATTGATCTCAAAGGAGTACTTGATGCTTTATATATTTTTTTCACAAACATTTGATTCGACATTGTTTTAACATGTGGGCTCTCTCTCAGGTATCGAAAACTTCCCTAGACAATCTTTCCAACAAAGACCTTGTGCAATAAGTGCCATCTTGGACTTTTAAGTAAAAATTTGTTCGACACAAGTTTCATGAAGAAAACTACTCAACTACGTTCGAATTATCTCAAGGCATTACATATATATAATTTTATAAAAAATTGTTAACACCAACTAGCATCAAAGTACAAGAGTGGAAAACTTAGCTAAAACATCCCTATTTTTGGATTTTCTAATTTTTTAATTTTTTTAGATTTTTGAATATTTTTATAATACTACTAATTCCCTCCCCCCATACCTAAATCATGCATTGTCCTCAATGTATGCAAAGAAGAGAGAAATGACAAAGTAAAAGGACGAGAATACCTGATAAAAGCATGATGGAGGAAGCCTATACAACACACACACATAGTTACTCCCCCATACCTACACTGGACTATGGGAGACAATCAAGAAGAAAGCTCAATAACTAACAGCACATCGAGGAAAAACTTCGCTCATCGTAGAGTAAGCACACTGTTGAAACACATTCTCAAGAACAACATTATCCACTAGAAATATACGATCTCGCAATAAGATAAAACTCATATCATTAACATAATCTATAGACGAATTAGACGCTTCTTTAAATTGTTTAAACAGATTGATTACTTGATATTTGTGATCATGGACTAAGTCATTAGAAATAAAAGCATGATGAGTTTCATTGAAACCTACAAAGGACTGACCAAAAGTGGATATAAATGGTTTTGAATCAAGTGGGGGTGGCTCACCTACAGAAGTCTTAACAATGGACTTAGGCTCAAACGCAATATCCTTTAATTGGGTTTCATGTTTAGAACAAATGATATTCAATTCATCTAATATCTCATCAGAAGTGAAATTTTGATATAGCTCATGAAGTTCTCTATTACTCTCATACTCTAACACAACATCATGTTCAAGAAAAGACTCAATCAATCTATCCTCAAGATTCGACCAAGACACAATGTCAGCAATGAAATTAACTCCTACAGGTTGGTCATAAAGATCATTGGATTGACTTCCCACATTAAAAATATTAAGATCTAGAGTCATGTTTCCAAAAGTGAGTTTCATCGAACCATTCCTACAGTTAATCAAAGCATTGGAAGTAGCAAGAAAAGATCTTCCTAAAATTATAGGAATTTGATTTTTGAAATTTTTGACAGGTTCAGTCTCGAGAACAACAAAATACATGGGAAAGACAAAATCACCAACCTTAATTAACACATCCTCCACTACGCCCTTAGGAGTTTTGATAGAACGATCAGCTAACTGAAGAGTGACATTAGTCTTTTTAAGCTCACCTAAACCCAAAGTTTGATAGACAGATAATGGAAGAAGGTTCACACTAGCTCCTAGATCAAGTAACGCTTTGTCAATGAAAGTATCACCTATGACACAAGAGATTGTAGGACAACCAGGATCCTTAAACTTCACAGGAATTTGATGCGATATGATGGAACTAACAAGAGACGTTAGGAAAGCTTTCTTAGAAACATGAGTGGTTTTTTTATGAGTACACAAATCTTTTAGACACTTCGCATAAGAGGGAATTTCTTGAATTGCATCTAAAAGAGGAATGTTGATCTTGACTTGTTTAAAGACTTCCAAAATCTTATCCAATTGAGGAGATTGTTTGTTTAAAGTAAGCCTTTGAGGAAATGGGGTTTTTGGCTTGAAGACTTTTTCAGAGATGGGTTTTGAAGGTGGTTCATCAGATTTGAAAGGTTCACTAGATTGCACTACTACTTCAGAATCTTTAGGAAACAAGGATTGGTCAATACTAGGATTTAAGAGTAAAGGATTTGATTCAGAAGTGAGTTTTTATTCCTCTTGTGTATTGAGACCAGCATGATTGTTTAATTGATTACCGAACCTAAGAGAGATAACAGAATTCACATTTTCATGAGCTTTTTGGTTTGGATGAAATTTAGGATTAACCTCAGGTTGACTAGGAAATCGGTTTTTCTCTCTCTCACTGATTGTGTTGGCTAACTGATTGATTTGGACCTCTAGTTTAGATATGGCTTGAGTATTGGAATTTAGTAACTGTCTATCTTGGGTCATAGTTTGCATGAAAGCCTGTTGAGATTGAGTAATATTAGCTTGAGATTTCAATAACGCCTCAATACTATTTTCCAAGAAATTCATTTTCTTATCAGTTTCATTAAAACCAGGAGGATTCGAAGGAATTGAAACAGAAGTTGGATATGGGCCAAAGTTTTGAGAAGGACATGAGTTGGGATTTTGAGTTAGAAATGGACTAGGATTGGGATTTTGAAAAATAGGTTGAGAGGGTTGGTTATACTGATTGTATTGACCTTGGTTCCATGAGAAATTTGGGTGATTTTTCCAACCAGGGTTGTATGTGGGTGAAAATGGATTATTCATAACTCTCGCTTGAAACATGGCATTAGCTTGTTGAATTTCAGGGCAATTTTCTATCACATGATTAGATGAGTTACAGTTTGCACAGACATACACTTGTAAAGACACGTTGTTGGTTTCTAAGGCTTCTAATCTTCTTGTGAATGTAGCTAATTTAGCTTCAGTTGCAATAGAATTACCAACTACATGTATGCCTTTAGATGAGCTAGGTTTTTCGATTTCTTTACTTGGTTCCCTAGTTGACTCCCACAACATTGTTTTTTCAGCTAACTCTTCAAAAAATTGCCAAGCTTCTTCCTCATTTTTATCCATGAATTTACCTTGACACATTGACTCTAACAAAGAAGTGGTTGGGCTATCTAAGGCTTCATAAAGAATTTTACAAAGTCTCCATTGTTCTATACCATGTTGAGGACACTGGGACAACAAACGTTTAAATCTATCAAAATATTTCCAAAAAGACTCATTTTGATTTTGTTGAAATTGGTTGATTTCATTCCTAAGTTTGTTGGCCTTATGGTTTGGAAAATATTTTTTTAGAAATATGTTTACAAATCCCTCCCAAGTTGAAATAGAATTAATGGGTAGACTATATAACCATTTTTTAGCATTTTCTTTAAGAGCAAAGTTGATAAGTCTCAATTTAATAGAGTCATCAGTCAATTGTTGAATTTTCTGTAGGGCACAAACTTCCTCAAACTCTCGGATGAAAAGATATGGATCCTCACCCTCTACCCCAATAAACCTAGGTAACATGCTAATGTGGTGAAATTTAATTTCAAAATTATTACCATTTACTGTTGGTAGGACTATGCATGAAGGTTGGGCGGAACGAGTGGGGTAACAACGGTCTCTAAGTGGAATAGACATGACTTACAAGTAAGCAATTAAGCACGTAGCAGATAAGAGATAGAAGTAAAGACCTAAAAAAACAAAAGAAAAATCATATGTCTATGTTAACCTAGAGAAATTCTAGACCTGCTCCAAACTTTAAGATAATACTAAGAATCACAAATCTAAAAATATTCAAACCGATAGGCCAGGCAGATGGAAGCATTGCCAAGAGGCTAACCACCTTCCTAGACACCAATCCAAATTGGCCAGGTAAGCTCTCGCTTTCCTAGACACCAAAAGTAAGAATACGTAAAAATTTGTCTCGTCTTAGGTTCTCTTCCTAAGTGAGCGCGAAATCCTAGGGGCCAACTGAAGGGTTTCGTGACACAAACGCAGCGGAATAAACGCGAAAAATAAATCAAAATAGCGAAACCCTCCGCAGGATCCATGCGAAAACAAAAGATTTAATTCGGAGATAAAGAATAAATACCTTTAGAAGCTTTAACAGTTCATTAATGGAAGATTAATGGAGGTCCAAAGCTTGTTTAATCACCACGTATCCCGCTCTCGCGATCTACGCTCTACGGTATCCACACGAACACTTTTCATGAAGGATTGATGTGTACTAGCACCCGAAAACTTCTTCTCTCTCTCTATCTTCCTCCTCTCTCAGAGCGGCTAGGGTTTTTGTAAAATCTCTTTTTTTTTTAAATCAGCCCATAAAGAGATTATATAGAGAGAAGAATAAGTTTTCTAATTATAATCCAATTATAATTAATACTAATCCAAAATTCTAAATTATTTAATTAAGTCTCACTTAATTAATTAATTATTAATTTTGGAATTAGTTTAAGTAATTCATTTATTCTATTTATATAATTAATTAAGTCATACTTAATTAATATCATAAATAAAATAAATTACTTATTTAATTTAAATTCATAATTTAAATTATTTCTCCTTCAAGCGTTCTTTGTGTGTGACCCTGTAGGTTATTATTACGTTGGCAACAATTTTAATATCTAATTAAAATTGTAAACAATGAGCGGCATCTAGTAATACATCATTGCTACCCAAGTAATAATAATAAATCGGTGATTCGATTAAGCCTTTCGTGAATAATGTTCCATGTAATATAATCCCTTTAATCTTGATATTATAGATTAAACTCAAGGCATGTCTCGTGTCATCCTCTTCATAATTTAATCTTTATTTTCTTGATCGATGAGTAGAATATTAAAATCAAATCAACATTTGAGCACGGCCGTGCATTTCATAGTCTCACTCAAACAAGAGGCCAATAATATCACTCCTAAAATTAGGAGGATTAAATCCCATCTAGATCATTCATATTTCTCATACGATTCATAATATACCCAATGTCCACTTTTATCATCACCCGGTCAAAGGTAACTTTTAATGTAATCAAAGTATATTAATTCTCGTATAGAAATATAATGATTTCATGTCTAAGGATCATTACACCATTATCACAGTGAGAATTACTTATGACACTTACTTAACATGTAGAATCTCACAGCGGGTCATTCCAGTGCCATGCATTGAGACATGCACTTATGTTCTTGACTTTAGTATCCCCATACCTATGACCAATGAGATGTGATCATCTGTCAAGAAACATACTAGTCTTTGTGCATTATTATTGTCCTTAAATAATAATACTCGACTAGGGAATTTTAGGAATAAGATACTATTCATATAATCTCATTTTTAAGTCACATACTTAAAGATATAGAATACGTATCAAAATTCCAAGGACATTTACTATGCTTTCAATTTATTACGCAGTAAACAAAACATAATAAATAAATAATCAATAAAACATAATCATTAATAATAAATATTTTCCTTAAAATATAAAAAGTATTGTCTCTAGAGCACAATTACTAACAATCTCCCACTTGCACTAGAGCCAATTACCCAAGTATCCAATACTCATGAAACTAGTGTGACTTTCATGCTTCTGCTGCGACAAAGCCTTAGTCAGTGGGTCTGCAATATTATTATTAGTATGCACTTTACATATATGTATATCTCCTTGATCATTAATCTCATTAATTAGGTGATATCTCCTAAGTACATGCCCAAACAGCCTCATTGGCTGCTTCGCAAGCATCAATATACTCAGGCTCTATTGTAGAATCAACTATTGTCTCTGCTGTGAACCATTCCATCATACAACATCTCAATAAAATTAGATAAAACACAAAGATAGACAGAAACATTAAATTATCATTATCTGTATAGAAACCAGTATCACTGAAACCTCTTACAACTAGCTTCACATCTCCTCCATGTAACAAGAATGAATCTTTAGTCCTCTTTAAGTACTTAATAATATTCTTGACTGTCGTCCAGTGACCTTCACCTGGATTAGATCGGTATCTACTCATCATGGTTAAAGCATACAAGACATCAGGACAAGTACATATCATTGCATACATTATAAAACCAATTGCTGACGCATATGGAATTTTACTCATGCAGTCCCTATCATCCAATGATTTAGGACAAATTTTATTTTGAGATCACTATCCCATGAGACATTGGGACATATCCATTTTAGTCTCTTTGCATTTGAAATCGATGCAAAACTTTGTCAATGTATGTACTCTAAATTAGGCCGATCAATCACCTTGATCTATCTCTATAGATCTCGATCCCTAATATATATGTCACATCGCCTAAGTCTTTCATTGAGAAATTATTTCTCAACCAAGTCTTCACAGTCTGTAGAGAAGGAATGTCATTCCCTATTAGTAATATATCATCAACATATAATACTAGGAATGCCACATGGCTCCCACTAAACTTCTTGTAAACACAAGTTTCATCTTCATTCTGAATAAAGTCAAACTCTTTTTGACTGTTTCATGAAAACAAATGTTCCATCTCCTCGAGGCCTGCTTTAATCCATAAATGGATCGACGCAACTTACATACATTTCCAGCATCCTTTAGATCAACAAAACCCTTAGGGTGTGTCATGTACACATCCATATCTTCTTCAAGGCTCTCATTTAAGAAAGCGGTTTTGACATCCATTTGCCAGATTTCATAGTCATAGTAAGCAGCTATAGCAAGCAAAATCCTGATGGACATGACCATAACAACTGGCGAAAAGGTCTCATCATATTCAATACCATGAATTTTCTTGAAACCTTTTGCCACCAATCGTGCCTTATAGGTCTGTACATTAACATCCATGTCGGTCTTCTTCTTGAAAACCCACTTGCACCCTATAGGTTTTACCCCTTCAGGTGGATCAACCAAAGTCCATACTTGATTAGTATACATGGATTCCATCTCAGATTTAATGGCATCCAGCCATCTCTTAGAATCTGGAGTGTTTATAGTATCTAGGTAGGTGAGAGGCTCATCTTCATCCACAAGCATCACATCACCATCTTGAGTCAAGAGAAATCCATATTATCTCTCGGGCTCATGGCGAATCCTACTAAACCTACGAACACCTGTGTTTCTTGAGCAGTATTATTTTTCTTGTACATTCTACTCAGGTTCCTCCACTGGTTCAACGTTATCATGTGGGTCTCAAACTTCATTGAGATCTATTATCCTCCCACTGTCTCTCAGCAGTTCGAGCAACAAACACTTTGTTCTCGGAAGGATTATAGAAAGAATAACCCCTTGTTTCAGTTGGGTATTCCACAAAATTACATTTATCTGATTTTGGTCCTAGCTTGTCAGAGATTAGACGTTTCACAAACGCTTCACATCCCTAAAATTTTATAAATGACATGTTGTGACGTTGCTCAGTCCATATCTCATAAGGAGTCTTTTGAACCAATTTAGTAGGAACACAGTTAAGTGTATGTGGAGTCGTTTCCAGGGTGCAACCCCAGAAACTAATTGGAAGATTTATTGACTCAACATTGATCGCACCATGTCCAACAAGGTGTGATCCCTCCTATCAAAAACCTTTCTTTGATATTTTCTACTTCATCTTTATAGTCTTTGAACTTTTCAAATGATTTGGATTAGTTCTTCAAAAGATACATATATCCGTATCTACTAAAATAATTAGTAAATTTTATGAAGTTAATAAAATCTACCTTTTGTCATCGTACACATATGACCACATACATCACTATGTATAAGTCATACCCATTCAATGATCCCTTCACCATGTCCGGTAAAAGGAGCTTTAGTCATTTTGCCAAATAAGCCAAGATTCGCATCCTTTGGTATAATTCATAATCAAACTTTTCCATGAATGCATCCTTATGTATTCTGAAAATGCGTTTCTCATTAATATGGCCTCAACAACAGTGCCAAAGGTAATATTTTATTTGAGTCACTTTAGAACATATAAATTGTTAATTAGTTGTGCAACATTATAAGGCTCATCATCAAAATAGAATAAACAACTATTGTTATAAAAATGAAAAAGCCTTTCTTGTCCAAACAAGAAACTGAAATAATGTCTCTGCCAATTGCAAGCACGCTATAACAATTATTAAGTTCTAAATTTTCCTTATAGGCCAAAAATTAAGTAACGAGTTCCTCGAACCAGAGCAACTATCTTTACTCCAATTCCAACCCGATACCTTAAGCTTGACCCTTATTGATCATCATCTTCCGATCTTCCAATTAAGCATGACAGTTTAATTTCCAGTCTCCCAACTTTCCACAGAAGTGACAATCGTCTTCTTTATCAACACCTCATTCAGACTTTAGAGTCTGCTTTAGGGATTGGACTTTGGTTTGACAAAGGAACTAGATCAAATCTTCTCCTTGCCTTTCCATTTTCCTTTCTCTTTTGCATTCCCTATGTTTACCATCAATATAGTAGTAGTTCATGCATTTATCATATTGCTTTCAGCAGTTCTCAACATGCTTAGCAACTCAATGGGTGTTTTACCAATCTTATTCACTTTATTGTTCATAACAAAATAAGATTTGTCCAAAGATTGTAAGATCAAATCTAACTGTCTCTAGACCAATCTAGAAACCCAAAATATCAAAGGTACTCATTATACCCTATAATCTTTAGAACATGTGGTGTAACCGGGTCTCACTCTCCCTACTTGTACGTGTATAGTGCCCTTTCAAATATATCTTGTGCTCAATCGTCTCATAAGCATCTATATGCTCGTATTGCTTCTTAAGCTCAACACATATATTTGCGAGCATGAGACATGAAACATCAGTCGCAACATCAATTTGCTTCCGATAAGCACTATGATTTGCACATGTTACATTCTCAACTTTAAGAGTAGGGGAAGAGATTTGACTAATATCGTGATGCCCGAGGACGATCCTCAAGCTCCTATGCCAGTCAAGGAAATATATTCTCGTCAACTTGTCCTTCTCAAGAACTGATCGCATAGAGAAGTTGTTTGTGTTTATCATTTGATATCTACAATATTAAAGTGCATAAAATAAACTAGGTTGCAAATTTAATATTAATTATGTTTAAGTGATTATGGTATATCATCATATACCTCCCACTATTTTTATCAAACTAATAGCCCTTACTATTAATTTGGAAAGTATATCCCATAATTCTTTCTAGTGAGCCAAGATCCATATTTCGTCATGTCCTAAGTCAACCACTGGAAGTCTTTAGAAAATGATTATTTAGGTAGACAACAGTTGTCAATTATATCATATATAATTCTTGGATAGTTTGGTGAACAACGATTGATCTTATCTATCTAATAGAATTTTAACCAAACTCTATGCTTCTAAGTTCATAATAGTTGAATATAACCGTTTATTTTCACTTATTATGACGACTCAGTTAAGTTAGACCCAATGATACAACGGTCGAATATAACCGTTTATATTCGTCGCATCTCACCACGATAGATAGGAGTCCCCTGCCACTGACAGTCCTTCCCCTTATCGATCTAGGATTCGATGAGTGTTCATTCATTGGAAAGCATCCGAGTAAAACTTAATATTTTGTTAAGGGGTTTTAGAAAATTTATAACGATCATGATCACATCATAAAGAGATCCTCAATTTTTCCTTGAACCAAATATTTCAAATCGACATCTTAAATTGTTCATTTCCCAGGTAGATGGAGGATACCAATGGTCACACTTAAAACCCATCAGCCTTACGAATACGCATATCCGCTTTTGTCAGAAAATCCCAATTATAGATATCAAAAATCCATATTTAATTCCGTGTTTTAAAAATCCATATTTCATAAACACAAGAATCTCATGATCGTTTGTTAATTTTAAAATCTTGAATCGTTACTGATTTTATCTTGTTTAAGCAAACATGGCATGGGTGTCGTATCTAATACATACATGATTAATCAATATTAAGCATGCATTTCAATTATATCTACGCATACATACCAATACATGCAATCATATACATATATGTAATGTGCGTAAATTAAACGTGTTTGGTTATGGCCCCATCCTATATGATATTTCCAAGCTAATGGAAATATCAAGGTCAGTCTATGATGGTTTTAAAAATACTATCTATTACATGTCTTCTTTCTTCATTGCTCCATCATCCCCTTTTGGATCGCCTCCTTGCTTGCAAGTCTTCATTGATAATTACATTGAATAATAAAAATAAAACTATTCTAATGAAATTACAAGAAGAACTCGAGTTACATTCGAGATAATTAAATTACAATGAATAAACGACATGCAAGTCGTATTTAGAAACCAAAACCATAAATCAAAACCACTATCCTATGGGTCTTTAGGCCATAACCATCCACCATGCTATCATATAACACATATAATATATCTCATATTATATAATCATATCATATAATCATATATAACAAATTTCGAAATTTCAGAAAATTAAAAACAGATTTCTGAAGACAATAAATCGCTATTTCGAGGCCCTTAACTACGTCAAACGCCTTACAGACCCGTCGGTGATAGCTAAGCTATCAGTTTTGTTCATTGGCCCGATTCCAGTCAGAAAACACATATCGTTTACGAAAATCGGATACAGCAGTCAGATTTCTCCAAATCTGACGGTGTTTCAGAAATCGTATCATATACAATTCTCATAACAAAAACAAGCATATATCATATATACATATACATAGATACATACAATCATCATATGATTATACATTACATGAATATCATATATTCATAATATATACATACATATACTCAAAATTTTAGAAAATCAAATAATTTTCAGAAAATCATAAATCACCGTTTTGGAGGCTGTAACGACATCTAATGGATTACAGACGCAGAGCTGACCTAGTCAGTATTGCTCAGTGACCCGATTCCAGTCAGAAAACACATATCGTTTGCGAAAATCGGACAACTGACACAGATTTCAGAAAATCAACGGCAGCCGTTTCAGAATTCGTATCGAATACGATTCCCATAATAAGAACAAACATGTATCATATACATACATCAACACACATAATCATCACATGATTATACATCATATGAATATCATATATTCATAATATATATAAACATATACATATTATATCAATATAAAATCATGATAGATCGCATACATGCTTATATAACAAAAACTGTTAAGCACATAACCGAATTAAAACGTTTCGCAAGTAGCTCTGATGCCATTGAAGGGTTTCGTGACACAAACGCAGCGGAATAAACGCGAAAAATAAATCAAAATAGCGAAACCCTCCGCAGGATCCATGCGAAAACAAAAGATTTAATTCGGAGATAAAGAATAAATACCTTTAGAAGCTTTAACAGTTCATTAATGGAAGATTAATGGAGGTCCAAAGCTTGTTTAATCACCACGTATCCCGCTCTCGCGATCTACGCTCTACGGTATCCACACGAACACTTTTCATGAAGGATTGATGTGTACTAGCACCCGAAAACTTCTTCTCTCTCTCTATCTTCCTCCTCTCTCAGAGCGGCTAGGGTTTTTGTAAAATCTCTTTTTTTTTAAATCAGCCCATAAAGAGATTATATAGAGAGAAGAATAAGTTTTCTAATTATAATCCAATTATAATTAATACTAATCCAAAATTCTAAATTATTTAATTAAGTCTCACTTAATTAATTAATTATTAATTTTGGAATTAGTTTAAGTAATTCATTTATTCTATTTATATAATTAATTAAGTCATACTTAATTAATATCATAAATAAAATAAATTACTTATTTAATTTAAATTCATAATTTAAATTATTTCTCCTTCAAGCGTTCTTTGTGTGTGACCCTGTAGGTTATTATTACGTTGGCAACAATTTTAATATCTAATTAAAATTGTAAACAATGAGCGGCATCTAGTAATACATCATTGCTACCCAAGTAATAATAATAAATCGGTGATTCGATTAAGCCTTTCGTGAATAATGTTCCATGTAATATAATCCCTTTAATCTTGATATTATAGATTAAACTCAAGGCATGTCTCGTGTCATCCTCTTCATAATTTAATCTTTATTTTCTTGATCGATGAGTAGAATATTAAAATCAAATCAACATTTGAGCACGGCCGTGCATTTCATAGTCTCACTCAAACAAGAGGCCAATAATATCACTCCTAAAATTAGGAGGATTAAATCCCATCTAGATCATTCATATTTCTCATACGATTCATAATATACCCAATGTCCACTTTTATCATCACCCGGTCAAAGGTAACTTTTAATGTAATCAAAGTATATTAATTCTCGTATAGAAATATAATGATTTCATGTCTAAGGATCATTACACCATTATCACAGTGAGAATTACTTATGACACTTACTTAACATGTAGAATCTCACAGCGGGTCATTCCAGTGCCATGCATTGAGACATGCACTTATGTTCTTGACTTTAGTATCCCCATACCTATGACCAATGAGATGTGATCATCTGTCAAGAAACATACTAGTCTTTGTGCATTATTATTGTCCTTAAATAATAATACTCGACTAGGGAATTTTAGGAATAAGATACTATTCATATAATCTCATTTTTAAGTCACATACTTAAAGATATAGAATACGTATCAAAATTCCAAGGACATTTACTATGCTTTCAATTTATTACGCAGTAAACAAAACATAATAAATAAATAATCAATAAAACATAATCATTAATAATAAATATTTTCCTTAAAATATAAAAAGTATTGTCTCTAGAGCACAATTACTAACACCAACGTCTACTTGATTTTATTAAGGTAAGGTGAATGAAAGATGAACGTATTAGTGATTTGTGGGCCAAGGAAAGGGTGATGAAATCCCTTACCTTATCTTGTATTGGGTGGCACCCTTAAGATTGATTGAATGAATGCTACACCCAAAGAACGAGAAAGTAAACAACTATGGATGCCCTACACTACATGAATTAATAATCTAAATTGTACATACCTCTTTCCTTCAGCAATCACCACAATTATAAGATGGAAAGAAATAAAATACAATAAAGAAAAACTAGATGATGTGCTCCTATGTGAGATATGAATGATGCAACAAATTGGTTTTTAACAAGACAAATAACTAACTAATTTTTTTGGATTTTTATATAATATTTATTTTTTTTAGATTTTTTAAATATTTGCAGAAAAAAACAAAACTAGAGAGGTGATACGGAATACCGAAAACTGCTTTCCAAAATTTTTTAAGGAGACAATGATGCTTTCTAACGATCTTCTTGTCCAAACTTTTCTCCGCTTCACAAATCCCTAAAAAAAATACAAAGAAAAACAAGAAACTAATCCGAAGAATTAAATATTAAGGAATAAAAATTACCAATAGTCCCCGGCAGCGGCGCCAAAAACTTGATGTGTTAAAAATACTGCAAGCGCACAGTGTTTAATTGTAGCAATCACAGATCGATCCTCAGAGACTATGAAACTTCCAAACCCTAATAAATAAATCAGGCAGACTAGACAAATAATGTTGAGATGAGATTTGTTTAACCTAATAAGCAAATAAGAACAAATAAATATGAAGAACCTAGGAATCTGAATCCATCAATTAATCACAATTAATATCCAACTTGCCCTAAAAATCAATTCTCTTTCTTCAACAAATAAATATCAATCAACGAGACAAGCATATACTATGAAACTTATTATCTAACAATAACCCATCAAAACTTCATGGAGCAAGCATAGGCTATGAAAAATAAATTCGATAACAATAATATATCAAAATCACTTTGTTAATCAAACAATTAAGCACCAAGAAAAATCATGAGAATCAAATAATAGGAACAAACAAATACTAAAAACAATCAACTAACTTCACCTTCATCCTAGGGCTAGAGAATTAGCTAGACATGCTTGAAAAAGAAAACAAAACAACTAATATAAGACATGCAAATAACAAATAACATAAAAAGTGTTTGAAAGATAAAAACTTGTTTGTATTGAAAGAGCAATAAAATAAAAGTACTCTACTCCTACTCCTAACTATTGAAAACTAAAATTACAATTAAGGTTCAAGGTCTAGGTCTTAAAATACAAGAGAGGAGACCCATATATATAGGGAAAATAATGTAGGTTTTCTAAATCGATTACATATTGAATTCTAAATATTTCCTTCTATTCCTTTTTCTTCTCCAACAAGCATTCGATTTTATCTCCTTTTTCTTTGCCTCCAAGTAATTCCATCTCCTTCCTTGTATTCTCCTTTTTCTGCTACAATTCTGATTTTAATTAATTTCCTACAAAACAAAATAAAAACAATTAATTAACTAATAAAATTACGAAAATAAACATAAAATAGGTATTAAAGATGTATTAATTATGGACCCATCAGTTACCTTTGACCAGGTGATGATAAAAGTGGACATTGGTTATATTATGAATCGTATGAGAAATATGAATGATCTAGATGGGATTTAATCCTCCTAATTTTAGGAGTGATATTATTGGCCTCTTGTAATAGTCTACTCATCGATCAAAAAAATAAAGATTAAATTATGAAGAGGATGACACGAGACATGCCTTGAGTTTAATCTATAATATCAAGATTAAAGGGATTATATGTTAGGAATCTACATGTGATTTGATGATAACATTAATCTTAGAATCATAGAAATTTAATTTGATGTAACTGATCAATTGATATGAAAGTTATAAATATCAATTGATCAGGAAACCATTTATCAGTTGAAGTGTTTATATGAATCAACTGATAATTTGGATTGTAGCATAGGTGTACTTAGTCTATTTCAATCGATAAGGTGTAAATCAATTGATATTTTATTCATCAATTGATGTTGGAGTCGATTGATATAGATCATCAATTGATGTGTAAATTAAACTGTTAAATTGTAATTATGTGAAGACAGGAAATTACACAAGTGAATGATGATCAATTGATATTGAAGCATCGATGGATGAGGGATCAATCGAAGAAGCCAAGTCAAGCATTGAAGACCATCAACTGATGTGAAGACCCATCGATTGATATATCGATTGATAACATCTATCAATCGATAAGCCATCTTTTATCAATCGATGGATATAAAGATCAATCGAAGAAGAACGTCAGTTGATGGATTAAAGGATGGATCAATTGATATGCTTAACAGCAAATTATCAATTGAGTGTGACAACATAGAAAGAATATCTGTTGAAGATCCAGAGAACAAAAGCACTCATATGGAAGACAGTCTAGAGTGGCCGTGAAGACTCAATCAGAAGCTGTCTTTTCAAACCTTTTCAAAGATAGAAAAAGGTAAAAGAAATGCAGGTAGAAACAATCCTAGAATAGGAATTGTAAAAGCACACTTGTGGTATATAAACAAGTGTAGCAGCATTAGTAGAAAAAAGAAAAGTTAGACAATATTTCTTAATCAACTGTTCCAGCTTCAGAGCACATTTGTAAGAACAGTTGATTTGTTTTCTAATCTTGTAAGAATGCAGCTAGGTTTCTTTTAACCTAGGAACATTGAGCAAAAATATACACTGATGGAACAACCAATCCATCAGTAATTTTAAATCTCTTTGTTCAATTTATTTTTCAGTCTTAAATTGTTCGAACATATTCTCACTAAATCAAAAACTTCAAGAACAAATATTAGAACAACAAAAAGTTTTAATATTTGTATTCAACCCCCCTTCTATAAATATTGACATTGTTCTAGAGGAATAACAATTGGTATCAAAGCAGGCTTTCAACATACAGAAAGTTTAAAGATCAAGAACAGTCAATATGGGCCAGAAAGATTCAGGTGTGAAGATTCCAGTTTTAGAGAAAGATGAATATTTTCCATGGAAAGTAAAAATGCATCTGCATCTTTTTTCTCTTGACCCTTCCTATGTTCACATCATAGAGAAAGGTCCTCATATTCCCATGAAGCTAGTTACAGGTGTAAACCCTGATGGAACTCCTACAGTTGATAGACCTGTTCCAAAACTCATCTCTGAGTTCACAGAAGAGGATGAAAAAGAAGTACTTAAAGACAAAAAGACCATGAACGTTCTGTTTAATGGTCTAGATAAAGATATGTTTGACAATGTGATAAACTGTACCTCATCAAAAGAAGTATGGGACACTCTTCAAACTCTGTGTGAAGGAACTGAACAAGTTAGGAAAAATAAGATGCAACTCTTAATTCAAAAATATGAATCATTTCATTTTAAGAGTGGTGAATCCATCAATGATACCTATAGCCGATTCCAAAAGTTATTGAATGGTCTAAAGCTATATGGTAGGGTTTATGCAACTGAGGATACAAATCTTAAATTTCTTAGATCTCTTCCAGAAGAATGGAAACCAATGACTGTTTTCATTAGACAATCTCAGGACTTCAAGGATTACACTCTTGAGAAACTTTATGGTATTCTTAAGACATATGAACTGGAGATTCAACAAGATGAAGAGATTGAGAAGAATCCAAGAAAGGAGAAAACTGTGGCTTTGATGGTCAAAGGGAATGAAGACAAGAAAGAGAAGAAGGAAACTGGCTGTGTAGAAGAGTCTGTCATGATAGCTGGTGATGCTGTTAAAGAATCATTCAAGGGAAAAGGAAAGAGCAAGTGTGAAGAAGATGAAACATGCTCTCAGGATGATTTCGATGAGATTGATGAGCACCTTGCATTTCTATCAAGGAAATTTTCAAAGCTAAAATTCAAGAGGAATCCATATGCTCAAAGGCCTGGATCCCAGTTTAGAAGCAACAATCAAAATAAAAATTTAGTTGATAGATCTAAATTCAAATGTTTTAACTGTGGATTGGCTGGTCATTTCTCAAGTGAGTGCAGGAAGCCAAAACAAGAAAAGGCAAAGTCATATGAGGGTATTGATTATAAAAAGAAATACTTTGACCTTTTAAAACAAAAAGAAAAGGCTTTTGTTACTGAAGAGAAGGACTGGACTGCTGAGGACAGTGATTCTGAAGAATTCATCAATCTAGCATTAATGGCCAAACATGAAGATGAAGAAGCTAGTTCATCATCAAATCAGGTACTAGCTACAAACTTTTATGAGCTTTCAGCTGATGAAAGCAATAGTACTATTAATGAAATGTGCAATGAATTGTACAACTTGCATGTCTCTCTAAAATCTGTAAACAAAGAAAACCTCAAGTTAAATAACAACATTGATGCCTTAACTGAGAGAAATATTTTTCTTGAAAATGAAATTGTCTTTAGATAAATTTAAGCAGGAAAGAAAGGATGCTAGAAATGAACTAGTAAACAGTTTGAAAAGAGAAGAATTGTTGAAAGAACAATTGGCTGAAGAAATTGAAACCATTAGCAAATGGAATAGGTCTACTAAAACTGCCAAACAAATTATTGATGTTCAGGGTGTAGATACTCTAGGAGAACTCCCCAAATCAATAGGCAAGCCATTGGCTGATACTTCAATGGATAAAGATCAATCGACTGTTAATCCTTCATCAACTGATAAGGATTATCAATCGATTGATGCTGAATCAATTGATAAGCATCCATCGACAAGTAAATCATCAATGGCTAATAAGAAGAATAAATTTAGCACTCCTATCAAGTTTGTTAAGGAAACCATAAATCAAGTTGAGGCTAAAACTGAGAAAATCAACATAGATAGCTTATCCAAGAATCAATTAAAAGAAAAATTAGAAAAGATAGCACCTGTGGAAATTTCTCAACCTAAGTCTGAGAAAAAGAAAAAGAATAGGAATGGTAAAGTAGGCATAAATAAGCACAACAACTACACTCCTGATATGTATGCACCTAGAAAAGTATGTGCTAAATGTAGTAGTGTAAATCATTTATCCATGCAATGCAAGAACAAAAAGAATTCTATATCTTTAAATGATTTAAATATACATTACATGACTGCAAATGCCATGTTTACCAATCATATGCTCATGAATGCCATGTCTTCTAATTTGGTTGCACCTAATGTTCATATGCCATATGCACAAGTTCCATACATGTATAATCCCTTCTTTGCATATCCTAATATGAACATGCCTGGTATGCCATGGAACATGCCTAATATAAATGTTGAAATTCATGGAAATTCTGCCCTGAGTTCCAAGGTGTCAAAGCCCCAAAAGTCAACTCCCAAAGTTAAAGTCGATTTAAACCCAGCAAAACAAAAGGAACCTAAGTTGACAACAGGGGCTCAGGCTGCAACTAATAAAAGAGGACCCAAGGCAACTTGGGTACCAAAAACAACTTGATTGTTTTATGTGTGTGCAGGGAAACAGGAAGAAAAATCTCTGGTATTTGGATAGTGGATGTTCAAGGCATATGACTGGAGATTTGTCCCTGCTCACAAAGTTTGTGGAAAAGGCTGGCCCAGGAGTTACTTTTGGAGATAACAGCAAAGGTTTTACTCTGGGATATGGCTCAATTGCAAAAGAAAATGTTATCATTGAACCTGTAGCATATGTGAACCTGTAGTTACTTTTTTGTTATCTCCAAAAATAACTCATGAGCCAGCCTTTTCCACAAACTTTGTGAGCAGGGACAACTCTCTAGTCATGTTCCTAGAACATCCACTATCCAGATACTAGATATTTCTTTTCCTGTTTCCCTGTACACATTTAAAACAATCAAGTTGCTTTTGGTACCCAAGTTTCCTTGGGTCCTCTTTTATTAGTTGTGGCCTGAGCCTTGGTTGCCAACTTTGGTTCTTTTTGTTTTGGTGGGTTTAAATCCACTTTAACTTTTGGAGTTGGCTTTTGGGGCTTAGACACCTTGGAACTCATGGCAGAATTTCCATGCATTTCATTATCTAAATTAGGCATGTTCCATGGCGTTCCAGTCATGTTCATATTTGCATATGCAAAGAAAGGATTTTACATGTATGGAACTTGTGTGTAAGGCATATGGACATTAGTTGCAACTAAATTAGAAGACATGTCATTCATGAGCATAGGATTGGTAAGCATGGCATTTGCAGACATGGCATGTGCATTTAAATCATTTAAAGATAACGAGTTCTTTTTTTCTTGCATTGCATAGACAAATGATTTATACTACCACATTTAGCACACACCTTTCTAGGTGCATACATATCATGAGTATAATTGTTGTGCTTATTTATGCCTACTTTTCCATTCATATTCTTCTTCTTTTTCTCAAACTTAGGTTGGATAACTTCCACAGGTGTTATCTCTTCTAATCTAGCTTTCAATTGTTTCTTGGATAAGCTACCTATGTTGGTCTTCTCAAATCAACCTTAACTTGATTTTTGGTTTCCTTAACAAACTTGATAGGAGTACTAAATTTGTTCTTCTTATTAGCCATTGATGATTTACTTGTCGATGGATGCTTATCAATTGATTCATCATCAATCGATCGATAATCTTTATCAGTCAATGAGGGATTAGCAGTCGATTGATCATTATCCATTGAAGTATCAGCCAATGGCTTGCCTATTGATTTAGGAGATTCTCCTAGAATATCTAAATCCTGAACATCAATGATTTATTTGGCAGTTTTAGCAGACCTATTCTATTTTTTAATGGTTTCAATTTCTTCAGTTAACTGTTCTTTTAACAATTCTTATCTTCTCAAACTATTCACTAATTCATCTCTAGCATCCTTACTTTCCTGCTTGAATCTTTCTAAACACACAAATTCATTTTCAAGAAAAACATTCCTCTCAGTTAAGGCATCAATGGTGTTTCTTAACTTGAGGTTTTCTTTATTTAGAGATTTTAAAGTGACATGCAAATTATACAATTCATTAGACATTTCATTAATGGTACTATTACATTCATCTTTTGTAAGTTCAGAAAAGCTAGTAGCTAGTACCTGATTTGATGATGAACTAGCTTCTTCATCTTCATGGTTGGCCATTAGAGCTAGATTGATGAATTCTTCAGAATCATTATCCTCAGCAGCCCAGTCCTTCTTCTCAGAAATAAAAGCCTTTTCTTTTTATTTCAAAAGGTCAAAGTATTTATTTTTGTAATCAATACCCTCATATGACTTTGCCTTTTCTTGTTTTGGCTTTCTACACTCATTTGAGAAAAGATCAGCCAATCCACAGTTAAAGCATTTGAATTTAGTTCTATCAACCAAATTTTTGTTTTGATTGCTACTTCTAAACTAGGATCCAAGCCTTTGAGCATTTGGATTCCTCTTGAATTTAAGCTTTAAAAACTTCCTTAACAGAAATGCAAGGTGCTCATCAATCTCATCCAAATCATCCTGTGTGCATGTTTCAAATTCTTCACACTTGCCCTTTCCTTTTCCTTTGGATGATTCTTCAACAGCAACATCAGCCACCATGCCAGAAACTTCTACACAGCTAGCTTCCTTCTTCTATTCATTTCCCTTGACCATCAAAGTCACGGTTTTCTCCTTTCTTTGATTTTTCTCAATCTCCTCATCTTGTTGGATTTCCAACTCATATGTCTTGAGAATACTATAAAGTTTCTCAAGAGTATAATCCTTGAAGTCCTAATATTGTCTAATGGAAACAGTCATTGGTTTCCATTCTTTTGGAAGAGATCTAAGAAATTTTAGATTTGTATCCTCAGTTACATAAACCCTACCATATAGCTTTAGTCCATTTATCAACTTCTGAAATCTGTTATAGGTGTCATTGATAGATTCTCCACTCTTGAAATGAAATGATTCATATTTTTAAATCAAGAGTTGCATCTTGTTTTTCCTTACTTGTTTAGTTCCTTCACATAGGGTTTGAAGAGTATCCCATACTTCCTTTGATGAAGTATAGTTTATCACATTGTCAAACATATCCTTATCTAAACCATTAAACAGAAAGTTCATGGCCTTCTTGTCTTTAAGAACTTCTTTTTCATCCTCTTATGTGAACTCAGTGATGAGTTTTGGAAGATGTTTGTCAAGTGCAGGAGTTACATCAGGGTTTACACCTCTGACTAGCTTCATGAGAACATGAGGATTTTTCTCTATGCAGTGAACATAGGAAGGGTCAAGAGAGAGTAGATGCAGATGCATTTTCACTTTTCATGCAAAATATTCATCTTTTTCTAGCACTGGAATTTTCACACCTGAATCTTTTTGGCCCATATTGACTGTTCTTGATCTTTAAACTTTCTGTATGTTGAAAGCCTCAGCTCTGATACCAATTGTTATTTCCCAGAACTATGCCAGTATTTGTAGAAGGGGGGTTGAATGTAAAAATTAAAACCTTTTGGGTTATTTAATATTTGTTCTTGATGTTTGAGAGTTCGAGAGAATATGTTTGAATAGATTAAAACCTGAAAATAAAACTTAACAAAGAGATTTAAAATTACTGATGGATTGGTTTTTCCATTAGTGTATATTTTTGCTCAATGTTCCTAGGTTAAAAGAAACCTAGCTTCGTTGTTACAAAGTTAGAAAATAAACCAACTGTTCTTACAAAGTGCTCTAAGGCTGAACAGTTGATTCAAGAGATAAAATCTAACTTGTACATTTTCTAACATTGCTACCGCGCTTGTTTATATACTATAAGTGTATTTTTACAATTCCTATTTTAGGATTATTTCTATCTACCTTACTTTTACCTTTTTCCATTTTAGAAAAAGTTTTAAAAGACAGCTATAGATTGAGTCTTCACAGCCATCATAGACTGTCTTTCATAGGTGTGATTTTGTCCTTTGGATCTTCAACAGATAGTCCTTCTGTGTTGTCTCAATCAATTGATAATTTAGTGTTAAGCATATCAATTGATCATTCCTTTAATCCATCAACTGATGTTCTTCTTCGATTGATCTTTATATCCATCGATTGATAATTAATGACTTATCGATTGATAGATGTTATCAATCGATATATCAATCGATGGGTCTTCACATCAGTTGATGGACTTCAATACTTGACTTGGCTTCTTCGACTGATCTCCTATCCATCGATGCTTCAATATCAATCGATCATCCTTCACTTGTATAATTTCTTGTCTTCAAATAATTACACTTTGACAGTTTAATTTACACATCAATTGATGATCTATATCAATCGACTCTAACATCAATTGATCGGAATAATATCAATTGACTTACACCTTATCGATTGAAATAGACTAAGTACACATATGCTATAATCCAAATTATCAGTTGATTCATATAAACACTTCAACTGATAAATGGTTTCCTGATCAATTAATATTTATAACTTTCATATCAATTGATCAGTTACATCAAATAAAATTTCTGTGATTCTAAGATTATTGTTATCATCAAATTACATGTAGATTCCTAACACATGATGTCTTTGATGGAAATCAACCTAGAGAAAAGATGATTTACTTTCTAGGAGACAGAATTTTCAAACTAAGTGATGTAGATATTCTGAACAGAAGCTGGAGTATGTTCAATATTTACTTCAGGGGAATAATAAAGCTACTGGCAGTGGGTAAAAAGCATTAGGAAGACAATCTCAGATAAATAAAAGAAAATGAAGCTAAACTCTAATGGGGAATACATACCTAATTATGTACTTGAAGATGATACTGAAAAGGAGATGATAACAAACTTTACCATGTTAAACTCAACATTGGTACTTACTCATTTGTCCTTCAATTCAAATGGAAAGAAAATATGTTGTGTATATCTGGGAGAAAGTATGGGCAGAAATCCAATTTATAATCTAAGGGATATTATCTTTCAAACAGATGACTCAAATAAAGAGATGTGGAAGATCAAGGAGGAGATGAAGTGGGCTTTAGAAATTGCTGAGGAGAAGCTACTCAAGGACCTAATCATTTCTGATTTTGGACTTAGGAAAATTGATTGAGTAAATGGTAATCAGTCCTGTAAATACTAACTGAATATATATGCATTTGTCTCGATTAATTTTTGACATCATCATATCAGAATTTATTCTTTATTTCACAAAGTATAAATTGGGGAAGATTGTTACATCAGAAGATAGGATGATATCAAAGTTTACAAGGATCAGAATTTATCATATCAAAGTATACTGGTCAGAGTTTATCAGTCGGAGTATGAGATGTTGATCCTTATAAATCAGGAGAAAATCAAGATTAATTTGGAAATAAATATATAGATTTCAAGAAATCAGGAAATGTCATTATCACCTATTTGCAGATAAGAAAGTTATCCTGATTTATAATAATAGATTTATATTATGTTTAGGTGATTGTTACTGTGCCTGCATAACGACATAATAGGTTTATTTTGAAAGTATTCGAATTATATTATCTTTCTCATAACCTAGCGGCTCTTAATAATTTTGTATTTCTTGATAGAGTTATAGTGATATTGTATCAGATTTTATTAACAGTGAATAAAATCTGTAAGTTCTTCATATTTGTGTTTGGGTATTCGATTAGTTTACACAATTGTATTTAACCTCCTTCGACAATTGTTTATTTACTGGGTGACAATTTAATTGTTTATGAATTAATAGACTATTTGTTTACTCATTCATTATCTTCTTTTGTTAATAACTATGCATCTACTTGTTTTTGTGTTCATGAAATTATATATATATATAAAAAAGTAAACTCATTAAAAATATTTGTAAATTATTTGTGAGAATAAATTGGCAAGCTAAGGTATTTATGAATATAAGTTTGTGCATGATATTCATGAGTCTGATAGTACGTGAAGAGTTTAAAGGAACTGTACATGAAGTTTGGATCAATTCGATGCATTTACACCCTTTATGCTTTAGGATAATTTAATCTAGCAAGTATAAAAATTAAATATTCAATAATTTTATGTGAAAAAAAGATTAAGTTATAATTTGAAGTACACAAGAATTATCAAATATAAAACAATTATAAAATTCGAGTTGATGATAAAACTATAATTTAAATTGAGTAGTTTAGACAAACTTAAATTCGACTAAAATGTTTAGACTCGATAACTTTTTACTTTTGAGAAATAATTATGTCTTTATGTTTCATTAAAATTATTTCTTAAAATGGTAAATTACAACGTTTTCATATAATATTGTTTAATTTAATTTATTTAAATTTGTTGATATATTTAATCAAAAGAACCTTTTAAAATTCGGTATAAATTTTAATACCAACTTATAAATTTTAAAATAGGCCCACTTTTTTAAAACTCGGTAAAAAGAATTAACCACCAATTTATAAATTTCAAAATTAATATTGAAATTCTGTGCGTTGAAGGGATTTAAAAATAAGCAAGAGAAAAAAAACGGTGCAAAATCTCATTCTGTTTCATGCGCTTGTTTACTTTTACACAAAAGCTTTGTTATTACAAGATAACAAACAGAGTTTCTCCTGACAATTTACACTAGCTGCATTTCATATTAACATTAAATGACCACTAGTAGCTTCTATCATAATAACCACTTTTTACTTGCTTCATGAAAAAGGCTCGAAGATTCAAGTGTCGTTTAATTCAGGTACCTGCGGATGTTTTACACCAGAGGTCCACTCTTGTATGGCCGATCGCAAAGTGTGATTTGGATGAAGAATCTTTTGCTGCAGAGGGAGCTTTGTCACTGGCGATACATTGTGTTTCTCAAGCCACAACTTTATTGCTCTGTACTCGTAAGTAAAACCATCAGGAGCAATATAAGGATCAACCATTACTTCCTGAAACAGTCATCGCACGATATACATAAATCAAAATGAGATGTGTCTTTCTATAGTGAGTACGACGATATCTATAACAAAGTTTTCAGAGTGAATTCAAACATTTACCTGAAGGATTGGACAGTAGTAATGAGCAGGTGCTTCAATATTAAACTTCTGCACCTTTGTTTGTGAATCTGCAAAGTCAACAAGTTTTTTTAGAACTGGAAGCACTTCTAGGTCAAGATCTGGCCTATCTCTGCATCTTAGGCCCGCGCACTTCAGTGCTATTCGTGCGAGTTCCTCTGCCTCAGGTACTGGCCAATCTGTAACTGTCTTGTCTAGTATTTCATATATGGAACCATTTTCAAGAGCATCCTCAACTTTCAATAAAAGACCCTTTGGACGGCAGGCAGCCAGCAATTGGAGGGTAATGATTCCAAAAGCGTATACATCAGATTTAGGACGAATGGTGCCTGTTCTCTGATACTCTGGATCCATGTAGAAGAGGGTACCGGCAATAACAGAGTCGCCATATTCAGTGATGTTGTCGGGTACCACATCTGAAATGAGTCTAGCCAACCCCACATCTCCAATTTTGCTTACATAATTCTTGTCCAACAAGATATTTCCAGGTTTTAGGTCACAGTGAACGATTGGATCCGGCTTTGAGTTATGTAAGAATGCAAGTCCGCAAGCTATTTCAAAAGCTATCCGAAATCGAACAAACCATGGAAGAGAGGGTCTGCCACTTCTCCTGAATATATGATCTTCTAGGTTTCCTTTTTCCATGAATTCATAAACTAGGCAACCGTTCTCCGGACAAGCTCCAAGTAGTAAAACCACGTGCGGATGACGTAATTTGCTGAGAACTTCAACCTTCAATTTCAAAGACACGTTAGGAAGCTTGCATTAATTGAGATGTCATAGTTAGTTACTTCATGCAACCAAAATTGGTCATTATTTAATTTATCATAAGAAATGAGTTTCATGGAAATCAAAAACCATAGTTGACGAAAATGGCAGATGAAGATCTTAAACATCCTGGGTAGTTCACGAAAGAATCATTGACAAAAAATGCAACCATGCATTTGTGTTTATGTGTGAATATGAAGATTATGATGGTTTGAGAAAGTAAAAACCTCTTTCAGAAACTCCTGTTTCTTATCAGCACCAGGACGAAGAACTTTAATGGCTACTGGGATGTGATCAAGCTTGCATGTATAAACTTTTCCATATGCTCCTTCACCAATCAGGTTATTATCGGAAAAGTTATCAGTTGCCATTTTTATTTCTTCACAAGTATACCTTTTGTACCTTTTATCACTCAAAAAGAGTGCATGAGCAATCTTTTGTTTCTCCACAGACTCTTTGAGGTAATTCAACTCAGCTATCTCCCTTTCATAGCCCTCTTTGGTAAGCAAATTTCTTGCAATCTCAATCTCCTTCACAGCTTCCAAATGCTTCTCTTTTACTTCAGCAGCAATTTTTCTGAATGTTTCTTCTCTTTTAAGGGCTTCATTCACTCTTTTTGAGTCTTCAAGGCAATCAGAAGAAATAAGGTGGATCTGCAGAAAGGGTAGAACATCCAACAAAAAATGTATGTAAGAAAGTAATGCTCAAATGTACGACTCTACTACAAAATGTATCCCTTATCATAAATATTACTGTAATCTATCAGAACTCAGAAGACTGCATATCATCATAATTCTTTCATCTTTAGAATCCAACTTAATGATCAAAAGCTTGACATTTACTATATTTTTCTGTAATATTCATTGCTGGTCTTTTTCAGATAAGTTAAAATATGTTTCTACTTGGAGCTGTTAGTTAGTGGTATTATGTTAATATCTAAAGTTATTAACCGCATCAGATGTGGGCAAAAATGTAAATATTATCAGGGTTTCACCTTAGCTTGAGCATGGACGAGGTTTTCACATGCTTGATTATACATAGCGACAGTATTCCTCAACTCTGTACGCAGCCTTTCTGCTTCAGCCTGCATGCCAAGTGCACAAATATGTTTATCATGGACCTTAGTTACTTCCGCAAAGCATCCATATCTTAAATATGCTAAGCACGCTATTTCGTATGCCCAATATAATTTACAAGATATCTTTATTATATATCTAAATCTATCTGTTGACCTATTAATATTATAATACACATACTCGTACAGATCTTGACTACTTGATATATAATTGCATTTATTTGGGATAAGTAATTGTCAATTTTAATGGTGATAAACAACTAAAAATATATTAATGTTCTTACTGAGTATAAAATAATCCAAATCATGTATGTACAAAGCGAAAAACGAGACAATGGCAAATATTTTGAAAATTGAAATTCAATCTAAAATGTCACAGTAGCTTAATAAGTTCACTACAATTCTTTCTCACTGCCGAAATTCGAAAAAGAAAAACAACACAGAAATTAATAGTCATGTCAGGAACTACATATCAGAGAGCAGTAAAAGTATTAGTAAGGAGTGAGGGCAGTTGAGTAATTTCTCAGTAAGTTAGTAAGGAAATACTATAAATAGAAGCTGCAGATGCAATTTGATGCATTTTGTTGAATACATGAAAATGGCTTTGACTCCGCTCTCTTTCTCTCTCTAATTTCTACCTCCCTCTTCTCTCTAATTTCTTCACCTTAAAGCTATCTTCTCTCTCTTTTCTGCTTCTCTATCTCAATTCTACCTCTCTTCTGCTTCTATTTCTCTGTTTCTACATCTATTTCTACTGTTCTATCTGTTATTTACCTGTTTACTGCCTTTTCAATTCATATAAAACCCAAAACACCAAAAACAGTTTTAAAATCAGTTCATCAACTAGTAATTCCTGACAAGTCATTTAGCCTATAATTAAAAAATAATCTGCTCCACATTCTGAGAAGAGACATTAGTAGATTGATTAACCTTATGTGTATCTGCAACACTGGCTTTAGTGGTCTGATAGTTACCCTGCTGAACAGAATAATCATGAGAACTTCCATCTGGTAATACTTGAGATTGTGGATCATTGTAATCAGTCACTGATGATGCTCCAATCACGTCAAATTCTTTAGAGTCCATGTGGGAAGAATAATGGCCAGATGGTAGTTTCTTGATCCTGAAAGATCCATGCTTATTTTGAGAAAACAACCAAATCTTAGAGCTTCTCCCTGTAACATAATATATAGAAATGAAAAATAGTATCGAAACATGTAACATTTTTAAATTAAAATGGTTGATTGTTGAAAATGCTTCCAATTTACCACTAGTTGACAATGCATTTACTGAATTGGTGAGGAGATTATCTCGTGACACCACATATATAGTGCAAGTGCTTGGCGCGTCCTTCAGTACTATTGACGGTATACCAGGGCCCTTTACTTTCCTAAGGGAGGTGATACAGAATAGCATGAGCAAGAAATACGAATCATATGTAACAACCCTAGAAAATGCTACTAATTACCAGGTAACATATTTATCTTATTATAAGTAAAGTTGAACAATCGAGAACTGAAACTGCCCGAGGTGGCAAATGTGCTCCAAGAGCTAGAAGAGGTATACTCAAATATATATCAACTATGCAAAAGAAATTCGAAAAATCAAGTTACAACCAATTACTTGTCCACCATAAGGCATAAATGAATATGTAAAAAGCCAGGTTATGAAAATTAGGATTCCATAAGTAAAAGGATCTCCTGCTCTGAGTAATGTGTATGTGCTACATATCTATATAAGTAGAACTTACTTCTTACTAATAAATACCTTGTTATAAAATTAGAAGACCAGGAGCCCAACACTAAATATGTTATTCTTGAGTCAGATATGTATCTTACAAGCGTTGCCGCAGGATTTTCCCCTTCCAGCACTAAAGTTTCCAACTGTAAAGGTTTCAAAATTCAAAATTTAACCAATACTCAGAAGAAATGACAACAGCCGATGAGAGATTTGGTCACTGCTTCAAATGTTAATAGCTAAGGCTAAAAACAACGTTAATCATAAAAAAATAATTACTAGACAATTAATTAAAATATACCTCTCCTGTTTTGCATAGTTTCTTGTATGGAACAAAGATTTCTTCAAATTTCACTTTCATTTCATAAAGATACGTTGTCACCACATTAGCATCCAGCTCTTTGATTGGGATATGATGTCCTGCTATTTAAACATAAAAATGCCAAGTGAGTTCAGGTAGGCTTTAGAACTATTGGGGGCGCTACTGTGCTCCCGAGTTAGAATTAGGAGAGAAGAGATGAGAACGGAAAAGAAAATTTTGAAATTTTTTTTCCAAGTTGTACTCCCGAGTTTCTTGAGAAGAGAAAAGAAAAGATTGAGAGAGAAAATTTTAAATAAATTCTTCCTAAAAGTTTCTTTCCAAAAATGGGATGATCCAGAGAGAAGCTCTCACATATTTTTTTTTAAAAATCCCTCCATATATTTTTTTTTCAAAATTTTCTCTTATCTTCTAGAAAAACTTGGGAGCATGTTAAAGAAATTTTTTTTTGTTTCTCTTCTCTCCCCTTCTCTTCTCTTCTTCAACAAAAAAAATGGGAGCACAGTTAGGGGCCAAATGTTTTTAAAAATTATGTTTATATATACATATATTTAAAATTATATGAGTATATATTTATGTTTAAGTGTCCCACATGTTCATTTTTATTTACTGAGCTAAATATCAGACAACTTAAACTAAAAAAATCCATTAATTGCTACTCCCTCCGTCCCATTTCAAATGTCTTATTTGACTTTTTGAGGTCAAATTGACTAAATTTTGACGAAAATTATATATATTATATAATTATAAAAAATTTAAAAAAAAGTATATCATTAGAAAATATATCTAATCTATTTTAAAATGTAACTTTTAATTTTTAAAAATTAAAAAAAATAATCTCTAATCTTCTGTCAAAGTTTAATCAAATTGACCGCAAAAAGTCAAACAAACCACTTGAATTGGGACGAAGGAAGAAAAATTTAGTAGATGTCTTTGTATATATACTTGTATAAATCATAGTTGCATGGATCGCGGATCGATCGGGTACGTGGTTCGAGTACGGGTACGTGAAACATTAGTTTGAGTGAATCGGGTACGATGAGTTGTGAATCGGGTTCGTAGATCGATATGGGGATCCCTTTTTAATAATATATATATATATATAATAATTATATATATTAAACATAACCAATGACTGTTTTGCTACTACTATTACTCTGAAGTTTGAATTAGAGATTTCATCTCATATTTTAAGTATAAACCGATTTAGATATTTATCGTTTCTTTCAAGGGAAGATAGAGGAAAAATTATTCACTAAAAGAACAAGCACAATCTAGATGGTATCAAGTTATCTTTTTTTTTTAATTCTTTCTCCTTTTCACATAATGATCACCGGTGTTAAAGGTGGTTCGTCAGAGGGGCGAACTGGAGCGTGATCCCCAACGTTCTGGGTCGAAGAGGAATCGTGTTCCGGAACGTGGGAACTGGATCGGGGTTCCATAGACTGACCCACGAACCATGCAACTATGGTATAAATAAAGAAATTATTTATTTTATAATGAAAATGTGTTTTTAGTTTCTTATTTTATGGCGTTAATATAATAAACACTGTTGGTTAAGAATATGAATATAAACATCAAGTTTGGCATGTAATTTGTAATATGTATATTATTTTAATTGCATTGGTTACCCGAAGTTTAATAAATTGAATTACATCTCTTTTGGCACGCATGTTAAGGTGCATTGACCGGATTGTTCCGTAAATTATTTTTTTATTTTCTTTTTGTAAATAAATATTAAATACAAAAATAAAATTTAAAAAAAATAATTTATAGTACTATCCGGTCAATGCACCTTATCATGCGTGCCAAAAGTCAAGGAGATATGTAATTTTAATTTTTATTTTACAAAAAGAAAATTAAAAAAATAATTAACGGAACTATCCGATCAATACACCTTAACATGCATGTAATTAGTGGAGGGAGTAATACTTTTAGTTGCTTAGATTATAATAGTGGAATGCGTGTATTTTTAAAATTCTTTATAAATTTATCATAAAATTATATATGTGATATTAGACATTTGTCATGTATTTTACTGCTAGACATTTTGATTATAAGGGCCTAAACATTTTGTTCCCCATAGGCCTCTGAAGCCTGAAAACCGCCCTGCTTACAAGATAATTATAACTTTCTCCATTGCAAATATTACATTAACCCTACCTTTTACTTGTTCACTTTTGGCCTATCAGATTATTTTTTTTTGCTAACTTATAAGTATATATTTAATTATGGTTTATAGATTAAGTACCTACATATAACACTTTTTAGAAAATAGTTCTAAGAAGGCTCTAATATATAATCACTTTATCTTCTTTTTTTATAAAGTACAAAAAATACAAATTTTTCCTTACACAAAAGATATTGCATTCTATAAAAGAACAACATAGTCTTATAAACATAATTGTAAATATAATTGTTGAAAACAAAAAAAAAAATGTTACTTCATTTACAAAAAATAAAATCATCCTTTCTAAAAATTTAATTTGACAAAAACATAAAAAACATTATTGTATCCCACAAAAGCTAAATATATATTTTTTAAAAAAATTAAATTTGGGGGTTGATTAAATAAAATTTTAGAACTGATATTAGTTATAAGATTTTGTATCTTATACCCTAGTTTTAATTCAATCTATTACCTACACACATATATATACAAGCTTATAACTCGTACGATGCACAGGTGTTTTTAACATTTAATTTTATCATATATATTATTATAATTATATATAATTTTAATAAAAAATTTACGTAAATAATAAATCATAATTTCCATTTAAACTAAAATTAAATATAATAATTTGTTTTTTTATACGTTCAGAACTAATAATATCAATATTCAATTTTAATATGTTGTTGATAGTTTCGAACCTTACACTTTTTGTAGAGTTTTAGATATGAAATGAGCTATTAGCCAAAAAACCAATGAACTTTTTACTTTTTTGCAATTTAACCTATGAACTTATTTTTTCTCATATAAACCCAACGAACTTTGTAAAATTATGAAAATAAGATAACCATGGTTAACTATTATTTATCAATCTATTTTTGTCAACCCATATGAAATTGTTATGTTAGATTAGATACATAATAACTTATTTATTAAATATCGTTATATTCTTTTATAATTCATATTATTTTCTTTATTACTAGAATAGTAATAATTTTATTTAATTATAAATTGTTAGAAATAAACAATTGATTCTGTCAGAGAATACTTCACTCAGAGTTTATTGAAGATCAGAGGTTAAGCTGACGTCATCAGAGTTTAGGAGCTGTCGACAGAGTTTACTCTATCAGAGTTTATCAACTGACAGAGTTTATGATTATCAGAGTTTGACAAAGATGGAAACAGACAAATTAGAGATTGATTAGGATTAATAAGGCAGTGTTTTAATGCAATCTTATTACCTTTCTGAAAGCTATCTTTATAATTATCTTTGTTGTATTTGGATATGTAGTTGTGTACTATATAAACACAGAATTAGGTTTTACATTGTAATCATACACATAATAATCTTTCTCATAACCTAGCAGCTCTTAAGAACATTGATTTTCTTGAGAGAGTTTTGTATTCAGTTTATCAAAATTAATACAAAGCATTTCATCTTTTACATACTTGTGTTCTAAAGTCGATTGTTTGATACTATTATATTCAATCCCCTTTCTATAATAGTGAATTATCTGGGCAACAATTTGTGTAAGAGCAGGCAGTTAATGTAACTTAAAGTTCTATAAACAATGTCTGGAAACAAGTATGAAAGTATCAGAATCTCAATCTTGAAAAAGGCTGAATACCCTACATGAAGGGTAAAGATGATGATGTTCTTGGAAGCCACAGATCCTGATTATTTAGACATGATCAATGAAGGTCAGTTTCTACCAACAAAGCTAGTTCCATCAACAATTGTGAAAGGAAGACAGGTTCCTGAATACTATACTCTGAAGGACAAGGAGTAGACCAATGAAGAAAAACAAGAAGTCCTAAAAGATGCAAAGGTAAGAAACATTTTGCATAACAGTCTTGATTCTGTAATGTCTAACAGAGTAATTGCATGAAAAACTGCCAAAGAAATCTGGGATGCACTAGAGGTTCAGAGTCAAGGAACCAAGGAGATCAAGAAGAATATAAGATTTGTTCTTATACAAGAGTATGAATACTTTGAGGCTAAATAGAATGAGTCTCTCACTGATATCTATGATAGATTTCTTACTTTGTTGAATAACTTAACTTTGGTTGATAAGGTGTATGATAATGAGGATTCAAACACCAAATTTCTTAGGGCTCTTCCTGAAGAATGGGATTTACAAACATCCTTGATAAAAGACAGGGCTGACTTGGATGAAATGCCCCTAGATGAAGTGTATGGAAGGCTGAAAACTCATGACTTGGAATTACAGCAAAGAAAGAATAGAAAAAGTAGCAAGGCAAAGTCTATTGCCTTGAATGTTGAGACACAGGTTGAAGAACCCAAAAAAAGGTCTTAAAAGTCTCAACAAGAAAAGGAAAAACTATGATGGTAAAGGAAAGCAGTGAATCAGAGTTTGAGGCAGACTCTAATATAAATTTTGATGAATCCACAGACTCTGACATGATGGAGATGGTTGTCATGATTGTCAAAGGCTTCAAAAAGATAAAGTATAGGAAGTACAGAAAGCAAAGAAACTTCCAAAAGAAGCATGGAGAGTCAGAGAATAAAGACAGATTCAGGAAGAGAGAAGAAAGAGATGGTAAGTCTAAAACACTTGACAAAACAAAGGTCAAGTGTAACAAGATGGAGTACTTTGCTACTGAGTGCGGAAGCAAGGAATCTGAGAAAGCTCTCATTATCTCAAAGAAAGATTGGATAGATTCCTCAAACTCTGAAGAGGAAACAAACTATACTCTCATGGCAAACACTGATGCTCCCATCTTAAACTCTAACAAGGTACCAGACTCTATCTTCAATATTGATACTGAAAATGTCTATGAATTAAAGTCTTTCCTTAGAATCATGCATGTTAGTTTTAAATCACAGTCACTTGAGAATGAAAGATTAAAATCTGAAATTCAAACTCTGTCTGCTAAGAATGATTTTCTTGAATCTGAACTTACACACATGCTTAGCACTAAGAAAGACTGTGAGAATGTTATTCACATGCAAACTCAGCTAGAAATACATGTAGAATATTTAAAAGCTGAGATAGCTAAAGAAAAGGAGACTTTCAGAGTTTGTCCAAACTCTGGCAAGAAAATCCAACAAATTCTTACTGACAAAAATTGGACATCTGCTCTAGGTTACGAATCTGATAAGGAGACACATGTTAAAAATGATAATACACACACAGGAATGAAAGCAAAGTTGAGTGAACTTGTGAATTTTGTTAGAGCTAGCAATGAAAAGAACACCTTTGATAAATGCTCTAATAATCACAAAACCAAAGAGAATAGCGTGTGAGAGAATAAACCAGTCAATATTGGGTTACTCTCACAGAAGCAACTTAAGGAAAAGTTGAAGGCAGTCACAAACAAAAATAAACCTAAAAAGGTCAAGACGAATAAAAATGGAAAAATAGGAATTTCTAAGGAGAATGACTATAAGAATGTCTCTAATGCTCTTAGAAAAACCAGTTTCACATGTGGAAATTATAATCATCTTGCTATTGACTACAAGCAAAATAAAAAGAAGGAACCTGAAAGACCTAGATCAGAGGATAGGAAACAGACTAGATATAGACCACTAAATCTTTGTTCTCACTGTGGTAGTTTATGGCATTCAATTTAAACATGTAAAGAATATCATAGTCTGTATTTTAATTATTATGAACTTTTGCCTCATTTAAATAAAACTCATGTTTCTTCTAATTATGTTGTTAAACAAAAGTATGTGGTAAAAGCTGATAGAAGAAAGATAAACTCTGACAATGCAAACTTTGTTAACTTAAACTCTGATAAAGTTACTTATGCTGCAAAAGTTAACAATCTTAAAAAGAAAGGATCCAAACTTGTTTGGGTCCTCAAAGTTTTTAATTAAGTTGCATAAATGATTGCAAGGAAACAGGAAAAACATCCTAGTAATTGATAGTGGATGTTCTGCACACATGACCGGAAACAATCTCTGCTTTCAGAGTTTGAGGAGAAGGCTGACCCAGCAGTATCTTATAGAGATGGTAACATAGGAAGAACACTGAGATATGACAATATTGTAATTGGAAATGTCATCAGTGAAAATGTAGCTCTGGTTGAAGGACTCAAGCACAATCTCTTGAGTGTAAGTCAAATGACAGACAGAGGTTATTCTGTAGAATTTCATGAAACACATTGTGAAGTCAAAATCAAAAAGGCTTCTCATTGGTCACAGACATAAGAATTTTTTTGAAACTAGCTTGGAAGTAACTCTGATGGTCCATTAACTTGTCTACTTGGAAAAGCATTATCTTTGGAAAGCTGGAATTGGCACAAAAATTTGTGTCACTTGAACTTTGGAAATATAAATGAATTGGTGAAAAAGGATCTAGTAAGAGGTCTTCTAAAAGTTCAATTTCATCCTGATGGACTCTGTGATTCATGTCAAAAGGCAAAACAAAAGAAGACATCTTTCAAGAGCAAGACTGAAAATTCTATTGATCAACATTTTCAACTATTGCATCTTGATCTGTTTGGCTCTGTCAACATAATGTTCATTGAAAAGAAAAATATACTGTAGATGATTACACAAGATTCATTTGGGTGTATTTTTTACACAAAAAGGATGAAGCAGCTGAGATCATTTTTGATCATATTACCATGATTGAGAATGGATCACTACACAAGGTAAAGATCCTAAGGAGTGACAATACAACAGAGTTTAAGAACTCTGTAATGGAGGAATTCTGCTCAACCAAAGGAATCATTCAACAATTCTCAGCAACTGGTACACCTCAACAAAATAGTATAGTTGAGAGAAAGAACAGAACTCTCATTGAAGCTGCTAGAACAATGTTAGAAGGAGCAAAGCTTCCTACTTATTTTTGGGTAGAAGCTGTGAATACTGCATGCATCACTCAGAATTGTACTTTGATAAACAAACATGGAATGACTCCATATGAAATGATGAAGAGAAGGAATCCAAATGTGAAATACTTTCATATATTTGGAAGCAAGTGTTTTATTCTTAAAACACATCCCTAGCAATTGAAAAAGTTTGAACTCAAGGTAGATGAAGGCATTTTTATTGGTTATGCAACAACTTCTAAAACTTTTTCAAGGGCATTCAAGGTATTTAATCTGAGAACCAAGGTAGTCATTGAATCTATTAATGTCTCTTTTGATGAAGGAAATATAACAGGATTACATGATGAAGATGCTTAGAAATCTCTAAGTTTTGAAAATGAAATGCTCAAAGCTCAACAAGACACAGACTCTGATGAGCTAAACTCTGATGAGCCAAACTCTGACTCTAAACTCTGATTCAGATAGAACTGTCACAATAATTGAAGATTCTGCACATGTTGAGGGGGAGTAACATCAATCTTCTACTGAAATTGCAGAACCAACCTCAATCATCGAAATTTCAGAGTCTGATCAATCTCTGACGGAAACAAACTCTGAAAGCCTAAATTCTGATCCATCAAACTCTGAAAGTTTAAACTCTAATCCATCAAAATTTGAAAGCCTAAACTCTGATCCATCAAATTTTGAAAGTTTAAACTCTGATGGAAGCACAACTTTAGGGGGAGGATCAGCATTTACAGAAGAATCATACTATGAAAGCACAAAACATGTTGGAGCATCTAGTTCAAGAAATCATCCGCATCCAAGGAAATGGACCCAAGATCACACACCTGACTTGATTATTGGTGATCTAGAAAGTGGAGTGAAGACAAGGAAAGCTACTCAAAATGAATGTTTATACCATAGTTTTTTTCTCAAACAGAACCAAAGAAGGTTGAAGATGTTTTGAAGGATACAGATTGGGTTACTATAATGCAGGAAGAATTAAATGAGTTTGAAAGGAATGCGGTTTGGACACTTGTTCCAAGACCAAAGAACAGATCCATTGTTGGCACAAAATGGATGTTCAGAAACAAGACAGACTCAGATGAAATTATAACAAGGAACAAAGCAAGACTAGTTGTCAAAGGTTACTCTCAACAGAAAGGTATTGACTATGATGAAACCTTTGCACCTGTAGCTAGACTTGAAGCAATTAGAATCTTTCTTGCTTATGTTGCACACAAGAAATTCAAAGTATACCAAATGGATGTTAAAAGTGCATTTTTGAATCGTGATCTTGAGGAGGAAGTATATGTTGAACAACCTCCTGGCTATGTGAATCGCAAATATCCAAGCCATGTCTACAGGTTGGATAAAGTTTTATATGGACTCAAGCAAGCTCCTAGAGCCTGATATGAAACACTAGCTCAATTTCTACTTGAAAGTGGTTTCACAAGAGGTATAATTGATAAAACCTTGTTTTATAGAACTCAAGGTAAGGATTTATTATTGGTTCAAATATATGTTGATGATATTATATTTGGATCCACTAATGAAAAACTCTGTGAGATTTTCAAAGCTAATGCAGTCCAGATATCAAATGAGCATGATGGGAGAGATGAGCTATTTCTTAGGCTTGCAAGTGAAACAGACTGGTGAAAGCATTTTCATAAGTCAGTCCAAATACACAAAGAATCTACTCACAAAGTTTCAAATGCAAGACTCTGCATCTGCTACAACTCCAATGGCTACTGCAACCAAGCTTGATCAAGATACTGGTGAGCCTGTAGAAATAACATACAGAGGTATGATTGGCTCACTTCTTTATTTGACTGCTAGTAAACCTGATATCATGTTTGCAAACCGTATGTAGATTTCAGGCAAATCCAAGGGAACCACATATGATTGTTGTTAAGATAATTTTTATATATCTCAAAGGCACCATCAATCTTGGCTTATGATATCCTAGAGAGACTGACTTTAAACTTATAGGCTATTCAGATGCTGATTATGCAGGATGTAAAATTGATAGGAAAAGCACTAGTGGAAGTTGTCAATTTCTAGGTAGAAGAATTGTCTCATGGTTTAGGAAGAAGCAGAATTCAATCTCAACATCAACAATGGAGGCTGAGTATATAGCTGCAAGAAGCTGTTGTGCTCATATTTTATGGATGAGATATCAGCTATTAAATTATGGTTTGAACTTTTCAAAAATTCCTATTTATTGTGATAATCAAAGTGCTATTGCAATGACAGGAAATTCAGTTCAACATTCTCTGACAAAACACATCAGCATTAGATACCATTTCATAAGGGAACATGTCATGGAAGGAACAATTGAAATGCATTTTGTTCCAACAGATCAACAGTTAGCAGACATATTCACAAAACCTCTATGTGAAGCAACATTCACAAGATTGGTTTCTAAATTAGGAATGGTGACAAGTGACTCAACTCCAAACAGCAAGTAACAGACACAGTCGGTATTTATGATAAACTCTGTCAGAATATGTGGTAAACTCTGATAGAGAATGAAGTAAACTCTGATCCTTGGAGTACCTAATCTCTGATCATCTCAAGCTATCAGTGTTTATGATAAACTCTGTTAGAGTAAGTGGTAAACTCTGTCAGATGATACAATAAACTCTAATTACTGTAAGCTCTGATCTTAATCTACATATCAAACTCTAAGTTATTAGTGATTACTTTATTGTGACATCATATTTAATTATGTGACATCATATTTGTTAATCTCTTATTGGAGTAATCACTATGGCGCGTGTCTGTCACGAAAAATGTTTCATATTTATACACAGATACACACATATATGTTGTATTTTGAGACTTGCACTACTCATTACTCCACCAATCAAATCATGCCACGTGTCCCACTATAGGGTATATGCAATTGAGAAGGAATAGGTTAATTCATTCATATTCTTATTTTGAATTAACAGTTGCATCTTATTTTTTCTATCTCTCTATCATTGTCTCAAAACCCTAATATCTCATATCTGCAAATCTCTGTGCATCAATGGCATCTAAGGGTCTTTCTTTCCAAAACTACACTTTTGCTGCTACTAATTACACCTCTCTCTTGAATAAATCAGAAGCACCTAAAGAATTTAATGTCATTCAGGATTTTCTACAACTAAGCAGTGTTGGGTATGCACTTCAAGAACCCAAGGAGATTTCAGCTCAAACTCTGATAAAGATATGGTCCACATCTAAATTCAACAATGTTGGTGATGATGAGGAGCCTATTATCACTTTCCAATGCAATGGCCGCCACACTATCACTACTGAGGTTGTTCGTCAATCCCTTCACCTTCCTGAAGTGATTGTCTATGATGACATTGTTGATGATGAACACATCAAAGAATTTTTCAGTGAAATGGGATATGGAGGCATCCTATCCAAATTGGAGAGTCTTACAAGGCCCCATCTGCGAAGAGAATGGAGTTTCTTCTTCGATTGTGTCACAAGGGCTTTCATTACTAAGTGTACCAACTTTGACATCATCCCACAACTGTCACAACAAATTGGGTATTCTCTGACCCATAATTTTAATTTCAATGTTTATTGATTAGGCAAATAGCTAGCAAGATTAGTGATGATGAGCATATTATATACTTTGCTAGATTTTTACAGTTAATTTTCAATTATCTCTTGCTTGATGTGAAGTTTGATAATGACAAGAATTTACCTAGCTTTAGCATGCATAAACGAATTTTTGTTGACTTGACAAGAAAGGATGTCAAGAAGGACAATGATGGTAAGTTGACAAGGTTGTTTTATCTCACACGGGTCAGGCTTCTCTTAAATCAGAGAATGCCTACTGTATATGGGAGGGAGTTTCTATCGGTGACTATGAATCAGAGTTTAGCCCAATCTGATTCTAACCCAAGTCACCCACCAAACACTGATACACAATCTATGTCAACCTCTGTTGTCTCCCAAAAGACTTCAGTTGTAACACAAACTTCCCAACCACAAGGTCCAAGCATGAAAAGGAAAGGAAAATCAGTTCCAGAGTCTTCTCCTAGGAAAAGGAGATTAATTGATGAACCTATAGACTCTGGTGACAGTGATGAAAGGTTAGTATTTCCTTTATAGAAAACTGTTAAGACAGCCTCTGACATTGCACCTGCTCCATTCATGAAGCCATTTCATGTCAATCCCATCACAGAGCCTGCCAAGAAAAAGAGAAGATTAGTCAAGGCAGTAAACTCTGATGTACTAAACTCTAATCAGGCAAACTCTGATCAAGTTCAATCCTTAAACTCTGATTCTCTATTAAACTCTGATGCTGCAATATACTCTGATGTTGTGATAAAGTCTGAAGCAGATGGTGATGCAAATGTAAATATGGAAGCAAAAGCTGAATTGGCTGAAGTGGATGCTGCTCCAGTCTTAATCTTTGATTCTCCTATACACTATCCAAAACAAATAATCAAGGAGATTTCATATAAAAGAGTAAGAGAATTAGTTGAGGAAGGAAAGAAATGGCTGTCCAGAAATCTCAAGCATCTCCAGTCTCTGGGACTTTAAAGCTATTCAAAAGAACGAAGAAGAAGGTTTCCTTTGGCCAAGACACACAAGAACCTACTTCTCAAAGTGAGGTAGTAGTCTCTGCAAGGTCAGGCACACTAGAACCTGTTGATCAAAGTTCAACAGCAACCACAATTCCAGCAAGTGAAGCCAGCATGGATGAGGTACAATCCACAAGAACCTTCAGCTCAAAGGGTTAAAGCAGTTGTTAAAGCCCCAGTCACACAAGAACCATCCAATCAAAATTTGGATGCAAACACTCAAACTCTGAAGGTAGATTCTGCTCTTGCCGATGCTGAAGACCAATCTCTAGTAGTGTCCAGCCCACAAGAACCTTCAACTCAAAGTGGTGAAGCAACTGCTGATAAAACTCAGGTCCCACAAGAACCAATCACCACCTTTGTGATTGCAGACCAAGACATGAAGATGCAGACAAACTCTGATTCTATTGCTGCAACTGCTGAGAAGACAAACTCTGATGCTAATCCATTGGCAATCTCTGATGCTATTCTAGTGCAACCTCTTTCTGCACAGCCATTGGACACTCCATCAGACTCTACTATTGCTCAAGGTATAAACTCTGACTTTTCTTCAGAATTTACATAATCTAATAACATAAGTTCATATTTTATATTTCCATCTTTTACTGCTGGAATGTCCATGGATAGTCCTGGAAAGGATCCCTCTATCCCTATGACCACAAATCTCCTTTCTCTGTCACTTCTTATTTCTGTAGGACATTGTGATCTGAGCCTTTGTTGTGAGACTGAGGTAAAATGTGTGAAAAACATAATTAACAATGAGAGGCAGACACCGGTTCTGGCAAAAGGAGAGTTAGATATGAGACAGAAGTTAGTTACTTCTAGTGAGCAAACTCTGATTTTTAAATGTCGTGAGATGTGTGATGTGAGAAGTAATGAGATTACTTTAAAAGAAAAGAGTGATTTAGGGTGTTCTGTTCTTTTTGCAGGTACTCAGAGTTTACCTATTCCTCTGAACTCTGAGCTGCCAAACTCTGCTAATGATAATGATGCAAACTCTGAGGATTCAAGTCCTATCTTTGAGGATGAAAAAGTTATTGATCTCTCCATTCCTTACACTCAGAGATATAGCTCAAAGAGATGGTCCATTGATTCTTTTGATGCTCATGATAGACTGAGGATGGAATATCCTGACTACTAAGTCGTTGAACAACTAAAAGGTGAAATTGAATCTGCGCTCAAACATGAAGGTATAAGGAGGGATACAGCAAGTGTGAACCATCAAATGAAGATATTCTAAGCTCAAAAAGACAATCCATATGGGATGTCTTGGAAATTTTCACATGAAGATATTTCCTGGCTCCATGTTCCTGATTTCATTAAGAAGGCAGATTCTGAATTAAACTCTGATGAAATGAAGACAGTTCTCAAAGCAACCACTGTATTAACCAAGGGTCTTCAAAGTGAAGTTTCTGATCTCAAAGACACTGTTAGCAAGACAAGTGCTTCAGTTCAAACTTCTATTTCAGGTTCTCAGCATTGTTTAGAATCCAAGATTAAAGCTGCTTCCACTAGACAAGATGTTTTGGAGTCTAAAGTTGATAAAATTGCTACTGTTATCACATCCATGCAGACTATATTGCACACTATTACAGACATACTCACTATTTCTTCTGTTGTCAGAAAGGGGGAGAAAATATCAAAAGACAAATGTAAGGTGGATGGTGGATGGTGCGTTAAACTCTGATAAACCTGAAGGTGATGGTGATGGCAGTGGTGTTGACAAATGTCAAGGGAGTCATAAGGGTGTACAGAGTTTACAAAATCAAACTCTGACTGATCAAACTCCGATTCCTTCAAGATCTGGTACAAACTCTGATTGAACTTGATGAAGAATTGCCTAGAAGGCTTGAAGAGGAAGAAAAACCTGAGAATGTTGAAGAGAGAAACAAGAAGGATGCAGAAACGACAAAGAAAATTTTTGAAGAAGAAAATCTAGGAATGGATCCAGTTGTTGAAGAAGAATTTAAGAAAACTGGTACTGACAATGCTCAAGTCCAGTCAAAGAAGATAGGAAGACAAAGCTTAAAGAAAACTCTAGCTCAGAAGAAGGTGCCTAATCAAGCAAAGAAAATTGTAACTAAACCTGTTCAAAAAAGTCAACTCCAACAGTTCAGCTTAAAGCTCCAATAAAATCAAAAAATCCTCTCACTATGCTTGGTACTACATTTCTTCCAGAGGGAACAAGCTTTGAAGATGAGGAAGAAGAACAACAAACTCTGTGTAGATAGAAAAATCCTGATCTTCTGTGGACAAAAACCCAAACTCTGACTCTCAATGCCAGACTTGGTAAAAACAAGGGAGGTATTGGAGATTCACAGGCCAAAGTCTACAGAGGAGAGGCAAATGCTTTCAGAGATCTTTTTTCTTTAAAAGAAAAACCCGAGGAAGAGCTAACTCAAGATTATTTGGACAAACTAATTATTATTCACATAGTGAAGGATATTTTTTATGGTGCTCAACCAAAAGAGAAACTATTATATTTTCTGGAACATGGGAGAACTATGAAACTATCTGAAGAAGATCTAGCTCACAAGTGATCTAAAGAACTGGAATATGTTCTTTATTTGCTGAAAGGAGAGGATGACACTACTGCAAAGTGGGTGAGATTTCTGGAAGCTACAATAGCAGGAGCATTGAAAACTCAAAAGCTGATGAAATTAGACTCTGATGAGTATAAACCAAGGTATATGCTAGAGGATGATACTGAACAGGAGATGAGCAAGGGAGATGCAAAAATAAAAATGGTATTGGAAACTCCAACATTGATGCTCAATCCTAATTGACAAAAGATCTGTTGTATTCCTCTAGATGATAGAATGGGAAAAACATCGATTTACAACTTGAGAGCTGCAATTTTCCAAATTGATAATTCTAGTGACTAGATGAAAGAATTGAAGGAGAAGCTGGTAGAATTATTGAAGATAGCAGAATAGAAGTTACTTGATAAGTTTCTGTCTAGAGATTTTTCTTACAGGAGAGTATAAGTCAAGGTAGAAAATTCAAACTCTAATACATTTGTCTATAAGATTTCTGACAGCATAAGTTGAATTTATGTTTTACTAAATAAAGAATAAATTGGGAGAGATTGTTAGAAATAAACAATTGATGCTGTCAGAGAATACTTCACTCAGAGTTTATTGAAGATCAGACGTTAAACTGACGTCATCAGAGTTTAGGAGCTATCGACAGAGTTTACTCTATCAGAGTTTATCAACCGACAGAGTTTATGATTATCAGAGTTTGACAAAGATGGAAACAGACAAATCAGAGATTTTTTAAGATTAACAAGGAAGTGTTTTAATGCAATCCTATTACCTTTCTGGAAGCTATCTTTATCATTATCTTTTTTGTATTTGGATATGTAGTTGTGTACTATATAAACACAAAAATAGGTTTTACATTGTAATCGTACACATAATTATCTTTCTCATAAACTAGCAGCTCTTAAAAACATTGATTTTCTTGAGAGAGTTTTGTATTCAGTTTATCAAAATTAATACAAAGCAGTTCATCTTCTACATACTTGTGTTCTAAAGTCGATTGTTTGATACTATTATATTCAACCCCCTTTTATAATAGTGTATTATCTAGGCAACATAAATTATATTAAAATAATAGAATCTCATTATAATTTTTGTAATTATTATTATATATTATTATATATATATTTTATTATTTTTTATATTCTAGTGGTGCACATTTGCTTAACAAAATAAAATTTTAACACTTTATTATATATTAGGTTACTCTTTCCAATTAATAAATTAGAGCATAAGTACATAAAATACTAATGAATATTTGTTGAATAACTTATTTTAGATTTAAATTGGAAAAAATCATTAATTATAGTTAATTGGAATATTTTATAAAATAAATATTAAGTACTTTGAAATCAATTTTTTTTACTTTTTTCTTTGAAATTATTAAATTTATAATGTAAATAATTTAATATGTAATTTTAATATATATATATATATATATATATAATTGATAGTTTAAAACATAATATATACATATATAGTTTATTAGTTAAACGAAGTTTGAAAGAAAAACAATTGTCATATTTTTTGTTAATAAATTAATTATGAGTTTCCTTATATTTTCAATATCCATTAGTTACTAATTTAAAAGAATTTTTTATGTATTTAATCTAATATGACATTTTTTATATGGGTTGACAAAAATAGATATTGATAAATAATAGTTAACCATGATCATCTTATTTTCACAAATTTATAAAATTCATTGGGTTTATATGAGAATAAATAAGTTCATAGGTTAAATTGCAAAAAAATAGAAAGTTCGTTGGGTTTTTTAGCTAATAACTCGTATTAAAATATAGAATTTTCATTAGTATTAGATATAACGGTTATAATATACCAGACTACCAAACAACTGGCCAAATATATATATATATATATATATATATATAAATATATATATATATATATATAAATAGAGAGAGAGAGAGGGGATCATATGGTAACTAAGATCATTGAGTAATTTGGTATCTAAATTACAACCATTAGATTAACATCTTTTAATGGCCCAGATTACAAGTGCATTTCTGATTGTTTTGTAATGGTCGATACTATTCAACCCTGTAGGTGTGCACTTTCATACTTTACCACCGAACAAATAATAATACTTTTTTTGCTTGGAAATTTATATGCATTAAAAGAAAGGAATAAAAAACTTTTCTTCAAGAATAAGAACGCAAATCTATCATAAGTTTTTATGTGATCTAAAGGGCCATTTGTTTAAATTGTGAATTTTAGGGTCATTCAACCTCAAATTGTGATATTTTAGCCATTTCTCCTTGATCATGCTGTTGATCAGAGAAAGATATAATTGTGCTTCCAGAACATTAATTAATCTTTTATATGATCTAGCAGAAAACAAACATAACCATGGGAATAACTAATAAACACGAACATAATCATTTATCAAAATCTATAAAATTGGGTTAGTAGAAAAAAGAATTGTAGTAACTTACATGGGGAAGGGATGGAAGTGATGGTAGGAACGACGTGAACTAAGACGAAATGATGAGCTTTAGGCATCAAATTCTCCACCGCCCACCTCACGGCGCGCAGGCTGTCCTTCCCCCCGTTTCCGCCAGGACGACCATTAACGGCCACCGCAACTGACGTCATCTCCGCCGGAGAGGTTGTGGTATTAAAACTCATTACTATTATAATAATTTAGTTGGCGATATGAAATAAAATAGGCGTGAGTATATATGTGGACGGAAGTAGGAAGGAAGACATCGACGACTTTGACTTTAGCAATTAAATAATCAAGTGAGATCCAAGTACTTCCGTGACAGCCGATCCAACATCATCCTAATTGAACTCGCAAGCTAAAAACAGGGAATAGGGTAAATTTTAATACACTTATTCTAATTAATAAAAAATTCATTTTCCTTTCATTTTTCATATATTTTCTCTTTCTTTTTCCTTTTTTATAAAATAAACTAGATTCAAATTTATTATAATAATAATAGGGAATATTGTTGAAGTTGACATGTAAAATAGATTAACTGAATTACTAGATCGTATTATTTTATAATATTTCTAAAAAAATCAACTAATACACTGTTGGATTTGCTCCAATGGAATAGTACATTAATACAATTGGTTGGTGGTCTCCCTTTTTCATTTTTCCAACTCAACGAATCCACGGAACCTACTCCTAGGTTCTGTTTGCTATTGTTGTTACGGTATGTAACAGAATTTTTTTTTGAAAAACGGGAGAAAGGTGTTTAGTAAAATTTAAAAATTATTGTATGGGAAAGTGTTTTTAGTCTAATGGTTATGGTTAAAGAGAACATGTCCCCCATATTTTTGGAAAAAACTGTTTTTCAATTTTTACAGAAAATAACTACAAATTTCAACATCAAACCTCTTCAAAAACATTAATTTTTTTATTATATTTCAAAATATGCATAAATAAAAAAAAATTATCACACAGTTATCAAATTTTCCTGACATCACTTTTTCTCACAGTACATCAGTTTTGAACAGAAATCTCAAACGCAACCTTGGTTTGTGTTCATCTCGTGCCATTCGGTCGATTAGATTTAAAATCGAATCTGGATGGTAAAATAATTTGATATGACGGATATCTGATCCTAAACCCAAAATTTTGGATGTATTGAACCCGATTTTTTGGATTTGAATTTGAATTTTGATTTAATTTTTAGACCTGAAAATTTTTGGATTCGGATTTGAGGTATACCGATTTGAAATCCGATCCAAATCTAATCCAAACCCGAAATCTGAAAAAATCTGAATAATATATATACTGATATATAATAATAAAAATAATATTTTTAACTTTTGGCATGTATATTAAGATTTAAAAAAATAATTATGCTCATTGTAAAATTTAAAATTTTACATTAAGTAAGAATATATACTTTTATTTGACATAAAAATTTAAATTTAATAATAAATCTAAATATGTGTTTTCCTTCTTAATGTACGTGTTAAAAGCAATATACATGTTAAAAGCGACTATTATTTTGGAATATAAAGAATATATGTTACATATATTTACACAATATTATATATATATATATATATATATATATATATATATATATATATATATATATATATATATGGTATGATTGTTAGTTTGATTTCTTATAGTATAGTTTAAGTATAAATTTATATTATGTTTGTATTAAAATTTGTTAAATAAAATATGTGCATCACATTAATATTTTAATTTCATATAAAATATTATTATTATTATTATTATTATTAAATAAGATCTGTCAGTCACATTAATTTTTAATATTATAATTAATATTTTTTTATTTCAAATCTAAGCAATTATTCGTTATTATTACCCAGTAATTAGACTATTATAGAAGGTGGTTGAATATAATAGTACAAAACAATCGAAACTAGAACACAAGTATATAAACGAAATACTGTTTGTATTAAATTTGACAAACTTAATACAAAACTCTTTTAAAAAATCAATGTTCTTAAGAGCTGCTAGGTTATGAGAATAATGTGTAGTAAACGATGCATTAATGTAAACTTATTCATGTGTTTATATACTACATAACTACATACCTAAATAATACAAGGATAATGATTAATAAGTACAGAGATACAATTTACATCATTATCTTCGAAATATATAGTTTTAAGAAAATAATTGTCATTCACACAAACACTTCCTTTTTTGTCCTGAATCAAGTCCTGATTTATCGAATACCATCTGTCAGACTCTGATCAGCTTAGACTCTGTCTTTTAGGACCTCAGCGCTTACCATTGCACCAAAACTCCGGAGTTATAGTGAGGTGCTACTTTATTCCCTTAAGGGAACAGTCAGCGCCAACGTTTCGAATAGGCAAGATGCTGGCTATTCCTAACAATCCCCCCCAGCATATTGCCAATATTCAAGCAAATGCCTTACGTTGAGACTCGAACACGTGACCTGCTCTGATACCACTTTTTAGGACCTCAGCGCTTACCATTGCACCAAAACTCCGGAGTTATAGTGAGGTGCTACTTTATTCCCTTAAGGGAACAGTCAGCGCCAACGTTTCGAATAGGCAAGATGCTGGCTATTCCCAACACTGTCGGTTGAGTAGACTCTGATTCTGTAGACTCTGATTAATAGACTTTTGAAAGACATATGACTAGTCATATTTATAATAATTAGATGACAACTCAACTCAGATAAGAAAGTGAAGTAAATAATAAATATTAAAAAATGAATCAAGACAAAGAATGTCAACTAGACACGAAGAATCAAAATATCATAAGAAGTTTGACAAAACTGCTACTCAACACTAGAAGTTTATTTATATGTTCAAGTGTCGGTGTAAAATAAAATAGTAATATCTCAAGGAGTTCAGAAGATACAGGAGGTTTTAATTGCCTACTATAGAAAAATTACAGAAGAAGAAAATTATAGAGGAAAAACAAAAAGAAGACAAGACAAAACAAGACAAGATATAAAGAACACTATAGTAGAAATGATAATCAATATTGTAGTTAGTCATTCGTGAACCAGACCAGTGCACATAGTTTCTACAATGTCAGTGAAGATTCGTCATCAAAAAGTACAAGTGGTTTTATGAAAGAAGATAGAGCAAAAGTGTAATATCCCATAGTTTTTAGAATAATAAAATAGATTAATAATAATAGAAAAAGAATTAAAATTGGATAGAAATTAAGAATTAGAATTAGATTAGAATAGAATAACGGGTTTTCGAATATGGGTCGAATTTGAATCGTAGTAGGTTTTGTTATAGGGTTTAAAACTCTATATATAGTTTGAGATCTCCTCGTTCTTTTATATTCTTTTCAAGCCACCAAGACTAAACAGTTATAAATCTCTCTCGACACAAATCTTGATTCTTTTTGTTCATCTTTATTATTGAAATTCGTAGGATTTCCCAAACACAACTCAGCTATCTTGTAAAATTCTTAGTAAATTCATCGTAAGTCGGAATTCAGTGATTTTGGACTTTTCGGAAAGGTCTTTTCGTTCTCTACGATTTTCGTGTTTTAAGTTTTTCAAGAAAACATCGTTTGGAAGGTCAAAAAGGTGAAATACAGATCTGGGCAGAATTGGAGTTATGAAGAAGTTCGACGTTTGATATGTGATATTTTCGATTGGGTGTTAAGAATTGAATATATGTTCTAGGATGTTATTAATTCTTGGTTTGCGAGGTTGAGGTAAGTTTACTTTTCGTACTTCCTGGATTATTTTAAATGTTTTATATTTATAATATTTTGCTACGAAATTTGGATCAAGAATATTATTTTAGATATAAGAAATTTCCAGTTAGCTCTGCTTTTTGAACCCGTTAGTAATTGCGTATAGTTCCGGAACTAGCTTATGATACCTTACTAGGGCGTGCTTTTTATGATACCTTCGGGTGCACACTTTATGATACCTTAGTAAGGGGCGCATTATTGACAACTATGAACCTATGATACCTTGTCACCGGGTATTTGTGACCTTAGCGAACTGTGGAATTAATTTATACGTACTGAAATTTGAATTATGAAATTATGATTTTTAAACTCTGAAAATTATGAAAATTCATAAATTTACTTGATCCACTAGTTAGTTCGAATTGTTTTCTTGCTGGGCTGTGTAGCTCATTACTTACAATTTTCAGGTTTGATGTAAGAGGAAGATGGAGTGTATCGGATTTCGAGGATCTTAGATTTGGAGTAGATTGATTGTTGATTCGTCATTGTTAGCTGCGCTTTTGTAATAGTTAGCTTTGTAATAGAGATTTGGAATAAATATAATTGTTTTATATTTTGTAAGATTAACGGTCCGAAATGGGCGGGCTGTTACAGTTGGTATCAAAGTTCTAGGTTAATTTCCTGTAGACTGGCTTTAGCCTTGACCTGTGGATAGTTTGGGTGATTATAAGTGACTTTTTGGATAGACGTATTATGCTCTTTTTGGAGAATATGATTTCTGATAATTTGGGGACCAAATTTTTTTTAAGAAGGGTAGTATGTAATATCCCATAGTTTTTAGAATAATAAAATAGATTAATAATAATAGAAAAAGAATTAAAATTGGATAGAAATTAGGAATTAGAATTAGATTAGAATAGAATAACGGGTTTTCGAATATGGGTCGAATTTGAATCGTAGTAGGTTTTGTTATAGGGTTTAAAACTCTATATATAGATTAAGATCTCCTCGTTCTTTTATATTCTTTTCAAGCCACCAAGACTAAACAGTTATAAATCTCTCTCGACACAAATCTTGATTCTTTTTGTTCATCTTTATTATTGAAATTCGTAGGATTTCCCATACACAACTCAGCTATCTTGTAAAATTCGTAGTAAATTCATCGTAAGTCGGAATTCAGTGATTTTGGACTTTTCGGAAAGGTCTTTTCGTTCTCTACGATTTTCGTGTTTTAAGTTTTTCGAGAAAACATCGTTTGGAGGGTCAAAAAGGTGAAATACAGATCTGGGTAGAATTGGAGTTATGAAGAAGTTCGACGTTTGATATGTGATATTTTCGATTGGGTGTTAAGAATTGAATATATGTTCTATGATGTTATTAATTCTTAGTTTGCGAGGTTGAGGTAAGTTTACTTTTCGTACTTCCTGGATTATTTTAAATGTTTTATATTTATAATATTTTGCTACGAAATTTGGATCAAGAATATTATTTTAGATATAAGAAATTTCCAGTTAGCTCTGCTTTTTGAACCCGTTAGTAATTGCGTATAGTTCCGGAACTAGCTTATGATACCTTACTAGGGCGTGCTTTTTATGATACCTTCGGGTGCACACTTTATGATACCTTAGTAAGGGGCGCATTATTGACAACTATGAACCTATGATACCGTGTCACCGGGTATTTGTGACCTTAGCGAACTGTGGAATTAATTTATACGTACTGAAATTTGAATTATGAAATTATGATTTTTAAACTCTGAAAATTATGAAAATTCATAAACTTACTTGATCCACTAGTTAGTTCGAATTGTTTTCTTGCTGGGCTGTGTAGCTCATTACTTACAATTTTCAGGTTTGATGTAAGAGGAAGATGGAGTGTATCGGATTTCGAGGATCTTAGATTTGGAGTAGATTGATTGTTGATTCGTCATTGTTAGCTGCGTTTTTGTAATAGTTAGCTTTGTAATAGAGATTTGGAATAAATATAATTGTTTTAGATTTTGTAAGATTAACAGTCCGAAATGGGCGGGCTGTTACAAAAAGACAGAAAGATTTCGGAGCTATCAAAAAGGTTATACAAGTCAAGATAGTATTTTAATTCTACTATCAAAAATTAACTAATTATTTAATTTATTTAATTAAATTAATTCAAGTTGAATTTAATTTAATTTATAAATTATTTAATTAAATTAAATAGAATTGATTTATTATAAAAGATATGACTTAGTATGAGTTTTAATAAGTCTTTTATTATTAAAAGTCATACTGAATTCTGTTAAAAAAAAGTCATACCGAATTCTGTTAAAAAAAGTCATACCGAATAAAACTTCACCAAAAGTCATATCGAACAAGCTTCAGAAAAAGTTATACCGAGCTCTTGAAGAAAAAAGTCATACCAAGCTCTTGAAGAAAAAGGTCATACCGAGCTCTTGAAGAAAAAGATCATACCGAACTCTTAAAGAAAAAGGTCATACAAGGTTAAAAGTCATACCGAGCTTTTGATTGAAAAGTCATACCGAAAATGACTTTAAAAAAGGTCATACTGAATGAATTTCAAAAGTCATACCGACTTTTGAAAATTCATACCGAACTTTTTTAAAAGTCATAGAAGTGTTAATCAAAAGTCATACAGGCTTAAAAAAGACTGAAAAATGTCTTGAATTGAAAAGTCATACAAGCCTTAGAATTCCTCTATAAATATGAGGTAGTACTTCATATTTTGTTAACGTTAAAAAATATTCAAATTCAGTAATTTTTCTGATTGTAATATTCACAGACTTTTTGTACTGGATTGAATAATAATTATTATTTCAAAACAGTTCATGTCTAAATCGTTCTAGAAATTCTAAACAGTTATTTAAACTTTCAACTTATAAATTTTGTAATAATTTTCAAGTTAAAATCATATCTTATACTTGAACAGTATTTCGTTATAATTAATATTTCGTGAGAAATTTAAGTTATATTTTTAAATTCATAATTCCGTGAATTAATTCATATATTGTATTCAACCATCCTTCTACAATATCAGAGACCAACAATTGGCATTAGAGATGGTTGATATTTGTAATATCAGATCCAAACCAAATATTTTGCGACTCATACAGATATCAAAAATTATTTTAAATTTGAAATAATTTTTATTCAAAATATTTTTTACCCAAAAATTATTTTTGATCAGAAATTATTTTAAGTCAAAAATTATTTTTCGAAACACTTAATTTTTTAATCTTATTAAAGATGAGTACACAAAAAGTAACTAGCATTAAAACCCCATTGTTTGACAAAGATCAGTACAACTTGTGGAAGCATAAGATGCTGTTATTTCTTGGGAATGCCAATACAAAATAGGGTTAAATCTCAAAGTGCTCATTGAAGTGAGAGGCTGGTACCAGATTAGTCACTCTAGTTATCGGCATCTCATTTGCACCACTATAGTTGACAGTGATGACAAGTCCGTTTGTTTAACTTATTGACTAACGGAAAGTGACGTGGCGGTGACGTGGCAAATCAGAATCGGTGACGTGGCAAATCAGAATCAATTTTTTTTTTAATCTGATTTGATTTTATTCTGATTTTAAAAAAAATTTAAAAAAATTATTTTCAAATTTTAATCTGATTTTAAAATTTTTTAAAAAAATTCTGATTTTAAATTTTTTTAAAAAAAATCGGATTTTAAAAATTTAAAATTTTTAAAAAATTCTTATTTTGATTTCAAAAAAATTTTAAAAAAATTATTTCAAATTTTAATCTGATTTTAAAATTTTAAAATTTTGAAAAAATTCTTATTCTGATTTTAAAATTTAAAAAAAAATTTATTTTCAAATCTTAATCTGATTTTAAATTTTTTTTTAAAAAAATCTGATTTTAAAATTTTTAAAAAATTCTTATTCTGATTTTAAAATTAAAAAAAAAATTATTTTCAAATCTTAATCTCATTTTAAAATTTTTTTAAAAAAATTCTGATTTTAAAATTTTTAAAAAATTCTTATTCTGATTTTAAAATTTAAAAAAAAATTATTTTCAAATCTTAATCTGATTTTAAAATTTTTTTTAAAAAATTCTGATTTTTAAATTTTTAAAAAATTCTTATTCTGATTTTAAAATTTTAAAAAAATATATTTTCAAATCTTAATCTGATTTTAAAATTTTTTTTAAAAAATTCTGATTTTAAAATTTTAAAAAAATCTTAGTCTGATTTTAAATAAATTCTGAATATATATTTAATATTTTTTGTTAAAATTTAACGTTTTCCGTTAGTCAACTTGTGTTGACTAACGGCGGTGTCATCACTGTCAACTAGAGTGGTGCAAATGAGATGCCGATAACTAGAGTGACTAATCTGATACCAGCCTCTCACTTCAGTGAGCACTTTGAGATTTAACCCATACAAAATATGCTAAGATTTTGGTCAAATTTATTGAGCTCCTGATTATAGTTATACTCGAGCATGAGGTAAATGGGGTTATAATTCCTCATAGACAATTCCCAAAAGATCCAGCTGATTACACAGAGGATCAAAGGGAAAATGTAGCCCTAGAATCCCTAGATTACGTTACGTACAATCACATTGTCAATTGTAAAAATGTCAAGAAAATCTGGGATACAATAGGGATTATAAATGAAGGGCCTGAAGATAATGATGATAATGAAGTTTTAAACTTGTTAAAAACCAAAAATGACAAATTAACCGAGGAATTATCTTTTCAAATAAATAGAGTCAGTTGTCATGTTAAGGTTGAAGCTTATCTCAGAAATTAAATAGTGGAAGAATAGAAGAAGTGTTTGGCCTATAAAAATTCATCTTACATTATAAAAGACCTAATTGACTAACAGGAGATAAAAGGTAAAGTTAAAATAGGCTTTAAGTATAATAAATCTGTAGGAAAGGCAAGAAACATCACCCCGTTCAGGCAAAGTGCTGAAAAAAGGGGTATTCCACATGTTGTTAAGGACACACCTAAACCTCTTTTCATAAAACTTGTTACAGAACCAATACTTGAGAGCTCTATATTAATTGCCTACGAAATGAATTTAGAAGACCTCGAGGAGGAAAAGAAAAGAGAGGAACAAACTAAGGACATACAAGGAGTTAATGTCTAAAAAGAGAAAGGGGCACCCAAGACACCAGTGAAAGATGTGGGAACTTCTGATTCCCCCAATCCTGGTATAGGTGCTAAAGACTTAAAAAATAATCTGAACATACCTAATAAGTTTGTTAATAGTAGGAATGGTAATAACAGATATCATTCTACTGAGAACTTTAAGACTGTTCATAAAGTTGAAGTATAAAATGTTAAGACACCTACTATTTTGAATAACATGCTTATTATTGATGTATACCATAAACTATGTGGTGTTGTAAACTATATGTTATGTGCTTTTAATGTTATGTCTGCATATTTTAAAGTATGTTTGCAAATAAAAATAATATGACACATAGACAACATATCAATAATAAATTTGTGAAATCCAAGATTGTGATTCCTTCAACTGTCAAGAAAGAAACATATGTTCTGAAGTCTAAACAGAAAGTTGTTAAGACTGTTTACAGGAAGGTAAGAATAGTCAAGGTAAATATTATTGTTGTTCAAAAGGGATCTATTGTCAAAGCTAATAAAGGTCAAGACTTTAAGTATAATGGGCCCGATCAAATTTGGGCTCCGAAGAAGATTTAACCATTTGATGATTGCAGGGAGTTAAACAGGTAAACCGGGTTGTATAGATCCTGGACAACGGATCTTCAAGGCATATGACCGGAGATAGAGCCCTTCTATCAGATGTGGTTGAAAGAGCTGACCCAATCGTCACCTTTGGAGATAATAACAAAGGAATGACTACGGGATATGGCAAGTTAAATGCTGGAAATGTTATCATTGAAAATGTCTCTTTAGTGGAAGGACTTAAACGTAATCTTCTCAGTGTCAATCAGTTATGTGATAAAGGATACAAAGTAAACTTTATCAAGGAAAAGTATTTAATAGCTCATACTAAGGATGACAAACTAGCCTTACATGGAGTAAGGAAAGGAAACTTGTACAGTTGGGTCCCGGAAGTATCGTAGAAGGGGGGTTGAATGTGATACTCATAATAATTTAAAATTCTTTTCAGAATTTCTAGAATTAAATTATTGCTTTTGCTGAGGGTTCAAGTCCTTGTAGTATTTGGGAGGCTGACTTACTAGTTTTCTATTTTCACGATAAAACATTTAAGATCTAGAAAATTAGCAAGTAACTAAATAAGATTCAAGTTAAATACGTATATTAAACTTGAAAGGGTGTTACAGTATTCGGTAGAATATTCCTTAATTCCTAGAACATATTTGACATGAATTGTTCTACTTAAGGAATTAAATTCAAACTAGTACAGAAACTCTGTAAACATGACAAACAGATAAATTGTTGAATTTGAATATTTTTCTACTACAAAATATGAAGTTCTCATCTCATATTTATAGAGGTAGTAAAGCTTGTATGACTTTTTGATCATGACATTTTTTAAACAATTTTTAAGTCTTGTATGACTTTCTAAAAGTGCTCGGTATGACTTTTTCATTCGGTATGACCTTTCAGAAACTCGGTATGACTTTCTGAATTCGGTATGACATTTTGCAGACTTTCTTTTGTATGACCTTTTTATAAATCCTTCGGTATGACTTTTGAATTACTCTTGTATGATCCTTTATGACCTTTATAATATAAATTTCGGTATGACTTTGGTTATTCCTCTAGAACAATGTCAATATTTGTAGAAGGGGGGGGTTGAATACAAATATTAAAACTTTTTGTTGTTCTAATATTTGTTCTTGATGTTTTTGAATTAGTGAGAATATGTTCGAACAATTTAAGACTGAAAAATAAATTGAACAAAGAGATTTAAAATTACTGATGGATTGGTTGTTCCATCAGTGTATATTTTTGCTCAATGTTCCTAGGTTAAAAGAAACCTAGCTGCATTCTTACAAGATTAGAAAACAAATCAACTGTTCTTACAAATGTGCTCTGAAGCTGGAACAGTTGATTAAGAAATATTGTCTAACTTGTCTTTTTTCTAATAATGCTGCTACACTTGTTTATATACGACAAGTGTACTTTTACAATTCCTATTCTAGGATTGTTTCTACCTGCCTTTCTTTTACCTTTTTCTATCTTTGAAAAGGTTTGAAAAGACAGCTTCTGATTGAGTCTTTACAGCCACTCTAGACTGTCTTCCATAGGAGTGCTTTTGTTCTCTGGATCTTCAACAGATATTCTTTCTATGTTGTCACACTCAATTGATAATTTGCTGTTAAGCATATCAATTGATCCATCCTTTAATCCATCAACTGATGTTCTTCTTCGATTGATCTTTATATCCATCGATTGATAAAAGATGGCTTATCGATTGATAGATGTTATCAATCGATGGGTCTTCACATCAGTTGATGGTCTTCAATGCTTGACTTGGCTTCTTCGATTGATCCCTCACCCATCGATGCTTCAATATCAATTGATCATCCTTCACTTGTGTAATTTCATGTCTTCACATAATTACAATTTAACAGTTTAATTTACACATCAATTGATGATCTATATCAATCGACTCCAACATCAATTGATGAATAAAATATCAATTGATTTACACCTTATCGATTGAAATAGACTAAGTACACCTATGCTACAATCCAAATTATCAGTTGATTGATATAAACACTTCAACTGATATATGGTTTCCTGATCAATTGATATTTATAACTTTCATATCAATTGATCAGTTACATCAAATTAAATTTCTATGATTCTAAGATTAATGTTATCATCAAATCACATGTAGATTCCTAACAATCTCCCCCTATTTGTGTCTGTGTTATTAACAGACATAAATATATTTGATGATAACAAAAAACCTAAAAAATTTACATTTAGTTAAAATCAAGAATTTTGATTGGCACATTAATTTTGGAAGTACCAGATTGATAGATAACTCCTGCAAGCAGCTTCAATATCTTCATGATTTAATTAGTTCCTCTTCCTTCTCTTCTCAGCATTTTCCTATAGTTGTCTCATGAAAGAACTTCTCAAGATTGCTTCATCCCTATCAGTTTCTCCAAGTTGCCTCATAAGGTAGTGTATTTCTTCATCTGTGATTTTGTCCAGATATTTGCAGATATCAAAGAACTTTGTGTTGCCCTCTATATCTGTAAAAATCATAGCATAATTTGGCTCCAACACCACCTTTTTGACATGTGACTTCCATAGCTTTAGAGGTGAATCAGGTTCAGCTTCTGCCTTGGATCTCCTTAACCTTGAAATTTACTGTTGAATCTCTTGAGCAATTGTTGTGTTGAGTTTGTACTTTCTGTTGAGTAGAGGAAGAATAGTCTTTAAAACATTGTAGCTTTGCTTCATTATCACCTTCAATGAATAGAAGGTTTTCACTCCATTTTCATACTCCAACCTCATTGATTCTTCATGGTTAGAGGTTGCAGGGTGAGTCCTTACTCCAATTAATCCCTTTTCATTGATCACTGGTATTCCCTTCAAATCATATCCTTCAATTGTGACCTCCTCCTTGATTTCTTCTTGTTGACCCTGGAGGTTTTTCTGAACCACTATTTCTTGAGTAAAACCTGACCTTTTCTTGGCCATAGTAACTTTTCTCTTTTTCCTCAGTGGTTGATCAATTAATTGATCCTCCATTTTCCACTCCATTTCCATTTGCCTTGCTATTTCCTCATTTTCTTTTTCTCTCTTTTCAGCATCTGACAATCCTGTTGAAATGGCTCCTTGAAGAAGCTTCTGTCCAACTGGCTCTTTTCTTTTCTTCTCTTCTTCAATCATTATGGCTTTTCCCTTTTCTTCTCTTTAAGGGCTTCTTGATCAACTGACAAAAAGGCTTCAACATCTGAGTTGCTTTCCTTGGCAGCCTTTTGTGCATCTTCATTTATTTTTCTCGTCTGAGCAATGAACTCATCCAAGTCTCCTTTTTCTACTGCCTCTGTTACTAACTCAGTGCTTCTCCTTAGATCTTCAATTCTTTTCTTTTCCCTCTCAATCATTGATTGAGTTTCTTTCTCCCTAGATCATCCTCAAACTTCTTGAATTCTTTCTTTTTCTATTCTAAATCATCTTTTGGAGAATTAGATGACTTAGATCTCTTTGAAGATTGATTGTCCCTGTTACTTCTGCTTTTATATTTTTTGGGTGCAGAACCACCAATGCCACTTGACTTATCCATACCAGAACCACCAATGTCACCACTCCCACTGCCTTTGCCATCACCATCACCATCCTTATTCTTTGTATTCTCCCCCTTTTTGTTATCATCAATTGAAGGGGGTGGTGGAATTATGTCAAGAATCTTTTGAAGAATGGAAGCATGAAGATTTTGACCTCTGATAATATCATCCATCTTCTTTTCTAGAGACCCTACTCTTGTCTCCAAAGATGCAAAATTTTTGGATTCCTTGAAAAGCTTGTCTTTGATGCTATTCATGGTGTTGAATGGTAGCTTTTCATCCAATCTCCTGTCTATTGTATCATTGTTAGTTGAGATAGAGTCCTTGATGATCTCCAGTTCTCTCCTTACTCCAGTTACTGTCATCTTTTGAATTTTCATTGATTCTCTCATACAGTGAGCAATTCTCCTTTGAGTAGGATCTTCAATTTCTCCTTCCACCATTGCTCTTCTATATTGAGAGAGAATTTCAGTCTCAGCAGTTGCTAAGGAACCATCAACTGTGCTCATCCATGGCTCCTCATCAGAATCACTCTCCAACTCTGCAGGTGCCATATAATAAGTGGTTGTTGTATTGGCAATGCTTTCCTTCAGATTCCTGGTCCTTTGATCTGTATGATCAATTCCCAAAAGTTGTTCTGCATTCATGTTACTTGAAGCAGCCAACCCTTGATATTGTGGATCAGGATGAATGAAATTCTTTGGATCCAATTCACCAGCATCTATTTCTTCTTCAAAGTCCTTGGCAACTCCACTCCCTCTAGCTTCTGCATTAGATGCTCCCCCTATCTTCTTTACTCCTTCTTCTTCTGCCATCAGATCAATTTTCAACTCTTGTGCAAATAGTAGAATTGTTTTATCACTTTCACTCATCTCTCTATTTTGCATCAGGATCTCATCCTGGAATCTCACCTCTCCCTCACTCATTTCTTGTGCACCTACTAAGGTGGGGCCCTCAAGTGTTTCACTCTCATTCCTAGAAGAAATAAGAATGTTTTTACTCACTTCCTCTCCTTTTGCCAGGTTACAATCCTGCCTCTCACTCAACTCACTCAATCCTAAAAGTGTTTGTGCAACATCAATTGATTGAGCATCAATTGATGTATTGACATTATCAGTTGAAGTGGTGTTTGGGGCATCCATCGATTGATGCATACCTATCGATTGATCTTGAATGTCGATCGATGGTTTATCAGTCGATGGCTGAATATCAATTGATGAAGGAACATCAATTGATGAAGTAGAAACAGTTGAATTAATTTGAGAAGTAATGTTTGAAATGATATGGGAAATAGAATCTTGAAAATCCTGGGAAGAAGATTCAGGAGTGAGTGTTGGCTTCTCCTTGAAAAACAAAGAAGGAGAATCTGAAAATGTTCGATAATCCATCAGAACATTTTCTGAAGAAGTTTGAGATGGGGAAAGAAGAATAGAAGGGATTGGAATTGAAAGAGAATGGGGCTGCATCTCATCATTTGTATGAGGTGCATCAAACAGACTTTGAGAAGGCTCCACCATAGTTTCCTGTGATTTTGCAGTGTGTGATTCCCCAAGTGCAAAGGTGTCTTTCTTTTCTCTCCTTTTGTATGGTGTTAGAGTTTTGGCCTTTGTGTCCCCAACTTGATTCTGTGCCCCTGGTTGTGGGCTATTTTCAATACTGTCATCCTTTTGAGAGGATGGCAATAGGGATGTGGTGTTTTCCATATTTACATCCATAGTCTTTTGAGAGACTGTGGAGTGGTTAGGTTGAGGTTGCACACCCTCACTCTCCTTATTCTTCTGGGTTCTTTGATGTACCCCAGTTCCCTCACCACCTACATCCTCCTCTAATCTATCTACCAAAGCAGTTAATTTTCTTTTCTTTGTTTTTATAACAGCAGGTTTTTGGGAACCTGTTGAGGTTGGTTTCTTAGATTTGGGTTTAGAGATTGGTTGTGTGACTTGGGTAGGAGGGTTGTGGTCATTACTACCACCTTCCATAGTCACAGAAGGCAAAGAAGAATTAGGTTGAGAAGAGTTTAAAGTAGAGATAAATACCTGAACAAAAGGGGGATAGATCAATTCCACATTGCTGTGAAGATTGATCCTAACCAAGTCCTTAAAGACCCTTTTGTTTTGAGTCCAGCAATCCAAAATTTCCGTACTCCTGTCAATCTCAATATCCTTGACAAAGTGGTTAATAATAATCATAATAAATCTTGCATAATAAATATGATTAGATCTATTTACTTTATTCCCCAATTTGGCAGATATTTCATTGAGTAACAGACTTCCTAAATTATGATATCTATCATATAAAATGCTATACCCTACTTGTTGCATACTTGTTGTTATTGCATTAAAATTACTGACCTTACTAGAAAAACACTTTATTATAGCATCAAAGAAATATGACCATTCTTTTCTTAGATTCTTCCTAACAATACTACCTAGACTAGCATCAGGAGTAGTGTAATTGATTTCTCTAAGCATGCTTCTTATCTCTGTGTCAGTGGGTGTATCTATTGTATTATTTGCAGGAATATTTAAGCACTCACCCAAGATCAAAATGGTTAGAATATACCTTTGTCCTTTGCACTCAAAGGAGATTGAAGAAAAATCATCTGCTACCTCTGCTGTTGTCCAGAACTCTTCAACTAGATTGCACACTATTTTTGGTGCTTCTGAGAGGGCCTTTGAAATCCTTGAACTCCTTAGAAATTCCATTAGAGGATGAAATTCTGTTGGGGCTTCCTCCACCATAGTGCAGGCAACGAAGTTATTGAGCTCATAGTAGAATCCAGATTGTGAGACTTTCTTTGATGATGCCATTAGTGTTTTTGAAGATGAGACGAGAATTAACTGGCAAGATTGTTAGTAATTATACAGAAACAGTAGCAATTAGGATTATTAGTAGGAGATAGATGCAGAGAGAGAGTTCAGAGATTGAGAAAGAGAAATAGAATTTGTTAGTAAAAATTGCAAGTAAGAAAAAAAGGTTTTAATCTCACTATTTATATTTACTGATTTCCCAAACAATTTCTTACTCAAAATAGAACTTAATCGACCGTTGGATGAATATTGAAAAATAAAAGTTACCAATTTTGGCAATCGACTGTTATACATACAGGAATGAATGTATTAATCAATTGATAAAATAAGTAACCAACGGCTAGATTTTGTACAGATCGATTGATGACATGGACCTCTTAAATTTCAGGTCATTGATTAATAATTATCTTATCCATCGACAGGTACATTTATCCATCGATAAATAAATATATCATCAATTGATATATTTATCTGTCGATAGTTCCAAATATCCATCGATAAACAAATATATCATCAATTGATATATTTATCTGTCGACAGCTTAAGAAATATCCATTGATATGTAAAATGTTTATCAGTTGATTATTGAAGAATCAATAATTTAACATAATCAATGGGTACAAACAATATTAATACATAACTTGTCAGACATTTAAGGATTAAATATAATTAAGCATACCTAAATCACAGACCAATCTATTGAAGGTAGATTCATCTAGTGGTTTGGTAAAAATGTCTGTAAGTTATCTTTCACTAGGGACAAAATGTAATTCAACTGTACCATTCATTACATGTTCCCTAATGAAGTGATACCTTATGTCAATATGCTTGGTTCTGGAATGTTGCACAGGATTTTCTGTTATAGCAATGGCACTTGTATTATCACAGAAAATGGGAATCTTGTTCAAGTTGAACCCATAGTCAAGTAGTTGATTCCTCATCCATAAAATTTGTGCAAAACAACTTCCAGCTGCAATGCATTCAGCCTCTGCAGTAGATGTAAACACTGAATTCTGCTTCTTGCTAAACCATGAAACAAGCTTATTTCCTAGAAATTGACAGGAGCCTGTTGTACTTTTTCTGTCAATTTTGCAACCTGCATAGTCTGCATCTGAATAGCCAATTAGATCAAATCCAGAATCTCTAGGATACCAAATTCCAAGATTTGGAGTTCCTTTGAGATATCTGAATATTCTTTTTGTTGCAATCAAATGAGATTCTCTAGGATAAGCTTGAAACCTAGCACAAAGACATGTAGCAAACATTATATCTGGCCTACTTGCAGTTAAATAAAGTAATGAGCCAACCATGCCTCTATAACTTGAAATGTCCATTATAACTTCCTTAGTGTTTAATTCAAGTTTAGTTGTAGTGGCCATGGGAGTTTTTGCAGAAGAACATTCATTTAAATCAAATTTCTTTAATAAATCAGAAATATATTTGGTTTGATTTATGAAAATACCATCTTTGACTTGTTTGATTTGCAAACTAAGAAAGTAGGTAAGTTCTCCCATCATACTCATTTCATATTTACTCTGCATTAACTTAGCAAACTTTTTACAAAGTTTTTCATTAGTTGAGGTAAAAATAATGTCATCTACATAGATTTGAACAAGAATCATAGAGCCATTTACATTTCTATGAAAGAGAATTTTATCAACAGTACCTCTTGTGAAGTGATTCTCAATCAAGAATTTAGACAGAGTGTCATACCAGGCTCTAGGTGCTTGTTTTAATCCATAAAGTGCCTTGAGAAGATAGTATATAAATCCAGGATGAACAGGATCATTAAAACCAGGAGGTTGTTCTACATAAACTTCTTCTTCTAGTTCTTCATTGAGAAAAGTACTTTTCACATCCATCTGATACACCTTGAAATTAGCATGAGCAGCAAATGCTAGAAAGATTCTGATTGCTTCCTGAAGGGTTTCGGGCATGAAAACGCAGCGGAATTAACGTAAAAATAAAAAAAAAATCGAAACCCAATCGCAGGATTCATGTATAACGTTGGATGATTATGGTGAAGAAGTATGTACCTTAACAAAGCTTTCGTATGCTGTTTAATGGAGGTCCATAAAGATGAATCACAGCAGTCCTTTGTTGCAAAGATTTGCTCTCTAAAGAAGTCCACACGAACGCCCGATCGTCTTACGATCACCGGAGTCGGTACTAGCCGAATTGTTTGCCTCTCTCTCTCTCTTTCTCTAGCCTCTCTTGATGTTGAGCAGCTAGGGTTTTTTTCTAAAACGAAATTTGATGATTAAACCCTAATACTATACATCATTATGTATATATATGGGAGAGAGGGATTTTGGGCATAACCCTAATCCATGTGGTTTCCAAAACCCATTATGACTTTGGGTTATTATTATTATTAAATCTGAATTCTAATATAATTAATCAAGTCCCACTTAATTAATTCAATAATTAAATTCGAATAATAATAATACTTATTAAATCCGAATTCTAATATAATTAATCAAGTCCCACTTAATTAATTTAATAATTAAATTCGAATAAACAATAATATATTTAAATTCGTAATTTAAATAAACCTCCGTTTTGACGTTCTTTGTGTGTGACCCTTTATGTTATTATTACGTTGGCAATAATTTTATTATCTAATAATAAAATTATAAACAATGAGCGGCATCTAGTAATACATCATTGCTACCCAAGTAACAATAATAATTGGTGATTCAATTAAACCTTTCGTGAATAATGTGCAATGTAATATAATCCCTTTAACCTTATATTATAGATAAAACTCGAGGCATGTATAGCGTCATCCTCTTCAACGTTTAATCTTGGTTTCCTTGATCTATGAGTAGACTATTTAAACAAATCAATATTTGAGCATGACCATGCATTTCATAGTCTCACTCAATCAAGAGGCCAATAATATCACTCCTAGAATTGGAGGGTTAAATCCTATATCTATCATTCATATTCCTCATACGATTCATAGCATACCCAATGTACACCTTTATCATTACCCGGTTAAAGGTAACTTTGAGTGTAATCAAAGTATATTAATTCTCGTATAGAAATATAATGATTTCAAGTCAGAGGATCATTACATCATTATCACAGTGAGATTTCTTATGACACTTATTAACATGTAGAATCTCACGGCGGGTCTTTCCAGTGTCATGTATTGATACATACACTTATGTTCTTGACTTTAGTATCACCACACCTATGACCAATGAGATGTGGTCATCCGTCAACAAACATACTAGTCTTATTGCATTATTATTGTCCTTAAATAATAATACTTGACTAGGGAATTTTAGGAATAAAATACTATTCATATAATCTCATTTTTAAGTCATATACTTAAAGATATATATTACGTATTAATATTCCAAGGACATTTATTATCCTTTCAATTTATAACGCAGTAAATAAAGACATAATAAATAATAATTAAATAATCACATAAAACATAATCCTTAATTGTTTTCAATAAAACATTAAAAGTATTGTCTCTAGGACACCAATACTAAAAATCTCTCACTTGTACTAGAGCCAATCTCTCATGTATCTAATACCCATGGAACTAGTATGACCTTCGTGCTTCTGCTGCGACAAAGCCTTAGTCAGTGGATCTGCAATTTTATCATTTGTATGCACTTTACATATATGTATATCCCCTCAATTATTAATCTTATTAATTAGGTGATATCTCCTAAGTACATCCCCAAACAGCCTCCTTGGCTGCTTCGCAAGCATCAATATACTCAGGCTCTATTGTAGAATCAACAACTGTCTCAGCTGTGAACCATTCCACCATATAACATCTCCATTTAGACAAAACAAAAATCCAGACTGAGAAATCGAATCATCCTTGTCTGTCTAGAAACTAGCGTCAGTGTAACCTTTTACTACCAGCTTATCTTCTCCTCCATATACCAAGAATTAATCTTTAGTCCTCTTCAAGTACTTAAGAATATTCTTGACTGCTGTCCAGTGACCTTCACCTGGATTAGACTAGTATCTACTCTGACTTAGGCCGATCATTCTTCTTGATCTATCTCTATAGATCTTGATACCTAAAATATAGGTCGCTTCGCCTAAGTCTTTCATTGAGAAATTCTTACTCAACCAAGTCTTAAAAGCTGTAAAGAAGGAATGTCATTCCCTATTATTAATATATCATCAACATATAATTATAGGAATGCCACATTGCTCCCACTTACCTTCTTGTAAACACATGGTTCATCTTCATTTTGAATAAACCCAAACTCTTTGACAGTTTCATCAAAACGAATGTTCCATCTCCTTGAGGCTTATTTCAATCCATAAATGGATCGACGCAGCATACATACCTTTACACCATTCTTTGGATCAACAAAACCTTCAGGCTGTGTCATATACACATCCATATCTTCTTCAAGGATCCCATTTAAGAAAGCGGTTTTGACATCCATCTACCAGATTTCATAATCATAGTAAGCAGCTATAACAAGCAAAATCCCGATGGACTTGACCATAGCCACTGGTGAAAAAGTCTCATCATAGTCAATACCATGAATTTGCTTGAAACCTTTTACCACCAATCGTGCCTTATAGGTCTGTACATTACCATCCATGTCGGTCTTCTTCTTGAAAACCCACTTGCACCCTATAGGTTTTACCCCTTTAGGTGGATTAACCAAAGTCCATACTTGATTAGTATACATGGATTCCATCTCAGATTTCATGGCATCCAGCCATCTCTTGGATTCTTGAGTGTTCATAGCATCTTAGTAGGTGAGAGGCTCATCTTCGTCGATAAGCATCACATCACCATCTTGAGTTAAGAGAAATCCATAATATCTCTCAGGCTTATGGTGAATCCTACTAGACCTACGAATAACCTGTGTTTCTTGAGCAGTGTTGTGGTCTTGTACATCCTGCTCAAGTTCCTCCATTGGTTCAATGTTATCTTATGGACCTCGAACTTCATCGAGATCTATTATCCTCCCACTGTTTTTCTTCGAAAGCATTTCTCTTTCAAGAAAAATTGTAGTTCGAGCAACAAACACTTTGTTCTCGGAAGGATTATAGAATGAATAACCCTTTGTTTCAATTGGGTATCGCACAAAATTATATTTGTCTGATTTAGGTCCTAGCTTGTCAAAAGTTAAACGTTTCACAAACGTTTCACATCCCCATATTTTCATAAATGACATGCTATGATGATTCTTAGTCCATATCTCATATGGAGTCTTCTGAACCGTTTTAGTAGGAACTCGGTTAAGTGTATAAGCAGCCGTCTCCAGGCCGTAGCCCCGTAAACTAATTGGAAGATTTGTATGACTCATCATCGATCGTACCATGTCCAGCAAAGTACGATTCCTCCTTTCAGAAACTCCATTCCATTGTGGTGTTCCGGGAGGAGTGAGTTGTGATACAATACCACACTCTTTTAATAAACTCTTAAATTCATGGCTTAAGTATTCACCTCCACAATCAGATCGTAGAGTCTTAATACTTCCGCCAGTTTGCTTTTCTACTTCAGCTTTGTTTCTTTGAACTTTTCAAAAGAATCGGATTTGTTCTTCATAAGATACACATATCTACTGAAATTATCAGTAAACGTGATAAAGTAGTAAAAGCCACCTCTTGTCATAGTACGCATAGGACCACATACATCACTATGTATAAGTTCTAATCGTTCAGTGGCCCTTTCACCTTGTCCAGTAAAAGGAGATTTAGTCATTTTTCCAATGAGACAAGGTTCGCATGCTTCGTATGATTCAAAGTCAAACTTATCCAAGTATCCATCCTTATGTAACTTGGAAATGCGCTTCTCATTTATATGGCCTAAACGACAGTGCCAGAGGTATGTTTAATTTGAGTCATTTATTTTAAGACGTTTGTTATTCACATTATAGATAGGAGTGTCTAAATCAAGAACATATAAACTGTTAAATAAACGTGCAACCTCATAGGTAACATTATTCAAAGAAAAGGAACAACTATTGTTCTGAATTAAAATGCAAAACCTTTCTTGTCTAAACAAGAAATCGAAATAATGTTTCTGCAAATTGCAGGCACGTAAAAACAGTTCTCAAGTTCTAAAATAAGCCCAGTGGGCAATGATAAATAATAAGTCCCTACAGCTAAAACAACAACCTTTGCTCCATTGCCAACTCGTAGGTCGACCTCTCCTTTAGCCAAAGTCCTACTCCTTTGTAGTTCATGTACATTTATACAAATGTGAGAACCACATCCAGTATCCAATACCCATGATGTAGAAGTTGACAAATTGACCTCTATAACATAAATACCTGAATCAGAAGCTTGACCAGCCTTCTTCTTCTTCAGATCCTCCAAATAAGCATGACAGTTTCTCTTCCAATGACCTGGTTTACCATAGTAGTGACAATCACCCTTTACAACAACACCCTTGGGCTTTAAAGCCTGTTTGGGATTAGCCTTTGGCTTGGGACCAGAAGCAGATCCAATCTTCTTCTTTCCCTTCCATTTGCCTTTCCTATTAGCCTTACCTTTGTTATCTACCATCAACATGGCAGCAAGTTCAGCCTTTTCATGTTGGTTTCAGTAGTTCGTAACATGGCCAACAATTCAGTGGGTGTTTTGTCTATCTCATTCATATTGTAGTTCATAACAAAATGAGTATAGTTGCAGTTCAAAGATTGCAAGATTAAGTCAATCTGAGCTTCCAAACCAATCGGGAAACCCAAAGTATCAAGATACTCAATATAACCTATCATCTTCAGAACATGTGGTTGAACAGGTTCACGCTCTCCCTGTTTGCAAGCATACAGTGCTTTGCTAGTGTCGAACCTTTCTTGACGAGCTTGTCCCTCAAACATTCTTTGAAGGTGTTCAATCATCTCATAAGCATCCATATGCTCATGTTGTTTTTAAAGCTCAACACTCATGGTTGCCAGCATGAGACATGCAATATCATTCACATCATCAATATGCTTCTGATAAGCATTTTGCTGAACGCGAGTTGCATTTTCAGCAGGAGGAGCATGTGATTGAATTTCAATGACATGGAGCTTACGCTCTTGCCTGAGGACAATCCTCAAATTCCTATACCAATCCAGGAAGTTAGTTCCTGTCAGCTTGTCCTTCTCAAGGGTTGCTCATACGGAGAAAGTATTTGTATTATTTACCATTTAAATATCTACAATGTTTAAAATGCATAAAATAAACATTAGATTGTCTGAGTTATTTATTATGTTTAAATGATTATGATATATTCATAATATATCTCCCACTATTTTTATCAAATTAATAACCCTTATTATTAATTTGGAAAGTATATCCCATAATTCTTTCTAGTGAGCCAAGATCCATATTTCGTCATGTCCTAAGTCAACCACTGGAAGTCCTTAAAAAATGATTATTTAGGCAGACAACAGTTGTCAATTATATCATATATAATTCTTGGATAGTTTGGTGAACAACAATTGATCTTATCTATCTAATAGACTTTTAACCAAACTCTATGCTTCTAAGTTCATAATGGTTGAATATAACCGTTTATTTTCACCTTATTATGACGACTCAGTTAAGTTAGACCCAATGATACAACGGCCGAATATAACCGTTTATATTCGTCGCATCTCACCACGATAGATAGGAGTCCCCTGCCACTGACAGTCCTTCCCCTAATCGATCTAGGATTCGATGAGTGTTCATTCATTGGAAAGCATCTGAGTAAAACTTAATATTTTGTTAAGGGGTTTAGAAAATTTATAACGATCATGATCACATCATAAAGAGATCCTTAATTTTTCCTTGAACCAAATATTTCAAATTGACATCTTAAATTGTTCATTTCCCAGGTAGATGGAGGATACCAGTGGTCACACTTAAAACCCATCAGCCTTACGAATACGCATATCCGTTTTTGTCAGAAAATCCCAGTTATAGATATCAAAAGTCCATATTTAATTCCGTGTTTTAAAAATCCATATTTCATAAACATAAGAATCTCATGATCGTTTGTTAATTTTAAAATCTTGAATCGTTACAGATTTTATCTTTCTTAAGCAGACATGGCATGGGTGTCGTAACTAATACATACATCATTCCAACACATACATATCTACACATGCATTCATATACATATATGTATTGTGCATAAATTAAACGTGTTTGGTTATGGCCCCATCCTATGTGATATTTCCAAGCTAATGGAATTATCAAGGTCAATCTATGGTGGTTTCAAATACTACACTATTACATGTCTTTATCTTCTTCATTGCTCCATCATCTGGATCGCCTCTTAGCTTCCTTGCTTCCAAGTCTCCATTGAACAATTACATTGAATAATAAATAAATCTATTCTAATGAAATTACAAGAAGAACTCGAGTTACATTCGAGATTAACAATTACAATGAATAAACGACATGCAAGTCGTATTTAGAAACCAAAACCATAAAACAAAACCACTATCTTATGGGTCTTTAGGCCATAACCATCCACCATGTTATCACATAACACATGTAATATATCTCAGATTATATAAACATATCATATAATCATATATAATAAATTTCAAAATTTTAGAAAATCAAATAAATTTCAGAAAATAATAAATCGCCGTTTCGGGGCCTGTAACGTCGTCAAACGGCTTACAGACGCGCAACTGACTTTTTCAATATTGCTCAGTGACACGATTCCAGTCAGAAAACACATATCGTTTGCGAAAATCGGACACTGGACACAGATTTCAGAAAATCTACCGAAGCCGTTTCAGAATTCGTATCGAATACGATTTCCATAACAAGAACAAACATGTATCATATACATACATCAATACACACAATCATCCCATGATTATACAACACATGAATATCATATATTCAAAATCATATAAAACATATATATCAATATATAGTCATGGCATATCATATATATGTTTACATACATCGAAAAACTGTTAAACACATAACCAAATCATCCCATTATACACGTAGCTCTGATGCCATTAAAGGGTTTCGGGCATGAAAACGCAGCGGAATTAACGTAAAAAAAAAAAATCGAAACCCAATCGCAGGATCCATGTATAACGTTGGATGATTATGGTGAAGAAGTATGTACCTTAACAAAGCTTTCGTATGCTGTTTAATGGAGGTCCAGAAAGATGAATCACAGCAGTCCTTTGTTGCAAAGATTTGCTCTCTAAAGAAGTCCACACGAACGCCCGATCGTCCTACGATCACCGGAGTCGGTACTAGCCGAATTGTTTGCCTCTCTCTCTCTCTCTCTTTCTCTAGCCTCTCTTGATGTTTTATCAGCTAGGGTTTTTTTCTAAAACGAAATTTGATGATTAAACCCTAATACTATACATCATTATGTATATATATGGGAGAGAGGGATTTTGGGCATAACCCTAATCCATGTGGTTTCCAAAACCCATTATGACTTTGGGTTATTATTATTATTAAATCTGAATTCTAATATAATTAATCAAGTCCCACTTAATTAATTCAATAATTAAATTCGAATAATAATAATACTTATTAAATACGAATTCTAATATAATTAATCAAGTCCCACTTAATTAATTTAATAATTAAATTCGAATAAACAATAATATATTTAAATTCGTAATTTAAATAAACCTCCGTTTTGACGTTCTTTCTGTGTGACCCTTTAGGTTATTATTACGTTGGCAATAATTTTATTATCTAATAATAAAATTATAAACAATGAGCGGCATCTAGTAATACATCATTGCTACCCAAGTAACAATAATAATTGGTGATTCAATTAAACCTTTCATGAATAATGTGCAATGTAATATAATCCCTTTAACCTTATATTATAGATAAAACTCGAGGCATGTATAGCGTCATCCTTTTCAACGTTTAATCTTGGTTTCCTTGATCTATGAGTAGACTATTTAAACAAATCAATATTTGAGCATGACCATGCATTTCATAGTCTCACTCAATCAAGAGGCCAATAATATCACTCCTAGAATTGGAGGGATAAATCATATATCTATCATTCATATTCCTCATACAATTCATAGCATACCCAATGTACACCTTTATCATTACCCGGTTAAAGGTAACTTTGAGTGTAATCAAAGTATATTAATTCTCGTATAGAAATATAATGATTTCAAGTCAGAGGATCATTACATCATTATCACAGTGAGATTTCTTATGACACTTATTAACATGTAGAATCTCACGGCGGGTCTTTCCAGTGTCATGTATTGATACATACACTTATGTTCTTGACTTTAGTATCACCATACCTATGACCAATGAGATGTGGTCATCCGTCAACAAACATACTAGTCTTATTGCATTATTATTGTCCTTAAATAATAATACTTGACTAGGGAATTTTAGGAATAAAATACTATTCATATAATCTCATTTTTAAGTCATATACTTAAAGATATATATTACGTATTAATATTCCAAGGACATTTATTATCCTTTCAATTTATAACGCAGTAAATAAAGATATAATAAATAATAATTAAATAATCACATAAAACATAATCCTTAATTGTTTTCAATAAAACATTAAAAGTATTGTCTCGAGGACACCAATACTAACACTTCCAACCTTGCAACTGGTGCAAATGTTTCATCAAAATCTATTCCTTCTTCTTGTGAATAGCCCTTTGCCACTAATCTTTCTTTATTTCTTGTCACTGTACCAGATTCATCCATTTTGTTTCTGAACACCCATTGTGTACCAATGATAGACTTATTCTTTGGTTTGGGCACCAGCTTCCATACCTTGTTTCTTTCAAACTGATTCAACTCTTCTTGCATAGCAATTATCCAATCAGGATCATTCAAGGCTTCTTCAATCCTTTTTGGTTCTTCTTAAGACATGAAGCTACTATACAAGCATTCATGTTGAGTTGCACTTCTAGTTTTGACACCATCATTTGTATCTCCAATTATTAGTTCAAAGGGATGGCTTTTTGTCCATTTCCTTTGAGATGGTAAATTTGTCCTTGAAGATGATGCTTCATGATCATTGGAAGTGTTATGATCACTGTGACGTGATTGACTATTTGAGAACCCTCCCCCTGAGATGGACACTCTACTTGTAGATTGTTGGGCAGAGTTGATATCCATCGAATGATTATCAATTGATGTATTATCAGTCAATTCATGATTGTCAACTGATAAGTTATCTGTTGATGCATTGACATCAATTGATGAGAGGATTCTAGATACTTGAATTCTTGTAATTTCCACATCATCATCACTACCTCCAATATTACTTGTGGATTCATTTTTAAAATGCAATAGATCATGAAATCCTTCATCAAACAACCTTTGAATTTTCTTGTCATCAAAGACTACATGCATAGATTCCATAACAATGTGTAATCTAAGATTGTAGACTCTGTATGCTTTGGTTGTTATTCCATATCCAACAAATATAGCTTCATCAGCTTTGGCTTCGAATTTTCCTAGATTTTCACCTTGATTTCTCAGTACAAAGCATTTGCAGCCAAAGACAAGAAGAAAATTAACTGTTGGCTTCTTGTCTTTCTTTATCAATTGATATGGTGTCTTTCCTTGAAGTTTATTGACCATGGAAATATTTTGAATGTAACAAGCAGTATTAATTGCTTCTGCCCAGAAGTATGTAGGTATTTTTGCTTCTTCTAATATAGTTCTAGCAGCTTCAATCAAGGTCCTATTTTTCCTTTCAACTACTCCATTTTGTTGTGGAGTTCTTGGTGCAGAGAAATGATGAGTGATACCTTTTTCTTCACAGAATTCTTTCATTGATGCATTCTTGAATTCAGTACCATTATCACTTCTAAATTTCTTGACCTTCCATTCAGTGCTATTGTCAACATTCTTCACATGATTGATAATTAATTTGTTTGCCTCATCCTTAGAGTGTAAGAAATATACCCATGAAAATCTTGTGAAGTCATCCACAATTACTAAGGCGTATTTCTTTTTGGCAATTGACATGATGTTGACTGGACCAAATAAATCCATGTGTAATAATTCCAGAGGCTTATCAATTGATGATTCAGACTTTGACTTGAATGATGCTTTTCTTTGTTTTCCCTTTTGACAGGCATCACACAGTCCATCCTTGGTGAATTCCATCTGTGGAATGCCTCTAACCAAATTCTTTCTAACCAATTAATTCATGGCCTTGAAATTCAAATGGGCTAGCTTCTTGTGCCAAGTCTAACTTTCGTCTGTATTGGCTTTGCTAAGTAGACATGTCATTGAATTTACCTTTACAAAGAAAAAATCAGCCACATAGACATTTCCTTTCCTTTCTCCAGTTAAGAAAATATCACCAGATTCTTTGTTGGCTATGATGCATGATCCAGTTGTAAACCACACACCATTACCATTATCACACAGTTGACTAATACTGAGCAGATTGTGCTTCAATCCATCAACTAGTGCTACAGATTCAATGATAACATTTTCTTTTGCAATTGAGCCATATCCCAGAGTAAAACCTTTGTTGTTATCTCCAAAAGTAACTCATGGGCCAGCCTTTTCCACAAACTTTGTGAGCAGGGACAAATCTCCAGTCATATGCCTTGAACAACCACTATCCAAATACCAGATATTTTTCTTCCTATTTCCCTGCACACACATAAAATAATCAAGTTGTTTTTGGTACCCAAGTTGCCTTGGGTCCTCTTTTATTAGTTGCAGCCTGAGCCCCTGTTGTCAACTTAGGTCATTTTGTTTTGGTGGGTTTAAATCCACTTTAACTTTGGGAGTTGACTTTTGGGGCTTTGACACCTTGGAACTCATGGCAGAATTTCCATGAATTTCATCATTTATATTAGGCATGTTCCATGGCATACCAGGCATGTTCATATTAGGATATGCAAAGAAGGGATTATACATGTATGGAACTTGTGCATATGACATATAAACATTAGGTGCAACCAAATTAGAAGACATGGCATTCATGAGCATAGGATTGGTAGACATGGCATTTGCAGTCATGGCATGTATATTTAAATCATTTGAAGATATAGAATTCTTTTTTTTTCTTGCATTGCATGGATAAATGATTTACACTACCACATTTAGCACATACTTTTCTAGGTGCGTACATATCAGGAGTGTAGTTGTTGTGCTTATTTATGCCTACTTTACCATTCCTATTCTTTTTCTTTTTCTCAGACTTAGGTTGAGAAATTTCCACAGGTGCTATCTTTTCTAATTTTTCTTTTAATTGATTCTTGGATAAGCTACCTATGTTGATTTTCTCAGTTTCAGCCTCAACTTGATTTATGGTTTCCTTAACAAACTTGATAGGAGTGCTAAATTTATTCTTCTTATTAGCCATTGATGATTTACTTGTCGATGGATGCTTATCAATTGATTCAGCATCAATCGATTGATAATCCTTATCAGTTGATGAAGGATTAGCAGTCGATTGATCTTTATCCATTGAAGTATCAGCCAATGGCTTGCCTATTGATTTGGGGAGTTTTCCTAGAGTATCTACACCCTGAACATAAATTAATTTGTTTGGCAGTTTGAGCAGACCTATTCCATTTGCTAATGGTTTCAATTTCTTTAGCCAATTGTTCTTTCAACAATTCTTCTCTTTTCAAACTGTTTACTAGTTCATTTCTAGCATCCTTTCTTTCCTGCTTAAATCTATTTAAACAGACAAGTTCATTTTCAAGAAAAATATTCCTCTCAGTTAAGGCATCAATGTTGTTCTTTAACTTGAGGTTTTCTTTGTTTAGAGATTATAGAGAGACATGCAAGTTGTACAATTCATTGGACATTTCATTAATAGTACTATTGCATTCATCAGCTGAAAGCTCAGAAAAGTTTGTAGCTAGTACCTGATTTGATGATGAACTAGCTTCTTCATCTTCATGTTTGGCCATTAATGCTAGATTGATGAATTCTTCAGAATCACTGTCCTCAGCAGCCCAGTCCTTCTCTTCAGTTACAAAAGCCTTTTTTTTAAAAGGTCAAAGTATTTCTTTTTATAATCAATACCCTCATATGACTTTTCCTTTTCTTGTTTTGGCTTCCTGCACTCACTTGAGAAATGACCAGCCAATCCACAGTTAAAACATTTGAATTTAGATCTATCAACCAAATTTTCGTTTTGATTGTTGCTTCTAAACTGAGATCCAGGCCTTTGAGCATATGGATTCCTCTTGAATTTTAGCTTTGAAAATTTCCTTGATAGAAATGCAAGGTGCTCATCAATCTCATCCAAATCATCCTGAGAGCATGTTTCATCTTCTTCACACTTGCTCTTTCCTTTTCCCTTGAATGATTCTTTAACAGCATCACCAGCCATCATGACAGACTCTTCTACACAGCAAGTTTCCTTCTTCTCTTTCTTGTCTTCATTCCCTTTGACCATCAAAGCCACAGTTTTCTCCTTTCTTTGATTCTTCTCAATCTCTTCATCTTGTTGAATCTCCAGTTCATATGTCTTAAGAATACCATAAAGTTTCTCAAGAGTGTAATCCTTGAAGTCCTGAGATTGTCTAATGGAAACAGTCATTGGTTTCCATTCTTTTGGAAGAGATCTAAGAAATTTAAGATTTGTATCCTCAGTTGCATAAACCCTACCATATAGCTTTAGACCATTCAATAACTTTTGGAATCTGCTATAGGTATCATTGATGGATTCACCACTCTTAAAATGAAATGATTCATATTTTTGAATTAAGAGTTGCATCTTATTTTTCCTAACTTGTTCAGTTCCTTCACACAGAGTTTGAAGAGTGTCCCATACTTCTTTTGATGAGGTACAATTTATCACATTGTCAAACATATCTTTATCTAGACCATTAAACAGAATGTTGATGGTCTTTTTGTCTTTAAGTACTTCTTTTTCATACTCTTCTGTGAACTCAGAGATGAGTTTTGGAACATGTATATCAACTGTAGGAGTTTCATCAGGGTTTACACCTGTAACTAGCTTCATGGGAATATGAGGACCTTTCTCTATGCAGTGATGTTAGGAATCTACATGTGATTTGATGATAACATTAATCTTAGAATCATAGAAATTTTATTTGATGTAACTGATCAATTGATATGAAAGTTATAAATATCAATTGATCAGGAAACCATTTATCAGTTGAAGTGTTTATGTGAATCAACTAATAACTTGGATAGTAGCATAGGTGTACTTAGTCTATTTCAATCTATAAGGTGTAAATCAATTGATATTTTGTTCATCAATTGATGTTAGAGTCGATTGATATAGATCATCAATTGATGTGTAAATTAAACTGTTGAATTGTAATTATGTGAAGACAGGAAATTATACAAGTGAAGGATGATCAATTGATATTGAAGCATCGATGGATGAGAGATCAATCGAAGAAGCCAAGTCAAGCATTGAAGACCATCAACTGATGTGAAGACCCATCGATTGATATATCAATTGATAACATCTATCAATCGATAAGCCATCTTTTATCAATCGATGGATAGAAAGATCAATCGAAGAAGTACATCAGTTGATGGATTAAAGAATGGATCAATTGATATGCTTAATAGCAAATTATCAATTGAGTGTGACAATACAGAAAGAATATCTGTTGAAGATCCAAAGAAGAAAAGAACACCTATGGAAAACAGTCTAGAGTGACTATGAAGACTCAATCAGAAGCTGTCTTTCAAACTCCTTTTTGATAAAATGTCAAAAAGAAAAAGGAAGGTAGGAAGAAACAATCCTAGTATATGAATTGTAAAAGAACACTTGTAGTATAAAAACAAGTGTAGCAGCATTATTAGAAAACAGACAAGTTAGACAATATTTCTTAATCAACTGTTCAGGCTTGAGAGCACATTTGTAAGAACAGTTGATTTATTTTCTAATCTTGTAAAAAGCAGCTAGGTTTCTTTTAACCTAGGAACATTGAGCAAAAATATACACTGATGGAAAAACCAATCCATCAGTAATTTTAAATCTCCTTGTTCAATTTACATTTCAGTCTTAAATTGTTAGAACATATTCTCTCTATATTCTCAAACTTCAAGAACGAATATTAGAACCAGCAAAAAGTTTTAATATTTGTATTCAACCCCCCCTTCTACAAATATTGACATTGTTCTAGGGAATAACAATTGGTATCAGAGCCGGCTTTCAACATACAGAAAGTTTAAAGATCAAGAACAGTCAATATGGGCCAAAAAGATTCGGGTATAAAGATTCCAATGCTGGAAAAGGATGAATACTTTCCATGGAAGGTAAAAATGCATCTGCATCTTCTTTCTCTTGACCCTTCCTATGTTCACTGCATAGAGAAAGGTCCTCATGTTCCCATGAAGCTAGTCACAGGTGTAAACCCTGATGGAACTCCTACAGTTGATAGACATGTTCCAAAACTCATTTCTGAGTTCACAGAAGAGGATGAAAAAGAAGTACTTAAAGACAAAAAGACCATCAACATTCTGTTTAATGGTCTAGATAAAGATATGTTTGATAATGTGATAAACTGTACTTCATCAAAAGAAGTGTGGGACACTCTTCAAGCTCTGTGTGAAGGAACTGAACAAGTTAGGAAAAACAAGATGCAACTCTTAATTCAAAAATATGAATCATTTCATTTTAAGAGTGGTGAAGCCATCAATGATACCTATAGCAGATTCCAAAAGTTATTGAATGGTCTAAAGCTGTATGGTAGGGTTTATGCAACAGAAGATACAAATCTCAAATTTCTGAGATCTCTTCCAAAGGAATGGAAGGCAATGACTGTCTCCATTAGACAATCTCAAGACTTCAAATATTATACTCTAGAGAAATTATATGGTATTCTCAAAACATATGAACTGGAGATTCAACAAGATGAAGAGATTGAGAAGAATAAAAGAAAGGAGAAAACTGTGGCTTTGATGGTAAATGGGAATGAAGACAAGAAAGAAAAGAAAAATACTGGTTGTTCAGAAGAAGTCATGATGGTGGCTAATGATGCTGATGAAGAATCATCCAAGGGAAAAGGAAAGACCAAATGTGAGGAAAATGAAAGATGCTCACAGGATGATTTGGATGAGATTGATGAGCACCTTGCATTTTTGTCAAGGAAGTTTTCAAAGCTAAAATTCAAAAGGAATCCAAATGCTCAAAGGCCTGGATCCCAGTTTAGAAACAACAATCAAAATAAAAATTTAGTTGATAGATCTAAATAAAGATGTTTTAACTGTGGATTGGCTGGTCATTTCTCAAGTTAGTGCAGGAAGCCAAAGCAAGAAAAGGCAAAGACATATGAGGGTATTGATTATAAAAAGAAATACTTTGACCTTTTAAAACAGAAAGAAAAGGCTTTTGTCACTGAAGAGAAGGACTGGGCTGCTGAGGACAGTGATTCTGAAGAATATATCAATCTAGCTCTAATGGCCAACCATGAGGATGAAGAAGCTAGTTCAGCATCCAATCAGGTATTAGCTACAAACTTTTCTGAGCTTTCAGCTGATGAATGCAATAGTACTATTAATGAAATGTCCAATGAATTGTACAATTTGCATGTCACTCTAAAATCTCTAAACAAAGAAAATCTCAAGTTAAAGAGCACCATTGATGCCTTAACTGAGAAGAATGTTTTTCTTGAAAATGAACTTGTCTGTTTAGAAAGATTTAAGCAGGAAAGAAAGGATGCTAGGAATGAACTAGTAAACAGTTTGAAAAGAGAAGAATTGTTGAAAGAACAATTGGCTGAAGAAATTGAAACCATTAGCAAATGGAATAGGTCTGCTAAAACTGCCCAACAAATTATTGATGTTCAGGGTGTAGATACTCTAGGAGAACTCCCCAAATCAATAGGCAAGCCATTGGCTGATACTTCAATGGATAAAGATCAATCGACTGCTAATCCTTCATCAACTGATAAGGATTATCAATCGATTGATGCTGAATCAATTGATAAGCATCCATCGAAAAGTAAATCATCAATGGCTAATAAGAAGAACAAATTTAGCACTCATATTAAGTTTGTTAAGGAAACCAAAAATCAAGTTGAGGCTGAGACTGAGAAGATCAACATAGGTAGCTTATCTAAGAAACAATTAAAAGAAAAATTAGAAAAGATAGCACCTGTGGAAATTACTCAATCTAAGTCTGAGAAAAGGAAAAAGAATAGGAATGGTAAAGTAGGCATAAATAAGCACAACAACTACACTCCTGATATGTATGCACCTAGAAAAGTCTGTGCTAAATGTGGTAGTGTAAATCATTTGTCCATGTAATGCAAAATTGAAAAGAAATCTATATCTTCAAATGATTTAAATATACATGCCATGACTGCAAATGCCATGTTTACCAATCCTATGCTCATGAATGTCATGTCTTCTCATTTGGTTGCACCTAATGTTCATATGCCTTATGCACAAGTTCCATACATGTATAATCCCTTCTTTGCATATCCTAATATGAACATGCCTGGAATGCCATGGAACATGCCTAATGTAAATGATGAAATTCATAGAAATTCTGCCATGAGTTCCAAGGTGTCAAAGCCCTAAAAGTCAACTTCCAAAGTTAAAGTGGATTTAAACCCACCAAAACAAAAGGAACCGAAGTTGACAACAGGGGCTCAAGCTGCAACTAATAAAAGAGGACCCAAGGCAACTTGGGTACCAAAAGCAACTTGATTGTTTTATGTGTGTGCAGGGAAACAGGAAGAAAAATCTCTGGTATTTGGATAGTGGATGTTCAAGGCACATGACTGGAGATTTGTCCCTGCTCACAAAGTTTATGGAAAAGCCTGGCCCATGAGTTACTTTTGGAGATAACAGCAAAGGTTTTACTCTAGAATATGGCTCAATTGTAAAAGAAAATGTTATCATTAAATCTGTAGCACTAGTTGATGGATTGAAGCACAATCTGCTCATTATAAGTCAACTGTGTGATAATGGTAATGATGTGTGGTTTACAACTGGATCATGCATCATAGCCAACAAAGAATCTGGTGAAATTCTCTTAACTGGAGAAAGAAAAGGAAATGTCTATGTGGCTGATTTTCTCTCTGTAAAAGCAAATTCAATGACATGCCTACTTAGCAAAGCCAATACAGATGAAAGTTGGTTGTGGCACAAGAAACTAGCCCATTTGAATTTCAAAGCCATGAATTTATTGGTTAGAAAGAATCTGGTTAGAGGCATTCCACAGATGGAATTCACTAAGGATGGACTGTGTGATGCCTGTCAAAAAGGAAAACAAATAAAAGCATCAATCAAGTCAAAGTCTGAATCATCAATTGATAAGCCTCTGGAATTATTGCACATGGATTTATTTGGTCCAGTCAACATCATGTCAATTGCCAAAAAGAAATATGCCTTAGTAATTGTGGATGACTTCACAAGATTTTCATGGGTATATTTCTTATTCTCTAAGGATGAGGCAAACAAATTAATTATCAATCATGTGAAGAATGTTGAAAATGGCACTGAATGGAAGGTCAAGAAATTTAGAAGTGATAATGGAACTGAATTCAAGAATTCAACCATGAGAGAATTCTGTGAAGAAAAAGGTATCACTCATCTTTTCTCTGCTCCAAGGACTCCACAGCAAAATGGAGTAGTTGAAAGGAAAAATAGGACCTTGATTGAAGCTGCCAGAACTATGTTAGAAGAAGCAAAACTTCCTACATACTTCTGGGCAGAAGCAATTAATACTGCTTGTTACACTCAAAATATTTCCATGGTCAATAAACTTCAAGGCAAAACACCATATCAATTGATGAAGAAAGACAAGAAGCCAACAGTTAACTTTCTTCATGTCTTTGGCTGCAAATGCTTTGTACTGAGAAATCAAGGTGAAAATCTAGGAAAATTTGAAGCCAAAGCTGATGAAGCTATATTTGTTGGATATGGAATAACAACCAAAGCATACAGAGTCTACAATATTTGATTACACATTGTTATGGAATCTATGCATGTAGTCTTTGATGACAAGAAAAATCAAGGGTTGTTTGATGAAGGATTTCATGATCTATTGCATTTTGAAAATGAATCCTCAAGTAATATTGAAGATAGTGATGATGATGAGGAAATTACAAGTATACAAGTTCCTAGAATCCTCCCATCAATTGATGTCATTGCTTCAACAGATAACTTATCAGTTGACAATCATCAATCGACTAATAATACATCAATTGATAATCATTCGATGGATAACAACTCTGCTCAACAATCTTCAAATAGAGTGTCCATCACAGGGGGAGGGTTCTCAAATAGTCAATCACTTCACAATGATCATAACACTTCCAATGATCATGAAACATCATCTTCAAGGACAATCTTACCATCTCAAAGGAAATGGATAAAAAGTCATCCCTTTGAACTAATTATTGGAAATGCAAATGATGGTGTCAAATCTAGAAGTGCAACTCAAAGTGAATGCTTGTATAGTAGCTTTCTGTCACAAGAAGAACCAAAAAGGATTGAAGAAGCCTTGAATGATCCTGATTGGATAAATGCTATGCAAGAAGAGTTGAATCAGTTTGAAAGAAACAAAGTGTGGAAGCTGATGCCCAAACCAAAGAACAAGACTATCATTGGTACAAAATGGGTATTCAGAAACAAAATGGATGAATCTGGTACAGTGACAAGAAATAAGGCAAGATTAGTGGCAAAGGGCTATTCACAAGAAGAAGGCATAGATTTTGATGAAACATTTGCACCAGTTGCAAGGTTGGAAGCAATCAGAATCTTTTTAGCATTTGCTGCTCATACAAATTTCAAAGTATATCAGATGGATGTAAAAAGTGCTTTTCTCAATGGAGAACTAGAAGAAGAAGTATATGTAGAACAACCTCCTGGTTTTATTGATCCTGTTCACCCCGGATTTGTATACTATCTTCTCAAGGCACTTTATGGATTAAAACAAGCACCTAGAGCCTGGTATGACACTCTGTCTAAATTCCTGATTGAGAATTACTTCATTAGAGGTACTGTTGATAAAACTCTCTTTCATAGAAATGTAAATGGCTCTATGATTCTTGTTCAAATCTATGTAGATGATATTATCTTTGGCTCAACTAATGAAAAACTTTGTAAAAAGTTTGCTAAGTTGATGCAGAGTAAATATGAAATGAGCATGATGGGAGAACTAACCTACTTTCTTGGCTTGCAAATCAAACAAGTTAAAGATGGTATTTTCATAAATCAAACCAAATATATTTCTGATTTATTAAAGAGATTTGATTTAAATGAATGTTCCTCTGCAAAAACTCCCATGGCCACTGTAACTAAACTTGAATTAAACACTAAGGAAACAATAGTGGACATTTCAAGTTATAGAGGCATGGTTGGCTCATTACTTTATTTAACTGCAAGTAGGCCAGATATAATGTTTGCTACATGTCTTTGTGCTAGGTTTCAAGCTGATCCTAGAGAATCTCATTTGATTGCAATAAAAAGAATATTCAAATATCTCAAAGGAACTCCAAATCTTGGAATTTGGTATCCTAGAGATTCTGGATTTGAACTAATTGGCTATTCAGATGCAGACTATGCAGGTTGCAGAATTGACAGAAAAAGTACAACAGGCTCCTGTCAATTTCTAGGAAATAAGCTTGTGTCATGGTTTAGCAAAAAGAAGAATTCGGTTTCTACATCTACTGCAGAGGCTGAGTACATTGCAGCTGGAAGTTGCTGTGCACAAATTTTATGGATGAGGAATCAACTACTTGACTATGGGTTCAACTTGAACAAAATTCCTATTTTCTATGACAATACAAGTGTCATTGCTATAACAGAAAATCCTGTGCAACATTCCAGAACCAAGCATATTGACATAAGGTATCACTTCATTAGGGAACATGTAATGAATGGTACAGTTGAATTACATTTTGTCCCTAGTGAAAGACAACTTGCAGACATTTTTACCAAACCACTAGATGAATCTACTTTCAATAGATTGGTCTGTGATTTAGGTATGCTTAATTATATTTAATCCTTTAAATGTCTGACAAGTTATGTATTAATATTAATTTTAGCCATTGATTATGTTAAATTATTGATTCTTCAATAATCAACTGATAAACATTTTTACATATCGATGGATATCTGAAGCTGTCGACAGATAAATATATCAATTGATGATATATTTATTTATCGATGGATATCTGAAGCTGTCGACAGATAAATATATCAATTGATGATATATTTATTTATCGATGGATAAATGTACCTATCGATGGATAAGATTGCTATCGATCGAAGACCTGGAATTTGATTGGTCCATGTCATCGGTCGATCTGTACAAAATATAGCCGTTGATTACTTATTTTATCAATTGATTAATACGTATATTCATGTATGTATAACAGTCGATTGCCAAGATAGGTAACTTTTACCTTTCATTTTCTTTTAACGGTCGATTAAGTTCTATTTTGAGTAAGAAATTGATGGAGAAACTAGTAAATATAAATAATGAGATTAAAACATTATTCATTCTTACTTACGTTTTTTTTACTAACAATTTCTCTAACTCTTTCTCTCTCTCTCTCATTCTACGAACTTAATCACAACCCTCTGTCTCTCAGTACTCAACTCTTCTAATATCTTCAAAGCTTTTGAACTACTAATCTTCTACTAAAATGGCATCTTCATCCAAGAAAATCTCTCAATCAGGGTTCATCTACGAATTGAATAATTTTATGGCCTGCATTGTTGTTGAAGAGGCTCCAAAGGAATTTCATCCATTGATGCAATTCCTGGGAAGTGGAAAGATACAGAAAGCATTGAAGGAAGCACCAACAATAATCTGCAATTTGGTGGAAGAATTTTGGTCCTCTGCAGAAGTTGCCGATGACTTCTCGAGCATCAAGTTCAACTGTAAAGGACAAGAGTACATTCTTACTACTTTAATTTTAAATGAATGTTTAGATTTTCCTGTTAATAATATTGATAATGTGCCTAGTGAATCAGATATTAGAAACATGCTTAGGGCTGTTAATTATGCAAATCCTGATATCAATTTAGGACAAGTAGTTAGAAAACACCTTAGGAGAGAATGGTCCTATTTCTTTGATGCAATAATAAAATGCTTTAGTGGTAAAATTAGTAATTTTGATGCCATAACTTCAAGCATGCAACAGATAGCATATAGTGTTTTGTTTGATGAATATCATGATTTTTCTTCTATATTGTTATCTGAAATTGCTGCTAAGTTAGGAAAGAAGCATGATAGATCTGATCATATATACTATGCTAGATTTATCATGATTATAATTAACCATTTGGTCAAAGAAATTGAGTTTTGCAGGGAAACTGAAACCCTTGAGTGCTGGACTCAAAACAAAAGGGCCTTTAAAGACCTGGTAAGGATCAATCTTCACAGCAATGTGGAATTGATCTATCCCCCTTTTGTTCAGGTATATGTCTCTACTTTAAACTCTTCCTAACCTAATTCTTATTTGCCTTCTGTGACTATGGAGGGTGGTAGTAATGACCCCAACCCTCCTGCCCAAGTCACACAACCAATCTCTAAATCCAAATCTAAGAAACCATCCTCAACAGGTTCCCAAAAACCTGCTGTTGTAAAATCAAAGAAAAGAAAATCAAATGTTTTGGTAGATAGACTAGAGGAGGATTTAGGTGGTGAGGGAACTGGGGAACATCAAAGAACCCAGAAGGATAAGGAGAGTGAGGGTGTGCAACCTCAGCCAAGCCACTCCACAGTCTCCCAAAAGATTGTGGATGTAAATATGGAAAACACCACATTCCTATTGCCATCCTCTCAAAAGGATGACAGTATTGAAAATAGCCCACAACCAGGGGCACATAACAAAGTTGGGGACACAAAGTCCAAACCAATAACCCCATATAGGAGGAGAGAAAAGAAAGTCATCTTTGCACTTGGGGAATCACACACTGCAAAACCACAGGAAACTGTGGTGGAGCCTTCACAAAGTCTACTTGATGCATCTCATATAAATGTTGAGATGCAGCCCCATTCTCTTTCAATTCCTATCTCTTCTATTCTTCTTTCCCCATCTCAAACTTCTTCAGAAAATGTTTTGATAGATTATCGAACATTTTCAGATTCTCCTTCTTTGTTTTTCAAGGAGAAGCCAACACTCTCTCCTGAATCTTCTTCTCAGAATTTTTAGGATTCTATTTCCAATATCATCTCAAACATAACTTCACAAATTATCTCAACTGTTTCTTCTCCATCAATTGATGTTCCTTCATCAATTGATATTCAGCCATCGACTGATAAGCCATCGATCGATACTCAAGATCAATCGATGGGTATGCATCAATCGATGGATGTCCCAAACACCACTTCAACTAATATTGTCAATACATCAATTGATGATCAATCAATTGATGTTGCCCAAACACTCTTAGGAATGAGTGAGTTGAGTGAGAGGCATGATTGTAACCTGGCAAAAGGAGAGGAAGTGAGCAAAAACATTCCTATTTCTTCCAGGGATGAGAGTGAAACACTTGAGGGCCCCACCTTAGAAGGTGCACAACAAATAAGTGAGGGAGAGGTGAGATTCTAGGATGAGATCCTGATGCAAAATAGAGAGATGAGTGAGAGTGATAAAACAATTCTTCAATTTGCACAAGAATTGGAAAATGATCTGATGGCAGAAGAAGTAGAGGAAGGAGTAAAGCAGATAGGGGGAGCCTATGATGCAGAAGCTAGTGGGAGTGGAGTTCTTAAGGACCTTGAAGAAGAAATAGATGCTGGTGAATTGGATCCAAGGAATTTCATTCATCCTGATCCTCAATATCAAGGGTTGGCAACTTCAAGTAACAGGACTGCCGAACAACTTTTGGGAATTGAACATACAGAACAAAGGACCAGGAATCTGAAGGAAAGCATTGCCAATACAACAGACACTTGTTATATGGCACCTGAAGAATTGGAGAGTGATTCTGATGAGGAACCATGGATGAGCACTATTGATGGTTCATTAGAAGCTGCTGAAACTGAAATTATGTCTCAATACAGAAAAGCAATGGTGGAAGAAGAAATTGCAGATCCTGCACAAAGAAGAATTGCTCACTACATGAGGGACACAATGAAGATCCACAAGATGACAGTTACAGGAGTAAGAAGGGAACTGGAGATTATCAAGAACTCTATCTCCACAACCAAGGATACTATAGACAGAAGATTGGATGAAAAGTTACCGTTCAACACCATGAATAGCATCAAGGATAAGCTTTTCAAGGAATCCAAGAACTTTACATCTTTGGAGACAAGAATAGGGTCTCTAGAGAAGAAAATGGATGATATCCTCAGAAGTCAAAATCTACATTCTTCCATTCTTCAAAGGATTCTTGACAGACTTCCACCACCCTCTTTATTTGATGATAACAAAAAGGGGGAGAATACAAAGAAGAGGAAAGATGATGATGGTGGTGATGGCAAAGGCAGTGGTGGTATTGGCAGCTCTGCACACAGAAGAGATAAAAGCAGAAGTAACATGGACAATCAATCTTCAAAGAAATCTAAGTCATCTAATTCTCCAAAAGAAGATTTAGAACAGAAAAAGAACGATTACAAGAAGTTTGATGATGATCTTGAAGCTAGGAGAATTTCTAGGAAGAAAGAAACTCAATTAATGATTGAGAGAGAAAAGAAGAGAATTGAAGATCTAAGGAGAAACACTGAGTTAGTAATAGAGGCAGTAGAAAAAGGAGACTTGGATGAATTCATTGCTCAAACAAGAAAAATAAATGAAGATGCACTAAAGGCTGCCAAGGAAAGCAACTCAGATGCTGAAGCCTTTTTATCAGTTGATCAAGAAGCCCTTAAAGAGAAGAAAAAGGGAAAAGCCATAATGATTGAAGAAAAGAAGAAGAGAAAAGAGCCAGTTGGCCAGAAGCTTCTTCAAGAAGCCATTTCATCAGGATTGTCAGATGCTAAAAAGAAAGAAAAAGAAAATGAGGAAATAGCAAGGCAAATGAAAATGGAATGGGATATGGAAGATCAACTAATGGATCAACCACTGAGGAAAAAGAGAAAAGTTGCTATGGCCAAGAAAAGGTCAAGTTCTACTCAAGAAATAGTGGTTCAGGAAAACCTCCAGGGTCAACAAGAAGAAATCAAGCAGGAGGTCACAATTGAAGGATATGATTTGAAGGGAATACCAGTAATCAATGAAAAAGGATTAATTGGAGTAAGGACTCACCCGGCAACCTCTAACCATGAAGAATCAATGAGGTTGGAGTATGAAAATGGAGTGAAAACAATCTATTCATTGAAGGTGATAATGAAGCAAAGCTACAATGTTTTAAAGACTATTCTTCCTCTACTCAACAGAAAGTACAAACTCAACACAACAATTGCTCAGGAGATACAACAACAAATTTCAAAGTTAAGAAGATCCAAGGCAGAAGCTGAACCTGATTCACCTCTAAAGCTATGGAAGTCACAGGTCAAAAAGGTGGTGTTGGAGCCAAAGTATGCTATGATTTTTACAGATATAGAGGGCAATACAAAGTTCTTTGATATCTGCAAATATCTGGACAAAATCACAGATGAAGAAATACATTACCTTATAAGGCAACTTGGAGAAACTGACAGGGATGAAGCAATCTTGAGAAGTTCTTTCATGAGGCAACTAAAGGAAAATGCTGAGAAATGAAGGAAGAGGAACTAATTTAAATCATTAAGACATTGAAGCTGCTTGCAGGAGTTATCTATCAATCTGGTACTTCCAAAATTAATGTGCCAATTAAGCTTCTTGATTTTATCTAAATGTAAATTTTAAGGGTTTTTGTTATCATCAAGTAGATTTATGCCTGTTAATAACACAGACACAAATAGGGGGAGATTGTTAGGAATCTACATGTGATTTGATGATAACATTAATCTTAGAATCATAGAAATTTTATTTGATGTAACTGATCAATTGATATGAAAGTTATAAATATCAATTGATCAGGAAACCATTTATCAGTTGAAGTGTTTATGTGAATCAACTGATAACTTGGATAGTAGCATAGGTGTACTTAGTCTATTTCAATCTATAAGGTGTAAATCAATTGATATTTTGTTCATCAATTGATGTTAGAGTCGATTGATATAGATCATCAATTGATGTGTAAATTAAACTGTTGAATTGTAATTATGTGAAGACAGGAAATTACACAAGTGAAGGATGATCAATTGATATTGAAGCATCGATGGATGAGGGATCAATCGAAGAAGCCAAGTCAAGCATTGAAGACCATCAACTGATGTGAAGACCCATCGATTGATATATCAATTGATAACATCTATCAATCGATAAGCCATCTTTTATCAATCGATGGATAGAAAGATCAATCGAAGAAGTACATCAGTTGATGGATTAAAGAATGGATCAATTGATATGCTTAATAGAAAATTATCAATTGAGTGTGACAACACAGAAAGAATATCTGTTAAAGATCTAAAGAAGAAAAGCACACCTATGGAAAACAGTCTAGAGTGACTGTGAAGACTCAATCAGAAGCTGTCTTTCAAACTCCTTTTTGATAAAATGTCAAAAAGAAAAAGGAAGGTAGGAAGAAACAATCCTAGTATAGGAATTGTAAAAGCACACTTGTAGTATAAAAACAAGTGTAGCAGCATTATTAGAAAACAGACAAGTTAGAGAATATTTCTTAATCAACTGTTCAAGCTTGAGAGCACATTTGTAAGAACAGTTGATTTGTTTTCTAATCTTGTAAAAACGCAGCTAGGTTTCTTTTAACCTAGGAACATTGAGCAAAAATATACACTGATGGAAAAACCAATCCATCAGTAATTTTAAATCTCCTTGTTCAATTTACGTTTCAGTCTTAAATTGTTAGAACATATTCTCTCTATATTCTCAAACTTCAAGAACGAATATTAGAACCAACAAAAAGTTTTAATATTTGTATTCAACCCCCTTTCTACAAATATTGACATTGTTCTAGGGAATAACAAGTGAACATAGGAAGGGTCAAGAGAAAGAAGATGCAGATGCATTTTTACTTTCCATGGAAAATATTCATCTTTCTCTAAAACTGGAATCTTCACACCTGAATCTTTCTGGCCCATATTGACTGTTCTTGATCTTTAAACTTTCTGTATGTTGAAAGCCTGCTTTGATACCAATTGTTATTCCTCTAGAACAATGTCAATATTTGTAGAAGGGGGGGTTGAATACAAATATTAAAACTTTTTATTGTTCTAATATTTGTTCTTGATGTTTTTGAATTAGTGAGAATATGTTCGAACAATTTAAGACTGAAAAATAAATTGAACAAAGAGATTTAAAATTACTGATGGATTGGTTGTTCCATCAGTGTATATTTTTGCTCAATGTTCCTAGGTTAAAAGAAACCTAGCTGCATTCTTACAAGATTAGAAAACAAATCAACTGTTCTTACAAATGTGCTCTGAAGCTGGAACAGTTGATTAAAAAATATTGTCTAACTTGTCTTTTTTCTAATAATGCTGCTACACTTGTTCATATATCACAAGTGTGCTTTTACAATTCCTATTCTAGGATTGTTTCTACCTGCCTTTCTTTTACCCTTTTCTATCTTTGAAAAGACAGCTTCTGATTGAGTTTTCACAGCCACTCTAGACTGTCTTTCATAGGAGTGCTTTTGTTCTCTGGATCTTCAACAGATATTCTTTCCGTGTTGTCACACTCAATTGATAATTTGCTGTTAAGCATATCAATTGATCCATCCTTTAATCCATCAACTGATGTTCTTCTTCGATTGATCTTTATATCCATCGATTGATAAAAGATGGCTTATCGATTGATAGATGTTATCAATCGATATATCAATCGATGGGTCTTCACATCAGTTGATGGTCTTCAATGCTTGACTTGGCTTCTTCGATTGATCCCTTATCCATCGATGCTTCAATATCAATTGATCATCCTTCACTTGCGTAATTTCCTGTCTTCACATAATTACAATTTAACAGTTTAATTTACACATCAATTGATGATCTATATCAATCGACTCCAACATCAATTGAAGAATAAAATATCAATTGATTTACACCTTATCGATTGAAATAGACTAAGTACACCTATGCTACAATCCAAATTATCAGTTGATTCATATAAACACTTCAACTGATAAATGGTTTCCTGATCAATTGATATTTATAACTTTCATATCAGTTGATCAGTTACATCAAATTAAATTTCTATGATTCTAAGATTAATGTTATCATCAAATCACATGTAGATTCCTAACAACTTTTTAGAAACACTCGGTATGACTTTTTAATCACAGCACTCGATATGACATTTCATCCAGCAGATTTTTCATTTCTTTTCCATTTGATTAGACACGTGGCAGCCTTGGATTGGTTACTTTAAAAACATATTCACATGCCAATTCAATTTGAAAACCAAGGGTCTATTTTGTCTTATTATGAATAGGCTCCGTAAAAATGGTTTTAGACCCGCACAACTTATAATCTTTGATTAATAAATAACTAATTTAATTCAGAAATTAAAAAAATAAATATCTAATATTATTTAGATATTTATAAATATAATTTACTAAATAAATAAAATATTTATTAATAAAAATAAATCATTACGCTCTAAGCCGCGGTCTTCTAAACGTCTGGAACTAAACTCCTTTTAACTTGGAAATGATTAATCAATTCCAACCAGGATTCCACTTTTACGAATATATGAATTTTCATTTTTTCCGTGTCAATTCTTTTTTCGTCTTGTCTTCAAATCAGTACCGTCAAGCCTATTTAGCTGTATCTACAGTTGCAATTAGAAGTACCTCTATTACTGAAATAATTTGAATTTTTAAACTAGACAATACTTCTTTTCACCATTGCATGTACCCAGTCAAATATTTAATCTTGGATTCTGACTCTTGTACACTACATTCCAAATAAACTTGTATTCCTTTGAGCTTCTAGCATCTGTCTTCTTCATTCTAAAATAATTCTAAATTAATTAATACTTTAATTAATTTAAGAAATAAATTAATTCTAAGTGAATTAATTTACTAATTAAATTAACTAATTTAATTTAATTTAATTAATTGAAAATTAAATTAAAGTCTTGACTATAAGACCATTGTTGATGTAGATCAAACTCTTCAATTCTTCAACAATAACCTTTCTAACCACTTGAAATTTTTGATGATGAATCTTCACTGATATTGTTGACACCCTGTGCACTGGTCTAGTTCACGGATGACTAACTACAATGTTGATTCTCATTTCTACTGTAGTGGTCTTTATATCGTGTCATGTCTTGTCTTCTTTTTATTTTTCCTGTATTTTCTTCTTCTGGAATCTTTCTATAGTAGGCACTTAAAATCTTTTGTATCTTCTGAACTCCTTGAGATACTACTATTTTATTTTATACCAACGCTTGATCATATAAATAAACTTCTTTCATTGTTGAGTAGCAGTCTTATCAGACTTCTTCTGATATTTTGATTCTTCATGTTTAGTTGACATTCTTCGTCTCCCCCTATTTGTTGTTAAACATTTAACACATAAATTCCTAGAGGATGACTCAACTAACAAATTAGAAAATAGATAAAACTTTAAACTATGTAAATAATAAAATATTTTCTAGATCATATAATACATTTCCAAATTTCAATCATGATAGATAAATATAAGATAAATGTTCCTTTAGACTGAACATATTTAACAAAGTTCTATCTTGACTTATCTACAATTACCAGCTTCAGAAGTATCAACTTCACCTTCTTCTAGAGTTGAACTTTTGTGAACAGGTGTCATTGGTACATCTTTAGTGGCTAGTTTCTCTGGTTCAGATTCTGCATTTCCGTATTTCTTGAGTGAACTAGAAATGAAAGATGAAAGATAAATCTTCAAGTTAAATCATCTTCACTTCTTAGACTCTTCACTACTCCCCCTTAGGACGACGAAGATGAAGTTTGGTTATCTTCTTACCACTTCTCCTCTATTTCTCCAACTTCTGTCTTCACTTCTCACCCAAGGTGAATTCATTCTCCCCTTACGTGAATTATTCAACCATTTTAATAGAGGTAACAACAGACATGACATACAACATTAACCCATCGCAGATATAAAAGATGTAAACTATGACATGTTATGCATTTTAGAAAATCTGGTGAATCCTATATACAAGAAATTTCTAAAATCAAATGAAATAGAAGAATTAATAAATAATCACTAGTTCTTTCCAATCCAAGCATGTTGTTATATACCCCCTTTTCTTGTTCAACAATTCTACCCCTTAGATCTTGTTCTCCCCCTTAGATCTTGTTCAACGATTCTCCCCCTTAGTTGAGTAATCCTCTACATAAGAAATTTCCTCCCCCTTAGATGAGTAACATTAGAAATCTGTAACAGGGAATTGGGAATGGGATTTGGTAATTGTGCTAGTGTGTGATTTTACTTTATATATCTTACAAGTGTTTCGCTCATATACTCTTTAAGTGTTTCACTCGTAGAATATATATTTTCACTCTTTCTCACTTGTGTTTCACTCTTTTCTTACAACACTGTTTTTCTCTCAGTACGGATGACACAGTCTTTTGTACCTGTAAGAAAGATCACCATAGCCCCTTCAAGAGAGGTCACTGGTGGTGCAATGGTGTTTCTTAAATCCCCATCCTCAATTGTATCTATTAAAATATTTTACTTTGAAAACTAAATTGCTTCAGGAATTGATTCAATGAGTTGTTGATCATTTAAGATGATCCATTCCCTTAGAAATCCAGATATGTTCCATCTGGGGAGGGAGACAAGGATCTATAATATAGCAAATGATCTAAGTTTCCTTCTGACGCATGTGAAGGCATGTTGATTCAGTCAGAATCATCAATCATCCTTTCTTCCTTGATATGGAAGTTTAGAATAATTGTTTCCATCAATTCATCCTTAGTGTGTGACAATCCTTACAGTGCTTTTGAATATATACATTTATGGTTGGCAGTGTTTGAGAGTGTCCAGATGAAGTTGACTCTTTACAAATGGCCTTGGCTGATAGGTCGAATTCAATAAACTCATCATGTTAAGATGACGAACCTAGTTACTGTTTTTCCATTTGCAAATCTATATCCTTTTGATAAGATATAAATTAGTTAGTAGTTGGCTTGGTTTCAGTTTCACATTCTAAATAGAGGCAGAGTTGCTGGAACACTCATAGATACTTCCTTATTTAGTGCAGTAGATGCACTTACTCACTCACCCTCTTTAGTTGATAAAACTTTTCTTTTCAGGGGTTTAGTAGATGAAATTGTATCTGTTTGAGTGTATGCGGTTCTATGATCTGTGTTAGAGATTGTAGGTTTTCAATCCATTGATCTCGTCCTATAGCCACTGAGGGCTCAATATATCAATTGTAATATTTTGATATCAATTGATTAGAGAATATATCAAGATCGAGATTACCTGATTTACCTCGAGTCATTTGCTCTTGTTCGCCAGAACACATATATAAATTTTATTATTAGTGATTTTCAAATAAATAATATATATTATCACTAACAACAAAAATTATAATTAATTGCAATGAAATAATAACAAATGATAATACATGATGATTAATAATAATTTCAAAAATCAAGTAATTATGCTCTTAATATCTCATCGTATTAAAATTATGAAACTAATAAACATTGAATTATTTCAATTCATAATTTTAATAAGATAAAATACCCTCGCTAAATACTGAATAATCATAGGAATGAAAATTACTCCCTTTGTCCCAATTCAGGTGGCTTGTTTAAATTTTGATGGTCAATTTGACCAAATTTTGACTGAAAATTAAAGATTATTTTTTTACAATTTTTAAAAATTAAAAGTTATATTTTAAAGTAAATATAATATATTTTCTAATAATATTACTTTTTAAATTTTTTATAATTATATATATAATCTTCGGTCAAAACTTAGTAAATTGACCTTTAAAAGTCAAATAAGACACTTGAATTGGGACGAAGGGAGTAACATTTAACTTCATACACTATATCTAATAATTGTTACTCAAGCATATGACAATTATACTCATAAAAATTATCAGTGGTATATGTAAGCTCGAGAAAGTAGTTGTAAAGAAATTCACAAGTCCTTTAAATATTGACATTTAATACTTATGATTCTTATAAAAATTCCTCGTAGAAAAAAAATAAAAATGAAATAAAATAAAGATGTTAACATAAAAAAAAACTACTCGCATATATATATATATATATATATATATATATATATATATATATATATATATATATATATATATATATATATATATATATATATATATATATATATATATATATAATGATACTAGAAGTTTGAAGACAAAAATAATATAAAATATATTTACAGTATCGATGCTAATCGAACAAACTACACAAAAATAAGAAAAAATTTAGAAATTTTCTAAGTATATAAAATATTGAGAATTTTATACACATTACATAGAAAATACTTCGCCTTTCAATATTAATGCATTTGAAATATGTATATAACATTGTTCTGTGAGTGGTGTAGAAATTATCCAGCAGAGTTGATGGAGTTTGACAGCTTCTAGTAATTACTTCCATGTCTTTCTTACAATATGCATTATCTATATTTATATATCCAATTAGGTTAAACCTAGAATTTTTAGGGTACCTGATTCTAAGAATTGGTAATCCCTTAAGATATCTAACAATTCATATCTTAGCTATAAGATTAGATTCTCTAGTATCCACTTGGAAACTTGCACATTGACATATTGAGAATAAAATATATGGTCAATTCGCACGTGAATAAGTAATGAATTGATCATACCTCTTGTTGCGTCCCGGAAGTATTGTAGAAGGG